>JAYKKO010000039.1:2653333-3980000 GCA_037074685.1 Glyphodes pyloalis
ATTTCCCGTTAATATAAGAACCGTTAACAATATCACATTCAACTCGCACCACTGTCGTTGATAGAATGTTAACTGGAACTGATGACTCGTGCAATTTATTAGCCCTTAAAACTACATTGCTGAAGCCTAATAGATCTCCAATCGAATCTTGTTTCTGGAAGTTTATGTCTTTGGAACAGAATATAGACGTCTTAAGTGTGTTGTTATTGCAATATAATTTAAAAACACAATCTTTAACACTATTTTTCAGGTAATCATAAATATCTTGAAGCTCGTATGCTCCTTCAGGAATCTCCACAACTTGATCGTTTCCATAATAGAGTTTATTTCTATTTTTTGTTATATTGGGTATAGAATTGAAAGTAGACAAATGTAGCAAAGCGCATTCGTAATCACCTTCAAGTTCTAGAGTAGGAATATAATTTGTAGTTATAATAGAACGCTTTCCAGTTATAGACAACGTGAAAGACATCGTAGAAATGAGATAATAAAACAAAGAATCATCCAATTTATATCAAATTTTATTCCAAAAATTATCTAAAAATAGTAAACACAAATGACCACAGATTACACTGCCAAACTTTTGATACCGCTCATAGTTATAGTAAACCTTTCTACAACCAAAATATTTTATTAATTCTTTGGGAGGCTTCAAATCTCCAAAACTGTCAAAATATTCACAGTAATTATTAATTATAACATAAGCTACCCAATGAGTACCATCATTTTTATAATCATCCAAGTTAACAATACCACATTCTATGGGTTTTGATTTATACGGCAATTTATTTCTCATATAAACTCCTCGAAAGTATGGTATGTTTATTGCATATTTCATGATATCAATATTAGTCAAGGCATGATTAGGTAGCATAGAAATTAGTTTTTTGAACTATTCAAAAATAATCCATTTCCTTTTTTATAAGGCTTAACGTACAGTCCTTTGCCAATAGCAATTGCTTCCATTGATTTGTTATGACGTTCTAATTCCTTTAAATTTTGTTGAGCTGATTTGTATTCATTAACTGTTTTTGCCACACCAGCTGCACCTCCAGCTAAAGCGCCAAGAGCCGATAGACCCGCAAATATAGGTATTAAAGGCAAAATACCACCAGTTTTAGGAATTGGTATTATTCGTGGTAGACGAAAGTGACAACTTTTAGGAAAATATTTTTTTGCAGCTTTATATGCATAATTAATTGCAGCGTTATGATTTTTGGGTTTCAACTTCTTAATATGCTTGCTTATTTTAGATATAACTGACTTAAAACTTTTTACTCCCGAACCTGCTCTAATTTTTGCTTTCATTGCTTTACTAACTACCCATGAAGCCATCTTTTCACCTTTACTTGCATCTTTTGAATGCATGCGTTTTTTAGCCATTTTTAATAAGTGTATATCAGCTTTTTCTCGGATTGTATCGTCAGTGTTCAAGTATGCAATATCGTGATATTTACAAGCCTCGTCTAATTGGTTGACTCCTTTATCACCTCTCAATAGCCTTTTTCGTAATTTTGTTCCTGGACCACAATAATTGTACCCTGGTAAATGAAGTTCGAACGGTAGTCTGTCAATAAGTTTATTAACTAGTCCTTCTCCTTTCATTTCTTTTTATATAATGAGTAGTGGATGTCAATTTTATGGTTTATATCAACGTAAAATTGTATTGCTGTCAACCCAACTATTCTCCCGATTAGGCAAACCCAACCATTTGACAAAAAGTTTTTTACCCTTTTTTCTTATAACTTTTTCAATTAAGTAAACATTAGGAAAGTTAGTTTTTTGCAATTCCTCCTGATAAAATGATCCCATTATTGGCTGGTTTCTTTGATCTTTGAGAATATATGTAACAGGATAAGTTTTATTAACTGCGTTAACGGTAAATATTTCTGTTGACCAATTCGGTGTATAACCTTTTTCGAAACTATTTTTATATTTACTTATACGGACATGGTCACCTTTCTTAAATTTGATTTTTTTGGGTTTAGCTTGCTTGTTATAAAATAATCTAATATTGTTTTTAACAATAGACTCGTTTTCTGAATTAACTTCTACAGGTTTATACTTTGTTACACTGTGCATGTTATTGTTATAAGCGGTTACAACATTATCTAAAACTTTTCCTACCCATTTGTAACTACCATTATAACTGAATAATACATGCAATTTATTTTTTAATGTTCTTATTAACCTTTCAACAATAGAGGCTTTTTTCACAGAGAACGATGAGTAGTGGTTTATGTTTCGCGACTTTAGAAGTTCTTTAAATATCTTGTTGTAAAATTCTGTCCCCATATCTGTTTGTAAGTTAATCGGCTTACTGCAACTTTTTCTCAAAATATATTTAAATGCATCAGCAACGTCCAAACTTGATTTAGTTTTTAATGGAACCACCCAAGCATATTTGGTAAAGCAATCAATAACGACTAATATGAACGTGAACCCGTTATTTATTTTCTTAAAAGCCTTCATGTCAATCAAATCAGCCTGCCACAAATCATTTATTCCCTTGAGAATAACAGAACGTCGTGGAAAATTTTTACGTGCTGATCTATGAATTTCCTTTATTACTTGATGCTTTTCCATTTTGATGTTTTATTTTAACAGTGAAGTCCTCCTTAAGTCTTGTTTCCAACTGTTTAATCTTTTCTGTGATATCAGCTTTTATTGCCTCTATTAAATCAGTAATTTCTTTTTTTGTATATAAATTTGAAATTTTTTTATCAACATAGTTTTTATTTACAACATCACTAGACTTTAAAGGTGTGCCTGCTCCGCTTAATCGTGATGATTTTAAATCGAAACTTCCATCTTCCTGTTTTACCAGCGAGTTTTCTTTATAGTCCATTAGATCTGCTAAACGTAATCTTTTGTGAACATGGTGTCCAAATTTATCGATATTCATTATGTTTAAGCTGTGCTGTATTCAAGTGAAGAATTAGAAATAAGAGGAACGAGCTGTGACTCCTAATTTATAATACCGTTTTCACGTAATTCTTCAATTATTGAAATAATTTCATTATCTAGTCCAGTGTTACCAGCTTGCTTTGAGGCTATTAATAATTTTAGTCTTTCAACTAACTCATTAGGATCATCCCAATAAATATAATCCGTATTCATTTTTAATTTCTTATGAAGCACTAACCCGTTACCTTCAGTAACATTTTCAAGATTGCTTGTGACCGATGACGCAACAGACGATTCAGATGCTTTGCGTAGCTTAAAAAGTGGTTTAATTACTTGTAGATATTTTCGACCTCTATTAGTCTTAATCGGTTTATTTGGATTATATTCACGTCGATGAGCGTTTGTTTCAATTAACATTTGTTTATATGCATGCACATCAGTTTCTGTTACTAAATTTAAGTTGGGTACTTTTTTAAACAAAAGTTCTCCAAGGCCAGGGGTCCTTTTGTAAGTGTGACCTGCTACAGAAATGTTCTTATCTCGGATTTCAACTCGCCCTGTTCCTAAATATAGTTTTCCTCGTTCTCGTCTGACTCCATATGGAACATCTTCAAACACATCAGAAGAAAATGACCAAGATGAGACGTTTTGAACAGGGCTAGACATCGACTCGATTGTTCTGAAGGATGCGTTACTATAATTATGATCATCGATTTCTTCATCAGAATCATACTCTTCAGATGCAAGCGCAGATTTTTTGTCATCAAAAGTTTCAATTCGAGATTCATTTAGTGAATTATTTTTTTTCACGAGAAAGTCTTCTAGTGAATCGTCCATGGGTTCATCTGTTATTTTAGATAGTTTATTACCATGAGCAATTTCATGTAGGGGTTTTGATATAGGTTGAAACACTGTGTCTAACATTTTTTCATTATAAGATTCCATAGCACGCATCTCTTTCACTTTCTTTTTCACGGCTTCAGCTGCCTGAACCACTTGCGTTTTTAGTTTTTGTTCCATTTTATATATTGTAATACAAAAGCACGTGTTGTGTGTATTAGTTTTGGGTGAAAAGTGAAAATGAGTATAGGATAAAGTCTTTTATATTTTATTGCTCGTCAAATATAACAAAAGTATCAAAATTCTTTCTGTAACAACCTTCATTTTTCTTACACTCTTTATTGATGACTAAATAGCTATATGGATCACTCCATATTTTTGAGCACATCTCTCGGAATTGTAACCAAGACATATCAGTACTAACGTGCTCATCATATACATGCCGCAAGTTAACATCATCTTGTTTAAATAGTATTAAAAGGTTTGCGTTATCTCTTATAAGTTGTTTCGGAACTTTACTGTATGTTTGATTTAAATAAAATGAATCAATGAGTTTATGTCTACCCATAGAAAAATAGTCACGTACGTTTGTTTGTTTCTCGCATGCAACATCATCAAAAATTATAACTGAATAAGGTTTAGCATCATGAGGGCTAAGGATAAGTTCGTTATCTTGATATTTAGCGAATGATATACTTGGTACTAAATTTAGAACATTCTCTAGAAAGGTGTATTTAGGTTGATATAGAGTTTTAGAGTAGAGATATACATTTTTAAACCGTAGACCATTTTCGTGCAGTAGAAGTCCAACAACTAAGTTTGTTTTTCCGCAGTTAGATGGACCACAAATGATACATCTAATTGAATCAGGAAGCAAGTCACCATGTCGAGAAGCACATGACTCGGTATCTCGACAAATTGCATTAAGTTGCAATGTGCGGGTTTGTTGTATAAATTTCATAGCAAATACGCTTTGTCAAGGGTGCTGATGTTGATCAATGTCGTGTGTCGTAGCTTAAATGGTAAAATCAATTTGACATTGGCTTTTTATACTCCTGTTACATTGAAATCTCGTGTTAGAAACAACTCTCACTCTCTCTTAAAATACTGATACTGAAATGTTATCGATGATGATTGTATTATTGGAAATTTTGGCTCACAAAGAGCGTGAGCGATTTTGGGGGCCAAAGTTCCCAATAATACACTACTAACGACTTAAGAGGTATACAAAGTACGAATTCTGTCGAGCTTTCGACTGCACCTGTAATAGTTCAATGTTTATCCCAATGTACTATTACATCGTTCTTTTTAGACTTTCACGGCCCATAATTAGCACTAAGTATACGGTGACGGGTAAAAATAAGAAGGGTGTTGTAATTCACGACAGCTGCGTCCGCGCAGATACCGCATCCCATTTCATAAGGCTGCGTAAAATATGCGTGAGGGTAGATACCGCGACACATCGCTCGATAAATAAGCGTCAAATGGCGCCATATATTAGATTGTCGCCACAGTACAGGCATTAACGAAAGTACTGCTTGCAGTAGGACAAATTTGGGGTAATAGGTCTTGATAGTCTATGGCCTTTCAAATGTGACTTGAGATCGATAAATACAATTGTTACTATACTATGAACGGGTAATTTAATCACAATTTCGGTAAACACCTCTCAAGTCACTCATCCATACTTATATTTTAAATGCGAAAGTAACTCTGTCTATTTGTCTGTCCGGCTTTCACGCCTAAGTTTTAAAATAGATAACTACCCTGTATGTTTTGGTGCGAAATTAGTTCTAAACTTTTTTTTGTAATAAAAACTGCAGCGTTTCTGGCCGGTATCTTTTCTGTGGTAATAGGTTACGAACCGGGGGTAGCTTCATTTGTTTTACATAGACGATTTTAATAAATATCACAGACGTTATTTATGTGAAAAATATTAATTAGAATTTCATTATGGCACTCCATTTAATTTGCTGAACTGGAACGTTTTAAATAATAATAAATAAATAAATCATTTATTCAAAGAAAGCCTACAACAACTAATGATTACTAGTAGATCTCAAACTATAAGAGAGGTAGGGCATAGCGATTTATCGCTCGAACTGGAGTAGCCCGACTGGTGAAATACCTCCAACTTACAGAAGACCGCAGCCAAATAACAATCACTTCTGTATTGTTGTGTTCCTGCGTATGAGTAAGGTTTCCAGAGCTCCTGGGGGGTGCTACATTAGTAGCAGGGGTCAAGCCTTCAAGGTAAAGGCGACAAGTCCTGTAACATATTTATTATGCTGTACTGGTCGCCCTTAACCTAGGACCTCATTACCATTTAACATCAGGTGGGATGAGGTCAATCTTGAAGTGCAATAAAAAAAAAACCTGTATTTTGGGAACTGGAGTTGATACATTGGTGTATATTACGGCGTTGAATATGATGGTTAACTATTTAGTTAATTGTTAAAAGAAAAATAATATGGCACAATCTATTTTGTTCTAAATTATCGATTAACATGTATAAGTTTCTAGAGTAGGTTGATGTGTGTAGGTGTGTGAAAGTGTAGTGTGTGGGAAGAAGTAGTACTATGAAATATTCCAGTGCAACCTTTAGGTTTTATTGTCTTGTGTGTTGTATTTGTTTAATGGTCAATATATTTTCTTTCTTTCTTCTTTATTTCATACTGTTGTTGTTCTCACTGTGGCGTAAACAGTGTGTTATCATTTATAGCGTCGCGGACGCTTAAAGGTCTTTTTTCAATCCCCCTGCATGCGCAACTATATTGCCAACTCGCCACAGAGTTACGACCACTTATTTACTAATGCGTAATATAAATATGTTCCATAACACTAATAGATGCAGAGCTGCAGAGTGAAAATAATATTGTGAGTTCTAACGCGAAAAGGATGTACTCACGAGTTATATAGATGTTGTACATATTCGAAATCCGTGACGTTATTGTAAAGTTTATTTTAGAATGATATATGGATACTAGTGATAAACGGCAAAAAAATAGTTGGGCTGACGGTTACAATAAGACCAAATTCAGCTATTTTTATCCTATTAAAAGGGTATAAGCCTCATTTAACGCTTAGTATAACTTTATAGAGATAATTTTTATACACATAGACAGATTAGTGCAGGGATATGTTTGTCACCGTAAGATTATAAACATCGTTAGATTACAATCTTTCTCGTGATTGTAAACTGTACAACTGTGCGACATGTATAAGACAAGTGATCAATCTAAGATACAGTCAGGAGTAACAAAGTACAAATATTTGAGGTCTTATGACTTTACCATAAGGTGCACTTTTAAGCCCGGTTCTCAATAGGCAGCAAAATGGTGCTCGAATAGGTATAATGTCTGATAGGTTTTATAAGAGTCGATTCGCACGAGTTTAAAATACATTAGTGCTAAACGCCTACCAAAAAAAATATTTTTATTGAAAGGGGACGATTCGCACGTTTGGGTGAATTAATTTCGTGCCAATCGCCTACTAACCCAGACAGTTCTGAAAATAAATGATAAACGATTCTATTAAACCAATATTTACTAGCCGTAGTCCCGGAGCCCAAAGTTGTTTTATTCCCGCTAATTGATTGTGTATAAGCAAGTTTGTAGCTTTCAACCTTATATTTTATCTCAAATGTCTGGATGTAAATCACTCAACCTATATTAATTTCGCACTGGTAGGGGCGCTAAATGCCAATTACAGGTAATTTAGAAGTTTTATGGTACCTGCTCCACCACCCATGGCGTCAACTATGCTTTTAAGGGTTCCGTCGCTCAATCAAGAATTTTCAACGTAATATCCGGACTTAATTTTAATATCAATTTTATCGGCTTGTAACGAAAGACAACACGATGATAGCAATAGTTTAAAATATGATTTATCCTAATTAATACCATAAATAGAATATGTAGTTTGTAGGAATGTATTGATGTCTGGATGTTTGTGCCCCTTTTACGCAAAAACGCATGTGTTGATAAAATATGGTAGGAAGAAAGATGACGTACTCTATACTTTTTATCCTAAAATAACGCGGGCGAATTAGCTAATTGAGAAATAAACTCATAAATATTTATATAATTTAACGGGTCAAAACGCGACACCATTTTATTTAATTGTTAATAACTACTTACTGCCCAGCTTACTGCGTTTTGACCCGTTAAATTATTATAAATGTTTAAAATGGAACGCAGAAGTCTTAAAGTTTAAATTAAAAAAATATGTTCCAATAAAATAAACTTTAGTGACAAAATACAATTTGCCTCTTTAAGACTATAATGTCATATAAAGAAAATTTACTGACTTAATAATTACAAACAAATAAACCAACTAGAAATCTCAAGTGACTAAATATTTTATTTGCTGGAAATATCAATGTTTTACAGCGCTTTTTGTAAAAAAAAACCAGTACCTAAATAAAACGATAATTATAAAATGTCGGGAGTTTGAATAGATAACTCTTCTCACTCAGTTATAAAGAACACAAAAAAAAAAATTTATGCATCACCTGCGTGAGAATTGTGCATTACCATAGACTATTCAGATGCACTAATGACTTAACAGCCTAGATTGGACGTGCACTCTCGGACTATAATTTGTGGGAATGATTGCTAATGGGTTAATGTTATAAAAGTGAGTCTTAATCTGTTAATATAGACGCGGCCGTGAGATGTTCACAGTTGTTTGTAATTTTGCTCGTGTCGTCGTTAAAAAGTGCCATTACAGATGTAAATTAATATTTTAGATAAAAAAATATTTACGGTCAACAGCACGTCAAGGTAAATAGAGACATGACTAAAAAAAACATCTCCTTCTAAAATTACTCGAGTCTGGGCGTGCTAGATCCTCTGCTACTTACAAAGAATACAAGGGATAAAGTTAGTCTGAAATAGGTATGTTGATTAGTTTCTTGCCGGTTCTTGGGCGTTTTATGCGCAGTTCCTATTACGTCCATCTTATTTTTGGGCTTTTGGTAACCCTTCGTTGGGCTGGGATGCCCATGACATTTAACCTTCTGCAGACTGGCGCATTACTGACAACTTGCTGTTTTGCGGTTCACATTGACAGTTCACCGGCAATAATGTCTTGGTTGGCTGTTTAACAGGTATAGCCACTGTTAACGCGTGAACGCATGCGTAAGCGGTGGATACGGCGCACACACACAAATGCAGCAGCGACCAATAAAAACGCCGCGGCCTGCGCGTGCTTTCTTTTTCGGTCTCCAGGCTCCGTGCGAGCCACTCGCTAGCATAGCAAATACTTATAGTGATAGATTTATATTTTTTCATGTACATACAAAGTCTCGTAATTATAACTAGTATTTTACCAATTCGTGGCTACGTTATTTCTCTCCGCCCCGCTAGATCCTTGAGTCGAACCTCATCATAAATTTCGAGCCGGATGCGATTTTTGGAGCGGCTATAACAGCGCAGCGACCAGAGGACGCAGCGGTGAGGTCACGTCAAGGACACCACGCGGTCGAAGCGTGGCGGCGTAGCAGAGAATTCAAGATCAAGGCCAAGACGATCAACAACTATTCAAAATATTCAAGAAAATAGCGGTCCAGAAAATTCAAAACCCTGAAAAGGGGCCTGCAGTGCAAATTCGTGAGTTCGTTCCAATCAAAGCGCAATTTCCATTCCAATTTTTATTCATTTTAGAATCAGCTCCATAATAATTTCCAATCCTATTCACGATTAATTACGTATTCGTTGCAAGATTCAAACGCAAATTTATTTTTATTTCAAAGCCTATTTTGCATTTTCCTTTAGAACAAGCGGTTCCCTTTCACTATTTCACAATAAATTTAAGCAAATACCTAATTATTCCAGTATTTTTTTTTTTTTTTACTTATTTCTTATTTAGAGGTACCAAGATTCAATTTGTTCTCTTTTCAGCTAAAGATCATCCTAAACATTGTGTTTTACGTGATAATCCAGTGCATTTTATTGCAAATTCCAGTGAAATTCCCGAGCGTGCATGCGGGTCCGACGCGCTTTCGCATGATCGCTGGCGCGCAAGGTCAAGTAACTGCGCCACGTACCACGTGCGCGTGGCGTGCGCACGCTTCCCAGTGCTTCTAGTCGCTTCAATTCACTTCATTTCTCGCTTTAAGTATCGTTTCATCCACTTCTCTTCTAATTTCGCAATTTTCAATTAATATTTCTTGTCATTTTCAGTTATTTTTCACTATAAGCTGGTTAATTATTTTGAACTTACTTCCTTACTTGCCTTTCATTTCCATTCGAATATTATTTTAATCATGGAAGAGCTTAAATCATTAAGAAAATTAAGAGCGTCCCATAAAGCTAAGCTGACTATTTTCAAATCATATCTTGAGCCACTTTTAAATTGCAAAGAGTTAAATAGCTTACAAATTCACGAAACAAATACGCGCCTTGCGAAAATTCAAGCTTTATACGATGATTTTGATGTGAATCAAACTCAAATAGAGAATTCTGACGAAATTCCAGGTGACGATTTTACCGAACGCGAGAGCTTCGAGAGCACATACTTCAGCACCATCGCCGCCGCGCAGGATCTGCTGACCAGACATGCGGCGGGCGGCCCTGCTTCTGTGGGCAATGACTTCGCTTCGGTGGCAGGCTCAAATGTGGCAAGTGGTGCAACACCAAACATTCGTTTACCCATCATAAACTTACCAATTTATTCAGGACGCTATCAGGACTGGTTAGAATATTACGAGACATACCTATCACTTATTCATACAAATTCCTCCATACCAAACATACACAAATTTCACTATTTACGCGCATCACTAAGGGATAGTGCAGCACTAATTATTCAATCATTAGATTTTACTTCAGAAAATTATAATGTTGCTTGGGATCTTCTGTGTAGCCGTTACAATAACAGTCGTATTTTAATTAATAATCATGTTCAAGCACTTTTCAATATTGATCCCATTACCAAGGAATCTGCAAGAGCCTTGCGTAATATTATAGACATTGTCAATAAAAACCTAAGATCACTAAAAACACTGAATGTACCTACAGAACACTGGGACATTCTCATCATACACATTGTGTCCAACAAGTTAGACCCGGCCACAGTCCGTGATTGGGAGGCGCATAGAAATACAATTAAGGAATTGCCAACCTTGAACAATTTCAATGATTTCTTAAAAAATCGGGCTGACTTGCTGGAAACAATGGACGAAAAACACCGACAGCCATTACGCAGACACAGCGACATTACCCACGTTAGACCAAAAACATTCATAGCTAATCAGACGCTTACAAAACCAACACAATTTCCATGCCCTATTTGCAAAGGTGCACATTCAGTATATTACTGCATGAAATTTAAATTATTGCCAATTGAAAAACGTATAGAAAGGGTTAAACAATTAAATTTATGTATAAACTGTTTGCGTGGTGGTCATGATGAAAAACAGTGCAAATACGGAGCTTGCAAATTGTGTTCTCGTAGACACAATACTATGCTACACTTAGGCAACAGACAAAACACACTATCCCAACCTCATTCTCAAACTGAGTGCGTAGTACTACCTGCCATGAGAGAAAACCAGACCGAATTGAATCCTCAAACTAATCAAATAGATACGAATAATATTACACTTTCTACTACGCATCAAGGGCAGGTATTACTATCCACTGTGCAAATTCATGTCAAAGACAACAATGGTCATTTACACAAAATCAAAGCATTGTTGGATTGTGGTAGCACCAGTAGTTTCATTGTTGAAAACTTACAAAAACAATTGCATATTCCATATTATTCAACTTCAATATCCGTTCAAGGATTAAATAATCAAAGTTCAAATATTTCTAAGAGATGTGACGTAACAATTTCGTCGCTCTCAGACAGCGGTTACACCTCAAGGGTTAACTGTTTTATTGTGCCACAAATCACACAATTAATACCTACAAAAAAAATTAACATAGACAATTTCAAAATACCTCCAAGCATCCATCTCGCGGATCCACAATTCAATACCCCGTCTGAGGTGCAGATGCTATTGGGAGCAGACCTGTTCTGGCAGGTTCTATCTAATAATCAAATACCGTTAGGTAAAAACATGCCAATCTTAGCTGAAACAATGCTAGGTTGGATCGTCTCCGGCTACGTCAGAGACTCAAAACGTATTCAAAATACAGTCCATTGCCATTTCATTCAAGACACTGAGCTCGAGACAAGGCTCGATCAGTTTTTCAAATTGGAGTCAGTAGGCACCACTCAACAATCCCCGTCAGTGGGTGAGAGTGAATGCGAAGCTATTTTCACGAAAACAACTGTCCGTCAGCCAGACGGCAGATTCATGGTTACCATGCCACTAAAAGAGTCTCCTAGTTGTCTAGGTGATTCTACCGAACAAGCTCTTAGCAGATTTCAAGCTTTAGAACGCAAATTCAAACGCAATCCCACATTCAAACAAAATTACATAGCTTTCATGAACGAATACATTTCACTAGGTCATATGACCGAAAATACAAATCCAAAAGACACAGAAGTTTCATATTTCTTACCACATCATGGGGTATTGCGAGAGGACAGCCTAACGACAAAGTTAAGGACTGTCTTCGACGCCTCTGCAGTCACAAGCACAGGCAAGTCACTCAATGACATACAACATGTAGGTCCTACTATACAAGAGGATTTAGTTAGTATACTGATTCGCTTCCGCCAGCACAAATTTGTTGTTACTGCGGATATAGAAAAAATGTATAGACAAATCTGGGTTGCTCCAATGCAACGCGGCTTGCAGCAGATTTTCTGGCGGTCGGATCCAACACAAGAGATCAAACGATACAAACTTAACACTGTTACCTACGGATTAGCAGCATCTGCTTTCTTAGCGTTTCGATGTCTAATACAACTTGGCCGTGATTGCGTAGATAAAAATGTAAGTGAAACAATCTTATACGACTTTTACGCTGACGATTTAGTGACAGGGCATTCTGAAGAGTCACAGCTAATTCAAATATGCAAAGGCGTCATTCACGAGCTAGGAAAAGCTCATTTTCATTTACGCAAATGGCATACAAACAGTACACACGTACTCGATCAAATTGTAGGTGAAAATGACAATGACTTAGTAAATTTAAGCAAAAATGAGCATACAAAAACATTAGGCCTACAATGGGCTTGCAAAAAAGACACATTGTTATTTTCATCAACACAAACTGATATACAAAACTCACAAATAACCAAGCGTTCAATTTTGTCCGCAATTGCCCAAGTTTTTGACCCACTGGGTCTCATTAACCCATGTATGTTACAGGCTAAACTTATATTGCAAACACTATGGGCAAAGAACATTGCGTGGGACGACCCATTACCCCTTGAAATTCAATCTCAGTGGAAATATTTCATTCAATACCTACCTGAGTTGAATAATATTCAAATACCACGTCATGTCCTTAGCGACAAACCAATAAAGGTCGAATTGCATACCTTTAGCGATGCCTCAATAAAAGCATACGCTGCATGCGTATACATACGCTCAATTTCAAACAATGGTAGTATCATGGTGCATTTAATAATGGCAAAAAGTAGAGTATCTCCTTTATCGCAAAAACTCTCAACACCCAGACTCGAATTAGTAGGAGCCCTTTTAGCCAGTCATTTAAGCAAGAAGGTTGAGAATTCCTTGCGTTTACCAATTGATTCAAAATATTTTTGGTGTGATTCAACCATTGTGCTTGGTTGGATCAAAACATGCAGCAAAGTAAAGCTCAAACAGTTTGTTTACAATAGAATTACCGAAATTACAAAAAACTCTGAACCTTCTTCATGGAACTACGTTCCCACTGGATCCAACCCCGCAGATATAGGATCCCGAGGCCTGAACGCGTCTCAGCTAAAATGTTCAACTTTGTGGTGGGGAGGTCCGCATTTCCTTCATCAAAAGGAAATCGTAATGCCTACACAGCCTCAAAACACACACATTGACAACTTACCTGAAATAAAGTTCCAATGTCATTTAGCAGCGACTGAACCCCATGAAAATCATTTCACAAGCAACTTTTCAAATTACAGAAAATTACAACGAATTACAGCTTATATAAAGCGTTTCACGCATAACTAAAAATTCTAATAATAAAATCACAGGTCCGCTAACGACATCGGAACTTGAACTCGCTACACAAACACTTTGTCGAATTGTGCAGCAGGATATGTTTTGTAAACAATATTCATTTTTGAAAAAGGGTCAACCCTTACCTTCTAAGGACAAACTATTGAGTTTAAATCCATTTCTCGATGAGACAGAGCTAATGAGAGTTGGAGGAAGATTATCCAATTCTAATTACGATTCAAATACAAAACATCCAATCTTGTTGCATGCTTCTCACAACGTTACAAAACTACTCGTTCAACACTTTCATTTAATTTTATTACACGCAGGTCCACAGCTGTTACTTTCGAATTTAAGACATAAATTTTGGATTACGAACGGGCGAAATTTGGCAAGAAAAATAACGCGAAATTGTTTAAAATGTTGTAGATTTTCAGGAAAAACATATCAACCAATAATGGGTAATCTGCCTGCAGAAAGACTGCAGTCAGAATACGTGTTCTGTAATACAGCTGTGGACTACATGGGACCAGTCTTGTTAGCTGACAGAAAGGGCAGGGGTTGTAAACTCAAAAAAGCCTACTTATGTGTATTTGTTTGTTTGGCAGTTCGTGCAGTACACATCGAGCTTGTCACCGACCTAACTTCACAAGGCTTCCTGTCAGCCCTCAATAGATTCATTGCTCGCAGAGGCAGGCCCGCTGTAATATTTTCAGACAATGGCACGAATTTTATAGGCGCATCTAACGATATTTCTAAATTTATAAAAAACAATTGCGATAACATAGTTTCATATGCAGCTGAAAAAGGTATTATTTTCAAATTTTCGCCAGCCTATAGTCCCCATTTTAACGGCTTAGCCGAGGGCTCAGTAAAATCAATAAAACATCATTTAAGAAGAGTACTATCGATGACTCATCTCGATTACGAAGAATTAAACACAGTCTTAGTCGAAATTGAAGCAATATTGAATTCTAGACCTCTAACTCCACTCTCAAGCGATCCCTCAGATTTAGTCCCATTAACCCCTGCGCATTTTTTGATTGGACGTACATTAACGATGTCGCCTGCTCCCCAGGTACAAGATGCTCATCACATCCACAGTCTTACAAGATATGCAAGAACACAATTACTAAAGACTCACTTCTGGAACCGCTACTATATGGAATATATTTCAGAATTGCAGAAGCGAAACAAATGGCGCCAGGATGGTGGCCAACCACAAACAGGAGAGATGGTCCTCATCAAAGATGATCGCCTGCCCCCCAATCGCTGGCTGCTGGGTCGAGTGACTGCTGTCTTCCCCGGCGCTGATGGTGTCAACCGAGTAGCCGACATCAAAACTACATCGGGAACAATGAGAAGAGCTTTCAATCGGCTCTGTCCTCTTCCAATATTGGAACAGAATGCTTTGGAACAGAATGTTCCAAGGGCGGCAGCATGTTAACGCGTGAACGCATGCGTAAGCGGTGGATACGGCGCACACACACAAATGCAGCAGCGACCAATAAAAACGCCGCGGCCTGCGCGTGCTTTCTTTTTCGGTCTCCAGGCTCCGTGCGAGCCACTCGCTAGCATAGCAAATACTTATAGTGATAGATTTATATTTTTTCATGTACATACAAAGTCTCGTAATTATAACTAGTATTTTACCAATTCGTGGCTACGTTATTTCTCTCCGCCCCGCTAGATCCTTGAGTCGAACCTCATCAGCCACCTTAGCTTTTATTGATAGTCTAAGTAATTCTTATTAAAAAAAATTGCTCAATAAGAGGTGGACTTATTTAGGGATATTAAGCCTTCAAAGTTCGATCTCTCCGTTGTTGAAAAATCATGGCCTACAATCTTGGTGTAAAAATTGCAACGACCTTTTAATTTCGTAGTTTTGGATCATCATCCATCAGTTCATAACGGTCATTGTACAGGACTCGACCCTCGTCAAACTTAAGTGAGAACGCCTGCAGCATGCGGTATGTAAAGTCTAGCCTGCAGTATGTGAAGAACATCGGTTTATTATTAACTTCTTATTGTATATGCTAAGCTATGTTAGTATCTTTGTTTACGTCGATTTATTTGTCAAAGAAAGTTATTAATCAAGGAATTATTTAATTTTTTCAAGGTTGTCGATACGTTTTAATACGTTTAAGTATTCAAAATACAAATATTTATTTGCAAACTAAGTGTCAAAATACAGTCTTGGTATAAAGTGTGGCACTTATTTTTTTTTACTACAAGTTTTGCAATTTTAAACTAGATTTAATTCTAGTTTAATTACAAATGGTCACAGGCTCACGTGAATTATGGTGTTTTGTTTTATGTTATTTTATATTTTTAAGTGTCATACGCACATTTTCACTGTTGCCGAACCCTGATAGACATACTCTGCATATGCATAAACACACTTTGCATTACTGTGCATTACTCAAACGTTGACTGATAAATAATTTCTCTAGCCCTAAGTCTATTATATTGACTTGTTTTTTTTATTTGTTTAGAAATTACCGCTCGGCACATCAACGCTTTAAGGACTTTTTTAAAAGTTTGCCAGTATTAAACGCTTCGTTCGATTTATTGAACGCTTTCAAGCTTATTTATACAACACTAGTTCTCGCATGAAAAAAAATGTTAACGACTAAAAATACCAACAGGCGGCCATAAATTACAGATGTCTCGTATCTCCCGTCCAATCTGTCCATCGCTATCAACACTGGCTAACGAGAACAGAATGACACCTCGACGTTGAACAAAGTATCAGAGCAAATGAAAAAACCGATCCAGTACAACAATGCGTCCGTATTAAAAAGGTCATTAAAATACCTGGCGCGGGCACGCGGAAGCAGACAAAACCGTAGCAAAAACAATGCTGGACTGTTTATGGAGCTGCGGTGCTCAAACTGTGGTATGTTGCGTAGCCGCGACTTTTTATTGGGGGCGGCAAAAGCATTAAAGGTAGTGATGGAATTGCGTGCTTGCCGCGAGTAGACTTTTTATTCAGGCATGGAAATCATAAGATTTTTTGTCGTCTCCAGTTTAGAAGCATCAATATCTGTTACGAACACTTTGCTTTAAAGTGCTATTTGAAATTAATTAACACATGTAATGTAGGTAGGTTTTTTCATGTGCAGTAGACCTTTACTGCACATGAAAATAATTGGGACTTCAATAATAATAAATTTCAGTTCATTTCAATTTTCTACCATGAACCTACCCTACATACGTATATTTTTAATTATTTTTTTATAGTTTATCATAATCATTCAAGTATGTAATTGATAAAGTGAACTATACCATAAACTACGCCGTAAATGTCATATCTCATTGGTTTTGTTTAATATTAGGTCCTTTATTTAAGTTTAAACCGTATAACAATATACGGTTTCATTTTTTTGTAAATATTCTTCCAATTGTTAGCTGCAAATGTTAAGTTGATAATAACATCCACCATTGTTTTTGTACTACAAAAAAAATACAAAATACAAAAATGTTTATTTCAGTAACCCAATAATGCAATTACAAGTAATTGGAGCTGCCTTTTAAGTAAAATTAATTACTTGTGTTAGGTAGCACCGCTCTTCCATACCATGGTTACAATCAGACTTAATCCTACTTATTTGAAGTTAAAGAAGAAATTAAAAGTAAATAAAAAGATAAATAAATAAATAATATATTATATATATATATATATATATGTGTCTATAGATTACATCACTTACATAACAATCAGGATCCCACCCCCACCCGTACACACAGTCAGAATAATGGTATACTTGAGCATGTGTGTACGCAAGGAAGTGTATCTGTGTTTGTATGAGTGTGTGTTTGTGTGTGTGTGTGTGTGTGTGTGTGTGTGTGTGTGTGTGTGTGTGTGTGCGCGCGTGTGTTTGTGTGTGTGTGTGTGTTGGTGTGTTTGTGTGTGAGTGCGTGCGTGATGCGTGCGCTTGTGCGTGTATGCGTGTGTGTGCAAATGTTTTGTTCAAACGAGCAATCTTTCTATTTCTGGATAACTTTTCGTCTGTTACCATTTTGTAATCACAATTTTACATTTTGCATAAGTCATACTGTACACATTAAGCTCATTATTAATTTTATTATACAGAACACCAGCTCTCGCCAAATATTGCCACTGTGCAAATACTGATTTTATTCTTAATTTAGGCACAACATTATGCTTTCTTCTAGATTTATTTGGGTTATGTTGGTAAGGGAGAGATTTGTGTTTACTCAAAATTATGTTCCGAATATATAGTTTTCTAACAGACATCAGTCCTGTGGAAGAGTACAGTAGCTCCGTGGAAAAATCTCTTGGCTTAAAATACATAACCTTTAACAACGATCTCTGGGCTTTCCCTAATTCAAGGAATCTAGTTTTAGCTGCCCCACCCCACACAGCTATACAGTATGTCAGTACTGATTGCGCCAGAGATATATATGTTACACGGAGTAGATGATCAGAAGCGCCATACCGCAACGTTTTGAATATCCATACAAGCCTACGTGTTCTATTCATGATCAGTTCCATGTGGCTGTACCATGTCAAGCGCTGATCGAGCATTATACCCAGGTATTTTGTACTTCTTACTTTTCTGAGTTCAGCACATGAGCATGGCATGTCATTACTTTCTGCGCATCGGTGGGCGATAATCCCAAAGTTAGTGGCTGGTTGGCTATTATTATACTTAGTAAAGCATATGTAATTACTTTTTTCTACATTTAGGGTCAGAAGATGTGAATTCAACCATGTAACGATTTTAATTAGTCCCGACTCAGCTCGTAATTTTAATTGTAACCAGTCTTTACCTCCGAACACTACAGCCTTAAAATATTGCCCCCATCTATTTTCATTTTACATAATTTGTTTATGTATATGAGGAACAATGTGGGTCCCAACACACTACCCTGGGGTACACCGTAATTTACCGTGCATTCAGAACTTAAAACCGACCCCACAGAAACACGCGATGTCCGGTTAGTAAGGTAACTTTCCAATAACTTAAGTGGATTTCCTCTAATGCCTACATCTTGGAGGTTGCGCATAAGAATTGGTACGGACACCGTGTCAAAAGCCTTTTGTAAATCCAGGAAAACTGTTAAGCACTTATTTCCATTACCCACATTCTCAGTAATAGTGGAAGTTGTACTGTTGTAAAACACTGAGTGTGCAATCCAATTAACAGTACCCGTAATAATAGAATGACACTTCTAATTTATTGCTATAATACTACTAAAAAAAAGTTACTTTCTGCATAAGCCAAGGTTTATTTGGTGAAAAATTTTTCTACCACAAAATCGATCTGTTGTACTCTTTTATATAATAAAAAATAAAACAATAATCAACAGTTTGAGAGCCAACGCACGTTATGATTAGTAACCAAGTTGTGTCATACCACCTCTCTTATTGTGTAATCCCGATTAGGCGCTTTCCCTTCCTACAGCTAACGATTAGACAGACACGGTATCAGACTAATTAAACAGGAGTATCAGGTGCCGTGTAAATGAAACCAATACAAATAAGACGGGGGATTAGGAAGCTTTAAAGTTTGACAACCGGTTTTGAGTGCTCTTGGGAGAACAGAGTCGACGAACAGAATTTTTGAAGCTTACAGAGAATTTTAAACGACACTTTTTAAACTTCAAAGGCTATTGTTGTACCTACCGTGCTAAGGGTGCAGTCAAGAGCACGTCAGACTTTGGATCTTGTATCGCTCTTACGAAGTGGGCATAAGAATTAATTTCGAAGCGTCTAGTGTTAAATGTAGTTGGTCGTACGTTTGCAAATGTACGTAAAATTACGTATGATAAATTGTTACGATTAAAATCTATTTTGTTAGAGATTTAATTCCGATAATTGTTAACCACATCTGTTCATAAAATATGGTAAGAACATTTAAGGTTCCACTTTATATCCTTGTTATCAAAATTGTAATCCTATTTTGAATTTGGAATGGCTTAAGCGCTATATTTTATACAAAAACCTGTATAAATCATTTTGTAAAAAAAACAACTCAAAACTCGTATAAATAAATTAGTGGTGAAATTGTCACATATGAATTGCTAAAAAAACATAATAAGGGTAGTGATTGGCAGAATCGGAATGTCCTTCTCTGAATTGTTGACTTCTTATTTTTAGTTTTAAATGTCGAAAACTATTTTCGAACGACATTTTCGATTAAATTTAACACACGGTAAATTCAAACTACCAAAAGTAGTTTCACATTTTTTTTGAGAATTATTATATATTAACGAATGCCCGGTTCAAATATTGTACTATTCGTAATATGTCAAAAATTACAATCTGTTTTTCACAATCTGATCGTTTTTCAAATATTGGATCCGGCCATAAATGTGTCGCAGAAGTGTGTCCCTTGGTGCAAGTTAACAAAGGTGATGTAAAATCTCGAAATTAACGGCTCCTTTCCAGAAGGATGCTACTGTTTTGTTTATCAGTTTCATCGAAATATCTTCCAAAAATAGTATCCTTTATCCTTCTTAGTGATAGATTTCGTGTTTTTATGGGGTTGTTTTTAAGATCATGGGTCGATTTTAACAGGTGGGAACAAAAAATAGCGAAGGCTGAGTCGGTGTTTAAAAGTAATGGTTCGTCTTAGAGATTGACTTTCATTTTGGATTTAATGTAAATCAAAATGAATTATATCCTCGTGCACCAAAATTATTTGAATGTGACGATATAGTTTTTAACTATCTGCAGTACGTCATATTTTTTATATTAATATTGATGCTGTAGGGAAAATGCTTAAGAGAGCTTTTCAAACTGGGTCTTATCGGCACAATCACTTGCACAATCGTGTTTGTTAATTATATTTGACGACCTCGGTGGCGCAGTGGCTAAGGTAGGCGACCAAAGCGCAAAAGGTCCCGGGTTCGATTCCCGGTCGGGTCAATTTGGAAAACGAACTTTTCTAAATTGACTTGGGTCTGGGTGTGCTGGGATGACGCCCCCAGTTAGTATCCGTCGTCTGGTGCTCATAGTACAAGGGAAAACCTTAGTTTGAGACCAGGTGATAGATGTGATTGTCTGGCGCATTTATTATTATTTATTATTATTTAAATTCTTTTTGGTCTTTACCTGCAATTCAATAAAACTTTCTGAATAGGCAATAAATATAATTTGAATTAGTTTATATCGTCTAAATGATAAGCAATTGTAGTGTGTTATTTTTTTTTTACTGAACTTAAGAAGGAAAATTACAAAGATACATTACATATTACATAAGAATTACCTTATAAACTACTATTTATTAGTATAGCAATAATGGAACTCTTGATCCTGAAAGAGATTAACATGTGGCCCCCATCCTAGACAAGGTTTGTTTCACAAATGCCAGGAAGATATATCATTCCTGTTTGAGGTGACGGAGTTGTATCTAATATTTATGTGTAATAGATTCCCGTATTGGCCTACGTAACCCTAAAAATACCACTTAGTTTTTTTCCTGCGGGTTGAGGCTAGAAGGAATTTTAATTGGACGCACCCTGCGCTGTGTATATTGATTAGAATCGAAACTACCCGCGTGTTTTTGTTCGTTTAAAGTATGATAAATTTTGGAAATGATTTATTTACAATTCTGACTATTGTAGTAGATTCAATCTTGTAATTCACAATTCAACTTGCCTTTCAAGATCTCTCCAAATAGTTAGGCACAACATTAATGGAGAAACAGTTACGAAGCTTACATAGTTCTTCTTTTAAAACCAAATATTAGGTCCAAATGTATTGAAGTCAAACATTGAGATCGGTTTACTTTTTATCAGTCAGAGTTAGTTGGTTTCTTATTTAGCTATTAATTAAACAATTAAAAAATTTACTAACCGTTTAAGGAACAACCCTTAAAAAGTAAAAAAATATAGGGATAGGGGCAAAAGTGCCAGATTATTATTTGTTAAACACGTATTTTAATTTGCCAAATTAATAAAAAAATAATAGATAGATAGATATTAGACAACATCACACACATTGCTCTGATTCTGTGGTAAGTAGCTTAAGCACTTGTGTTACAGAAATCAGAAACAACGATGATACCATAATACCGCGCGACTGTAAATCACGAGTTACAAGTTGCAATTTTCATGAGAAGCAAGCAATCTGGAACTTGGTTCTTTACTTCGAAATCGGGCACCGTCAGGATTTGCAAGCCTCATCATTGCGCATCCTTGTAGCTCTGCAAGCGAGCCGTAGCGAGACAAGTTCATCTTTCATTTCAAATTACTAAGGTTCAACTCTGATTGTCTCATGTGAAGGGTTGTTCCGGTCGGCCGCATAAATGAACGCGGAACGCTTGTTTATGTCAATGTCGAGATATAAAGTCGGCACATTAGCGCTGCGGCGACAGACCGACAACGGTTCAGCCGTAGATCGTAACTCGGCAGATGTGGGCGAATGTAGGTGACGGTAGGGCTGCCTAAGAACATGGGCAACGTCTACCCTTCGTCTTAGCTCATCTGCAATCAGTAACAAACTATTAGCTAGCATGTTGTCTGTCTTTTTACGGGTGCACCAAAAAACCAGTTGCAAACTTGTGAGAACTTGTTGACAGAACTAATGGGAGGTGATAACCCAGCACATCCAGTTTCAAGCCAATTTAAACAAACGTTTCCCAAACTGACCTGACCGAGAATCGAATACGGATTTTTTACGCCACTGCGTCACCGACGTTGCCACTCATCGTGAAGAGACCTCAATTTCCTCCTTCAAGGTACTTATTACAAGATGTGTTTGGATTTCTGTAGGTATATAGCGAACACAGAAGTGTTATAAATAAATAATAAATAAAATAATAAATATTGGACAACATCGCATACATTGCTCTGATTCTGTGTAAGTTTTCCATATTGACCGGGGATCGAACCCGGGACCTTAGAGATGGCGCGCCGCCAAAGTCCAGCACGCTCGCCTCTCGGCTACGGAGGTCGTCAAGGTGTGTGTCGTGGAGTGGTGTTGTGGTTTTTAAAGACCGTTTTGCACCTCCTTAGTGGAATCAACCAGAGGTGTCTTGTGGAGTCTTCTTCTCGTATTGATATCCACGAATCTCAATGTGCACTGAATGGATTTTATAGTTATAGTGTGACGCGCGGCATTCCAGTTTTGAAAGAAAGAGAGAAAGAAACATTTATTACTTAAAAACATCACAACATTGTGACATATATAAGTACACATATACAGAGAGGAGACAAACAAGAAAACAAAAAAAATATATATATATACATACAAAAAAAACGCGTGATATAGATCTCCTCGCAATCTCCTCGTCAACCGGGCGGTGCAGACCATGACATGCCGTAATGTTCTAAATAAAAGGCCCTCACTCAGCATAAGTCATGACCCACGTCGCAGGCCATGACGCTGGTTTTCAGTGGGTCCTGCCGAGTGATTAAATATAGTGTATGATTTTAACCCACGAATAATAAAACTTACGATTCCTTAATCCATAATTTTTAACTTTTTCCATGATATTATAAATTTAAGTAGAGATTCTTTGGATTTTGTCTTAATTTGATTTAACGTACTTAAAATTTTTTTATGCATAATTTTATAAAAAAGTTACCTGAAGTAACATCTCGCGGGCCAGTACGGCGATACTAACGGATAGGATATAGGTACAGAAACCGGATGTGGGCTCCCTTCTTGCTTACCATCAAGCTGGAAGGTAAGCAAGAGAGTTATACTGTGTTATAAAAAAACAATTACTGTATAAAAGGTTTAGATAATGATATTAATTATTATTAATTACATTTAACTATTTGTATCGTCCCTGATGAAGAGGCAGCGAGGCGAGCGCCTGCGCACAGGATGTGACGCGCCATTGTTTCACTTGCGCATAAACATGCCCCACAATTGGGCAACCACGCTCACAAATAAATTAACGTACTTAGCGTGGACATTTACTTTGTACGAACGATCAAAAACATGCCCGTTTATTTTGGCAACAAATAGTCATTACACAGAATACCAAAAATATATATATGTTTACATCTAAGCAGACAAATAGTGCCGAGATGAGCTATCTTAAACGAATACAGTATAGAGCTATTTTGTTAAATAATAAAAAATAATGCGCCAGACAATCACACCAATCACCTGGTCTCAAACTAAGGTTTTCCCTTGTACTATGAGCACCAGACGACGGATACTAACTGGGGGCGTCATCCCAGCACACCCAGACCCAAGTCAATTTAGTCAAGTTCGTTTTTCAAATTAACTCGACCGGGAATTGAACTCGGGACCTTTCGCGCTTTGGTCGCCTACCTTAGCCACTGCGCCACCGAGGTCGTCAAAATAAACTTAGTATGATTATCATAAACTGTGAATAAAAAACTGGACGCTAGAAATGCCTTGTAGACTTATACAAACAAGTGGACAACAATTTCTTTAATGCTCAAGTGAAAGTTTGCCGAAATTATATTTATATAATAAATTGGACTTTGCACTGCTGTAATGTCCTGTGTATAAGAACTAATATATTGACGCTTGACATTGTTTATTTAAGACAAGGAGGAACTTTAATATAAGAGGAAGGCATTCTAATGAAACTGAGTGCTGCAAGAAGAAAATATATAAACTGGTCGTCAATCATTGAAGTTGAGCTGACTTTTTAAACTGAAACACAATTAGTCTAGAATTATGCAGTAAATTATGTTGTTAAAAATTAACTGCGTTTTTAATCTCCACAGCTGTCAAATTAATTATGTACTCACCAGCTTAATTCTGTGTATCTTATCTAAAAAAGTACAAATAAGAAATAACAGTAATTCCTCAAGAAGGCGAGTGAATTACCATAAAAGTATGTGTGGAATGGGTCGTAGAAGTCATTTCGACAAACTAACATTATTAATGACGGGCTCGTAAAGATAACTGCGCGACAAAAGCATGTCTTGTCCACGCGTATTATAAACGAGACGTATTTTTAAAACATTTTGTTAGAATTATCTAGTTTCATCACTCATCAAAACAAAACTATATAAATTGGTCCAAAGTACATATAGTAATAACTTAGATACTGCTACTGGACTAATCCACTTAGTTTCTTACCAGTGTCCTCGCGGTAGATATAGGTACTTTCCGAACCGGCAGTAGAATCACATTGCATTGTATTCAATGACGATTCACAAGTGTTATATGTAATCTACTTGAATAAAGAAGACTTTGAGTTTTAGTGTGTGATATGTACTAATAATAATGGTTCTGAATACTACATGTGTAGTGTGCAGGTACATGTGTTCATACCCCCTTAGCATTATATCCAAAACTCCGGTAGCACGGGATGTTAATTTACCTTTATTACAACACCCCGCTAGTTCCACTTCCTCGTTCTGCGCGTTGTTTGTTAAGCCACTACGCCCTCATTGTTTTTCCAACCCATACACGCGTTGCGCAATGAATGGAGCTATTGAGTGTTTGCTTTTCAATTAACTCGGGAATACGTGCGTCTCGAATGCCTCAGCCGCGCCGGGCCTGCTGCGAGCAAATAAGCGAAGCACCTGCCGGAGGTTTGGGATAGTGTCGTTGCTATGACGATTGTATTGGATATTATCGATAGTTTATCTTAAAAGATACAACTCAGTTAGGTAACATCAATATATAGATGTTTCATAAGTATTCCTGGTGTATGTAATTTACACGAATAAAGGAATATTGAATTTGAATTTGATAAAAACTTCATGGTCGCGAGTCTGAAGTTCTAAACAAGCAATGGAGCACCTACTGCCTGCAGTGAAACAAAACACTGATCCAGTCCTGACTGGATCAGTGTTTTGTTTCACGATTCCATTACGTTGGAATACGTGTTTTGGAAATCAACGATAGTGCATCTCCAATATCGATTTGACCGAATTTTACGGTAGCAAGTTTGAAGTTTTAAACTCGATCAAATAAGTAATAAATCCATACTAATATTATAAATGCGAAAGTAACTCTGTCTGTCTGTCTGTCTGTCTGTCTGTCCGTCTGTTACTCTTTCACACCTAAACGGCTGAACGGATTTTGATGAAATTTGGTATACGTTGAATCTCAAGAACGGACATAGGCTACTTTTTATTAGAAAATAAGGGGGGGATGGGGGTAATACCACCTTTGAAAGTTTATATGGAAAAATGTTTGTTTTTGTAGTTAGAGATATGAAATTTGGCACAAATATAGCTCGAAACTTGGATTAAAATATAGACTACTTTTTGTTTTGAATATTAGGGGAGAAAGGGGTAAAACCGACCATGAAAGGATGTAGTCCACGCGAACGAAGTCGCGGGCACAGCTAGTAAATAATAAATATTGGACAACATCACATACATTGCTCTGATTCTGTGGTAAGTAGCTAAAGCTAAACTTGTGTTACAGAAATCAGAAAGAACGACGGTACCACAACACCCAGACCCGAGACAATACAGAAAAGTTCGTTTCCCATATTGACCCGACCGGGGATCGAACCCGGAACCTCAGAGACGACGCGACGCCAAAGTCCAGCACGCTCGCCTCTCGGCTACGAGTAATGCATCACCGACTGGATCATTGTCGTTGCGATTACGATTGTTATGGAAATTATCGATAGTGTATCTCCAATATCGATAGATCAGAGTCGTTACGATTTGATTTTTTTTATCGTATCAATTTATCTTATCTACAACTTCGTTTACGACAAGATTTTAACTTGAAAGTCCTAAACTCGAGTAAACAAGCAATAGAACAGCCGGAGGTATGCGAAACTTGGATTAGTACGATTATAAGTATCGGTAGTTTATACATCGATACCTTGACATCAGACGAAATAGAGCCTGCTGCGAACAAACAAGCGTTGGAAAACTAAAAATACAAAATATGGACATTGCTATTACTGCAATAATTGAACTAAAATAGCTGCATTAGTCTTATAATTTGTATCACAGCTGTTCATGTCCACTTCAAACAGGCATCTAGAGGCTTCGGCACTTATTTAGAAGATACAGCAGTATGTTCTATCTATGTCCAGCAGCCTCCAGATCCTAAAGATCACAACTCAGAATCTCAGATCGGTATCGTAACGATTACGTTTCTTTGGGTACCGTTCGATAATTTAACTTCAATGTTGATTTGTTGACTACAAGGTCAAGTTTTAAGTCCCTAACTCGTGCAAACAAGCGACGGAGCACCTTTTGGTAGTAGGTTTGGTGTTGTTAAGATAATAAGATAAATACAGAGAATAAGATAAATACAGACGGTAGATACGATTACGAATGGCACTATCAATAATAGGGTCCTTAGTGGGTAAAGTGTCTTCGAATGGATCTGTCTATAGAGCAAGAATATTGATAGCTTCGGAACTGGCGATACTTTATTGTTCTTAATCACTCCAGATTCATTATTACAAACGATAATTACAATAAATATTTTAAAGAACGAAACCAAAACATCTTTCCTTGCGATGAGTGATTCGAACCCACAACCTTCACGTATCGCGCGTGCCGCTCTTCCAACTGAGCAAAACACCAGATGCAATTTCACTTTTTATTGAAAATAAAAGAGAGATAAGAGAGGTAGGGCATAGCGATTTATCGCTCGAACTGGAGCAGCCCGACTGGTGAAATACCTCCACCTTACAGAAGACCGCAGCCAAATAACAATCACTCCGGTGTTGTTGTGTTCCTGCGTGTGAGTTAGGTTTCCAGAGCTCCTGGGGGGTGCTACATTAGTGGCAGGGGTCAAGCCTTCAAGGTAAGGGTGACAAGTCCAGTTACAGATTTATTATGCTGTACTTGTCACCCTTAAGCTAGGACCTCATTACCACTTAACATCAGGTGGGATGAGGTCAATCTTGAAGTGCAATATAAAAAAAAAATTTGTTAAAGTTCCCTAGTGGGGCGTGAAGTACTATCTATATTTACATATAAACTGTAGTAGAAACTGAAGTAGAAACACTTTGCATTACATTCAAAGACGATTCGAAAGTGTTATTAAATGTAACCTACTTGAATAAAGAAATATTTGATTGATAGATTGTGGTCCTAATTTACCGAGCTTGGCTTTACTGGAGTGATTGAGGTAACCAAAGTCTATCGACAAGATCGCTACAGTTACATCACTACTTACTACTGACTGCCGCTAACATATTGATATGTAAAAGGTCGTTTTAAATATAGACGGAGGTTTTTGTGCATTCAATAGGTACTTTGTCAAGCTGTCCTGTCGTTCTTTGAATTGTATTGTTCGTGTCTACTGGTTTGTTATCAGTGGCGGCCTTAGGGGGTGGCGAACAGGGCCTCGCTCTTGTAGGGGCCTCACGCAACAACACAAGCAAATTAAAAAATATATTTCTGAGAAAGATTTTACGATTTTCAATTCATCAGCGTAAAACAATTTTAAACTCATTGTTTACTGTTTTTTACATTTTTACAGTTTTAAAATATTTTCATGTATCTATAGTTTTGTTCTTGCATGTAGTTCTGTTGTATTTCTTGTGTAAATAAATTTATTTATAATTAAGAAAACATTTTTTTTACCTTAACATTTCCTGCAATATGGCAAAAGTGTGACACAAACCAAACAATCAAACCTCCTTTCGCATCACACATAAAAGTGGCGGAAGGCTGATTTAATCAAGATAATAAAGATAAAAAAAGAATCATTTTGAATGTAGGCCCGTGTTCAAAAAACAGAGTAAGTTTTGATGTTTTTTCTATGAATTCGCAAGCTACAATGGTCTCAGGTCAGACCATGAGGTCACAATACAGATGCTAATGGATAATGTCAGAAAAAAAATAGCAAAGTCATACTTTAACAATGATTGATTGCTTTAATCACTTTACGTGTGTTTATTTTTATAGGTGAGTCCGAGTTAGTAAGTTTTATTAATCAAATCGACGTTGAGATAGACCAAGGTACCATGGTAATTTATCAAATCTAATTTTGGTACAAACGTAATGAAACATAAATAAAGAACAAAAAACAACAAATTTAAAATTCAACTCGGTAATAGGAAGTAATAGGAGGAATTTCGTAACTGTGATGTAACCTCAAATAAAAAAATCGCAGAGTAAATATTTGGTGTAGTTAACTTTCAAACGATACATATTCATAATTTCGCCAACGCATTCTTCGGATGTTCACTTGTCACCATTAGCTTGCATTTCTTAAACCAATACGGATTTAACAAATGTATTTACAACTTGATGTTACCATACTTTCTGTTTGGACCCGCACCCGATTATTATATATGTGAAAATACATTTGTTACTATTTCACGCACAATTATTCAATGTATTTGGATAATACTTATTTAAAATACAAGATACTAGTTTAACATGAGTTTTCATTCAGAAATAACGCGAGCAAAGACACTAGCAACAACTAGTTTTATGACCTCTATATTGACCCGGGCGCAAATCGAACCCGGGACCCCAGATGGCGCGACACTAAAGTCTAGCGTGCTCGCCCCTTGGTTAGGAGGCTGTCCGATAATAATTTGAAAGAGTGATGTGTTAAAATTTGAGCTAAATCTCCAATCAACTTCAAATGTCCCTCTCATAAAGTTACTCTAACCGTTTGTCGCGATACCGTATAATTTCCTTATGAGCTTATTCTCCATAAAGTTTCTCATCGTATTTTTCGACGTGAGATTCGCTAGTTTCCGTAACTAGTTATAAATGCTCACAGTTCAGTGGGATCAGGGTTGTCAGATTAGATTCGAGGACTATAGGAATATTAACTGGTCAATAAACTGTGTAATTTTTAAATACGTGTAAAAACACCATTCGTCATCGCGCGTCGCGGCCACCCACGCGTATTGTACCGGTATTTTTGACGTCTTCCACTGATTCAATGCAGTCAGTTAAAGCCTTCCTCGATTAAAGGACTATAAATTTGAACCAGTAGTTCCTGAGAACAGCGCCTTCAAACAAACAAGCTTTATAATATTAGTGACGATATGAAGATAACACACAGTGATGGCACAATTTTACTTAAGACACTGGCTTTTAAATAGTTTCAAAGCATTTTAAAATAATTAAAAAAAAAAACAAAATGGCTGATGTAACATGAAGTCCTGTTTTACGGCATTAATATTTTACAATTATTTAGTGAATGGTCTCAGGCCGTGCGATGCAAGCCGCGCAAAATTCGAAAATAGGCTAACCAATCAGGCTCATCAAAAAAAACTGATGCAGGGAAAAAGAGTAAAAATTACCATATTACTGTAAGTGATTATTAGTATATGGACTGCTTCGGTTGCCGTAATGTGCCTACCATATTAAGAACTGTAGAAAACTTGAAATTCGGTCGATAAGTATGTTCGAAACTCGTACGTTAGAGAGCACTTACCGAAGGCTATGTCCAGACTCCAGTAGTGATCCAAAAATATAGCGGGAATCTTGTGAGGAATTAAATAAAACAAAATACCCAGCTAAAAGAGTGTGTGTATTTTGCATTTTTTTTCTTATCTGACTATAGATGATGGCCGCAGATGGCCTTTTCATCTTTACCGGGCTTGCTTGGGTTAGACCTAGCTTATATCCCCTCGGACGAAACGCAATGATATCGCGTTTTAAATACGTACAACGCCATATATTAGTACATTTTCGAATTAACTTTTAACTCTAACAAATACGAATATTAGACAGGCACAACTTTTGTATTCGCAGCGATACCTACCCAAAAAACAGAGTTATTTGCACAGTTAAGTAAATAACATTAATATGTGAATTCATAAATTATAATCGGAAATAATTAGACATCATTTATAACACTATACATTTTATTGCGTTTATAACCTACGTCAATATTGTTAGAAATCAGTGCACCACCTGTTGATTGGCTCAAAATAAGAGTACAGTTTTCCATCAGCCAATTAACAGTATCGAACCTTTTGTCGAGTCACGCGAGAAACTTAACGTATTGCGCATGCATGTAGGTAGTATTTTACTACTGATTAAAATAAGTGACTAGAGAAAGAAACAGTTCTTCTTCTTCTCCTTTTGTACTAAATGTCAACTAAGCATGCTTGTGGAGTCTAATTCTGCCGTGTCACGGAAGGTGAATTGATGCAACTTTACGATAGAACTCGGATGTTCGGTGCGGTGCAATAAGTTCAAGGCAATTTATTTGTTTTTTTGGTTACCTCCGGTGTTTTTGGTTACCATAACACAAGTGCATAAAATACTCTACGAATCCTACCCGTACTATGTGTAAACACAGATGACTGGCTATTTTATGTGTGGGCCTGCATCATGAGTAGTTACGATTGTGGCTTCATCAGCAAGCACTAATCATTATGTTGTAAATCTGTTTACTGCTCATTTAATTGCCCCGAGAGGGTTGCTGGGCTGGTTAAGCAAGGCTTTCAATTTTCAACATAGGTTTTATGAGTATTTACAGAGTTAAATGGTAGCTATTTAGGCATTCTTAACCTTATCATTATTTTAAATGTATTTTTAATTATAAAGCCTTTTCTGTTACTTAGTAAGCAAGTACCTACGAAAGCTAGGGCGTGCAAACTTTTTTATTGTGCGATATTTTCAAAATGGTTAACTGAGTTAAGGCGTTTCAAGGCCTGGGCAAAGGACGATGCTTGGTTTAGTAATTTGGCAACTAAGCGCGCTAACCACCACTATGGAAACCCCTGATATGGCAGCGCTCAAATTACCTGCTCATGCGGTCGCAAAATCCACCTTTATGTATATGTCGCAGTCATCTGGTTTAATCAGCTATTTGATTGGATCACTAGCGCGTTCATTGAATGACGACGTTTAATTGAATGACTAAAGGACAACTCGTCAAATTGTTTAATATAACGTTCAACTTCTTGACTGAACGTCATTTAGCATAGTCGTTGAATGGGATATAGCTGACAGACATGACATAACACACCTTAATAAGATTTTTTAATATGTTTTAACAATTTTAAGTCTTAAGACAATTAGGCTAAAAAAATATTATTTTACGAATAAGTCACTTTATATCTCAATTTCACTCTAAAAATTATCAACACAGTGCTATTCGATTACATCTATACCAGCTGTTTGACGCCATCTTTGTTTTGATGAGCACTAACGCCGCAGTGGAAAAAAATGAACTAAATTACAATCACCTGACTGATTACCTACGTCCGCTATGTTCAAAGGGCTATGTTACAATCCGCTAACTTGTTGGACGTTCAATGAGTCTTATTCATTCAACGTTCGGCCTAGTCATTCAATTAAACGTCGTCATTTAATAAACACGCTAGTGATTCAATCAAATAGCTGTTTCAACCAGATGATTGCGACATATATATAGCAACATATATTAGGATATAAGGCCTTTGCATCTATTATTTTTTATTTTATTTTTATTTTTATTTTATTCATTTCGATAATTATAATACATGTTACATTTTTGCTGGTCCTCACACTAGGCTAAGCCTGTCCTGTGAGGAACATTTAACATTAACAGGTATAACTATGACACTTGTACGTAAATAAATTGAAATATGCTTCTTTAAAGAACATTGGAACAAAATAACAAAATTATATAAAGAAAGACGGGCGTCAGGGATTGTGTTTATGTGTGTGTGTGTGTGTGTGCGTGTTTGTGTGTGTATGTATGTATGTGTGTAGGGTAATTAAGGAAGCAGGGGTGTTTATAATATTGCGGAATGCGGTGTTTATTTTAAAATCTTAAGAAAGTTTTCCGTTTCCTCGTATGTCCATTTTAGTAGCAGCGTAGTCACCAAGTCCTTAGTCTGGTGAACCCGTTCACATTTAAATTCAAGAGCTGATGACATTTTGTTATACATATAGGGGAATAGAAACCGACTGAATCTATGTGAGAATACGGTCTTTGTGGCCTTGCATGGGAGTCTGAATAAACGCTTTTCTAGTAACACGCTGTAACCTTCTGATGTGATGACTGCCTGACTGAGTATGAACAATAGCTCGAACGATAAATAATTTTCTCACGCTGAGTACACCTGCCTCTGCATATAGTAAAAAGGTGGGGAAAGTCATTGGCTTGAAGAGAGCGACCTTCAGGACTCCTCTTTGAGCTCGCTCCAGTTGCATAAGGGAGGTTTGAGCGGCTCCCCCCCATGCTAGGATGCAGTAATTTATTAGGGACTGACATAAGGCCAGGTAAACCGTTTTTAGAGTCATGCCGTCTATTGATTCACGGAGGTTCCTTATAATATGCATAGTTTTTCTAACTCTTGCAGATGTTAGTGCGATGTGCTGCTTAAAGGTAAGTTTCTCGTCAACTATCACTCCCAGGTACTTAATGCTATCAGTTCGTACAATTTTATCACATTTGCATACGTCGGTACCATGAGACTGATAAGAATGTACTTTAATATGATTTACAGCGGCAGCAGGAGCAGAAGCAGCAGTTTTGTGAAAACAGAGATATTTCGTTTTTTCAGTATTTAACGTTAGGATGTTTTGGTCTAACCATTTTGATACTAGACTTAAGCCATCCTCTGCACTTTGATGAACTAAATCCCAGGTCTTGTTACTGAAAATTAGAGCGGTATCATCTGCATAGCAAATTATGTCTGTGTTATTTGCATTAATTGAAAATATATCATTGATGTACAGTATGAAAAGTGTAGGACCCAAGATGCTACCTTGTGGTACGCCAAATCCAATAGGAGCCATGTCACTCAGGTAATCTCCTATTTTGATACACTGATTTCTATCACTAAGGTAGCTGGTAAACCATTCTAGTGCGGTTCCTCTGACACCATAGCACTCCAGTTTTCTAAGGAGTATCGGTACTGACACGGTATCAAACGCCTTCGCCAAATCCAGGAAGACACCAATGCAGCAACGTCCGTTATCAAGGTGTGAAGAGATTATGTCTGTGACTAGACTGACGGCATTCTCTGTCGATTTCCCTTTCCTGAAACCAAACTGTCTGTCTGCAAATAGATTATTCTCTTCTAAATATAGCATAAGTCTCTTGTTGATGATACGCTCAAGAAGCTTCGAAATGCATCCGAGGAGTGAAATTGGACGGTAATTACTAGCTAAGTTTTTTGCAGCTCCTTTGTGTATAGGGACAACAATGGCGGTTTTCCATACTTTAGGGAAAATACCAGATTCTATGCTTTTGTTAAATAAGATTGCAAGTGGGGTAGCTATTGTGTGGTTTATGGCTTTTAATATTACATTATTAATTTTGTCGATGCCTGGGGAACTCCTCGGATCCAGTCTATTAATAAGATCTGAGACTTCGTTTGGGTCCGTGGGTGATATGTAGAAAGAGTGTAGCGGAGATTTAATATGTTTTACGTTGGCTGCTAATGATTCCTGGGATCTGCGAAGACGTTCTAGAATTGTACCTGCAAGGTTTTCTCCCACAGAACAGAAGTACGAGTTGCACGCATCCAGCGCTTCTTTTCTAGATGATTTATTAGTGTCCAGCAATTCAACTCCAGAATTTTTAGGTTTTGTGGATGATCTATGAGAAATGTGGTTGATAGATTTCCACAGTTTTTGGGGACATTTTTTGTTTTCATAAATAACTTTCCTTTCATGTTCTGATTTTAATTTTCGGAGAAGGGACACGTAGAAATTACGATATCTAGTATATATCAGTCTTTTGGTCACGTCTTCAGGGGATTTTCGGTAATCCGCATGAAGCTTATCTCTGTGTCTTGAACATCGGATAAGTCCAGGGGTCATCCATGGTTTTATAGTAAATTTGGAGTGGCTGATTTTGACTGTACGAGAATTTCTAGAGATGATTTCTGATAACATCGATGTGATTTGTGCTTTAGATCCAAATTGTGAGTAGTATAATATTATTATTGCATGCAATCCAATCTCTTTGGTTTGGTTAAGAATTATTGCGTTTTCAAGGACGGGGTTGATTTGATTTGACTGCCACCCATCTCTCATCGCCTAGGTAAATGGTGGCAGACAACATGGATGAACATGGACAAAAGGTACTGTGAATTTAAACCTATATATGATTCAGTTTGTTTTACGGGAATGAGTATTTTTATAACGACAACGTTTGTATGTGTTGTTAAAAAAAGCTTTTTGTTTTGTTTTTGTTGTTAGAAGATTGGAAACAATTTTATTTGTAACGTAACCTAATTTCATGCACAATATATTTTGTTTAAGAATGAATGAATGTAAGTATTAATACATAAACTATAACGACCACAGCCCCCAGAAACACTATCCTAATGTATTCACTAGACCACCAAAAGTGTTATTAGGCAACTAACGGGTCTGCTCCGCTACTCATTGTACAGCATCCAACGAAAAAGGCTGAATACAGATCGGGGTCCAACGTAAAAGGCTGGATACGGGGCAATGTCCACCGTAAAAGGCGCCCGCGCCTTGCCGCGCATGCGATTTATCGCGCATGCGCAGCCCGACTCGCTGCGGATAACGTCACGACTTTGCGACAATCGTAAGGCATAGTGCTACAGAAGCCGGCATATTAAATCATTTGCTATATTCGGTTTACTAATCGGGTATAACTAAAAAATCTTTGCATCGACTAATGAAATGCCTATCGTCTTACTTGCGTAGGTATCCAGCATTTTTAGGTAGAGCAGAATAAAATAAACTAAGTGGTAGGATTATAAAGAGATTTGTTCGTTTATCTTATAAATTATTATAAAGAAATAATAACCTGAGAGAGGTAGGGCATAGCGATTTATCGCGCGAACTGGAGCAGCCCGACTGGTGAAATACCTCCACCTTACCGCAGACCGCAGCCAAATAACAATCACTTCTGTGTTGTTGTGTTCCTGCGTGTGAGTAAGGTTTCCAGAGCTCCTGGGGGGTGCTACATTAGTAGCAGGGGTCAAGCATTCAAGGTAAGGGCGACAAGTTTAGTAACAGATTTATTATGCTGTACTTGTCACCCTTAAGCTAGGACCTCATTACCACTTAACATCAGGTGGAATGAGGTCAATCTTGAAGTGCAATATTAAAAAAAAAACATGACCTTAATAATAGGTTGGTCACAAATTTAATAAGTGAGTCACTTGGGCTTGGGCGACTTGTGGCTCATTCAGTATTTCTGTCGCCCAACTTAAAAAAAAAGGTGCCTGTGAAATTATTTCTCCTTGATTTTTATCGAGTCATCTAATCAATTGTTAATATATCGGAAGCTCTTACGTGGTTTACTGTCTTTAATCATACTGTGCCGTTAGTAATATTTGAATGTCAGCGTGAAATATGCCTGAGAAATCACGAAGAGATATTTAAAACGTCAGTCGTGTTGACGAATGGCGGTAGGGCACGCCCACCAACCACAAGTTTGGATACGAAAATGTCTTCGATTGTTTGTCAGATTTTTATCAATTAAAGGGTTTCCAGCAACTTATTCAATAGTGTTTTTTAAATCGGAAAAATTTGTGTGGATCGATGAATGTCTGTTATTATTTCAAAAAATAACAGATATTCATCGATCGCGAATCGATGCGAAAATTATTAAATGGATTCAAATATTATTTGTTTTATCCTTAAATATGGCGCGAGCAAAAGCTAGTTTAAAATACAACAGTTCAAAAAATACTTTTTACGCTTTATACCGATGGTGGGCCAAGATGGACACCAGAAGACGGACGACGTCCAAAAGGAAGGCCGAAAATGGACCGTTTTTCTCAAGGTTGGCACGACTTGGCACCAGATAGAGAACGCTGTAAGTGTATGGGGGAGACCTTTGCCCAGCAGTGGGACAGTTTATAAGACGGACTCGCGCACCGAGGGTTCCGTACAAACCTGCAAGGTTTACAAAGTTCGTTCATTACGACAATCAAGTCATAACTATGGTATTTTTATTGCAAAATGAAATTCATAACATTACAATGGGGAAAGATGGAGGAGCATAAATATTTTGTAATGTAACTAAAAATGTATGGTTTTCGTAATTTTTCCTTTATCTATGCTATAAGACGTTGCTTCGTACCAAATTTCAAGATTCTGAGTTCACGGGAAGCACCCTGTAGGTTTTGATTCCCTTGCAAGTGTCGAAAATTTGCGGCATAAACGGCTGTATCTTTTGATTGCGTTGGCTTAGAAGTTTGATTTTTTCACAGCTTCAAGGGACAGTAGACCTGAGTAATTGATATAAATTTCAGCTTCATACCTCCACGCGTTCCTGAGAAAAAGGGTCTTGACAGACGGACGGACGGACGGACAGACGGACAACAAAGTGATCCTATAAGGGTTCCGTTTTTTCTTTTTGAGGTACGGAACCCTAAAAACGGTTTTTATACTACCTTTATAAAATACTAGGTCATTTTCTTAGTCGCATAACAATAACATCTCCAGATAAGTACCTGAAACAAATAAAGGAACATGGTTATTGCTTGAGATTTGGTAGCTTCAAAATATAAACATAAGTTAAAGAAATATATTCTGAATAGTGGTTATATCCAAGAAAGTATGGATTTACAGCAAGAGATAACATAATATAGTTAAGACCGAAAAGTGTCCTTATTTGAACTTTCAATCAATTCGGTCCCTTATCTTAATCATACGCATCCAATGAACGAAAAAACATAGAAGCATTACTAACGCTTGAAAATGGCACCACGAAAAGTAAGGCACATTAGGCGTGGCTTAAAAAAGTGAGCTAGCGCCGGCACGAATACCGTTTCCACGGACGCCGCGAGTATTAGGCGCGGCCAATCACAGCGCGTGTTCCATCCCATTCTATGAGATTACTTTACTATCGACCCCTTTAACGAACGTCTTTTTGTCGACATAAACGCATTAGCCTTAAAGTTCAATTTCAAGTGTCAATACTTTATTACTATATTGCATATCTGTTGCTTGTGTGCTTTATATTTATGTGTGTTTTGGTTCCAATAATGTTTGATTGAAGATAGTATGACGGAAATGAGGGATTTCGCGTTAAAAAAATCCACCAGATGGCGATACGTAGGCGTGGGGTCCACCTGTTAATTGATTGGTGATTTAAATGTCATGGTGACATGTCTGTCAATATCATGTAAACCATAACCAATCACGTAGCAGTTGGCCCCACGCCTACGTACCGCCATCTGGTGGATTTTTCGAACGCGAAAACCCTCGATCTTCCATTTTTTTTTTCGTTCGCTGTACACAGCTAGTACGTGGATGTGGGCTAATATATTGAAATGGAAACTGTGTCTTAGTGCCCTCTGTTTAATGAAGCGTTTAACATTTAAAGTTATTCATACTTATTTCTTCTACGATCTATTGCAATATTGTTAGCAATTAAAACGTTTTCCTACTACGATTTGATTCACAAGATGTCCATTAAGTGTCAAAATAACATCAATATAATTAGGTGTTTAGATTGTAAATAGAACGCTGGATTAACATACGAATGGATCGTGTAATACTTTCTCCTGGCCAAGCCAGTTTCGTGTTTACAACGACCAATTTTGAGTGATTTGCATTTTGCTGCTACAAGCCCACGTTGCATCCATAAGTCATTATCTATCTTTCAACTCTAGCCTTTATTTGGACGTGATAAAGTTTAAAACTGTAGGGCTGCAGGGCATAATGTAGGGTGATACTCAATTTATGCTATTGTCTTCATGGGAAAGTTGTTAATTTAACATTTTTATGTTCCGTAAGCGCCATTTTTTACAAATCACGAGGAATTTTAATTGGTTGCTACCGTTTGGCTTGATCAATAATTGGTGGTTTCTCAATATAGTAGCATTATAATTGCTGCAAGGTGCGATCAATTGATGATTTTAGTAAACGAGGTTTAACGGTAGAAAAAGGCAAATACTTTCCCTTTATAATATAGGAAAGACTGGTAAACTTTATAGGGGACACAAAATCTGGCAAAAATCAAATCGCAAAATAAGTGTGTATGTATATGTTGTTATATTCAATGTCATGTACGCCTGTAATGTAATCTTATACATAAAATTCTCGTGTCACAATGTTCGTTCCCGTACTCCTCCGAAACGGCTTGACCGATTCTCATGAAATTTTGTGAGCATATTGAGTAGGTCTGAGAATCGGCCAACATCTTTTTTTCGTACCCCTTAGTGATAATTACTTAAAAATTATTTATATGGCAAAACAAAGTTTACTGGGTTAGCTAGTGTAAGTATAAGAATTTAATAAACGTATCCAAATTGTAACGATTTTTTTCATATATCTTGTTTGTGTGCGTATTTATATAATTAAATTAAACAATTCAGTGAGGCAACGCTGCCAGCATTTTGAGTACCATTCCACCAGGTCAGGGTACTACTTTTATATAGGCACTTAAATATAGCCTAGTTTGTATTTAACATCCAATGGCCATCTTGACCTTTCACTAAGCCATATTCGTCCCATTCACGCCGTGACCATAACAATAAAATACGATACTACAGTAAACCATTAAACCTCATGAATACCCGGTACAAACCAAAAGAATTTACATCATGGCATACCAAAGCATTCGTGTGTATGCATAATACGCCATTTCATCAGAATCATGAATATGTATACCAATATGAGATATAAACGTCTAATGGCATATTTATAACTCAATCGAGTTGGTTTCTGGTATAAAGATTTGTTTTGTCAATTAGATGGAAATTAATTAATAGCATCGGTTAATTAGGAAGATTGATGGAGTTTTGTGACAAATTATTTGGCGGCTTTTACTTCGTTGTCGGGGTTTTACGTAAACGAATGTAAATAAAATGTGATATGATTAATCTCTTATTTATGATGGCCTACGATGATGAATCCATATCATACAAAACACAAAAACAAAATCCTAAGAATATCATACATTAGAAAAATATAAATAAATCTAAATTTAAGGACACACATCGTGGATCATAGAGATGAAATCTAACTTAGTAAATAAATAGGATAACATCATAAATATTGCTATGATTCTGATAAGTAGCTGAAGCACTTATGTTACTGATATATGAAACAAAACTCAGACCCGAGACAACACAGAAATTCGTTTTCCGACCGGGAATCGAACCCACGACCTTAGAGATGGAGCGACGCCGAAATCCGGGCCACTCGCCTCTCTGCTATAAAGATCGTCACTGGAAAAGTTTTCGCCTACACTACTAATCTTGACAGTTTAATTAAAACAATACTCATTAATGAGCTTTAAGTTCCTATAAAAGTAACAGGAGATTAATAATTTTTAGTTTCTTTGACAATCCAACAAAAAATGTCTGCATACCATAGCCATTTCGGCCAGTCACTTCGCCCACGCGTTACATTAATATAAAAATTCATCTGTCCGGTCATACATTTAAATGTAAGGCCATTAATTATAAGCGGCCTCTGGTGGGATCAAACACTGGTATTAGAGTTCGTGATTCCTTCTATAATGGAGGCGCGGTATTCAGAAAGCTTGAATTAATAATGGTTTGTTATAAATTAAATCAGTGCAAGGTTGTATCGGCTGTGTATCATTTTACCTCGAGATAACTGGACCGTTAAATGTTCGAGGTTTTCAATTTGAAAGTAAAGTTATATGCATTGTGAGTATGAACTAACATAAATAAATAAAGAAATAAATGCGCCAGACAATCACACCAATCACCTGGTCTCATACTAAGGTTTCCCTTGTATTATAAGTACTAGACGACGGATACTAACTAGGGGCGTCATCCCAGCACACCTAGATGTAAGTCAATTTAGAAAAGTTAGTTTTTTAAATTGACCTGACCAGAATCGAACCCGGGACCTCTCGCGCTTTGGCCGCCTACCTTAGCTACTGCGCCACCGAAGTCGTCATAACATAATATCTACTTGTATTATGTTTGTATGTTTGTAGATTTGTGCAGTTTACGTACGGTCAGACTATGCATTATGACTATGATCGCCCTTATGCCGTACCAGTAAGAACTAATATCGAAATGCAAATTTTAACCTTGACATGCTGTCGACCTTACCTTCAGCCTTTCCTGACTGAGTGTGGTCAATTTATACTATACTAGCGGTCCCGGCGAACTTCGTTTCGCCTTAGAGAATTTTTCCCGCTATTCTGTTGAAATTTTTCAAATTTTACCAAGGATCCCTAATTTTGTAGCCTATGTCAAATTGGAAGAATGTAGCATTCTATTGGTGAAAGAATTTTTGAAATCGGCCCAGTACTTTTTGAGCCTATTCATTACAAACATACAAAAATAGGTACAAATCTTTCCTCTTTATAATATTAGTGTAGATGTCTGATTACATGTAAGAGAGGTAGGGCATAGCGATTTATAGCTCGAACTGGAGCAGCCCGACTGGTGAAATACCTCCACCTTATTCAAAATGCCTGCGACATATGTATGATGTCTAATATTCATTTTATGGTTTATGGATTAAGACATTTATCGATTTTATTATTTTTATAGCACTATACGCCGTACTAGCGAACTTTAAATATTAGAAACAGAAAAATTTTACCTCCCCTTGCGGTGCGGGAATTGAACCCACGACCTTCACGTATCGCGCGTGCTGCTCTTACCAACTGAGCTAACCGCAAGTTATTGTAGACGATGAAATTTTTCTGCTGTATCAACCGTTAGCCTTTCGGTAAGTGCCCTCTGCCGAATATGTTTATATCTACATACTTATCGGCCCGTGGTACATTCGTTGCAGAAATGTTTTGAAAACCACAGAATCGAAGACACCTGGCATCTTAATCGATTTTATTATTTTTATAGTACTATACGCCGTACTAGCGAACTTTAAATATTAGAAACAGAAAAATTTTATCTCCCCTTGCGGTGCGGGAATTGAACCCACGACCTTCACGTATCGCGCGTGCTGCTCTTACCAACTGAGCTAACCGCAAGTTATTGTAGGCGATGAAATTTTTCTGCTGTATCAACCGTTAGCCTTTCGGTAAGTGCCCTCTGCCGAATATGTTTATATCTAAAATAACATTTTTACATTAAATTATATTATATTAGCGTATAAAACGCGCGCGCGAAACAAAGTGGGTATACATCAGAACATTCGTGTACCGGTGTGCCTATGTCCAAACGGCAAGCTCGAGTCGTTGCACCTCTACCTATTATTAGTATTATGTATTATATTTTAATAGAACAATAAACACACTAAAATAATTACAAAAACATGTGTTTTTTTTATATTGCACTTCAAGATTGACCTCATCCCACCTGGTGTTAAGTGGTAATGAGGTCCTAGCTTAAGGGTGACAAGTACAGCATAATAAATATGTTACTGGACTTGTCGCCCTTACCTTGAAGGCTTGACCCCTCCTACTAACGTAGCACCCCCCAGGAGCTCTGGAAACCTTACTCACACGCAGGAACACAACAACACCGAAGTGATTGTTATTTGGCTGCGGTCTTCTGTAAGGTGGAGGTATTTCAACAGGCGGGCTGCTCCAGTTCGAGCGATAAATCGCTATGCCCTACCTCTCTTAAGTTGTAATCTAATAAGAAACTAATTGAATAAGTTCCTCCTACAAACGAAGATAATAGTTACTCACAAACAAGCTTGTTAAACAATATTACTGCAAGACATGCCATTAAATATCTAACGCCATATTTAATGGATGCGACTGACATCGGACCACCCAATATCCGATGCCTTAATGTGCGACGTATTATACTTGGTACAGTTGAAAGCACGTTAGACTACATACTTTGGACATTGTGTACCGCCCTTATGTCTCAGGCATAAGAACTAACATCGAACTGGAAGTGTTTATCTTGATGTACAGTCGCCGTCAGATAAAGTGACCAAATACTTCTGAACAGTTAAAATGTCCAATACACCACAAGTTACCATTAATATCTGAACATTCATAACTTCAATAATATCTGAACACACAACTTACCAATAATATCTGAACACTCATCTGACGGCGACTGTACTGTCCACCTTACAATTACGAATATACGAACGATTAGTAAGCAAAAAACTGAATCGATAGTGTTATTCGCGATGAAGTAATTTTTAGGAAGTTTAATCTGGTTTGTAGGTACAAATATACAGAGACTATCCAAAACATATTTAAAATTGATCAAGTTCAAGGCTCAGGCATGTAATCCCGAATTAACGCAATCGAAGTTGCTAAAGGGCAGTTTCTTTGATCAAGAAAAAAACTTAGTGTTTTCTTTTGCAATTCGGCTTTCTTTTTGACATTGGATTGATGGACATAATCTTGTGTGAAATACATGTGAAACAGCTTCCTTAGGAGGTAGGCACCTAATCTAACCGAATATAGACACGTTTCACAAATTGCATGAACAAAAAGTGATATCTGCTCAATATAATCTGAATTCAATATACTAGTTAAACTACTACACAACCTGACCTATGACTTCAAGTGACCTCACGCGCACCCACATTAATATATAAACTCACCTATTAAGTCCTATTTACACAAGCAATAAGCCTCGTATCACGTTCGTGACTAGACTGAGTTCAAAGTATGTTTAGGTACATATATCTTCCCATGTCCTACTCTAAACCTTATTACGTTGACACGAAAACAGTTTTTGTCTTGGATCGTTATTTTACCTGCGCAGTGATAACAGAAAAAAGCGCTCAGCGATCACTTAGCGAGATTGCGATAATTTTAGCTTTCCTTGCCCGAGAAAAGTTGTGAATAAAGGTATTAAAGACGGAAGTATTATACACTTCGAAATGCAACGGTGGCTAACGCTGTGCTGTTGTGAGGGAGTAAGGATTGCGGACTCTACGCAGGCTCCCCCTTAGCGCCTACCGCTAAGCGGCCCTCCCAGCTAGTGTTCCCCAATTGCAAGAACAAGACGAGACTTAGCCAGTCTTGGTCTTGGTCTTGCGCCAACACACCTGGTCTTGGGTCTTGGTCTTGGTCTTGCAGCAAGAGTCTTGCAAGTCTTGCAATTACCTACGCCCTGTGGCGGCAATCAAATAGTGTCAAATGTTATGATTTCGGCGCGGCGGCAACGATTGTTTTAGATTTCAAAAGAAACCGCCGGCGCATGTATCATAACCATGTACTTCCGAAAAGCGGCAAATTTCTTTGAGAAGTAAGTACAAAACCTTTGATGCCGCATTATCAAAGTGCCGATGGTTAAAACATAACTATGCATGCACTCAGTTTGATTTTAATAGATATTTTTTTATTCGCTATGTTTATGGTATTAGTCGTAATGCGCATAGGTCCAGTTTTTCATATTCTTTGATACAGTTTTTTGCGTCTCATAGAATTCCTAAGCGTACCTACCTATACACCGAACTGTTACACCTAACTACTCCGTGAAATAGCGCTAAGTCCTAGCTGCAAGACGCAAGAGTCTTGCAGGCTATGTCTTGTTCTTGTTCAAGTCTTGCACGGTCAGTCTTGGTCTTGGTCTTGCTAAAAATACGCGGTCTTGTTCTTGGTCTTGGTCTTACAAAAACGCAAGAACAAGACCAAGACTGCAAGACCAAGACTGAATTTGGGCAACACTACTCCCAGCCGCGCATAACGCGCGCGGCTGGATCGTAGCTACCAACCGTAGTACCTGACACGCCCCACCTCCTCGGGACCGAGGTAACAGACACCAGGCTTACCCTAAGCCTGGCGTCTTCGGTCCCAGTAGCGGATCTGCTATGCGGCTCCGCTGCCTACCACCATCATGGTGGTAGGCAGCGGAGGACTTGGGGAGGCCCAAGGAACAGGAGAGGCTTTCTTGGCTTGATTTTCCGATCATCCTTTGCATTGGGCAGTAAAAGTTAAGAAGTAAAAACTTTGTACCTATATTAAAAAACAATTTGTTATTTAATATAGGTACAATTTTGTAAAAATTATGCGCGCAAATTTATCGCATTTACGCATTCGTATTTATTTAACAACTAGCGGACTGCCCGCGGCTTCGCACGCCTGCTATACCCGTTTTTTCCAACTTTCTCTACCGATTTTTCTTTTTTGTTTTATTGATCGCAGCGTTATGTTATATAGCCTATAGCCTTCCTTCATAAATGAACTATCCAGCACTTAAAGCATTTTCAATTCGAACCAGTCGTTCCTGAGATAAGCGCGTTCAAACAAACAAACAAACTCTTCAGCTTTATAACATTAGTATAGATAATAACCACGTCAGTTCGAGTCGAGGAGCGAGCCGTACCGTAATGTGTAAATTAATATTTATGCTCTAAAGCAAATCGAACCTCACGAGCCAATAGAATTAGATCCGTGGCCGTTAAGGCGTTTGTACACTTTTACGACTTTGAATGCGAGGTATTATGGTCAGAACTGAGTTATGAATGATGTACAAATGTACGCCCTCCGTAGCCGAGAGCGGGGTCATCTCTTAGGTCCCGGCTGCGATGCGAAACGAACTTTTCTATATTGTCGCGGGTCTAGGTGTTGTGGTCGTACCGTCGTTGTTTCATTTCTGTAAAACATGCACTTAAGCTACTTACCACATAATTAGAGCAATGTATGTACTTTAAAAAAATGTAGCAATTAATATTTAAAAAAACAACGTCAAATGCGTGTAGAGGATTTTATGATTTTTTTATCTTACTTGAGTAAATCCATTTAATTAATTTTTATACTTATTTACTATTTAAAGCAATATCAGTACTCGAATAAAAATGTTAAATATTGATTATATTTCGATTGCAGAACTCATTTGTAATAATATTATAATCATTAAAAAATAAAACAGTAGGAAAGTCATTTAATAGGGATTTCATATATATTTGAAACATTACATATTTTTAACACTATTAAATTTACAGTTCTTAGCATACTGAGATTGCAGTGATAACAGAGTCTATGACTTTAATAAAGCGGATAATTCGAATCTTTCAAAGTCAATCTTTTTTATTCATATAGATTACATTACGTAATACTTTGATTGTGTTTACGCCATACTCTGTAATTTGCATCGATATGAACTTGTTTACACTTGTTACATCGAAAAGAAGAATGTTTATTGTTTTTTTAACCGAACAATATATACTTGAATGCAGCGATACGCGCGTATCTCGGCATTCAAGTGTATATCAGCCTTACGACGTGGTATCATATCAGTTCACGTTCAATTTCACGGTCGGCGCTCGGTGCTTTTTGTCTTTTTACGAAGCTCCGACAGACGCCGACAAAAACTGTTTGTTGTGGTTACAGCCAACATGGCGGCGGGCCGAATCGTAAAACCAATAACAACTTTTGTTTCGAGTTAAATTGTTATTCGAATGTTTACATAGGTTTAGAGCATTTGAACGTTACCGCTTTGATTTTTACACGAATGGTTGGAGCATTAACGCAATCATTGAGTCACGAGCATCTACAGTTACACCTATACAAAAAAACATTAATTTAAAAAATATATAAACACCCTGAGAATGTAGCAAATTAAAGTATGTATTATCAAAGTAGGTATACTTATAAGTAGGATCCTGATTGATTCTCTGGAAAAGTTACGCTAAGACTAGATTCAGTCTGACATATTTTTTTTTACTTTATGGTATCATTGTTATTTGTATATAAATCCTTTTTTAATCAACTATTTCAGCTAAATATCATGCACTGACTGTCTAACTGATTTATTACGAAAGCTTAGTAACTATAACATGTACAAATTTGAAATTTGGTAGGTATGTTTCATAAAGGCTGTAGACAACCGCTTGAAATAATTTTACGAACCCTTACCCCTAAGAGGGTAAAAGATGGATACGAAGGTTGTATAAAATATGTGATAATAGCTGTGCCCGCGACTTCGTTCGCGTGGACTACATCCTTTTATGGTCGGTTTTACCCCTTTCTCCCCTAATATTTGAAACAAAAAGTAGACTATATTTTAATCCAAGCTTCGAGCTATATTTGTGCCAAATTTCATATCTATAACTTCAAAATAAACAATTTTTCATATAAACTTTCAAAGGTGGTATTACCCCCATCCCTCCCTTATTTTCTAATAAAAAGTAGCCTATGTCCGTTCTTGAGATTCAACGTATACCTATACCAAATTTCATCAAAATCCGTTCAGCCGCTTAGGCGTGAAAGAGTAACAGACAGACAGACAGACAGACGGACAGACAGAGTTACTTTCGCATTAATAATATTAGTGTATTGAACACTATTTGATGGCAATACACGTTACCAATAGATGGCTCGCCGACGCACACACCACGCTCGTTCCTTTCCGCACTCTGACGTCGACTGACTGCCCGCGTCACTCCTGTCACGCTATGGCGTATGCGCTCGAGACATCTAGGTACCTATACACTACATCCCTTCCTTGTTTTAATAAAAAAAATACTTTTTATAGATAATCAACTTTTTAATTTGTTGTAATATTTATTTTTCCGGTTCGTTAATTAAATCCTCTTCCATATCCGTGTTATCACCTAACTTATCACATTCTCTTTCCCTATTTATAACTTTCCACTCTCCTTCCATCTTTTTCAAATGTACTACATTCCTTCTAAAAGTTTGTCCAGTTTCATCGTTTTCAACCTGAATATCTCCTCCTATCGCTTTTGTCACCGTGTGTGGGGTTGTGTCATAATTCAAACTTAACTTGTTTTCTTTAACCATGTTTTTGATGTATACTTTGTCACCTGGTTCGAATTCACATTTCTTAGCTCTTCTTTTTTTGTCGGCGTATATCTTCCCTTTTTCTTTCATTTTTTGATCTCTATCTTTCACCTCTGTCGTTCTTGAGCTGCATCCTGCGACAGCATCAGATAGCATAGGAATCTTGTCCCTAAATTTCCTATTGAAAAATAATTCAGATGGCGTCTTTCCGGTCACTGAATGTGGAGTACTGTTGTACATGACTAAGTACTCTTGTAAATTATCTTTCCAATTCCGTTTTTCCACCTGACTTATTTTCAAACGTTTCAGAATGTCTCTGTTTTGACGTTCCACCTCACCGTTCTGTTGGGGCCAGTACGGTATTGAGTTGTTCAAAGTTATGTTCCTTTCCTTGCAAAAAGACTTGAACTCGTCACTAATGAACTGTTTTCCATTGTCCGATGTTATCGTTGCAGGATTGCCTACTCGACTAAAGATTTCTTTAAGTAAAGCTATTATTTCAGAACTTGTGATGGTACGGCATATTTTTATTTCTTTATACCTGCTAAAATAGTCAACCACCACGAACAAGTAGTCCCCACTGGGAAGTGGGCCCATCAAGTCAATTGCAATATCGACCCACGGTTCTACTGGTAATTCTCTACGTTTAAGGGGATGCGGCGGTGCTGGCATAGATACTAAAGTGCAGCCTTTGCAAGATTTAACGAGGCTTTCAGCGTCTTGATCACATTTAGGCCACCACACTTTTGTTCTTAATCGGCCCTTCATAGCCACTATACCAGGGTGACCTTCATGCGCAGCTCTTAATACACGATCTCTTAATTTTACTGGTATCACAATTTTTGTCCCTCTCAACAGAATATCTTCATAGAAACAAAGTTCATTTTGGAAAATTTTGTACATTTTATTGCATTCATTCCATTTATTGTGATAAACTCCTTTTTTTCCGCTCTGAATTTCGTTATCTGCTGTGGAATGTTCCCTAATTTCTTGAGTAGATACTGCCACAGGGCGAGTATGTTCAATTATTTGATGCACGTGACTATCCCTTGTTGGTGGCAAAGTCTCAGGAATCTTACACAACCTTGAAAGCGGATCCGCGATATTACTTTTGCCGGGTTTATATGTGACTTTGAATTTATAAGCTTGAAGTCGTAGGATCCATCTTTCGATTCTGGCACAAGGCTTGGATTTTGGGCCAAAAATTACCTCCAAAGGTTTGTGATCCGTAACGAGCTCAAATTCTTTTCCGTATAGGAAAACATGGAAATGTTCCACGGCCCAGACGAGAGCGAGAGCCTCCTTTTCTGTTTGACAATAACGTCGTTCACAATCTGTTAAGGTTTTATGACCGTAGGCAATAATCCTTGAGCCTCCGTTATTTATTTGAACCAAAACCGCTCCCAAACCCACCGGACTGGCATCAGCAATTACAATCGTTCGGTCTTTCACATTATAATAACCTAAAGTCGGAATATTTGTAAGGCACTCTTTCAAAGAATCGAATTCCTGTTGTTGCTTTGCGCCCCAGGACTTTTCTATATCAGTTCCCTTGTCTTTCCTATTGCGTAACAACTCTTTGAGGGGTTCTGTGCGGGTAGCCAAATCTGCTATCCATTTACCGACAAAGTTTACAAGGCCTAAAAAACTTTGCAGTTCAGCTACAGTTGTTGGTGGCCTAAATTCCTGTATAGTCGACACATATTTTTGTAGTGGGCGAACACCATCTTCTGAAAGCTCATGTCCCAAAAAATTTACTTTTGTCATTCGGAAATGACATTTATCTTGTTTTAGAACAACATTGTTGCTCTCCAAGACTCCCATGACTTTCTTTAACCTTAAATCATGTTCTTTTAGGTCCCGCCCAAATACCAAAATATCGTCGATAAAATTGATTACCCCTTCGCATCCTAATAGCATACGCTCCAAGGTTTTTTGGAAGATTTCAGGCGCACATGAAATGCCAAACATAAGGCGCTTATATCTGAATAGTCCTTGATTTGTGATAAACGTGGTTATATGTCGCGAGTTAGGATGAATTTCGATTTGGTGAAATGCGTCTTGGATATCGAGTTTGGTGAAAAACTTAGCCTCGCGTAACTTAGGTAACAAAACGTCCATTGTGGGCAATGGATGGTTCTCACGAATTATTGCTTGATTTGCGCGTCTCATGTCAATACATATACGCACTTCTCCATTTTCCTTGAGGACAGGAACAATAGGGGACACCCATCTTGAAGGTCCTTTGACTTCCTCTATTATATCTCGCTTAATGAGATCTTGAATCTTAGTTTGTATTTTTCCTTCTAAAGGGATTGGTATTCGTCTAAAAACAAAATTGTCAAAGATTATTATTAATCATCGTTTATTAATAAGTAGCAGCTACATTAAATTTGACTCATATGTTTACCATTAACAAAAATAACATAACATTTTTTTATTTATTTAAGATATACAAGAGAATATGTAATTAATTATATTTCTGATACCTATAAGGTTGAGATATTGGTGACACGGAGTCATCAATGGGTAAGTCAACTAGCACGTCATTAAACTTTGAAAAAGTGTCTGTCCCAATGTTGTTAACCTCTATGTCGAATCCAATTTTTAATATTCCTAATGCCATAGCTGTGGTTTTTCCTAGTAAATTTTTTGAACCGTTTACAATTACGTAGAATGTGTCTTTAATTGATTTATTTCCCACATTTACAATCGCTTCGAAAGATCCTTTTATTTCTAATGGTTTTTTACATCCATATGCCACAAATGTCACGTCTGGGTCTCTCATTTGATTATATACTTCAACTTTTTGGTTTTTCATCATCTCCCAGGTATGTTCTGTTAATAAATTTTGTTTACAGCCTGAATCTACAAGCATTTTAATTGGAACTCCTCCCACTCTGCAATCAAATTCAACGTCGTCGTCAATGTGGAAAACATAATATGTTTCGTTCGATTTGTCTTCTTTCCTTTCTTCTATATTATTGACGGTTCCTGTCTTAAATATCTTTCTATTATCTTTATCTGTACTTGTAGGTTTCCTGTTTTCAAACTTCCTTTTAAATAGTTTTCTTGTTCTGCAGAATTGTCGAAAATGTCCAATGAGGCCACAGTTTAGACATTGTTTATTCCTAGCTGGACAGTTCATGTTGCTTGATGTATGATTGCGATTTCCACAACGACCACAACCCAGTTTATCCTTGTTTTTATTTTCAAATTTTGTTTTCGAACTAAAATCAACTTTATTGATTGTTTCATTTGTTTTATTAAATTGTTCCATTTGCTTGTTTATGACTTCCATCGCATTTGCTTCCAGTATAATTTTATCAAGAGTAATTTCATCCCCTATTTGTAGTATTTTCCGTCTTAAATCAGTTGAATAACATTTTTCTATAATCTGATCAATTATATGCTCATTTTTGTCCGAAAATTGACATTTGTTAGCTTGTTGCCTTAGCCTTAATATATATTTTTCAAATTTTTCATTTGATTCTTGCTTGAGTAGCCTGAACATGTGTCGCTCATACAGTTTACTTTGCATTGGAGCAAAGTATTCATCTAGCTTTTTAATGGCAATCAAAAAAACGTCTTCGTTTTCTGCCGGGTCCAAATTAGCTCCTGGAATATTGGAATATATTTCTTGGAGCTCAATGCCTCCAAAATGTAAAAGATTTGCTCTTTTTTTTCCACTTGTCTCGATATTGGCTGCATCTAAATATATGTATAATGCCCTTTTCCATCTTTCCCAACGAACTGCTACTGATGTGGGATCGCCGTCGCAATTGAACGCCTCTAATGTCAGTGAGGATGCCATTTTGTGCTGATGGGGCGTCCTGGAACCAATCAATTGAATGATTCAGATTGATCGCGTCAATCTGCTTAGAAATATCAATTTAATGATCCAGATTGATCGCGTCAATCTGCTAAGTAATATCAATTTAATGATCCAGATTGATCGCGTCAATCTGCTAAGCAATATCAATTTAATGATCCAGATTGATCGTGTCAACCTGCTAAGTAATATCAATTTAATGATCCAGATTGATCGCGTCAATCTGCTAAGAAACATCAATTTAATGATCCAGATTGATCGTGTCAATCTGCTTAGTAATATCAATTTAATGATCCAGATTGATCGCGTCAATCTGCTAAGCAATATCAATTTAATGATCCAGATTGATCGTGTCAACCTGCTAAGTAATATCAATTTAATGATCCAGATTGATCGCGTCAATCTGCTAAGAAACATCAATTTAATGATCCAGTTTGATCGTGTCAATCTGCTAGGAATGTGCAATCTGTATTGGTACACAAAAGTGTTAAATCTGGCTTTGCATTGTCTCGAAACCAAAGTATTAATCAGTATACAACTGTGTAATGTTTTTTATTACAAACTATTTTCTACCCACTTCTTCAGCTTGTGTGTAAACTAGAAAAGTAGGTATCAGGACAGAAGGTTCCTTTGACAAATATCTACTCCATCGGCGATTACGTATTTATGTAGTTTGTCTTTATGTGGGAATCGCCTTACGTACATACCAATATTATTTGTAACTTGTTCATAATAATATTTACTTTGCCCAGGCACCTACATTAAACATTCTAATTTTTAATCAACCCGTCGATAGTACGTACGTATCTATCTCTTACTTTTGCAGTCAACCCCATCGGTGACCAGTTCATGTGTATGCATCTAAGTAACTACATACTTATGAAATGATTTCTTCTTATTCAACGTACCTAACCATACTTTAAATCGCATCGCGCTATTCCACACACATAGATACCTACGACAACATGGCGATCTCGACCGCGCGCGGCCCTCTGGTATTAAAACGTTGATACACACTATTTAAGTTTGCTTGGCCACGCCACTATCTTTTTTTTTGGAAATATTGTAACGTAGGTACTTACTTTTAATCCCGTCGCCACTTGTATTGAACACTATTTGATGGCAATACACGTTACCAATAGATGGCTCGCCGACGCACACACCACGCTCGTTCCTTTCCGCACTCTGACGTCGACTGACTGCCCGCGTCACTCCTGTCACGCTATGGCGTATGCGCTCGAGACATCTAGGTACCTATACACTACAATTAGTATGGATAAGGTTGTATATTTTTTCAAGTTAGAGACAAGAAATGTATTATGTGTGCTCTATATATGGTGTAAAGGTGTGCTAATCATTCATGTTTTAGTGTTGATTTTTTTTACCCTAACCATTATTATATCTATGCCCTAACGCTTGCTGAAGTTACCCTAAATTAGGCACTTTTATTATTTTTACTAAATAACTACAAAATGCCCTAGATTTAGGGTAAAATACCATAAGGTGTGGACACTGTTATCTTTAGAAAACCACCCCCTGTTGTGTTTAGAACAGGATGGTAGTTTACACACATGCGAAGTCGCGGGCGGCCGCTAGTCTTGTTAATAGTTTGCGAATAATTAATTTGCAAGGTTCCTAGTTTGTAATAAATGCTACAAGGTTTGTATGCTCGGATCGTGATCATGGGTTCCCGTCTGTGTCGGCTGCCCTGGGGCGCGGGCAGTTAACCCCTTGACCCGTTGCCATGGAGACTGAGGCACAACAATGCCTTACCACAGTATACAACTAGCAGTATTGTAACTCAAGCCTGTCCATTAAATAAATTCTTACTGGCAACACTTAAAACGCAGTAGAGCCTACTTGCAGGATTTTATTTAACCCGTCGTCAGTACAGTTGGGTCTATATGACCCACGCGTTTTTAAAAATGAGTGTTTATATTTAAATGGAAGTTTCCGTATTTTTCAGTAGCTAGAACTAATGTTTTTCCTCCAATCCGAATGCAGAACTTCCAGTCATCATGGACATACAAATATTACTTGTTTGTCTTACTGCAGATGGTATTCTTTTGTGTCCTATTAATTGTAATTAAAAAAAAATATTTTTTATAGGCACGGGACTAAACCACGCGGTAAGACCCGCCAAATCAAATAAAAGCACAACAGACTATACACTTTGGAGTTTGTACCGTAATTTTGTGCTATTATCGAACTGCCATTGTTTACCTTGAGCCCGAGAGTATAAATAAATAAATAAATGCGCCAGACAATCACACCAATCACCTGATCTCAAACTAAGGTTTTCCCTTGTACTATGAGCACCAGACGACGGATACCAACTGGGGACGTCATCCCAGCACACCCAGACTCAAGTCAATTTAGAAAAGTTCGTTTTCAAATTGACCTGACCGGGAATCGAACCCGGGACCTTACGCGCTTTGGCCGCCTACCTTAGCCACTGCGCCACCGAGGTCGCCAAAAAGTATACCAAGATTCGAGGCGCGTTTTAGCACGACGGTTGATACTACTGCTTCTTTTATTAATATCGTAGCCTTACTTTATTGTTACCTTTGCGTGAGATAGCTTCAAATATTTTAGCGAGGTTGCGAGTGGAACTTGCAACTTAAAAAAAACGATGTAAAGAAACAATCCCTGGAACTAAAATGGTTTGAGATTTAAATATAAGGATGGCTGATTTATATGTGGATAATAGGGATGTTAACTGGCTGTCTGCAGTCAACGGAAATACTTTTAAAAACCTGTCAAAACATTTCTTCATATAATGTTTAAAGATGCTCTCTCACTGGGAGCGTTCATGTGTAATGCAACATTATAGATGCGTCTTTGAGCATTGTATCACAATATTACCTCCCCGATCGACGAGCGTTCGCGTGTACCTAATGTAACATTTAGTATTTTTTTTAAAACAAATTAAAAATACTGATACGAAAATTCTAGTACCCTATACAGTTTTGATATACGTGTTTTAATTTGTTTTTCTTAAATGGACTTCTTGAATGAAAGTTAACGCGATGATTCCGCCGAAGTAATTCGATATTTAAATTAGTCAGTTTAAATTGATAAAGTCAGATCATTATGTCAAAATTTGATGTTGACGGCTGTTAATCAAATGATCTAGCCGTTGAGAGGCGTCAGCAAATAAATGGATCGATAAATCAAAAATCACGATTGAGTATGAGCATCTGCCGTGTAAAAAATCATGAGTATGTCAGGAATGTGATATAAATCACTTACTTACTCACTTATGGAGCATTGATACATGACTAATTTATGCAAATGGCCCGACCTATGTGGTAGGTAGCGGCGATGTTAACTTATTTGGTACTTAAGAGGTTTACAAGAGATTAAAATTTACATACAAATCTTTGATGAATTAGTGGCTATTCATCAGGATTTTGGGTGCGTATTTTTAATTAACCACCCTATGAATAAGATTAATTAGGCTTATTCATAAGTGCCTTAGCTTTAGTTAAGTTTATATGATGCCTATTCTACAAAAAGAGAGGTAGATACATTTTTGATACCAACCAAATTAAGTAGGAGTAAATATAATACTAATCAATCATTTAATTATTTTTTTAAATACAGTCTCGCATTGCTAAATCATGTAAGAATAATTCTTGCACTCCAGATTATTTTATTTTGTCCAATCATCATATTTCATTACATATAAACGCTATTTTCACCCATTATACTTAGATTTAATTATATATTTATTGCGATAGATATACTACAAAACTTTACAGAAATTTGTTTTACAGACAAATAATATAACAATTTAGGCGGTCTTATCGCTAGGAAGTGGACTCTTCCAGAAAACCTTTAGGAAGAGCACGCACTATTTCAGGATAAAATTCCTATATTTTAAAAAAGTATACCGTCTCTCTTCCTACTAAATTTTACTTAAATCCGTTCAGTAGTTTGTGCGTGAAAGAGTATAAATCCAGACATCCATACATTTTTACAATCTTTCGCGTTCATGATAATAATAGGGTATAAAGACTTCGAATCGTTACAAATGTGCCGACCTACGATATGGCTTACGAGTCGAAACAAATACGGCGTCAGCAGAATTGGCATAGTAAACAACGCTCCATACGTAATGCACGATAAGCCAATCAATAGGTACATCGATCCTACATCGCGATGTCAGAGTTTTCGTCGCCACTAAGTATATATACAACAAACCAAGATTGGTAGTTGGGCCTTGGTCCCCGAGCAGATAACACCTAGCTCGGCGGAAGTACTTCCACTTTTATTAAAGAACAAACGTTCCTTACACAAACGCGCTACGTTAATATGGGTAACGCAAGTTCTCAAATTTACTTATAGAATAGAAATATAACCAGTGCCAAGTTTATTTCCTATTTAAGAGAGAGTGGGACGTAAGCGGGCGTCAGAGCCATTCCATTGTCCGTAATGGTGACCGCTCGAAGTAAAGGTGGCCGGATGCCGCGCCGGGTGGTCGGAGTACCAACGAAGAGTACTTTAATATAAAACAGCCTTAGTGCTGTTATATATCACCGCCAATGCTCTTTGGAGCATTGTGCAGCGGTATTTTGTAAAAAACCGCATGTTTTTTATAGACTTATGCCCGGTTCGAATATTTTACATTCGTCATGTGTCAAAAATGACAATTCTTTTTTCTCCAACCGACTACAAGTTGTTAATACCGTTTCATAATTTACTTTCTATGTCAGCTGTCCTCAGTCGTCCGTTAGTCGTTTTTAGATTACGCCTCGTAAAATTTATTTTATATCCGTAACTAGATCGGAACGTTTTTCAAATATTGGAACCGCGTATAACTAGTGTAAATAAATAATGTAAGGAACGTATGTTCTTTTACTAAAAGTGTAAGTACTTCCGCCGAGCTAGGTGTTATCTGCTCGGGGACCAAGGCCCTACTACCAATCTTGGTTTGTTGTATATACTTATAGTAAGTGACGACATCGCGATGTAGGATCAATGTGCATTACGTATGGAGCGTTGTTTACTATGGCAATTCTGCTGACGCTGTATGTGTGTCGACTTGTAGGTCGGCACATGAGACATTTTTGGCTTTCGCAATCTTGGGCTTTTCAATTACGACGAATAATAATGATGATGGTAAAAAATATAATTCGTTATAAAATCAAATAATTCAACAAATTAAATATCAAAATTAATTATCATATCAATCAAGGTGCAACTTTTCCAGTGCCTACATGTTAGATAGTCTCGCTAGCTACTCGTAGCAGGTGTTACTGAAACCGACTAGTAAATAGTTACAATATTTAACACTAGCATCTTAATCTTACGAAACTGAGGAAATTTCTAAAAAACTGTAGATCCAATGTTATAACTGTAGGCAGCACTGGTCACAGCCAAGAAGTGCCGCGCACACGTGTATATGCCTAGCATGATATTTACAATAACATAAGTCAATCTTGGTGGTAAGCATTTTATTAAACACATTACAAAAGCGCAACGGGTCGCAGTCGTAACGGAAGGCCTGTCAAGTTACTTACGCTGGCACTTACGCCATGTGGATGATAAACGCCCACTCTCGAGAGACAAGAGGCCCGAGCTGTGTCCAAGCGGCGGAATGAATGGGCGTTTGTACAATCAGCTTCGTGAGTTTGTATACCAAGTTGGCTATTTATTTATTCAGTCCCAAAATAAGGGATCTTCTGTCTTAAGTTGATACGTAATTATCTAAACATCTCATTTTTTTTTCGTGGACTCTGTTCTGTGTTTCTGATAACGCGGTGATTCCGCCAATGTCAAGTCTTTAGAGAGGCACTAAACATCTCAAAGTATATAAAAATTTCCACATTAATTTCTTTTACGTTTTAAATCAATAAGTATGTTGACTCGGCCATCTCATGGAAACACAATGATTTCATTCTGAGGTGTCTAAGTACTTTGTCTCATTAAACATTCACATAACCGAAGTCATATAAACAGTTAACTTAATGTGACAAGGTATTGGGTTGTTTACAAACTATAGAAGATTTTATGAAGACACATAAAATATTTGCAAAATGTATGTAACATTGATTAAATATGAATAGATACACACTAGATCGCAACGCAAAGTTAACAAGGACGCGTGAAAATTACAAGATTTTTCACATTCGTCATTTTTATTCTAAAATCTGATGGTAACTATAAATATATTTTGGAGCGCGTAGTCATAAAGTGAAAAAAAAACTGCCTAAATTCAGTTTAATTGGGTTCAATCTGCTCGCTCGCACACTATATTTTTAAGTTCTCTAGCCCCAAATATTGTAAAGATTAGGATAACTACTGAGTTTCTTGCCGGTTTTTTCTCGGTAAGATTAGGGTCCGAACCGGCTGTAGGTTTAATTCACAGGCTATGTTGATTCTAACAATGTACAATCTGTTTTACCTACTACATAACTTAGTTAAACTATAATTTCAGCCTGACATTACTCGGCTCACTTTGAAAATTTTCTCCAAAGTTACCGGCTTTATTTTAAACCTTAGCCCCCATTTATAAAACAGACATTGTCTGGCCGCGACATTTCAATGTCTCCTGTTTAAGGCAGCGCTGTGTGACGCGGAACAATGCGCAGGCGCAGGGAAATTTAATAGAAACCTGATCTTGGTAGAGACTTCCTTGTGGCGGTGATTTAGGCGAAATGAGCATTAAACAACGGCTATAATTTATGCTTACTTTCTCCTGAGTCCTGACACGAGCTATTGTTTACTGTTTTACTAAAGAGATTTATGGTTAATAGCGAAACTTAATGAACTAGACATGGACTTGTATTGTTTTACTCAGTGGAACGTTGGGTGGTTCCCGGTCAACTAAATGAACTAGACATGGACATGTATTGTTTTACTCAGTGGAACGTTGGGTGGTTCCCGGTCAACTAAATGAACTAGACATGGACATGTATTGTTTTACTCAGTGGAACGTTGGGTGGTTCCCGGTCAACTAAATGAACTAGACATGGACATGTATTGTTTTACTCAGTGGAACGTTGTTCGGTGGTTCCCGGTCAACTAAATGAACTAGACATGGACTTGTATTGTTTTACTTAGTGGAACGTTGTTGGGTGGTTCCCGGTCAACCTCGGGAATTCAGACATTCGCCTTTTTAATCGACGATTACGTTTTATAATCTATATTAATATTATAAAGAGGAAATATTTGTACCTATTTTTGTATGTTTGTATTGAATAGGCTCAAAAAGTACTGGGCCGATTTAAAAAAAATCTTTCACCAATATAATGCTACATTCTTCCAATTTGACATAGGCTACAAAATTAGGGATCCTTGGTAAAATTTGAAAAATTTCAACAGAAAAGCGGTAAAAATTTTCTAAGGCGAAACGAAGTTCGCCGGTAACGCTAGTTGTATATGTCACCGTAAGATTGTAAAAATCGTTAGATTACAATCTACCTCGCGAGATTGTAAACTGTCGACAGATTGTGAACCGTAACATTTGATTGCAATTTAACGCATTATTTTTCACTTTATTGTAATCTATCGAAGTGAAATCGTTAAATTACAATCTGTCCCGCGTCAAACTGTCAACTGTCCGTAAGCTCTTCCTGATTGGTCGGTTTATTAAATGAGCGACCAATCACGACCAGCCTTTCTATGTCCCCGTAAAGTTAGGAATGAAATTTAATTCAAATCATTTCTTTAATTAAAGAAATAGAGATGTCGTTTAAATAAAATAAATGCACTTCAAAACATCTTCATGTAGTTACTAAGGTTATCAATAATCATGACATACGTTGAGAAAAAATTGTAACGAAATATTTATTCTTCAAACACATTAAAAATTTTAATTGAAAATTACAATAAAATGAAACAATTATTTTGTCTTTGAAAACAAATTAAAATTGGATTTTTTAAGAAACTCTTATAAAATAATATTCAGTCCTTTAAACATACCATACATTAATAATATTAAGACAACAAACGAAATAACAAACAAATATGGCGAATGCCGGGGCGGCGGGGGGCACATAACTCTCAACCAATCAGCGCGCGAGATGCGTTCCGTTCTACATCAGTTCACAATTTGACCGATTCCCATCGATAGATTACAATATAGCGAAAAATAATGCGTTAAATTGCAATCCTAAGTTACGGTTCACAATCTGTCGACAGTTTACAATCTCGCGAGATAGATTGTAATCTAACTATTTTTACAATCTTACGGTGACATATATAAAGCCAATTGTGAATTCACAGTTAATTATGTAGGCGCATGATAGTGCCCCCGCCAAGTGGAAAAAAAAGCGGCATCGCCGTACCATTTCTTCTTTCGGAGCAGTTCAGGCCATTACCGTCACCCCCAACTTGGCAATCACATTATTCAATTAAATTTATATATGCACTAGCGGCCACCCGCGACTTCGTACGTGTGAACTTATTATTTTCTAGAAATATATAGTCTATTTTACTCAGTGTGAATGTAGCTTTCCAATAGTGAAATAATTTTTCAAATCGGTACGGTAGTTTCCGAGTTAATTAATTACAAACATACACAAATACAAATCTTTCCTCTTTATAAATATTAGTGTAGATTATTTGTAAGAAATATTGTGTTTTTATGCGATGGCAGAGTCAAATATTTATTTAAAATGTTGAAGTTATTTAAAATATACTTTAAATATTTAAGTAGAAAATTACGTAACAACTTAAGACAGAAAGTCCCTTAAGTAGGGATTAATTAATTAATAACCGACTTGCTGTTATAAGGATCTCACGACTTTTGACGGTAGAACAACTGCGTTACGAGACTTGGTATGAAGTTGAGAAAAATATTATGAACCATTTGTTGCACTTGCAAATAAGCTTATCTTTTCAACAGACAGATTAGCTCACGTTAGTTTCACCGATTTGGATGCGGAACAATAAACCTGAATACATGTACAGTTCTCATGCAATTGTTTTCGCAGCGAATACCGCAACCGAAACAGATGGTGGGAAAAACAACTGTTTACAAGACGCCGTGTTGACACACAGACGGCCGTTTCAATACTAACTGATTGACTCATCAAATCAGCCAGTTTCTAATCTACTTTCGAAGGTGAAGGAAGTTATAAGAAAGGTGTTTTATGGACTTGCGTTCAAATAAAAAATTGAATTTTTCGTAAATTATGAAGAGTTGAATAAAGTATTTGTTAAATGGCGTACGGAACATGTCTAAGAGTGTTTCTGATTTGTATCTTAAAAGGTAATTTGCTAAAGTCTCACTTCAGCTGGGACATGCTGTTTTCATAAATACCCTATGAATAAAACGCGAAAATTTGTATGAATATTTGTTACTATTTCACGCACACCCACTGATTGGATTAGGATAAAATTTGGTAGATAGATAAAAGAGATACTAAAGTAACATAATATAGGGAAGTGATTTATACAGAAATGACGCGAACTTCCAGGCAACTGTTAGTAGGTTTTAGTGAGGTTATTCAGGGGAGGGCAGTGTCATGCATGCTCCTCTGAATAACCTATCGTTACCTTTAGTTCATCAGGTAGGGGTGCCAACCATGCGGCGAGGGAGGATAGAATCCCCCCTCTCCCACAACTGCGCAGCGTTGGCCAGGGGGGAGGTTTTGGTGGGTGCGAGCTCGTCACACCACTCTCCGTTCCCCGCAGAGAGTAACGGTGTGGTAGGCATTGCCCCATCCAGAAAAAATGCAGTGAGCTTAGGGCAGTTAAAATTAATTTTGTTCGCTACGTGGAACCTTTAAGGGTGAATTTTCTAGATGGTATCATAGCGACGTTGCGCTGGGTGACAATTGTGAATTGCCGTGCAAAAGAATTTAATCCACTTGCAGAAATAAATCAAAAATCATTTCTAATATCTAATTATATCGGCGCATGATAGTGCCCCCGCTAAGTAGAACAAAAAAGTGGTATCGCCGTAATATTTCTTCTTTCGGAGCAATTCAGGCCATTATCGTCACCCCCAACTTGACAATCGCATTATACAATCAAATTTATACACGTGCTAGCGGCCAATCCCTCAGGCCAGTTACATAAGCTTCGTGAAAACTTTAAGTGTGAATTTTCTAGATGGTATCATGGCAACATTGCGCTGGGATAGCTCCAGGTGCGCCCCTGATGCGGAAGAGAAAGTCCCCGAAGGGTCGGTTGAGGAGATCGGCCGGTTCCCGTGGCTGGGGGTCGTGCAGCACACTTTCTGTGAGTTTTACTACTTTTACTCTTAATCAGGGGTCTACTCCCAAAAACGATATGTCGGATCCGAAGACGGAAAACAATTCTCATTCTCGTAACTAACTCACTACGAATGAGATTAAAGCGTTTGAAAAAAACTAAATCTTATTTATGCAAATCAAAAACCACTCCCAAACTTTTGATTAATCTTCAAAAACTAAAACTTTCGTTTGTTCGTTTCCGGAAGTAGGCCTACTTATCAATCAATCAAATATTTTTTTTATTCAAGTAGGTTACATGTAACCAACATGTAAATTGTCATTGACGGTACCTACATCTACCGAGAAGACATAGCAGTTACAGTAGCAGTGTCTAACTTTGGCTATGTGTTAAACACTTTGGACGTCATATAGTTTTGTTATTTTCGAGATGTGAGCTGGAGCAGACCAGACAGAATGCATTAATAAATTAAATTTAATAAAACACTTTCAAATGCATGTAGTGAAAAGCAATTTGACATACAGCCAATCCAATTTTATTTATGTACAAATTTCAATAACGCGCATTTTTTGTGAATTTTATCCAAAGCTATTTTAGACATATCAGCTTATTTATTACCATGTCCGAGTCGACGTTAAAAAAGCAATTAGAACAGTTCTGACGAATCGGTCCGTTCGCCCAGAGGTGGTCAAATTCTGTCTGTAACACTAATGGCCCCTCCTAATGACCTGAACAAAAAGCTTGGGAGAATATATTGTTCCCGCCAGGTAACGAATAAACATTACATGGTAATGTAACTTGAATTAATTTCTTTACCAACATTTGTATACTGATAGCATATACAACCATGAGAGTTTTGAGAGCCATAACTAAAAATGGTCCAGTTTATTTCCTTCCGTTAGTAATTATTATATGCAACATTATTTTTCCCTGTGTTATAGTACTAAACGAATTATGTGTTTAAATCTCTGCTATGCCGTTGATACTTTAATGGAGGACATTTTTTTTAAAGCATATCTGTTGATTTTGCGGCGCTTCTTTTCAATCGGATTTACGTGGAGCGTTAGTAGGAAAATATTTTTTATGGAATCTAAAGAGTTTCATGTTCTATCTTACATTGAATTAAGTTAACGGATCAAAACGCGACAGCATTTTTTAGTGTTTAATACTGACCGCGATTTTCTTACTTACCACAGATTCAGATCAATAAATACTATCCCCATCTTTTTCACATTTGTCATTGATTCTTCGCTCCTATTTGTGGTAGCACAACGTTTTACTCGATGTGTAGACTATCCAACACAAAAATATTTTTATAAATTCAAACCGTTAGTTCCTGATATCAGCGCGATTAAACAAACAAACATTCCCTTCGGCGATAAAATATGAGTTTGGATTAATATAATTGCTGTTTTAAGTGTTCATACGGTGTTAAAGATTTTATTTTGTGCGTCAGATTTAGGAGGATCCGTGCGCTTCGCTGTGACCACCGGCGTATTCATACACCCCAAATATGCTCTCGCCCCAGCAGACGATATGGCTAAAATACCTCCGGATACTATGACGTAAGTATTGTCAAGCCTTCGTAATGACGATCTACGCAGCTGAGAGTGAGGGCCGGACTTTGGCGTCGCGCCACCTCTGAGTTTCGGGTTCGATCCCCGGGTGGGTCAATATGGAAAACGAACTTTTCTATATTGTCTCGGGTCTGGGTGTTGTGGTACCGTCGTTGTTTCTGATTTCTGTAACACAAGTGCTTTAGGTAGTAACCACAGGATCTGGACAATGTATGACATGTTTATTTATTTATCACAGGAACAATACTAAGTTCATCGTGTGGTACAACCAAGAGATCAAGTTCACAGTGGACGTGAAAGATTACACGCTACACCCTGAATACACGGAGCAATCCTCGTTCGCGACCCTGGCGCTGCTCGAGCTGATCACATACGGGCAGATAGGGCTCACCGACGTGGGCAGTAAGTGCATCATAACCATTAAACAAGAATAAAATAGAATAGAAAATGTCTTATTTCATGTAATATTTTACAAAAGCATTTATGAATCGTCAGATTATACTACCACCGTGTTCGGAATGTTGCTTCTATCGAGAAGAACCGGCAAGAAACTCGATAGTTACTCTTTTCAAAAACTTAGAAAAATGGTAACGTGCAAAAAAACATTTAAACAACATAGCATATTACTAGTTTACATTATTAATGCTATCAGGTCCAGATTAAAGATTTAGAAACGGTGACTCCGTTATTAAATCGTAAAAAATACAAAATATTCCTGTTTGCTCTAGGTAGCTTTGGCTCTTTACGTGTACATATACTACATATATACATATAGTATATACAAATAAATTTAAAATATATATATTTGTAATTTGTTATCATATATAGGTACTCTATCCCTTTTATTTAATACCGTAAAATATTTTTAAAGAATAATAAACTTTACATCACCTCTTATAAAATAAAGTTTGCTAGTGCAGAAGTGCTAGAAGCATTTAAAAAAATATATATACAATGTTTGTTCCAGCGCCCGTGCTCCCTGTGTGTATGACAATGGCGGGTGCGGGTAGCTTCACAGACCTCTACGCGGTCAAAATGACAGACGGTGAGTAAATAATTACATAATAAACACACAATTTATGTATGGAGTTTGGAGTGGAGAGGAAATTATGAATTGTGAAAATATTAACATAATAGGGCCTGTACAATTTGTATAGTGCTTAACGGCGTACTAGCGAACGTTACATAATTTTAAAGAAACCAAAAAAGCTTGTAAAATAGAATATGACCTCTCCCGGTGGCACAGTGACTACAGCCAAAAATCTCAAAAATATTTTAAGTTATTTTTACGGTTAAACATATTGTACAGGTACATATTGTACATTAATCAATTAGTTACAAATTCAATTTGGCGCTCAAAAGAGTAGCAGACATATTTTTTAATTTCTAAGTTTGATCAACACTGAAATACGAAAGGTTTTTTTTGTTTGCAGTAAAAGGTGAACTTGCTAAGGAGTCGTATAAGATGACTTTCGTAGGGAATAGAGAGTGTGAAGAATTTTACTACAGAGCTCAGGTAAGGTGGAAACATTTAATAACTGGAGTGCAGTCCATTCTTTGTTAAGAAGATTCTTCTCATAACGATTAGTAAGTACTCAATGGGCGATGTCAAAATTTAGATATTGAAAAAAGTGATCAAGATATTGAGTCTTTACGGATATTTTGGTTCTGAAAATAAAACACACGTTTTAGTTGCCAAACTTTTGATTATTGTTAAAAATAAAACCTAACATTCGTTCATTTCGTTTTTCATTGTTTTTCCAAAATAATGTCTTACACATTATTTTAAACAAATAATATACAAAATATAGTGTCCAACTGCAGGACGAAAGATGGAAGCTCCGTAATTTTTTATTTAAACCATTTAATCCGATCGACCATTGCTTGGCCTGAATATGTGATTTCTTCGTGTAGATTGAACTAATATATGTATGAAATTCAGTTTAATTCCGGTATGATTTGTTTTTAGTAGTGAGATTTTTGTGTCACTTGCGTCCAGATAATAAAGATAAAAACTTTTTTTTAAATATCCCTTCAAGCTTGACCTTATCCCACTAGATTTTAAGTGGTAATGAGGTCGGAGTTCAAGGGCAACATGTACAGCATAATAATAGCTGTCACTACTTGCCGCCCTTACATCGAAGGCTTGACCCCAGCTACTAATGTAATCTTCTGTAAGGTGGAGGTATTTCACCAGTCGGGCTGCTCCAGTTCGAGCGATAAATCGCTATGCTATAGTACCTCTCTTAAAGTCATGAACAACCATGATTTTCCTTCCCCTACTCTCTACCTAAAGTCTTATTAGTTCATCATGTATTGTCTCGTACAGCTGACATACAGTAAGATGAGGCCAGTGAACCCCATATGCGCAGTGGCTGACCACATGACGGAGCCGTGCGTGTGGGACGCCGGGGTCGCCCTCGTCTCGCGCCAGACCTGGGGCTACTGGAGGCTGGTCAGTGGACATCATCCATCCAAAGATAATTCATACTGATATTGTACTGCGAAGGTAACTGTCTGCTGTCCGGCTTTCACGCCTAAACCACTGATGTTGATGAACTTTGGTATAAGTATACGTTGAACCTCTAGAACGGACATACGAAGAGGCTACTTTTTGTTTTTAAAATAGGAGAAAATGTTTATTTTTAAGTTACAGATATAAAATCTGGCACAAATATTTGAGCTATATAGCTCGAAACTTGGATTAAAATATAGACTACTTTTTGTTTAGTATATTAAGGGAGATGGGGTAAAACCGACCATGAAAGGATGTAGTCCACGCGGAGGAAGTCGCGGGCACAGCTAGTTGTCATATAAAAAGGCAAGGCACTGTAATAAAATATTAAATAATTATTTTATATTGCTATGCCTAAATGGGTAACATGATGTACTGTAAATAATATAATTCCACCTGTGTATCACATTCATCAAACCCAATAAATTATTTGACTTTTGACTCATAGCCAAAAAGGCTGTGGGTGGAGGTCGGATCAAAGCAGTCGCTAACATAATTTCTGTCAGCAGTCGCTAACATGATTGCTGTCAGCAGTCGCTAACATAATAGCTGTCAGCTGTCGCTAACATAATTGCTGTCAGCAGTCGCTAACATAATTGCTGTCAGCAGTTACTAACATAATAGCTGTCAGCTGTCGCTAACATAATAGCTGTCAGCAGTCGCTAACATAATAGCTGTCAGCAGTCTCTAACATAATTGCTGTCAGCAGTCGCTAACATAATTGCTGTCAGCAGTCGCTAACATAATTGCTGTCAGCAGTCGCTAACATAATAGCTGTCAGCAGTCCCTAACATAATTGCTGTCAGCAGTCGCTAACATAATTGCTGTCAGCAGATAGGTTTTGGTGTGCGGGGGCCGGGGTGCGGTGCACCAGCTCGCTTCGTCTACATACCTGACTACATGGACTGGATAGACGCTGTCATCTCGGTGGTGGCGCTCGGCTCAGAGGACGTGGAGGAGGGAATGCACAAGATCTACTTCAGAAGAATCTCGCCGATCGAGCTTATCATGTACAAAGGTAATAAAATACGGTATTTACCTTCTGACCTACAATTGAGCATAATATTTACCTGTTTATTCAAAAACTTTATTGCACAAACAATACAATAGATGGACTTGATGCTAAGGGCATTATCTACCAGTCTACCCTCGGGTCATCTTAATTATATATATATATAAACTAGCTTTTGCAGCACGCGCTTCGCGCGAGTCTGCTAAAAGCTAGGCCTGCGGCGCTGGCCGCTCCCGGGCTTCGCCCTCCCGCGGCGCTCGGCCTTCGGCCTCGCATACGCAGCTCGGCCTGCGGCCTCGCAGGTGTGACACAGCGGTGTTGAACCGTCCGCAATGGGGGCCTAGTGCTTTTTTTGTACGGCGCAAGAGTTTTGCAACTGAGGCCTAAGGAGCCTTTCCGCTCCGGGCTCCGCCCTGCGCGGCGCAGCTCGGCCTGCGGCCTCGCGCCTAGGGTGACTTTTGTTGCACTTAATAAAATGGTCTAAGTGTTTGACGGAAGCCGCTTCGAGCTTCGCTCTACGCGGGCGCTCGGCCTTTGGCCTCGCATTCGAAGCTCGGCCTTCGGCCTCGCGAAAGTTACACAGAATATAGCCGCTTCGGGCTTCGCCCTACGCGGCGCTCGACCTTTGGTCTCGCATCGCAGCTCGGCCTACGGCCTCGCGTAGGTTACTTAATCAATTGCCTCGTCTATATCTGCCCAAAGTGTTCGATGGCAGCCGCTTCGAGCTTCGCTCTACGCGGGCGCTCGGCCTTTGGCCTCGCATTCGAAGCTCGGCCTTCGGCCTCGCAAAAGTTACACAGAATATAGCCGCTTCGGGCTTCGCCCTACGCGGCGCTCGACCTACGGTCTCGCAACGCAGCTCGGCCTCCGGCCTCGCAATGTTACCGTTTCCAAGTTGTAATAGCACTCAATACGATACTACATTAATATGCAAGAATTTCTCCATACATTTTCTTACTAAGGTCAATTTCAGTACAAAATGTATGGGGAACCAAGTACTCCATAGAAATTTGATTTTAAAATTTTTCTCAAAATTTCGTACTTACTCGCTTTTTTTTGGGTCAATTGACCACGGATGGACATTTTTGACAGGACCTCATAGTTATTTTTTTTAAATTCGAGCATTTTCTGTCGGGCCCAAAATTTCCGAAATTACCCCGAAAATCGGGTAAATTTTTGAACCATCACTGGGGCATCATAAAAACCTCCAATAAAGCTCCGAGCATTTTTTCCCTACAGCCCCTCCTTCTACCCCGAAAGTTGATGAATACATTTTGAATCCTGCAGATTTTTACATAATGGCCGCCAGCGCATCCGCCATTTTGTTTATCGAAAAGCCTATAGTTTTCCTGTAATCTAGGTTATATACGGCATCAAACCTCATTTTTACTTTTTTCGAATTTTATATCCTGTGGCCCACAGAGCCTCCGGTAGGTGACCATGTTTTTTGCACTTTTTCCTCAACAGCGATCGGTGTTGCCCAATTAAGAAAATAAAAATAGTCAAATGTCATTACTACCAAGATGCCTCATAGGCACATGGAAACGATTTGTGCAAATTGTCATTATTTCTATTCTCGACCTTTTCGGGACCTGAGCCAAAAACTACCAAAAATGGTAGAAATATTTTTCCACCTGGCAACACACAATGACAAAACACATAACCGCCTAGTACATTGCGAGTCGCTCAAATAAAAAAAAATAACCGAAATTTGAATTTTAAGTTTTCAAAAACACGAAAAAATCACAAAATGGCCACCAGCGCGTCGGCCATCTTGTTAATCAAAAAGTCTATAGTTTTCCCATAATCTAGACTATATTTGACAGCGAACCTCATTTTCATTTTTTTTCTCGCTCCCACCCAGTCGCCCTCAGAACTTTTGGAAAATGACCATGTCGAAAAAATATTTTTCACCGTAGCTCCCAGTGTTGCCAGGTGATCTGACCAAAAGCTACAAAATATCATTCGGCTAAAGGCTATACACAATTAAGTGGTAGACGTTTCAACCAAATGTCAAAAAAATTTTTTTTCGTTTTTTGGGCACGAGTCAAAAACTACCAAAAATGGTAGAAATTTTATTTGACCTGGCAACACATATAAACAAAACATGCAACCGCTCGGTACATTGCGACTCGCTCAAATGTTGCCAAGTGCCAAAAAAACCGTTTTGAAAATCGTGCAAAATTCAAAATGGCCGAAAGGGGGTCCGCCATCTTGGATTTTCCAACGGCCATATTTTTCCTGTATTCTAGGTTATATATTGCATCAGACCTAATTTTTATTTTTTTTCTCGCTCTCACCCAGTCGCCCCTAGAGCTTTTGGAAAATGACCATGTCGAAAAAATGTTTTTCCCCGCCATTTCCAGGGTTGCCAGGATTTTTCCGAAAAACTACCTTTTTGTCATTTCGGACCTCCATTGCCACCCCACAGCGTATTTATTTTTCTTCTACAAGGTAATTTTTTTTTCCTACCATTTGGGGCCATGGGGTAAAAACTACCATGAATTTGGTAGAATTTATTTCTCAAAACAATAGACAGATAACTAACCTACCACCGCCCCATACAAACCGATTCGACCTGGTGTTGCCATCCCTGTCAAAATTGACTTAAAAAATGGCAAAATTTTTGGTCCCTACAAAACTGCCGCCAGCGGCGTCTCTATGACAAAACTCTATAATCTATGGATAAGGTTTTAAATTTGACTATATTGCCAGCAAAGTTCAAAAAAAATTTTTCAATTATCTGTGGAAACCTCTCCACCACGGCCCCGCAAAAACAGCTCTAAACCGAATTTTCGATCCAAGATGGCGGCGCGGACATCTTGTTTTTTTGACATTTTACTTTTTCGATATAGTAAACAGTAAAAAATGTTCCCAAAAAAGTCTACGCAGCTTGGGCACTCTATACATTTTTTTAATTTCAATTTGGCAAAAACGGCCGCCATCTTGGATTTTCGGAAAAAAAAAACGAAAAACCTGCTTTGATTGAAAAATAACCCACCCCGTTGGAACATGCCAAAGGGGTAAAACAACCCGAACACCCCCAAAAAAACCCCCGATGAGTCAGTCAGTGAGTGAGTGGTAATTTAGCTTTATATAATATAGACTAGCTTTTGCAGCACGCGCTTCGCGCGAGTCTGCTAAAAGCTAGGCCTGCGGCGCTGGCCGCTCCCGGGCTTCGCCCTCCCGCGGCGCTCGGCCTTCGGCCTCGCATACGCAGCTCGGCCTGCGGCCTCGCGGGTGTGACTTTTGGTGTTTGACCGTCCGCAATGGGGGCCTAGTGCTTTTTTTGTACGGCGCAAGTGTTTCTCAACTGTGGCCTAAGGAGCCTTTCCGCTCCGGGCTCCACCCTGCGCGGCGCAGCTCGGCCTGCGGCCTCGCGCCTAGGGTGACTTGTGTTGCACTTAAATAAAATGGCCAAAGTGTTCGACGGAAGCCGCTTCGAACTTCGCTCTACGCGGGCGCTCGGCCTACGGCCTCGCATTCGAAGCTCGGCCTTCGGCCTCGCGAAAGTTACACAGAACATAGCCGCTTCGGGCTTCGCCCTACGCGGCGCTCGACCTTTGGTCTCGCATCGCAGCTCGCCCTACGGCCTCGCGTAGGTTACTTGATCAATTGTCTCGTCTATATTGATCCAAAGTGTTTGATGGCAGCCGCTTCGAGCTTCGCTCTACGCGGGCGCTCGGCCTTTGGCCTCGCATTCGAAGCTCGGCCTTCGACCTCGCGAAAGTTACACAGAATATAGCCGCTTCGGGCTTCGCCCTACGCGGCGCTCGACCTACGGTCTCGCAACGCAGCTCGGCCTCCGGCCTCGCAAAGTTACCATTTCCAAGTATTTACAGCATTACATTAATATGCAACAATTTCCCCATACATTTTCTTACTAAGGTCAATTTCAGTACAAAATGTATGGGGAACCAAGTACTCCATAGAAATTTGATTTTCCAATTTTTCCTAAAATTTCGTACTTACTCGCATTTTTTTAGGTCAAGCGACCACGGATAGACATTTTTGACATGACCTCATACTTTTTTTTTTTAAATTCGAACATTTTCTGTCGGGCCCAAAATCTTTAAAATTACCCCGAAAATCGGGTAAATTTTTCAACCATCACGGGGGCATCATGTAAACCTCCAATAAAGCTCCGAGCATATTTTCCCTACGACCCCTCCTTCTACCCCGAAAGTTGATGAATACATTTTGAATCCTGCAGATTTTTACATAATGGCCGCCAGCGCATCCGCCATTTTGTTTATCGAAAAGCCTATAGTTTTCCTGTAATCTAGGTTATATACGGCATCAAACCTCATTTTTACTTTTTTCAAATTTTATATCCTGTGGCCCACAGAGCCTCCGGTAGGTGACCATGTTTTTTGCACTTTTTTCTCACCAGCTCTCGGTGTTGCCCAATTAAGAAAATAAAAATAGTCAAATGTCATTACTACTAAGATGCCTCATAGGCACATGGAAATGATTTGCGCGAAATGTCATTATTTCTATTCTCGACCTTTTCGGGGCCTGAGCCAAAAACTACCAAAAATGGTAGAAATATTTTTTCACCTGGCAATACACAATGACAAAACACATAACCGCCTAGTACATTGCGAGTCGCTCAAATAAAAAAAAATAACCAAAATTTGAATTTTAAGTTTTCAAAAACACGAAAAAATCACAAAATGGCCGCCAGCGCGTCGGCCATCTTGTTAATCAAAAAGTCTATAGTTTTCCCATAATCTTGACTATATTTGACAGCGAACCTCATTTTCATTTTTTTTCTCGCTCCCACCCAGTCGCCCTCAGAACTTTTGGAAAATGACCATGTCGAAAAAATATTTTTCACCGTAGCTCCCAGTGTTGCCAGGTGATCTGACCAATAGCTACAAAATATCATTCGGCTATGGGCTATACACAATTAAGTGGTAGACGTTTCAACCAAATGTCAAAAAAATTTTTTTTCGTTTTTTGGGCACGAGTCAAAAACTACCAAAAATGGTAGAAATTTTATTGGACCTGGCAACACATATGAACCAAACATGCAACCGCTCTATATATTGCGACTCGCTCAAATGTTGCCAAGTGCCAAAAAAACCGTTTTGAAAATCGTGAAAAATTCAAAATGGCCGAAAGGGGGTCCGCCATCTTGGATTTTCAAACGGCCGTATTTTTCCTGTATTCTAGGTTATATATCGCTTCAGACCTAATTTTAATTTTTTTTCTCGCTCCCCCCCAGTCGCCCCTAGAGCTTTTGGAAAATGACCATGTCGAAAAAATGTTTTTCTCCGCCATTTCTAGGGTTGCCAGGATTTTTCCGAAAAACTACCTTTTTGTCACTTCGGACCTCCATGGCCACCCCACAGCGTATTTATTTTTTTTATACAATGTTATTTTTTTTTCCTACCATTTGGGGCCATGGGGCAAAAACTACCATGAATTTGGTAGAATTTTTGTCTCAAAACAATAGACAGATAAATAATCTACCACCGCTCTATACAAACCGATTCGACCTAGTGTTGCCATACCACTCAAAATCGACTTTGAAAATGACAAATTTTTTGCTCCCTACAAAACTGCCGCCAGCGCCGTCTCTATGGCCAAACTCTATAATTTATGACCAACATTCAAAAGAAAGCTATACTGCCGAAAGAGTTCAAAAAAAATTTTTCAATTATCTGTGGAAACCTCTCCACCACAGCCCCGCAAAAACACCTCTAAACCGGATTTTCGATCCAAGATGGCGGCGCGGACATCTTGTTTTTTTGACATTTTACTTTTTCAGTCTACTTCACTTCAACACTATTCTCTAAAAAAGTAAAAACCGCCTAGCCATTCCATAGACAAGAAAAAAGTTGATTCCCTAAAATCGGCCGCCATCTTGGATTTTTGGAAAAAAAAATAAAAAAACCTGCTTTGATTGAAAAATAACCCACCCCGTTAGAACATCCCAAAGCGGTAGAAAAACGATAACCCCCCCAAAAAAACCCCCGATGAGTGAGTGAGTGAGTGAGTGGTAATTTAGCTTTATATAATATAGACTAGCTTTTGCAGCACGCGCTTCGCGCGAGTCTGCTAAAAGCTAGGCCTGCGGCGCTGGCCGCTCCCGGGCTTCGCCCTCCCGCGGCGCTCGGCCTTCGGCCTCGCATACGCAGCTCGGCCTGCGGCCTCGCGGGTGTGACTTTTGGTGTTTGACCGTCCGCAATGGGTGCCTAGTGCTTTTTTTGTACGGCGCAAGAGTTTCTCAACTGTGGCCTAAGGAGCCTTTCCGCTCCGGGCTCCGCCCTGCGCGGCGCAGCTCGGCCTGCGGCCTCGCGCCTAGTGTGACTTGGATTACACTTGGATCAAATGGTCTAAGTGTTTGACGGAAGCCGCTTCGAGCTTCGCTCTACGCGGGCGCTCGGCCTACGGCCTCGCATTCGAAGCTCGGCCTTCGGCCTCGCGAAAGTTACACAGAACATAGCCGCTTCGGGCTTCGCCCTACGCGGCGCTCGACCTATGGTCTCGCATCGCAGCTCGGCCTACGGCCTCGCGTTGGTTACTTGATCTGATCAATTGTCTCGTCTATATTGGTCCAAAGTGTTTGATGGCAGCCGCTTCGAGCTTCGCTCTACGCGGGCGCTCGGCCTTTGGCCTCGCGTTCGAAGCTCGGCCTTCGGCCTCGCGAAAGTTACACAGAATATAGCCGCTTCGGGCTTCGCCCTACGCGGCGCTCGACCTGTGGTCTCGCATCGCAGCTCGGCCTACGGCCTCGCGTGGGTTACTTGGTCATTTGTCTCGTCTATATCGGTCCAAAGTGGTCGATGGCAGCCGCTTCGAGCTTCGCTCTACGCGGGCGCTCAGCCTTCGGCCTCGCATTCGAAGCTCGGCCTTTGGCCTCGCGAAAGTTACACAGAATATAGCCGCTTCGGGCTTCGCCCTACGCGGCGCTCGACCTATGGTCTCGCATCGCAGCTCGGCCTACGGCCTCGCGTGGGTTACTTGGTCATTTGTCTCGTCTATATCGGTCCAAAGTGGTCGATGGCAGCCGCTTCGAGCTTCGCTCTACGCGGGCGCTCAGCCTTCGGCCTCGCATTCGAAGCTCGGCCTTTGGCCTCGCGAAAGTTACACAGAATATGGCCGCTTCGGGCTTCGCCCTACGCGGCGCTCGACCTATGGTCTCGCATCGCAGCTCGGCCTACGGCCTCGCGTGGCTTACTCGATCAATGGTCTCGTCTATATCGGCCCAAGGTGTTCGATGGCAGCCGCTTCGAGCTTCGCTCTACGCGGGCGCTCGGCCTTTGGCCTCGCGTTCGAAGCTCGGCCTTCGGCCTCGCGAAAGTTACACAGAATATAGCCGCTTCGGGCTTCGCCCTGCGCGGCGCTCGACCTATGGTCTCGCAACGCAGCTCGGCCTCCGGCCTCGCAATATTACCGTTTCCAAGTTTTAAGAGCACTCAATACGGTACTATATTACTATGCAACAATTTCCCCATACATTTTCTTACTAAGGTCAATTTCAGTACAAAATGTATGGGGAACCAAGTACTCCATATAAATTTGATTTTCCAATTTTTCCTAAAATTTCGTACTTACTCGCTTTTTTTTTGAGTCAATCGACCACGGATGGACATTTTGGACAGGACCTCATACTTATTTTTTTTAAATTCGAGCATTTTCTGTCGGGCCCAAAATCTCCGAATTTACCCCGAAAATTGGGTAAATTTTTGAACCATCATAGGGGCATCATAAAAACCTCCAATAAAGCCCCGAGCATATTTTCCCTACGACCCTTTCTTCTACCCCGAAAGTTAATGAATACATTTCGAATTCTGCAGATTTTTACATCATGGCCGCCAGCGCATCCGCCATTTTGTTTATCGAAAAGTCTATAATATAACATCTCATCTAGGTTATATACTGCATCAAACCTCATTTTTAAATTTTTCAAATTTTATATCCTGCGGCCTACAGGACTTCTGGAAGGTGACCATGATTTTTGCAAATTCGTGCCAACAGCTCCCGGTGTTGCCAAGTCACAGAGATAAAAATAGTCAAATGTCATTTCAATGGGGATGTTTCATAAGCACATGGGAATGGTTTGCGCGAAATGTCATTATTTCTATTTTCGACCTTCGCCGGGACCTGAGTCAAAAACTACCAAAAATAGTAGAATTTATATTTCACCTGGCAACACACACAACTAAAACTCATAATCGCCTGGTACATTGCGACTCGCTCCGATGTTGCCATATACATGAAAATTAGGATTTAACGTTTTCGAAAACACATAATTTTCACAAAATGGCCGCCAGCGGGTCAGCCATCTTGTATTTATGAACGTTCGTATTTTTCCTATATTTTGGACTATATTTTGCATCGAACCTCATTTTCATTTTTTTTCTCGCTCTCACCCGATCGCCATATTATTTTTTGGAAAATGACCAAGTCACAAAATATATATTTCGCTCTGGCACCCAGTGTGGCCAGGTGATTGGGCTAAAATTAGTAAAATATCATTCGGCCATAAGCTTGCCATAATAACGTGGTAGACATTTAGACCAAATGTCAAAAAAAATTTTTTTCGTTTTTTGGACATAAATCAAAAACTACCAAAAATGGTAGAAATTTTATTTCACATGGCAACACACATCAACCAAACATGCAACCGCTCGATACATTGCGACTGGCTCAAATGTTGCCATGTGCCTGAAAAACGGTTTTGAAAATCGTGAAAAATTCAAAATGGCCGAAACGGGATCCGCCATCTTGTAAATCGAAAAGTCTATAGTTTTCCCATATTCTAGGTTATATACCGCACCGAACCTAATTTTTATTTTTTTTCTCGCTCCCACCCATTCTTCAAAAGAACTTTTGGAAAAAACCATGTCGAAAAAATGATTTTCCCCGTCATTTCCAGGGTTGCCAGGATTTTTCCGAAAAACTACTTTTTTGTCACTTCGGACCTCCATGGCTACCCCACTGCATATTTATTTTTTTTCTACAAGGGTAAATTTTTTTCTACCATTCGGGGTCATGGGGCAAAAACTACCATGAATTTGGTAGAATTTATTTCTTAAATCAACAAACAGATAACTAACCTACCACCGCTCCATACAAACCGATTCGACCCAGTGTTGCCATCCCTGTCAAAATCTACTTTGAAAATGACAAAATTTTTGGTCCCTACAAAACTGCCGCCAGCGCCGTCTCTATGGCCAAACTCTATAATCTATGACCAACATTCAAAAGAAGACTATACTGCCGGCAGAGTTCAAAAAAAAATTTTTAATTATCTACGGAAACCTCTCCACCACGACCCCGCAAAAACACCTCTAAACCGAATTTTCGATCCAAGATGGCGGCGCGGACATCTTGTTTTTTTGACATTTTACTTTTTCAGTGTACTTTTCTTTACTACAATTGTCTAAAAAAGTAAAATCCGCCTGGCCATTCCATAGACAAAAAAAAAGTCAATTCAGCAAAAAGGGCCGCCATCTTGGATTTTGAGAAAAAAAAATATAAAAACCTGCTTTGATTAAAAAATAACTCACCCCGTTGGAACATCCCAAAGAGGTAAAACAACTCGATCCCCCCCAAAAACACCCCCGATGAGTGAGTCAGTGAGTCAGTGGTAATTTAGCTTTATATAATATAGACTAGCTTTTGCAGCACGCGCTTCGCGCGAGTCTGCTAAAAGCTAGGCTTGCGGCGCTGGCCGCTCCCGGGCTTCGCCCTCCCGCGGCGCTCGGCCTTCGGCCTCGCATACGCAGCTCGGCCTGCGGCCTCGCGGGTGTGACACGGGGGTGTTGAACCGTCCGCAATGGGGGCCTAGTGCTTTTTTGTTGTAACGAGGTTTTTTTGTGTTAAGGGGAGGGTAGAGTTTACCAAGTGTGGCCTAGAAGCCATGCCGCTCCGGGCTTCGCCCTGCGCGGCGTAAGATTTTTTTTATACCTTTAAGTTTGAAAACTTCCCATCCCACCTTATAGTAAGGATACCGTTGTCCAAGGAATTAAATTAGTTGAATATAAAATCGTGCGATTGCGCCGTTTTCCTACGTCATTATTACTTTAGAAACGAAAACTGGTTTATAAATCGGCGATTTATACGCCATCTATTTAATGTCGCGGTAAATTCATGGAAAAACAATTGAATTGACTAACTCTCCGCATGACCCAAAGGTTGACTGGTAGAGAATGCCCATAGCATTAATTTAAGTCCACCTGTTGTACTTTTTTTGTGCAATAAAGTTTTTAAATAAAATAAATAAATAAAATTGAATCTGGTTAGTAATTGATCAGAACTGGACTGCAGGTTTTTTATAATATTGAATGTTTCAAATATCTATGAAATACTTATTGGATGACTCCAACTGTTTTAGTTTTTAAAACTGAATATCTTATTACAAAAAAGGTAGACGTGGCGCTTCGCCGGCCGCTGCCGCGGCACGCTCGCTACGCTCGCTCGGCTCGCGCTTTGTTTTGGTCACTAACCTAACCTAACCTAACCAATGGAATCGCCCGATACTTGAATTTAGTACATAGTTTGTATTTTTTGCAAAGTATTGAAAGAGAACCGTGATCAGATATAAAGTCTTATTTTCCCAAACTATGTTTTATTCATGGTCACCAACAATGGTTAATACCAACCAACGAAACGTAAAAGGCATAGAAAGTTCAATCATACGATAGGGACCGTGCACAAACTATAGGTGGCAGCACTACTGCGACATAAGAGACACTATGTGGAAAATAAAAGAAACTATCAGACCTGTTGTGCTGTCTACAATGTAAATAAAAATCTTAATTAATAATTAATGACATCATTAGTAATTTCTAAATGCTTTTAAAACTCATTCTTACGTATGTTTGATTACTGCGTTTATCCACTTTTGCCGTTTATCACATAACCATGGCATGTGAATACTATTTCTTGGAAAGTCATACAATTTTACGCCATTTAATTTACTTTATTAATATAATGTGTTGGTACATCCAGGAATGCAACAATGCATGAATTTTAGGTATATGTATAATAGTATTTTGACTTACAAAATTATGTTTATTTATACGTATTGTAAACATCAAATATTAAACGTAGGTAAATCCATGGGTAAAACATTCAAATTGATGACACCAGTTGGCAGCACCATCGATGTGCTCAATAAAACTTCACATTTAAGGTTAAACAAGGCCTCTGAGGACCTTACCAGCTGGTTGAGAACTTAAAACTGAAAACCTTTTGACCACTCAATAAGTTGGAGATAGTGATCGTTGTAATACCGAACCACACTTGTCAGCGCACAGCCTACCACCCAAGTACCTATCTTGTGCTTCAGGGCCAAGGCTCTAAAGTCAACCTGCCTCTAAATTGCATTACCTACATATCTGCATCATAAGATAGTAGTGTAGAATTGTATAGCATATAGTACTGTCAGGAATATTAAGAATACAAAAAAATAAAGTTTATTTTGTGCCAAAAGAATACAGTATAGTGCAACATGTCTAAAAATACAGTTTGTGATGACAGTGGCATGCAAGAGTTCTTATTAATTATGTAGCGTTTAGGCAACTTGGTCTATAGAGTTAAGTGGGATGTTATTTACAATACAGAATTAAATCTGAGATTAATTCTAATAATCCACATGCAAATGTCAACATAAATAACTTTAATTTTAATCTGTGAGTCAGTTAATACCTTTATGTTATAAGACATTGCAAAATTAAAAATGCATTTTGGAAAAAATACTATTTATTTCAGTCAACATGCATTGAAATACAAGTAGAGTATAATTATGTACAAAGATAACATTTATATTATTATTTAGTAATGTTATTACATACATTCTTAAAAACTAAAATAGACATCAGTGGCATTTACTATGAATACAATATGCTTGATTTATCATAAAATGTTTTAAATTTCAAAATATTTGTACTTTCCATTATTGCGTAGGCATCTTCTTTATTTAATTTAGCATTCTGAAACTAATGTGTGGACCATATTAATTTATAATAAGTTTAAAAACGCTCAAGTAAGGAAAAGATATGTAAAATTGCCAAAGCATAATAGAAAGTCATCACACAAAACACATTGATGACAAGTTTAATACTTTGTTAATTACAATATAAGAAAAAATATTAATTAGAACGTATAAACATTTATTAACATTGATCATTGAGAATAATAATTTTGGTGATTTCATCATTTAATAGCTAAATCACTTTTATTTGAAAAGTAAGATTTCATTCAATGAGCAGAATCCCTCCCTCATGTCGGACCATACTGAATACTGGACAAATACAATAAATCTTAATAAGTACACAATAAGTGTTTTGATTGTTTTAACAATAACTGTCGTTATTAATAAAAAATTGCAATAATGTAAGATTACAAAAACCAAATACCTATTTATTCTTGGCCATTATTATACTAATTAGGAATTAAGATGTGTATAAACAAAGCATTTTAACCACAGCCTGTAGGCAAGCAAATATGATTTAAACTATATCTGTTATATTGTAATAATATAAAAGGAGCGATCATTGTACCATTTCAAAATAAAAACCTACTATTGATGACATTACATAAAGATTATGATTTTGGCCTCTGCCTCGAATTTCGCAGACAGCAGGGCAGCGGCAGCGGTGGAGACAGGATTGTATACGTTAAATGGAATAAGCCGGCGTTGCTCGAAAACTGTGACACGCATTTGATTTTAGTAACAAAACTCCTGGCACTCCTATGCCACCACTGTCCTCTGCCAGCAAAATTTCATATCCGTCCCCATCAAAATACTCGTAATAAAGCTTAAGGTTACAGCCTGAGAAGAATCGACAGATGTTATTTAATAAATTTGAATCTTAAACATTGAATAAAATAATGATGAATAGAGTTTCTTCATCATTATTTTATTAAATACAGTACATGTAGTATGTAATAAGATATTTAAGCTGGTTTTAAAGAATTTAAAGTATAATATAGTAAGGAATGCATTTAACTATTAACCAAGATTTAAAAGACTATAATATCTACAGAGTACAATTACATTTAAAATAACCAATTATTTTCACAAGAATGTAACATACAACAGTGTTCATAAACATTTCACGGTGTCCTTTGCATTTGTAATTTAAATATCAATTATAATATCTATCATACTTTCACATTTATCAAATCTTGTAAAATATCATTTTCAAGTAACAAGAGTTAGAGTGTTAACATTGTGGGCCTATCTGAATCTGTAACAAAATACTTCTAATAGTAATTCTTGATTTTATTCCATGATTATTTGGATTGCAAAGTTTTTAGTATTTATTTATAATTTGCTATAATAAATGTAGCACAAAACAGATCATAAAAGGAATCATACTAATCAATTATTACCTATATCAAGCAGGTATTTTGCATAATATCGTGCAATGTACAATGATAACTTCTACTATGATCTCTTTCACAAAAATAAACTAAGTGTGTAAATTAAATTGGACAAATGGGTCCATTTTAAATATTGGAAACAGAAATTTTTATCTCCCCTTGCGATGCGGGAATCGAACCCACGACCTTCACGTATCGCGCGAGCTGCTCTTCCAACTGAGCTAACCGCAAGTTATTGCAGACGATGAAATTTTTTCTGCTATATCAACCGTTAACCTTTGGTTGGTCCATTTTGCGCAGAATCCCATCTCATTTAGATTTTGCCAGCTACTGCAACAGTTTGCTCCGTTGTACTTTTGATGAGTTTAGCTTATTCTTCTTGTTTTGTTAAATCTGAAAGTAAAATTTACTATTACAAACTTTATAATGGACCTAGGGTATAATTTTAATTATTGTTGTTTTTAAATTAAAATTGTACAATCAACTTGGGATTACTACATGCACCTTCACATATAACTTGATTTGATGGCAAAGTAGAAGTCTCTTGAAGAGAAAAATGTATTTCTTTTTCTATTTTAGTTCTTTAAGTACCTACTTAATACAATTTCTATTCTGATTGTAAAGTTAGATTTGACATTACTTTTGTTGAATTCATAATTCAAACATAGGACTTTATGATGTTTATTGTTTGCATGTTCATATTGCTTTTAAGACTTCATTTATACTTACATGTTAGTAATTTTTTAGTCTTCAATCAACGATTTTGATATATCCATTGTATTTCTTAGCCATATTTATGTTTGATTTCCAATTTAAATCATTGTTGCAACTGTTGGTCGGCTTTTACTTAAAATCTGAAATATATAAACTACAATTAATTATTTCAAGTAACAACTGCAGTATTGGACAATGTAAAATGGTTTAATGGACAATGTTTAATAGTAAAACTTGTTTTGAATCAGAACAGATATTATTGAACAACTTTGATTTACTAAGTGCTGTACTCGTTTAAAAGACTAAGTTAATGTCACCACTTGGAACCAAATAAAACCAATGTTCATGATGAAAATTGTTATCGTTTTATAGTTTGGTAGATGTTTGTAAGAAAAATATTTATTACTTTGTGTGTAGGAGTTTTATATAATTAAAATTTGATCAGAATTCACATACTTTATACACATTAGTCTACTACACAGTCACAAGTAAAATGAATTGCAGAATTAATCCAGTTTACAACAAAAGTTGATGACAAGTATGGGCCAAACAATAAAAACTTAAGATTCGTCCAGTTTATCTGTCAAAAGTTTCAACAAAACTACCAACACTATAATAATTTTGCCAACTTAAAAGTTGTGGCAATGGAACAAAATAATTTGAGATAGTTTTACTTACATAATTTTTTTCTTACTCGCCCTTTTTATAATTTGGTAGTACATATTTCTTTTCCTTTAACTCATTTAGATTTTGTTTAACTGAAATAAAAAAATAATTAGGCATTTGATCCTTGTTATTTTTCATTGATATGGAAAGGTTATAAAGATGGGAATTTTGAGTTAAGTTTTTAGTGGTTGTGGTCGCAAAGACGATAACTTGTATTTACGAGCCCAAACCAAATAAAACATATCCTCGTAGACCTACCACCTATTCCTATTCTATTCTACCACCATGGTAGAACAGAGTGCAATGTCTTGACAAACACAAATATATCTGTAGGAATTTGTAAAATAACAGTGTTACTCAAATGATACTTACAGAATAATTTGCTTTTCTGAATGTTGCTAAATTTCTCATTCATTAAGTACATATTTTAAAAGTTTCATTTAGGTAGTTACATCATTTAGGAGCCCTGAAATAAAGTGCAAAAAATGTATAAGTTGAAAAACACAAAATGTAGACTATTACTATATAAAACAAAAAAGGTTATTAAAGCCAGAGCCTCGTCGGTTGTACAGCAGGGAGTACCACGAGCAGGAGAGGTTGGCACATGGGGTGTGTATCACAAGGTGTTCCATGGTCACATGGCACAAGGAGGGGAATTACTTTAAATATTAAAAACAATGTAAAATGATAAAGGGCTTGGAATTTTTAATATTTAAAGTAAACAACACTCTTTAATGCCATATGGATGGGAGACCCTGAATGCTCAGGATAGGTAAAAAGGATGATATTGATTAACACAATTAGTAATAAATGCAAAACACAATTGCGTAAAGTATTTGAAGCATAAATTAAAAATTAGAAAAGCTTTAAAGTATAGTCGTGCAATAAAATGAAAGCATTGTGTTATATTTAAATGCAAAAATAGTAATATGTATTTTGAATTTAATATCTTTTAGCGATCCTGATCAAAATGATGTTTTAGTATTTTATAAGTGCAATTATAACATGTCAGTCACATACAAAAATTACATTTGATGATGAAGACATGCTTAAAAAGCAGTTCATAAAATTAGTAAAACACCATATACATTGTGTCGTTGAGATTTTTTACCATCATTTAGATATTACATTTAGTAATGTGAGTCAGATTATAAAATCTCGAACAAAATTTTTAATTTTTTTTTTTTTATTCCCTGCGACACAATAACCCCTTATACTCCCCATCTAACTACAGCTAACTAATTACTACTTGTGCAAGTAGGTGGTACATTACAAGCGGTTAAAGCAAGCGTTAACACTACGTCAATGCTATTTTAGTAACTAAACAAATTATTAATACAAAGCCTTACTACATGAAAGCATTAAATTAAGCACTGTTTAATGTCACTGAGCGTGTGTACGAACACATTAAAACGAAAAGGTCGGATAATTGTAAGTATATTGTAAAATAATAGGTACACTGTGATTAAGTAGTATGAATGTGAAGAATACATAATGAATAAAATGAGGTCAATCACTATTGATTAACCTAATTTTTAACAGACTTCAAAAAGAAATTCGACCGAATATATGTATGGATATTTATTTTGTTGCATTAATTCAATACACGTTACCCTAATCTGACCCCTTTTTTCAGTGCATTCTTAGTAATGTGCGTGTGCAGTGTTACTACAGTACATACTAAATAAAAGAATAAAAAAATAAATAACGCACAATGTATAGGTTGTGTCGACATGATTTAACATTTTAATAATATTTAATTCCTAAGAAGTGATTGCCTTCTGAATGAGATGAACAATTTTATACCTAGAAAAATCCGCTCGAACTCCTAATCTATTCAAATCTATAATAGTTGTTGAAAGACAATATTATTTAACATGAGCCTACTACTGTCGATTACTTTGTCTGGAGACACTAAAACTTTCAAACTGCTTTTATCTTGTACGCGACCTAAAGCTACATACAGCTGTCCGTGACTGAAAACGTCAGAACGCAAATCTACTCCTACTCGACTGATGGTCTGGCCCTGGCTTTTGTGAATTGTCATAGCATAACATACTTGCAAAGGAAATTGACGACGCGTCATTTCGATGGGACTGTTTGGTTCAATGGGAGCTTTAAAGAGAATACGAGGTATAAGATAATCTACTGATTCGCCCGGCTTTCTTACGGTAATTAAACGTCGCGTGGCTCTAACAACAATTACTTTACTACCGTTTACTAATCTATCAGAGAAACTAAGATTGCGGATAATCATACAGACACAGCCTACTTTCAAAACTAAATCATGGTCTGGAACACCTTTCGGTTGTAGTTTATTCAACGCATCAGAACCTAAAAATATTTCGTCAGCATTATCGGAAACTACTTGGTCTATTGAATAAAAATGTAAAGCCTCCTCGGATAATTTATCTAAAATTAAATTATTAATTTCTCTAACATTAGCATTGTGGGTGGTTAATATAGCGCGATGCGCACAAACGTCAGGTTCGTCTATGACAACATGCGGAAAAACAAAATCTACGAGATCATTGACCTCTGTTACAAAAGAAATGGACGATAAGTCGACCAAATTTAAAGTTACTCTATCTACTTTGACTGGATGGACTGGCAATTTATTAGAACCTAACTTTAGCAACAAATCAGAAAATTCTGGATCACTACTACATCTTTGAGATGTAGTAAGTGCAAAAGATTTAATTAATGGCCAAAGCGGAGAAGACTTTACTGAGCAATTAATTATGTCGGAATTAGTTTTAGCGTTGACTACAACCGGAGGGATTTGACGGAAGTCGCCAGCAAAAATTATAATTTTGCCACCGAAAAGCTTATCCGACTTCAACAGATCCCGGAGTGATCTGTCGAGCAGATTAATTAGATATTTGTGAGCCATAGGGGCTTCATCATAAATTAATACGTTAGACTGTAAAATCAATTCAGCTCGTTGAGACCCATTAGTGATGTTCCAGTAACCAAGATCATCCACCGGATTTAATGGAAATTTAAACATACTATGTGCTGTTGTGCCGCCTTCGTAGTTCTGTGCAGCAATGCCAGAACTGGCCGTACACAACACTATTCCGTTTAAATTACCGCGTACGTGTGCCGTTATTACATTTAATAGCAAAGTTTTGCCTGTTCCGGCAGGCCCGTCTAAGAAAATGGCAGAATTATTAGAGTTTTGGAAATTAGTGTCGCGTAAAAGTTCGTCGACATAATCGAAAACAAGTCGTTGGTCGTTTGATAATTTAGGTAGCCATTCGGCCACAAACCCCACTAATTTATTTTGGTCATATTCGATACGTTCACGGCCAACTTCCGTTGTATCGTCTATGACTTCGGGTAACCCTTGTTCGACAAGCGAAGTCCCATGCTTTCGCATCAACCTGTCGATACAAATTAAACTACTGTTAAAGGCCCTATCCTCGTTACCCGAAAAACGATGTAAAAAGTCCTGACTGAGTACCTGCCTAAACTGTTCCCATAGCGATACTACCCGAATCCCGTTAACGGCTAATAGAACAAAAAAGCTACGAAGGCGCGGCGCTGTCATAAACGTTTCACATTCTTCCATCGCTTTTAAATATTCACTTTCATCTCCAGCTAGGCCTAAGTTCTGAGCGGAAACTTGGAACGAAGTACAATTTGGACCACCAAGACTATACAGATCCTGAAAACTACGACAAGGTTGTGATGCTAGTAAAAGACGCAAATAAAATTGTTCACCTCTGTTGGGCGCGACCCAGAATAACCGTGAAACCAACTCGCCCCTCTGTCGTCTTGTTACGAATTTGCCATTGCCTAATTGATATATATTTACATTTTTGGTGGTAGGACGTCGGCTATGTACAATATATTGCTCATAAAAATCTAAGTAGGTCAAGTTATCGAACTCTACGCCAGAAGGGCGGTTAAAATATGTTAAAAGATCAGAATCAGCGCGGCGCGTAACTACTTCAGATTCAGTACCCGGTTTGAAAAAAATTGACTGTTGGCCTTCTAAGTGAACAGCTAATTGTTTAACATTGGGCTCGCGCGCAGTTAAATCAAACTCTAAAATTCGCCATGTCGCTTCGCATGAACCCAGGTAACGCTTGGTGACGTACTGTTCTATTTCATTGTTTTTATCACTGTCCGGGATCACAGCTATGCGTGATTCATCCGGACCTTTTGTCATATATTTAAAAAGGTATTTGACTATAGCACGGGCAGAATATACTAACAAATTAATGTGACAATCGTACTTCAGAAGCAAGGCGGCATTGTACGGAACTACCCATAAATCACTGATGGTGACGTCTCTACCCCGGTATTTAATTGTGCCTTTGTTATCACTATTGCGACGTAAATGAACGAAACCCCTATCGTCGCAATAAGTGGTGGTGGTTTCAGGTTTAGGGAAAAATTTAGAGCATTTATTTTTCCCGTGATCCCAGCAAGGTAAGTCTATTCTATTTGGAGGTCCACATGGGCCGTGTATCATGTGATCAATCACGGCCTTGCGTAGTCTTCCATCCGCTTCGGACGGATCGGGCAGATCTGCTCTAACAAACTTATCAATGTCCGTATTTTGGACAGGGCCACCACCCTCTACTCTAAAACAAATGTGCGCATGTGGCAGCCCTCGTTTTTGAAACTCAATGACATGCATAATGTAAAGACATTTACCGAACCACGCACCAGTTCTAAGATCTTTAATAAGCTGATTTAATTTTAAATTAAAAACCCGGGCACAAACTAAAGGATTAGGCCTTTGTCCTTGTGGGAGAGAGTGTTGGATTTCAGGCCACTTGGGATTGCATGTCATTGTTAAAAAGAACGACGGGGGACCTAATCTATTGACTAACGCAATTGCATCCATATATTTAGTTTTCATATAACGTGGACCTCCGGTAAATGAATTGGGCAAATAAACACGCCCCGGTACAACGCCGCCCTCACCTTGAATAGTTTCATCAGCATTAATAGACTCTAAATTACGCTCTAATTCCTGAAGGGGAGCAGATCTAATGGCAGTATTCGAGGAACGTTGCATGTTGTCGATATATCTGAGACGTTCCTCAGATATTCTACAAAACATATCGACAATCCATTCCTCGGAAAGTCTGCCCAATTCTGAAAATCTAGGTTCCGAAAGCAACAAACATCTAACATACTTATTTTGAGTTAATTTACTGCCCTTATTATCTGATTTATTAGGTAGCCAACCTGGATTACCATGAGGATACAAAAGAGGAAACTGGAAACTTTCATAAAGTGGATGTAAAAGATCCACAGTATGAGGTTTTTTAGCACCAGTTTTCCAAATAACTATAGCTTTCGGAATGAAACGTTCTCGTTCGGTGGAGAGAATCGCTGCGACCTCTGCACCGATCGGCAAGTCACCAAGGATGTTACCATGAGAACGACGCGACGTAGGCTCGAAAATAAGATGAGCTTCTTCGGAAGCTTCTCTATACAAACGTTTAAAACAGTCTATAAATGGATTGACTTCGTGCAAGAAGTGTGTAATACTTTGAATAATATTAATATCTAAATGTTGACCGGCAGCGAGGCGTTCTCGCTCCTGATCATCATGGATATACAATCCAATAGGATTAGTAGTATCCGAATAAGCTAAATCAAAGACTCTATGATAAACTCTACCTTGAATTTTTAAAAATGAAATGCCAGTGTCTGGGTGTTGAAAACCGTGAGACACTCCTAAAGCACTGAATGCAAACAAGTTATTATACGCGCGAGCCCTATCGATAAATGAGCGCTGCGAATAGAAATCTTCGGTCAGCGGCTCAAATTGTTGTACATTATAGGCACCCGTGCCACAACACCATTTAATGCGAGTCTTTTCCTCAAAAAATATACGAGCATGACAATGAGGACACTCGTAACTATCATTTAAAGAGGATTTTTTGAGGGAGTAGATTTGAATTGACCTCAATTCCTCATCATGTTTTTGACCTATCAATTTGTCTGATCTACGCAAAGAAGGCTCAACATTTCTAACTTCATTATAGCGTTCCCTAGCTAATTGGTTAATATCGGTATGCGTTTCCGTATACCGTCTAACCGCCTCTCTATGAACGTCCGGATTGTTCTGACTGTATCTAGAAACGGACTGCCTATTTACTTCCGGATTTTTTTGACTATACCTACAAACTGCCTGCCTATTTACGTCCGGATTTTTTTGTGTATACCGTTTAACAGCTTTACGATTGACAGTGGGGTTTCGGAAACTATAACGTTTATTAGCCTGTTTATTACGTAATTTCCTACTGGACTCGTCATTACTACTACTGTCTTCCGCGTCAGTCAGTTCAGTCGAAACCCTACCTAGACGCAGAGGGGTTTGTTGTCGCAACGATTCGATATCAATTTTGTCAATAACTACAACTGGATTAATTGATAACTTAGGGTCCCGAACTATTGCAGACGTTTGGTCATTGGTACGATCTACTATAGCATTATTCTTATGCTTTTGAGGCCGGCCTCTCTGACTGATGGATTTGTTTAAAACAGATAAATCAACGCGCTCGAGAACGACATACGGCAACCGTATGTCGTTCGTGTTTGCGTTTTTAGGTAATGTAGAAGAAACGCCTAAATTGCATCGCTTTTTAGGTCGTCCTCCAACATTCCTAGATTTAGACGGAATTAATGAAATTTCGGGCTCCTGTACCAAATTGTCTAAAGATTTACGCTTTTTAGGTCGCCCTCCAAGATTCACTGATTTGAATTTGGAGGAAACCGGCAAATTTAATCGCTCAAGTGCAACAAAAGGTTGCCTTTGGACGATATTAGAATAGGTATTAAGAGTATTAATTTGCTCCGTTAAAGAATGACTTGACACGCGCAATTTATGAATCGAATATTCCTGCCCGTCGTAGGAATGATTCGTCAAGAGCAAAGATGCAAGACTTTTTAATGAACTACAACAAAACAATCGCGCCTTATTTAAACTACTATCGTGATTATAACGGTTTTTACTATCTACAGCGTGGCTGTTAAATAAATAAAAATTGCCGTTATAACTCCAAAAGGAAACAGTGCTGTTATGGCCCGTAAATAAATAATTATCGGAATTATTTAAATGAGACCCATCAAAAATGTTAAATCGTAACTGATTTTCGAGCTCGAGAACCTTAATGTCCAAAGTCTGCAAGCCGTTCGGAAATAAGCCATTCAATTTCCAGCTGTTTTCCATTGAAACAATTTTTGCCAAAAAGTTCCCTACATGAAATTCTGAAGGCAATTCTTCAGGAAGCAAATATATTTCATGGGCCGGTTTCGCGCGTAAGTATAATAAATCACCACTATTTAAAATTGTATCTATCTCAGAAGTACTGAAGGTACGTCTGCCCAAAATAACTGATAAAGACGACGCGCATGCCGACATTGCTACACACTGTGCGTTATTACCTCTGAAGAGGTTGGACCCCTGATGGGTACTACCTGTAAATGATATTAAAAAAAAAAGTTAAACAAAACACACGATTTTGACTTGACCCTACACTGCCTAGCGTATATTTCATGTTCCTAACATAGAGGTGACTATGAAACGTTAAATGAATTGGGCCGTAACTTGTAAATCAAAGAGAATAAATAATTGAAAATTATTACATTTATTTATATTAATTGACATATCGAAATTACAAGCACCTTTTTAGTTTGAAATATGAAATTATTTGGCGAACTTTGTCAGAAGTGTTCTGAAATCATACAATGTTGTACTTTGTTAATCTTGTCTGATTCTAGGGCAGAAACCGCAACGCTTCTATAAGTGACGTTCACATCTAGCACGATCAACTGGCATGGATTTTTGAGGTCGCCGATACTCTTATTTATCAAGCAGACGTCTGTAGACAAAATCTTAAATGTTCAAACTCGTAGAATAACCAGATTCTAATAATGAGCATCAGATTCTCTGGTTGATGATTAATTTCGTCTTGTAATGTAATCTTCTGTTCAAAGCTATCTGAAAAGAAAAGATTTTAAATAGTATGGTATGCATCAAGTAAATCAATTATTTTATTTTTAAAATATAAAACGCAAGACATTGAAATATTATTTTACATTTTTTATAACATCGGATAAATAACTTTATGCTTTAAGGAAACACTGAGTTGATACTTACATTGGGGTGTTACAGTACCTCTACAACATGTCCTCACATCCAAAGCAGTCAGCTGTCACCGAATTACTGGCCAATGCGTAAAGCGTAAACCGGATTAAAAAACGCGGGTTGTATCGTGCATTAGCAGCAATCAACGAAATCATTTCAAAAAGTTAACCGAACTCTGGGTGCTTGAGTACCCCTCAATTATTTTTTCTATGTAAAATTAAATTAAAAAAGCACGACTCACATGCAGTAGTAATATTTTCATACAGAACGAATTCGAACCCAAAACGCCTATAATGGATCCAAGTTTTAATGAAATTGTGTTTAAGTATAAATTTGCAATTTAAGTATGAATTTGGGTGTAAATAATTACTTTATCAAACTTAAGAATATTTAATTTTAATCAGAAATTACCTGTTCGCATATCGAGCTAATGGGATCTAAACTTATCTAGATACTTTAAAGTTTCTTAAAAAAATAATAGAAAGTATCAAACATCTAAATCGCCTTATTGCAACTATGTAATTATATCACTTAAACTCTATCACAAACATTATTGAAATTGAATCACTCAAAATATAATTCAATTCACACGTTTATTTTAACAGCAATAGAAACCGCACCTGTGACCTAACATCATTAGTAATTTAATAACAAAACTAAATAATAATTGTGTACACATTGCACATTCACTTTTAATATAAACATTGAATGCAGAGGTCAGTCAGACTGCCCACTTTGAACTTTGCACCGCCCTAATGTAGTGGCCATAAGAATGAATATCGAACTGTAGGTACCTACCTAAGTTTTACCTTGATGTGTTATCATCCGTACATCTGAGCGAATAGATTATCCAACTTATTTTATTCAAATATTTTTAAATTTAAGCTTTGAATGTAAAAAACTATAACATTGATAGACATACCCTATTTTGAACTTGTCAATAAAATATAAAACTTTTAAATTATAAAACTACCTATAACATTGATAGACATACCTACCCTATTTTGAACTTGTTAATAAAATATAAAACTTTTAAATTATAACACTACTTATAACATTGATAGACATACCTACCCTATTTTGAACTTGTCAATAAAATATAAAACTTTTAAATTATAAAACTACCTATAACATTGAAAGACATACCTACCCTATTTAGAACTTGTCAATAAAATATAAAACTTTTAAATTATAAAACTACCTATAACATTGATAGACATACCTACCCTATTTTGAACTTGTCAATAAAATATAAAACTTTTAAATTATAACACTACTTATAACATTGATAGACATACCTACCCTATTTTGAACTTGTCAATAAAATATAAAACTTTTAAATTATAACACTACTTATAACATTGATAGACATACCTACCCTATTTTGAACTTGTCAATAAAATATAAAACTTTTAAATTATAAAACTACCTATAACATTGAAAGACATACCTACCCTATTTAGAACTTGTCAATAAAATATAAAACTTTTAAATTATAAAACTACCTATAACATTGATAGACATACCTACCCTATTTTGAACTTGTCAATAAAATATAAAACTTTTAAATTATAACACTACTTATAACATTGAAAGACATACCTACCCTATTTTGAACTTGTCAATAAAATATAAAACTTTTAAATTATAACACTACTTATAACATTGATAGACATACCTACCCTATTTTGAACTTGTCAATCAATAAAATATAAAACTTTTAAATGATCTAGGTACCTGAATCATTTGAAAATAATAACTAATTTAATAACAGTCAATTATGCTAATGCCGTTTTAATCACAATTAAAAAAACTGAAATAAACATAGGATTAGGATTACCTACAAGACAAGAACATTCCAAAGCTTTAATTGATTTTTAGATTGAACAATGTAGAAGATAAGTAGGTAGGTATTGTTTTATTAAGGAGATCCCTACGAGAAGAACCAAATCAGTACCTATCGCAAGTTAGGTATATTTTCCGGATAAAACTAACAATTCGCTGAGCGAATGCTGATTTAAATCACAGATACCTACACAATATGTATCCACCTACTCCTCACGTAAGTTTGTACTTACGTTTAATTAAAGATATTGTTACAATTCTGAAAATTTTCCTATTTTCTGTAAATTTCATGTTTGTAAATTTCATCCAAATAAATTGAAAACTTTGAATGTACCTACCTAACTATTATCCAGAATTCCCATTCAATTTCGACAATTTTTATTTTATTCAGAACAATAATTACATGTAGGTCATATTTAAATTTCACAATTTGATCTAATAAAATAGGTAGGTAACATACTTTAAATCCCAGCAAATACAAATGTAGTTACTACTTTATTAATTAAGGTAGAAGTTAGTCATTCAAAGGTCAGCGATTAATATGATTATTTTGTTAATGAAGAAAAGTAGGTAGGTACCTACTTGGAACGCAATGCAAAAATTTAGGAAAGAGTTAGTTCACACATTTATTCCAATATGGTTATTTCGTAATACAGAAAATAGTAGGTACGTAATGCAGCATAACAGTAAAGTTGTGAAATTACTTACCAGTAGCGATGCACATAGAGGCGGTGTCGAGTTGTACTGCCATCATTGTCGTAAGTAGGAGATCTAAAAGAAAAACAAAAGTACATAATATATTAATATTTAACTGAAGTCATTTTGTTGAAATTGGTCAGTAAATCACACAAACGGTTGAAATGCATCAAGCATGTTAGTGGGCAGTGGGCAAGTAGGTACCTATTTAATCTCGTATCTAGTCATCAACAAATTTGAAAAACAGTTGCAATAGTGGTAAGGTTCGACCCATAATATGGCGTGGGTAAAATGGCGTAGGCACTACGCCGCTTTTTCCCCCAACGTTAAACCAGATCAAATTTAGAACATAATCCAGACACAACGTGCATCGAATTCCAAAATTATATCATCATCCAGAATCAAAAAGCAAATCAGTAGGTGTTAGAGTTCATGCTAGACACGGTATGCAAACAAAAAGCAAACGCAACACCAACTCCAGGTAGTAACGCTATCCACCATTTACATACTTAGGTATTAAAATACCTAACGAATCGCAATGTTACATCCGATATGAATCAAGATACAGCAACATTGTTAAATACCTACATAAACTTTTCACTCCTTAAAATCTAATAATGCTTAAAAATAAAAAAATAATCACAACATGAACACTCACCTTCCTCGCAAGGAATAGAATAGAAGAATAAAGTGAAAAAAAAATGGCTGTAGCACTAAAATGCGCGCAAATAAACTTTCCGGTTACAAATTTGAATGTTGCCAACATATTTATTTAAATTTACCACTAAACAATATACATTTTAAAATCACAATAGAAAAATCAATTTTACTGGAAATGTTTTCGAAAGATCTGAGTTTTATTTTAAGTATTGTTGGAAATACATCTTATTTGTTTTCACAAAATAACGATTGTAGTCACGTATAATTTTCTATTTCAATTCAATAAGTATTATCAGAATGGAAAGGACAATTAATCTTATTGAAATAAACAAATAAATATACATCGCCGAAAGTATGTATGCCCATAACTATTAAAATATTGGACAAAACAGGAAATTAAGTTTGTAATGGTCAGGACAAGGTTAATAAGAATACCGGCGGCGCTGTGGAAGCAAAGGCTGAGCCGATTTCCCACAGCGCCGTCATTTAGGCGATGAGGGTTCAACCGGGGGGTTTTAGTGGGTACACCGGGTTGGTTGGTTGGAAGGGAGTCCCACACACGCCGCCACCCTCCCTCAGGGTGGCGGTACGGTGCATCAAGCATTTCCCCCCGTCAAAAAAAAAAAAAAAAGGTTAATTAGAATACGTTAGAAAATAACCGTAATTGTTCGCGTAAAATATCAAAGAATTATTACTATTTATTTATCTTACATAACTAAAATGTATTTAAATTATTTTGCCCCGTAAATTGATCATTTTTATCTCTTATTATTCAATAATAACAATACAAGTTGTTTACATAGATTAGATTTGACTTATATAAAGATAATTTTTTAAGGTTTCCTTAGATTTCAGCCAGAATGATTTTATTCGACACATTTTCTAAAGTTTTATAATTTTATTACTTTTCCATAACATTTCCATTCCATCACATTCCATGGACTTTTATCCTCTGTCTGTCTGTTACGCTTTCCCGTTTAAACCTCCTAACAGATTTTGATGAAATTTGGCACAGACAATCTTTAGACCCCTGAGAAAGAACATAGACTTTCTATTGCCAAAACAAACCCTGTAGTCCACGCAAACAAAGTCGCAGGCACAGCTAGTAACTTAAAAAACTATAGAAGTTGTGACAAATCTCAAACATAGATTTTATTTCAGTTCAATCAATCAGCAACGACTATTGTAACAATGGTTTTGCGAAATGGTACGAAAAAAAATCTTAAGTGGTGTTCTTTTAAATAATGATTATATTGTTGTTTATTTTTTTCTAAATATTTTATCACACATGAGCTGGACACGGTGCTCGCTAGCCGTTACCGTTTCAGCCTGTGCTTTATAATGGTCACTAACCGAACCTAACATAACCAATAAAATGTTATTTTGTTTTTATTGTACAATCATTTCCAAAGAATAAATTAATTTCAAATAAACATCTTTATTATCTATTGACGGGGTAAACCAATTTCTTAATCGTGTACAATAGAAAAATGTTGAATACACTTTTCTATGAATTTGAGCATCATGCATCGTTTTAACTCGTGTTCAATACCATATTAAATTTCCCAAAATCAAGGTAAAACATTTTTTTACTTTAAACACTGATTTTCTCCCTTGCAGTTTAAATAACCGCCTCTCTGCTCATTGGTCAACCAAGTTCAGTTGATATACGTTGAAAATTTACTAAACAATCGTTTAGCATAACTTAAATAAAAAGTTTAATTTACAACATTTTAAAGTACCATTTTAAACACCAATAATCATATTTTTAATTTAAATGACTATATGCATACATAAAATCTGTGATTTATCCAGATACATGAAGTTAGTTAGTTATTTAACTGGAATGTGCTGCCGTTAATTTTTTCATGACTTATCAGTAGTGTTGCCGAATAATCGATTATCAATTGTTTGATTGTGTCCGAAATAATTTAAATATCGATAAGACTATAAAATGTATTATATTCATCATAAAAATATTAGATTTTAATGTATAGAGTGTATTATCGATTAAGAGTATAAATCGATAATTAAATTCAGCCAATACAATTGATTTTATGGCAATCGACTTACCTGAAAATATTCTTAGTTATAAATCAGTCACAAAAAAGTTATTTCTACCCTTATTTTCATACACAAAATAGCATAAAATTTTGTTTATTTCACAGTATCACATCAGGGATACTATTTTAGCCGATGTGTCAATTAAATCGATGTTATCGTTTACATCTATGGCATTGCTTCAAAACATGTTTCCGATACTTTGCAATTTCAATTTTATTGATTTTAACGAAACTATGGATTATCCAGTTGATTATTAGATTATGTATTTTCAAAACAATTATTTATCTATGCTCACTCGATTTAACATCAATCGAGACGCAACACTAAATTGGCAGACAAAAAAAAAGATGTGGCGAAGATTAACTTCAATGTAAACAAACATGATAAGTTTATTAAAGTTTTGTTATGAATGAATGTGAAAATGTGTTAACAAATCAAGAAAGTCAAGTTTATTGAATTGAACAGTTATTGATTAATACGTAGATAAGGGACATTTTTTAAAATAGCGTTGTTTAAAGGTATCATTTGCGTTTCATTAATCACTAACAAGTAGTGTCAATTTGTGTAAACATTCGTTTAACAATAAATTGTTTAGAGCGGAATAAAGTTAACTGAAGATCAAGTTTTTATATAGTATATTAAAATACTTACTTACCTAACTTTCGTAAAGAAAAGTTAAAGGGTGTCGAACGTAGTCTTGGACGTTATAAACAGGTGTAATTTATAAGTTATTCGAATACACCACAAGTGTTTGATGTTTTATATTCCAGATGAATCAATAAAACAATATCATAACATGCTTGCCATGCCATACCATACCGTAGCCTTCACTCTACATGAAAAAAGTGGATTAGAAATTCAAGAAAAAAACACTAAAATTACCAGGTAAACCAAAGTAAAAGTATCAGATTTTTATGATATTATTAAGTAATTAAAAACTAACAATTTAATCATTTATAATGTAACAGTGACCAAGCTTGTCAAGTATAGATTTTGAATTGAAATTTAATTTATTGATATTCTATTAAACAAATGGTTTAAATTATAATTACATGAATTAAATAAACTGTTCTGGAGTTGAGTTTTATAAGTTCGACTGATACAGCCTGCAAAAAGTTATAATCACACACTGACTCTCTTAATGACCTTAATAATTGTGCTGTTATTATTACATAGTTATTTAAATAAATATTTGCTTTTTTCAGAAAACCAATCATATTATTTGCAAGATGAAATCAATAAAGAAATATTTTGTGTCACAAATCACAATATTAAAAAAGGCCATACTTGAATCAGTTATCTTGTTGCAAACTTCAACGATTGTGAGACAGTATTTGAATAAACAAACTGGAAAAATTAAAAAATATGGAAGTCATATAAGTCAGGAAGCCGATAATGAAAAGTGCTACTATTTCATACACAATTATCAATTTAATCCATTAGATAATTAAAATACTTGACTATGTTAAAGTGAAATGTGTTTACAGCCATCTTACATAAAGCAATAAAAATATAAATGATGAATCCTTTTTTTATTGATCGAGCATTATAGTTCAATTGGACTTAATTATAGTGATTAGGTATTATTAGTACTTGTTTTTATTATTTTTCGAATAGTATTAATTCTCTGAATAAAATACATGTATTTGATTGGCTTGTGAAACAATAGTTGGCACTCCTGCCTATTGAACCAAAGGTTGTGGGTTTGATTCCCACCCATGACTAATATTGATGTAATGAAAATTTGTGTTTGTTCTGTTTCTGGATGGTATTCGTTGTTTTGTAGGTAAAGCTTAAAATCATTTACATATTTATTCAGGTGTACCATCATTGGTTTTGGCTTGTGTTTAAACTGAATACTTAGGTTTTTTGGAAATACAATTGCATTAGGTACCTAGTAACTTTACCACAAATCATAGTCTAATGCAATTCTACAGTGTTAGCATTACACACGTAATTTACATAGGACTATTCTACAAACTTTTTGGTGTACCTACAGACAACTGATAAAAATGATAAAAGCTTGCCTCTCTGGGTGGTTCAGCGATTGGTTTTACATATCAGCGGGCTCAGCTCGTTTTTATTACGCAGTAAAAAAAATATATAGCAATTTAGATAGTCCAACTATTCGCCGCTGCGGCGCCACTATAATTTCGACATTTTATAATTTCGTCATTACTAAATTCTAATAGGGTACACTTTTTGAAAGTACTGCATTGGTAACAGTAATGGAAAAGCTTTTTCTCTAAAATCAAAGACATAGCTCAAAAAATTGCAAACAAAAATGGAAAAAGGTCGGCCACAAGACTCATAGATACCTACTACGAGCCCCATGGGGCAGAAAGGGTCTTGAACAATGACCAGGTACTTGTAAAGCAGTGTAGGACGAACCTTAAGACGACCTTACCGAATTCGCGCCGTGGTAGGAACGCGATGGGTGCTAGTGAGTGGTGTTATAGCCAAGAGTAGTGAAAAGTCTTGAAATTATTACACAGCAAATATACTTTGAGTAAAATAACGATCACACAGTTCATAATTTAGGGGTATTTAAAAAACATCCGTCTAAACAACGTGTAAGTTTCATTGCGACGACTGCCGGCTGCGGACTTTGTCGTCATGCCATTTCTGGAACCCGGGTTCGATCCCCGGTCGGGTCAATATGGGAAACTTTTGTGATGTCGTATATTTTTTTATTTTCATCGAAATATTATTTTTATCGCTCAGCGGGACAATGTATTATTAAGTGTTGGGGGAGTTGGGGTCCTGCTTCGACAGTGGGTACCTTATGGCTTTGGTTTTTTGTCGAGTTGCCACCTTGTAATTATTATTTATGTATTTGGGGCTTTTGCAGTTCCAGTGAACTGTTTACTGCGATTTGTAAGATCTATTGTGACTCCCCTCCAATTTAAAGTACATAATTAACTCCTTTTACCGTCTATCAACAAAGCATATAACCTTTTTAGTTACGCTGGTAGGGCTATGTGCTGTCCCAAGTGGACGCATTGTTAGTGTAGGTAGATTTTAATTTGGACTGTCCGGTTAGGAGGACTCTTACAGCTGCACTTGTTTTAGGCCAGCTAAGTTTAGTCCATTTGCGCAAGTAGCCAACCACAGGTAGTTGGTCTGATTTGTTGGCTTTGCTTCTCGGATTTGGGTAACTTATCGTATTTATCGTTCTCGTTGAATCCTGAACATCAAACCATCTCAAAGATAATTTATCTAGTAGTTTTACGTATCTACTAACTACATAGTAAGATTTTTTATAGAAACTGTAGTAGCGCCGCCGCTGTGATTAACGAAATTACTGAAATTGCTATTAAAATTGTTACTCCGTAAAATAATGCGTACCTTCTTGTCCTTTTTGCTATGTTGTTGCCAAAGTGGGTCAGTAGGTAGTAGATAAAGAAATTGTGTTAAGGAAACCAGAACTGACAGAGGTATTACAATATGTAGGTACCTACATAAATACATCTTATACGTGTAAAATTAAACCCAGGCATAGAAAAATCTTATACGTGTAAAATTAAACCCAGGCATAGAAAAATCAGTAATATCAATTATATTGTCAATTTTTATTAATTATTACAGAAGATTATATAGTATTTCATATTTTAGTTGAAAGAATCTTCCAAACAAGGCAATAGGTTTAGGTATTTCAATTTGACGAGTCTAAAATGCTATTAACATAAAAAAATATATTTCCTATTTTTTCTATTATCTAAATATAAATTATTTTTACGTTTTAAATTCCTAAAAGAAAACATTTACATTTTATTATAGAAAACACAATGGAAAAATGCCATATGTACTGAACCACCATTGGTATGAAACAATTTCCCCATACATTTTCTTACTAAGGTAAATTTCAGTACAAAATGTATGGGGAACCAAGTTCTCCATAGAAAATTGATTTTCCAATTTTTCCTAAAATTTCGTACTTACTCGCTTTTTTTTGGGTCAATCGACCACGGATAGACATTTTTGACAGGACCTCATACTTATTTTTTTTAAATTCGAGCATTTTCTGTCGGGCCCAAAATTACCGAAATTACCCCGAAAATCGGGTAATTTTTTGAACCATCACGGGGGCATCATGTAAACCTCCAATAAAGCTCCGAGCATATTTTCCCTACGTCCCCTCCTTCTACCCCGAAATTTAGTAAATACATTTTGAATTCTGCAGATTTTTACATAATGGCCACCAGCGCATCCGCCATTTTGTTTATCGAAAAGCCTATAGTTTTCCTGTAATTTAGGTTATATACGGCATCAAACCTCATTTTTACTTTTTTCGAAATTTATATCCTGTGGCCCACAGAGCCTCCGGTAGGTGACCATGTTTTTTGCACTTTTTCCTCACCAGCTCTCGGTGTTGCCCAATTAAGGAAATAAAAATAGTCAAATGTCATTACTACTAAGATGCCTCATAGGCACATGGGAATGATTTGCGCGAAATGTCATTATTTCTATTCTCGACCTTTTCGGGACCTGAGCCAAAAACTACCAAAAATGGTAGAAATATTTTTTCACCTGGCAACACACGGTGACAAAACTCATCCCCGCCTAGTACATTGCAACTCGCTCAAATAAAAAAAAATAACCGAAATTTGAATTTTAAGTTTTTAAAAACACGAAAAAATCACAAAATGGCCGCCAGCGCGTCGGCCATCTTGTTAATCAAAAAGTCTATAGTTTTCCCATAATCTAGACTATATTTGACAGCGAACCTCATTTTTATTTTTTTTCTTGCTCCCACCCAGTCGTCCTCAGAACTTTTGGAAAATGACCATGTCGAAAAAATATTTTTCACCGTAGCTCCCAGTGTTGCCAGGTGATCTGACCAAAAGCCACAAAATATCATTCGGCTATGGGCTATACACAATTAAGTGGTAGACGTTTCAACCAAATGTCAAAAAAAAAAATTTTCGTTTTTTGGGCACGAGTCAAAAACTACCAAAAATGGTAGAAATTTTATTGGACCTGGCAACACATATGAACCAAACATGCAACCGCTCTATATATTGCGACTCGCTCAAATGTTGCCAAGTGCCAAAAAAACCGTTTTGAAAATCGTGAAAAATTCAAAATGGCCGAAAGGGGGTCCGCCATCTTGGATTTTCAAACGGCCGTATTTTTCCTGTATTCTAGGTTATATATCGCTTCAGACCTAATTTTAATTTTTTTTCTCGCTCCCCCCCAGTCGCCCCTAGAGCTTTTGGAAAATGACCATGTCGAAAAAATGTTTTTCTCCGCCATTTCCAGGGTTGCCAGGATTTTTCCGAAAAACTACCTTTTTGACACTTCGGACCTCCATGGCCACCCCACAGCGTATTTATTTTTTTTATACAAGGTTATTTTTTTTTCCTACCATTTGGGGCCATGGGGCAAAAACTACCATGAATTTGGTAGAATTTATGTCTCAAAACAATAGACAGATAAATAATCTACCACTGCTCCATACAAACCGATTCGACATGGTGTTGCCATCCTTGTCAAAATCTTCTTTGAAAATGACAAAATTTTTGGTCCTTACAAAACTGCCGCCAGCGCCGTCTCTATGACCAAACTCTATAATCTATGGATGAGGTATGCAAGTTGACTATACTGCCGGCAGAGTTCAAAAAAAATTTTTCAATTATCTGTGGAAACCTCTCCACCACGACCCCGCAAAAACACCTCTAAATCGAATTTTCGATCCAAGATGGCGGCGCGGACATCTTGTTTTTTTGACATTTTACTTTTTCAATATAGTAAACAGTAAAATACGTTCCTAAAAAAGTCTGCGCAGCTTGGGCACTCTATACATTTTTTTTATTTCAATCCAGCAAAATCGGCCGCCATCTTGGATTTTGGAAAAAAAAAATATAAAAACCTGCTTTGATTGAAAAATAACCCACCCCGTTAGAACACACCAAAGAGGTAAAACAACTCGAACACCCCCAAAAACACCCCCGATGAGTGAGTGAGTGAGTCAGTGGTAATTTAGCTTTATATAATATAGATATATTACACCGTGCATTTTGAACCGTCTTACATCGGAACCCCTATATATACACCGTGACTTTTTAGTGGTTGTTTTCCCGCAGTAAAATGATTATATCTCAGTAGTACAATAGATTTGTGCAGGTTTTTTTTATGCAGATCAAAAAATAGCAATTTTAGGATAGTGATAAACTAAACTCGAAAGCAACCTCGAACCAATAGTAGGAGCCGCGCCGCAGCTGATCGCCGGCCGGCCGGGTCATTGCCTCTCGCGCTTATCAATTCGCTGAAAACTCACTATTCACTAACAAGTGATTTCCATTTTCCCTTCATACTTTAACGGGCTTAGGACCGTCGTAAATACTTTTATCCATACTTAACTAAACACGACATAATTTTTAATTCATAACAACGTGACATGTAATCAAGATTATTGTCTGAAAATAATAATTTATTACTGAATTAGTCAATAAAGTATTTAAGGCGTATTTAAAAAATAGAAATCAACCTATTTTCAATGATTTTAATTACCTAACCTAATATCCCTATTTACAAATGTACAAACAAATACTTACACTTCCCGGTAACGGAGTAATTGTTCAAAGTGTAAACCACTGCGTTCTACAAACAATCGTGCACGTTTTAATTGATTTACTTTCAATTTCAATAATGTGTCTCTATTACGTCTAACCACATCAAAAGCGTCCACTATCGCACTTTTTAAGGCGTCCGGAGTGTGGTACTCTTCCCGATACACAATCCGCTTAACCTCAGACCACAAATAAATGTCCAACGGAGTAAGATCCGGGCTTCGTGGTGGCCACGGCACTGGCCCGCCGCGACGGTTATGATGTATTCGTCAAGCTCCAAAGAATGAATGGCCGGGTGACCTCTGCCTTGAGCATGAGCTGGCGTCTGGAACTGCCCGTGATCGAGTAACCGCTGGGTTGCGGCTACGATCGTCCGAGCCTGTGGTACTTGCGGGTTCAGAACACTGCGAAGACAAAGGGACTCCATGTGCTGCGGCTCTGCGTAAAGCCGACGAGCGGCATGCGAATCATAATTCGCTCTCGCGTACAATTGCACCATAGCGACGTAGGTACTCCACGACGTAGCGCACTGGGCGCGTTGAGTAGTTGCGCGGGCGGCGTTCGCGGTGCACTGGAGTAGAAATGAGTGAGTGAGACAGTCGCACGAGCGCTGCGAGCGGTGCCTTTGTGTCTGTGTCGTTTGTCACGAGGCGGTTCGTTTCGCGGAGCGCGTGCGTTGCAGTTTATGCTGTATTGTTTAGGACTTAAGAGTTTTTTTTGGTTTAAAGAAGGTTTTCGTGCAGAAAGAAGTACCTTTATACGTCAGAATCTCGGAATATAACTATTCGTTTCTCACGCTTTCGAGTTGATGATTATTTTTTTGATTAATTTAAAACTAAAATATTATTATTTAAAAAAAAAACTCGCACTATTCGATAGTCCTACTAAAGGTTAATCGTTCTGCTGCGGGAAAACAACCACTAAAATTTCACGGTGTATACCCGTTATATAGAACATCTTGGAAGTGTTCATTTTTTTATCGTTTAAAATAATGTTACTGTAAAAAAAATATACGATTTGAGATAAAAATGAATCACGCTGTACAGTTTGTTTACAATATCCTAACAACACGCGTCATGCGTACGCGACGATTATTATTACAGCATTGGTTGATATATATATATATATATATATATGTGGGATAGCGGATGTATCCAAACGTAGTGCATGTGCGATGCCTGTACGTTTGAATATCCGAATGGTGAGAATGTCAGAGTTAGATTTGAACGACGAACGACGACGATGTGCAAGACGACGTGTGTGTGTTAAATTTATTTTATTTGGCTAATATATTTCGATTATTTACAATTTGCTTCTTTCATTTCACATTCTACTACATATATATATATTGATTGATACAATATTAGTTTTGTTGCAGGTGATACAAATATTCCCAAAGAGCAAGGGCAGTGTGAGCGAAACGTAAGAGGCGGTGTTCTCTTCAAAGACAGTTCCGAAATCCTCGCAAATAAGAATTTCGTACAAGGATATTATTTCGTAAATGACATTTTTATTTATTGATTTTAATACTTTATTGCACAAAAATAATATAAACGGTATGATTGAGAATCTCCTCCTCTTTTTTAAGTCGGTTAAAGAAGTACAATAGATGGTCATAATGCTAGGGGCTTTCACTACCAGTCAACCTCAGGTGGCCCTCGTCTCGTCTTTTTTCTTCGTCTTGAACTTACTAAGACTTAGTAATACTCTATGGAAATAAATTAATTGAACTATTAGAATAGTTTTCACTTAAATTTCCTATATTATAATATAAAAATATTTAATTTGGTACATAATGCATAAATTATGTTTCTTGAAAGATACAATTTTTATTTAAAAGAATTAGTGAATTATATATTGTGTAGAAAATTTTTTCTTACTTTACAAATTTTGCCGCCCTAGAAAATTTGCCGCCCTGGGCACTAGCCCCGACTGCCCCTAGTGTAAATCCACCACTGGTCGGCATTGTCGAGTTATGCGCTTACCAACACATTTTGCGATACATTTTTATATTAGATTAGTTGGGAAGTAGGGATTCAATTTAATACTGTCTTTCAAAGGTGTCGGTGCAGCAGATAGCGCAGTTTACGTGTGCAGTGGTGCACTTGGAGTGCACGTCGCGCACCAACGCAGCCGTGTGGGTGGAACACCACTGCTTCCGCGAGTTGACCGGCCTGTCTCCTGGCATGCTGGGCCCAGACGACTCTAAGTTAGTCTCACTCATCATCCCTTTCTTTTGCTTGCGATCTGACTCTTAGAGGCCGTCCGTTAATCATGCAAGGAGGGAAGGGGGAGATCCATAAAAAAATCACGAAAATCACAAGGGGGAGGGAGGGGGGTTAGTAATATATATATAGAGTATTTTAAATAAAATTGGGCGATACTTAACCCTATATTTTGTTGGTACTAAAAATACTCTTGATATAGGGAAGGGGGTAGTCTCACCATATAACACAAAGGGGGAGGGGAGAACATCACATGATAAAAAGAGGGAATTGTCATAATTTCGTTTACATTACAATAGGACTGTAAAGAAACATCTTGCGGGCCGATATGGCGATGCTGACGGATAGAATATTACGTATCAAATACGTACTCATCGCGATGTGGGTTCCTTTCTTGCTTACCATCAGGCTGGGAGGAGCCAATATACTCTACTTTTATAAAAAAAGCTTTTCAAGGAATCCGTGGTCGTCATCGGAAAATCAGCGCAATGACCTGCGACGTGAGCCATCACGTATGCTGAGCGAGGCCCTTTTATTTTAGACACCACGACTTTCTATTACCTCCATCACGCGGTTGGCACACTGCAAGGGGATATAATATTTGTTTATTTCTCATCATATTTGACTGATCTATATTATTTGTTATTAACTAGCGGCCGCCCGCGACTTTGTACGCGTGGACTTTTTTATTTCCCCTAATATTCGAAACAAAATCCAAGTTTCAAGCTATATTTGAGCCAAATTTCATATTTCGAACTTAAAAAATATACATTTTCCCATCTTAATTTTCAAGGGCCCCCGGGCGGTAAAACCTCCATCCCCTCTTATTTTTAAAACAAAAAGTAGCCTATGCTCGTTCTAGAGTTTAACGTGAAAGTGAAATCTGTTCAGTGGTTTAGGAGTGTAAGCCGGACAGACAAACAAACAGACAGACGGCGTTAATTTCGCATTGCAAACAACCTCCTGTATGACTGAATCTCTGATCCACAAACGAAGCATCCACTTGGGACGACAAATAGCCCAACCGGATGAATTAAGAATCGACCTGGCTGAAGGAGTTACTTTAAATTGGTGGCGAGTCACAATAGATCTGAGAGTGACCACAGTTCACTAGAACTGCACATCCCCAAGTACCTTAATAATTAATTAATTTCGCATTTATTATAGGTATTAGTCTGGATTGCTTTCAAGTCCTAATAGTAACAACTGTGTTTTAGGTTCCATTGTTTCATGTACTTCAAGTCGAAGGCGTTCATCGAGTTCCAGTTTTTCTTTTCATTTCGTGTGACCATCGAGCTGTCGTTGTACGGCAAGGAAGACGTTCCCTTATTCGTGCCTAATCCCTTCTTCAGTACCGATACTACAGACAAGTACGTGCCCTCGTGTATCTAATGTTTATCTCTTTTTTAAGGGGGAGCAAATGCATTTTGCACCGTCCCACTGCCTTGGGGACGGCAACGGCGTGTGTGGGACTTCCCCGCCCAGAAAGGATAAAGACCACCCAAACTAAAAACTCCCCCCACGCTCCCATCGCTTTGGTTGGCGCCATGGGATTACTTACGCCACTTAAAATCAGGTGGGATGAGGTCAATCTTGAAGTGAAATATAAAAAAAACACTCTGTTCCCCGCAGAGAGTGACAGCGCGGTAGGCATTAATCCCTCGACAAAAAAAAGGCTATGGATCCAATATTAATAGCCTAGTGTGCAACAAAGGAACATTACATACTATCATACGCGCAATACAATTTAACTTATAAAATAATTATGTTTCTGTTATTTGCAGATGGGATGTCACGGATGATTACTACCTGAGATGGGGCAGTTTTACTCCTAGGATTCTTTGGTGGTGGTGGTTGTAGTGGATTCGTTGCTATGCTACGTTTTAACCAATAAATATTTAGGTAACCTGTAACGCTCGACTCAAGTCTGTACAAATTGTAATGTCTACCATGATGGAAGAGAATTGACGTTTACAACACAAGTTTTTACTTAGCTTAGATGTCAGTTGTCACTTATCCTCAAAATGTACTTTTTAAATTCAAATTCAAAATTATTTTATTCATGTAAATTACACCAATATATTTATGAAACGTCTAATGCAAATGACGCTAGCTCCGGTTCGGAACCTATAACTTACAGAGAAGATCCCGGCAAGAAAATCTGTCGTTCATATTACAAATATAGCTGAACTTATAACTAGTATTGCACTAAGACATACAGTGTAATAATAAGATAAAATAATGTGGCAAATTGTAAAAAATAATTAATTATAATAAATAATAAATAAATAAAAATATTTATTCATTTCAAGTTTTTAAGTTACATTTCATGTGTTGACTTCCTCTATTAAGTACCTAAGCACCTGTGTCAGAGAAAGCCACTCTTCCTTAACAAATAAGTATTCACTTAAACTAACCTTAATCATTACACAAGTGTTACAATATTAAAGAATTAAAAAATAATAAAAATAATGAAAACATTTCCAGTGGGTGTTTGTGTGTATGTGTGATAGTGTGTATATATGTGTGTGTGTATGTGTGAGTGTTCGTGTGTGTGTATGTTTGTGCATGTGTATGTGTAGTACAGTGGTTTTGTGTGTGATGTTAGGTAACTAATTAGCCATTTAGTCAAGAACATGATTTTAGTATTTGTTCAGTCTCGCAATAGTCTAGACACTTTAGCCATTCCGTAACTTCTTTTTTACATTCTTTTAGCATCATTGGGTAAATTTTTATTATTTTATTTATATAATTATATATTTTTGAGGATAAATGTGTAAACTGGTATTTAGCGAACTTAGTGTGTACGTATGTGATAGGGGCTACTTTATCTTTCTTTCTTTTATCTTCTTTATCAGAACAGTACCCTATAGACTTGTGTTTTTTTAAAACCGTGTTTAGTATATATAGCTTCCTAACAGTAAGTAAGTCTGTATATGTGTATAAACTTTGGGTAGAGAATCTCCGTTTTTTAAAGAACATTACTTTTAGTAATGCTCTTTGGGCACGCTCAACTTCGAGAAATTTGGTCTTTAGTGCTCCTCCCCATAATGTGATACAGTAAATGGTAATTGACTGTGCCAGGGCTACATATATTTCCTTCAGTAATTGTTTATCAGCAATATGCCTTAGTTCCTTAAAAACCCAAATCAATTTCCGCAACCTATTTGAGACTAAATCAATGTGATATTGCCAGTTAAGTCTTTGATCCAACATGACTCCAAGATATTTTATTGACATCACTTTGCTTATGGCTGGACATGTACAATTCAAGTTAGATCTTGAGTTAGATGCACGATCACATTGATGAATTTTAATTTCAAAAGCTGTGCTAGGCTGATACCTGTCATAAATTGAGAAACACATGAAGTTTGTCTTTGAGGTGTTAAGCGTAAGAAGATTGGCATTTAACCATTTAGCAATTTTAATTAGTGCTTGCTCAGCACGTCTCTTTACGCAGGTCCACGAATCTCCAGTAAAGACCACTGCAGTGTCATCTGCGTAGGAGAATATTTTAGAATGTGGGATCGTCATGTTGCAGAGGTCATTTATGTAGATCAAGAACAATGTTGGTCCCAGCACGCTTCCTTGCGGAACGCCGCAGCTTACACTGGCAATTTCACTCACTGCATGGTCGAGCTTAACTCTCTGAGACCTTCCGTTTAGGTAGCTCTTTAAAAGTTCAAGAGGGGTGCCTCTAACTCCAACGACTTCCAGTTTCTGCTCAAGAATGGGCAGTGACACCGTGTCGAAGGCCTTTTTTAAATCGAGGAATATAGCCATACATTTATTTTTGTTATCAAGGCCTTCAGCAACCACGGAAGTCAGCGCTGCCACAGCATCTTCAGTAGATTTACCAGTACGGAATCCAAATTGGGAGTGAGATAGAATGTTAAATTTGTTCAAGTAATTTAGAAGTCTTTTATTAATAAGTTTCTCCATTATTTTTGATATCGATGTTAAAACTGATATTGGTCTGTAGTTGCTTACATCTTCCTTATTCCCACCCTTATAAATCGGTGTCACTAGAGATTCTTTAAGTAAAGATGGAAAGATGCCTTTGTTAAAACTGAGATTAGCAAGATGGGTAATTATAGGTATAATTTCAAACTTTGCGAGCTTAAGGAAACTTGTAGGTACGCTGTCCCAGCCGGGTGCGCTGTTTGTTTTGAGGTTCATAAGAGTAGTGTGGACTTGATCCTCATTGATTCAAAGTAATAAGATTTTTTTTAAATATATATATTTAAATTAAACAAACTGTAGGTCCTAATGTACATTGTGCTTAATAAGAACCTTGCCAACCTGCGAGCATCTGTCAACGAAAAGAAATAGGTACCTCTTGCTGAGTTTGTATAAATAGAAATACCTAAGTTAATATAATTAGTAAAATTGTCATGTGAAGGCGAACAGACTAGTTAGTGGTCCACACCTCTTTGTCATTAATATAGTCTTCTACTCTGTAGTACCCTTTTTTTAAAAGACAACCTTTAACAAGTAGCTTAAATTTGTTCAAAGGTAAATCAACAATAACTTTAGGTAATTTAAAAAAAGTTATACTGAAACTTATGTACAAGTGTTATATTAACTTATGTATAAGGATTGTGGATTTTTGTTGGACATTAAACATTATAATTATTATGTCATCATCGCCGTTGCCAGATATTCGTAAAGTGCGTACAAGCTGTGTCCGCGACTTCGTTCGCGTTGACTTCATACGGTATACATATATACCAAAATAACATTTTTTACATTTTTCATATGCATGTAGTAAAGAGTGGTTATTTTAATATTACAAACAGACCCTCCAATGTGTGTGTGTAGATTATAGGAAATTATTTCAATGATTTAGAAATAGTTTGGGATATCAAGTAAACACATTTATATTTATATACTTCCTGCGCACGATCCACGTAAGAGTATATTACGTAAAACATAAAACTGCATTTAAGTAATAAACCAATTATAAATATCCTATGCAGCAAGGTGCAATGAATCTGGGATTCTTGTTCATTTATTCACCGGACGCCGGGATTGCATTAGAAATAGATATAGAAATTGTCTTTATTCATGTAAACTTTTACAAAAGCATTTATGAATTGTCATATTAAGTATACTACCGCCGTGTTCGGAATGTTGATTCTATCGAGGAGAACCGACCAGAAACCCGATAGTTACTCAAAACTGACACATATAGTACAAATCATGCAAAAAAAAATGCATCTTGGGGTTTGTGCCTATTGAATAATTGTTTTTTTCATTTATTTGGGCAACAATAAATATCACAATGTACATAAATTATTACAATGTAAATGGATATGCAAATATATTTTAAAAATGTTATAAAATATACAATGTAATCTATTAAAATTAAAATATTTTAAGTTTTAATTGTTATTACATGTTTTGAATGACATTAAACGTTCTGCTAGGAATACAACAAGTTAACACTGACATTACTTCAATTATTCAAAAATCAAACAATATCCAAATAACCAAAAATTTAAATACTAATTTGTTATATATTATTTTAAAATGTTTAGCATTCGATTTATGTACAAAATTACTAATAATTACGTGTTGGTGTAATCAACGAGCCCATCTGATATAGGCATTTCTATGTTAACTGCAGTATAACACATTCATGCTTTTTGATGTAGTCTCATTAGATTTCTGCATTCATAGTGTAAGGCACTTAGAACATAAATGCTAAATACAAACCTTAATTTGGGAAATAAGCAATAACCATTTTCTGATTCTAATGCTTCTGTGATATTTAAAAAAAATGGATTACACTATCGTAAACCTCGTGTTTTAAAGAATACTAGCGACCCGCCCCGGTTTCGCACGGATTTAATGTAACTACTTAGAGAATATTGGCTTTTCTATTCTTTATTGCAATAAAACCTTCCTCTTGAATCACTCTATCCATTTAAAAAAAACAGCATCAAAATCCGTTGCGTAGTTTTAAAGATTTAAGCGTACATAGGGATATAGGGACAGAAAAAGCGATTTTGTTTTATATTAAGTAGTGAAGACTGCATTCATAACTCAATTTCCGATTTTTTGTAGGTTAACACATAAATACTTAACAGCGCGCGTCTATATACGGTACATTCGATCCACACGCGAGATACGAACGAGATCAAATCGAACGATTTGCATTTACTCTCAATATCACCATTCTTGCTACGCCTACCGCTTATCTCCATATCTACTGACTTATGTTATAGTCGGGCATTCCTGATAGAACGTACGACTGACAGATGCCAGCGATTGTGGGTTAATATATCACTAGAAGTATTCAGTGGAGAGTGATGGAAGAAAAAGCGCGATCGATCATTTAGTATAGAAAAGGTTCAATACCTAAGTCAGCGTATCATTTAGTATAGAATAGAATATCAAATGTCTTTATTCGTTCGTGTAAACTACTACAAACGCATAATTAATTTGATTAAGTTAAACTACCGCCGTGTTCTGAATATCGGTACTATCGAGAAGAACCGAATAGAAACTCGATACTTACAATTTTCAAAATTTACAAATATTTTGGTAAATCATTTAAATACATGTAGCGGATGGGAAATGAAAAAAAAATTGCGCATGTCGCCTTTAGTTTTTCAAGTCTTAACTGTAATTCTCCCCATTTAGATATCCGTACAATCATTATCACAGTTGCTAAGTTCGAATACATTCATTATTCCACATACAAGAGCTCAAGTAATTGTTCTTATTTAACGTTAAATTTAGATTGCAATCACTCGCCTTATGTGCCTCCAACACTATGAGAGGAGATTAAGCGTTATTATTTCGTTAAAGATTTATTCTTAGCTATCTTACTAATAATTTCTTTAGCCTAAACTCCCACTCCAGTCGAGACCGGAAAATGTTTGCACATTAAAATCACTGTTCGGCGAAACATGCCTAATCGTGGAATCTAAACGGCGTGCTTAAGATATTTCCGCGATAAAACCGTGGAAACTTCACTCTGGACTAGTTAATATTCTCAAAGCCTTTAGAAAGACTGGACTCGTCATTGAAACTTCTGAATTAAGTCTTTTTTAACTCAGTCTTTACATACTAATATAACAATCCATCTCCGTGACTTCGTTCGCGTGGACTACATCCTTTCATGGTCGGTTTTACCCCTGCCTCCCCTAACATTCGAAACAAAAAGTATATTTTAATCCAAGTTTCGAGCTATACTTGTGCCCGATTTCATATCTCAAAGGTAGTATTACCCCCATTCTCCCCCCACTTATTTTCTAACAAAAAGTAGCCTATGTCCGTTCTTGAGGTTCAACGTCCAAATTCCATCAAAATTGGTTGAGAGGTTTAAGAGGGAAAGCATAACAGACAGACAGAGTAACTTTCGCATTTATAATATTAGTAGGGAGGAAGCGACCCGCCCCACGCGAGCTCTCCCCGTTTTTTAACTTTTTCCACTGATTATTTGCTCATCTTGATTGTATCTTGATGTTATATAGTCTAAATCATCACTACTATTAAAAAAGCGAAAGATTGTATGTATGAATGGATGGAAGGATGTTTGTTACTCTTTCACTCAATAACTATTGGATGGATTATAATGAAACTTTAAAATATTATAGCTCCTACATCAGATTAACATTTAGATAGATAGATAGGTAGATATATTTTATTGCACAAAATCTTTACAGAAATAGGTTTAACAGAAAAATTATAGTATATAACATTTAAGCTACATTTTATAAATATTTTGTATGAATTGTCTAAAATATGAAGATTTTTACGCGTTGACAAATGAGTGCGCGATACGCAGTGGCGGGTGAAATTATTTAATTAGAGATATTAAATTTGGTACAAATAAAAATTGATACTTGGATCAAAAAATAGACTTTTTGTTTCGAATATTAGGGGAAATAGGGATAAAACCGACCATGAAAGTATGTAGTCCACGCGAACGAAGTCGCGGACACAGCTAGTTTCTCAATAAATAAACTATGAAACACAAACATTTTTTTTTCTGTTCAGTAGCTCCTAAGATTAGCACCTTCAAACAAACAATAAATTACCAGACTCAATAAAAAAGGTTACCAAACTAAATATTTACATTGAACATATAAAATAACTCCTAATCAATAAACAATATTACACCATCAAATATTATTTACAGGATAAACTTTTAATATTATTAGATACAATTAAACTATTTCAATGCTTATTAATAAATAAATATTTTTAAATATGTTAAACTCCTCCCCTCCTACGTTGCCGTGCCCGACAGGGTCCATAAATTGAACTTTTAGTTCTAAGCAACTATAATATGTAATACCTACTTTACTTATGGAGTGCAATAAAGAATATGAATAAGAACAAACTCTTCAGTTTCATAATATTACTATGGATAACAGATCTTTTTATGTTGATCAATATCAGTGGTCAAAAGCAATCACATTATGCTGGTTTACAATACAGCCGGACATGTAAAAACTGGACTAGGTGAATGGCCATTTGGAATTCTGAATAGATAACAAGTTAGATTTGCAAAATCCGATTAGAATACTGTGACTATCTATAGCTATTTACTTTAACAGATGACATTGAGACGTTTGTCATGATTACCAGACTAAGTAATCAGGTCCGATAAAGAAATTCATGTTCTATTTTCGCAATGCAATGGGGATGGTGGGTGTCACTTAACCTGGAGCAGCAAGACTGGTGAATTACAGATGACCGCAGCCAAATAAATGTGCCAGACAACCACACCAATCGCCTGGTCTCAAACTAAGGTTTTTCCGTTGTACTATGAGCACCAGTGGCGTCATCCCAGCACACTCAGACCAAAGTCAATTTAGAAAAGTTATTTTTCCAAATTAACCTGACCGGGAATCGAACCCGGGACCTTTCGCGCTTTGGCCGCTTTCCTTAGCCACTGCGCCACCGGGGTCGTTACAATCATTTCGGTGTTGTTGTGTTCCTGCGTGTGACTTAGGTTTTCAGAGCTCCGGAGGGTACTAAATTAGTATCAGGGATCAGACCTTCAAGGTACAAGTATTATGCTGCAATTGTGTTGGATGAGGTCAATCTTGAAGTGCTATACAGAAAAAAATAAAAATAAATAGCGATACATAGACTTGTCGCATGACGTCATTGTATCACTCAGTACTTTTTATTAATTTTACAAAATTTATAATATTACTAGCTGTGCCCGCGACTTCGTTCGCGTGGACTACATCCTTTCATGGTCGGTTTTACCCATATCTCCCCTAATATTCGAAACAAAAAGTAGTCTATATTTTAATAGAGCTATATTTGTGCCAACTTTCTTAGCTCTAACTTAAAAAATAAATATTTTCCCATATAAACTTTCAAAGGTGGCATTACTCCCCCCCCCCCCCCCTTATTTCACTAACAAAAAGTAGCCTATGGTCGTTCTTGAGGTTCAACGTATAACTATGCCAAATGTCACTAAAATCGGTTAAGAGGTAGCGTAACAGACAGACAGAGTTACTTTCGTATTTATAATACATATTAGTAGGGATTTTAATAACTATTTTATTTAATTAAGAATAATCTTTTTTTTTTGACCTAGTCCACTTCCCTATTCCTTCATAAATTTTCTATTAAGGTTGTAATCATTGCTTACTTTTTTATATTTACTTCAGAGACGATATTACAAGGCTTATTTTATTTACTTCCAGACCCTCCTTTCTTTATGGCATCCTTTAAGAAGATTATACCCGCATTTTGTTAACAATCTCCCTTATTAAGTTTAACTTAACAACGGTCGTTTGTAGGGTTCGGTACTTCAACCGGAATAAATATAAAACATTATAATGACAATAAATAATTTTACGATAATTGGGATGTCGACTAAATTATTTTAGGGTACAAATGCCGTAAAAGTATACTTTATTTTATGTGGCCATATTAATTATTTGCAAAAATCTTCGAAATGCGATTTTAAAATGCACCGAAAGTAATGAATAGTCAGTGTGTTGGTAAGTAAAATTGTGACGCCACAGTGGCTATCCATACTAAAATTATAAATACGAAAGTATCTTTGTCTTTTTGTTTGTTTGTCTTTCACGCCTAAACCACTGAACCCATTTTGATGAAATTTGGTAAAGGTATTATTTGAACCTCCCGAACGGACATAGGCTACTTATTGTTTTGAAAATAAGGCTGGATGAGGGTAATACGACCCTTCAAATTTTATATGGGATTTTTTTTTTATATTTTAAGTCTATATCTCTAGATATGAAATTTGGATAACTTAAAAATATATATAGCTCGAAACTTGGATTAAAATATGGTTAATAATATTTGTTTATTCAAGTAGGTTACATATAATAACACTTTCGAATCGTCATTGTCATCGTCGTAATGCAAAGTGATTCTACTGCCGGTTCGGAACCTATATCTACCGAGAAGACACCGGTAAGAAACTCAGCAGATCAGTTACAGTGGCAGTATCAAACTTATCTAGCTATGTGTAGAACACTTTGGACCAAGTCATATAGTTTTATTTTGATGAGTGTAAAAAAGCATTAAGTATTATTTTATTTTAAGAGGTAAGCTGGAGCAGACCAGTCCCCAAAGGTGGCATCGCTTCACTCAACCATATTGAAGGAAATGTAACGACCCGCCACATAGCGCCACCACCCCAGTGACGTTTTAGTGAGCATGACTACTCCAATTTATTTTGAATATGAGGGGAGACAGGGGTAAAACCGACCATCTTTATTTCTTGCCAGAAATGACTAAGTCCACGCGTCCGAACTCGCGGGCGGTACCTAGTCTTCATATAAAATATAAGGAGGAAACGTGTTTTGACAGGTACTTAAAAGTATTTCAGTTGACTAGTCAGTCGACATCCCAATCTTCGTCGCCCTTGCAACTTAGACCCATTTCTATGAACTCGGGGGATATAAAATTAAAATTCAATATTATTTAAAATCTACGATATGATTGTCTACCAAGTTGAATGCAATTCCTTTTGTCATATTCACATTTTTTTAAATTAAAGTTCGACAAAAAAAAAATAATATCAAAATATATTATAACTAATGTAAAAAAGTTGCGGCATAATCTACTGATATAGTAATACTGAAAAATTACATAACTGAGAAAAGTATCACATAATATAAAACCAAGGTCTTTAAACAAAAGTAAAGAAGAAACCCGTACATTACAAATTTTCAGTAAAAAAACGCTTTTAAAGCTACGCGGTATCCTTAACGCAGCTGTCAGGCTCTCGCTTGTCCAGTTTTTACTTTTCTTAGGTTAAGTTTATGATGCCAGACAACAAGGCACTTTAGCTACTTTGTAGCTGACGACGATATTCACTTGAATGGTATTTTATTTGAGATATTGGTGCTTAAGTTACCGTGTCGAGTGCGGCTGTGTATTTTATACTTCAGGGTATTTATGAGGTTTTCTATCGTGATATGTAGTCAATTATCTCGGTGGTTATCCAAAAAAGTTCTTTGTTTAGTCTGTGCTAAGAGCAAGATAATGTATCTGATATCATATTCTTATTTTACACTACCAATACATATGAAGGGTCTACTGCAATAATGATAAACGTCCTTTGTTTTTTGTTTCGAGATATTTGGGTGTTAAGTTTATAAACGTTGTCCAAAATTCAGCCTTATTGCCGTGAATACCTGCGACACTGAGCGTTCTAGACGTGTAGTCAAATATCAGAAACGGTTTTATCTCAGGACTGGAAGCGATATTGCCTACTTAGTAAACGAAATCACTAGCTGCATGTATGAAGTGACCGAATGACGTTGATCACATAGATTTTAATATTTTGGACATTCATTATTATTGCCGTGGGCCCTATGTGCTCTGTCTGTATCTTCTCGGTAGATATAGGTTCCGACCCGGCAGTGGAATCACTTTGCATTGTATTCAATCAAGATACAAAAGTGTTACATGTAGGTAACCTACTTGAATAAAGACATATTTGATTGATTGATTTGAATGCAAAGTGAATATTTTTAATCTATTAAATATATTTTTTTTATTTAATTAATTATAAATATATAATTTTTAATCGATTATTTTGAGTACAATAATCGATTTTTCAGATGGATTTTAAACGCTAAATATATTCAATGAATACATAAACCTCTCGAGTCGGACCGATGGATTTAAACTAAAAAGAGTTTTTAATATTATAGTTCGGGTGGTTACAAAATTTAAATATTTGGGTCACTGGGTTACGGAAAACATAAAAGATGATATTGATATGGACAGGGAGCGGCGGGCGCTGACCGTGAGGTGTAATATGCTTTCACGTAGGTTCGCACGTTGCTCGCGAGATGTGAAAATCACTCTCTTTAAATCATACTGCCAAACTTTATACACCTGCAACCTGTGGAGCAATTACACTAACAAAGCCTTCAATGCTCTCCGTGTCCAATACAATAACACCTTCAGGGGATGTCCTGATGCCCTGGCGCTGTAGTGCATCGGGAATGTACGCCGCGTGGCATACCGACGGTTTTCATGCCGTTCTGCGCAAGCGAGTGGCTTCCCTGTGGAAGCGATTGCGGGTCAGCTCCAACACTCTTCTGTCGGTGATAGCAGATAGAGTAGACAGCCCTATCATCAAGCACTGGATGGAGGTACACGTCCAAACTAATCCTAGTTATAAGTTTTACTAACCCTCCTATGGAAGTATTCCGAAATAAACTTTTTCATTTTCATTTTTATTTAACTGCCTGCAGTATTTTAGTTTCCTATTTTTATGCTGTTGATGGTTATCTAGTTTGCAAGAAATATATGACTACTGCTCAGAGGGGGTTCCAAGGTTCGATTCTCACCTCCAACTATTCCTTGGAAATAATATAGCTATTACTTGTATTTGTATGTAGAAATAATGCCTTCTATATTTGATAATTAGATTTGTTCTGAATGACCACGATTAATCGAATGAAAGATCGATTTTCAATGCTTGTTTTGTCAACAATCGTGTCTAGTTCGATTGGAAGATCTACGTTTTAAAAGTGAATCGATATTCCTAATTCGAACCTACGTCCCTTATTCAACAGCAACCTCTCACGTACCAATTAGAAGAATATTCAAGAATATAAGTAAACACGTCGCTTGTTTCCCAACACCCCTCTGACCTGCGCCCGAGATCTTATCTGTAACACCGGCGCCCGCGCAGCAAATAAACCTCGGACTCCAACACGAATATTGCGCTTGCGGATTTATCACGCGCACTTATTCGCGCTTTATCTGGATCGTCCGACATACTTATCTAAGACAATGTTATAAATCCGATGTGTTTATTTAGAAGTAGAAATATTAATCCTGCGCACGAGTTTATATGTATATACCTACACGAAGTAGCGTGAAATCGCGACTGAAAATCGATTTTTGAGTTAAAAACTATCTAATTTCGTTATGGTATTTATATTAATATTTTCTGTTAGTATTTTTCTCAATAAACATTTTGCACAGCTGTACCCGTTTCTCGATATCTACTATTTCCTATACCTTAAAGTGATCTGGAAGAGATTGCATTACTTGAAAATAAAACAATCAAATCAGCTTAAAATGAGTAACGTTAATATTATATAAAGTAAAATAGCATTTACGTAACATTAAAAATAGGCTAATAAACTAACTAATTAACAAATATTATAATATAAAAACTTTTACATAGATAAGCATGTGCATAGATTTAAACAAAATTAAGAACCTGTCTCTTCAGGAGCATATTTACGTTTTTTTTTATCCCTCTCATACCCAACACTACACAGCACTCACTATTGACCCGACCGGGGATCGAACCCGGGACCTCAGACATGGCGCAACGCCAAAGTCCGCACGCTCGCCTCGGCTTCGGAGTCAGTTGTCAATAGTATTGATCTCCTTCTTAATACTCATAACACTATATTTTACCGTATACGATCAATAACTCATTAGCCTACGCATTTTGAACTTTGCATCGCCCTTACGTTGCGTGTAGGTAAGTAAGAGAGGTAGGGTATAGCGATTTATCGCTCGAACTGGAGCAGCCCGACTGGTGAAATACCTCCGCCTTACAGAAGACCGCAGCCAAATAACAATCACTTCGGTGTAGTTGTGTTCCTGCGTGTGAGTAAGGTTTCCAGTGCTATGCTCCTGCGGGGTGCTACAATAGAAGCAGGGCTCAAGCCTTCAAGGTAAGGGCGACAGTAGGTAACAGATTTATAATGCTGTTCTTGTCGCCCATGAGCTAGGACCTCATTACCACGTATTATACCTATTTAAAAAAACATAGGGACTAATATCGAATTGCTATAGATAGACCGTTCATAAAACAAAATACTTAGGCCAATAACATATTTCAAATTATGTAGGTATATTCAGATTCTCTCATTCAAACTTCATCATATCTGCCTTTAAAATAACTAAGCCGTTTGACCGTTATAACAATGCGTTTGGTATTGCATACTAATGACTATCAATGATAATTATTCTTCACAGAAGACAATGAATCATCAACGGTTATCGAGTGTCTCTTTGAATTGCGCTTATCGAGTTATCGACGTAAGCTTCGACGCCATCATTAATCAGCAGTAAAGCTGTTATTTTATTATTTATGTTTATTTTATTCAGACATGACGAAATCATCTTTTTCATTAAAGTAAAAGTAGTAATTTATATCTGTTCAATGAGCAGTGGTTTTTGCTAAGTTGTAGAAAAGGAACCAAACTCTATCTGGTAGCCTTTATTTATAAGTAAATACGTACGATAAATACATATAACTTTTCCTTAAGTTTTTATTAAGCTTCATGAAATAAAGAAAATCAAGTACTCGACTATTCCTTGATGTGTCTAGATGAATATACTAAAAATCTTTATATAGTATAACTAGTGACCTGCCACGGCTTATGCGTACGATTCTGGTAGTATTTAAAATTTTTTTTACAAACCGACCTAACAACAAAATCTGATTATGCACGAACCTACATTTTAGCGAACCATTTTTATATATGAAGATACAAGTAATGTTAAAAATGTACAGTACTACTTCACCCCTATGACTGACTCACTACAGTCGAGGACTTTTATTTTTAGTATGTTTTATAGGACTACGTTTTTTTAAAGTTCTATCAAAACTGCACTAATCGGTCTGATCGGTAATTTCTATGCTGATTTGCTTAGGATAATTTAAAATAAGTCAATTAATTGTAGTATACTATAAATATTATAAACAGAAAATTTTTATCTCCCCTTGCGGTGCGGGAATTGAACCCACGACCTTCACGTATCGCGCGTGCTGCTCTTACCAACTGAGCTAACCGCAAGATATTGTAGGCGATGAAATTTTTCTGCTGTATCAACCGTTAGCCTTTCGGTAAGTGCCCTCTGCCGAACATCTTTAGAATTACATACTTATCGGCCCGTGGTACATTCGTTGCAGAAATGTTTGAAAACCACGGAATCGAAGACACCTGGCATCTTAATAGATTTTATTAATTTTATAGTACCATACGCCGTACTAGCGAACTTTAAATATTAGAAACAGAAAATTTCGTGAGTTCAATTCCCGCACCGCAGGGGGAGATTAAAATTTTCTGTTTATAATATTTAAAGTTCGCTAGTACGGCGTATAGTACAATAAAAATAATAAAATCGATGTAGTCTACTAATTATATCGTAAGATTACAAGGTTCTGTTTCAATATGAATTAAATGCAAACTCGATCACATTACGACACATGTATCGCTTTCCACTTCAGCGAACAAACACTCTGTCTCAGTATCTAAAGACATGAACGCGCGCCATGTTCAACTACGAGTGTAATGATAAAATAGGGCGGAATGAAGCATGTTTTAAATTTTATATTTTTTTGTTTAATGTCCCTTTTTTGACATGAATTGTACGCTGTGAGCGTTCAAGTATTACGTAACAAAACGGGGGGGGGGGGAGGTGATTTGTACAACGTTACTATGAATTTCAATAATAAATTAAGAATGAAACTCCCTAATTGGCAACCTGTATTGCATTGATTTTATTAGTGTCGTCGTCTTTTTAGAAAGAGGGAGGGGGACGTTACGGTGGGTTAAAGGAGGGGGGAGGGAGGGTTGAAAATCTTCTAAAATTGCGTTATGTAATACTTGCACGTTGAACGCTCCCTTAGATACTGAGGGTTAGTGTTGTGTTTAGTCGTATAGTTTGTCAGATTACAGAGGAGGTGTGACAATCAAATAATATAAAAACCTATACTAATTGTTTTAATTGTAGCGTCAGCATAGTATTTGATCATTAGGTTAAAGCTGACGCACATTTATATTAGTATAAAAGCAATAATGAATGAATAAACATGGCTCTTGATTACCAAACTGACCAAAATTGACGACCTCAGTAGCGCAGTGGCTAAGGTAGGCGGCCAAAGCGCGAAAGGTCCCGGGTTCGATTCCCGGTCGGGTCAATTTGGAAAACGAACTTTTCTAAATTGACTTGAGTCTGGGTGTGCTGGGATGACGCCCCCAGTTAGTATCCGTCGTCTGGTAGTCATAGTACAAGGGAAACCTTAGTTTGAGACCAGACGATTGGTGCGGTTGTCTGGCGCATTTATTTACTTATTTATTTAAACTACCTACTGTCTGTTTCAACTATCGTCTCCCTGCTCAGGTGCCAAAAACTAATGTCATTTTCAAGTATTCTAATGATGAATTACTTTATTTTAGTTCTTGTCATACTCGTATTAGACGCGATGTGCTTGATGGTAATGGTAAATGGTTTATGATTTGAAGACCTTTAGAAAGTTTAAGGATTGTAAGCAGAAAATTTGTAAACTATTTTTGAAACTAGAAAAGCGTGGTGAATTTTACTTTTGGTTATTTAATGTTAACTTAAATACGATAATGGGGGGGCGTAAAAAAAGATTTACGCTGGTTTTAATAATTATTAAAATAAAGTAAATTATTATCTGCGCAGTTTAATGGCTCAGTATTTTTCTAAGAAGATTTCTAGAGCGCGTTTTAAATTGCACTGTAGTTTTACATGCGTTTGGAAATGTAAAAAAGCATCAAATCTGTAAAAATCAAGAAACAAACAATGAAACGCTTCTAATTAATTATTCTAATCTCACCTCGAATGAAATCCAACAAGAGCACTGTTTACACAGATCACAATACGATGCTCCAACAATGCACCTCATCCATCAAACTCACTTTACAACAACTTTATCATTCACATCACTAGTCCACTCGATTCTCTGGACACCACAACCTGAATCTTAAAAAAAAACACTGGCACTTCAAATTTGGAAACTCAACGATTACTTTTCTTAATTTTCTCCGCACAACAACCTAGGAAGGAGGTTTCCCCGCTACTGACGCGGCGCGGCGCCACTACCATCACGTACGCAGCTTACTCTTCCCTCTCTTTCACCCGGCAGAGTGCGCGTACATCTGAAAGAGACGGATAGCAGATGATTAATAGATGCGGCCGCTGACGGGGCGAAAGCTCCTTGACTGACAAAAAGTTGATTCGTAATTTTATAAAGAGGTTGGCATTTGGAACAAGGGCCAATCGAGTTTTGCTTGGCGTACGCGCTGTTGCAGTGTGTACGCATTTTGAGCTTTTCAAAGTACTATGCTGATGTAATATGAGGCTTTATTCTCGTATTATTTTTTAGAGTAGTAAACATCAACCTTTGAAACTTTTATATTTTTAGAGGTTGTCTATTTTCTTTGGTTTTCTTAACTAATGTGTTTCGACGTTAAGACTAATATTTTTTTAAATCGCTCAATGACAGTTTGTTGTGGTCTTAATTTCTGTTTAAAAACGGGACTATTTTTTTTTATTTTTGCTTACTCAAATAAATAAATTTTCTTTAAGTTATTTACTATCCAAACTATTTTAGGAGAACTATAATAAAAAAATAAGTACCTAATATTAAAAATAAATAGAAAAAAATAAGTTTGCCGGTGCAGCGTGATACGCTGTAAAATTTTTTGGGATCACATCCTTCCGTTGCCATGATATTTAGCGTAGCAAAGAGGTTCTCAGAGGTAATCATTAAAAAAAATTGACAGCGTGACAATTCAAAAGTGTTATTTAGTCACAAATAACTATAATAAATATGAAAGCACATTGGGTCAAATATAATTAGAGATTTTATTTTACGCAAATTGTAGACTCCCCTATTTTTTACTTGTACTTTTTGTTTTTAAAAAAACTACTGTAACATCATTACTTAATATAGAGTGCCATATGAATAATATAAAATTAATATTAGACTAATCAATTTCTAATAACAATAACCAGCAAAAGTATACACTGATAAGGTTAAAAAGATTCCTGTAGCCTAGCACTAACGCTGCACCATGGAATTCCTCAAAGCTGTAACAGACGGAACACCGGCATGGCGTAGAGGCAATAAATCATCTGCGCCTGCGCAGCGTCGATATTGAATAATCCTCCCGAACTGACTATTGTCCGTGGACAATGCGGGCTGGTTGACCGCTAAGAAATTCAACTTCACATATCTACGTACTTGCAAAACATAGGCTAACGGGTTGATACAGCAGAGAAATTTCATAACCTACGATAACTTGCGGTTAGCTCGGTTGGAAGAGGAGCACTCGCGATGCGTGAAGGTCGTGAGTTCGTTTCCCGCACTGCAAGGGGAGATGAAAATTTGCTGTTTCTTTAAAATACGTACTTGTGTTAGCAAATAAATTTTGTAACCCGGCTAAATTTCTTAGGCTTTCTCATCGTAAAACCTTCTCCCGTTCATAGAGGGAATGAAGTAAAACTGTAGTTGCCACGGCAAGCAGCCTATAGGAGTGCACAATGTGTACGAAAATATAAAATTCTGGATGTTTAAGCCAAATCTTTAAATGCTTCACTATTATTGAAACGAGACGTTTTGTTTAGTTTCGTGGAAATTGATTACAATTATTATAATAAAAATTATATTTGCAAGTCCATGTGAATTAGAATGCTTAATATTTTATAATTAATATTATAAGAAATTTGATTTTCCTTGTTTAATTTACCTTTTTGTAATTTACATCTTATCTATTTTTCGGATGTACATATTCGCAAAGTATTTTATTGAGAGAGGTAGGGCATAGCGATTTATTGCTCGAACTGGAGCAGCACGACTGGTGAAATACCTCCACCTTACAGAAGACCGCAGCCAAATAACAACCGCTTCGGTGTTGTTGTGTTCCTGCATGCGAGTAATGTTTCCAGAGCTCCTGGAGAGTGTGCTACATTAGTAGCAGGGGTCAAGCCTTCATCCTTAAGCTAGGACCTCATTACCACTTAACATCAGGTGGGATGAGGTCAATCTTGAAGTGCAATATAAAAAAAAATCGCGTAATCTTTGCGAATGCGAATACTTGTTACGTCACTAGTACTTATAGCATGTTGCCTGGCCATATAGCCCCGTTCAGATTGAGTGATTTGTGTCCCGTCGCCGCACCGTTTAGCAACCGCGGTGTCGCCATAGAGCAGCGACTGCGTGAGTTTTTGAACTGGCGAAGGGTACGTGGGTTCGAACCTTTAATTTACAGGCCTCTTTTATGAGTTACTAGCTGTCGACCGCAGTTTTATTCGCTTTATTTCGGTACCAAATATTATTCAAATCCACTCCGTAAATGAATTATTTATCAACACGTCTTAGCTTTCACGTTTGTTGCATTTTCTCCTTTCTTCTTTTTGCTTTGTATAGCTTATTCAAACAAAAGCTACTTCTTCTTCTTACTTTGTATAGCTTTTGAATAAGCAATATAAATAATAAAAAAATATTAACAGCAGATCTAGTCTCGAAGCGAAAATGGAGGAACCTCTTCTTTTTACTTTGTTTAGCTTTGCTGTTAATATTTTATGATGACATATGATGTTGATCATCAAATACATACAAATTTGTAAAATAAAGTAGGTATATAATAAAAATTGGTTAAAACTTAACGAAATATAGTTGTTTGAAAGAAATAGCTTTCGTGAACATACGATCATAGATCATTGTTCCAACAATGGTTCAAGCCCCCTACGTACATAAATTGAAAATTTATATAGTTAATTTTGATCGCTACATTAGTTTAGCATTTTATATGGGTGTTTATGTATTTTCATTGAGACTCAACACAATAAAAACAATGAAATTTCAATTGAGATTCGTTATTTTAAATAAAAATAAATCGTAAAAGATTATAACATTACATGTCACTATAACAGCCACGCTGGCATTTAATAAGTGTTGAGGTATCCATAAAAAAATGGCGTACTAATTATTCAAAAAAGAAGTTTAATTTATTTTGGATAAGGTATCAAAGAGTCTGACAGCGCAGACCTTCTGTATGCGACCCGTATTGTCGCGATAGTTTTTGTGTGTGAGCAGCGTAATAGCCGTTATTAGAGTTTTTCTCAAGAACTACTTTAGACTTATATTTATTAGCCATAAGTAGCGTTAAACGGTTCGAGAGAGATTTATCATCTGACGGCTTGACAAAAACTCTTACTTGGCTCACATCTGCGGTTGACGATTTAATTGGCGCAAATTCCATCTTAATAACAATAAGATTGAATACAAATTCTTTTTTATATTTTACAGGGTCCAATGAAAACCCACGTCGAAAGACATGACGCTGGTTTTGGGAAAATTCAACATCGATTACAATTACGCATAATATTGCAAAGTTTTGATATCCAATAATGCGTTAGTTGTCGTAGCTACCCACGAAAACTTAAATGATAATTAACAACCTTTATTTAATATTGAATTATAAAGTTTTTACTTTACATTTTTTTTTCCGTAGCTTCAAATATCAAAGTTGCTAGTACGACATGATACGCTATATCAATTTTACTTGTCCACCTATTTGAACAAAATTTAAAAGTGCGTATTAGTGTTGCCGGATAATAGATTATAAATTCATCGATTATCGATTACCCAAAAATAATCTAACAATCAATATGACAATCGATAGTATCGATATAATCGATAGTATTGTCTAATCTAAACAATTATAATCTAATAATTGTTGATAATCAATTATATCGATAGTATCGCTTGAAAACTTGGTATCGATATAATTAATTATATCGTTGTATTTGACTACGCATTATAATCGATTATATCTAATAAAGATAGGTATCGATATAATCGATTATATTGTATTTGACTTTGCATTATAATCGATTATATCTTATAAAGAAAGGTATCGATTTAATCGATTATATCGATACTATCGATTGTTATATTATTTGGGCCCCTTTTGCATAATCGATTAATAATCGATATACAATCGAATCGACGGCAACACTAGTGCATATGCAATTCGACGACGGCATCTGTATCAAAACAAATTTGTTTAATTTAGTAATCTTCGAATTTACCTTGAACTTGGCTGACATGCGACCTCGTATCTATACGAGACGCAATCTATTGTTGAGTCTATTCTTAAACCTAATCAAAAGATACTTGTGTCTTGAAATCTCTTTTTGACCTGATGTTAAGTGGTAATGAGGTCCTAGCTTAAGGGCGACAAGTACAGCATAATAAATCTGTTACTGGACGTGTCGTCCTTAACTTGAAGGCTTGACCCCTGCTACTAATGTAGCACCCCCCAAGAAGTCTGGAAACCTTACTTACACGCAGAAACGCAACAACACAGAAGTGATTGTTATTTGGCTGCGGTCTTCTGTAAGGTTGTATTTCACCAGTCGAGCTGCTCCAGTTTGAGCGATTAATCGCTATGCCCTACCTCTCTTGAAACTCTTACTTAAGGATAACAGTACAGACAAAAGCACGTCAGACTATACGCTTTGGACTTTGCACCGCCCTTATGTCGTGCGCATAAGAACTAATTTCGATCTGCATAATGTTTACCTTGATGTGTTGTCGACTTAACATACAAATACGCTTTCATTATTGTGGCGGATTAGAAGTCCGCTGCGTTGTATTTCCGATGCCAAGACACCCAAATTTGGGGCCTACACTTTTATTTTTTTTTAAATATAGAACGCTCATTTTTTAATATCAACTCCGATCGCGTCAAGTGTCACGGAGCGTGACAAAAAAGAGGATGTCGCGAGTGTCAGGACAGCGGCGCCATTGATCCTGCCACGCTGTGACACACTTGAACACGCACGCGGCGAGGCGTCATGCATACGTGATAACGATCTGATCTACGCCGATATCTGAAGATAGAGTTTTATGTATTAACACGCGGCCCGCCGCAGGATGCGTATAGTCAGCATCTTAAGTTACTGAACTAAGTAGCTTGTCACATTAAGCTATTTGTATTTTTGACTTACTCAAACTCGGTGACGTTCGCACCATCTCTGAGGTCCCGGATTCGATCCCCGGTCGGGTCAATATGGGAAACGAACTTTTCTATATTGTCTCTAGTCTGGGCGTTGTGGTACCGTCGTTGTTTCTGATTTCTGCAACACAAGTGCTTTAGCTACTTACCACAGAATCAGAGCGATATATGTGATGTTGTCCAATATTTCGAGTCCTTAATGTGACAAGGTATTAAGGTGTACACGAACTAATTATGTTGAATGTCCCCATTTCATTCACATTTTCCACTGAGCCTTCATTTCTATTGGTCGTGCGTGATATTATAGAGCTTTCGTCGATAAATGGACTATCCACTACAAAAGTAAGTTTTCAGTTCAAACTCGTTGTTTTTGAAACTAGCGCGGCCAAACAAAGAAACACACGCTTCAGTCACAAAACTTACCTTCCAGTTATTTTCTTAAAAACTCGCTAAGCGAAAGTTTTAAATGAAATAAGTACGGTAATTGTTCAAGCTTAAAACCATTTTACCAGACTTCCGAAGAAGGGAGGGTAATGTGATTACAAAGGTTACAAGTAACTGTCAAAATTCATTAAAAAAATCCGAAACTGCCCCCGATTTATTAGAAAGAAAGAAACATTTATTACTCAAAGACATCACAACATTGTCAAGTACACATATACAGAGAGGAGACAAAAAGAAAACAACTAAAATATATATATCTACAATAAAACTTGAAATCGATCTTCTCGTCAACCGGGCGGTACAGACCATGTAATGTAATGGGGTAATGTCCCAAATACTCAGCATAAGTCATGGCCCACGGCGCCGACCATGACACTGGTTTTCAGTGTCAGTGTATTACCTAATCCTATCGAGGAAACCCGGTAAGAAAATTGTCAAGGCAAGAAAATTGTCAATCCTTAGCTAAACTATAAAAAGTGTAAAGGGGAAAAAGGGTAATAGTATCCTTTACTAAATTATTAGATAAGAACGTGCTAAATTAAGTACGCTTTTAGTAGATTACAGTAAGTGAGTGGTTAGGCGGCGATTCTTAAATCCGCTGCGCACGCGCAAGGCAGACGGAGCAAGTTCAAGAGTCGCCGTAACGAGATCACGTACCACCTATTTAGTAATGTCGTGGCTGTTGCGTTAACTTGGCGATTATTTTTGTGTCTCAATGTGTTACCATTTTTAGGGTTCCGTACACAAAAGGCAAAAACGGAAGCCTATTAGTAAAACTTCGCTGTCTGTCTGTCCGTTCGTCCGTCTGTCACCAGACTGTATCTCAAGGACCGTGATACCTAAAGAGATGAAATTTTTACAGATTATGTATTTCTGTTGCCGCTTTAACAACAAATACTAAAACCATAATAAAATAATTATTTACGGGGGCTCCCATACAGCACACGTGATTTTTTTGCGGTTTTTTGCTCGAAATCAATAAAAACTTTTATAAGACGCTTAATATATTTACAGAAAATTTCATCCCTACTATCCCTACTAATATTATAAATGCGAAAGTAACTCTGTCTGTCTGTCTGTCTGTTACGCTTTCCTGCTTAAACCTCTCAACCGATTTTTATGAAATTTGGTATAGGTATACGTTGAATCTCAAGAACGGACATAGGCTTTTTATTAGAAAATAAGGGAGGGATGGGGGTAATACCACTTTTGAAAGTTTATATGGAAAAATGTTTATTTTTGTAGTTAGAGATATGAAATTTGGCACAAATATAGCTCGAAACTTGGATTAAAATATAGACTATTTTTGTTTCGAATATAAGGAAGAAAGGGGTAAAACCGACCATGAAAGGATGTAGTCCAAAAGACCAAGTTTAATTCCACGAGCCACTTTATAAGAATAAACAGTACCCTACCCTACAAGGGTTAATTTCAATCCAATTTCCTTAACTACAATAAAAAGTTTAAAAAAGTAAGTAAAACAGTTTAATTGGCTACTTGACAGTGTTAACAATAAAATATGAAAAGTGTTAGATACGTTAGCTTATTAGTTGAGTAATAATTTTACATTTTTATTTTTTAATTAAAAGCATAGTTAGTATTTTATTTTTGCAAAATAAAATTTACTTTTTTTATCTGTGGAACAAAAGAACCGAAACGGAAACCACCATTGCAATTCGGAAATGACAGCTGTCGGCAAAAATTATTTATTTTAATGTGGCGAAACAATGATTATTTTACCGATTAAATTGAATTATTGTGTCTCTAATCGTATTAAGAATTTATTGAAACATTTTCCGTTTATCTAAATTAAGTCGTTCCTATGCGTATCGGTTCGTTGTCTAGGACGTTGACGTCATAATTGCAACAGTGACGAGACTTGGCGTTTTCGCGCGCTTTTTAAATGTGTTACACAAAATCTTATTTTTCTCTGGTTATTTACATTTTTTCCAGATAAATCGAATTGCTTGGGATATAAAATGAACGGGCGCACATTTTACAATACTTTTTCAAAAACTGTCAAGTAGCCAATTAATTGTCTACTTATGTATCTTTTACTATTTTAATTGTCTTATTTTTTTAAACACTTTGTACACAATAGCAGATAACTGCAACAAAAATAACTGCTCAAATTTTTAAGTATTTTTTCAATAACAATTCAGAATGCCGCATCCAAAATATTGCCTTTATTAACCCCTTTATTAAACAAGCTTTATTTTTTGGGTTAACTTAAGTTGAGGTTAATTAATTAATCAGTTTAAACTAGGTCATATCTTGTACCTGTAGCCTGCTGACGTTTTATCCAGACAACTACACGACTTACAAGCAAACTGGATTGGCGCTTGTACTTATGTTCAGAGCCTGAAATATATTATTTACATTGGCTTATTCTAGTTTAGAAATGGGAGAAAAGTAGTCAAGCATGCCCAGTATTTATTGGTATATGACATACATTTTATAAATAGTACAAGCATGCCCAATATTTATTGGTATATGACACACATTTTATAAATAGTACAAGCATGCACAGTATTTATTGGTATATTACACACATTTTATAAATAGTACAAGCATGCACAGTATTTATTGGTATATTACACACATTTTATAAATAGTACTAGCATGCCCAGTATTTATTGGTATATGACATACATTTTATAAATAGTACAAGCATGCCCAGAATTTAGTTATAGACAAAAGACGTTCTAGAAATAGTGGAAAAGTACTGATGCCCGGTTCCAATATTTCAAAACCGATCCGTTTTAGTTACAAATAGTAATAAACTATAGGCGTAAGCTTAAACCGTTCCAGACTCGTAGTCAGTAGGAGGAAAATGAATTGTCATTTCGACACATTACGAATCGTAAAATATTGGATCTTTTGTGGTGTATAACACAAAGTAAACACCAATTAAATAGGTGGAAAATACTTAAGCATGCGCAGTATATATTAGAACATAATCCAAAGTTTTAGAATCAAGACAAAAGCACTCAAGCATGCCCAGTATTTAGTTCTAGTACTAAACAAAGTTTGAGAAACAGGACAAAAGTACTCAAGCATGCGCAGTATTTAGTTCTAGCATAAGGCAAAGTTTGAGAAATAAGAGAAAAAAACTTAAGCATGCGCCAGTATTGGTAGTTACGTCACGTTTGAAAATTCTGTCACAGCGAATCGACGTTGCGTGTCATTTGTCAATAAAGCATGATTGCCGGTCATCCAAACAGCCAGCCACAGCTGGCCATTTGATGAGACACGGATGAAGACGTCGGCCGCTGTGATTTAATTGCCCATAGTTATCATAATAATTATAATTAGTGCTCGGCTGTCTCATGCCGCCCACCCGCTGCGTAGAAATACGGGCTATGCGAACATCAAGCAAGTATCGTTATCGCGAACCTAATTTTGTATTAGGTTTGCGAGTTAGCGACTTTATTTGTAAAGTGTATCTAAAACGTAGATCTTGACAGGGCTGTTGATTGGTTGAGTCTATTGAGATATTTTTTAATACCAGTCAAAACATATTATAGATAATATAGTCCTTTATAGATTTTCTATAAGATAGCACACTGTGACGTCACAAAAATGTAATTTAAGGTAATTAAAAAAGAATATGGCCGCCGTAACAAAGTTCCATTTAACGGCAAGGATACCTTAAAATGATTTGTGAATGGTGTCGAAATCGCAAATTGAGGGTAAATTAGGTTTCGGCTAGATTTCTGAAGGGCTCATGGTTAGATTCCATAGATAAAAGTTCAATCACATTTTGATATATATTTGCTGTTTCACAAATGTTCCATTTATAATGATTTCTGTTATATTAACGTATTATTTTTTTACATTGCTCGAAAGCAATTTACTTGATGTCGTCCAATATAAAATTTATTTTGTGCTACTAACTGCGGTTATGACAAATGTACAGCAGCAGCCCGTCAGACTTGACCCGTTGGACTTTTTACCGTCCTTATTACGCGGGCACAAGAACTATTATCATACTACATGTGTTTATTTATATTAAAGTATCATCATATATATACACTAGCTGTGCCCGCGACTTCGTTCGCGTGGACTACATCCTTTTATGGTCGGTTTTACCCCTTTCTCTGATTTTCTAAAATAAACTTTAGCATATGCTAGGTACTCAGTGATAAATAAGATTGCTAATAGCAAAAGAGTAGCAGTAAAATTCTCCGCTAGAACTTTTAAGTTCCTTATTTTTATATATATTTTACATTGCTTTCAGGATGTTATCAAGGCTTTTAAGGAGTTAAATATGAAAAAGACTGAAGATTTGTGGGGACTCTCGACAGATATACTAAAACATATAATAAACTGTACTGCCCCACACTTAGTCTTAATATTTAATAAATGCATTGATGATGGTATTTTTCCAAACTTAATGAAATTTAGCAAAATTATACCATTATTCAAATCGGGCGATAAAAGTAATCCATCAAATTTTAGACCAATATCAATTTTACCTGCATTCAGTAAAATTTTTGAAAAAATTATGTTCCAGCAGCTGTTGTCCCATTTTTCAATTAACAACTTAATGCATAAAAATCAATATGGATTTTCAAAAGGCAAATCCACAACTGATGCAGGAGTAGCACTAATTAAGCATGTGTTTGATGCGTGGGAGAGCAGACGAGATGCGGTTGGGGTTTTCTGCGATTTATCAAAGGCGTTTGATTGCGTTGATCATCAAACGCTGATAATGAAGCTACAGCATTATGGTGTTTCGAAAAATTCATTAAGTTTGATCCTGTCATATCTATCGGACAGAACACAGAAAGTCAATGTAAATGGAGTCAATTCATCCGGTACCCCCTTAAGCATGGGAGTTCCCCAAGGCTCCATATTAGGACCTTTGCTTTTTTTGATATACGTAAATGATCTCCCTTTTTTTACGAAAAACTTGTGTGATACAGTTTTATTTGCGGATGATACATCGTTAATTTTTAAAATTAATCGACAGCAACAAAATTTTGATGATGTTAATAATGCCCTCTCTAAAGTTACACAATGGTTTGGAACAAACAATCTATCACTTAATGCCAAGAAAACCAAATGTGTAAAGTTCTCAATGCCCAATGTGAGACAAGTTAATGCTGTGATTAAAATGAGTGATGAGCCTATAGAGGTTATCAACTCGACAGTATTCCTTGGCGTCACTTTGGACTCTAAGCTTCAATGGTATCCTCACATAGTTACTCTGGCGGCAAGACTTAGCTCAGCCGCGTATGCAGTGAGGAAAATAAGGGATTTGACTGATGTGGAAACAGCTAGATTGGTTTATTTTAGCTATTTTCACAGCGTAATGTCTTATGGTCTGCTCCTATGGGGGTCTGCAGCCGATATTGAGACTATTTTTGTCCTACAGAAGAGGGCTATAAGATCTATCTACAGGCTTGGACCACGTGACTCGCTGCGAATGCGATTTAAGGAGATAAACATCTTAACAGTCGCATCACAATATATTCTCGACTGTGTAATGCATGTTCACAAAAATTTGAACATCCTTCCTAAAAAATCTGATGTACATAGCTTTAATACCAGGAATAAACATAAGCTTGCTGTTCCAAATCGTAGACTCCACAAAACTGGTAATTCATTTATTGGATTAAGCATAAAATTGTTTAATAAATTGCCGCAAATTCTTGTTGACTTACCTATACACAAGTTTAAGTTACAGATAAAAAAATTACTTATAAAGAAGGGCTATTATAAAGTAGATGATTTCCTTAACGATAAAGATATATGGCCTAACACTATTTAACTTGCCTGCACATGTTATTAAATATGTATTTATTTTTCTTTTCTTAAAATTTAATTTCGTTGACATCATGATAATGCAATCTTTTATTCTACATAATGACATTGATATTGTTAAAAATATCTATTATGGACATAAAATGTATATTTGTGAATTATGTATAATTATGAACTAGGTATAATAGATTTATTTCTTTTTTTTTTTTAATCTAAATCAAAATGTAGGTTACTACTTCGTGCACCAGGTCCTATAGTTGTTTGATGAATTTAATTTAGATAATAAATACTTAAAAATTATGGGGAGATGGAATAGTCATGCTCACTAAAATGTCACTGGGGTGGTGGCGCTATGTGGCGGGTCGTTACATTCCCTACAATATGGTTGAGTGAAGCGATGGCTGGCACATACGTCATGCTTGTGAACAGGTGCCACCTTTGGGGACTGGTCTGCTCCAGCTTACCTCTCGAAAGTAAAAACTTACTTGAGTACTTATTTGTTTCATCACTCAGATATATTAGAAGTTAAACCACAGTCAGCAAATTTTTGCCAACCCTATTCAATGCTATATTAGCAGTTTATAGTTTTAGCAGGTTTGATTGTATTTTGATTATTTTTGTTTTGATTATTATATTTTCGACTGTAAATTCAAGTATCACAATTACTTTAAGTATGCACTACTTATTATCTGATCCAATATATATACCCTTTTATTATTTCATGACGGTAAACCGCCAGTACACCAATAAGGTTTGAAATGCAGTTAAAAAGTATGAAACACAGTGAACCACAACAGTCTGTGGCACTATTAGGTATCATATTCCCGCAGGAAGAATTCCTGGAGAGACCAGTTCCTTTTATTGGTCTCTGAGCATGGACAAATAGTTGTCATCATGAAGACCCCGCGGGTGGATTACAGTCATCTGCCGGCTGATATCACCTGTAATTTGTGCGGTTTTCATTTTATATCTACTGGTAGAGACTCCATGAGTTAATAGTTTTAAGGAACGTGAGAGTTGTGTACTTTTTTAGGAAATAATTTAAAAACAATTAACCTTTAATATTGCTTTAGGTTTTTCACTTGTCATCATTTTTAATCGTAAGCCTGCGATTTCGCGTTATTCGGGATAAAAAGTATCATGAATTTAATCTGCTTTTCATCTATATATATTTATTTTCATCTATATATCTTTCTAACAATTTAGTACAAAACCGTTCAGTAGTATTTAAGCGTGAAAGAGTAACAAACATGCATCTAGATCATCATCACGCACATTCATACATTTACAAACTTTCGCGCTTTATAATATTAGTAGAACATAAGACATTTACGCGTATTTTAAAATAATCATCGATTTATTTCTGGTTTTATCACAACACCTCCTATGATGAGCGGAGGCCTTTTTATTATGTATTATTTATATTGGTTTAATTTAAAAAACCTAAAGTTTAACCTAGTACCTACCTAACTAAAAAAATTTATATTTTCTGTAAATTTACATCCCCGTGGAAACGAAACGCTACACAAAATAGTCCGTTCAAATTATTTTTAAAAAACTTTTCAAATTAAGCAAAATTACGTGAATTAGTCACAAAAATATAATTTATTTATTGCCTAACAATTCCGACTTATTTGTGATCAACAACAGTGTTACGAATATTTAATATATTAAACTTCTGTTTCTGTTTTAAAACGGGGGGATTGTTATAAATGAAATTTTATTTAAAATTACCTACCCAGATAATTTGAAAATACAATTAAACCTTGTAGATAGGTCTAAATCAGCCCGCTAGTATCGACAAAATAATTTAAATAGGTTGGGAGAAAATGTCCTCGCAATGAAACGCCACTTGGTGACCTGAGCTATAAGACTAATTGTAATTGTGGACGGATTACCGACACCCGAGAACGACAGCAATTCCTGTGATTATTTGCTATTGCTGTTTACGTAAACAACCATAGACAATAATTATACTTTATTTTAAAATAATAATATAGTAAAATACAGTATCTTTTTTATACTTTTTAAAATTCATCACAAATGAATAGACAAGATTTACACATGAGACTTAAAATTAAGAAAATATTTTTAAAGTGCTTTAAAGGGTGTTACGAAATGACTTGTCATTACAACCTTTTAAATAGCACCAGTCGAGCCCTTTGGGGGCCGCGACATACAGATTGAAAAGCTTTGGACACTTTGAGAGACGCTGTATGGTATACCATACAGGGTCTCTCAAATGAAAAATATACTTTTTTTTTTATATTGCACTTCAAGATTGACCTCATCCCACCTGGTGTTAAGTGGTAATGAGGTCCTAGCTTAAGGGTGACAAGTACAGAATAATTAAGCTGTTACTGGACTTGTCGCCCTTACCTTGAAGGCTTAACCCCTGCTGCTAACGTAGCACCCCCCAGGAGCTCTGGAAACCTTACTCACACGCAGGAACACAACAACATAGAAGTGATTGTCATTTGGCTGCGGTCTTCTGTAAGGTTCTGTAAGGGCTGCTCCAGTTCGAGCGATAAATCGCTATGCCCTGCCTCTCTTAAAATACTAAAAAAAATTCAATTGTATACTACTATACATAAACTATCAAAGCGTGAAATTTATTTTATTTTTTTACAGATGTACAGTACTTCAAGACTTGTTTTGTACTTACAAGTGTACTGACGTACCTACATTTTCACAAATTTCCATCCCTAAACTTCGATAAAGCAAGTACATTACTGGGAAGCAATTATCGAGTAATTGGACATACCTACTCGATCGAGCGATAAGTTCTCGCGAATCGATTACCATCGATTACATTATCTTGTCGCAGTAAGACCACACAAGCTAACTCTTGTGAAATCGTTTAAGTAAATAACACGATCGCTTACGCAAATAGCTTAACTAGGAGATCAAGCAACTTCTCACACAGTAATCTGAGATTTACTTACTTAGATTTGTAAACCAGCAGCGCCTATTAACTTTCAAAACCGCTGTTCTACTGACATTAGATATATAGATAGATAACCTCCGTGGCCGAGAGGCGAGCGTGCCGGACTTTGGCGTCGCGCCATCTCAGAGATTCCGGGTTCGATCCCCGGTCGGGTCAATATGGAAAACGAACTTTTCTGTATAGTCTCGGGCCTGGGTGTTGTGGTACCGTCGTAGTTTTTGATTTCTATAACACAAGTGCTTTAGCTACTTACCTCAGAATCAGAGATATGTATGTGTTGTTGTCCAATATTTATTACTATTTATGATTATTATAAATACATAAATATAAAAATATTAGACAATATCACATACATTGCACTGATTTTATGATAAGTAGCTTAAGAACTTGTGCCTTTGGGTCATATACATATAGTTTGTTTACGGGTGCGGTTACAGTACTAATGTATGGATTACAACAAAATAGTATCCTTCCTAAAAATAACTTCAAAACTACGCATTAAATCCGCATTTTGTACTTATTTTCTTTGTATGTAATTTAATGAATACACAGTTAAACTTACACTGTTCAGAGCATATTGCCAAAATTTTTATACATGCAGCCTATGGTCTAACTTCACCCAAAGTGCCTACAATGCCCTGAGAATCCTGTATAATAACATATTTAGGACTCTGTTCGGATTGCCACGCTACTGTAGTGCATCTGGAATGTTTGCTGACGCGAGCACAGATGATTTTAATGCAATAATACGCAAAAACGTAGCATCACTAGTACATAGAGTGCGGGGAAGCCCGAACGGAGTCCTGAATATGATAGGAGAGAGAGTGGACTCCACTTTACTCGGCCGGTTTCTCAAACTACATGTTTGGTAAACTGGCTGAGTGGTGGTAGTCAATATAATATTGTTAGTACTTAATGTCTTATCTTGATTTAAATATTAAAATGTAAAAATATCCTATGGGTTGTGTTACCTGAAAATAAATAATTTTTATTTTTATTTTATTATTTATTTATTTATTTATTATTTTAACATTCTAACGTTTTCGATCCCAAATTAACAATTTGAAAAGGAAACTTTTTTAAAGCTCACTCAAGTTCGAAAAGGTAGCAAAATCAACAAAGTATCTTATGACGTGTCAGCCCGGGTGGTCAAACCCGTCAAAAGGAAAGCGAACTGGGTCAAAATACCTGATTTTTTTGCTTCGTTTAATAGTTATTAAAAATTCAGACACGTATTTTGTAGTTTGCCCAAGTAGTAAAAAAATACATAGTATAAAACAAAGTACCTTTTTCTGTCCCTATATCTCTATGTACGCTTAAATCTTTAAAACTACGCAACGGATTTTGATGCGGTTTTTTTTAAATAGATAGGTTCAAGAGGCAGGTTTTTATTTGCAATAAAGAATAGAAAAGCCAATATTTCTTAGTATTTACATAACATCCGTGCGAAGCTGGGGCGGGTCGCTAGTATATTTTAAGCTGAAGAGTTTGTTTGTTTGAACGCGCCAATCTCAGGAACGACTGGTTCGAATTGAAAAATTATTTTTGTGTTGAATAGACCATTTATCGAGGAAGGCTTTAGGCTATATATTAGCAATCTGCAACTATTAGGAGCGAAGAAATAATGGAAAATGTGAAAAAAACGGGGAAAATTATTCATCCTTGAGGGCTTCCGTTGCGTGCGCTGCGAAAACGGTTCAAGATACCAAAAATATATGTATGAAAGAATTATTCCTATTGAAATGATCTAAAAATCCCTACTAATATTATAATTGCGAAAGTAACTCTGTCTGTCTGTCTGTCTGTCTGTCTGTGTGTCTGTTACGCTTTCCTGCTTAATCCTCTCAACCGATTTTGATGAAATTTGGTATAGGTATACGTTAAATCTCAAGAACGGACATAGGCTACTTTTTATTAGAAAATAAGGGGGGGAGGGGGGTAATACCACCTTTGGAAGTTTATATGGAAAAATGTTTAATTTTGAAGTTAGATATATGAAATTTGGCACAAATATAGCTCGAAACTTGGATTAAAATATAGACTACTTTTTGTTGCGAATATTAGGGGAGAAAGGGGTAAAACCGACTATAAAAGGATGTAGTCCACGCAAACGAAGTCGTGGGCACAGCTAGTAATTTATAAATGCGAAAGTAATTCCGTCTGTCTGTCTGTCCGGCTTTCACGCCGAAACTACTGAACCGATTTTAATGAAATTAGGTACACATATATTATAGAGCCTGAGAAAGGTCATAGGCTACTTTTTAATGCCAAAAAAGGGTTGTTAGGGGTTGAAAAGGGGGGTGAAAGCTTGTATGGAAACCGAAATCCACGCGGACGAAGTCGCGGGCGGCCGCTAGTTTAATAATATTTGTCCTCTATTTTTGGATAATCTTACACATGGACAAAAAAACAAATTTTAGTCCTTTTGTGCTCATTGGGTTTTGGCGGGCTGTCATTGGCCAGCTGGGTCCGTTGCTGCCACACTTGACAGTGACAGCTGGGACTTGTCAGGTAAATCTGTGGTAGCTGTGTAACCAATCGTTAATGAATTTTTTGGGCTTCTTTATGGAATTTTAATTTGGGACGGATGCACACCGATGCCTCCGATTTCATTTTTCTTGAGTTTCAAGGATTGGATTCTCTAAGGACCCGGGTTCGATTCCCGGTCGGTTCAATATATTTTTTATTTTAGGTAATGATCAGTACTTTATTATACAGGTTTTTGTCACGAAAATGACCATATTATTTCAAACCTAGAATTTATTTGGTGATTTACTTTCCACTGCTCTATCGTTTTTCGGTACACCTATAAAACAAACTGAGATGAACATTAAGTATATTGATAATAAAATACTATTTTCATTAAAATTTCCATACAAACTCTATTTCCAATTCAAATCAATACCCAAGTTTATCTTATTAAAATAAATCCAGTTCGAATTTCATACCAGGCAAAAATATTTTATACATTGAGAGCAATACCATACACATTTTTAACTACCATGTCTTATAGCAAGAACTGTTTAGTCTTACAGTCAAAAGCTCTGTCCTATCAAACCTTATTTACAAGCAACAAGACAGTTAAACATTAATGCAAACAGATTTTCTGTTTAAAGCAGGTTAGACAATAATTTCGTAACAGCATGGTGCTCTATAAATACTATCCGAGGAACTAATAAATCGTGTTCGAATAATTTAACAAATCACATTGATACATGGGACACCGAATATTGCGTTTAAAACTGAGAACGAGGCTAATTATGGTAATCAAATTAGAACTCTATGTTAAATGCTTTAGAATAGAAAAAATTGAAATTCTGAGGCTCACTAAGCAATTTTTTATTTTATATTTCACTTCAAGATTGACCTCATCCCACCTGATGTTAAATGGTAATGAGGTCCTAGCTTAAGGGCGAAAAGTACAGCATAATAAATCTGTTACTGGACTTGTCGCCCTTACCTTGGAGGCTTGACCCCTGCTACTAATGTAGCAGCCTCAGGAGCTCTGGAAACCTTACTCACACGCAGGAACACAACAACACAGAAGTTATTGTTATTTGGCTGCGGTCTTCTGTAAGGTGGAGATAGGTACCTATTTCACCAGTCCGGCTGCTCCAGTTCGAGCGACAAATCGCTATGCCCACCTCTCTTAATAAATATGATAGTTATATCGAATACTATCCGACATATTGTTCAAGCCATAAAAAAGCTATAAAAATGTCTACTAATAATGATATACAAGACGTTTCGCGACTTGATTTGTATTTTATTGTTTTTTACGTTATAATGTTATCTTGTATATAAAATGTTGCCAATTAACATAATATATTGTTTTGTTGTTAAGTTAACATATTTATATTAACGAATAGGTATTTTATAAACGTGAATACGGCATTCCGTTTTACATATATAATGGCATGGAAAATATTAAATTTAGGTTCTTAAATATTTTTTTAGAAAGATAAGTTTTTGGTTAATTTGCATACTTAATAAAAAACAAAATAAGTAATGTGAAAACATTACTTAATATTTTTTTCATCTTTATTTATTTTAAGGGCTTGTGTACCAAAGTATATGCTCGTGTCATAATAACATAAACCTATTTTTAAGCTACAGACTACTAAAAACTACCATCACGTCTTAATTTTAAAAATATCCAACCAAAATTTTATGAACACATGAATTTTTGAGATTTTGGTTCAGTCCATGGACTTATTATACTAAGTCCATGCTTCAGTCAAACTGACTGAAGTTTTTCTTGTCAATAATAACCTGTCTCAGTTGTTGGTATCTAGCCCTAAGACATTTCACAAACATATGTTATGTTGGACATCTTCTGCTATCATTACGTATTCTAGAATTTAATTAATGTGGCAAAATTATACACAATTTAGCGTTCTATAATTTTGTAACACTAAGTCCGTCAGTTACAACGACATATTTTTTAAATTATTGTCTAGATAGCAGAAAACAGGTGTGCAGATTTATTTAATCCGTTGCTTATATATTTTACCTGTTGTTTTTTAAATAAAATCCATCCTAGCGAAAATTATGTAATGTTCAAGACATTTCGGAGAATTGTCAACACTAGAGAGGACCCAAAGATGGCTGCTACCTCGCCCAGCGTCTCTGAACAGCCATTCAACGAGATAATGCAGCCATAAATTTGGGTAAACTAGTGAAAATTTGCCTAAAAGAGATTGCTTTCTTGCAATAAGACCGCCTAAATTTTCTGTGCAATAAAGTATATCTATCTAAGTAGGTATTTTAATTTAATTTAAAAAACTTTATTGCACAAATAGGTACAACAGGTGGACTTAATGCTAGGGGCATTCTCTACCAGTCAACCCTTGGGTCATGCAGATAGTTTGTATATGGGTGCGGTAACATGGGAGAAAAAAAAAGAAATCATTTTAAACAACAATAAATTAAGCATTAAAAATAACATTACGGTATCTTTAAATATACGATAATAATACACATACTATATAAATTAATTAGAATATAATATATAAAATATGAAGGTATACTTAGATTTACATAATATTAATAATTTATATATAAAAACAAATATCTACATAACTATAAATTCAGCAGATAAATAAATTGGTTCGGCAATTGACAAATTCATGACTATCATTACCTACTTGTCAGCGAGAGAGAAGAAGTATTCACGAACTTTATTTTTAAAAATTCCCTTAGTCAGGGATTGTCGGATATCAGGTATATATCTATCTACACTACAACAGGTAACATCTTTGTTTATTTAGTATATTTATTTTACTATTATTATTATTATATTATTTTCAATTCAATTAGTTAATAACATAGTGATAGTTAAATTTATATTACATTTCTAATATTAAGTTAAATTCCTTCACTGATAGCCATAGACAATCTAGAACACTTAATGAAGTGACATGCAACATGAAGGGGAGAGTCGCTATCCAGTTACCGATCGCCTTCAGTTACAAGTGAGCTAGTACAAGCCCGTAAGCAATTTCCCATTAACCAACATGCACTACCCGTAGGTAATTAGTGGCTGACGTAGAAGGAAAACGGACATATTCAAATGCATTCTGAGTGGCAGGATTTGTAACACATAATGTAAAACGTGAATGAAAGAGAGTTCCATTGAACGTGATAGTGACAAGGAAATAACATCCTTATTAATTTAAGGTTACAATAAAGTATAATGTGAATAAAATTAGCTTAGTTCACTATTCCTAGCTGCAGTCAACATATAAATAAGTAAACAGCACGTTAAGGTGAACACTATCAGATCGATATATGCACATGACATAAGGGCGATACAAAGTTAGAAATGTATAGGCTGACGTGTTTTTGACGTTACTATGAGATAGACGACAAATGGAAATGGAAAATGGAAATGGAATGGAAAAACAATACACCGAAACCCAAACTAAGACCCACGCAACTGATCCTCAGTTGCACTAACTAAACGTCACCGGTAACGGATGATTTGACAGCTCTATGACAGCTGTCAAATTATCTTATCCCATACATTTTTCGTCAGTTACACAAATTTGTTTCTCTAATTGAATTGCCATGAATCGAACCTGCTATCTTACTTTTAAGTTAACCTCTGCGTCGAGGAGAAGAACTGTAACGGACTTGAATAATTAAACGTACGAATTTAGGCGCCAACTATTGACCATAGACAACAGTAAACCTACTACCAAAAACAAAATATGTCAGTTACAAAATCAAATAGCAATTTAAAAATTCTCACAACCATAACTTCGAATGCGAATAAAGCGTTTTCAAATAATACTTACAACATTATTTACGCAAGTCACAGATGACGGTTTGGTTCAAGAACTTTCGATTATTCTTCAAAAAAGAAACCTTTTGCTTGTTTGTTTTGTTTTTTGTAGTATGCCTACAGATCTAGGCCTATCAGAGCTGTTGACACCCGGTTCCGTCGGGACTTCGACGGCCATTAATTGCATGCGGGAACAGCGGTAGATGGGAAGTCGCGATCAATTAGCGAGTACTAAGTATTTACGTCGCTAGGAAAGTAATGATACAACTATTTGTGTCACTAGGAATCGCAGAGATAAGTGATCGGTGCCAATGCCTGCTAGCAAGCGCAATACGTCAAATTTGTCACATGAGATGACAAAATTTCGATACTGTTCATTGGCTGATAGCATACCCTATACTTATTGTCAACCAAAAAACAGCTGACGACTGACTTTTAAAAAAATTTACTACTTGAATTGTTATAAGTGCGATATAATTTATATTCGTATAATAAATAAATAAATTAATGCGCCAGACAATCACACCAATCAACTGGCCTCAAACGGTTTTCCCTTGTACTGTGAATAACAGACGACGGATACTAAATGCGGGCGTCATCCCAGCACACCCAGACTCAAGTCAATTTAGAAAATATAATTTTCCAAATTGACGTATTCTAAGCGACAATGCGTAAAAAATAATATACAAAATTAAAAAGAGGAAAGATTTTTATGGCTTGGTAACATTGCCTTATACATACTAAAAACTTACAATGTATAAAACTGTCATAGAACACTGTAATGTTAAGTCATTGTGAATGGAAATAAAGGATTATTATTATTATTATTATTTATATTTGTAATCAATAAACTCAAAAACTACCGTGGCGTTTTCAAAAATTGTTTCACCATTGGAAAGGTATATTCATCCTAAGTAACCTAGACTATATTTATTGCTTGAAAAGACTAAATACGAAGTTGCGACCAGCCGCTAGCAAATATATGTTTTTAATTAAATGGAACGAAACTTACTGGGACGAATAGGTAGTGGTACGAACCACTGAACGGGCCTTTAAGTGTAACTTTCGCGGTACCCAACATTCCCATAGCTACCAATAAAAGGTTCACAGATCAATAAACACAACACCCTAACCGGAACTACTTAGATGTAATGATGTAACGCTCCCATTAAAGTATCGATGCGCTTTAAAACCAATTTACAAGTAAAGATTACGCCGCAACCCGAGAAAGAGTAATTCGATTACGTTTCACATTAATCAGTCGGTCAGGATTAACAGCTTTGGGGATCTAGGGCTGTCAGTTCAGAGTTTTTTACATTTTCAGATCAGGGAATAAAGTATCGATTCTTGATTATATTCGTTTGATTTATATAGATACTATTCATAAGTGTTATTGATGTAATCTATATGAATAAAAAATTGACTATTGGCTTGCGGTGAACAGCACATAAAGGAAACTCTTGCAAAGCTATTTTAGATCATATGCCCTGAACATAAGGGCGGTATAAAGACCACAGTGCGTAATCTGACTTCCTTTCGACTGTACAATCATACCATTCCTAGTTGAAGTAACAACAGCGTCACGAAAAATGACAGACTAATTTTTAAGCTTTTATTACAAAAAATATCAAAGGTATCAGAAGCATATATTTTTTATATAACTTATGTACAACAAACGAATTTATTGTATATAGTTTGTGTTTCGAACTTCTACGTAAGAGCAGTGCAAAGTCCAAAATGCATAACCTGACGTGATTTGACTGTACAATGTATTTGAATCGGCTGATATTAGCTGACCTCCAGCCCTACTAGTGTACGAAAAACGTCAAATTACTCGCATGCAATGCCAAATGTTTCGTTCCCATTGATTGGCGGATAGCATACCGAGTTTATATTGTCAGCCAATCAGCAGACGCATCGGTTTGACAATTGGCTACTTGACAGTGTAAGCAATAAAATATGAAAAGTGTTAGATATGATAGCTTGTTAGTAAAGTAATAATTTTACATTTTTATTTTTTAATTAAAAGCATAGTTAGTATTTTATTTTTGCAAAATAAATTTATAACTTTTTTTATCTGTGGAACAAAAGAACCGAAACGGAAACCACCATTGCAATTCGGAAATGACAGCTGTCGGCGAAAATTATTTATTTTAATGTGGCGAAACAATGATTATTTTACCGATTAAATTGAATTATTGTCTCTCTAATCGTATCAAGAATTTATTGAAACATTTTCCGTTTATCTAAATTAAGTCGTTCCTATACGTATCGGTTAGTTGTCTAGGACGTTGACGTCATAATTGCAACAGTGACGTGACTTGGCGTTTGCGCGCGCTTTTTAAATGTGTTACACAAAATCTTATTTTTCTCTGGTTATTTACATTTTTTCCAGATAAATCGAATTGCTTGGGATATAAATTAAACGGGCGCACATTTTACAATACTTTTTCAAAAGATGTCAAGTAGCCAATTGTTAAGGGGGCGATAAAATTTACTCGAATGGCCTATCCTAAGCGGACTTGTTCCAATCCTTATCAAAAAAATGTTTGGGTGTCCCCAAATCTTCGTGCCCAGGCCCTGGTTCCCACGGGTGGGTGGGCGCGTGATATTTATTGGCTGGAGATGCCGCGATGGACTCTGATACGGAACTATCGGGCCCATTACGGACATCTATTACGGCTCGTCCTCCGGCCACCGGCCTTCCGGAGACGAACATTTGTGGTAGACAATTTGTCACCTTCGGAGATTTTTAGGATTTATCTGACTCAAGCATCTGTTGATGAAATAAATATTGTTTTATGATTAAATTAATATTGTTTAGTTTATGAAGCTTTTTTATTAAAATTCAAACAGTATTTGTGTATATTTAAACATTCTGTCCTGAACGTACCTTATTACCTTACTGTACTATGGTACGGTAGGTAAGGTATGTATTTTGGTTCTACCCACTGATCTTGTAAAATGTCCTGATAAATATGAATCCACAGAGGAAAGGTACTAGGAGGATAGACAATAATTTGCACAATACGGCCAAGACTATTACATAGTGTAAGATACCAGGCGGAAAAGTTTAACAAATTACCAAACGTTTTGAAATGTACAACAATTTCTATAAAATTGAAGATTTCGTTAATTTGTGTAATAAATAAAATTAAGAAAAATGCTTAAAATGTGAAACTAGTTTATGATTGGAATTTAGATTTGATAAAATAATGTTTTAGTGGAATACAATGAAAGTATTGTTTAAATATTAAAATTTATTTTATTTAATTATAATGGTTTAAGTCTGGGATATAAGCAATAAGTGTAGGTTTTATCTTCATGCTACTGGTGATGTGATTGGTCAGGTCGACCCGAGTTCAACCCGGTTGATGTGATAGGGGGTAATCCTGCCGTTGTCAGGGCAGGGAATTCCACAAACGCCGTCACTTCTCTCAAAATGCATCAATATACTCGTATTTTCCTTCTTTAGAAAAAACAAGTTTACCTATATCTTAATTCAAGATGGCGAAACACGCATAGAGAAACGTGTTCCTCTAGCCATCGTGGAGGTTTGTCGTAAACACGATGCCGCCCATAGACAATATCCGACAGACCATAAATGCGATAACGATCGAGCGCAGTTCGCATAAAATTGAGCAATCTTCGCCGCTTTCCAACTTCTAATTGTTTTTAACGGCCTCACCGGAGATGTTCACACGTGTCCGGCCCGACTCACTCGTAAAGATGGCCGAACGTGAAATGTCTGTTTTGTTTGCCGTGAGAGAATAGATTAACATTTTGAAGCCGTGAAACGGGTCGAAATTTTTACCCATTGCATTTATTAAATTTGCTATGACTTTTGGAAAAAGTTGCAGTTTTAGCTTCAAAACTGGTTGAATGTTTTTGATTCTTCGCTAATATAGTAAAATTACATAAAACTCAATAGTTGTAAAAAATTCCAATTTCTGCAAATCAAAGTTCAATATATATTTTTTTATGTTAATTACATCAGTAATATTAATGAATAGTATATACAATCCAAATAAAGCGACCTCCGGTTCGGAGCCTGCAACTTACAGAGAAAATACCGACAAAAAACTCTTAAAGTTTCAAAAAAGTACATTCATATATGTTATATGTACCTACCTACTACAACAATTGTACCAAAAAATGAAAGCAATTTTAAACTGACAAAGTTTGAGGATAAAGTAAATGAAACTTGCAAGTTGTGTTAGGTTAAATTGTTAACAAGTGAATATTTTGGTTACATTTTTAACGACCTACCCTACAAGCAACTGTAGCAACTAATTTATATACCATGTAGATACGAGAAAATGATTTTATAATTATCATAACAGCATATCAAATCGTGATAAATTTCGTGCCGGAATAGGTACATCCACGTATGAATGGGCATTATTATTTCTTGTGTTTTTATCCATTAAGGCTGTTTTTACGTTAGTGTGAATAATCATTCATGTTAGAATTCGTTTTTTATTTAGTGCTCTTTCTATTTTGAGAATCAATAAACTTTGTCTAGCGATCTAATCTTTGGAAAACTGGTTTGTCTTCTCGTGTTTGGCTCTCCATTGACTTGCCAGTCTTTGTCTAGTTTTAGACAGGTTTTAATAACTTATTTATCGACTGAGTACTGAGTATTTAATTAAACATGTTACAGCTTAACAGATGAATATTGAAGCGCTTAACACACGGTCATTATTATTATCAATATCACATAATTCATACCTAAAAACTGTGGATAAAAAAATAAAAATAATATTAAATAACAATACATACATACCCGATCTCAAAGTAAGCACCAAGCGTTATTTGACAAATAATCTTTAATTTTACAAATAATATATAATATATGTATTTAATGTATCTAACTGTTTGCATGCCTTTTTCTATGCTTAATGCTACAGATTGAATATCATGGACGTACTATTATAATATATAACATCCGTATACCTACTCATATTACCTCTTTTAAAATATAAAGGCATTAAAAGACTTACAGCCTGAAGTTCTCATCAACCAAACTTGGTAAATATTACAGAAGGAGCTCATTTTAAAGTTGTCTTGAGACTGATCTTACTAATATTATCATAAATGACAAGAGAGTAGGAGTTAGGTGGGTGGCTATTTGACACTCTTTTGCAACAACTAGCAAAGTTTAGTTAAAATCGATTTATATATGTAACAACCAGCTGTGCCCGCAACGTCGTTCGCGTGGACTGCGTGCTTTCAAAACAAAAAGTCGCCTATGTCCGTTTTAGAGGTTCAACGAATACCTATACCAAATTTCATCAAAATCAGTTGAGAGGTTTAAGCGGGAAAGCGTAACAGACAGGCAGAGTTACTTTCGCATTTATAATATTAATAAGGCAAACATAGACACGTAGAATAACTAGTATTTAATGAAACGATTATTTAAGAGTTTCAAACGGAGCCGGGCGATTAACAATCTTTCTCCAGTGTAGTACATTCCTACGACATTTACCTATTAATTAAAATTTCAAACAGTAAAAAAGGAAAGTGTGACGGGGAGATTTTGATTATTATCAGTTACTTTCGCTAAATGGCATCCCACATCAGTTTACTAAGCAGTTTGATCGAGTGTGATGTGAACGATAGAGTTTCTTGCCGGGATCCTCTCTGTAAGTTATAGGTTCCGAACTAGAGGTTGCGTCTTTTGCATTTTTTTTTATATCGCACTTCAAGATTGACCTCGCCCCACCTGACGTTAAGTGGTAATGAGGTCCTAGCTTAAGGGCGACCAGTACAGCATAATAAATCTGCTACTGGACTTGTCGCCCTTACCTTGAAGGCTTGACCCCTGCTACTAATGTACCCCCCAGGAGCTCTGGAAACCTTACTCACACGCAGGAACACAACAACACAGAAGTGATTGTTATTTGGCTGCGGGCTTCTGTAAGGTGGAGGTATTTCGCCAGTCGGGCAGAGACTGCATTATGTAGACGTTTCTTAAATATTACTGATGTAATTTATATGAAAGAGTTGAAATATTATATGAAACACAACCTACATTCATTTGTAGCTTTTCCGACTTTTTCTAATAATTATAAACGTGTAAGTTTGGATATATGCATATGGATTTAACGACTTCCTAAACCGAATGGCGATCGGGCCGGACTTTGGCGTCGCGCCATCTCTATGGTCCCGAGTTCGAACCCCGGTCGGGTCAGTTGGAAATTGGAATGAAAAACCAAGTGGAAACTTCAGGTAAAAGAATATAATAAAGGTAGCAGCAATGGTACAAGAGACAGATGTATACGTAAGAGAATGACAGAGTGTTGTAAAGACATTAGACAATATAAAAGTTTAAACTTAAACCTAGAAGGAACAATCATCTTGCCAGTGTTGTGATTATAAAACAGGTTTTATTAACACCTCCCCGTAATCACAACACTTATGTACACCCTGTATATACACATTAAATAAAACATACTGTACAAGACATCTACCTATCACTAACTTTACACCTAGCTACATAATATTTACAAAAACATGATAATATGAAAAACACTGTACAAACCTAACCTAACCCTAAACTATTTGCACACTTGGTGTGCTTTAGTTTCGGCAAAGGTTTAGTAAGTATGTCAGCGATCATGTTGTTTGTTGGTATGAACTGTAGCCGAATGTTATGGTGTGAAAGTGAGTCTCGAATGAAATGATGTCTTATGTCGATGTGTTTTGTACGTGCGTGGTATGTGTTGTTGTGGGCAAGTTTAAGTGAGCTTTGATTGTCTGTATGAATGACGATGGGTTGTGAGATGGCAAACATTTCCCTAATGAGTGACTGGAGGTAAATAGCCTCTTTGCAAGCTTCCGCAAGAGCCATGTACTCGGCTTCTGTCGTGGACAGAGCTACAGTACGCTGCTTGCGGGCTTCCCAAGATATAGGGGCTCCACTCATTAGGAAAGCATATCCCGTGAACGATCTTCGGTCCACAAGATTGTTTCCATAGTCCGCATCGACATATGCTACCGGCAAAAATTTTTCAGATGACCTAAAATGCAGACGACGGTCTTTGGTGCCTTTAAGGTACCGAAGAACCCGCTTAGCGGCCTTCCAGTGTACCCCCCCGTAATGTGCATTGAATTGAGAGAGGTATGAGACCGAATGGGCAATATCGGGTCTAGTACATATTGCAATGTACATTAGTGAGCCGATAAGTTCCTGATATGGAACTTCTGCATTTTCTTCATTTGAAGATCCAGGCAGCAGTTTTATGCCGGGTTCTAAAGGAGTTGTCACCGAAATTGCATCTGTCAAACCGAATTTATTTATAAGTTTTTCAATGTATTTAGTTTGGTCAAGAGATATGTTTCCAGAACTATGCTGTTCTACTCTCATGCCAAGACAGTCTTTGCAAACTCCAAGGTCTTTGACTGTAAACATTTTTTTAAGTTTATTCTTGAATTCGATCTTCATACTGTCCTTTGTAGAGACAACGAAAAAATCATCCACAAATACAGCTACGATAAGAAGATCGTTTCCGTCTCGTCGATAGTATAGACAGTGTTCATTTGCTGTCTGTTTGAGAGACAATTTGTGCATTGCCTCACACACTTTCGCGTTCCATTGGCGCGGTGCTTGTTTAAGACCGTAAAGGGCCTTTTTAAGTAAACAAACCTTTCCTTTTGGATCAGTGGAGAAACCCTCAGGTTGTTCCATGTAGATCTCTTCTTCAAGATCTCCATTTAAGAAAGCTGTTTCAACATCTAAGTGATCTACCAATAATCCGTGATGAGCAGCAAAAGCAAATAAAAGTCGCACAGAAGACAGTCTAGCCACAGGTGAGAAGGTTTCGCCATAGTCTACTCCGGCTACTTGAGTGAAACCTTTTGCGACTAATCTAGCTTTGTACTTCGTAACATTACCACTTGTGTCCTTTTTTATTTTGTAGACCCACTTGCATTTGGTAGTTTTTCTACCAGAAGGTCGATCAACTAGCATCCATGTCCCATGTTTTTCTAGGGAATTAAATTCAGCCTTCATTGCCTCAATCCATTTTTCTTTTTGAGGATGTTCAATGACTTCTTTGTATGTTTCTGGCTCTTGATCCGACGTCATGTAAAGGTTTTCCTGAAATCTTTCAGGAGGTCGCCTTTCACGAGTTGGATATCTTCTTTGAGATTCAGGTGCTCCATTTTCAAGAGGGGAATCCACCGAAGAAACTGGAACATCTACAGAAACTCTAGGTATTATAGGTTCATCTGAAGATGACGCACTAGGCGTTACAGATGGACCTGGCTGAGGTTGAAAATGTGACAGTGGAACTGGTTCATCTTCTAAAGGCACAAATACTTCTTGCGGTCGCGGTGATGGCGGAAGTTCGCTGTCAGAAGGATTTGGTTTAGGCATAATTGACGTTTTTTCTTCTATGAAGACTACATCTCTCGCAACTATGATAGTTCGAGGGTTTTGGGGATCTATGAGACGGTAACCTTTGCTTTCAGTAGCATAACCTACGAATATGCAAGTCTGGGTTTTAGATTCCAGTTTAGTACGCTTTTCTTTAGGCACAAGAACGTGGGCTTCGCAACCAAAAACTTTTAAGTGCGAAAGGTTAACTTTTTTCCTAGTCCACACTTCTTCTGGAATTTTGTTCTTCAATGATTGCGTAGGAGTACGGTTTTTTAAATAAATAGCCGTATTTACCGCTTCTCCCCAATAAGCAAGAGACAAGTTTGAGTCTTTAAGCATTGATCTGGCTTTTTCAATAATGGTACGGTTCGCGCGTTCTGAAATTCCATTCTGCTGAGGAGTATATGGAATAGTAGTCTGATGTAGGATACCACTCTCTTTCAAGAAAGTAGACATATCCTTATTGACATACTCGCGACCGTTGTCTGATCGCAGAACTTTGATACGCTTGTCAGTTTGATTTTCCACCAGATGCTTAAACTCTACAAATTTGCTGAAAACTTCTGATTTCGATTTTAAAAGATATCCAAAAGTTTTGCGACTAAAGTCGTCAGTAAAAGTTAATAAATAAAGTGCTCCGCCCCAAGATTGTGTACTCATAGGTCCACATAGGTCCGAGTGAATTAGCTCGAGAACCTCACTCGTTTTTGTATTCGAGTTTTTGAAGGGTTTTTTAGCAAATTTCCCTTGTAGGCATGGAATACACTTTTCTGTAAAAGTTCCATGAAAGTCTATGCCTAAGCTTTTGTTTTTTAAAACTTGCATGGCGTTAGAATTGACATGACCAAGACGTCTATGCCAAAGTATGGCGGACTCTTTGGTAGGAGTGTACAGAGCATGCGACTTATTGACGTTAAGTCTGTACATACCTTTATGGTTCGATCCTGTCGCTATGACTTTACCTGTCATTTGACATCCACCTGACAAAGTAATTGTCGCACCTTCGGATGTAAACAAAACATCGAATCCTTTCCTAACTAAACTATTTACAGATAAAAGATTGGTAGCTAAGCCCGGAACGTATAAAACATCGCTAATCTTATTTACACTATCGGAAATATTTATATTTACAGTACCTCTGCCCTGACTAAGAAGTTGGTTCTTATTTGCAACAGTCACAGGAATAATGCAAGTCGATAAGGTCTCATACCAATCCTTCTTGTTGCTCATGTGTGAGCTTGCACCAGAATCTATGAACCAATCTTGTGAACCTGTGGATGAAGGTGAAGTTAAACAAGATGAAAGTGTAAATTCCGATATATTGTTTGAATAAACCTTTGCCGAAACTTTCTTGTTTTTATTTCTACATTCAGAAACTAGGTGCCCTAACTTTTTACAATATGTACAGAAGAATTTCTTTTTCTGTTTAGTTTGCAGCGCCGTAGTTGCAGGTTCAGGCAGGGGTCGAGTACTCGTAGTGCAGGCAGATCGAGAGTCTTCCTTCAGAAGAGCTGACACTACGCCTTCCGAAGTAATCTTCGCGTTGGAATGTTCTAAGGCCATGACGAGTGGCTGAAATTGTTCAGGAAGTCCAGCTAAGATGATAATTCCGAGAAATTCATCTTCCACTCCAGCTCCTATCTCTTGTAGCTCCTGTTGTACACTAAGCAGGGAATGTACGTACTTGTCCATCTTTCCTTCATATTTTTTCGTGAGAAGCCTTTTTATAAGTTGCAGTCTCCGCGTTAAGCCGCTATCAGCATAGGCTTTTTTGAGATTGTTATATGTCTCAAACGCGGTTTTTGCATTTCTGATCACAGGGTATATGGACTCTTCACATGTTAGGCATATCTTTGCACGCGCTTTAGCATCCATACGTTTAGCGTCAGGATCAGATGCGTCGTCTACAGGGTTTATGACAACTTGCCATAACTCCTGATCCGTCAAGTAACATTGGATTGCAAATGCCCAATTGTTAAAATTCCTCCCGTTTAGTTTCGTAATGGGAATACCTGTGAAACTTGGTGCCGGCTTTAAGTCCGATGGATGGTTCTCCATAGCACGATCTTCTCACACTTTATTCAGTTAACAATCCTGGGCCCATAACCAGTTGGAAATTGGAATGAAAAACCAAGTGGAAACTTCAGGTAAAAGAATATAATAAAGGTAGCAGCAATGGTACAAGAGACAGATGTATACGTAAGAGAATGACAGAGTGTTGTAAAGACATTAGACAATATAAAAGTTTAAACTTAAACCTAGAAGGAACAATCATCTTGCCAGTGTTGTGATTATAAAACAGGTTTTATTAACAGGGTCAATATGGGAAACGAACTTTTTCATATTGTCTCGGGTCTGGGTATTGTGATACCGTCGTTGTTTCTGATTTCTGTAACACAAGTTCTTTAGTTACTTACCACAGCATTAGAGCAATGTATGTGATGTTGTCCAATATTTTTTATTTATTTATGAATATATGATTGTTATTTTTTTACATAAAAACTTCTGAATGGCCTTAGGGGAAATTTAGTACCTAGACAGGGTACCACATTAACATAGGTTACTTTTTATCCAGAAATAAGGTGAACAAAGTTGCTGGAATCAGCTAGTATATACTAATGTTATAAAGGGAAAATATTTTGTTCGTTATCATTGAATAGGCTTTAAAACTGCTAATATTATTTGTAATATTTTTCACTGTTAGAAGCTGCACTATCAACAAATTAAGGATCGTTACTAATACTCTAATTATAAAATCCAAGGTAAGTATAAAACTACTAATCACCCAATCACCCGAGCAAAGCTTTAATGAATATACGAGTATGATGTTTCTTTTAATAATAAGTAAGTAGTACACGTTGTAACATACTACACTTTTTAGTTTCAAGCTTTGTAATAAATTATTTGCTCGAATTACAAAGAAACGTGGGTATTCAAAACGTATCAAAAGTTCAATACATTTTGAACTGAAATAACACTACTTTAACAACTCTTTTCGAACTAACTGGATAATCGAGACCAACGCTTTTTTAGTTCACATGGTCAAGTCGATTTTACGACCGATAAATTATGCTATCGGCTTTATACCCATAAATATTTCGTTCAAAACCATTCAAGGAATCTTGCTTTATCTGGAATATTTTTAGATTCATATATCTCACTCAAATCTATATGATGTAGGTAATTATATCAATTTAAAACCGTTATGTAACCGTATTCTATGTTATTACGAGTATTATCAATCGGTTTGGAGGTGACTACTGTAGTTCTCAATTTGGTTTGTAGATATTAATTTTGATGATGCGTCTTACGTCCTTGTGTTATAACATATGTACATGAATATATATTTCTTATGACATCTTATCAATATTGATATTTGTATCAAATTCGGTTTTTAATTCTTATGACATTTGTATCAAAATTGATATTGCGACGCTCATGATAGCAGGCGCATTGTCTGTTCACATAAAACCATCTCCGATAAAAAAATTATATAGCGATGGTCGGATTATTCCACACTTATAAGGTTTGCGGGAAATTCTTGTAAAAACCGTCTGTTTTGTACGTAAAAGATCCAACTTGTGTTTGGCCGTTTTTTTTGTTTTTATCACTAGTTGCGCACGCGCCGATACCATTAGATCCGTTATTTTCAACTTGCCCAACATTGTGAGAGCTGCCTTTCTATGCATACCATGACCAGATACAGCTCTGTACTTTTTGAGTTTTTACAGGGGTAAACATAATAACCAGACACTCAGGCCGATGTATTTTAAAGGCAGAAATAGATCTGGATAAATTGGTTGGTCGAATAGACGAAATTAAGTCGGTTCAACCGGAAAACGTGGAACCGATCAATGAATCGCCTTTTAGGAGATCGTGCGTGCCCTCCGCTGTTTCGATTTAGGCTTTTAACTATTGTTTTGTTTGACTAAGTAATTTTAAATTATCGACATCGTTCGTTCGTCCATCGTTTTGGTAATTTCTTTTTTTATTTGAAATGTATTTCATCGACGTCTTTTTGCTTCCTTATTTAGGTATTTTTTTAATAATGTTATATTTTGTTTCTAATGTGCTTTTATATTTATTAAAAACATAGTGTATCATATCTGATCGTCAGGTCCCGCTAGGATACCAGCACCACTATGACATTCGTTTCCGACGGTTTCACCAAAGTGTGATACAAGATAAAAGAATAAATATCCCTCAACATCACATTCATTGACCTAATCCCAAAGTAAGAAGCTCATGCCCTTTTATACGGTGGGACCAACTTATATACATTATTAACACCCATACACAGAACAAACCCAAAAGTTCATGTCACGAATGAAAATGGAATTCACCACCTTTGGTTTAATAGCCAGGAGCGCTTTTCATACTTATTACTATCGGGCCTGATAAAATAACAAGAGAGGTAGGGCATATCATGTACAATACAATTTTAATGGGATTAATGAGATCAGTTTGAAACGCGGATTTTCAAACTTTGCGGCTTAAGTGGTTTCTGATGACGTGTAATGTGATATTTTCCTCTTTATCGGACATGCCAAGTTTTATTATATGGTATCTTTTAATTCATGAGGTGTATTCCGTGTGAGTTTATCGTTTTTAATTCGGAGGGTTTAGTGATCGACTAGAAATACATTCATATCGTATAACTGTAATAAATATGGCCCATTTTCTTTAAAAAATATGCCGCAAACGTGTTTTGTCCTAACAAAAGAGAGATAGAGAACTATTTTAGTCAGTTTCACAAAGAGTTAATAATAAATTCAAAAAACCCCTAAGCAAAAATTCAGAAAGAAAAAAAAAGCACGTGTGAAGTTCTTAATCGAGTATTAAGATGACAAAAATATATTACATCATTTTGGAAAAGAGTTGATACTCATATACTGCTGAAATGATATTATTCAATCATAGCTAAATACCACCACGAGGAAACTGACTTTCGAATGAAAAGATTGCATTGAAGTCGGTCCACTTGTTTGAGAGCTATAACGCCACAGACACATAAATACACAGACAGACATTAACGTCGAACTTTTTTAATCGGAGACGCACAAAAGTTAACACATTCATATTTGTCGTGCCGGACTTTGGCGTCGCGCCATCTGTGTGGTTCCGGGTTCGATCCCCGGTCGGGTCAATATGGGAAACGAACTTTTCTATATTTTCTCGGGTCTGGGTGTTGGGGTACCGTCGTTGTTTCTGATTTCTGTAACACAAGTGCTTAAGCTACTTACCACAGAATCAGAGCAACGTATGTGATGTTGTCCAATGTTGTCCAATATTTTCCTTTACGCCCAACGATGCAAATTAAAGCGCTAAACTCTTCGTAGCGTCAATATAATTCAGTTGCAGCAAAAGAAATGCAACTGTTTAATTTGGATAGTGGTTTGATCGAAAGGAGTAGTAGAGTGTATTATATCTGCTACATTTTATCATCGTTACTGACGATACTGGTTACAGTTAAAACTGAAATGATGCAAATCAAAACTAAGATACAAAAGTGGGTCGACGATTTTACTATCAATTCGCCTTGCTAATCAATGACAAGACCTTTTTTTCTATTTATGAATGCGATGAATAGTGTTTAAGACTCTTTAGATACCTCTACACATCTTAGTGACCATAATAATATTTATTTTTATACAATTTAAATGTTTAACTGGATTTAAACTATGATAAATTAGATTTGACCACATTCTATTATTTATACGAACTACTACAACAAGTCGTTTTGTTATAGTTTATGTTATTTGGTTTCATTTCGACGACTTTAAACAATCATCATCATTAATAGCCGAGAACCCTTATGAATATTTACGACTCACACATCCAATTCAAATTATTTAATCCCCAAGGGAACCACTCTAAAACCAACTACAGAATACAAGTTACCCTGTCAAACTAATCCAAATTTACTGCATGTTCAAACACCCAGTAACGGCAGGATTTCGATTCTGGTTTCATCGTTACTTTTCTCTCTTCCGCATCTTGTTGGATCATAAGTGTGAGGGAGACAAGAATACTCTGAACACGTCCAGAAACTGATCCGTTGTGGTTTTATGTCTTCATTCGGAGGTGGCAATTTTATGAACTCATTCGTATTTTGAATATAAAAGAGGATTAAGATTTTATTACCTTAGAATGAATGGGCCATAGAGTTAAAAAAAAATCATTTTCATGGTAGGTATCTGCTACTGGTGGCAGTCAGAACTAATTAATGTCTGTCTTATATAGTCTTATATCTTTATCTTCGAAAGCAAGTAAATATTTGACGATTTGCAGATGGTTTATTCTGGTTTAGTGCCTATATCACTTTAGGGGTGTAAGACCCTGTTACCTTGAAAATCCGGTGAACATAAAAATACTATCTATAGCCATCATCAATCCATTGACGTGGATTCCTTCAACAAGAGCGTAAAGAAACATCTTGCGGGCCAGTATAGCGATGCTAACCGATAGGATATTACGGTATCAGATCCGTTGTTATCGCGATGTGGGTTCCTCTCTTGCTTACCATCATACCTCTAAATACAGTATCTTAAACTATTGTAGTAAGTAAAGTAACTAAAATTAGTTTTAACATACTAGATGTATGTTTAAACTTATGCATACTTACAATCAAACAAAATTATCACAATAGCTTACGAGACGTATTACCAAAGTATCAAATCAGTACAAATACCGACAATGGTTGTATAACATACATATAGTACGCGTCATTACTAATTATGAACGCTGTTGCTTGAATAATCCTGTCTTGTTGATTGACATTGATGATGTAATTATCTCGGGCCTTTGAGACTGTTAATTCAATCGGCGTTGTATGAAAAGTTCTTAAGAATATATTTCAACATAAAGCCATCACTATTTAGGTACCTACCTTATAATGCGAATGTATTGAGATGACTGGCCATCAAATCAAAGATATTTTATGAAAATACGAGGCGGTGACGTCACGAATATAACAACGAACAGACTATTAAATAGTTGCAGTTGGTTTTAAAATCGCTTTTTAAAGGTGACTTGCAATTAAGCAATATGGCTAAATGTTTCGTAAAGTCATCTTTTTAGCCCCCGACGCAAAGACAACGGGGTGTTATAAGTTTGACGTGTCGGTGTGTCTTTCTGTCTACCTGTCTACCTGTCAATAAATAAATCGGGAGTGTTCTTAGCTATGTTTGTTAATAATCGATCCAAGATCGAAGACAAGACAAGGCCGCCATCACAAAATTATGGATTGCGTGTTTTAACAACTCCCACAATATGGGTATTATATAAAAGAGCTTAACTCGCAAAATATATTCAAAATAACAAATTTCAAATCCAAGATGGCCGCCGCCAGAAAATGACGGATTTTCAATTTTTTTTGTCACAACTTCCTCATCATATCAAACAAGGGCTTGTTTCACACTTTTTTTATGTGGGGGGTATGGACAACATGACGAACTTACAATTATTTCTGAATGGTGTCATTATCTTAATTTCGAGAGAATATACATCGGACTTGAGGTTCTATTAGATTATGTAAGAGTTAATCATCAAGTAGGGGGCTTAGGCTTAGGAGAGATTAAATATAAATATAAATTTGGCATGCAGGTAGATATGTTGTGACGTAAACCTCCGCTAAGAAAGGATTTTGATCAATTGTACCCCCAAGAGGATAAATTAAGGGATGAAAGTTTGTATAAATCTTCTTAGATTTTCGACTGATTGAACTGATATTAAAGATTGGAGCTACTATGCTGAAGACGTTCGCTTCAATAGGATTTTGATAAATTCAACCCCCTAATAATACTTCTTAACGCGAGCGGAGCCGCGAGGTTAAGCTAGTCGCTTAAGAGATAGAAGTTAATAAATGAGCAAAGAAACTCAAAGCTCGCGTGTTTGCGGCTATTAAATTAAATAGATTTATAAGTATCTATTAAACGCTTTCTCGCCTCTCCAGTTTTTTACTAATGCGTTTGGAGGTAAAGCGAGATAAGTAATTGCCTCAATGAAATTTTAATTCGATTATAAAATAACTATCATTTGCTTTTGTAATTTGTCAAAAGAATGTTACTCTGCCTCGCTACATTCTTTTGTTTAGAATTTTGATATTACGCACTTTTCTTTTAAAAGGTTTTATAGAAATTTTGCTTTTTACCATTAGGTGTGCCTTTTTTAGGTGACTGATAATAATTATCTGCTGACTTTTAAGGTAGGGGTGGGGTATTCATCCCTAACTTTGTAAAGATGCCTTTCAAAGCTAAACGCTTACCAATGGTATAAACTATATTTAAAATAAGATAGATGAAACTTTTTATATTATGTTTTTTTTTATCTGAGATTCGGATAGTTTTTCACATGCAATAGGGAATATTAATGAACTTTTTGGCTTATTTAATTAAATCAGCTCGGAAATAGAGAAAGTGTTATCTTTATCAACATCTTAACTACTGCTAGAGCTATAACGCCTCAAAATTGTAGGTAAGACAGATATATACGACTTGATATTTTCCCGTAGATATGGAATTTATCATCATTTTACGCAAACGCGTTAAACTCTCAAAGAAAAAAATAACATTGAAGCGATGAGAACTGATAAATTGACAGTTTCACATTGATTGTTGGAACAATTTTGGTTCTCATTTCACTAAAAATACATTTATTTCTATATATTTCGTAAGAAATAAATTACAAAACGTAAATAATTCTTGTTTCTGGCTTGGAACTATTTGCAAAGCTTTTATGGGAAATTGAATGTAAGCTTTTCTCGTTTACTTTATAATTTAATCGTACTAAGAATATAAACGCGAGTGTTTGCCAACATGTTTGGAGGTATGTTTGTAACTATTTCACGCAAAAACCACGCAACTGATTAATGCAATGTTCCAATATTTGAAAAAACGATCCGAACTGGTTACGGAAAGTTATATTTTATACGAGGCGTAAGCTAAAAACGACTGACAGACGACTGATGCTAACTGATATGAAAATTAAATTTGAAATTAGAATTATCGACTCGGTTGGAGAAAAACGGATAGTAATTTTTTACACATTACGAATCGTAATTGGTACCGGGCATTAGACAATATTTAGTGGAAACATAGATGAGATAACAGATTAACATAAACAATTCTTTTGATTCCGAAATAATGCGATACATGGGCAACATGTTGTAAAACACAAACTGTGAGCGAAGATGTCGGGCCTTGGCTGTGAGCCGTATAAGGGCCGCCTCAACTGGAGCTCATTGAAGAAGCCGCTGATCAGGCGATAGGAGACACGTGCCACTATGCTGAACTGTGCTGAACTGACCAGCCGTGCTGAATGTTCTATGGGCTCGATTTAGATTTGAAATTTGAAGAGTAACTTCATGAAGGCTGTATATTCACTAACCTTTCGTAAATTTCCAATACTTTTTAACCGCCGTCAAAAAAAGGAGGAGGTTCTCAATTCGACCGTATATATATTTTTTATGTATAAATAATTGTAATTTTGTTTAACTTATCATGTGCCATGAAGAAATGAATGAGAAATGTATGTATTTTGTTTTTTATATTGCACTTCAAGTTTGACCTCATCCTATCTGATGTTAAGTGGTAATGAGGTCCTTGCTTAAGGATGATAAGTACAACATAATAACGCTGTTACTGGACTTGTTGCCCTTACCTTGAAGGCTTGACCCCTGCTACTAATGACGGCGCCCCCCCGGAGCTCTGGAAACCTTACTCATACGCAGGAACACAACAACACCGAAGTATTTGTTATTCAGCTGCGGTCTTCTGTAAGGTCGAGGTATTTCACCAGACGGGCTGCTTCGACCGATAAATCGATATGCCCTACCTATCTAAAAACTAAATAATAAACATGTATAAAATATTAATATGGTATAAAAGTGCCCTTCCGTAATTCCAAAATAACGCGAACTTAATCGCAGGCAACACTAAGCAAATGTTAAATAAAGCAAGAATAAAAACACTACAAGAAGTGTGTCAAAGCGCGTGCCTGGGAGCGGCCCAAGACACGCAAAGCTAACATTTTCTTTTACGAGTCTTAGTTATTTTGACACTTTCTAAACAACGGCCTCTATTATCAAATATTTAGCGGACGCAATCATAGATTCAATCGCTCGTGCCACAATCGTATGCGCTGCAGATAGGGTAACCATTTACAAAGTAGTTATTTTAGAAGTCCTGCAAAATTTTGGGGATTAAAAGTAGATCGATTGAACTTTTAAGACGTCATTAAATCTGATCATATTAACAAACGCATATTATGAGATAAGATACGGAAACTGTACGAAAATATCAAAAATTCTTGCCGTCATCTTATTGGTAGAAAAATTTTCCGAACCGAAAGTAGACTCTCGATATTCTCGATATTGTATTTAATGACAATTCAAACTTGTTTGTTGTAATCCACTTGAATAGAAATTGTAGGAAAAGTATTTTTTAATAAAATCAAGATTGTGATCAGGATAGGATATATTTAAATAAAATAGTATAATAATATATAAATATATACATTAAATATAAATTCAAGGTCGCGATTACAGATTTCAGGTCATGAAGCCGATTTGTTGACTTAAGCCCCATGTCGGCGAAAAAAATGTTTTATAGTTTTGTAAGTTATCGCTCTTGTCCAATCGACCCTTTAATAATGTATTGCCATACAAATCACAGTGCATTTTTTAAGAATACCTTTTGCGGATTGTGACAAAGTAATAAACACACGATAATGTGGTCTCCCCGGTATATAGAATGTAATTTTAAACTTATTTTAAGGTGATTTTCATTTTGTCAACTAGTACACTAATACATAATATATATTTGCATTATATAAATAGTTGTATACTTCTATATTTTTAATATATTTTATGTTTATGCATATTTATAGCAGTTACCGTAATGCAATGTACGAATTATAAATTTTAAGACTTTCGCGTTCCATTTTAAACATTTAAAATAATTTAACGGGTCAAAACGCGACACCATTTTTATTTAGTAGTTAATACGAACTACTTACTGCCCGACGTTTCGGTTAGGTTGCACCAACCGTGGTCAGCTCGTGACCAGAAATGGTGTCGCGTTTTGACCCGTTAAATTATTTAAAAAATTTACGAATTAGTATTTAATTTACACGCACTTTTACACTGTTACGTCACTTCCATTGAAACAGCCTCTACATGATCCAAAGATGCCCCCTGCTTTAAAGCCACCTGTAATATTTTTATGTGCAATAAAGTTTTTAAAATAAATAAATTTATTAAAACGGTTGGCAGCCCCAGTCGTGTCGGCAATCATGATAACGGCGGTGCGATGTTCCGAGGGAAAGTCGCAGCGATTGTTATCACGGCATTCACCGCTCGTACACAGTTTGTCTCACCTGATTTAGGTTCAGCCTAAAGAGCCCGAGGTAATAAAGTGAGAAGACAAATTGTTATTATTTAATTTGAGTTAAACGCACTAAACGATGCACATTACTTCAATCGGAGACGGTATTGCGGCAGGTTTATGTTAAAGCATGCTGAACAACTCAATTCTAAAGTTATCTTACGCTTGAAAACATTAATTTATATTTTTCAAATTAGTAAGTTACAAACTTTCGCGTGTTCTTCTTATCTTAACACTGTTTTCATATATATTTTTTAATAATTGCCTGTATCAGCAAAAAGTTATAAGACCCTATTATAGGGGCTAAATAATCGTGAACATTCTAACTGTTGCCTCAGTTACATGATGAGACGGTAAGACATAGTATTTTTTTTTTACACCTAAAATTGGAAAGAGTGGGAAATATGCCAAAGCAACTACATACCTATGAAGGTTCAGATTTCTACCGAAATGGAAAACAAAACGCTAATTGTATAGTGGTGCGATATAATTATATTTTAAACTAGCTGTGCCCGCGACTTCGAGCGCGTGGACTACATCCTTTCATGGTCAGTTTTACCCCTATCTCCCCTAATATTAGACAAAAAGTAGTATATATTTTAATAGAGCTATATTTGTGCCAACTTTCATATCTCTAACTTATAAAATAAACATTTTCCCATATAAACTTTCAAACTATATATAACAAGAAGTAGCCTATGTCCGTTCTTGAGGTTCAACGTATACTTTTGTCAAATTTCATCAAAATCGGTTGAGAGGTTTAAGCGGGAAAGCGTAACAGACAGACAGAGTTACTTTCACATTTATAATATTAGTAGGGATGAAGTCAGAAACAACAAACTCCGCCAAATACGAGAAATGAGTAAGCTGGAATTTGGCGTCGCGTTATGTCTGAGGTTACGGGTTCATTTCCCGGTCAATATGGTAAAACCAACTTTTCTTTATTGTTTCTGTCAGGGTATTGTGGTACCGTCGTTATTTCTGGTTTCTGTAACACTCGCGCTTTACCTACTTACCATAGAATCAGAGCAATGTAGGTATGTTATGTTGTTCAATGTTCAATTTATACGTCCCACTATAGAAAAACTTGGTCTTGTGTCTTTAAAAATACAGTAACAGGCATGAATTTTCACTCACTGTATCTTTAAAGTATAGGATAACCACTAAGTTTCTGGCTTTCTTTTCCGTAGGATTTGGTTGCGAACCGGTGCGGTAGCTTCATTTTGTATTGTACTCATTTATATTAATTTATGAATATGATTATTATGTGTATGTAGGTACTAATAGGTAAGCTTTTTGGGCATGGAGGACCACAGTAAACATAAGTATAGTAAGCCTTGCTCATGCACATTTGTACTAACCTAGTTAGGTCATTGACCCGACTTCCAGTTTTGATCAGCATTCTAGCCTGAGCAGTTTCACCAAATCGGGAATATAAGAAATGGCAACCAAACGTATCATAAGGTAAGTTATAAAAACGATCCTACTAGAGCATCATAACTGCTAGAGATCCTTATTCGTCGACCTCTGTTTTAGATGTCCGGAAATGATAATAAATTTAATTAGGTACCGCGTCTTTTTTCGGAGCACAAATTCTCAAGTCCTTATTAAAACTGATAAATTGAATAGTGTTTTTCTATGTAATCTGTTACATATAGTCAAAAGTTTTTTTATTTCTTAGTTAAAAGAAGAATATTTATGAAATAAAATAGGAACGCTTTGAAAACATATTTCAGAGATACCTATTATTACCGCTTAAGCACTTTTATTGTAGAAAGTAGATCCAACGGTGGTACCACAAAACCTCGAACCGGAGGTAACTTAATATATAGACGACGATTCATAAATATATTAAAAACAGAAACAAATTATCTCACCTTGCGGTGCGGGAATCGAACCCACGACCTTCACGATTCGAGCGTGCTGCTCTTCCAACTGAGCTAATCGCAAGTGTTAAATTATATTACTGATGTATTTAAATTAATATAAATATTACTGACTAGCGGCCGCCCGCGACTTCGTCCGCGTGGACATTTTTTTAGATCATTTCAATAGGAATTATTCTTTCATACATATATTTTTGGTATCTTGAACCGTTTTCGCAGCGCACGCAACGGAAGCCCTCGAGGATGAATAATTTTCCCCGTTTTTTACACATTTACCGCTCTGTCTTTGCTCCTATTGGTCATAGCGTAATGTTATTTAGCCTATAGCCTTCCTCGATAAATGGACTATCCAACAAAAAAAGAATTATTCAAATCGCACCAGTAGTTTCGGAGATTAGCGCGTTCAAACAAACAAACAAACAAACTCTTCAGCTTTATAATATTAGTATAGATGTAATTTAAATGAATAAAAAGATTTACGATTCCTGAAAATAGATACTAAGCACATTTATAAACCCAGATTCAAGAACACACCCAAATGTTTATCCCACGACATTTTGTCCCCGACGGAGCTCGAATCCATTGCCCTTGGTGCAGCAGTCAGGTTCATTTAACATCGATCCGTCCCGTCAACTTAAATAAATGATTCCATTTTTTGCCTCGTCCGTACCAAATTGTTCGGTACCAAAAGCAACAGCGCTAACACTTAATAGTACCTCATTTGTACTTTTAATTTCTACAACCAATTTACATACGACCGGCCGTAAACAGTTGTAATTGACCATTTCGGCAAAGACTAGTCAGTTCTCTTCTTCCAGTAATAAATCAGCATATAAGGTGTGCATTAGCCGTTGATGTAAATGGTGAACATAAAAGTCGTTTGATGGGAAACGAAGCAAATGCAACTCAACGTACTATACGTATTTAAATTTGTAGAAACCATTCTACTAGGGCAGCATAGCCGCCAAGATCCTTATCCGTCGGCATCCGTCATGGTCGCACGTAAACTCAACATGAATTATCGCAATCCCGTAATTGTTTCATATTAATCATGGTAGTGATGCGATACTTGAACTGACGAAGATTTCTACGATTTTAATCTAAAAAACAGTACAGTAGTCAGTACGCCTATTAACGAAAAAGAAACGATCTAACGAAGGTTTCGTTTTTGAAGGTTTGTCGAAGCGTGTGCAAATCGAACTACATCACATACATTGCTCTGATTCTGTGGTAACTGGTAAGTACTTAAAGCGCTTGTGCTAATGAAATCAGAAACCACGACGGCATCAACACGCGGACCCGGGACTATATATATATATATATATATTTGTTATTGGATCAGCAATCAGTCCCAGGACTATAAGCAGATGTGATGTTTCCAATAATATGGCATGCAGAGTGTGCTCTCCAGTAAGAGCACCTACTCATATTTAGTAGATGAATACTACTGTCGATTTTGTAGCTCTAGGATGTCATATCGCTTGAGCCTTTTGGTATAATCCAGGATAGTCAACTGGCGTGCCAATATATTGGGATGATTTATCAGTCGATTCCTGTATTTCACAGAGGCATTTCGACGGGACGATATATGTAGAAAAAATCGTTTTCTATATAAACCGGAACGGGAGTCAAACCCGTCACCTACTAAACTTCAGTAAAACAGTAAGTACTGAAACCAGTAGAACAGTTTTAAAATGCTTTGAGTTCATTTAAACAGCTACAAGTACTCAACCTTGAAGATACGTAATAAATCAATAAGGAAGAGATGCAGAATCATTTGTACTAAAATACAATCATTGATCCAATTAGAGAACAATTCTATATAAAATCATATAACAATAGGTAGTTTATTTTTATACTAAATAGTTTTAAGTTGGCATGTAACATCACTAGCACAGATTACTCGTAGTTCCCATAGCGTTTATTCTAATTCCCCAAGTGAAATCAGCTCAGTTCCCTCCCATGATGGATGGAGGCACAATTAACACGATTACCAGAGATAACATCTCAGTTGCATTCGTATTAAGCTGCATTTATTATGACCGATGCAACACTCAAGAACTTGAATACTACTTGACGACATGCGGTGATCCAACCTTGAAGTGATAGATCCATACTTTGTTTGTTAAATGCGAAAGTAAGTCTGTCTGTATGTTTGTTTGTCCGGCATTCCGTCCTAAACCACTCAACCGTTTGATAAAATTTAGTATTGGTATACGTTTAACCTCTAAATGGTCATAAGCTACTTTTTGTTTTGAAAATAAGGGGGATAGGGGTAATACCGCCCTTGAAAGTTTATATGGGAAAATGTTTATTTTTTAAGTAGGAGATATGAAATCTGGCACAAACATAGCTCGAAACTTGAACTAAAATATGGACTATTTTTTGTTTCGAATATTATGGGAGATAGGGGTAAAACCGATCACCTATTTATTGCTAGAAAAGACCAAGTCCACGCGAACGAAGTCGAGAGCGGCCGCTAGTATATATAGTATGGGCCGATAGTAGTCTGTAATATATTAGTTGCTACTTTGTCATTTTTTGATTTGATTTCTTGGTCGTGAGTAAGGTTTAAGCAACTCTTCAATGTTACTAATACGATATAGCACTTAAATTGTTTGGTCACAATCAACATGTTGAGATTAGTCATTTTGGATGCTGTGGGGAAGTTAACAAAAACTAACAAGTGCACATTCTATGAAGTCTATGATGCAAAGTCACCATATTCGTTTATACCTAGAAATTTCCTAGCCTAAACCTAGAAAATACCTATTTGTGGCGACACATTAAATTAAAATGACCTTTCTTTATTACAAGTGACTTATGCTGTGTACCGGACATTCTCCAATTCATTGCAAAATAACTAGGTTTATAAAAATCTGACAATTACTCATTGCTTCTATTTGCTAAAGTACATGTGTTTTTGTAACCAGAACCAACGATGATACCACAATCAATAACTACTTATGTATAACTTAACAATCGCAAGTATTCACCAAACGTTATAAGACGCAAACAATCCTACACACACAAATAAACCGCATTAAGAAAAGTGGATCACAACTGTCAATTACTCCTATATCTACGAAACCGCGAGAGAAAAGTATGATAGCACGTTTGTGTGTTTCGTACGTGATGTTTATGTATGAGATGCATGTGCGCAGGTAATGACGGCGTCCCCCGGGGGCGACAGGCCATCGGCGCACGAGTGTAATAGTCGCCATGGGGTGCTGAGGGCTTTCTAACAGATATTGATCTGGGTATATATTGGCTGGCTATGTTATACTTGTAGCTGAGATTAGGAACATGTCAAAAACATCTATGAAAGAGCAAATATTTTTTAAAACAAAGTTATTGATGAAAATTAAATCGACTTCAAAAAATCACAAAATGGCAAATAAATATATTAGTATATATTAAAAGGATAAAATAACCAAATTTATTTCCGATGCGATCCGTATAAATGCGATGTACAAATTTAAAATAAAATAGTAATAAATGTGCTCTCCATCGATGTGTTCAAATTTCCTTCTTTATAAGGTGGCTAAAAATTTGAGCTTTCTTTTTTTACCGTCTTTAAAAAAGGAGGAGGTTTTCAATTGGCTACTTGACAGTGTTAACAATAAAATATGAAAAGTGTTAGATATGTTAGCTTATTAGTAAAGTAATAATTTTACATTTTTATTTTATAATTAAAAGCATAGTTAGTATTTTAATTTTGCAAAATAAATTTTACTTTTTTTATCTGTGGAACAAAAGAACCGAAACGGAAACCACCATTGCAATTCGGAAATGACAGCTGTCGGCGAAAATAATTTATTTTAATGTGGCGAAACAATGATTATTTTACCGATTAAATTGAATTATTGTGTCTTTAATCGTATTAAGAATTTATTAAAACATTTTCCGTTTATCTAAATGAAGTCGTTCCTATGCGTATCGGTTCGTTGTCTACAACGTTGACGTCATAATTTCAACAGTGACATGACTTGGCGTTTTTGCGCGCTTTTTAAATGTGTTACACAAAATCTTATTTTTCTCTGGTTATTTACATTTTTTCCAGATAAATCGAATTGCTTGGGATATAAAATGAACGGTCGCACATTTTGCAATACTTTTTCAAAAACTGTCAAGTAGCCAATTCGACCGTATATTTGTTTTTTGTTAATAGTCAGAAAAACTGTAACGCACTTTCACACACAATATAATAGGTAAGTATTTATCATAATATGAATATTACTCTATATTGATAAACTATCTGATTTAATGAAATTACTATTAGGAAAGGATTTCAGTAAAATACCAAATTCAGTGTTTGTCTATCACTAAAATGTTTTATAGTGTTAAAGAAAAAAACATTTTAAAGAAAAAACATTTATTGGCACACATAGACACACAACTTTTGTACATATAGTAGGTACTTAGATAAGGTACATTTATGTGCCAAAAGGTCCCAGCCTCAGCATGAGCTGCTGCAGCGCAATGCTGCATCAGCGCTGGTTTTCAGGAGAGACCCTGTGGTGAGTGGCGCAATATAAAAGTAACAAGAAAAGTTTATTTGAAAACTGAACAAAATAAAAAATAACAAATATTAGTAAAATATATGTAAACAATACAGAGAGTTAATATATTATACAATGTAGTTTTATACACTTAACACATTTGGGAAAAGTAGAAAAAAGAAAATCATAGTTACAATTTTAAACAATTAGGTCACAACAATATAACACTACTGGACATACAGCATCAAAGGAGTAAGAAGAAGAAGAAGCTAGGTGGAACAATACACCTCTAAACGACCGCTTTTGAGTTACAAGTATTGAAAGAAAAAAATAAAAAAAAAGTCTAGATTGTTTGTGGTCCATGAAATATTGCAATATTGCATTAATGTGGCGGCCACCCACGCATTTATTATCAACAAAAATTTGGCGACATGGCATGGTGGACATTTATTAACGTGTTAACAAATTTCTAAACATAAAATTTAGGTTATTAGTATAGTCAGGCTATTGTTAGCACACCTACTTGGTGTCAAAACCAATGCAAGACATCAATTTGTAATAGCTCTTATGTATCACAATTTACCAATTTTATGTAAATAAATGAAGGTCAATCTGTTATTCAAATTAATGCTTTAATAGACAGGTTATTTAAGTCCGAAAACCAGTAAACGGGTCACTTATCTAACCAAAAAACATACAAACTTACCTACACTGCCTTTGCGTGCATGTTGTTAAAAATACCAACCAAATTCCTTCTCTCGTCTTAATTTCAAAACATCCGTTAATGGGGTGTATCATGTCGCTATTAAAGTATCGGTGTCTAAAAGTAAATCATCATGGTAGAACAATAACGGCCGGCATTCCTCTACGGACCCCCTAATCAGGGCACCCATCACGTAATACCTAGCTAAGACACTCGCCAGTCATGCTCGATAATGCGGGAATTGTAGTTTACTCGGGGCCGGAAGCCGGACGATTTTGAAGCTAATAATGCAATTATTGGTGTTTCAAAAAAGTAAGTCATGTCTCGGGCTTGTGCAACGAAGGTTCCGTACGTTTGTTTTGTGATAGAAGTCAAAATAATGTGCCGACCTACGACATTACCTACAACGCTCCATACGTAATGCATGCCATCGATCCTACATCGCGATGTCAGAGTTTTCGTCGCCACTAAGTATCCAAGATTGGTAGTTGGACCTTGGTCCCCGAGCAGATAACACCTAGCTCGGCGGAAGTACTTCTACTTTGGTTAGGAGCATACGTTCCTTACATTTTTCCAAAATAACGACTTTATCCTTTAGTAGCTATAGCTGTAAGACCTTCTTTCCTGAAGAAAACCGTAATGCTTCATTTCATGAACCTTATCGAAATGTTTGAATGGCAATATCTTTGAATAACAGACAAAACAACTTCATCTCTTTATTTACTAGACTTCAAGGCTTCGCTCAAGTACGTAGAATCCTAGGATTTTTTTTTTCAAACCTTTTCCCGGCGATAACTAACACAATAAATCAAGAATTTCGGTGCGTTCGTTCCGAAATCATGCACAAAAACATACAAACACACATTTCGTCGATTCATTTTCAGTTCTAAAGATACATTTATTTGTTCGCTTGAGATTGTCTTTATTGCATCTAAAATACTGAAAACCAGTTTGTCAAAAACTTTCTTCTGTATTCTACTTTCATCATGAACAGGGCAGTAGAATACTAAATTTGACCTCACGGTTCATGAGTGTTTTTTAAGCTTACATGAATAAAGATATGTTCAACCCTATTCCATTCAAATTGCGTCCTTGGGCTTGGGTTAAAATACAAAAATGGTCCCTTAAGGGTCTTTCCTTTCAAGGACGAAACCCTAAATATATATTTATGGCCTTGCAGTTGCGTAATAAACTTGTGATTGCGTATGGAATTTTTATGTTTTCAATTTGATACCGGCGGTAGGTGGATTGTCGACATAAACTTGATATTCAATGTGAATGTATGCCTTACACATTGAGATACACAATGGACTGAACCAGATTTTATAACATAATAATATAGTAAAATAAATTTATCGCTGAACTGTATACACCATTATAAATCAATAAACTGAAGTGATAATTTCCACAGACGTTTTTGGTCGGAATAAAGTAAAAAATATTTTCAGAAAAAATGTTCTTCCTATACAATTGGTTTTTGTATATATTAAACTTCAAAATTGACCTCATCCCACCTGATATTCCCACCTGATGAGGGCGACAAGTACAGCATGATAAATCTGTTGCTGGACTTGCATCCCTTACTGCTAATGTAGCACCCCCCAGGAGCTCTTGTGTAAGGTGGAGGTATTTTACCAGTCAGACTGCTCCAGTTCGAGCGATAAATCGCTATGCACTACCTCTCTATGAGATAAAACAGAAAGTTTGCAGGAGAAGTGAGAAAAAATTGTCCATTTAAACGTAATTTTCAAAGTGATGCTAGGTATACCTACTCGTTATTTTGTAAAAAAAGATCTAAGACTACATTATGTTAGTGTTCAAAATGATCATTGAATATATTTAGATTAGCGTGTGTGAGTATATTTTTAGTTTCAGTTAAAACATGGAGTTAAAAAATTTGCTTATGTCTATCTACACCCATGGGCTTAAGTAGGGAAGCACGAAGTGTGAAAGGCCCTCAATTCGATTCTTGATCCGGTCAATTTGGAAAACTTGTGTCGTACCTAAGTACGCTACTTATACCTGCTTATAGTACTAGGTGTCATTGTTTGGCGAACTACCTAAATCTTTGTCTTACTATTATTATATGAATTATGCAATAAATAATTTAACAAAAAAATAACCGCATGGCCGCATCGAAAACTAACTTCCAGATACGCCTTTTTATGTTTAACTAGTATATAATTGAAAATGCCATAGCTAAAGTTCTCGCCCACATAGAAATAGTACTTGCTACGTAAACAAATTCTCGCTTACATGTAGAAAGAACTGACAACTTACACAAATTACCTTGTGATGAACTAAAAGGTGGCAATTCCAGGACTTTCGTACCAAAACCGGCCACCGATCGTGGTAAATGCCATTTAAATCGTAGTACACCTACCTACTCGTAATTTTGTAAAAAAAGATCTAATTTTCAGAGTAAGCACCTTTGATCAAAACCAGCCTTCAGAAAACTAACCATCCTTTCCTTATCATCGTTACCGTGTCTGAAGCCAACCTTTATTCAGTAGACAATCAGCGTAAAATCCGACGTTCCACTAATCGAGCGATTTGGCCGCTATAATGAGCTCGCGGGCACATTTATCACCGCATCATTAACTACGGACAAAGAGCGACAGAAGTACTGCTTCTAACTTACACATACTGTCGCCAACCAACCTAACCTATTTGCTATTTTTATTTTCCTACTAACTATACCCACGATTTCGTTCGCGTGGACTACATACTTTCATTGTCCGTTTTACCCCTATCTCCCCTAAAATTCGAAACAAAAAATAGCCCATATTTTAATCCAAACTTCGAACTAGATTTGTGCAAAAATCATATCGCTAACTTAAAAAATAAACATTTTCCCATATACATTTTTAAGGGTGGTATTACCCCGATCCCCCCTTTATTCGAAAAAAAAGTAGCCTATGTCCATTTTAGAACATACATTGAGACAGTGGGAAGCGATTAAATTTTATACCATGTAGTCATCTTTAAAGAAAAAAAAATAACCTAAACTTTTAACAGATTTAAAAAAAATATAGCTGGATTATTTTAAAAGGTAATTAACTTTGTTTGCTCAGTAACTGTAACCTATTTTATATTTAGTTCGTTAATTGATATCTTTAACTACCTTTCTAAACACAGTAATACCTACATGCACACTTATATTATAACAAAATTAATTACCTCACATTTGCAAGTCGTGGCAGCCTGTAAATGAATCTGCACTTAGACTTTATTTCAAGTTTGTATGTTATGTTATTTTTTAGTATAAGATTAGTTGGTTGTCCTATATAAATAAATAAAAAAATGGGTCCTCTTTACGTTGTTACTGTATGTGCCTAATCTTTGGCAGTCTCGCATCTAATATATGGCTAATAAACCGTATTATGGCATTGCGAACCGCAGTTAGCTTTCTAACGTGTCGCGTCGCTTTTACTGATTAATTAAGGGCTGTCACAGAACTTGCTCAAACAACCTGTCAAAGATATGTATAGCCGGGTTAGTATAAATCATTTTTAGTTAAGATAAATCAACTGACAATGTTAGGATGTAATTCCTGTTTATGCCACTGAACACTTACAAAAAAGATTTTAAGTCGCTTTCACTACATTATGTTAATGTTCAAAATGATCATTAATTATGGGCCCACTAGCTCCACCTAAATATATTTAGATTAGCGTGTGTGAGTATATTTTTAGTTTCAGTTAAAACATGGAGTTAAAAAATTTGCTTATGTCTATCTACACCCAGTGGCTTAAGTAGGAAAGCACGAAGCGTGAAAGGCCCTCAATACGATTCTTGATCCGGTCAATTTGGAAAACTTGTGTCGTACCCAAGTATGCTACTTATACCTGCTTTTAGTACTAGGTGTCATTGTTTGGCGAACTACCTAAATCTTTGTCTTACTATTATTATATGAATTATGCAATAAACAAGTTAACAAAAAAATAACCGCATGGCCGCATCGATAACTAACTTCCAGATACGCCTTTTTATGTTTAACTAGTATTTAATTGAAAATGCAATAGCTAAAGTTCTCGCCCACATAGAAATAGTACTTGCTACGTAAACAAATTCTCGTTTACATGTAGAAAGAACTGACAACTTACACAAATTACCTTGTGTTGAACTAAAATGTGGCAATTCCAGGACTTTAAATCGTAGTACACATCGCGTGCTGCGTCGACAAGCAATCGTCAGAGTAGAGCAAGAGTGGACGAAATTAATGCATTCCAGCCGGCGGTACTTACCTTTGAAAACATCTCTGGAACGTTCTTAATAAGTGGAGAGTGGGGCAAGGCAGAAGCTGTTGCCTTAAACAGTACTTTCAGACTAAGGAGTGTTCAGACGAAGAGTCGCCATTGTGTCATGCTTGTGGTGCGCTGGCCGATACAGCTGACCATCCCCTAAGTGTGTGCCAAGCCTTGGAGGAGTTGGAGCGAGTCGAATTAGCAAGCATGATCCGCTCCCAAGCATGATCGGCTTCCAAAGATGATTCGCTCCCAAGCATGATCCGCCCCTTAGTATGATCGAAGCCACGCTCGAGAGCATGTAAAAAAATACTTGAGAGGGTCTACACCAAAAAAAGAAATATGTCGGATCCGATGCCGGATATAAATTGTCTATTCTCCTAATTGTAACCAACTCACTTCCGATTCGACTAAAGCGTTTTATAAAACAAAATATTGTTTTAATGCAACCTCCAACTGCCATGTATCATACCATCAAGCACATACCTAACAACTCTCTTTATTCTATACCTTGCACCAACAACCTTCAAGCCATCCTGGTATCAACCAGACCAGTACACCCTCGGGCTAAACTCCCGCGCCGCTCATTCCTACGTCACACCACAACCCGTTTCCTTGCGCCATATCCATTGCCGCAATCCGTCGCACACACTCAACCAACACTCATGCAAAAGCAGCAATGTAATTGAATAAAGTCAGGTGTTTCTTTCGATTGCTACGGGGTAGCAGGTTTCGGGGAACGCTGAGACAATGGACGGCTTCAGAACTGGTTACGCGCGGACGAGCCGATGTTACTAAAAGTGTATTACTTAATTAACATTTTTTAGAACGGAATCTTGTGATTGAAACGATATATTGTAGCTTTAGTCTACTAATAAATACTATTTAGGAAGAGCAGCACGCGCGATATGTGAAGGTCGTGGGTTCGAATCCCATAACGCAAGGGGTGATGATTTTTTCTTTTTTTTTGTTCCTTGTTATAGAGATTCAATTTGTCACTAAACAGCAACAGCAAGTAAATCAAGGATATCTTTAATAATTATTTTCTGCTATGGTCCGAAGACTTTGATTCGTAAGAAGGTGTTTTTAAGGATCAAATTGGTTTAGTTCCGCAAGTCTTTATCTAGGGTTGCGGTATGACAAATTAGAAGAATTAATTTCACATGGTGCAAGTTTGCTAGCGATTTCACCCCAAACTTTGAAATAACACTTCATTGTTCGTTAACTACGGACTAGCGTTGCGCCGTCTCTGAGGACCCTGGTCCGATTCCCGGCCGGGTCAATATTGAAAACGAACTTTTCTAAATTGTTTCAGCTGTAACACAAGTTCTTTAGCTATTTACCACAGAATCAGAGCAATATACTCGTATGTGATGTTTAATTATTACTAACAGCCCGCCGTGGCTACGCATGCGTGTTATCCTTGTATTTTCCACATTATCTACTGATTCGCTCCTCTAATGTTGCAGCGTGATGTTATATAGTCTAAAGCCTTCGTCGATAAATATATTGGAAAACATCACATACATTGCTCTGATTCTGTGGTAAGTAGCTTAAGCAGTGGTGATACAGAAATCAGAAACAACGACGGTACCACAACACCCAGACCCGAGACAATATGGAAAAGTTCGTATCCCATATTGACCCGACCGGGGATCGAACCTGGAACCTCAGAGATGGCGCTCACCAAAGTCAGGCCCGCTCGCCTCTCGGGTACGGAGGTCGTCGATAAATGGACTATACAACACAAAAAACATTTTTCTATTTGAACCAGTAGTTCCTGAGATTAGCGCATTCAAACAAACAAGCAAGCAAACTCTTCAGCTTTACAATATTAGTACCTTTTTCTAATATTACTCTTCAAGATTGACCTCATCCCACCTGATGTTAAGTGGTAATGAGGTCCTAGCTTAAGGGTGACAAGTACAGCATAGTGAATCTGGACTTGCCCTTACCTTGAAGGCTTGGCCCCTGCTACTAATGTAGCACTCCCCAAGAGCTCTGGAAACCTTACTCACACGCAGGAACACAACAACACAGAAGTGATTGTTATTTGGCTGCGGTCTTCTGTAAGGTGGAAGTATTTCACCAGTCGGGCTGCTCCAGTTCGAGCGATAAATCGCTATGCCCTACCTCTTCTAAAACCTATAGATATTGTACCTTTGTTCACGTACCGCTCGTGCACAGATCCATTCATGGGTCTGCTTCTTTTTGGTTCCGCGGATAAGTATCGTTTAAGGATACAAGGACTGGTTTCGCCGAGGCTCCTCCGTAATGGGCCGACAAAACAAACGAGCCAGGAATGGCGGGCACGCGGAAGGTAGGGCCACAAACTTCATAACTAATGGTTAGCTTACTAATGGACCACTGTTATGTGCAAGCACGTATGTGCTGCTCAGATCGTAAACTGAAGAATGGGAATCCTACTAATATTACCTCTACGTATTATATTGTGGATTGTAACGACCTCCGTACCCGAGAGGCGAGCGGACCGGACTTTGGCGTCGCGCCATGTACATTACGGCGATTATTTTCACATAATGGAAGAATTTTGCGTTCTATTTCAAACATTTAAAGTAAGCGAAGGGTCCTCCTTTTTGTTTTACTATTTACTATTTAACTGCTTAGAATCATTGAACATTCATCCAGTTGAAATACTAGAAATGGGTCGTCTTATCCTTTTGGGACGGTAACTATTATGGGCTACTGTACAATACAAATATTAATAGGAGACCTTATTATTATTATTTTTGTACATAGTAGCGCAGTATATTGGCTCCTCCCAGCCTGATGGTAAGCAAAAGAGGAACGCACATCTTATACTTGGTGTTTTTAAAACATTATTGGATTTTTGTTAAATTATTTGTCAAATCTCTCATTCAGCAATTTGAAAACTCGTACCAGAAATATAAGTTACACAATCTGTATCTTTAGTAATGATGTCGCAACGCTGTTATCAAGATCAATTTTTGATATAAATTCCGAGAAAAAGGCTTTATGCCCATTAGGTAAACGGTAAGCCGACTACTATCAGTGGCACACACAGTGCATATCGGCCGCTAACTAATTGTTAAAAGAACAGTTAATTGCAGCATAGGTACGTTTACTACTAATCAGTCTCTCTTTGAATTAGTTGCCATGCAAAAAAATTCACATTGCGTGCACTACGGGTTATCTGGCGGTATTCAAATATTATGTAACCGGCTCAAGATAGTAGAAAATAAAGAAGCTTAACAATAAGACTTTATTGTAGCATTGCAAAATAAGTACTAAGCGAAAAATTTACCGTGAAAAATCAGCCGAAAAGAAACTAATTTTCTATTTACCCAAACTAAACCTAGTATTCATCTACAAGTGTCTACAAATCCGAATAAACGTCAGAATATCGTTATACTTTTTTAAATTTTGCTGTCGGTCCCTCACTCTCATAATCAGATGGGATGGCAGACCAGCGGAGAGAGGTCAAGCACAGGACAACTTTCAACAGCTCATAAATAAATATAATATTGGACAACATCACATACATCGCTCTGATTCTGTGGTAAGTAGCTTAAGCACTTGTGTTACAGAAATCAGAAACAACGACGGTACCACAACACCCAGACCCGAGACAATATGGAAAAGTTCGTTTCCCATATTGACCCGACCGGGGATCGAACCCGGAACCTCAGAGATGGCGCTCGCCAAAGTCAGGCCCGCTCGCCTTTCGGCTACGGAGGTCGTCATTATAGTAAAATAGTTTTGTTTTATCATATATTTCAGATGATCAATCTATAAATAACGGAACCAAACTTCTCCATAGCTTTGGGACTGCAATAACATTTAGTTTGTTCTAGATTTGTGCAACTGGTTAATTGGCTGGCTGTAAATTAGTGACCCTCAGAATTACGGGTTCGCGGTAATTGATAACGAAATGGTTCGCATGTTTAGATAATTCAGGTTTGTTTAATTATTCAAAAGCGTATCTGTTAGGTATCGAAGTCCCTCGGTAATGAAGGAATAGGCTTGGACTAACGGCTTTTCACTCTTGACTCCAGAGTAATTTGCTTAGTTTTTAAATCCCTTTTTCAATTAGTGGATAAAGACATGTAAGTATTATGTTCTTCAATTAGTTATTATAGAATATGAAAGATATATGGGAAATTAAGGAATACCTGAAAAAGGACAATCAATCAGCAACTGATACCGACCCTCAACATCTTGCAAGATATTTATAAAGCAATTAGATATTTTGAGATTTCTTAAAAATATATTTAACCTATTATATGTTTCACATGCAACCTATCATCATTTCATAGTTTTTGAAAAGTTTTAGTTTAGATTTGTTAAAATTCGTTGTGACAATAGTCCAGTTGTTTGTAGTAATATACCTACTCAAATTATTAGTATTCTTACGAATCGATACTATTACCATAGCATCGGATTACTTCTAGGATAACTAGTTATAATTAAACATGCTTATTTACCAATTTATTGTGAAAGTAGTCTAACTATAAAATGATATGTCAATATATGATTTTACTTCATTCATTTATTAATATCCGTAGATAATCCATCCCTCTTTCACGCAAAAAACTACTTATTAAATTTGAACGAAATATAAGACCTTAGATTGTTGCAAACAATGTATAATTTTAATACCGAAATAGTGCGCACTAAATTGCTAAAAACGTCCAGTTTGCCTAAAAATCTTATATAATTCCTACTTATCTATCAATTATAACTGTAACTACCTAACTTTTCATCCACACCAATTTTCAGTGTAGCCAAAGGCTCTTCAACCCTGAGTATAAAACAGGGCGTCTATTAGCAAAGACCACGTGTTGATGAAGTGACTAGCCACTCAACTCTCAATTGGATGTAGCTCATTAGTTCATGAGCTGCGAGGCGACCGATTACCGATCACTATCTGTTTATCGACCAGTTAAAACAGCTGCAGTGCCGATACTTTAATAGATTCCAATAGTCTTTCAAAATTTAAAAGATTAACTCGGTGTTTTCTAAAAAATTGAAGAAGTTTTTATTTTATTTTATTTTATTTTAGTTAGTAGAAGTTTTAGTTTATGTTTTTATTGATTAACTCACACTCGCAAGTCGTGGCAGCCTGTAACTGAATCTGCACTTAGCATGTTTATATATATAAGGTACTTACTGAAATTTGGTGTAAGATTTGTTGGCTGTCCTCAATAAATAAATAAATAAATAAATAAATAAATAGATGCTAATTTAACTTGTTATTTGATCTCGATATTAATTAGGTAAGATTAATAACTTAGAAACTGAAGCCTTAGCTCGGAATCGTAAATGAGTAACTCTGAGAGACAAAATTAGTATGGAAAGTATACAGACGTCGCCCCGCCTATGGTAGAATTTAGATGTAGTTAAATGAAATACGTACTACTTGGTAAAAACGAACTAACTAAAAATTAATTTTAATTCCTACTAATATTATATATACTTTTTAGAAAAAATATAAAATAACTGTTTTAAATAATATTTATAATATTTGTCAATTTTTTATATTAGTTAATAATTCCTAAATATTGTTCTGTTTTGTTTTTGTTCTGTTTAGTTTCGCACTCGCAGACAACCACTCAAAAGTGGTTTGCTATGATTTTAATTTAAGTATTATTAAATTAATAATAATAAATAAATAATAATAATAAACGCGAAAGTTTGTAACAATATAAATATTGGTAAGGGTGTCTCAATGTCTAGATGTAGGTTTGTTTGTAACTATTTCACTTAAAAACTAATTGTTGCATTTGGATAAAATTTGGTATTTAGATAAATTAGATCTTGTATCTAATCTAGTAACAAAGGTATACTTTATCCCGAAATTACGCGGTCAAAAAGTCGAGCAACAGCTTATATAATTTTATAGCTGAACAGTATATTTAAGTACATTATTTAACTACCCAGACACAGTAAATACACAACTGTTAACCTCATCTATATTTTTTTATATTGCATTTCAAAATTTACCTCATCCCACCTGTTGTTAAGAGGTAATGAGTTCCTAGCTTAATGGCGACAAGTTCAGCATAATAAAACTGTTACTGGATTTGTCGCCCTTACCTTGAAGGCTTGAGCCCTGTTACTAATGTAACCCCCCCAGGAGCTCTGCAAACCTTACACGCAGGAACACAACAACGCCGAAGTGATTGTTATTTGCCTGCGGTCTTCTGTAAGGAGGAGGTATTTCACCAGTCGGGCTGCTTCAGTACAAGTGATATTTGTCCTGGATGGGTATCGATCGAACCCACGACCGTTCAACTTGGTTCAGCTAGGATCACTGACCATTATTCCACCGGGTCAGGCATACACGAATTGAACACTTTAACAGCAAATCACCTGTTCCCGAATACGCCGAACAGTAACGAGTTATCGGTCCCGACTCCGGCGCATCCAAAAATGCAACGCGACGGGTTGCGCGGGCGCATTGACAGCGCTGACGAATTGCGCGGTCAACGCCCCGCGCCCATTCACCGCTCATCTGACGGTTTTGCGACTGACTAGACATTGCGGGAGATACGCGAATCTATCAGGATTTGTTTAAATAAATTGATGGCTGATGGTAGTCCGGAATAGAGACAGTATTGCGAATTCAGGAATGCCTAGAGTTCTAATATTTGAAAAACGATCTCTTCTTTTAACGGATGGTAATAAATTACACGAGGCGTAAGTTAAAAACGACTGACGACTGATGACAGATATGGAAAGTCAATTTGAAATAAGTATTAACGTCTCGTTGAAAAACGGATAATCATGTCAAATCAATTAGATGGAAAACTACGATCACTGAACTGGTTATTGGGACGCCAATCACAACTAAATCCTAACAGCAAGATGCTTGTGTACAAAACCATCTTAAAACCAATCTGGACTTACGGAATACAATTGTGGGGAACAGCCAGCAACAGCAATATAGATATCCTGGAGAGATTTCAGTCCAAAGCTCTGAGAACTATGTTTGGCATTCCTCATTGTATAAGTAACAAATACATATACCTCGACATCGGTCTAAAAACAGTTCGACAGGAAATAACTCAAAGTAACCTGAAATATCAGGAGAAAGTTTTGTGAGAAATTCGGAATATTTAATGAATGTTAAAATGGGTTTCGTAAAAACCGCTCCACTATTTTAGCAGTTTACAAATATATTCAGGAAGCATATAATGAAATTAATGATAAAAAATATGCTATAGGTATACTATTAGACATGACAAAGGCATACGATACAGTACAATATAGTATATTATTAAAAAAATTATATGGAATCGGAATTCGTGGTCTAAGCTACGATTGGTTTGTTTCCTATTTAAAAGACAGAGAACAATTCGTCGAACTAGAGTATTTTGATAAAAAAAAATCCAAAATCCAAAATATAACATCGTGCGGAAAAATCTTAAAAGCCTCAATTCCCCAGGGAAGTGTATCAGGATGTTTTTTATTTTTAGTTTATATTAACGACCTAGCAGAATCCATAAAACATCAATGTGTTATGTTTGCAGATGACGTCTCTATTCTCACCTCGACGCACAATAATTCAAACTTGAACCAACAAATTAACCAAATACCAGCGCTGTTGCGGTGTTAGAAATAATGCCGTAGCAGCATTTGCTGAGGTGGAACCTAAATGACCACATTATGTTCTGTGTGTGTGTGTATTTCTGTATTTTTATTTTTTATTTTTGTGTGTCAATAAACACTTTTCTATTTCTATTTCAAATAATGTTAAATACAACACAGTGGATGAAAGAACATAATTTACAAATCAACTTTTCAAAAACCAAATTAATAAGTTTTTACCCATACCAAAAAGCCCCCATAAAAATTAACTTCAGCTTTAATAATATCCAAATAGAACAGGTCAATGAATATACCCTTCTTGGTTTAAAAATAGACTCTCACCTCAACTGGAAATCTCATATGTACAAAAAATAAGAAATAAACTTTCAAGTTTTGCCTATGCACTAAGAGAAATAAAAAAAACTACAGATACAAAAACAGCAATAGTGTCCTACTATGCATATGCATACGCCTGGTTGAGCTACGGAATATCCCTGTGGGGAAATAGCTCAGACATATGTACCCTCTTCATAATACAAAAAAAAACTTATTAGAATAATAGCAAATATAGAACAGACTGATAGTTGTAAGCCTTTTTTCAAATAATACCAAATACTTACGTTAACTTGTATATACATCCTAGAAATCTGCATATTTGTGCGAAAATATCCAAATTTTTACAAAAAACGAAATGATGAAATTAAAAACCATCACCTGCGTAATAAGAACAAGCTAACATTACCAACATCAAGAATTACATTACATAGTAACAGCCCACACGTTATGTCAATAAAAATATACAATAAACTACCGGAAAAAATTAAAGCTATAACTAAAGACTCTATGTATATAAAAGAAATAAAAAATTTATTATTTAATAAATGCTACTACAACTTAAAAGAATATTTAGAAGATAGATTATAAAATGTTTTAAGAATAATATTTGGTTTTTAGCTTTTAAGCATATTTATATCCGGGCATTGATATTATGTATATCAAATCGCCTCTCTTCGATTGCAGTGCCCTAACAGGGTCTATAATGATCAAAACATTTACATATATAACACCTTTGTACTACATTATAGAGCAATAAATAATTGAGTATTGAGTAAACTGACCGTCCATGTAAACAAACTGGCACACGCTCTGAGTGGAGAAGGCGCCATCCAGCATACCCGACTAAAAAGAAGTGACATACCGAGCCTACATAAAAGATTTAGCACTTGACATCAAAAGAGTCGTATGATAAGAATTTATCATACAAGTATGGCTCTTGAGGAAAACATAAACTGAGAAATCAAACAAAGGAGTGGCTTATTGTTGGAAAACAGATTGCCATGGGGCAGAAACAAAAAAAAAAAAAAACTTATTAATTATTATCATTTATCTCTCAATTAGGTACTCGCACGAAATACCTAGGTAGCTTCATTTGCTTTATATAGAGACTATTCATAAGTATTACTAATGTATTCTATGAGAATAAAAAATATTGACTTTGACTTTGAAATATAGTTTACAAATGCTCACATAGGGTTTGGTAACGTGTATTACAGGATGTATGAAAGTAGGTAGTCTGTAGGCATCTGATTGCACTCTATCATAACTAAATTTAATGTAGCTTAACAAAGCGATGGCTGGCCCAAAAGCTTGTGAACAAGTCACCTCGAGGACTGGTCTACTCCAGCCTATTTTTCTTAAGTAAATACTTAGGTACCTACTTAATCGTTGGTTTACTCATCAAAACAATATAACGTACGGACTTAAAGAAAATTACAAAAAGGTTAGCAACTAGGGACCCAGGGACTCAATTAGCTAGTCTCAAATTTCTTAGGGCTCATCAAATAGGGCGAATAGTGTCTGCTATCAAAGACTTTCTCATTATCCGTCCCTTGTCAAGTGTGTTCAGCAGACCTTGAGCCCTTGAAGGGTTTCTTAATCCCGAAAGCAATCGCTCGAAGCTTTGTCAGGGCCGAAACCTTAGCAATGTCACCTGCAGCCTTTTAAACCAAGGTGAAAAATATACTATTCGGTTGTGGTTTATCTGAGGTCCCAGGTTCGAGTCCCGATCAGGTCCATGTGGAAAACGACATTTGTTTGGATGTGGGGGTACTGTCGTTGTTTCTGTGACACAGGTGCTTCAGATACGAAGTAGATAATAAGAGTAATGTATCTACTTACTTATTTTATTTAAAGTAATTGAGTTTAGTGTGTAACTATTCAGTTTCTAACTGGTACAATTACATTATAATATTCCGAGGCCATTGTATAGTCACTTTGGATTGTATTCAAAAGTTTTAAACCTACACAAAAACGGGTTGTCATAAGTTTGACGTCGATATCTGTAATTATGTCTGTTTGTGGCATCGTATCTCTCAAAATAAAGAACTGATTTCAATACGTTTTTTTCACATGAGAAGCCAGTTATATTGCAGTAGTCTAGCTATTTTTGGTTAATTTTCGTCCAGCAGTGTAGTGAATCACCTTTTTTTCTTTTGACTCTATTCTTTACTCGACTAATCCTACTACTATTATAAAGGCGAAAGTTTGTAAGTATGGATGTATGGATGTTTGTTACTCTTTCACGCAAAAACTACAGAACGGATTTGGATACAATTTGGTAGGAAGACAGATGACATACTAGATTAACATATAGGATACTTTTTATCCCGAAATAACGCGGGCGAAGTCGCGGGCAACAGCTAGTGCTTGATATTTTACGATTCGTAATGTGTCAAAAATGACTTTCCATTTTTCTACGAGTCGTTAATTCTAATTTCAAATTTACTTTCCATGTTAGCTGTCATCAGTGGGTTCCGTTTTTAGCTTACGTCTCGTATAATTTATTACTATCCGTAATTAGAACGATTCTTTTTTCAAATATTGGAACCAGGCATTAGTAGCAAGTGTTAATAAATATCCAAACTCAATTACTCGAAACTCGGAAAACGGTAACTTGAACCTAAGGTACATCAGCTGAGAGAGTTATGTCATGACAACTATGAACCGCCGTGGCTCTTGTGGTTTCCGCCGTTTTTCCCATGGCGCCAACTAAAGGCGATGAGAGCGTGGGGGGTTTTTAGTTCGGGTAGTCCCTGCCCCTTCTGGGCGGGGGAGTCCCACACACGCCGCTGTCGTCCCCACAACAGCGGTACGGTGCGCAAATGCATTCTACCCCCTCAAAAAAAAAATGACAACTATGAACAGTCGTTAGGTCTCCACAAAAAAATACCAATTAAAAGCTTCGTAACGCAGATATTCTTTGCAAGAAAATAATTAGCCTTTTAGACCGATCCTAACAGGTATTTGTCGATACGCAGTCTGATAATGAAGTCGTAATACGTTCAATTACACGGACCAGTGTTGATTCGATTTCTTCATCATTTTCCCGGCTCTATGCTATCTTTTATTTATACCTAACGGCATTCGTAATACTAGACCAGCACCTATTTCAAAAAGGCTTGCAAAAACTCCCTCCTTACAAAGATAAGGACAAAAACTGGATGCCGATGTGTAAAATAGCCATAAATGAATATTAAATAAAATCTTGGGACCCTTTTCTCACGGTATGGCTATAAAAAGGATAGTTGCATCTTTCAAGTCTAGGGAAAATATTTTCATTAGGTGATTAGAATTTAATAGCAGGCGTTGGTGGTGTTGAACCGTAATATAAAATCATACACCTTATTGCAGTATCAGCTATCCTGCGATTTTACGTTGATCTCCTGATCTAGTATCAGGAGATCAATCGCCACCGTTGGGGATCTGATCGGCATCAAGTTACTTCTCAAAAAAATACATAAAGTTTCTTCACGCATCAAAAAAAACTGTATGACTTGATCAGAAGTGGTTTACACGTACTTATTAGTATATTTAGTCATAGTAGCACTGTAACAAAACTTTGAGTTTCTTACAAGTGTCTTCTCGGTTTATTTATGTACCAAACCGGCAGTATGATCACTTTGCATTGTATTCAATGACGATTTAAAAGTTTCCTTTTAACCTTCTTGCATAAAGAAATATTTCACTTAATTTCACTTGACTTGTACTAGCTCTTTTCAATTAGCATCAACAAGATGATTTCTTTATGGAGTTCAAGAATTATTCGCTAAGGTCATGACCGGTAGAGTTAGCGATCGCAGGGGAACCGATTTGATAATCGTGTCCCCCCTTTTGAGATCTAATAAAATCCAGCTTACTTTTCAAAACTATCAAACATATTGTTTCTGCACTTATCAACACTAAACCGTGTGTTTTCTAAACTTCAATTCAGTTTACGCAATTAAGTTAAATATTGCTAATTATTGTAACATATCTATTGAGTTTCTTGCAGGTAACTTATTTTTATTTAATAACTTTTTTGCACATAAAACGTACAAAAGACGGACATTGGGAGCATTCTCTACCCCTTGGGTCATGCAGATTAATTTATTTAGACGCGCGCTATTTTATTTGCATGTTTTTAAAACGGTGGCAGCCAAAAAAATATTATTAAAAGCCACTATCGGCCTATGATGAGACTAATTTATTACCAACTCATAGTTTCAAAGTCAAAGATATTTTATTGATATAGATTACATTAGTACCACCTATGAATAGCCTTTATATAAATCAAATGATGCTACCTCCGGTTCAGAACCTATAACTACAGAGAAGATACCGTCAAGGAACTCAGTAGTTTGTATTCATTTAATTATAACATTTATTACTTTCTCGTTTTCATGTAGTACACATTCCTACATAACAGCTGTAAAGAAAAACACATGTGACCAAAACAAACAAATGCAATAAATCAACCAATGAAATTGTTTGATTCGACCATTAAATAACCATTTCATGTCTTCTACAAACAATATGGCCCCTTTTAACAAGGCAACAGCCATAAAGTAACAAATATATGGCTGTAGGGGCGAAGAAAGTGATTAATTTATTAATGGCCCGTAACTTTCGTGCGCCAAACGCATTTCACATTTTAATTGTATAAGGGTATTGCTTATTTAGGAGTTTTGTATGTTTACGTTTTAAGAATATGCCAACACTGCTTTAACTGGCGTAAGATATATGTTTATTATTAACTAGTGGCGCGTCGCGACGTCGCACGCGTGCTATCCCCTTTTTTACCACATTTTTCATCCATTCTTCATTACTATTGGTCGTAGCATAATGTTATATAGCCTATATACAGCCTTTCTCGGTGTATAGACTATATAACACAAACAATTTTTTAATTTGCACCTGTAGTTCCTAAGATTTGTTAAGATCACAGATACGTTTTTAGAGGGGAGGCTTAGGGATTTATCGCTCGAACTGGAGCAGGCCGACTGGTGAAATATCTCCATCTAACAGAAGACCGCAGCCAAATAACAATTACTTCTGTGTTGTTGTGTTCCTGCGTGTGAGTAAGGTTTCCAGAGCTCCTGGGGGTTGCTACATTAGTAGTAGGGGTTAAGCCTTCAAGGTAAGGGCGAGAAGTCCAGTAACAGCTTTATTATGCTCTACTTGTTGCCCTTAAGCTAGGACCTAATTTCCACTTAACATCAGGTGGGATGAGGTCAATCTTAAAGTGTAATATAAAAAAAAAAAATCACAGCCAAACAACAATCACTACTGTATTGTTGTGTAACAGAGCTGTGTAAGGTTTCCTGAGCTCCTGGGGGGTGCTACATCAGTAGCAAGGGTTAAGCCTTCAAGGTAAGGGCGACAAGTCCAGTAAGTTAAGCTAGGACCTCATCACCACTTAATATCCGATGGGATGAGGTCAATTTCGAAGCGCATTATAAAAAAATCTTGAGCTCATTTGCGTATCAAACAGCATAAAAATAAAACGATTGTTTCCAATAAGATTCTTTAATACATCATTCGTGACATAACTCTATCTATACATCAACCTTGAATGCTATAAAACGGACAAATCGATGAACCCGACACGAATTTAATATCAATGACCAAATAAACCTTGGGAGCGTAGTACAATAGCGCTTTACGAGTACAAAAGATCGATATCGCGTGACACGCCCCATCACTAGCTGCCAAGAACTTTGCCTATTTGCATTTAGACGTGGAAGCAACGATAAATATGACTAAATGTTGTTTTGAGTAAACCAGATCACGCAATGGGAGCTAAAAATAGCTTGGTAAAACTATTACAGATTGCCAGCACTACCGAAAGGTACAAAAATCACAGCTATACCTATGTATTTACGGATTCTTGAGTAGGGACAACATTTTTTAAATTAATTTTACTTTTAAAACTGGCCTAAAAAAAGAGTACAGCTCTTTATTCCGTAGAAAAAAAAGTAGTAGTAGTAAATAGTACAGCAGACACATTTAAATTTGTTAAAATGGAACGCGAAATGAAAAAAATAGCAATTTTTCTACGTGAGAGTATCAAGTACGTTTTTTAAGGCGTACTACCAAAAACGAAACGTGTTTCATCTTTGGACATTAGGTAAACGAAATGTATGAACTTAAGACGTGGATTTCAATTGTTTTTCAAACTCTATTCTCATTCGAAGTACGTTGGTTACATTTATGAGAACAACAAATTGCTATCTGGCAAAGGATCCGTCATATTTTGTTTTTAGTTTACATTCAAAAATGTTACGCAACTTTCAAACTACATGTTCGATATATAAAAATGAAGAAATCTATGCCTAGTACATATTTGAATATGGTTCTTTTCGCTGCAGTAGATTTGAAACTTTTGATCTCGCCGTTTCGACGCTCAATCGACGAATGCCCATAAAGCGGCGCAAGCGCACCTTTATCTGCCGCGAGCTTTAATGATATCGGTCATTATACTCCGCTCCAGTTTGTCCGACATGAGCCAATCGCCTTTCCAGATCGACTCCCATCAAAATATTTGTATTTATGGTTCCTGCTGAATCCCAGCGCTGCTGCAGCATTGCATTCAATATCGTAGCAGCTCATACTGAGGCTGGGACCTTGTTAGCTGCGCAATCACTATGTTTTTTTATGTTTATTTTGTTAATTTACTTATGCTGTCCGTGTACGTGTCATTTTAATGTCTGTATACTGTGTATTGATAGTTTTTTAACTTAACATAATAAAATATTTTTCTCCGAATTATTTCACCGAAAAATATAAAAGTTTTTTCAAACAATCATATTTAAATATAACTATTTTGTATTGTAGATAAGATTAAAACTAATTATTCAATTGGAATCTTTTTAAAAGGAAATATATAATATTATTCCATCAATTTAAACCTAAAAAAATATCTTTACCTGACTCGATTGTGTTTTCAATAAGTGGAAAGCATTTTATACAAATGAAGCTTTATGGAATGCATGCTTGTATCGGCATTCACCGCTATTTATCGGTCCTCGAGCAGTATCTTATTCGCATTTAACTTTTTCTTCACAGGCCTCACATATTTCCCTGGCTCGGTTCATCTGGGTCGCCCGCAAGCATCCACGAGCTCGCTTGAATGCTTGTCATAACGCCGGTATACAATGCAAATATTATCAGTCCGGAAGTTAGAGGTGCGGAGGAGGTAAAAGCGAACAAAACAAATCCGACCGCAAACGATTTAGTTATATTCGTAAAAATATATTGGGCCGGCCATGGGGGGGGGGTGGGGGGGGGGGTAGATTCGGTGTTGTGGTTGTCGCACACAGGCCGTCACCCTGAGGGTACGTCAAGGCATTTCCCCCGTAACAAAAAAAAGGAGGTGTGGTACATCATGTCTATAATAAAACGCCGGTTTCGAGATTCGAACAGAACTAACTTTTATTTTTCTTTTAACGTACATCCATAGACAGTCATAGACAATTATAAGAAGAGATGGTGTTACCAGTAATTAAGCATTATACAATTATTTGCCTATAAATTCAACACCCCCACTATAGCAAATAATCAAAACAAATCTGAATTTTAAATCTTAAACTTATACTGATACTACACCCAATAAATCCATAAAATTATAATGTCGTTTGGAACAAAGACCTTTTGTCAGTAAGTCAGCGGGCATATCGGCAGTCGCCAAATACTTTAAATCTACTATATTATTAGAAACACACTCTCTAGCAAAATGATATTTCACATCAATGTGTTTAGATTTCTTGTGAAACACAGGATTTGATGTCAACCGCTGTGCACTCTGATTATCATTAAACAAACATACAGTGTACATTTTATTTGTAATTTCGAACTGCAAAGCCCTCAAATAAATGGCTTCTTTACACGCCTCTGATATAGCCATGTACTCAGCTTCACAGCTTGAAAGAGCAACAGTTTTTTGTTTCTTGCATTCCCAAGAAATAATACCATTAGCAAGCACAAAACAAAATCCGGTATAGGACCGCCTATCTACAGTATCATTAGCCCAATCAGCATCAACAAAACCCTTTATTTCTGTACTTCCATTTGCACAATATTTAATACCAAAATTTATAGTCCTTTTTAAGTATCTTAAAACCCTTTTTGCATAGCCCCAATGTTCATCTGTGTGGCAATTGTTAAATTGGCTTAAGTAACTCACAGCAAATGTTATATCTGGCCTAGTTAATACAGATAGGTACATTAGGCTACCTATAAGCTGTTGATACGGTACATTATCATTTGCCTTTTTATCAATTTTGACATTCAATTTGGCTTCCATTGGAGTGTCAACAGTTTTACATTCAGTCATGTGAAACTTTCTTAATAAAATATTAATGTAATTTTCTTGGCTCAAAGTTACAGATTTTTCTGATTTATCAAACTTAATATTCATTCCTAAACACTGTTTAACTTCACCTAAGTCTTTAATTTTAAATTGACTTGACAATACCTTCTTAAGGCGTTTACTTTCATTTTGACAATTTGAAAATATGAAGAAATCATCCACGTACACAGCCACAATGGTCTTGTAATTTCCAACATTCTTTGTATACATGCACGGTTCCAACTTAGATTTACAATAACCATTTTTAAGTAAACAACTATCTACTTTCTGGTTCCAGGCCCTCGATGCCTGCTTTAAGCCATAAATGGCCTTTTTAAGTTTTAAAACTTTGTTAGAGCAACCAGAAACATCAAAACAGTCCGGCTTCTGCATGTAGATGGTTTCCTCTAAGTCACCATTAAGAAATGCAGTTGTGACATCATAATGTGTAACATTTAGTCCAAGTTGTACTGACAGTGAGAACAAAAGTCTCAGAGTTGTGTGTCTAACTACAGGTGAAAATGTTTCTGAGTAATCTACACCATACCTCTGTGAAAAACCTTTGGCAACTAGTCTGGCACGATACCTTACTGTGTTTTCACTGTCATACTTCTTGCGTAGAACCCATTTACATTGAATTATAGTTTTATCTTTAGGCACATCAACAATTTCCCATGCATTATTATCATTAAAGCACTTTAATTCATCACGCACTGCCTCTAACCATTGTTCCCTCTCAGGCCCTTTAAGAGCTTCCTCTATTGAAAGTTCACCAGTATCTTCTACACTAGCACTGATACAAGCATTAGAGAAGCCATACCTGTCTGGTTGTTGTCTCTGCCTACGTGAACCATATCTTTGGCTAACACTCACAACACTTTCCACACTGCTGATAGAAGAATCTTCATCTGGCACATATGTCTCGTCATCATCCTGAATTTCATCACTCTCTGAATCGGCAGACATGTCCCCCACTGAATCCTCTTTCACCTCAGTAGAATCAGTTGTGTTTTCAACAGTCTGCACAACATTTTCTGCTGTTGTTTTCTCTATTATGATTACATCACGGCTGGTTGTAATATTCTTGGTTATCGGATTATAAACTCTGTAACCTTTCACATCATCTGGATATCCAACTAAAATGCCTCTCTCAGCCTTTTTCTCCCATTTAAGTCTCTTCTCTTTGGGTATATGTGACATCACAACACTCCCAAAAACTCTCAAATGGCCAATGTCTGGCTTTGCTCCTGTCCAGATTTCAAAAGGCGTCTTTCCATTAAGAGCTGATGCTACAGTTCTATTTTGTAAATACACTGCAGTGTTGGTAGCTTCTGCCCAAAATTTTCTTTCAAGATCAGCTTCAAACAAGAGACATCTGGCCTTTTCTACTATAGTGCGATTAAATCGCTCAGCCAAACCATTCTGTTCAGGGGTGTATGGGTTACTCTTCTGATGAATTATCCCTGATTTTCTCAGAAATTCATCAAATTCTTTATTGCAGAATTCTTTCCCATTGTCGCTTCGCAGAATTTTTATATTCTTATTGAGCTGGTTTTCCACAAGTGCTTTGTATCTTTTAAAACAACTAAAAGCTTCACTTTTGTTTTTCATAAAATAAATGTAAATCATACGACTGTAGTCATCAACAAACAATATGAAATATCTGGAGCCACCAATCGAAGCATCATTGAATGGACCACATACATCTGTATGTACAGTGTGCAAAACTTCTTTACTTCTACTGCCATTTTGTGGAAAGGGTAACCGGCTCTGTTTGCCTTCACAGCACACAGTACATGACAACTTTGAAATATCTGCCTTTCTGTCCAATGTGAGTCCTTCCACGGCATCCTGCATTCTGTTTAGGTAGTTGCTGTTGACATGGCCAAGCCTGCGATGCCAAATGTCACCTGATTCCATCACTGCAGCCATTAACGCTTCTGGTAATCTCAACTTATATACACCATTCAATAATGAGGCTGTACCAACTAATTCACCAATTTTATTATAAATTTCACAGCCACTGCTGGTGAATTGTACACTATTGCCTTTAGCAATCAACTGACTCACAGAAATCAGATTTGTGGTCAAACTTGGTACGCACAGTACACCTTCGACAACTACATCGTACTCGGAGTTATCTGTCACAGTAGTAATTGACACATCACCACAACATGTAACCGGTACTTTTTCTTTATTCGCTACCACTATTTCTTTGATCGAATGTTCGTCGGAAATATTTCTTAACCAATGTTCATTGGCGGTTAAATGAGCACTTGCACCAGAGTCTATATACCAGTCATTCTTTGAGAAATTGCCATTTAAAAAGACGGCACTGAACGCATTTGTTTGTTTACGTTCATTAAACTTATTATTCACAGAATCTTTGTCAAAACTGGTGCACTGATTACGATAATGTCCGGTTTGTTTACATTTGTAACATTTTATAATTTTTGCCCTGGACTTTGGCACATTCGTGTTTGACGTTGACGTATATCCTTTGTCTCTGGTGCTGCTATTTTTACTATGTTTACGAAAACTCGCCAACGCTCCGCTGGTGTCGCCACTGTCTTCCTCCAAATCCATCAACTTTGTTTTAATGGCGTCCGCCGTTATTGCAATGCCAGAATGTTCTATCGCCATTATCATGGGCGAATATTTTTCAGATAATCCTGCTAAAAGTAGCGATCCAACCCACTCATCGTTGATGTTGAAGCCCGATCCACTTAACTTTTGACTTGTTTCTATGATTTGAGAGACGTACGAAGTCATGTTTGCACAATTTTCTAGACGTATTGATATTAGAGTTCTCAATAGACTGATTCTCCTGGTGAAGCCGGAGTCGTCGAACAACTTCTTGAGTTTCTCCCATAATTCTTTTGTAGTCTTAGAGTCTCTTATATGTACATAAAGTGACGGATCAATCGTTAAGGTCAACTTAGCTTTTGTTTTAGCGTCGGTCGCGGCTTCATCTGGTATTGTAGTTTTGATATAATCAAACGTTCCTTCCAGAACAAGAAAATTCTCCGCGGCGAAAGCCCACTCATTGTAATTCTCGCGACCTTTCAGTTTAGGCACGCTCACAATGTAGTTCGACGTCATTTTTTAATTAATCCCTATTAACACAGTTCTCAAGCGCAACGTATTTTTAATCTGCGAAGACTAATCGGCACACACTTGCAAGTCTTTTCGCGAAAAATACCACTGGTCCATAACCTATAATAAAACGCCGGTTTCGAGATTCGAACAGAACTAACTTTTATTTTTCTTTTAACGTAGATACATAGACAGTCATAGACAATTATAAGAAGAGATGGTGTTACCAGTAATTAAGCATTATACAATTATTTGCCTATAAATTCAACAATGTCTCCCCTCTCTTTTGATGTATCACCGACTACAAACCTTGACCAGATAAAGCGATAGTAACAAAAAAAATTGTTTGGCGCTCTTTATCCCCTTAGTACCTCTTCTTTTTAAATCTTCGGGTACTAGTCCACTTTCATAGCCTCGTCATCGTTGATATATTGGTACAGAAGAAAACAAATTAAAAATACCCAAATAATAAACGTGTAAATTTCCGCTAGGCCCCTAACAAACAACACAATGCTAGCCGAACTTAAGACAATTAGCATCGCCTGTAAGTGCGTCTCGTCGTTTAATTTTTTATTCCACCTTCCATACTGCACTTACTTAGGCTGTGACAGAATGCCTGTCATATCCCCGCCATCGAATGCGGTACCTAACTTACGATTAGCGGGATTAGTGGCTATCGTCTTTTATTGTTCTCTGAGCACTGTACCAGTTTCGTAAGCAAAGCAACAGCACAGATCCGTTATCTAGCTGTGCAGTGGATGTTTCTGCTTGCATTGATAACAGGAACGGGAATCGTTACGTTATGACTTGTGTAACAAAAACGTTTATTAGCTTTAAAGAGGTTTTAATATTTGATACAGAAGTCAGAACTCACCTTGATGGCCCCGGATGTATAGAGAGCAAGTGGGGACCCATGCCACGAGTACCAAAATTAGGATGCGCTAAATTGCAACTAAGCAGACGAATCCACAAGTCAACACATAAAGAGTCAACTACAGTCATTAAAGTCCTTTGTTTTTGTTTTGAGATATTTGGGTTTTAAGTGTATAAACGTTGAACAAAACTCAGCCTTATTGCTGTGACTACCAAGGACACTGAGTGTTTTAGACGTGTAGTTAAATATCATAAACGTTTTTAACTCAGAACTGGAAGCGACATTGCCTAGTTCGTAAACGAGATGATTACCTGCATATATAAAGTGACCGAATGACGTTGATGGCCCAGATTTATATGCTTCGGACGTTCATCATGCATTTCCCCTTCGAAATTAAGAAATATAAAAAAAATTGAACTCAAAAACAACGATAGTACCTAACACAGTACTTGCATTACAGAAATCAGGAACAATGATGGCACCACAACACCCAGAACCGAGCCAACATAGAAGAGTTCGTTTTCCATGTTGATCCGAGCGGGAATCGAACCCGGGACTACAGAGGTAGCTTGACCCCAAAGTTCAGCACGGTCGCCCTCCGTCACAGAGATCGTGATATACAAACCTACCAATAAATAAAGTATATATATCTAACGACAACATTTTTAATTAATAGCACCATAATACCATGTTAACGAGTTAATGTCACCGGTACAGCTCGCCTTAATTGCGACCCCAGGCTACCGGCTAATCTCGGGAACTAATGAGCTCGGCCGATGGAGACGTCGGGGCACCCTCCCCGCGGCGACACCTCCATCGATGGCCATTGCCAGGACCCACGACAGTCATCGTAAATTATTTTATGGTGTAAATTATCTGAGAGTCATAAATATATGAAATGTATTGATGTCATGAATGAGTGTAGTCAAACTTATGCGTGTTTTATATTATTTTAAAAATATGATATGACACATTTTCTCAATCAATGTCAGTATTGGCCACGATGACGCATGTAAGTCGTAGGACTTACATGCAGTTAATTTCATTTATTTTACAAATAGATACTTTTGTTTTATTTTTATTTTTTTCAATAATTGATTTTTAATTTTAATTTTACAATTGACAAACTAACTGTGTATCTTAGTGCAAAATTAGTAATAATTAGTAATAATAATACTGAGTTTCTTGCCGGTATCTTCTCTTTAGTTATAGGTTCCGAACCGGAGGTAGCTTCATTTGCTTTATATAGAGACTATACATAAGTATTACTAATGTATAATATATGTGAATAAAAAATATTGACTTTGACTTATGCTCGTAACTCAAAAGTTATTGACATCTGTATATCTATAATCGCTATTTCCCTTGGTCACGCCATCACGCGTGAACGGCTGGACTAATTTTACTTCTTTTTATGTTTGTTATTGTGGTTAACAATATGCGAGGGAAATTTGAAAATTTAAGAATTCTTTTCTCGTCGTGGGTGAAACCAATCTAATTAAATACTCGACGTTAAGACAGGACCACGTCTGTCTCGTCAGCTAATTTCGTTAGGCTCTAGCCAACGTCATATTTTGATAAATAATCAATTTAGATCTCAGAATTGAGTAAACGATCTCAAGTTTCCATAACACAAGTGATTAAGATACTTACTTTGTCTAATCAATCAATCAAATATTTTTATTCATTAAAGATTACATGAGTAATATTTATGAATCATCTATATAAAGTAAAGGAAGTTACCTCCGGTTCGGAACCTATAACTACTGAGAAGATACAGTCAAGGAACTCTGTAGTTTTCTTTAAATAAAAAAATTAACTTATTACTAATTTTGCACCAAGACATACAGTTAGTTTGTCAGTTGTAAAGATTATTAATCCGGTTAATTTATTTATTTAAAATTTCTTGCACGTATTTAAAAGTACAAACAATAGCACGTCATACTACACTTAGGACTTTATACTGTCCTTATGTCGTCCGCATAAGATCTCGAATGGGACTGCAAATGTTTACTTTTTTATTAAACATTTTTGTGCTTAAAGCAACAATCCTTACTTGATATAAATACTCATCTAGATTGTCACGTGTCTGGGTGTTGTAATACCATCGTTGTTCCTGATTTCTGAAATGCAAGTGCTTTAGCTGTTCAGAATTAAAACAATGTATGTGATATTGTCCGATTTTCGTTTATTTATTTAATATCCAAAATTCAAGGTTCGGAAAGATCCCATTTCCCATGTTCTGCTTATTTCGCAACCGCAGCGAGACTGAGGCTGAAGACGAATCTATAATTGAGCCCTCAACCGATCCGGCGCGGACCGGCTGTCGCTCACTGAGTACGCAGAAAGGGCTCGTTCACACTGTTCTTAAGCAGCGTTACCTATTTGCAGGCGCGCAATTAAATAGTGTTTTGATTAATTGATTGGTTTTGTCATTAGAGATATATTATATTTACACTAGCTGTTGCCCGCGACTTCACCCGCTTTATTTTAGAATACACATCCCTACTCATTCCTACTAATATTATAAATGCGAAAGTAACTCTGTCTGTCTGTCTGTTACGCTTTCCCGCTTAAACCTCCCAACCGATTTTAATGAAATTTGGCATAGGTATACCTTGAACCTCAAGAACGGACATAGGCTACTTTTCGTTAGAAAGTAAGGGGGGGGGGGGGTTATGCCACCTTTGAAAGTTTATATGGGAAAATGTTTATTTTTTAAGTTAGAGATATGAAAATTGGCACAAATATAGCTCTATTAAAATATAGACTACTTTTTGTTTCGAATATTAGGGGAGATAGGGGTTAAAGCGACCATGAAAGGATGTAGTCCACGCGAACGAAGTCGCGGGCACAGCTAGTATTGTATATATATATAAATAAAAAATAAGGAAGAGATTTTTCAATTCGCTCGTATTCGATTAGTATGCTAAATGTGTTTTCGCTAATATCTTTGTCGTTTATGAACATATACTTTTTAGTTGAGAAAAGATAAATCCTTATGTATTATATAGTACCACAACATGAGGGTTATAGCTAGCTGTTGCTGCGACTTCGCCCACGTTATATCTAGATAAAAAGTATCCTATATGTTAATTTAGAATGTCATTTCTAAACCCACCAAATTTTTAAAACATTCTGACTGGCCACGGGTACCACAAGGCATACCTGGAGCGCTTTAAGATCTGCGACAACAGCCTGTGCCCGTGCGACAGTTCTTCAATTCAGGACATTGATCATCTCCTGGAAACTTGCCCAATATTTTATTATGATCGCGAAAAATACCTTCTCATCTGCGAACGCAGAAATATAGCTCCTTTCAAACTTATCGAAATGCTCAAAAGTGAAGAGGCCACGGACGCATTCGTCTATTTGGTATCTCTTATAGTGTCGAAAATGAAAGGAATAAATAATACGTAAATCAAAACTTATAGTATAATAAACTCATATATTATATGTATTTATCATCCTGTATCCAATAGCAGGATATACAAATATTAGACACCCAGAAAACAATTAGCACCTGTATTAAAACTTACAAAAAAAATCCCTAAATAATAACTTATAATTATATAAAAAAAGTAAGGTTTCCAGAGCTCTTGGGGGACGCTACATTAGGGCCAGGGGTCAAGCCTTCAAGGTGAGGGCGACAAGTCCAGTAACAGATTTATTATTTATGCTGTAATTGTCGCCCTTAAGCTAGGACCTCATTACCACTTAACATCAGGTGGGATGAGGTCAATCTTAAAGTGTAATATAAAAAAAATATAGTAAATACATTTTCATTGAAAGACGCGTTGATGTCTTATTGGAGTAAGTTCGTAGAGAAGATATCAACGGGTGCAATACATTTACTTGCTTTCTTTGTTATCTGATTTTAATTGGTCCTCTAATACCAACGATGACAAGTGTACAAGTTTAATAGGAATTAAATGAACTTATGTTATAAGTGTTCATAGGATCCGGACACCCTCAGTTTGGAAACTTCATGAAAAAAGTTGAGTTACCTAAGTGAAACTTGTGATAAAGTTAAAGTTGAGATGTGTGTGTGTGTATGCTTGATCTTAGTCATCTCTATCACTGATATGTGAATAATAACCTATTACCTACATAACAGATGGACCTGTCGTCTTTGCAGTAGACACCTTATTTGAAAGTTGAGTCACCTATGTGAAACTTGTGGTGTGTGTGTGTGCGTGATCTTTGCGATGTCAATCATTGATATGTGAAAAATAACCTATTTTATAGCTGTTGAATCTTACGCCCTAACGGATTAGTCAAACACAATAGCCCCCTTTGATTGAATCACTTGTAACAGCACCGTTAGGCCTAGCATGCGCCACGCGAGAAAAATTTATCGCGCTCTTAAGAAATGTCAAAATGTCAGCGTCAACTGCTGATTGGCTGAAAATACAAGGACGGTGTAGTATAACCCAATCAACGGTATAGAAACTTTTGTCGTCTCACGACGACGAGAAATATGACGTATTGCGCATGCCAGGCCTATGTGTCAGCGGCCTAAGGCACAAGGCCCAGCGTGACGGTAATCGGCGCAGCAGAGCGCGCGCCATTTTGTTCCCACTGAGCGCCAATTAGTTCCACTGTGCGTCGAGTAATTTGTCCATCGTTCCATTTTATTAAGGTGCGTTGCTGTTAAGTTGCGTCTAATTGTGCAAGCTGAGGTGTTGGCGTCGCATGCCGACGTTTGCTCGACTATCCGGCACGAAGGACCAAAAGTTTTCAAATAAATCTGCCAGTATTGGGCTGGCTATATTGTACACGGTAGTAGTTGACTTCAGTTTGATTATTCATAAATGCTTTTGGTAAGTTTATATTTTGTACTTCTTTCTATTTATATTTGGACTTCTTCCGAACCTACAAACTCTTTTCAATGCAGCAAAAAGTGCAAAAAAGGCCCCTGAAATTACTTAAATCTGTCAAAATATCCCATTCGATGGTCCTTTTTTAAACCCTAAATATTAGCACACTGTCGAGATTAATACATTTTAGATACTTAACTCAAGCCGGTAACACGTACCCAAATCCCCAAATCTGGTACCTATTTAAGTAATAAACACTATCGAGTTACAAATATGCACTAAACATCGTGGAAGTAGCACCATCTGTATGTCGTTGGCGTAAGGACTAATATCACACAGCAAGTTGCCTTGACGTCCTATTGACCGTACCTACCTACTAGGTAGTACCTAGCATTATTGAACCCTGTTTAATTGTTTGATACACTTCATCTAGATCCAAGAAATGTATTAATGTTAATATTTTCTCAATAAACATTTTGTACGGCCGTAACCCGTTTCTCGAAATCTACTATTTCCTGTACCTAAAGGTTGTCTGGAAGAGATTGCTTTCTAGCAATAAGACCGCCTAAATTGTAGTTGATTATGGCATGTCTGTAAAACCAATTTCTGTAAATTTTTCTGTGCAATAAAATATTTTTTTTTATAACGCACTTCAAGATTGACCTCATCCCACCTGATGTTAAGTGGTAATGAGTTCCTAGCTTAAGGGCAAAAAGTATAGCATATTAAAACTGTTACTATAGTTGTCGCCCTTACCTTGAAGGCTTGACCCCTGCTACTAACGTAGCACCCCCCAGGAGCTCTGGAAACTTTACTCACATGCAGAAACACGACAAGACCGGAGTGATCGCTATTTTGCTGCGGTCTTCTGTAAGGTGGAGGTATTTAACCAGTCGAGCTGCTCCAATTCGAGCGATAAAGTGTATCTATCTAATGTTAACGATGAATTAGTGTAAGCAAATGTTGTTACAGCAACAGATAAATAAAGTACACTGACTAACTAAAACCATAATGTTGCTTCATCAAAAAAGGCACTTACGAACGTATTTTCAGAACCGATTAGAGAAGTTAAACTCGTACTTAGTATACCGAATAAGGCGGTAATAAATAAGCAACAAAAGTGGCGCGACTCTCATGACGCGTAGCAACTATCGGTTACGAGCGTTCGTGTCTTGCGGTAGGTTGTCATTCGCGCATGCGTGGACATACAACATGTAATAACAGTATAGTAACAAGTTTAATGAAACGATAAATTTCGTTACTTAAGTAAAGCAGCCTATGCACTGTCTTACAGTACAAAAGGACATCGTTATATGTGAGTAATTAATTACTTTAATTATCTTACTGTTCGCCGTGAACATAGTTTTCAAAATATAGTAAGGTACAAGTGTACCGTAAGTATAGTAGAAAATGAATTATGTTTGGCTTTTTTATGGTTTTAGAATGTTGGTAATTACGAGGTTAATAAATAGATACAAAAATAAAATTCATTATCGGCACGACCACGGCAAAGGATTTTCGGTGTCGAGGTTCGAGTACCATAAAAAAATATATTTGTTGTATGGGACCCCTCAGAATATATTATTTTTATTTGATTTTAGTATTAGTTGTTATATCAGTAACAGAAATACGTCATTTGTATATATTTCAACTGTCTACGTGCAAGCTGATGACAGATAGACAAGCAGACAGTGAAGTCTAAGTGGGTGTTAACCACAGTTAATATTTAGTTATAAACACATATAAATATACATAATATAAAACACAGTTTTTTGATATAAGTATGTATGATAACATATTGGCTAATATATATAAATGTTATGTTTTTGTGTATTATTTCCTCACTGCCATAAACTCGATTGTGTTGCGACGCTCCACCGACCACGTTATATCATAACATGTCACCCGAGATGACAATGTTGCGCCTGCGCAGCGACAAGTAAAACGACCCACGGAACGTAATAATGCTTTAATTTATTTTTACTTTTAGCCTTGAAATTAAGCTGACTTTAGTCTTGAAAGTAAAATGTCATGAGTGGGTTATTTTATTTAGTACGTACTAGTCCAGTCCTATTAGGGATCCCATTTCGAAAAGGAAGATAATAAACTGAATTTTGGCATATACTTTTATAAGGGAATTTTAAATTTAAAAATACAACACACCATGGGTTTTGCACCGCCCTTATGTTAACATAATAAGAACCAATATCGAACTGTCCCCAAAGCAAGCAAGCAAGCTGTGCAAGTGTTTACCTTCACGTGCAGTTGACTGTACAAAAACAGAAAAAAAAACAATTTTGTTTCATACACATCTCACATAGTCGATATCTAAAAGTCAAGCAATAAAGTGCCGTGATAATATTTCGGAGCTTTAAAATAAGAACTCTATTCATGTATAATTCTGCACGTAGTTCTTTTATGCAACATCAGGCGTGTTACCTCGCTACAAACCGCTGCAACCCGATACATTTCCACTTTCACACCCCGTGGCCCGCGTGTCTACCTGTCATCTACCGGACATATAATACGTAACCTTCAGTCAGTTTTAATTTCATTCTCAAGACCCACCTACTATTACCACCAAGGTTATTATGAAGTTTCGACAATGAAACTGCCGAGTATCAAAAGTCGTAATCGAAACTGCTACAAACGCTTACAATCATTGTAGGTTTATTTAAGAAAGAGAACAGTGGAATAGCATAGCGAGTTATCGCTCGAACTGGAGCAGTTCGACTGGTGAAAACTCGAACCAGCCGTTCATGAGGTCAACGCGTTCAAACATACAAACAAATTTTATACGTTGCATTATAGAGTCCAAATTGCAAACGAATTACTATTGATTTGATTTTCAAAGTTCTTTATTGCCATAAATTTGATAAATACATTATTTCTTACGACTAGCACGCATCGACATAACTATTTCATATTTTATATCTACTTAGGGCTGAGAACACCTTTACAAGTATTACAAAAAAATAACGAGCTATTTTTTTTTACCAAATTGTTAATGAACAAAACAGTATGTATTTTTAGTTTTAATACATTTATTGCATGTAGGCATAGAAAAAGGATAACATTTTCTCTGAATTGGTTATTTTATCAATAACATCATTTGGAACCTACGCATTAGCGATTTATAATTACTATTGTGTACCATCAGAAAACCATCTAATGATGAAGATGAAATATGAGTAGATTTCAAGTTTCAATACCTATCAGTCTTCAAAAGCTGTGTGTGTATGTTTCTACATACTGGTTTGCATATTTATAATATAAGAGCGGATTGAGTCATTAATTTGACTGGAAACTAAGGAAACATCTATTGTACTCGTAAAGCAGTATTGTTCTGCTGCATGTTATGGGTAAAATGGCGTCGTATCTAATAAAGGCGTCTCATCCGGGCAGACGCATAGCCCGCAGCGTGGGACATAAGTATATGACTATTCAGATATATACGAAACAGGGTTCGCAACGTTATTGTAAATTAAACAGTTTATCACGCTTTCTAATTCAAGAGTTACATCGCCAAAGGCATTTACGGACCTAGGTATTTAAGCAAAGATTCTTATGAGGACTTCCGTAGCCGAAAAGCAAGCAAGCCAGACTTTGGCGTCGCGCCATCTCTGAGGTCCCGGGTTCGATCCCCGGTCGGGTCAATACGGGAAACGAACTTTTCTATATTGTCACTGGTCTGCGTGTTGTGATACCATCGTTGTTTCTTTATACCGTATAACACAAGTGCTTAAGCTACTTACCATAGAATCAGAGCAATGTATGTGATGTCGTTCAATATTTATTTATTTATTTAATGTAACCTACTAGTAAAGTTTAAAGTATAAATTTTGTCAGTAATGTGCCAAAGTGGATGTTAGATGTTAATTTTAATCTTCAGTATTCTGAAAGAATCAATATTGAGCAAAACGCATTTAAACAAAGAGTGTCAATGGCTCGATACTTGATTAAGACCGTAAGTGCCTTTATTCTTAATTCTTATGCTTATAATAAAAATCATTGGAATTTTATATAGAACGAAAAAAAACTACAAACCATATAGCTAGACACGTAGGTACAAAATGATACGGTTATGTTTTTCCCCGTCATCAATCTGCTTTTATTCTATTACAAAAAGTTGGCACCCCTATTACGAACACAGAACGAACTAAATCTGAACAATGAACTTAGGACATGTTTACAAAGGGCTGGCGTTAGATATAGGAAAAGGAAGAGCCGCCAGAAATCTATGGTTGCAGTTGGAATCCACAAAGTAAAACCTTGGGCCCCCTTTTACAGGTGATGCTGGTACCTGGACGATTCAAAAGTGTAATATGTAACCTACTTGAATAAAGAAATATTTAAGTTTTTGGAGTTTTGTGGTGCCGTCGTTGTTTCTGATTTCTCTAACACAAGTGCTTTAGCTAATTACCACAGAATCAGAGCAATGTATGTGATGTTGTCCAATATTTATTTATTTATTATTATCTAGTTTCTACTAGTTAAAATTGAAAAAATATTTTTGCGTTTGATCGCGAGGAGATCGATTTCACGTATTATTGTAGATATATATATATTTTGTTGTTTTCTTTTTATGTCTCCTTTCTGTATATGTTTACTTATATGACAATGTTGTGATGTCTTTAAGTAATAAATGTTTCTTTCTTTCTTTGATAGTCCATTTATCGAGAAAGGCTTAAGGTTATATGTATAACATCAGGCTGTTCATCACCACAATTGGCGCGATGAATCAATTGAGAATGTTAACTAATTCTTAGCTCCCATAGGTCGCAGCATTTTGTTACATAACCTAAATCCTTCGTTGATAATTGGCTACTTGACAGTGTTAACAATAAAATACGAAAAGTTTTAGATACGTTAGCTTATTAGTTAAGTAATAATTTTACTTTTTAATTAAAAGAATATTAAGTATTATATTTTTGCAAAATAAATTTTACTTTTTTTATCTGTGGAACAAAAGAACCGAAACGGAAACCAACATTGCAATTCGAAACCTATTTATTGAAAATTATTTATTTTAATGTGGCGAAACAATGATTATTTCACCGATTAAATTGAATTATTGTGTCTCTAATCGTATTAAGAATTTATTGAAACATTTTCCGTTTATCTAAATTAAGTCGTTCCTATGCGTATCGGTTCGTTGTCTAGGACGTTGACGTCATAATTGCAACAGTGACGAGACTTGGCGATTTCGCGCGCTTTTTAAATGTGTTACACAAAATCTTATTTTTACCTGGTTATTTACATTTTTTCTAGATAAATCGAATTGCTTGGGATATATAATGAACGGGCGCACATTTTACAATACTTTTTCAAAAACTGTCAAGTAGCCAATTCTACTATCTAACACAAGACACACAAGAGATGTATATTTTAAGTGTTATATCCTTCTTAAATACGGTGTAAATTTGAATGTACGGATTTACGGATGTTAGTTTCGCTTTCACGCAAAAACCACAGAATGGGTTTGAAATCGAGAAATCTCCTTTTTGAAGTTGGTTAAACAATAAGCACAGTTTGTTCAGACAATCAACAGCTGACCGCAGTTCAAACATGGCGGTGCCGGCCTACCGCCGGAGGCCCGGTCGCTCTCGATGTTTAAACTACGTACGTGATGCGGTTCGATTCCCGGTGATAAACACACGGTTACTTAAAGCGTAACTACAGGGTGACTAGTCGGTAAATGCCATGGGGCCCCAGCCAGAATCCCAACTTCCAACATTTATTATATTTAAAAGAAACATCTCCCCTTTGGGTGTAGGATTCGAACCCAATACCTTCACTGACCACGCGTGCTGCTCTTTCAAATGAGCTAATCGCAAGTTATCGTCAGCGATGAATTTGTATGTTGTATTAACCCTCGTACCTAGTTATCGGCCCTTGGTATGTACCTACATTCGTTGTAGAAATGTTTGAAAACCACAGAACCGAAGACACCTTGATATTTGAATCGATTTTTAAAAATATATATTATCAAGAAAAAAGAAAAAGAACGGCGAAAGCACTATAAAAATTATGAAAATGTACATTAATGTACATACATATGTGTACATTGATTGTTTCACACTTGGTAAAAAAAATGTTTTCGTCTTTGATTTATTTTACTTACCTACTTGTATTAAAATTCATCAAGCTTTCAATGCCCTTGCAAACAATTAGTTAATATCCAGTTTTGGATGGATGGAATATGAAAAATTTTACCATTGTTTTACAAATTTTTTTCACACGCATTTTTGTCTGGGTGGAGATTGAACCCACGAATCTTGAAATCAGCCAAGAGCAAGCAAGCTAGCCTCCTGTTGTTTGTTGATTTTTTTCATTTCAATGGGGCAATCTGTGCCTAATTTTGAAGGTAATAAGGACTCAAAAAGCAGACTCCACTATCATTGTGTCGTGACCGGCGCGCGTGTCGCGACGCTCCATCCGACGTGTGTACGAGCCCTTACATCACGACACCAGCTCCGCGTGGCACTTACGAGAACATCACGACAAACATTTGCAGTTCGATATTCGTTTCTATGCCAACGTAATAAGGGACGTAGAGTGTTCACAATCTGACGCAGTATCGTATCGTAGCGTAAGGGGGCCGACGGCCGTCGCCCGACTCCTGCGGCCGGCACACGAAAACCATAAACCTCGACTCGAACAGATGAGGCGAAAGTAACAAGGATTTGAAGTTGGCACTCTCTATTCCCTAGTCACTACCCCCTCATCTTAGACCAGTGTAATTTAGGGGCCTCTAGTGACCTGCGCTTATGACCCCCACTCCAATCGATCTACCCCAGGGTTTTTGAGATGTAGGTATTTAAAAGCTTTAAAGGTATAATATAAACAATATAAAATTAGGGGGGGGACGGGGCGAAAAAAATGACAAGTTTTGTGGAGCTTAGCTCCGAACAAAACGAGTATATACTAGATCATTATCCTTCACGGAATCTTTGTAAAGCAAGAGCACCGAACACCTATAATTTGTCACGTGACATTGGCAGATAAAGAAATAGCTATTGTTGGCAGGGCCGGCGTTAGGGTGGCGCGCGGTTGGGCAACAGCCCAGGGCGCTCGGACTTGAACGGGCGCTAGAAAGCTATCCTGAGGTACCCAGATGTATTCCCCTAAATCGATGTATTGGTATACGCTTTTACAGGGGCGCTGGCGGAAATTCGTCCAGGGCGACAGTAATGCTAGAACCGGCACTGATTGTTGGTATTAAACATTAAGAAGTTAGTAAGATAAGGTCTACGTTAAATCATGTTTAATTAAAAAAGGGTACTACAAACTTGATGAATATTTCAATGATAAACATATATGGACATGATTGTCTGCTCGCTCGCACACCATATTTTTAAGTTCTCTAGTTCCAAATATTGTAAAGATTAGGATAACTACTGAGTTTCTTGCCGGATTCTTCTCGGTAGGATTAGGTTCCGAACCGGATGTAGCTTCAATGTTGGTTTGTATTCATTCTGACGATGCATAAGTGTTACTTGTAACCAACATGAATAAATGAATTGATTATTATGATTAAGTGCAACATATACTACTTATACATTATTTTATATGTGACTTTTTAATGTCGTGACTAGAGTGTCGTGAACTCCATCGTGTGTGCACGCCCTTACCACTGTAAGGGCGTGCACACACGATGTGACACACGACGCGACAAGTGCACACGATCCGAGATGGCATACGCCCGTAATTCAAAATAGTATGAAATTGAGAGGAAGACTAAGATTCATGCCTCGCCAGGATTTATGTCGATAATCTGCATATCAATTTATGCAACGAAATTGAAGCGGCCAAGCGTGAGTCGGATGCAGTGGCGGATTTACCAGAAGGCTGAGTAGGGCGACAGATTTTAGGGGGCGGCAAATTTGCCCCAAAATAATCCACCACTGGTCGGACGCTGACGGTTTTTTGAAATAAATTATTTTTGTAAGAGTACGACACTTGTACTTAGCTATGATCTTTACTAGTGTATTTTTGGATTATGCAAAAATATGGCTATCCTCAGGGCCGACCTCTAATTCACTACAATACAACGGTTTTGGGTTACCTCTTAAGAATGCCCTGTTCCAATATTTTACCATTCGTAACGTGTCAAAAATGACTATCTGTTTATATATCCGACTATCAGACGTTAATTCTAATTTCGGATTTACGTTCCATATCAGGTGTCAGTCGTCCGTCAGTCGTTTTTGGCTTACGCCTCGTATAATTAATAACTACCCGTAACTAGAATGGATCGTTTTTCAAATACAGTAAAAGCTCCATACTCACGGTTCCCGTATTCGCGTTTTCACTATTCGCGGATTAAAAAATTGAACTAATTTTCTGTATTCGCGGCAAAGAATTCCATATTCGCGGATCTTGTAAGCTTCGAGTAGAATAAATGGGCTAATCTCAAAGTTCTTTAGGCACTAAAAAGTTATCTTGAAAAACCTTAGCGAGGGATTATGGCTTTCTGGTAGCATTAACCTGAGAAAATGGATAGGTAGTACTTTTTTTTTGTGAAAATTCTAACTAAATTCATCAATAACTTGTCCAAACCCTAACCATTTTAATATAATAAATTAATAAAAACTTAACCCTGGAACGTATCTCCTACAACGCCATACAAATAGCCGTTCCATGTTCACGGTTTCCATATTCGCGGCATATTTGTGGAACATAACCCCCGCGAATAAGGAGCTTTTACTGTATTGGAACCGTGGTGAGTTAAACTTCGGTTGTTAATTTAAAACATTGCACGGCAAACTTTTCCACGGCGCCCGTTAAAAAATAAAATAACCTCCACACATAATGGCTCCACCACAATATATAGAAGTTGTAGTAAACACATTAAAGTATTCAAAGAAATCCGCGGCCAGCTCGGTTCGTTTTGTAACCGTCCATTGTTTTATTTGCAGCTCCGACCATCCGCGTGGGTTTAATGGGGCAACAGACTACTTTCCGCCACAGGCATATAAATAACTTAGTACTTTTGTAAATTGTTCTTTCAAAAGGAGCGTGGAGAAACGTCTTGCGGGCCAGTATGGCGATGTTATAGATAGGATATTACGGTATCAAAAAGCTTTAAAAAAAGTTCTCCTTGTACTCCGAAGCAGCCATAACAGGGACGGGGGGTTTTAGTGGGCAGTCTTCGTTCTTCTCAGAGCGGGGGGAGTCCCCCACACTGACGCCTTCCCCAACAGAGTGGTGTGGTGCGCGAATGCAATTAAAACAAAAGGTATTTGCTGTTACTATGATCCTGATTTGACGAATCTAGTTAATACATTAGAGCGATTGGCGTCTGTCCTTAGCAATCAAGAGGAACCAGACCTATTCAGATCATAGCCAGGACCAACGGCTTAACGTACCTATATTAAAAAAAAAAAAAAACAAATTGTAGCTCTAAAAATTACAAAACTAAATTAGCAATGAGGCATGAGCAGGTCTCTTGACTCGTTGAAACGATGACTGACGGAAAAAGTAGCGTAGAACGGACCTACACAAGATCGACAGAGTACCTTGTCGCAATTAAGGGTAGTAAAGGATCCAAGTGGCACAAATAAAGTAATTGTTACTTTATAAGGCGGCCAGACTTTGACAACGCGCCATTTCTGAGGTCCTGGATACGATCGCCGTTAGGGTCAATATGGGAAACGAACTTTTATATATTGTCTCGGGTCTAGGTGTTTGGTATCTTCGTTATTTCTGAATTCTGTAACACAAGTGCTTAAGCTATTCACCACAGAATCAGAGCAATGTATGTGATGTCCAGTATTTATTATTATTATCTGCGTTTTATTAACAACAACCTAAAATTAAATATGTTCAGCAGTAAGGACTTCTTTCGGCTGATAAAATATGATGAATCCGTAAATAAAAATAGGTCATTAAAATTATATTTGCAGATAGTCATCTTTCTTTTAGTTAATACATCGTTTGAATATTAATTTTGGCTATGAACATTTCTTAATTGAGTTTGGCATTCTTGGGAAGAACCCAAAGAGGTTAGGACTTTGTTACAAGCGAAGTTTATTTTTACACTCTTGTTTTTAATTATGAATTATTTACACAATTTTAACTCACTTAAATTCCACAAACTACTTACATAAACAAAATTACACGTCAAATGTAACAGTCAGGATAAGACGAATCGGATATTCCCACAAGTATAACACATATCAATTGAAAATGTGTTAGCTTCTTACGATAAAATATTATTAATTTAGAGGAAAAATCGCAACTTAAAAATACAGAACTTACCAATAAGTCCGAATTATTGCATCCTTGATTCCTTGAACTTTTTCCTAAAACATCACCACAAATCCACTTAGCGACAAACTCACTCAAACTGGCCACAGTCACTTGCAATCTATCAATCTTTTTAATCCAATCTTTTTTTCATAGACCACCGTTACGCGCGCGTGACATATTTGAAAAGAAAAAAAAAGAAAATTCGAAAATGGAATCGTTCGAAGGCATTCGTGCGTCCCCGGCGACTGCCGCGCGCCAACGTGCCAGCCTTCGGCGACATCTCTCTCTTTCGCACACGCACCAATAAATTTGTGAGACAGAGACGGAACGTGCGAGGGGCTTGATCGAATATTTGCAAAAAGCGAGCTTTTTCATAGTATTGTTAACAAGTTTTCCTCTGCAAGTACAAGTTTATGATTAGTTACAGGCAAGTAACCTTTTGTTTTAATGGTCTCTCGTATGAGTTACATAATGTAATGCCTTTGGTCTGCATATAGCTATTAATGATGTTTTGTTGAACTTCGACTACATTAACTACAATGAATCAATATTAAACCTACCGCCAGTAAAAATAGGCACGTTATATCCTAAACTAGCCCAACATTACTGAACTTTAGCTTAAGACGTGGGAAATCTTCAGACATGGCTATGACGGATTTCTGGGTAATCGAGACCTAATTGTTTCTCTTTATTATCTGAAATTTGTTTAATAGGTATTAGGCGTAGGTAGACTAGTAGGTACTTAGATACTTTAACGTTCAACAAAATAATGATGAAAAAATTGCCAACGTAGAGAATTTTGTAAATTTTATTAAATATATTATAATATATAGGATAGCTTTTTAAGTATATAAACAACTGGGCTTGGGTGTGCCCACGACTAGTTCGCTTTATTTCGGCGTAGACACTATCCTGTGTATTATTAAAGTATATAATTAATCAAGCTACAAAAATTTTATACAATTACATTCAGTGGTTGTGTGAAAAAATAATCACCTTTTCAATCAAAATTATTTCCGACTTTAGCACTACAATTGAACTGCATGAGTGAATTGTGATGCGCTTTTTACCATACTTAGATAGGCAACCAATTATTTTATTTATTTATTTTCATTTAATAAGTTTTTTTATAAAGTTATTTTATTAGTGTGGGATAGCGGATGTATCCGAACGTTGTGCATGTGCGATGCCTGTACGTATGAATATCCGAATAGTGAGAATGTCAGAGTTAGATTTAAACGACGGACGAACGACGACAATGTGTGTGGTGTATTTAATTTTATTTGGCTAATATATTTCGATTATTTACATTTGCTTCTTTCATTTCCCATTCCACTACATTAGTTACAAAGTTAGTGATATTTAATATAATGACTTTAGTAAAATGCAAATGAACATCCAGCAAATTATTATAATCATACTCGAATAATTTTGTTATTTAATTAATTTTAGCAAGTAGGCATTCCTAACTAGATAGGGTTTTAATTTTAGGTTCCGAAACTTTAAGATTGAAAAAGGCCTTATCTACAGCACGCCAAATATAAATTATCCTAGGTGCTCTCAGCTGCAACGATTGCCAACAGTCAGCAAATGTTATCACAAGGATCAGACGCGATGCGGCAGTGACGCGAGAGTGACTCGAAAGCGATGCGACAGTGACGTGACGTGACAGTCGCATGCGCAAATTGGCATCCGGACTGCCCACGGTTTTCTAGACCTAGAACAACCGTAATGATTGAGGAGCATATCGATTTATCGCTCGAACTGGAGCAGCCCGACTGGTGTAATACCTCCACCTTACAGAAGACCGCAGCCAAATAACAATCACTTCGGTGTTGTTGTGTTGCTGCATCTGAGTAAGGATTCCAGATTTCCTAGGGGGTGCTACGCTACATTAGTAGTATGGGTCAAGCCTTCAAGGTAAGGACCTCATTACCACTTAACATCAGATGGGATGAGGTCACTTGAAGTGCAATTAAAAAAAAAAGCATGTATCAGACCGAAATATTTTTAAAAAATATCTTCAACTAGTCAGTACCTAATGGGGACTACCGCGCATGAAAAATCCGCTAGATGACACTACGTGGGCGTGGTCCAGCTGCTTCGGGATTGGTGATTAACATGTCATGGTGACATATCTATCGATGTCCCGTTAATGTCATGTCAAAAAAAACAATCTCGAAGCAGCTGGACCTCTCACACACGTAGTGGCATCTAGCGGATTTTTAATGCGCGGTAGTCCCAACAAACTTTTGAAATCAAAATAAACATCAATGTCACTTTAAAAAAATAAAATACAATGTATAAATATACTATACAAAAAGGTGCGAGCTTGCACGATATTTAAAACCTATAAGTATATAGAAGCTTAGCTTAGCTAGTGTGCATAGAAAATTATTGTAATTTATTATTTTATTCCAGTAAAAAATTTCTTCGTATTTAGCGAGCAGTTACTTCAAACGATCATAAAAATATGTTAAAGGACCTGACGGACAGCAATCAATAACGAGTACAAAGTAATCCAATAAATTCATTAGTACGAGACTCGCCGAAGGGAGTTTTCAATTATATTCCTTTAGCCTTTTTTGGGTATGCAAATCGGAGTCGTAAGATGCGGACGATATGCGCGCGCGACGTTAACATGGGTACTCGAAACAAAACGACCGCCATTTTGAAATATGGCCGCCGCGTCCGTCCCGCGACGCACAAAGGAATTAATGAGGAATGGATCCCGCTGAATGTTGCCAAATGAAAGGAGCGGGTCTTTTGTACGGTCAAATGCATGTCAGACTACACTTGGACTTTGGACCACCTTTATTTCGTTGGCATAAGAACGAATACCGAACTGCAAATGTTAGTTACATTTGCATATTCATGTTGAGTAAGCCTTTATTAGCAGCTTTATTGTGACTAATTTATATCACCTCTAATGACCTCAGTGATAAAGAGTTAAGGTCAAGGTTGAATCTTAACGCATTACTGTAAACCAAGACATGGTGTACATTTTGAATAGAAAATGGACCTAAACTGCGCCAGACAGCCAAACCAATTACCTAAGAGATTTCATCTAACATACGTTGCCTTCAAGGAATCCTTGGAAAGATATGTAGATAGATACACTTTAAAAAAAACTTTAGAACACCGATGTTCTACCGTGAAAGTTTTACGTTACTTCGCTAAATTGTCTAACTGTCTACAAACATAAAAAGACCATCCGATTAAATACCGGTGCAGAATCAAACTACACAATTAATTTCAGAACAACGCCGTTAAACAGAAACCAAATGCCAAATGTGATGTCATTTTCCCAATGAAGTGCACATTCAACTTTCTCCATCATCTACTTAATCACAACAAACCTCTCGAATGTTTGACCACACTTACCAATCAGGAAGGCCTATCCCTCATCTCCCATTAATCCGACAGCTGGTCAACTAGACCCGTCGCAACAGGTTCACTGTTTAGAGTGCACCACAACTGATGTGATTAATCTCGATACGTCACTCAATATTAAAGCGTTAGCTGTTTTTGTGGCAGCGAAAGGCGTTACGATTTGTAAGTGGGTATGGGTATATTTCACACCTACGTTTATAATTTTGAAACCTGATTGAAAGGAGAGGGCCATTGGAGCGAAATCTACTCCGAATCCAAAGTAGTACTAGATATATCAGTTTATGTACGGTCAACAAAATGCACCCTACGGCGAATAAAGTCGTAAGCGACGTAACACGTTATTTCGCTTACGACTTTATTCGCCTTGGGGAGCGAAAATATTAAGGAAAACACTTGTAGTTCGATATTAATTCTAATGCCGACGACATAGGAGCAGTACAAAGGCTCAAGTGTATAGTTTGGCGAGTTTTTGTCTGTACCTAATACCTATCCTACAACAAGGGATAAGGCCTTTTTTTCGGGAGGAAATGCATTGACGCACCCTACCGTCACCCGAGCGAGTGTGGGACTCCTTGCCCTTATGCGGACAGCAATACCCACTATAATCCTCCGGTGGATCATTGCCCTTATGGTGCCATGGGAACAGTAGACCTACCAGTTGGCAGATAGATAGATAGATAGATAGATATACTTTATTGCACAAAATCTTTACAGAAAAATTATAGTACAATTTAGGCGGTCTTATCGCTAGAAAGCGATCTCTTCCAGACAACCTTAAGGTAGAAGAAATAGTAGATGGCGAGAAATGGGTACGGCCGTGCAACATAAATACAGTTTTTATTTTAGAATTATTTCGTAGTTTAACATGATAAACATACATAAACTCATAAATATATAACATTATATATATATATATATATATATAAATAAACATATTTAACATATATGAAATCAAGTAAAGAGTTTTGACTCAAAAAAAAAATAACAATAATAATGTTAATAAGTAGGATAAGTGTATGAAAATTACTGACAACCAACATGCCCCGCTGGAATTATAGATAGAGGACATAAATTAACATTCATTAAGTGAGAGGAAGTACGATTTAACCCTGAGTTTAAAAATGGGAAGGGTCTCAGATAATCTGATAGATAAAGGTAAAGAATTCCATAAGCGAATTGATTGGATAGTGAAGGATTGGGAATAATATTCAGAAGAATGAGTAGGAAAAGTAAGGAGAAGTTTACGGGAGGACCGCATGTCACGTTCCTGGTTGAGCTGCAAGAAACGGAATCGTTCTTTAAGAATGGCCGCTAATTAAGCAACCCCCTCATCTCCCTCTGGAATGTTTTGTTAGGACGGGGATAAGGCCTACATCTTTGAAATCAATGGTTGAGTTAAGCGATGACTGGCATATACGTCATATGGGAAAGAAACTCTATATCTGCCATAGGCTAATTTAAATACAAATGATGTTTCTAGATAATTAAAACTGCTACCCAAGGTCCTATTCTACGCTGACAAAGTCGGTAGCTAGTTAACATTTTATGAACTTAGCATACGTGTTACTCAAAACTGAAGAAATGAATGAATGAATTATTTATTTATTTACTCTCACAATAGGTTACATTGTACTTATGGCCGGCCACGGGATCGCACTCGTACTATTCCCTTTTTTATGCATTTACCACTGATTCTTCGCTCCTGTAGGACGCAGTGTGATGCTATATAACCTAAAGCCTTCCTCGATAAATGAACTATCCAATACAAACATATTTTTTCAGTCGGTACCAGTAGTTTCCAAGATTAGCGTGTTCAAACAAACAAACCTTTCTTGCGACACGCATCAGCTACATAGTTTAACATACAAAGGTCCACGCATCATCAATTGAAGCGTGACGTCATTACCTCACCGGCGCAGTTTCTCAGCCTTGCGTCGTTAGCATTCTGCTCCATTCGGCGCTGAATGGGCATTGTGATCAAGGCTGAACTCATCTCGTGGGAAACCCCGGGCTCCCATACGCACAAATGGAGATTCCACTCAAAAGTGGGTTTGTTGTGCAATGACAATCACTATTCGAACGTAAACGGAATAAAACGCGCAAAATTATCAAACTAAAAACTCAAACTCAAACTCAAATATTTCTTTATTCAAGTAGGTTACATATAACACTTTTGAATCGTCATTGAATACAATGCAAAGTGATTCTACTTCCGGTTCGGAACCTATATCTACCGAGAAGACACCGGTAAGAAACTCAGCAGATCATTTACAGTATCAGTATCTAACTTATTGCTATGTGTAGCTCACTTTGGACCAAGTCATATAGTTTTGGTTTTGATGAGTGATGAAACAAATAAGTACTCAAGTAAGTTTTTACTTTCGAGAGGTACGCTGGAGCAGACCAGTCCCCAAAGGTGGCACCTGTTCACAAGCATGACGTATGTGCCAGCCATCGCTTCACTCAACCATATTGTAGGGAATGTAACGACCCGCCACATAGCGCCACCACCCCAGTGACATTTTAGTGAGCATGACTACTCCATCTCCCCATAATTTGTAAGTATTTATTATCTAAAATAAATTCATCAAACAACTATAGGACCTGGCGCACGAAGTAGTAACCTACATTTTGATTTAGATTAAAAAAAAAGAAATAAATCTATTATACCTAGTTCATAATTATACATAATTCACAAATATACATTTTATATCCATAATAGATATTTTTAACAATATCAATGTCATTATGTAAAATAAAAGATTGCATTATCATGATGTCAACGAAATTAAATTTTAAGAAAAGAAAAATAAATATCTACATATTTAATAACATGTGCAGGCAAGTTAAATAGTGTTAGGCCATATATCTTTATCGTTAAGGAAATCATCTACTTTATAATAGCCCTTCTTTATAAGTAAATTTTTTATCTGTAACTTAAACTTGTGTATAGGTAAGTCAACAAGAATTTGCGGCAATTTATTAAACAATTTTATGCTTAATCCAATAAATGAATTCCTAGTTTTGTGGAGTCTACGATTTGGAACAGCAAGCTTATGTTTATTCCTGGTATTAAAGCTATGTACATCAGATTTTTTAGGAATGCTGTTCAAATTTTTGTGAACATGCATTACACAGTCGAGAATATATTGTGATGCGACTGTTAAGATGTTTATCTCCTTAAATCGCATTCACAGCGAGTCACGTGGTCCAAGCCTGTAGATAGATCTTATAGCCCTCTTCTGTAGGACAAAAATAGTCTCAATATCGGCTGCAGACCCCCATAAGAGCAGACCATAAGACATTACGCTGTGAAAATAGCTAAAATAAACCAATCTAGCTGTTTCCACATCAGTCAAATCCCTTATTTTCCTCACTGCATACGCGGCTGAGCTAAGTCTTGCCGCCAGAGTAACTATGTGAGGATACCATTGAAGCTTAGAGTCCAAAGTGATGCCAAGGAATACTGTCGAGTTGATAACCTCTATAGGCTCATCACTCATTTTAATCACAGCATTAACTTGTCTCACATTGGGCATTGAGAACTTTACACATTTGGTTTTCTTGGCATTAAGTGATAGATTGTTTGTTCCAAACCATTGTGTAACTTTAGAGAGGGCATTATTAACATCATCAAAATTTTGTTGCTGTCGATTAATTTTAAAAATTAACGATGTATCATCCGCAAATAAAACTGTATCACACAAGTTTTTCGTAAAAAAAAGGGAGATCATTAACGTATATCAAAAAAAGCAAAGGTCCTAATATGGAGCCTTGGGGAACTCCCATGCTTAAGGGGGCACCGGATGAATTGACTCCATTTACATTGACTTTCTGTGTTCTGTCCGATAGATATGACAGAATCAAACTTAATGAATTTTTCGAAACACCATAATGCTGTAGCTTCATTATTAGCGTTTGATGATTAACGCAATCAAACGCCTTTGATAAATCGCAGAAAACCCCAACCGCATCTCGTCTGCTCTCCCAAGCATCAAACACATGCTTAATGAGTGCTACTCCTGCATCAGTTGTGGATTTTCCTTTTGAAAATCCATATTGATTTTTATGCATTAAGTTGTTAATTGAAAAATGGGACAACAGCTGTTGGAACATAATTTTTTCAAAAATTTTACTGAATGCAGGTAAAATTGATATTGGTCTAAAATTTGATGGATTACTTTTATCGCCCGATTTGAATAATGGTATAATTTTGCTAAATTTCATTAAGTTTGGAAAAATACCATCATCAATGCATTTATTAAATATTAAGACTAAGTGTGGGGCAGTACAGTTTATTATATGTTTTAGTATATCTGTCGAGAGTCCCCACAAATCTTCAGTTTTTTTCATATTTAACTCCTTAAAAGCCTTGATAACATCCTGAAAGTTAATATACTCAAAGCGAAATGAAATTTTACACTCATCCACATGAGTTTTAAGGAGGGTATTTGCAAGATATGGGTTTGAGGGTAATCCACAAGTTGTCGCAATCGGTACATTCGAAAAGAATGTTTCAAATGCCATTGCCACTTCCGTATCAGAATTAAGAGTGACGTCATTGACTTTAAGAGAAAACTTGTGATCTTGTGTTCTATTATTACAAGTCTCTTTATTAATTATTTGCCATGTAGCTTTGCTTTTATTTGTGGCTCTTAGTATTTATGTCTTCAAAAAGTTGGACTTTGCAATAGCGCATATCTTTTTGAATAACTTTGAATAATTTCTAACATATTCTATAATTAATGGGTCATTAGAATGCGCTTTTATTTCGTACAGTTCGAAAAGTCTGCGTCTACTTTTCAGTATGCCTAGTGTGGCCCAATCACTGAATTTAGTTTTGGATGATTTTTCATATAAACAATCAACACTACTTGCAGAATCAAATTTAATTAGAGGTACTTTATTGGAAATGTTCATTTTAAACTTTTCGACACGTCTCGTGGTAATCGGTCTACAAACAACAAGTGAAGGTTTTGATACATTATGGTGTTCGAATGCAGCTATCTGACCACTATGATCCGAGTTAATAAAATGTATGATGGATTTTTCCATTGCACTACAGTTACTAAAAATATTGTCAATACATGAGGCCGAAGTGGGGGTAACTCGTGTAGGTTCATTAAAAAGATTATATAAATTAAATGATTGAAAAAGATTCTGAAACCTACTAGAGTTTTGGGAGGTGTCTAATATATTAATGTTAAAATCTCCACATACAACAACTTTTTTATTCGAATCGCAAATTTGCAACAATTCAGATTCTCCAATTAATTGCAACAGAACTGCAAGCAAGTTGTTTTTCTTGTTATGATTTGTGGAGTTTAGTAGGTTTAATCAGAAACAGGTACAAGTTGTGACTAGCAAGTTAATGTAAAATAATGTTACTAACGAACTATAATCTCCAATCAACATTGATTTGGGTACAATTTAATAAAGTTCTTTACAGTTTTAATGCATTAGTGGTTGAGTGCGAGAAATAATTAAGGAAACAATACTCCCCCGGTAAAATCCGTTGTTCTTTCGAATTTGTTGTTGTTCACTTTGACAGCCGGTCGGCTGAACATAACTTGCTCGAAATCCAAGTATTTCACCAGTTAACTTCTTGCAAACGATACCACTGCATATTTGTATAGGATGCAGTAAAATAAACACTGTTTTAATAGCTAAAACACTTTAGAACTAATTAATTAATGAAATTTTAAAATCAGCTGGCCATTAGACGTACGTCACTTAGTGTGGCCACATCAAAAAAAAAAGAAAAGAGAAAAGAGTAAGAGAGGTAGGGCATAGCGATTTATCACTCAAACTGGAGCAGCCCGACTGGTGAAATACCTTACAGAAGACCGCAGCCTAATAACAATCACTTCAGTGTTGTGTTCCTGCGTGTGAATAAGGTTTCCAGAGTTCCTGGGGGGTGCTATATCAGTAGCAGGGGTCAACCGTTCAAGGTTAGGGTGACAAGTCCAGTAACAGATTTACTATGTTGTACTTGGCGACAAGAGACTTAACTAAGCTAGGATCTAATTACCACTTAACATCAGGTGGGATGAGGTCAATCTTGAAGTGTAATATGTATATAAAAAACTAGAAAGGAATCAATGTCTTAATCTAAATTTTGAATAACGATGACCTCGGTGGCGCCGTGGCTAAGGTAGTCGTACGAAGAGCAAAAGGCGGGACCTTTTGCGCGATTCTATGTCAATTCGGAAAACGATTTTTTTATTATCTCAGATCTGAGTGTGCCAGGACCCCTTTGAGTATTTAGTAACGGCCATATTCATAAACAATAAGACCTGGTTTGAACATTATGTGAAGGTCGTGGGTTCGATTCCCGGACCGCAAGGGGAGATAAAAAAATTATGTTTCTAATAAGTATTTAAAGTTCGCTAGTACGGCGTAAAGTACCTACTAAAAATCGATTATGCAAAAATATGTAAAAAGCATGCAGGCCATAAATATTTATTTATAACCTTTTTTTATATTGACCTCATCCCTCTTGGTATCAAGTTGTAATGAGGTCCTAACTTAAGGACGACAAGAACAGCAAATAAAGCTGTTACTGAACTTGTCTCCCTTATCCCGAAGTCTTGACCCCTGCTACTAATGTACGACTCCTGGAATGGAACCTAACTCACACGCAGGAACAAAACAACACCGAAATGACCGTTATTTGGCTTCGGTCTTCTGTAATGTGGAGATATTTAACCAGTCGGGCTGCTCAAATTCAAGCGATAAATCGCTACGCCCAACCTTTCTTAAAACTATATCTCTTTAAATATTTTAAAGAGACTGAAAAATTTCATTTTGCGGTGCGGGACTCGAACCCTCGACCTTCACGTATCGCGCGCGCTGCTCTTCCAACAGAGCTAACCTATATCTATATCTCTTTAAACTATGGATCAGACTAATAATCGTTTGGACATTTTTAATTCTTTGATTAAACCATAACCTTTTTGTGTATGTACGGTCGAAAGTAAGTGAGACTATACACTTCGAACTTTGTACCACCTTATTGTCGGGGGCGTAAGAACTAATTTCGAACAGTAATTGTTTACCTGCTGTTTACCGTAAAATTTATTATATTATCTAAAGAAAGCAATAACTGACGTAAAGTTTATTTAAAAAATTGGTTGCCTTGTGGCAGTTTCGATTAATCAACGCTGAAGCGGTTTTTGTGGTGAAATTCGGTCGTCACTGTTGAAGGGTAAATTGCAGGTTGCACAAGATTATGCACTGATCTGACCGATGGTCTCCCCACTGGTAATAGATTCGAGAATCTGCAGTTTTTTTGGTATAAATAATATCAAATTTTATCGCGCTCTCAATACCGATAAAATTCAGTTTGTCAACTGCCGATTTGCTCAAAATACGAAGGTAGTATTTTATCAGCCAATCGTAACTGTGGACTGTATGAATAAAAGGTTCTTTAAAATGTAAAAGGTATATTTAAATAATAAAATGTTAACACAAACCAAAATAAAATTAAATAATTAACAGAGAAAAACTAAAAGACGTATTTACGGAGCGCGTGAGAAAAGACAAAGGGAAGAAAACAAAAGAATAACTGTTCTTTTCAAACTTATAAATTATTTTTAATAATACACGAATAAGGTCGTATTGCTACCGGCCTGTCGTCGACATTCTCCCGCCCGTAAGGCTCTGCCTTACACCAGAAAATAAAATGAAGTCGACGTCAAGCCGGTTAGGTACTGCAAATTATTGACCAGCTTGCGGACTGGTCGCCGTAGGATGCCACCGGCGGTGGCAACATCCGCTACTCGCACCGTTCCATCACGACCGGAGAAAACAGCGACTATTCTTCTTCTAAGCCAAATTTTTTTGGCGAGCATCCTCTTCCGGCCATAATGATTGCATCCGATGACAAACTGTGTAAGTGGAGTGGCTCTTGAAACTAACCACGTTAATAAAGCGACGTACCATTTCTCTCATCTTCGACCAACTGGGACATCCAATGGTCCAAATAATTGAAAACGGGCGATGATGATGTTCCATCAAAACGTCCGGTAGATTTCGAGTTGGCAGTAGTTGCAGCTTCCACAGACACGCTGTAGCGACGCTAATGACAGTGGGTCGCAGTCGAATAATATGTAAACGTTGACGTAGTTCGTTCTAGTGTTTCATTATAGCAATGACCAGCTGTCCATTTGTAGTACTGATCAGTTAGAAGTTTAGTATAGAACAGTAACCATTTAGTACAAATGGCGTGCGTAAACCATCAGGTATACTTTCATCAGCTAGCTTAAGACGACTCTCCACAATCAGAAGTCCTAGCTCATCTAAAATCGCTTTAATGTGTCTCAACCGTGAGTTTGAAGGTTGTGACTGGTTGCTTCTAGCCGCTCCTATTCCTCTGCTGAAGCAAGTCGCCTGGCTGGGGTGCCTCAGATGATGATCTTGAGCTCTCCTTATGTCTCGGGCGAGTAACGGATGTGGCCGCGCAGGTGATGCATGTGTGCGTTTCCGCGTCTGAAAACCGACGAGCATCTTTTAACATCATATATTGAAATACTCTGGTACTAATAATATTTACAATGAAATCGCGGAATTTTAAAAGTAAGTGATATGTACAATTTGGTTATACCACTTGTGCCATAAAGCACACCCTCAGGCAACAAATTTTCCCAACAAAAAACTAAGCGCCAAGTTCTTTAAAATATAATTTTATCTTTAGTTATGATAGGCGCATGAAAACCGAGAGATAAATTGATATTACATAAAAAAATATTATTGTGTGAGTTCCAAACAAGACCCTTGGGTCTTGCCTCACGAGGTTTCTGGTGACTGTAAGAGATCAGGACCTGGCAGAAGTAAAGAATTCAAGCTGACGCCACAAGACTGAGCTATTCTGAGCTTACCCCGTTCGCAAGGGTGAGCGACGAAAAAGTGAGGTAAGTACCGCCACCTTGACTCGTAAAGCTTACATTTATAAGAATCTTGACATTTTTCCGCGTAGCCTTTGTTCAAATAAGCCTCAATATTAACTTTGTATCGATTAAAAAAAGATTTATCTTTCTTAAAACGCTTTTCTAAGCTTTTGAGTCGAGTCGTTGCATGGTTGAAGCTATTGGGTATGAACGGTTTATCCTCACGTCGTAGTAAACCTACTTCAAACCTACCATCAGGCAGGCGCCTAACAGTATTCTCGATAATACTCAAAGCGCGTTTTTCCGATGCGTTAAATGGCTCTGCTTGTTTCACTCCTAAATTATCTAAGTGATTGTGTTCTTTTACCAAAATGTCTTGATCGTAATCGTTCGATGTGACCGCGCAATGATTAGTAGAAATCAGAGGATTGAACTTATTCAATGCTCCATATAGAGCCCATCCGAGGGCTGTTTTCACCGCAGCGGGCTCCGCTAAACTACCGAGACGGTTCTCTCTAGCGATCAACAGATGCCAGTCGCATACACCAATGAGAACTTTGGGTGATCCATCAACATAAGCAAGCTGATCAGTTATGTCTATTAAGTGCTGATAGCTCTTTAAATCTTTAGCTAAAACTGATTGCGGCGAAAGTTCTAAGTTTGGAATAGCGCGCGCGTTAGAAATGTTGAAAGTTTCTGTACAGTTTTTGCCCCTGATACTGAAATTAACAACTTTAGAACGGACCCCCTCACGATTACCAGTGACACTCTCGATGCGAACACGATCTAGTCGGCCAGACAACCCCAACTCGTCAGCTAGATCGAAGTCAATCATAGACGTGGTCGAACCGTCATCCAAAAGCGCAAATGTGTCGCACTCACCTTTCGGGCCTGATAAAACTACAGGAACAATTTTTAAAAGAATGCGACCACTCCGGTTCAAAGCCTTTGGACACGATAAAGAATTAGTATTTACAATTTCCGGCTCTTTTGCCAAATTAACTTTCTCGGCATGATTGACTACTGACGTGCTGGGAGGTGTCTTAGATTCTGACACAAAATTATTATTTAAATTAGACTTTTCTAATGTCGGTTCAGCCACCAACGATGAATTATGCAAAAGTGTGTTATGACGTCCACCGCAATTTTCACACCGTACTTTACAAAAACGCCAATCGTGACGACTGTTTTTTAAACACTTAGTGCAAAGTCTCGCAGATCGAATCCAAGACAAGCGCTTTTCAACTGGCAAAGATGTAAATTGAAGGCAGAATCTAACAGTATGATTAGTTAAATTGCAATATAAACACGGGCTTACACGGGTGGCGGCTGAATCGCATTTTATCTTATTACAAATAGATTTTTTAGCGTTCACCGGGTCATGAAGAACACGATGTGCGGCCGTCGGACGAGCAGCGGAGCCTGGGGGCAGCGGACGAGCAGCGGCGGGTGAGGGCCTGCCCGCGGCCGGCGCGGCAGCACCGGAAAATATTTCACGCGGAGCGAAGTGAACCCGCTTGCTTGCTTCACGTTCTAGGAACTCTGCCATCAACAGAAGCTTCGGCTGGTTGGATGTATTTCCATACGCGTAGTCAAGCCATTTATCCTGCAGTAATGTTGAAAGTTTAAAATAAATACAATTAAAAAGCTCAGGGGAATATAAATAATCGTTTTTGTTTAGTATATTCATCACCCTGACACAACTTCGTAACTTAGTTGCTAAAGTTATAAGATTTTTGCAACTATCTCCTAAATGCGGCATAGCGCGAATAATGCGGACGTCATTCTCGATTATTTGGTCGGGCTGGGCGTAATACATTTCGAGAGCCCTAATGACATCCTCGGGGTCATCGGCAACTAGGAGAAGGGATCCTACTATATCACGTGCCTCCCCGCGAAGTGCATTGCGTAGTCTACAAATATTCTCTGCGGCTGAATAAGATGCGCGGGTATCAACAAACGATTTTTTAAAAAGCAACCACTCACTAATATTACCATCAAAAGTAGGCAGCGGCACAGAAGCGCCCTGTCTCAGCGACGCCAATGACAACAACTGCGACACATCTAAGGTCACAGTTTGCGGCTGAGACTCGAAATTTATCACGGGTGCTCCAGGCGGCGTAACAGTGGTGGGCTCCGCGCGCGCCGGCTTAAAAATATTTGGACTCATTACCTTGCCCTGGCCTTTTTGTTCATCTACCCACGCTGCAGTGTAGCTGGAACTTGAACGGTGTGACGCACGCTCCTCCGCGTCCGCCATCGCCACCTCTGCTTCGGCGCGGGCAGTTTCCTCTTCTGCCGCAAGTCGCCGCTCCTTTGCGGCAAGTCGCTCCTGCTCCACTTGAAGTCGCTCCTCCTCCGCTTGAAGTCGCTCCTTTCTAATTTCAGCCAGCTTCAGGTTACTCTGGGCCAGCTTGCGACGGGAACTTGAGCTTCGGAAGGAACGCACTGAAGCCGCGGAACGGCTCTCGCACTCCTCCGCACGAACGGACACACTACGGTTTTTCTCCTCCGGCTTAAAAGCGGTCTCGGCCTCTTGTGTAAGAGACCTATTCGTGGTTTTGGATCGTGTTAACATGTTTAGAAAATTACTTTAGAAAACGAAAATTACAAATGAAAAGTCGGGAAAATTTACGGAATAAATTTATGCAAAAATTACCTAAATCGATGGGTGAATTACCAAAATCGACGGGCGAAGGACCAAAATATTAAAATATATATATTAAAATAATAAATGTTAACACAAACCAAAATTAAATTAAATAATAACAGAGAAAAACCAAAAAGACGTATTTACGGAGCGCGTGAGAAAAGACAAAAGGGAAGAAAACAAAAGAATAACTGTTCTTTTCAAACTTATAAATTATTTTTAATAATACACGAATAAGGTCGTATTGCTACCGGCCTGTCGTCGACAGTAACGTTAAACCTTTCTTGAGAAAAATTTGGTAGATTGCGCATGCTAGGACAAGAGACTTTATATGTATAGGTGTCCCAAGTATTATAGTACCAATAAACACACTTTTGTCTCTCAGTATCGAAATATTTTTACATTATAGGTACTATTTAATTTTGCAACAGAGACAACTAAACTCTTAAAACACCTTCATATTTACAGTCCTAACTATATGACTAAGTAAGAAATAACGATTTAAATATGTAAGTCAACAAGTACAAATTATTTACAAATAAATATCAAACTTGCTAAGATAATCACTAAAACCTTAACTACTTCATTTTGTTTTTTTGCACTAATTACACGACAACATAGTCATTTATAATGTATAAGAGGTCATAAAGTTAGCTGTATGATGAAACTAGTAATTAAAATTAATATATACAAAACAGAGTAAATAGGAACATAACTTATTAAGATACTAAACGAAAGTTATTTGTAAAACCAACACAGGAAAACTGTAGATTGTCAAATTGAATCATTAAAATCAACAACGATATCCGCCAGTCGTTAATAACTGGTAGGGCTGCTTATAAGACAGCAAAATAACCATCGATATTTTTGTATCGTTTTAAGTTACATTTAGTCAATCAATTTTTTTTAAGTTATCAGTTACGAAAATAAAAATGCATTTATTTCCAAAACCTTGAGCTTTACAATGGTACGACGAAACAGGGATTCTCATATTAGGTGGTTTTAAAATTTTCTTACAGCATTACCATTAAGGCGATGAGGTCCCCCGAGGTGTTTTAGTGGGTAGCCTGCCCTTCTTAGGGCAGGAGAGTCCCACACACGCCGTCATCTCCCTCGGGTGACGGTACAGTCAGCCAAGCATTTTCGCCAAAAAAAGCGAAGTCTATCTCATTAGAGCCATACTGATTGATAAAAATAGAATACTACATACAAGTAATTTTAATTTATCCGCTTTGGTTTAATATTGACATACAAAAAGTAGATTTTTGACAGACTTGATATTTAACTGTTCTAACTACTTATAATTAATTATTGCCCAGTTCCATTATTTTACGATCCGTAATGTGTCAAAAATACAAACCGTTTTTCTCAAACTGACTACGAGCCTGGAACGGTTTTAGCTTACGCCTTGGAACCATGCATAAATCGATGTCCCTAATCGGCGACATTACACCTAAATAGGCGAAATAAAAAAGAAGTCTCCTATCCCTACTAATATTTTAAATGCGAAAGTAACTCTGTCTGTCTGTCTGTCTGTCTGTCTGTCTGTGTGTCTGTTACGCTTTCCTGCTTAAACCTCTCAACCGATTTTGATGAAATTTGGTATAGGTATACGTTGAATCTCAAGAACGGACATAGGCTACTTTTTATTAGAAAATAAGGGGGGGGGGGTAATACCGCCTTTGGAAGTTTATATGGAAAAATGTTTATTTTTGAAGTTAGAGATATGAAATTTGGCACAAATATAGCTCGAAACTTGGATTAAAATATAGACTACTTTTTGTTTCGAATCTTAGGGGAGAATGGGGTAAATCGACCATAAAAGGATGTAGTCCACGCGAACGAAGTCGCGGGCACAGCTAGTTAAAAATAAAGGCGAAAGAGTAGGTATTAACGTAAACTATCGATAAATTTATCGATACTAATTCCAACGACATCGACGAATGTTTAGTTGTGTGTTAACATTCGGCCGTGAGTTATGGCCCGTTAAGCCGGTGGTCCGAGTGGTTGGACCCGTCCTACTTGTATCAGCGTACTTGAGACGTCAATTTGGGGATTAACGAGAAGTTTATAGCTAGAAAATGATCTGGATTCGTAATCAACGATTACAGACGTGGGTTGATGGTTGTATTTAGACTTTACGACGGCATAAGCAAGATTTTCTGGATTATCTCGAGATGAGTGCCACAATCATCATCTGTCGCTCATTTTATAGTCCCCTTACAGGCTTAGTTTCTTACTGCATTGTAAATTAACAAACCATAAGACTTATAGATAAAAGTATGTACTGCTATGTAAGGGGAGGGCCAATCATTAAAACTGGTCATCTTTAGTAATATTAAAAGCTAAAGAGTTTGTTTGAACTAAAATCAGTAACTAAGTATGTACTGGTTCGGAAGTTTGGAATAATTAGGTAACCTATTTACCTACATTTCACTTAATGCATTTATGCATATGGGTGTATAAACGGCAGAGTTGTGACATATTTGAAATACTTGTATTTAAAATACAAATACAAAATACAAAATACGTATTTTGTATTTTGTATTTAAATACTATTTTTAAAAAGTATTTTGTATTTTATTTGAAATACTATTCGAGACGTATTTTGTATTTGTAAAGTGGTTTGTAAAATACAAAATACTTTTTTATTCTTAACTTCATTTTTCTAAAGCATTCCGCGATTCAGAAAAACAAAAAATGGCCACTAGTGGCGCAGTAGCTTTGAAAGTCAATGCGAATAATGACAAATGAAACAAAACGCATATAAAACCTGACCATTAATCTAAGAGGGACCCCTCTTGACAATCCTCAAAGTAGTGTTGCCGGATAATCGATTATCCCCCCTTCTATAATCTAATAATCGATTGGAATATCGATATAATCGATTATATCGAAATTAAGTTTAGGTCAATATAATCGATTATTATATTATAATTGTTTAGATTAGTCAATACTATCGATTAAATCGATTATTATGTTGCAATCTATTAATTTGCAATTATTTTTAGATTTAATCGTCATTCATATTATGTCTATTTATACATAACACATTCAAAATGAAACCGTGAAAAAAGTTATTTGTACCCTACTTTTTATTCATAAAACGTGATTGCTAAGTTGTGTTGATTGATACTTGGTACCTAAACTGTACCATCATAGCGATACTATCTTATCCGATAGGTAAATAATATCGATTATATCGATATAATCGATTTCATCGGTAGTATCGTTTCAAAACTTGAAATCGATACTATCGATTATATTATATTTGAGTACGCATTATAATCGATTATATCGATTGTCATATCGATTATTAGATTATTTGGGCCCCTTTTGCATAATTGATTAATAATCGATACACAATCGAATCGACGGCAACACTACCTCAAAGTCACTGATACGTTTTGCAGTGTTGTTCGTTCGAAATGTCTTTAACCATAAAGTATTTTATTTCAATAAAGTATTTTGAAAATACATATTTTGTATTTAGTATTTAAATACAAAAGGCAAAAGTATTTTGTATCTTGCATTTGAAATACTATATTAAAAAAGTATTTGCATTTTGTATTTAAATACTTTTCGAAAAGTATTTTGTACATCTCTGATAACTGAACATGATTTTTTATAATTCGTAGTAAATAGTTCGTAACCTATTTTGTATTTGTTTTTTGTTAAATCTCAACTGGACTTTTTTTGGCGATGTCTGTTTCTGTATATATCGAGAATTTACATAATTTCACGATAGACATGGGTTTCGGTGATCTATAGCTTTCCATGGATTCCGTGGAGGCCAATGCTCCAGTTTAAGCTCTTTTGAAGGCATAATCGAGAGTAAAATAAGTTGTTTACGTAGACAAGTCGCTTGGCACTCTGTTACTTTTGAATACGGTAGTAGATTTTTATTCATCATTCCATACTGAACAAATCAATCCAGATTTACATATTAAAATTCGTTAAACTACGTATAAAATTCCTGCTTTTTCTTGAACTACCTTTCAACGAAACGAATCCTTAGTACCTACCTTATGGACGCATGCCAAATCAGGGTACTCCCTGGTCTTGATTTGTCTCGTCTTTGGTTCCACTATGGATGATGATTATATAGATATGATTTGGCTCGCTAATCGGGAAACTCCACCAAATGTGGTATGTGTAGGGTCTAAGGCCACGTCATTCTAGTTATAGGTACTGACGTTAATTAAATTTTGGCAAGTTATGTTTAAAACCATTAATTCTGCCATCGACAGCCCTTTGGCTAAACTTTCATTATCAATATCAAATATGTCTTTATTCAACGCTAAGTGATTCGACTGTCGGTTCGGAACGAACATCTACCGAGGAGATGTCGGTAAGAACTGAGGTTCTTAAGTTTACGTTAATATGTACTGAGGTACATTAGATAAGTAGGTACCTACAGAAGCAGTATTTAACTACTTAATTTCTATGTGTAGGTATATCACTTTTGGACCAAGTCATATAATTTTGTTCTGATGAGTGACGAAACAATGAAGTACCTACTCGAGTAAGTATTTATTTTTGAGAGGTCGGCTGGAGCAAACCAGTCCCCAGAGGTGGCACCTCTTTACAAGCATGACGTATGTGCCAGCCAACGCTTTAGCAAACCATATTGTAAGGAATGTAACAACCCGCCACATAGATGTTCGACGACGCCCATGGGTGTTGTAAAACGGTTGATTTGGTAGTGACGGCCTCGCTGTTACTGAATGCACTGTGCTATACGTCCGCTTTGCATCACGGAGGAATGCTGGCCACCAGCCAGGTTCCAGCCTGATTCCGTTTGCTTACGGACTTAATTCCCGTAACCGAGCCGAGCCCGTAATTACGACAGATAAGGATAGTGCATCGGTTTTGATTACCGTCTAGTGTGTGTTAACGGTCGCTGCAATTGAATTTGCGTTCAAATACAAAATGGATGACCCTCACGCTGGAAGGTACCTACTTAGACTTTAATTCAAAACCGCTGTTCTAATTCGCTAGAACGCGTTGGTTTATGATGGAACAACGTTATTTTGTGTAAAACAAAACATGAAACGCATATCCGTTTATCAGAGATGTACAAAATACTTTTCGAAAAGTATTTAAATACAAAATGCAAATACTTTTTTAATATAGTATTTCAAATGCAAGATACAAAATACTTTTGCCTTTTGTATTTAAATACTAAATACAAAATATGTATTTTCAAAATACTTTATTGAAATAAAATACTTTATGGTTAAAGACATTTCGAACGAACAACACTGCAAAACGTATCAGTGACTTTGAGGTAGTGTTGCCGTCGATTCGATTGTGTATCGATTATTAGATTATTTGGGCCCCTTTTGCATAATTGATTAATAATCGATACACAATCGAATCGACGGCAACACTACCTCAAAGTCACTGATACGTTTTGCAGTGTTGTTCGTTCGAAATGTCTTTAACCATAAAGTATTTTATTTCAATAAAGTATTTTGAAAATACATATTTTGTATTTAGTATTTAAATACAAAAGGCAAAAGTATTTTGTATCTTGCATTTGAAATACTATATTAAAAAAGTATTTGCATTTTGTATTTAAATACTTTTCGAAAAGTATTTTGTACATCTCTGATAAACGGATATGCGTTTCATGTTTTGTTTTACACAAAATAACGTTGTTCCATCATAAACCAACGCGTTCTAGCGAATTAGAACAGCGGTTTTGAATTAAAGTCTAAGTAGGTACCTTCCAGCGTGAGGGTCATCCATTTTGTATTTGAACGCAAATTCAATTGCAGCGACCGTTAACACACACTAGACGGTAATCAAAACCGATGCACTATCCTTATCTGTCGTAATTACGGGCTCGGCTCGGTTACGGGAATTAAGTCCGTAAGCAAACGGAATCAGGCTGGAACCTGGCTGGTGGCCAGCATTCCTCCGTGATGCAAAGCGGACGTATAGCACAGTGCATTCAGTAACAGCGAGGCCGTCACTACCAAATCAACCGTTTTACAACACCCATGGGCGTCGTCGAACATCTATGTGGCGGGTTGTTACATTCCTTACAATATGGTTTGCTAAAGCGTTGGCTGGCACATACGTCATGCTTGTAAAGAGGTGCCACCTCTGGGGACTGGTTTGCTCCAGCCGACCTCTCAAAAATAAATACTTACTCGAGTAGGTACTTCATTGTTTCGTCACTCATCAGAACAAAATTATATGACTTGGTCCAAAAGTGATATACCTACACATAGAAATTAAGTAGTTAAATACTGCTTCTGTAGGTACCTACTTATCTAATGTACCTCAGTACATAGGGGAAAAGGGGGTAATAGGAGTCACTTAAGCAAGATATGGAATAAAACACGCAATTTTTACTTTATCTTTATTTTAATTAACGTTTCAAGTATTTTAATTATTACACTTTCAATCTCAGACAGTTTCATTACCTTTGGAATCATATATTAATTAATAATAAACTTTAAAAAAAAAACGTCTTTGACCACCATTGTCCATATCTGAGGGCAATCATAGTCACTATGAAGACAATGAGAGTTAGCCTACCCTAACAAATGTCACATACGTAACCTTTTGGCGAGTCCCATCATGTGCACCTAGCGTGTGCCCATAAGCCACAAACAGTGCATCTGTACCATAATTCGTTGTTGCGACCAAACTCATCGCATACTAAACATTTATTCAAATCGTCGTCTTCATCATCGTCACATATCTGATTAAGACTAATATCGGATTCTGAAGAACTGTTTAGATTTTGAAGTACGCACCTTTTGGCCTTATTCGCAGTGTCTTTCTTAGGTTTCTGTTTCTTGCTAGCATTCGGCATAAGGTTTTTTCCTTTTGCTGCTCTAGATGCTTTCTTATTTTCTTTTTCAACAAGGCTATCTTTGACAGCTGTTGATGTCATAATTTTTGCATGTTGCTTCATCCGTCCTGTTCTTATGGGCTTTTCAGGAATCATTTTGATAGGTAATGAAAGCAGATCTAGGGCTCACGTTGCTGACGAAGTCGATGGTATTGCATCAACTGCTGTGAATGATGTTGATGGCATATGAAGTATTTCTGCAGACGACGAGATGGTGTTAAATTTGTTGTAACCGATGATTTACACGGCATTTGATCTATTATTGCAGATGATGTAGGTGGAATTGAAGTAGTTGGAGCAGATGTAGATAAAATGACGATTGAGGTATCTTGAACAATTACTTCAGGTTGGGTTAATAGAAGATACGTTTTATATCCGGTCTGCAAAAGCCTTTTCTTCTTCTGCTGTGAATACAGGAAGTCGTCCAAGACGTGGTTCTGATGAATCGTCCTTCCTTAACCGCTTTTGGAAGGTTGAAAAAGGTATATTCATTAGCAGCATTTCCCACACTGTACCCTTCCCTCATAAGAGCCTTAGCTTTTGATAGTGTTTCAGATGACCACTGAGCCTTATTTGTGGACCTGACACGTATTTTTGGCATTTCTGAAATAGAAATGAATAAGAAATAAGTAATTATAAGTATTTTTCAATGATTGCGGGCAAATTGGAGTCGACTCTCATTGCCCGCACTGCAGTGACTCTTATTACCCGATCGTACTAAAAGTGTAAAAAAAATAAATGAAATTTTAATTTACTATTGAAATGCCAGAAATCTTTTTTAAATCAATAATATAACCTTAAAGACACACAATAATCTACTCTAAGTATTTAAAATTTATGTATTGATGTACTCACCACTTATTTTCTGCACACGTAAAATTACATGAAATGAGCGCGAAACTGCGCAACGGCCTTCCTGTGCAAACGATGGACGCGCACTGAACGGGCGATCGGGGGGCCGCGAGTTGTGACGTAACGAGTCTTTATGGACAATATTCGTTTGTTTAGCTATTGTCGTCTAGGAACTAGAACGCTGACCACCATTGTCATCTGACTCTCATTGCCCCTTTTTCCCCTATTAACGTAAACTTAAGAACCTCAGTTCTTACCGACATCTCCTCGGTAGATGTTCGTTCCGAACCGACAGTCGAATCACTTAGCGTTGAATAAAGACATATTTGATATTGATAATGAAAGTTTAGCCAAAGGGCTGTCGATGGCAGAATTAATGGTTTTAAACATAACTTGCCAAAATTTAATTAACGTCAGTACCTATAACTAGAATGACGTGGCCTTAGACCCTACACATACCACATTTGGTGGAGTTTCCCGATTAGCGAGCCAAATCATATCTATATAATCATCATCCATAGTGGAACCAAAGACGAGACAAATCAAGACCAGGGAGTACCCTGATTTGGCATGCGTCCATAAGGTAGGTACTAAGGATTCGTTTCGTTGAAAGGTAGTTCAAGAAAAAGCAGGAATTTTATACGTAGTTTAACGAATTTTAATATGTAAATCTGGATTGATTTGTTCAGTATGGAATGATGAATAAAAATCTACTACCGTATTCAAAAGTAACCGAGTGCCAAGCGACTTGTCTACGTAAACAACTTATTTTACTCTCGATTATGCCTTCAAAAGAGCTTAAACTGGAGCATTGGCCTCCACGGAATCCATGGAAAGCTATAGATCACCGAAACCCATGTCTATCGTGAAATTATGTAAATTCTCGATATATACAGAAACAGACATCGCCAAAAAAAGTCCAGTTGAGATTTAACAAAAAACAAATACAAAATAGGTTACGAACTATTTACTACGAATTATAAAAAATCATGTTCAGTACAAGATAACTTACTGCGGTTCCTCTGAACTGTAGTATTTCCTTTTAGTCTGCTCTAGCTCCTTTCCGTACCACAGACGCCTACGTTCACGACATATTTGTACAATTGTGTCTCATGTTTCCTATTACCCTTTTTATCTTTTAATGGGAAACTTTATTTGTATTTAATACGTGACATTGTTTCGTTTAAATAGTAGTATCAGACTAATTCTTGGCTATTTTGCGATTTCCAATAACAATACAAAAGACAAAAGTTATATTCCAAGCAATGAATTGTAAATAAAATTCTTCGAAAAATTTTTTTTTCAATATTTATTTATAGTTTAAGGTCCGACGTATACAAATCAGCACATCAGCATATCGTAATCTGTCTAAATGTCTCAATGGATAGGTAGGTACAGGAAATAATGTGATTTAAAATTAAGTCGTAATGAGCTAATTTTGGGATTTCAATAGGTTGATGTGCTGCCATGTAGTACACATGTAACAATCGCATTCTATGTAATATAAGTAGTAACAACTTGAGTCAATTCCTTTAGCAAATTATTTTTTGACTCTGCCAGCAACACACTATTTTGACTAACATTACTTTTCAATACACTTCCATCATTCGCCACAATTGCTTTCGTCAATAATTTAATGATCTCATTATCTTTAGAAACTGTTGTACACCTCCCCATTAGATTAAGAATTTGCTTTTTACTTAATCCTTTAACAGTTCTTTTGGATAGCAAATTGTATATTCTAACATACGAAACAAAATGCTCACTATCCAACCCATCTGTGTGAGGTAATAAATTGTATAAAATATTTAAAATTTCATTTTCCAAATCTTTATTCAACTTGATCTCACCTAATTTCCCTGTACCTTTTTTAGCAGCACTTAGGGCCTTCGCAAACGAATTTATTGCTAAACTATGAACCATATTCTCAACAAGCTTAAGCAGGCGTTTCACTAATACTTTATCATTTTTCCCTAGTTGTCTAATAACTGCATTTAGCCAGGACATCAACCCGTAGCCTTCTAGCAATATCTCGAAAGATCTTGGTATTGATATTACAGAGTTCAAAGCACTTAGAATCCGTTCTTTCACTTTTCTGTCACTAAGCACAGAGGAATATATATCCATCATCATTTTCAGGCACATTGTTTTGAAGATTACATTGATATCAGCCATTGTCTTCGTTCCATCTCTAATAACGTCGAGGATCCAGAGTCTACGCTCCACCGCCTCTACATCACTGTCGTGGAAAAGCCTTAGGAAATCTGGCACAACTGTCAAATCCACCTGTTGTTTTGCTATAAAGAAGTTGTTCACTGGTTTGTACAACGAGTCGGAAGGGGCAGTCGAGACCATCAGTGCTCTCGCCAGGTATAAAGCGCCCACTACAGGCAGTTTAGGGCTCTTCAACTCTTTGCAGTCTTCGTCCTCTGACGAATTATTAATCGCAGTTGATAAACTTAGACGAAGTGTATTTATGAAATCTGTGAGAAACAGTTTATCGTTCTTGTGCCTCCTGGAACGGAAAAATGTTCAAACATTAGAAAAATTGTCATGAAAATAGAAAAAATAATTATCAGTTTTCCGTGTTTCTAACTGTGGGAAAGATTCCAACGAACAAACGAAAACAAAAACAGATTTTCAAATTACAAAGACGATTAAAAGAAAACTTACGTTTCAGTTTCCAGGAGTAGACAGAATCGATGCAACACATGGTACGCAGACGCCCTCATCACCGGGCAGTGGGAGCTAAGCGCCATCACTGGCACAGACAGGAGACCAGACCGAAGAAGCTTGAAGCAGGACGCCACAGACCCTGGGGCCAGCAGGTGGCTTAGGAGCGGAAACAGGAATATAGGATCGTAGATATTCTCATCATCCTCTAAATGAGAAATAGCTACTACATCAGTATTTGTGTCCAAAATTTTGCCAAACCTCGCCTTTCCTAGAAGATTCTTAACAGCAGATTCTGTATCTTTAACTGCTTTCGATTTAAAAACACCCTCTTTAGATGCATCCACCAGATTCTTTTTTAGCGATTCACTGGATATGCCAAAAGCAGGAGACAGTTCGTAATGATAAACTAACTTCTGCATGACAGGAAAATTTCTTATGGTCCGATCAATTGTTTCTTTGTCAAATAGATTCAAAATTCTATTAGGAGTTGGATGGCCCCACAGTGATGATGTTCTGCTCTTGCGCACTGCATAATGATTAGCTGCTGAGTCTCCGAACACATAAGGTTTATATTCATTAACCGGCTGTCCATTGCTTTCGTAAAACTGTAATATTGCTAAAATAATTCTGTCACATGGACTCCTAGTCGCATGATATGCACTTAAATAGACAGGTATCTGTTGAGATTTCATAACTGATTTGTTCAGTTGAATTAAGGTATATAAGAATTCAACCAATCTTGATTTTATATCAGAACTGTGGTGACTCAACATCACATTCAAAAACTCAGAATGTGACGTAACCATTTCAAATAATGTCACTACATCTTCACTGTCTAAAGGATAAAATAGCTTCACCAACGTCGTTAGCAAAAACAATAGTTGTGGACCTAAGGTATTCCCTTCAGCAACCGTTCTTACTTTTAGAGAATCTTTCAAAACAGCTTTGCAAAAATTCTGCCATATTGCGCTATCAGTTATCTTTTTACACTCTTCTTTCTGTCCGACTCCAACATCACAGCCTTGATATTGACTTATTAGTGTAACCTTATAAACATTTGCAACTATACTCTCCAAGATAACATGTTCCTTATTTTCTTTCAACGCTACAGTAGCAATAAAAAGCATGGATAAGAAATAGTTGGTAAAATATTCTTTTTTTAGCTGTTCCTTGTCCACGCATATTTTGGTAAATACAGCTTGCAACAAATTGATATGGCTCAACTCAACTGCTTCAAACTTGTGACTTTTACCAAACAGTTTTTGGCAATCTGATACATCCATACATTCTAATACCAATTTCCTAATAAATTCCCAGCAAGAGTTATAAATTTGTCCAGCTTTATGAGGTTTCTCTAACATCTTATTTATGTTCGATTTATACTCCTCAAATATTTTGCATAATAGCTCCTTATTTTCAAGAAGAAATTGCTTATGATGGATAACAGCATTACCCAAAGGTAAAGTTAATTCTCTTTGGCTCAAAATTTCAGGTCGAGACAATTGCTCTTTGTAAATATTACAGAATTTGACATTGAACTTTAGCAGAACTGAAGCTAACTTATAAGTAGATTTCCGTATTGTCGTAGCATTAAAAAACTTTTTGAATATTTCATCGTTAACGAAAACTGAATGATAGGGTTTGTTTTCAAAATATTCTATGAGAGTGTTTTCCAAATTAGTCAGATTCGCAGATATGTCTTTATTTATAAGTAATTCAGTATACAACTTCATGCTCTTTCGAATTACGTGCTGTGGGCTTTCAATTGCTATAGATTTAGAATATTTTTCTAACATTGTCTGTAATATGTCTAACACCATGCTAGGCTCTTTGTCTTCTTTAACACAATGATTGATGTCCATACTGAATATTTTATTAAAGATTTGTAGATCATCTTCATTTGTCATACCAACCACTTTGAGAACCTTTACAGTGTAATCACTACTAACATTTTTCCTTTTATTAATTTTTATAAATGCTTTAACCAGTTCATTATAATTTTTCTGCTGATAGGATTTAAGAATTCTATGTTTTTTATCCAAATAAATAACAATGTCATTATGTGCAGTTATTATTTCCAAAAGGTATTTTGTTGCCAATAAACTAGAATTGTTTTCTTTCACACACAAAGGCTTGTATATTTTAAGAAAATGTGGATTCTTGAATAAGGACAATATTATCAAACGGCATTCATTCATCATATGAAGTTTTTTTCCTATAATAATGAGGCAATTAAAGTAATTTATAATTTTTTTCTGCTTTACTTCATCTAGTTGATCAATAGTAGTTAGTCTTACTGTGCAAAATATAAGATACTTTGCCCAAATCAACAATTCTGAACTATCTATTTCATTAGTAAGATTTACTTTGAATGCAACTTCATTTATTGTCAAGTCACTTTTTTCTGTTGAAGTTTCATCAAGACACTTAAACACTTCAGTTAGTGGAATGTCTTCATTGTCAATAATAGATTTTGATAAAGATTTAAAAGTATCATCTTGTGCAGCTATATTTTCCGGTAATGAGAGAGGCTGAGAGATCCAATGAGCAACATAATTTCTGACATCTAATTTGGAATCACCAATAAGAAGTTCTGTCAATTCTGGAGAGTAGTTACAGTGAAATAGATTAGCTACATACAAAGATAGGAAAGGTTTTAAACTTTTTTTCGCTTCTTTGTTCGTCTGTATAAATTGCATGCAGCCTACAATGAATGTTGAGGGCACTTTGTTCTCTAAAAATACATTGTCTTCAGTACTTCGATTTTCCATTAAATCTTCAAACAATTTGTTTAAAGATGCTTGACTGCCTTCATCAGAAATTTCAAAATTGACAATCTGATTCCTAACATTAGTAGTCAGATCTTGAATATTAGTTAATACATATTCAAAAATATCAGCTATTAAAGATATTGGAGTGACTTTTGAATTCCGTAATGAGTACAAGATCAAATGAATTTCGTCCTCATCTGCTTCAAAAATAGCTGTGTTTTTAAGAAAATTTTGCAAAGTACCTTTAGCTTCAAGCCATGTATTATCAGTTTCACTTACATACACTTCCAACATAATGAGAAATAGCTCTTTAAACATTGGATTTTTCAATGAAATTGCTGATCTGTCCAAGGTTAACCAAAGTGATACAATTTTGAATTTAAGAAGTGCTGTGTTATCATTACTTAATCTGGTGGAGTAATCTAGAATTTGTTTCAAATCTATATTTCCTTCAAGCATTTCAAAAAAGGATGGATGGATATCATTGTATAATAACAGTAAATCAGTTAGATTTATCAACGCATCAGATTCCTGGAATATTGGAAGTTTGTAATCTTGCGTTTTGTCTTCACTTTTATTTATACCATCAATGATATCTTGGATTAACGTTACAATGACATTCGGTACAGGCAGGTGTTTTGGCAAAAAGTATTCCAATCTATTTTTCAAATCAATTATCTGATGATTACTATTATCATCCATTTCTAGGATTTGCATATACCTCTTCAAGGTCTGAAGCATTTTAACCAAAACTTTAACACAATTCAATGATATTGTTTGATCTTTACCAAGATTTGTTTGTATATATTTCAATAAAGGCACAGGAAGAGTAACAAATCTAACAAAATTAGCAGCTTGTGCACTGTTCAAACTGTTCATTCTAGGTAAAACATTTTCTGGTTTCATCATATCTAGCAACTTTAGCACAAACTGTACAGTTCTTTCCCAAATAGGTGAATGTTGTGGCTCAAAACTTTGTTCTACTACAGTCATAACAGCTCTGTGCAAGTCAGGACATCTGTTAACTATTTCTAATATGACCTTACATTCATGCTCATTTTCCCAAGGCCTTTTCAGAGTCAACAAAGCTTTATACAAATTCTGATTTTTATTTACATCTGTAGTGCCCAAGGTATTATCAACAAAATATAACCCCAATCTATGGGATGTGAATAATGTTAGTATTGTGTCCGATAGCAAAGACATTATTTCTGGACGTAACTCATTCCTAATTCCGTGGTTTATTTCTGGAGGTCCTTTCCATGTAAACAGCTTAAACAGGTTATGCAACACTTGATGACTGAATGTTCTCAGTTTCAAACTTTTCGATATAAAAGTATTATCAACAACATTTTTTTTCAAAATATTCAAGAACATCAAAACTGCTTCCGCCTCATCATGTACTAGACCGGGTACGACTAAAGCGAGTAATCCTTGTTTTTCCAATAATGCTTTTATTAGAGGCAAGTGTCCATCAACTAGGAAAGACGTCATGAAATGCACAAATGCAGTCCGTACATTGTCTTTCTCTTTATAATTAGTCTTTTCTAAGATGTATTGTAAATGTTTTGGTGTCAACGGAGCATGACTTAATACTTCAACTCCTAAATCAGGATTTAAAGTGACCATTGATGTCAGGAGCTTGAGGATTATTTTTCGGTGGCGAGGACCAGAGTTTTCACTGATCATGATTTCTACAGTTGACATAAAGTTGTTGAGGAAATATCGGCAAGCTTCCTCGGTGATTGTTATCATATGAGGGAGAGAGGATTGGACCTTTAAAATGATTAAATGGAACAAGTGGAAGGTGGGTGTGGCGAGTGTCAGGTTTTTCTTACTCTCTTGTGTGATTTGCCGCAGGATCTCGTGTGAATTACCTCCCACCTTCAAGTACTCCATTAGGTAATCTGCATCATTGTCTGGGTTCAAACAGACTTGGAGGAACTGGTTTAACACTGAAATTAGGAGATTTGTAGTTTATTAAAAGTTTTCTAATAAAAATATTACAATTGCAATCATATTTTTATTAATTCGGTAAACAACTCTAGATTTATGTACCTATACTTTATAATATAAATCAAATCTTGATTTATCAACAAAACAGGGGACCAGGCGGTGGTGCTTAGTAATTCAGACATCAAATCTGATGTAATTAAAAGTAAGTTTGGCAATGTAGCCCAACTAACCTACTATAACTCAAAAGGTCCATGTAATTAAATAATCTTGTAGGCCTAACTCGGAAACATTACGTAAAACAAGTATAAAACAATCAATTTGTTGTAAAATGAATTACTTTCTCAACTCTTGGCTTGTAATATCAATATTAGGAGACAATCTCTCTTTCATCTCATTATAATTAACCAAAAAACGCAAAACCAAAATAGCATCATACAGTGTACTTCAACAATTGTCACTGTAATAAACTTACCCATTGTCTGCCCCTGCTTTGCAGCCAACTCCTTACGAAAATGTTTTATATCAAAACCACCGATTTTTCTATATTTTTTCAGTTTGTTTACTGGCTCGCCGGAGCCCGCAGGTGCTTCCGAGTTTTCATCTTTATTTTCCTCGGTGGCTTCGTCTTCTTTATTATTGTCGGATACAACTTTTGTTTCACTTTCATATTTACGTTTCCCCATTATGTGTTCATAACAATTTTACACAATTTTTATAAATATCGCCACATTTGAAACTAGTCTATCGCACATGTGGTAATGTTTTGACATTTGTTTTTTTTTAAACCCAGATGTCAAAAGTCACAGCAATGGAAATCCACAAATCTTCTGCTTCAAAGTTTGATTAACAGCTTGTTAATTTTTAACGATTCGAGTCACAAGTAAAAATTACATTTCAACATACACGTTTATATTTTAACATTCAGTTAAAAAATAAATGAATGGTGTCGAAATACGTTAAAGCACGCTTTCGCACAAAGAAAAATCAATATTCAAAACTTCTTTTAAAAAATCTTTTTTTCAACATTTAAATCCATGTTTAGTTCACCTTATTACATAGTCTGCATTATAATAATTCTTTCTGTACTTATAGAAGGGTTTAATTTGATATGTTATGTAGGTATTAATAAATACTCGATTATTCCAAACGATTTAAGACCGTTAAATCACTAAGATTCCAGAAAGTACGCATACAACTCTCTTATAATATAATAGATTCAAAGGGAAACCCTGCCAAAAATTAGAGCTCTTAAACTTACTAATGTAACAAAACTCGTCCTAAAGAATCGGCACAAATTAAAATAGTAAAATAGGCTTCCCATCGAACACAAGCACACGTAACAACATTCGAGTAATGACGACCCCGGTGGCGCAGTGGCTAAGGTAGGCGGCCAAAGCGCGAAAAGTCCCGGGTTCGATTCCCAGTCAGGTCAATTTAGAAAACGAACTTTTCTAAATTGACTTGGGTCTGGGTGTGCTGGGATGACGCCCCCAGTTAGTATCCGTCGTCTGGTGCTCATAGTACAAGGGAAAACCATAGTTTGAGACCAAGTGATTAGTGTGATTGTCTGGCGCATTAAAAAAAAGGTTTTGTTTGATAAATCTCAAACAAACATTATACGGGGGAAACGAACCCAAGAGCGAGTGTATAAAGAAAATCACACTTGAAACATTCGTATTTGGAAAATCAAAGCGTGAAACGCGAAGTTTGATCTTTATAATGATCATAACTGCTCATTACTATAATGTGCCCAGGACATCTAATAAGTTGGATCTTTGCTATCACGGGCGGATTCAAGGGGCTGCAGGCATGAAGATTCCAAACTTCTAGTTTATTTTTAATCTTCACTGTTGTTTTTACACATCCGCTTTTGTAATTGTTATGATAAGTAGGTACAGTGGAATAAAACACCTCGACTTCTTTGGTTAATTTTTAATTTCGATATAAATTTCAAATATTCTTACAAGAATTAAAAACATTTTTTTTAAATTAACTGCTATAAAACATACCCTTAAGTAAGTAAAATTTACATTGTACTTATTTGTAATATGTAACAGTTAATAATAACTACTATTTTTTGTTAATTTTAGACAATCAATAATTCAAAACGATGCTTCATAGTCTTCAATGTTACAAATTACAGTTGTAATTACTCCAATCCCTACTAATATTATAAATGCAAAAGTAACTCTGTCTGTCTGTTACGCTTTCCCGCTTAAACCTCTCAACCGATTTTGATGAAATTGTTTCGAATATTAGGGGAGATAGGGGTAAAACCGACCATGAAAGGATGTAGTCCACGCGAACGAAGTCGCGGGCACAGCTAGTATTATATTAAATAATGTCTTTGTTACTAATGAATAGCGGAAAAATTTAATAAATATTTTTGCTGATTTGACATAACTTTCAATAACATGTTGATGTTAGCACAATAAAAATGTATCCATGTCTGTAAAAGATATTTCTATATGACAATTGTTGGATAAATGAACATTGAAAATTAACGACAAAATATAATTGAGTAGATTGAGCACATGGAATCCCATGTGCATGATCCAAATGGTGAACGAATGAATAAAATAAATATTTTTGTGGTAAGCTTTATTTTCGTTTGTAGTAGAAAAAAACGTTTACTTATATCTTTTTGATCCAACAGTAACATTTTTAAAATATGAAAATGTATTTTTCCTTCAACACTTAAATAAAACATCAATAATACAGATTTTAAGACTTTCGCGTTCCATTTTAAAAATTTAAAATAATTTAACGGGTCAAAACGCGACACCATTTTTATTTAGTAGTTAATACGGACTACTTACTGCCCGACGTTTCGGTTAGGTTGCACCAACTGTGGTCACGAGCTGACCCTATGCTTTTATGTTTTTTTTATGTTGTTGTGGTCGAGAGTCAGCTCGTGACCACGGTTGGTGCAACCTAACCGAAACGTCGGGCAGTAAGTAGTTCGTATTAACTACTAAATAAAAATGGTGTCGCGTTTTGACCCGTTAAATTATTTTAAATGTTTAATAATACAGATGTTAAAGATCAGTAGAGATCTTGTGGAGGTGTGTGTTTACGTCACTATTTAGTAATAGCTGGCTGTAGGAAGAAGTGACGTTGCCCTAAAGTATAAGGCAATGGAATTCAATCAATTTTTGTTTCCATGATAAAAGAAAAAAAAAGTCACAAATCTAATTGATGGACCAAACAGAAATTTTTAGACATCTACCTATCCCTTAACTAGGCATGGAGCATCGAAATAGTTAATTAATTTTCGCCTGTAAGTTAAGGCCATAAGGTTTTATTTGAGATGGTAACTATTTTCCCACTCCCCGCTCGAGGGTTATCATTTCAGCACAAATTTTGAAAATTCTATAGTTTCACTATCGCTTAAAATTACGCCTAGAATTTAGTAGCCAAAATTATCACAGTTCCATTCCATTAATAACATCACAATATAACCATCAGTATCAGTATCGTATTGAGTGCGCTCTAGCAGAAGTCAAAACCAAGCTATGGTATCGTCAAAAAATAATTAACAAAAATATATAGGAATAAAGATGACTGAAAGTAAAGTATTGAACATTAAAAATATTTCTTTTTTACCGACATACAAAAATGTAACATAGTTGATACAAGCCAGTGGGCTTGTATCAACTATGTTACACTGGCTTGTATCAAGTGTTTGACACTACAAACATCAACGGTGTTCGCTGCGCTAAACTAGTTCACCGTAAAGATTTATAGTTCCTGAATACATGGCTCAATTGATGTATCTCACTTTACAAAAGTTAATCTGCATTTTCCGTTCTATCCCAGCTTAGTTCATTTTGTTAAGTTCTTGAACTTAGTGACATGGAAAGTAAAATGCACAAATACGGGTGCAACAAACGAAGGAAAACTAATTTTCCTTGTAATATTTTCAATTTACAATAAATTTTTAGTACTTTATATTGAAGCTAAACATGGTAATTTTAATAAATCTGTCCATGACTGAGTCAATGATTAAATTGAACTGAATAAAGTAATAAGATAATGATACATACTAAACTTACTGAAGTAATTGACTAAAACAATCATTTATCATTCTTTTCACTACAGTAGACATTTTAATAAAACTGTCCACGTCTGAATCAATGACTTAACTAAATTAAATAAAGTAATTATGTAATGAGATGTATCATTGTATGTATCACTTTTACATGCTAAACTTACTGAACTAATTGAACTAGATGAATAATGCTCTTACTCCCAATGAACTAGATCACTATTTTTCGATTCTTTCAGGAATCTTGTTTAGCGCGCGCTACATCTGCTAGCTCGCACTCATTTGACACTCCACGTAACACCCAAAATATAATGCTGGGGTCGCACTAGCGGGAATAGCCGTTAATCATTGCTATCATCGACGTTTAACTTACGCGGGTAAGTGTACGTCGGTACTGCCGAAAATAACATAATTATTACCGCGGCCATGCTGTTTTTTATTGTGCAACGTGAGCGTGACGGACTCACTCGCGTTTGCTTTTATAAAATAAATATTTTAATTTCAAATAATAAATATATACATATATGACATTAGGCGATAGCTGAACTGGTTGTACATCAGAAATTAACGCGAGTGCTTCTCGTTGAACGAGATCCCACACATTTGTTATCTGACATTAATTACATACTAAAATAAAAGGACATAAAGGAAGCCATCACACTTTTATAGTGTTTAAGCGGCCACACTACGTTTGTTATTACAACGGCGACAGCATCGCACGTTTATTTCGTACATCAAGTACAATGCCCATAAGACATAAGGAAATAATTTAAAGCACTATCGCTAAAATACCTCTATAGTTTTTAATCAAAGATTGTATAATTGCATAGTTGCAATCTGAAAAATGGCACCGGCAAAACAAGGCATCAAACAGATTTTAGAATTAAGCCTTGTTTCATTCTCATTCCCTTCGTGACGCGGGTGGCATTAAAAAAATTATTTCCATAATTATATCAGTCACATAAGATTTAAATTAGATTACACTATATGACACTTTAAAATGTAATGCTTGTTGATATAAAAAAAAATATGTTCTTTATGACACGGGGTACAATAATTTGTTTGTATTTTGCAAGGAACTGTGGATCTTCCGTATCGAAGTCCACGATTCTTATCAAATAGAGAGTGGCCGCATCAACGTCAGTGTGGGTTGAAATACAAGGAACAAGCGCCAATTTTAACTACAAAAATTGACTGAGATGTAGACACTTATACTTAATACAACACTTTGGCGTTTCCCGTTAGTGTGGCCCCAGCATTACAAAGACACGTCAATCAATTCCTTGTCCCGTCAAACTGAACTTTATAATATTGGCTCAACGATCAAATTCAAGTATTGTTAAATGCACCAGAAAACTTAACCTAAATACCTAATCAAAAATGTAACGAGACCCTATTCTGAAGAGGGTGGATACGTACTTAGGAAAAATTTGTAATACTACCTATAAAGTACTATATACAACAGTACCTATATAACAGTTAGTTTTTACTATACATTTACATAATACAGTATAGTTTATTTTTGTCATTGATTGATGAGGTATACAAAACACTTATATTAATCGTGCCAACCGATTTCGGCCAGTCTCATTGAGATCAACCAATTACGCAGGACTTATATTATAGTGCTCGAACATTAAGTTGTCCCGGCGGGAATCGAATTCACAACCTCTAGATAACGGATCTAAGCTGGTCACCATCTCAGAGGTAGTACAAATAAAATACTACTTAGTAGAAACGCACGCATAGAGTAAAATAATGTTTGTATATGACATGACAAAATGATAGTTTGAATTAAGCACCGAGTAACATAAATTATGATCACTTCTTGGTCATGTTATGGTCCGACACCAAAATTTTTCCAAAGTTAAGTATTTTATGCCCACGGGCATGGTCAATACGTCAAATAAGATATATATATAAGCGTGAGACGAAAAAAGTATCGATACTGTTGATTGGTTGACTACACACCGCACTCGTAGTTTCAGCCAATCAAGCAGGCAGCTGACGTAATTAATTTGATTGATTTTGATATTTGAGAACGCGATAAAATTTACTCGCGTGGCGTATGCTACAAGGCTACTGGGCTTTCTTAGAGCATTGGGCATCTAAATAATTAATCATTAACAAACATAACTGGATTGGGTAGGTTACTGGGCAGTATAGGTCCCAATTTAAATATTTTATCACATAATCATCTATATTTTGGAGGGAAAAAGAATAAGTCTTTGTCTTGCGGTACTCCTGCACCGTTCGGTTTGGAACCTTTGGCTAAAATATACAGCTTGACTGGTGAGGTATGAAATATATTTCCTTTCACTCTGAATTTCATTATGTCGCGAGTTAAACTAATAACTGACTACTGAATAAACACAATCAAGTCAAGTCTACTAGTGATGATGCAAAGTTGAAAAAGCAATGATTTTATATGTGTCCGTCATATTTCAATATATAGCGTGTGTGTCTGTGTGAATGTATGTTTGTGTGTGTGCACGCGCATGTGAGTACTTATGCGTGCATTGATGTTTCTCTATCGCGCGGTGTCAAAATTTCCAGAATAAATAGTGCAATTACATCAAAAACTAATGCCCAATTTCATGACATAATTACTAAGAGATGCAAATATCTACTTTCATACAGTCCTATCTAGGATCTCACCAATCATCCAGTATACAAATTTAATAAATTATGTTCAAAACCAACAGTAGTTACTAGTTTCTCACTTATGTACAAACAGTTACATTACGTAGTGTTTAATAAAACCCATTTGTTCTTAAAACAATATCCTAAATGCACGAGATCGGATATTCCGTCGTACCAGTTACTTAAATATTTACCCTCACCTACCCTGCCTTACCCTATACGTCAACAATAGGTGCACCTAATCATTACACTTAAAAAATAATTTATACACTTAAAGTATACTATATGATACTAAAACAAGCGTTGTTAATTAAGTCTCTATATATTCGGCAGAGAGAGGGCTTGTGAAAGGCATACTTCGAAAATAAGTTCTCAGTTTTAATTAAGTACACTTTAGTGTGTACATTTTTTAATAAATAAACAATTCATTGGACAACATCACATACATTGCTCTGATTCTGTGATAAGTAGCTTAAGCACTTGTGTTACAGGAATCGGAAACAACGACGGTACCACAACACCCAGACCCGAGACAATATGGAAAAGTTCGTTTCTCATATTGACCCGACCGGGGATCGAACCCGGAACCTCAGAGATGGCGCTCGCCAAAGTCAGGCCCGCTCACCTCTCGGCTACGGAGGTCATCAATCCCCAATATATCACGATGCGTATACGTAGATGCAAAATGAATATACGTTTTTCTTCAACCGACAACGAGTCGTTAATACCGTTCCATAATTTACTTTTCAAATCAGCTGTCATCAGTCGTCCGTCAGTCGTTTGTAGCTTACGCCTCGTATAATTTATTACTATTCGTAACTAGAAAAGGTCGTTTTCAAATATTAGAACCGGGCATAAGTGGAGGAAAGTAGAAGTACAAATTTTCGGTTTATTCCTAACCTGACCCGAAAACCTAACCCGGTGGCGGGTTAGGCTAGGAATTTGAAAAATTAATTAATATTTATGCCGAACGTAACCCTATTCCTAACCTGACCCGATGTGTCGTTCCTATCGTAACCCGAATTGCGAAGAAGGTAGTTTAATCCACAATAATTTAATTCGGCCTCATTAATAATACAAAATGTAAAAAACTGATTAGGTGCCCATCGGGTCTCCCTCTCCCCTTTCTAATAAAAGTACTTATGTGTCAAATCAGTGTTTAATATTAACACGTAACTACCTAGTTATTTTAATCGCGCATAAATGGAAATATCCAAATAACAATGCATAAGAAAGGATCTCAATTGATAAACTTACCGTTTTTATAAAGATTTCAAATAAAATTGCACAGTTTTTAAATGACAACTGCACTTCCCAAACAATCATGTTATTGTTTGGGAAGTGCAGTGATGACCAAAAAATAAAGATGCGGTGATTAGAAAAAAAGTTTGTCGAAAGTACCTTCATTTTCAGTTTGTTTTATATTCACTTATGTACCTGTAGGGTACTGTTCAAAAATATTTAAGTTATTTTACATTCCACATTTGTTTATATTTTGTAAGTAATTAATGATAGGAAAGAAATGATTTTATAATTGTTTATTATAAATGTTGATTCTGTGATATTTTAATTAGGTATTATAAATATTAAACACTGATTTGACACATAAGTACTTTTATTAGAAAGGGGAGAGGGAGACCCGATGGGCACCTAATCAGTTTTTTACATTTTGTACATTATTAATGAGGCCGAATTAAATTATTGTGGATTAAACGGGTTAGGAGGCTAGTCGTCCGCGTCCTACTGGGCCCGAGGCCCAGTAGCCCCCCATTTAGAAAAATATAGTGGTATGCTCGTCCTACATCAGGTGAGTCGTCCGCGCACAACTGAGCCCGCGGGCCACTGACCCCCCATTCAGAAAAATATGGTGGTTAGCTGGTCCTACATTAGTTTCCTATGTGGGCCGAATGAGGGTAGTATATTCCATAAGGGCCGAGTGGACAGAGCTAACTATTAAATTAAATTTTCACTAACAATATAAATACTAATGTACAAAACCCATTTGAAGGATATGAACACAAAGATAAATAAATATAAAGATTAAGGATATGAAGACAAAGTTTTTTAATTATAACAATAAAGCCAGAGCATACCACTATATTTTTCTAAATGGGGGGCTACTGGGCCTCGGGCCCAGTAGGACGCGGACGACTAGCGTCCTAACCCGATTATACTACCTTCTTCGCAATTCGGGTTACGATAGGAACGACACATCGGGTCAGGTTAGGAATAGGGTTACGTTCGGCATAAATATTAATTAATTTTTCAAATTCCTAACCTAACCCGCCACCGGGTTAGGTTTTCGGGTCAGGTTAGGAATAAACCAAATTTTCTTTAAATTGTACTGCATCTGTAATAGATGAAAATCCAGGAACTCAAAAGTATGCAATTCGTCGAAGCGCGTCGAAATTACGTATATATGTGAATGAAAGCGACTCCCATTAACATAGTGATGCAAGCCCCCAGCCCCGCAGCCTATAACTAGTTAAACCGAAAAATATAGGACATAGATATATATTTGTGTGTCAAACACTTCAATAACGAAGACAATCGACTAGCAACACTATGTTTTAACAGATAATATAAGGCATATACCGTTTACCAAGTTGCCATTTGCAGTACAAATTATATTTATCAGGTAATGTAAAATCTTATTTACATTAACACCTGAATTATTATTTTTCCAAGTAAAGTCAAAATGTAATGTGTCAAAAAAAAAATAAGTATATGCAAGCAAAATGTAATATAAAAATATGAACATACGTCAAAATTGTAAATCTTACATTATGTAAAACTTAAAACTAATCTTATCTACCCTTACGGTGGGGTATATGAACCCACTACCTTCCAATTGAGCTAGCCACAAGTGGTCGTACAGTATGATTTTTTCTGTTATATTATAATTTTGTCTCTTAGCCTTCGGTAAATGCCATCTGACGTGTGAATCTAGAACTACATACATTTTTTTTTCTGTTTCTTTAATATATTCAAAGTTCGTTATGTGGCGATAAGAAATTGTAGAAATCTGCCTACCCTATTATTTGTGAATAGTGTCATTAAAACTCTTTTCATATTTATTAATTTTAAAAAGAGAACTATGGAGTTTCTTGCCAGTTCTTCTCGATAGCATTAACATTCCGAACACGGCGGTAGTTTAACTTAATCTGACGATTCATAAACACTTTTTTAAAGTTCACATGAATCAAGACATTTTCTATTTTATTAATGTCCGTGAACCGTGTTAGCGGATTTTGACGTGACAACGTCTAATAACTCGATACTACGGGCTGCATGCAGGAAAAAGATGACGTCATTATCCCGTTACGCTTATTGTCGCGTTCCGAACGAGAAAGGCATTTTTTTTATTATGATCGCTATCCCGCGTTTAAGAACCACGCTGTGATTCCGGCAATGTCAAGTGTTTAGAGAGACGCGTTTCAAAAGGAGACTGCGCGGTGATTTGAGCTTTTCCTTTCTGAGGCTCGAGCTATTGGCTCAGCGTTGTCTCGACAAACTATCGTCTGTTAACAGACTTTGCAGACAACCAAATTTTATATTACAATAGCAGTTAAGCGGGCGACCCTCACCAATGTTCTGACCATCAACATGGGCCGATGCCCTCAGACTTGTACACGTACAGCGAGCATCATCGTTCGTATACACCTCAGTACCTTGTCATACCGAATCTCCGCGTAACTAAGCAAGTCAGATAGACAGTGACTTAATGTGACAAGGTACAGAGTTGTTCACGAACTGAAACTACTGACTGTACTCGTTACTGGCGGCTCTCTGCATCTTGTCTGATGATCTCTTCGAAGTCGGGCTGGATGGAGCGAATCCTGTCCAGCAACACCTCAGCCAGGCTGTTCGAAGGGTCCGTATCTAGAAGTAACAAATAATTGTACTAACTGTTAATTATCGGCTTTATCATGGTGAGTGTTCCGAGGAACTGTTTTCCCTTATTTTCCTTCACAGAACCACAAGAGCCGGCCAACGATGTCATCGCTTCACCGTGGAAAATATTCCATCACGAACAAAAAAGTTTGGTAACTCCTATCTTTGCCGGACCATAAAGAAGTGGACCTCGTTGCCGGCTCATGTGTTTCCTCCTTCCTTTGACATGGATTCCATCAAAAGGAGCGTGAAGAAACATCTTGCGGGCCAGTATGGCGATGCTAACGGATAGGATATTTCCAGAGTTGTGACATATTTGAAATACTTGTATTTAAAATACAAATACAAAATACAAGATACGTATTTTGTATTAAGTTTTAAAAATAAAAAGTATTTTGTATTTTATTTGAAATACTATTCGAGACGTATTTTGTATTTGTAAAATGGTTGGTAAAATACAAAATACTTTTTTATTCTTAACTTCATTTTTCTAAAGCATTCCGCGATTCAGAAAAACAAAAAATGGCCACTAGTGGCGCAGCAGCTTTGAAAGTCAATGCGAATAATGACAGATGAAACAAAACGCATATAAACCCTGACCATTAATCTAAGAGGGACCCCTCTTGACAATCCTCAAAGTAGTGTTGCCGGATAATCGATTATCCCCCCCTTCAATAATCTAATAATCGATTGGAATATCGATATAATCGATTATATCGAAATTAAGTTTAGGTCAATATAATCGATTATTATATTATAATTGTTTAGATTAGACAATACTATCGATTAAATCTATAATTATGTTGCAATCTATTAATTTGCAATTATTTTTAGATTTAATGGTCATTCATATTATGTCTTCTTATACATAACACATTCAAAATGAAACCGTGAAAAAAGTTATTTGTACCCTACTTTTTATTCATAAAACGTGATTGCTAAGTTGTGTTGATTGATACTTGGTACCTAAACTGTACCATCATAGCGATACTATCTTATCCGATAGGTAAATAATATCGATTATATCGATATAATCGATTTCATCGGTAGTATCGCTTCAAAACTTGATATCGATACTATCGATTATATTATATTTGAGTACGCATTATAATCGATTATATCGATACTATCGATTATTAGATTATTTGGGCCCCTTTTGCATAATCGATTTATAATCGATACACAATCGAATCGACGGCAACACTACCTCAAAGTCACTGATACGTTTTGCAGTGTTGTTCGTTCGAAATGTCTTTAACCATAAAGTATTTTATTTCAATAAAGTATTTTGAAAATACATATTTTGTATTTAGTATTTAAATACAAAAGGCAAAAGTATTTTGTATCTTGCATTTGAAATACTATATTAAAAAAGTATTTGCATTTTGTATTTAAATACTTTTCGAAAAGTATTTTGTACATCTCGAAATATCATATTTCGATATCAAATCTGTTTTCATCGCGATGTGGGTTCCTCTCTTGCTTACCATCAGGCTGGGAGGAGCCAATATACTGCGCTATTATAAAAAAAAAATTAAATAAATAAAAAAAAATATTGGACAACATCACATACATTGATCTGTTTTTGTTGTAAGTAGCTTAGGCACTTGTGTTACATCATCATCATTTCAGTAGAAGGACGTCCCCACTGCTAAATATAGATTAATTGTAGATTTGTTAAACGCGAATAATAATAGTAATAAAAATTTGGCAAATTTAATAGTAATAAAAACGGCACGGTGTCGCGTTTTGACCCGTGAGCTTATTTTAAGTGTAAAAGAACTTTATAGAGTATACTCACTGTCGAAGTAGACCAGCTCGCACTTGTTGGGGCACTCGGGACTCTTCCTCAGGATCGAGCTCAGCATAGACATGAAGTCGCTCACCACCTCCGCCTCGTTGATGCCGTCCAGCTCTGACCAACAAACAAGCATTTGATGAACCGAACAAATTTAAGAGAGGTAGAGCATAGCAATATAAACAAAAAACAAAAAAACGCCAAGTCACGTGACTGTTAAAGATGTGACGTCAACGTTGTAGACATCAAACCGACACGGGTCGGAACTACTTAATTTTATAAAAATATTGAATTTTTAAATAAATGGAAAATATTTTATTAAATCCTTAATATGGTTAGGTTATGGACACAATAATTCAATTTCATTGGCAAAATTATCGTCGTTTCGCTACATTAAAATAAATAAAAGTCGGCACAGCTGTCATTTCTGGCTTGCACTATCTAAAAAGACAAAATTTTTCTGTTTCTAATATTTTTAGTAACTCTTTTTTAGCTTTAAAAGTATTTTTAACTGTTTTTATTAAGTCTTTTTTTATTTGATTATAATTCATTAACAAATCACAATCGGATTACACCACCGTAGTCTTAATCTAGTACTAACCTTGGTACAAAGCCCTATTCTTGAGCACTAGGTATAGCGTGTGTATGGGCGTGGCGCACTCTACCGCCAGGTACACCGGCCGCTTGCCGTCGCGGTTGATCTTGTACGCAGAGTTCTTGTACGAACGGTTCTTCACACCCGCCACGTCTTTAACTACGTCCTCCAGAGACTGAAACAATAGTCAAACATGTACATGGCGGCCAGTACGTAGGTAGTCTTCGTGATTACTATAGAACTATAATATATTTCTAAATTCATTTACCTAGACACAGACCTAATACAATATACAAGACCCCGGTAACTACAGTCACAAATCTTGCAAGCACCAGCCTACAATCCAGCAGGCGCAGATCAGACGGGCAGTACATTGGTAGTCTTCGCGATTACTATGGTACCGTAATACATTTACCTAGACCATAAATACTCATTGACGACCTCCGTAGCCCAGAGGCGAGCGGGCCCGACTTTGGTGTCGCACCATATCTGAGGTCCCGGGTTCGATCTCCGGTCGGGTTAATATGGGACACAAACTTTTCTATATTGTCTCGTATCTGGGTGTTGTGGTGCCGTCGTTGTTTCTGATTTCTGTAACACAAGTGCTTAAGCTACTTTCCGCAAAATCAGAGCAATTTATGTGATGTTGTAAAATATTTATTATTTATTCCACTAATATTATAAATGTGAAAATGTGAGTATGGATGTTTGTTACTCTTTAACGCAAAACTACTGAACGGATTTGGATGAAATTTGGTAGAAAGAGAGATGACATACGAGATTAACATATAGGATACTTTTTATACAATACCGCACGAGACCCCGATCAAAGCAGTCACAAACCTTGCACGCCTCCAGCCTACTATCCAGCAGGTGCAGATCAGGCGGGCAGTACATAGTCTTCGTGACGACTATGAACAGCCTGCGCACCGGGAACCTGATGGACTGGTCGCCCTCGAACGCCTTGATGTTCTCCTCGAAGCCGACGAAACGGTGGCCGTCGCTCGGTAACACGTGGGTGAGGTAACCCTCGAAGAAGCTGCACGCCATGCCGGTGCCGTATGTGACGGTGCGCGCTTGACGCTCCTGTAATTAAATAATAATAAATAATAATAAAAATATCAGACGTAGCATACATTGCCTGACCACATAGGGGCCGTCCATTAGTGTGGACCACTAACTAGTCTGTTCGCCTTCACATGAAAATTTCAGTAATTATATTTACTTAGTTATGTCTATATCTTAAAATCAGCAAGAGGTAAGTACCTATTTCTTTACGTGGACAAATGCTCGCAAGTTGGCAAAATTCTTTTTTTGGAAATTTCGTTAGCAAATGTACATTAGGACCTACAGTTTGATTAATTTAAATATACTATATGCTTTTAATATGTTTTTAAAATCAATTAATTATTTTTTTACAATTTACTACATTATTTTATCTAATTACTGCACTGTCTTAGTGCAAAACTAGTTATAAGTTCAACTATATTTGTAATATGAACGACAGAGTTTCTTGCCGGGATCTTCTCTGTAAGTTATAGGTTCCGAACCGGAGAGGTAGCGTCATTTGCATTATAAAGACGTTTCATAAATATTACTGGTGTAATTTACATGAATAAAAGAATATTGAATTTGAATTAAACATGTGTTTTTTTGGCATTTTTACCCCCCTCCTCACCCTTGGTGATACATGGTGAGGTTCAAGACAAAGTCCCCCTACCCCGTCCCCTTTTGATATTTCGTGATTTTGTTATGCCCCACCCCTGCTAAGAGCCTCAAATGATTTTTTTTATAACGCACTTCAAGATAGACCTCATCCCACCTGATGTTAAGTAGTGATGAGTTCCTAGCTTAAGGGCGAAAAGTATAGCATAGAATTTTATTACTAGACTTATCACCCTTACCTTGAAAGCTTGACCCTGCTACTAATGTAGCACCCCCAAGAGCTCTGGAAACCTTACTCACATGCAGGAACACAATAACACAGAAGTGATTGTTATTTGGCTGCGGTCTTCTGTAAGGTGGAGGTATTTCACTAGTCGGACTGCTCCAGTTCGAGCGATAAATTTGCCCTGCCTCTCTTAATTATTAATTTGATTAATGGACGGATATGTTTCAAGTTGAAAACGTTGTACAAAACTCAGCCTTTTTAGACGGACTTTCAACAAACTTCCAACCCCCGTTTAAACCCCCTAAGGGTGGAATTTCGTCAATTTCTGATTCTTAGTGGATGTCTACATTGTATAAGGAAGCTAGCTATGAAATTTCAAGTTTTAGGTGTTATAAGTGCCGCAGTTTCGTGAACTATCAGCCAGTCAGTTATTGAATGAATAATATATCGCTATTATATTATGTTAATAACTAAATTAAAAAAAAACCGTAACCCACCACATCCGGATACTGATAAACCAGATGCCCCATGAACAACAGCAGAAAGTCCTCCGCGATCAACCTCTGGTCCCAGTACAGCACCGTGCCCACCGCAGCTCCGAATATAAACCAGTTCTTCTGATAATCCTTGTACAGACGCCCGAGGTTTACCGAGCCCCAAGAGTGGAAGGCTTCGTGCGCCAGGGATATGGCCACACGCGACCCTCGGATCAGGTACAAATATATGACGTAGCGAGCTGAAAATAAAACACAGTTTCGTAAAGCTTTTTTTGCATTGTTCGCGCACGCAGGGGTCGACGGTGCTGTGGTGGTTATGACTGAGCCAAGTTTACCACCTTAAAGGCGATAAGTTCCCATCGTGGGGTTTTAGTGAGGTTTTTCAGTCCTAAATATTGACCTTGGGTGCTACTTTAAGGGGCGAGACTCACCTGCGCTGCCCCGAAAGCTCGGTGAAGATAAGGCTTCGCAGCCATTATCGATAGTCAGGTAGGAAAAAAAAAGACTTTGGGTGCGACAGTAACTTTTGCAAAGTGAACTAAGCCAGGCCTGACGAGCACTGCTTTATATTTTGTTTACAGAGCAAATTGTTCTAAAAATTTGGTGTCCGCTTATCGTGAACACACGTTATCGTAAGCACAAAGGATATATTGTGTGCTACTGATACACAATAGCGGTTGATGGTTTATGAAATACTACACTACGAAAACAACTATAGCGTTATGTTGAATTATTATGAGATTGAGAACAGTTGGTATATTTATTTTTAAAAATATTAAACTTGAACATGCGATCTCTATAAATATAACCAACTGTGATCAGTATTATTCATGTTATTATCAAATGATACTATTTTTTTATCCGGAAGGAAATATCTACTAGGGAACAGATGGGTAAATTGATATTTTTTTATAAACTACTTATTGGGCGCGATTACAAAACATACGCATTATTGTTACTCTTTTACTAAAATAACGCTGATTTAAATCAGTGGTTCTTAACCGGTGGTCTGCGGACCACTGGTGGTCCCTGGAGGCATTCCAAGTGGTCCGCGAAGCCTTCCTAATAATATTTACCGCCCCAATACTTTAATTTTTTGCCACCCTTACAGACTTCTAAAATTAGAAACGCCATTTGCAAATACAATCCTAATAATTTTCTTCCGTAGCCCCACCTCGTGTTGCCTTACTTTTGTACTTTAAATTTTTCCGTTTTAATAGTTAATCGGGCAATGTATTTTTTATTAAATTTAACCCTAACACTAAGTAATAAATTATTTGACGACCTCCGCAGCCGAGTGGCGAGCGGGCCGGACTTTGGCGTCGCGCTATATCTTGATGTCCCGGGTTCGATCCCCTGTCGTGTCAATATTGTCTCGGGTCTGAGTTTTGTGGTACCGTCGTTGTTTCTTATTTCTGTAACACAAGTGCTTAAGCTACTTACCACAGAATCAGAACAATTACATATGTGATGTTGCCCAATATTTATTTATTTATTTTATTATTTATCGAAACAAGACCCCCTATTTCGATAAATAATAAAATAAATAACCCAGAAAAAATATGTCGGATCCGATGACTAACTGCTATTTTTAATTCTAATTATCGTAACTAACTCACTTCGACTAGTAAAAAAGCGCTTTCAAAAAAAAATATATTTAAGCGAATCAAAAACCGCGTTTAATATTTCGATTAAACTTAAAACAACGAAACCTTTCGTTTATTTGTTTCGTTTTCAGTAGTAGGCCTTCACATACTACTGGGCAGACTTCAGTGAAAATACAGCCTATCATATATTTATGAAAAAAAAACCACTTACCAACAACGACCAGCCATTGCGACCTGTTGTCCAGATTAAAGCTTTGCGAACCTGCAACAAGAAAATAAAATAAAAATACTAAAACTACAGACCACATTTTAGTAAGTTGGTGCCAAATTAATCGGCAAAGACAGTTCTTCAGGCTAAAACTCAATTGCATTTTTGATAGAAAACTAAAACAATGAATCCGAAAGAAATTAAAAGGCCGGCACAATTTTTTTTTGTTTTTAAAACGTCAACCAAATTTACGTCGGTAACGGTTGGGTAACAAACTAGGAATGGCTTGCCAAGACAAGCCTCTAACAACTTATAATGCTGAACGCGACTGCCAGGGTCAAGATGCCGAATTACCCCGCATTCGTACTGAATTCACTTCAGTAAACTGTTTCAAATAGACCGAATTAAACGGTTTATACGGTATAACGGTTTGCTTTTACCCTACAATAAATGAGAATGTGTATTTAGAATAATATCATTAAAACTCTTTTACTTGCTTTTGAATTAGGCGTAAATTAAGAGAGGTAGGGCATAGCGATTTATAGCTCGAACTGGAGCAACCCGACTGGTGAAATACCTCCACCTTACAGAAGACCGCAGCCAAATAACAATCACTTCTGTGTTGTTGTGTTCCTGCGTGTGAGTAAGGTTTCCAGAGCTCCTGGGGGGTGCTACATTAGAAGCAGGGGTCAAGCCTTCAAGGTAAGGGCGACAAGTCCAGTAACATATTTATTATGCTGTACTTGTCACCCTTAAGCTAGGACCTCATTACCAGGGGTGCTAGTTCAGAAACCTCCTCGTGGTGCACCCTGGGCAACGCTGACTGGCGGAGCCTTTCCACTTTTTGTGTAAGACTCCGTCGCTCAGCGGCTGATATCTGACAGACACCGTTCTCTCTGCTATTCTCGGTTTGAGAAGAGCAGTTGAGAGCGTGCGCGAGATGTGGCGTACAATGGCGCCTTTTCGTTCTGTTGGGGCTTATTCGTGCTGTTTTATTGACGGATAGTGCTTGGTTTAGAGCATAGTTTAGCAAGGTAGTCTTGCGGCGCGGCGGGTTCGTTTGGCTACGTAATAGTAGTCCGACGCAACAGACTGATCTTGTTCACCGCCGGGCGACCTGTTTCCTGGTTGGGTGTCTGGTGATCATGTCTATCGGCTCGACCAGACCAGGGGGCTTGCCTTAATTGGCCGGCTCAAGAGGAGAAAACCTCAATAAAAAACCCCTAATTCCGACGCTGTGAGTGCTCGAGGCGTCGGGGCCATCTCTCTTCGGAGGGATGGTGACCGGGTGGGATAAACCCGGTCGTGGTCGGTGGTATCGGCCTCCCTGCACGGGACCGCCCGCCCCCGTGCAGTATGAGGGTAGCTGGGGGTATTCGGCTCTGCCCCCGGTGGTCCTTTATAACCGTTAAATCGTGGGAACCAATATGAGAACACCTAAACAAAACCAAACCAAAAATGACGTTCGTAGGGAGCTTGCAGAAGTGGCACCTTCTGGTGCGGAGTCTGGCGCCGTTTGTGCGATCGCGCCGAAAATCAATGATAGTGCGTCTTTAGACCCGAAATGTGACGCTGTCTATTCTGTTGCGTCGGAGAAGAATGTGACTGTTGTTACTAGAAGTCGGGCGTCGTCTGTTGCGTCGCTGGCATCGGCAAATAGCTTTTTTGCTAGGCCGAGCGATTATGCGTCGGGCGATGAGTCTGCCACGCTAACGAATGTCTCAGACATGTCGTTGACGTCCGAGCGGGAGCAATACATTCGGAGGGGAGGGCGAAAACGCCCGTTATCGGATGGGGAAAAGGGGTCATCCTCGGATACCTCTCAATCCAAGAGCAGTTCGGCCAAAAACAGGTCGAAAAAGGGACGTGGAAGGCCTGCTACTACCGGCAAAGATGTCGGCCTGGCGGAAGCGCAGCGAGAGCTGAAAGCTGCGACAAGGGCTGCTTTTGAGCATGAGCTTGAGGCTCAAGCGGCAAAAACTGAGCAACGGCTACGTGAGGCCCGTAATGTGGCCGGATACGGTGTGTCCCTCACCGCGTCATTGGAAGGGAAATCGGCTGCGGAATTGCAGCGTCTGATGACAACGGAGTCGGAGAGCTCTGTGTCCATGATTAGAAAGTCCTCTAACCTAAAAGGGACTTTCCAAAAAGCACTCAAGGAAAGTGCTACAAATATGAGGGCCATCTGTGAAGAGGCCCTCAAAAGGACCTCCACAGAGGAGACACAGAGGCTGCAGGCAACAGTAGATCGCCTGCAGACTGAACTAGCAGGGCAAACAAAACGCGTGGCCGAGCTAGAGGCTGCTGTGGCCAGACTAACCAAGTCTGCCCCGGTTGAGTCAGCGATGGAGGTGTCTCCTGCGCCAACGGGACCATCGACGGTGGACGCGGCTAATATCGAAGCCGTGGTCAGAAATATAATGTTGGAGGAGCGAGTGCACTTTAATGCTCGGCTCAACGCCCGCATAGAAGGACTTGAGGACCGCCTCCTCCCGGAGAAGCGGCTCCGTCCGCCACTGGCAGCGGACCATAGTAAGGAGCCCGTCGTAGTTCCTGAGCGGCTGCCGGAAGTTTTCCGGGTGCCTGAGCCGCCAAAACCACAGCGGGTGAAACAAATTAAGACGAGAACATCTCATAACCCTAAACCTGGACCTTCTAGGGTCATTGAAGATGCTCCTGCGCCAGAAATAACGTCCCGGCAAACTCTTCCAAGGTCTACAATAAATGACGACCCTTTCCTCCCGTTGTCTACTCCAACGAATGATAGTTGGTCAACGGTGGTGAGGAAGGGCAAAGGTAAAGGGCAGAAATCTGCTGTTCCTTCTTTTCCGCAGCCTGCGCCCATAACGGCCTCTAAGACGGCGAGCAAGGCCCTAACTTCGACCGGTTCTTCTAGACCGGTTGCCGCTTCCCTGCCGTCGTCGCATAAGAAGACCCCGGCTTCTAAGCCGAAGAAGCAGAAACTGGTTTCCCCCAAAACCGCAGCAGTTGTTGTCACACTAACAGCTGAGGCGGAACAAAAAGGGGAAACCTATGAGTCGGTGCTCCGTAAGGCTCGGAGCGGTATGGACTTCGAAGAGATCGGAGTAACGTCCATCCGCACGCGCCCGACTCTTGCCGGGGCACGAATTATAGAATTCCCTGGCGCGGAGTCCGCTAAAAAAGCCGACCTCTTCGCCGAAAAGATGCGGCTCGCAATAGGCGATGGCCTGGCCAAGGTGACAAGGCCAATTAAGTATGCGGGGCTGATGATCTCGGACCTCGATGACTCTGTGTTGAGGTGTGAGGTAGTGGAGAAGGTGGCGGCAGTGGGCGGATGCCCGGTCGACCACATTAAGGCGGGCGAAATTAGGCCTGGCCGTTTGGGAATGGGGGTACTTCGAGTCCAGTGCCCTGTTGCTGCCGCCAAAGTCGTTTTGGAGGGGGGGCGCTTTCTGATCGGGTTCAGCTCCGCATCAGTTCGCGCCCTTGAGGAACAGCCCCTCCGCTGTTTTAAGTGTCTAGGAGTTGGGCACACTTGCCCTCTCTGTCCCTCGTCTATGGATCGTAGGGACCTCTGCTTCCGCTGCGGGCAAATTGGCCACAAAGCTGCTGCCTGCAGCGAGAAGAAACCGCACTGCTCCATCTGTGCATCGAGTGGGCGGCCAAGCGGCCATGTAATGGGGGGCATGAAGTGTAGGCCTCCCCCAATGAAGGGGAAAGTTAAGGCTCAGGCCCGGCCTAATTCTTCAGAGTCTAACTCAACGTCAGCAGTAGTGGAGGAGGTTGTAATGTCCGTATAATAATGGCCCAATACAACCTCCTCCAAACAAATGCCAACCACTGCCGCGCAGCCCAGGACTTGTTGTCCCAAGCTGTGGCGGAGTGGTTGGTAGATATAGTAGTGGTGGCAGAGCCCTATCTGGTCCCCAGTAGTTGGTACGGGGACCAGACTAATACGGTCGCGGTCTTCAGGCGGCCTTCGTCGACGTCTCCCTCTCTGTCCCTTGTGGAGACGGGTATGAATTTTGTGGTCTGCTTGTGGGGCAACATAACCATTGTTGGGGTTTATTTTTCCCCAAGTCGTCCGCTCCCCGAGTTTGAAACATTTTTGGGTCTCTTACAGGGAGCTATCCAACGGGCCGTTACTGCTGGACAGCAAGTACTTCTCCTGGGAGACCTCAATGCCAAAGCGGCGTCTTGGGGAAATGTGGTTGCCTCTTGTAACCGACGGGGGCAGCTTGTAGAGCTTTGGGCCGCTTCATCTAGCCTCTGTCTTTTAAATCGGGGCACCGCTCAGACCTGTGTGCGGCAGCAGGGGGGGTCTGTGGTGGACCTCTCGTTCGCCACCCCTGCACTAGCCGCGCGCGTGCGAGACTGGCGAGTGGATCAGTCAGAGACACTCTCGGACCACAAATTTCTTCGGTTCGAGGTTACAACCGGTGCTCCTCGTCGGACTCCATCGTCTTCGGTGTCGTCACCTTTTCCCAGATGGGCTCTGTCCCGCCTGGATAAGGCAGTTGCAAGGGAGGCTGCCTTTATGCAAGATTGGTTTTCGCCTCCCTTATCTGGTCCAGATGTGGATATCTCTGCGACCGTCCTGCGTAGTTTACTGACCGAGGTATGCAACTCCAGCATGCCTCGGTCACGTCGTCCACCTCCCCGACGCGCCTGCTTCTGGTGGTCGGAGGAGCTCGCCGATCTTCGGGCTGTTTGCGTAGCTGCACGGCGGGCCTACACCAGAAGTAGGCGCCGCGCTCATCGGAACCTTGAGAACGAAGCCTCCCTTTATGGTGCCTATGTAGAGGCGAAGAAGGTCCTCAAAGATGCCATAGGAACCGCCAAAAACTCCGCTCGCACGGAAATGTTAGAGGGTCTCAATCAAGATCCATGGGGGAGACCGTACCGGGCCGTACGTAACAAATTGCGCCCCATAGGTCCCCCACTCACAGAGACCCTCGAGCCAGGGCTGCTCGACAGCGTCGTCCGGGCTTTGTTCCCGGACAGCAGACCTGGCTTCGTCCCGCCGGCAATGGGTGCCCCTCGAGAGCAGGAGCTTGCAACTGCTCCCTTCCAAGCCCCTCAAGTCACCGAAGAAGAGTTCGGCACGGCGGCAATCTGCCTTCGTGCCAAGAAAACGGCTCCTGGACCGGACGGGGTCCCCGCGAAACTGGTCGCTCTTGGAGCAGTCTTCATGGAGCAGAAGTTTAGGGAACTGTTCGACTCGTGCTTTCGGGTCGGCCAGTTCCCTAAACCTTGGAAGGTGGGGCAGCTTTGCCTCCTTCGCAAAGAAGGTAGACCGGCGGACTCACCATCGGCGTACCGACCCATTGTGCTTCTCGACGAAGTCGGGAAGCTTTTTGAGCGCATTGTGGCCGGGCGCCTGAAGGACCACCTTCGCGGCGTTGGTCCAAATTTGTCAGACCGGCAATATGGTTTTCGGGCAGGGCGGTCTACTATCGACGCCCTGTCCGATCTGAAATCTTTGGTTTTGGAGTCTAGGGAGAGGGGGGAGGGTGTGATGGCTATTTCCTTTGACATAGCCAATGCATTTAATACCCTCCCCCACTCTACAATTATGCAGGCGCTCCGTTATCACGGAGTGCCCCCTTACTTATTGGCGCTAATCGGCAATTACTTGTCCCATAGGGAGGTTGTGTTCTTAGATGCCGATGGTCGTCTGCGCCGTTACAGCGCTCGATCCGGTGTCCCACAGGGGTCTGTTTTGGGGCCCCTCTTGTGGAACATCGGATATGATTGGCTCCTGCGTGGTTCTCTCCTCTCGGGCATGAGTGTCTTTTGTTACGCGGACGACACTCTCGTGACTGCCCGGGGGAGAGATTTTGGTGCTGCCGCTCGTTTGGCAGAGGCTGGGGGCACTCTTGTCGCCAGGCGTATTGCACTCTTGGGCCTTCAGGTGGCCCTAAGTAAGACCGAGGCTATATTTTTTCCTGGGCCTCGGCAACGCTTTTTCTCCGGCGCGTACATCGTCGTCGGGGGTGTCCGGGTGGCGGTCGAGGCCCAGATGAAATATCTGGGTCTCATCCTGGACCAGCGTTGGAAGTTTGGACCGCATTTTGCGGCGTTGTCTTCTCGCCTTCTCAAGGCGGCGACCTCCCTCGCATGGCTTCTCCCCAATGTAGGGGGTCCCAGGGCCAAATGCCGGCGACTCTATGCCGGCATTTTGAGAAGCATGGCCCTATACGGCTCGCCCGTCTGGGCCGACTCCCTCCATATTCGGGAGAATCAGAGACTGTTTCGGCGCCCTCAGCGTGCTATCGCCCAGCGAGTGTGCAGAGCATACCGCACCGTTGGTTTTGATGCGGCGTGCGCACTCGCTGGGACGCCGCCATGGGAGTTTGAGGCCCAGGCAATGGCGAGGGCTTATCAGTGGCAGGCCCTAAGGAAGGCCTCCGGGGAGCGTTTCTACCCGGAGGACCTGTCGCGTGTGCGCCGAGAGGCGCACGAAGAGATGGTCCGGCATTGGGCGGAGTCCTTGCAAGTGGCTCCGTCGGGTCGGTGGACCCTAGACGCGCTCGGGCCAGTCATTATTCGCTGGCTCGAGCGCAAATCAGGATTCTTATCCTATCGTTTGGTGCAGGTGCTGTCCGGCCATGGCTGTTTTGGGCGGTACCTGCACCGTATTGGTCGGGAGCAGTCTCCGTCGTGCTCCAATTGTGGCGCGGCGGAGGACACAGCGGGGCACACACTGCAGGTGTGCCCCACATTTGACGCGCAGCGCGTGACTTTGCGTGCTCTGGTGGGGCCGAATCTCTCACTCCCCAGCATAGTCGAGGCTATGCTCGGGAGTGAGACGGCATGGGACGGGATGGCCTCCTTCTGCGAAGACGTCATGTCGCAGAAGGAGGCCGCAGAGCGGGAGCGGGAGGACGACCCATCCGCTCCCGCCTGCCGCCGAAGAAGGCGGCTGAGGGCGCGGCGGCAATACGACCGCGCCCAGCTACCGCGTGGGGACCGGCCGGCTGATGGTGTGAGGGCACCTCAGCTGGCATTGCACCGGCCCCCACTGCGAGGTGGGGATGGTTCCGTTGGACCGGCCATCCCCAGTCTCCCCCCGAACACTGTGGGGGGAGTAGACGGAGCTGCATAAGCGGCTATTCCGCCGGCGGTGTTGTGGAAGTCAAGGCTTAGCCGATCTCCCATAACACCGCCACTAAGGCGATGAAGGTCCAATCGGGGGGTTTTAGTGGGTAGTCCTGCTCTTTTCAGGGCAGGGAGTCCCACACACGCCGTCACCCTCCCTCGGGTGACGGTACGGTGCATCAAGGCATTTCCCCCCGTCAAAAAAAAAAAAAAAAAAAAAAAAAAAAAAAAAAAAAAAAAGGACCTCATTACCACTTAACATCAGGTGGGATGAGGTCAATCTTGAAGTGCAATATAAAAAAATAAAATAAAAAAAACAATATTGTTCATGGTTTTTTAGGATCAAATCCTAACGTCATCTCTTGTCGTCACAACATCCAGACAGAATTTTAATAATAATTTAATTAATAACGCAGGATAATTTTCACTTTATTGAAATATAAATAAATGTATTAGAAACAGAAAATTTGTATCTCCCCTTGCGCTGCGGGAATCGAACTCACGACCTTCACGTATCGCGTGAATATAGTATGTGCTACTCTTACTAGTACGGCGTAAAGTACTATAAAAATAATAAAATCGATAAATAAATGTAATTTTAATTTGAATTAATTTCATTTTACAACCGATGCACCACACTATTATTATGTCTTAGTGCAAAATCTACACTAATATTATAAAGATTTGTATTTTTGTATGTATGTTTTTTAATAAACACAAAAACCACTGTGCCGAAAAATTTCAAAAAAATAATTTCACCATTGGAAAGCTACATTCACTCCGAGTAACATCCATACTAATATTATAAAGTAACTCTGTCTGCCTAAACGGCTGAACGGATTTTGATGAAATTTGGTATAGGTATACGTTGAATCTCAAGAACGGACATAGGCTACTTTTTATTAGAAAATAAGGGGGGGACGGGGGTAATACCACCTTTGAAAGTTTATATGGAAAAATGTTTATTTTTGAAGTTAAGAGATGTGAAATTTGGCACAAATATAGCTCGAAACTTGTATTATAATATAGACTACTTTTTGTTTCGAATATTAGGGGAGAAAGGGGTAAAACAGACCATGAAAGGATGTAGTCCACGCGAACGAAGTCGCGGGCACAGCTAGTAGGCTATATTTATTAATAGAAAAGACTAAGTCGACGCGTACGAACTTGTTAGTTATAAGTTCAGCTTTATTTGTAACGAAAATTAAATAGTTTCTTGCATGTATCTTCTATGTAAGTTACAGATTCCAAACCGGAGGTAACCACAGTTGCATTTTAAAAACGATTCATAAATATTTGTGACCACTAAATGAATAAAAAAAATTGCATCTTTTCATCTTTAAAAGCAGTACCTATCCTAAAGTTATCTACTAAAAAGTATTCGTATTTTACCTATGTTTTCGGGTAATTACCCATAAATTAATAGTGTTGCATGCAAAACTAATTTGTTATAGTGACCACAACATTGTACAAAAGGAGTATAACAGTGCAGTGTAATTCATTAGGCACCAACAAAGGAGTTTTCACAGAGTGTACAAAAGTGTGTCTAATTTATTAATAAGAAAGTAATTTAAATAATTTTTCACTGAGTCCTCCACAGTAAAACTTCAAGCATGTCTTTATTTTTTACGTTAAATAGCAGTTAGACCTTCTGCGAGCCCAAGTGAGCGTATGCTTGTTGCAAGGCAGGATCAGGTCTAAAGTAAGTTGTCCATATGACAAGTTACTTGATACTTAAAGTTAGTTTGACTTTCTCGACGTGTTGTACTCCCAACAATGCACATCCAAGATAAAAAGACTTCCTATTATGGTGATTAGGAGGCCAACTACGAAAAACGAAGTATGTCAGATGCGATGACGAATAGCAAATTTTTAATGCTCATATTCGTAACCAATTGACTTTGAATGCGATTTAAACATCTTCAAAAAACAAAATATCATTTATTAGCTGTGCCCGCTACTTCCTTCACGTGAAGTACATACTTGCGTGGTCGGTTTTACCCTTATCTCCCGTAACATCGAAACAAAAAGTAGTCGATATTTTAATTCAAGTTTCGAGCCAAATTTCATATCTCTAACTTAAGAAATAAACGTTTATATAAACTTTTAATGGCGCTATTTTATTAAGGGTCTTTATAATCCCCTTCCCCCCCTTACTATCAAAATAAAAAGATCTATGTCCGTTCTAGAGGTCCAACTGTATACTATACCAAATTTCATCAAAATCGTTCTAGTGGTTTTGGCGTGAAAGCCGGACAGACAAACTATATTAGCAGCAGGGGTCAAGCGTTCAAGGTAAGGGTGACAAGTCCAGTGACAGCTTTATTATGCTGACCTCATTACCACTTAACCTTTTTATTTTCTATTGCGTGCCCTCCAGGGTCCATAACAGTGCTCTACTATTTACTAACATACCATATTTGAACAATATTATGATTTTGCAATAAATTATTGAGTATTGAGTATATTATAAAAAAAAAACTGCTATATGTAATGTATCATTATTTATTTTGAATAAGAATGGTCCACAGAGATAGCCGAGACACTAATCACTATCCATTGAACTTGAGTCCGAACTGCTATCAGATTCTGTTTCAGATTCATCGTTTAATTTTATAGTGAATTTATCAATTTCCGCGTCCATGTTGCCATCTCTTTCAAACATGGTGGCTTCAATATGGCGCACATGGTCACATTGTTTTGCCACTCTTCCATTGTGACTGACTGAAAAGCTTCTTGCGTTAGTTTGACAATATTTTGTGGATCTTGTTCCACATTTTTGCTCGCTACTCGCCTTTTTACAAGACTCCACATAATTGCACTTCTAGATTGACCTCATTACCACTTAACATCAGGTGGGATGAGGTCAATCTAGAAGTGCAATTTAAAAAAAAACTGTTTTACAAATATTTTCACAACTTTTACTAAGCATTATTGTTAGTTAAGTTACAAAAATCCGAAAAAAAAAATTGGTCCCTCAATTCATACACACGCAAAAAAACTACTACTACTTTGTTCGTTTCATTTTTACAGTATAGTAGGTTTACTGTTAACAGTTCTTGTTGTAGTCCCGGTAAGATAACATAAAATAAACTGTTGCGTAGCTTTGCGTGTCTTATCATTTTCACACAACATGTTCCAAGAACGCATTGGCCTACACAGTCAACACTAAAGGTTTAAGGAAATAATTCAAAGGCATTTTATGACTCTGTTGGCTCTGGATGTTTATCCAACGGTCAGCACATCAGTATAGAATTCCAGTTCGATATCAGTTCTTATTCCAACGACATAAGGATGGGCAGTGTCTAAAGTGTGCGACGTGCTTTTCAGTGTGCATGCGTGTACATTATTGGGTCTAGTTTAGCTTTTAACTTACTAACTTGATTTAATTTATTTAATACTAGCGCACGGGTGGAATGTAAATATGTACTTAGAAATATTGGCTTTTCTATTCTTTATTACAAATTAAAACCTTATGTACTCATGAATACTCTATCTTATAAAAATCGCATCAAAATTCGTTGTATAATTTTAAACATTTAAGCGTACATAGGGATAAAATGGTAGAAAAAGCTCCTTTGTTTTATACTATGTAGGTAGTGGGTGTTCGGAAGTATGTTGAACATTTATTTATTTCTTGCGATCTACTATTTCCTCTACCTTAAGGTTGTCTGGAAGAGATCGCTTTCTAGCGATAAGACCGCCTAAATTGTACTATAATGTGTGTGTAGCGATTGCGAAAAAGTGAGCAGCAATATTTTTGTCTCCGCAATATTTAATAGATTATCTTTAGTTAAAAGTGACTATTCTACAGTGGAAGTGATCTAAAAACATTAAAAGTGTAAAATCCTAAGTGACAGTGAAATTATTTTAGTGAAAGATTGAAGATTAACCAGCTTTATTACGTTTTTATAATTTAGACTACGATGATTTTGCAAAAATCAGCTGTGATCGGTTGACAGTTCGCGGACGTTCGATGCGGTGCGAGACACGTACGAAGCGAGACGAGACAAGGACACAGCATAGCATCGATACTATGCAAGAAGCTTTAGTACCTTATTTTGGGCAGTTATCGTAAAGCGACGATAGCTCAATCCGCACGGCTGTGGATTCGTGTCGCATCTACTCAACGGGCTCGACTTCAATCCTGACCGGCGATCAACTTTTTTACTTTTTTTTTTCTTTCCTTTATTATTATTACGGACATAAGAGGAAAAGGAAGGGGGAAGGAAAGAGGGAAGGAGGGGGAAAAAAAGAAAGGAAAAATGCAACATTCTCCGCCAAGTACATCAAAGTTTCAAGATATTAATATCAAACAGAGAGCTACAAAAAGACACGCTCCATCTTCGTCCCCCAACTCACAGCAAGAACAGTGTACGATGGCTACAAAAGAGGATATCAGAGAAATTGTACAAGAAGTAATTCAAACTCAAATTACAGCTCTAGTAAGCCAGATAGGAGATTCAGTTGCAAAATCCATTAAAAGTGAATTAACAATGATTAAGAAGGATATTGAAGATGTGAAGGAATCAATGGCTTTTATGGAGGAAAAATATGAGATTGCTATAAATGGGTACCAAAAAATGACGGAGGACGTTAGAGTGCTTAAGGAGGAAAATCAAGGGATGTAAAAAACAATAGAAATATTAAAAGGCAAGATGAACTTACTGGAGCAAAATGCGCGTGCCAATAATTTCGAAATCCAATGTGTTCCAGAGACAAAAAATGAAGATCTTATGGCCATAATCGTGATCATCGCAAAAGCAGTTGGTCATCATATTAAAGAAGATACAGTTCATCAATGCATGCGTGTGTCAAAATTAGATAAATCTAGCTCACGACCTAGATCAATAATTGTCCAAATGTCTTCACCCCAACAAAGAAATAGTATACTTGCCAAGGTTTTTAATTATAACAAAGCGCATCCGAACGATAAGTTGAATACATCTCATATAGGTATCACTGGTTTAAAGCAACCGATATACGTAGTAGAACATCTTTCTTTGCCCAACAAAACCCTACATGCCGCAGCCAGAAAAAAAGCAAAAGAGATGAGCTATAAACATGTGTGGGTGAGAAACGGACGAGTTTTTATGCGGAAGACCGATGAATCAGCCTTTATTTTAGTCCGAGATATAGAAAGCTTAAACAAACTGAAATAACTTTTTTTTTTATTATAATATTTTGTTTTTTATACATGCATGCTTAATTAAATACTGTATTATTGTTTAAAATGTGTAATCTTACCATATACTATCAAAATGTACGCGGTCTTAAAACCAAAACCATTGATTTTGTATACAATTTAGGTCTTAGCCAATACGATATTATTGTACTCACAGAGACCTGGCTTAATGATAGTGTTTTTGATAGTGAACTCTTCGATAACAGGTATGCGGTCTATCGCAGAGACAGAAATTTACAAGTTGCCCATAAGGCTGATGGAGGGGGGAGTTCTTTTGGCAGTATCAAAAAAATTTAACTCTTTTAGAAATAAACAATGGGATAGTAATTTTGAAGATCTTTGGGTGACAGTAGATATTCTTGTTGGCGAGGGTATTCATCAGGTTACATTTTGTGTGGTATATCTACCCCCTCCAGTAACGGCCTCCTCTCTAGACGACTTCTTAAGTAACTGCAATCATACCCTTGAATATGTCAAGGATAAGGTTTGCATTGTGGGTGATTTTAACTTGGGTCACATAAAATGGAATCAACCTGTAAATAATAATGTGTCGTCTTTAGAACATCTACTTAAGGATTTCATTTCATTAAATGACTTAGATCAAATTAATAATATTCCTAATAAAAGTGGCAATATTCTGGATCTGTTCCTAACTAATATACAAAACTGTCAAATAATAGCTGCCTCTGATGTCCTTTCTAAAATAGATACCCCTCATCCCCCCCTTGAGATAAACCTAGGTACTTTTGACCAAAAAGCACTGCCCTATAACAATGACTCTGTAAGGTATAATTTTCATAAAGCAGATTACGATAGTATAAATACGTTCCTCAAAAGTAAACCATGGAGAGATATATTTGATAATAATAATAAAACAGATGTAAACAATATGGTAAAAGTGCTATATGGGGCCATTAGGAAGTCTATTACCTTGTATGTGCCTAAAAAGAATCCAGTTAAATTTAAATACCCACCATGGTTTAATAAAAAAACTTATTAATTTATTGCGGGAAAAGAATTGTGTTCGACGCCGGTATAAAAAATACGGAAACCCTTTAGACGAAATATCATTTAAACTTTTGAGACATCGGTGTGATAAGTTAGCATCTAAATGTTACAAAGGTTATTTAGTAAGAGTCGAGGAATCAATAAAAGAAAATCCAAAAATATTCTGGTCTTTCATAAAGGGAAAACGTAAAGGCAAGAGTTCGTACCCTGCAATAATGCACACTGCAACTTGTACCGCTACTACTGGGCAGGAGATATGTGAACTATTTGCTGACAGTTTTGCTTCTGTTTACAGTGATTCAAATGCCAATAAAGCAAACCCGACGGAGGAGGAAATGTGCCACAGTAATTTGTATACAATTCATATTGAACTAGACGATATTGTAAAAAAGTTAAAGACGTTGGATGCTGGCAAAAGTCATGGTCCGGATGGGGTTCCAGTTATCTTTGTTAAAAAATGTGCGGAAAGTCTTGCTGTACCATTGCATATTATTTATAATGCATCATTAAAATCAGGTATATTTCCAGAAGAGTGGAAATTAGCTAAGGTTGTACCGATACACAAAGGCGGGGACCAGGCTTGTGTTGGTAACTATCGTCCAATTTCGCTACTATGTGTGTTTGCAAAGGTCTTGGAATCTTTTGTTTGTCCTGTGGTTCAGAGTTACTGTAAGCAGATTATCACAGACCACCAGCATGGTTTTCTGGAAGCACGGTCTGCCTCTACCAACCTGGTGTGTTTTCAAAACTTTCTATCACAAGTAATTGATTCTCATGGACAAATTGATGTCATATATACAGACTTTTGCAAAGCATTTGACAAGGTCGGTCACAACGTGCTTTTGAGTAAGCTAAATTCGCTAGGAATAACAGGTTCCTTATTTGATTGGCTGAAATCTTACCTGGTAAACAGATTTTTTTTTGTAGTCGTTAATGGTTATAGTTCCAGTAATCGTGATATATTATCTGGCGTACCTCAGGGATCACATTTAGGACCAATCCTGTTCAATCTGCTTATTAACGATCTACCAAAGCGTTTCAAGTATGCAACACCCTTTCTTTATGCCGATGACTTAAAGATGGGGCTACAAATTAAAACAGACGAGGATGCTATGAAATTGCAGGAAGATCTCAACCGTCTTGTTAACTGGTGCACTGAAAATGGGATGTTTCTTAACCCTGCCAAGTGTCATCAGGTTCATTTCACACGCAAGATATTTTTTTTTTGCAATCAGTATTATCTTCAAGGTGTCGCACTCCAGACTTCAGAAGCGGTAAAGGATCTTGGCATTTACTTCGATCAAAGGCTATCGTTTGTCCCTCATGTGGATGGTATAGTCAAAAGGGCCTCGAAAATGCTAGGCTTTGTTATAAGGAATTCTAAAGTTTTTAAAAATTCAAAAACTAAAATATTATTATACAACACATTGGTAAGAAGTATTTTGGAATATGGCAGTGTTGTGTGGCGGCCACATTTTGCAACTCACACTCTTCGCCTTGAAAGAGTACAAAAAAGATTTGTATGGCACCTCGCGTACTCAAAAGGCATAGCAAAAAGTATTAAAAGTTATGGAGAAAGATTAAAATATTTTAATATGATATCGCTTGAGAAGAGAAGGGACCAATTGGATTTAGTTTTTCTAAGTAACATACTTACAGGTAGAATAAATTGCCCCCCTCTACTTTCTCAATTTAAGTTAAAAGTACCACGTAGGGTGCCTAGAAAACCCATAACACCACTCTGCCCTCCTTTCAGGCGCACAGTATTGGGCGCTAACTCCGCTATCCCTCGCCTATCCCGAATTCTAAACCAATATTGCCATTTGATTGACATTTTTCACGACACAACTAACAGAATACGCAAGGTTATACATAACTGAAACTGGATTTTGTTAACACTCACATGTATGTAAATTGAGATGCATATAGTACTGTTACTAATATACCATAGAGATAAAATATTTGCTGTTGAAGGAAATCTTTTAAAAGTTCCTATTTTACCTATTTTAAAAGTGTTTCTGTTCTATTAAGTAAGCGGTGTCTACTTGTAACTAGTCTATGTACTTAGAATAAGTAAAAGCCTATATTATTTAAGGAATGATGTAGTACATAAACTGTAAGTAGAACTTTATAAATAAATAAATAAATAAATAATCAATCTGTAAAACCTATTTCTGTAAAGTTTTTGTGCAATAAAGTATATCTATCTATCTATCTATCTATTTTATTAAACTACATATCACAGAATCAGGGCAATATAATAAGTGATGTTGTCCAATATTTGTTTATACATAATGGGGGTAGATGGGGTTGTCTCGTTTACTAACTAGCTCAAAGGATTTCAGTTACGTCTCAATAAAAAAATTGTTTTTTTCAATCTCGGTAAGTTTTCGCTTTTGTACTTTTTAAACTTGTCTTACTTTTTTTTTATAACCAAATTCAAATTATACATAGGTAGAAACAATGTTACGGGTCCTCAAGATAATATAGATTGGAGTTAATTAAATACTTCGCGCACATACCATTAATAAAATAAATAAAAGTGGTGGATGACTTCGTCAAAATAATAAAGAATCGCTGAAATGTATGTACGCGCATACCTTCAAAAATACTGAACTAAATGGGATATTTTTTGTTACGTTCCTAATTATCCACCTTAATGAAGACCGCATCCAAATAATAATCACTTCGGTTTGTTGTGTTCCTGCGTGTGAGTAAGGTTTCCAGATCTCCTTGGGGCTGCACATTAGTAGCAGCGGTCAAGCCTTCAAGGTAAGGGCGACAAGTCTAGTAACAGCTTTATTATGCTGTAATTGTCGCCCTAACTAGGACCTCATTACTATTTAACATAGGTGGGATGAAGTCAATCTTGAAGAGTATAAATAAATCTGAAGAAGTGATTGTTATTTGACTGCGGTCTTCTGTAAGGTGGAGGTATTTCACCAGTCGGGCTACTCCAGTTCGAGCGATAAATTGCTATGGTCCTTATTTAAAGAAATTGCTATACAAATGTTTTCTTGTTATAGTAAAATTGATAAAAAAAAATATCAGGTAATGCCAGTTATGACAAACTGTTTTGATGTGTGTGCCATTTTAAACAAATAGACTTACCAAAAGATATTGATAGTGCAAACAAAATCTGCAGTAAATAAACATGCATTTTGCTCAGAGTTTTTTGTTCCATGTCCACCATACTGAAAGAAAAAGATATGACTGATTATTTTTAGTTCATCAAAAAGTTATGAAAATAACATTAGAAATTTTCCAAATTAATAAAAAAAATACTATACTTCTTCTCTCTTGGTAACAAGTAATGATAGTAGTAATTTGTTAATTGGCTACTTGACAATAAAATATGAAATATGTTAGATATGTTAGTTTATTATACATATAAGTTATAATTTTACATTTTTATTTTTTAATTAAACGCATAGTTACCTATTTTATTTTTACACTAGCGGCCGCCCGCGACTTCGTCCGCGTGGACATTTTTTTAGATCATTTCAATAGGAATTATTCTTTCATACATATATTTTTGGTATCTTGAACCGTTTTCGCAGCGCACGCAACGGAAGCCCTCGAGGATGAATAATTTTCCCCGTTTTTTACACATTTACCGCTCTGTCTTTGCTCCTATTGGTCATAGCGTAATGTTATTTAGCCTATAGCCTTCCTCGATAAATGGACTATCCAACAAAAAAAGAATTATTCAAATCGCACCAGTAGTTTCGGAGATTAGCGCGTTCAAACAAACAAACAAACAAACTCTTCAGCTTTATAATATTAGTATAGAAAATAATTTTTCCTTTTTTTATCTGTGGAACAAAAGAACCGAAACGGAAACCACCATTGCAATTCGGAAATGACAGCTGTCGGCGAAAATTATGTACTTTATTGTAGCGAAACAATTATACGACCTCCGTAGCCGAGAGGCGAGCGGGCCTGACTTTGGCGAGCGCCATCTCTGAGGTTCCGGGTTCGATCCCCGGTCGGGTCAATATGGGAAATGAACTTTTCCATATTGTCTTGGGTCTGGGTGTTGTGGTACCGTCGTTGTTTCTGATTTCCGTAACACAAGTGCTTAAGCTACTTACCACAGAATCAGAGCAATGTATGTGATGTTGTCCAATATTTATTTATTTATTTAATTATTATTTTACTGATTAAATTATTGTGTCTCTAACCGTATTAAGAATTTAATTAAACATTTTCCGTTTATCTAAATTAAGTCGTTCCTATGCGTATCGGTTCGATGTCTAGAACGTTGACGTCATAATTGGAACAGTGACGTGACTTGGCGTTTTCGCGCGCTTTTTAAATTTGTTACACAAAATCTTATTTTTCTCTGGTAATTTACATTTTTTTCCAGATAAATCGAATTGCTTGGGATATAAAATAAACGGGCGCACATTTTACAATACTTTTTCAAAAACTGTCAAGCCAATTGCAGAACCATTTTTTTTTATTTATCTACAGAATTTATAGGTATACTAGCTGCGCCCGCGACTTTGTTCGCGTGGACTACATCCTTTCATGGTCGGTTTTACCCTTATCTCCCCTAATATTCGAAACAAAAAGTAGTCTTTATTTTAATAGAGCTATATTTGTGCCAACTTTCATATCTCTAACTTAAAAAATAAACATTTTCCCATATAAACTTTCAAAGGTGGCATTACCCCCCCCCCCTTACTTTCTAACAAAAAGTAGCCTATGTCCATTCTTGAGGTTCAACGTATACCCATGCCATATTTCATCAAAATCGGTTGAGAGGTTTAAGCAGGAAAGCGTAACAGACAGACAGACAGAGTTACTTTCACATTTATAATATTAGTAGGGATAGTAGGGATATATAAATTATCTTTATTATGTAAATCTAAGTAAGTATATCTTTATACATATTTTAAATATATGTATATTTTATTTTATTTAGTCATGTATGTGTATGCAACATTGTATGTTTATTAGATACCGTAATGTTATTTTTAATGCTTAATTAATTGTTGTTTATTATGATTTTTTTTTTATCAGAGTACTAGTTAATATATAATTTATGCACTTTCTTCACTATTACTGCACCCATACAGAAATAACAAAAGGTATGTTTTTGCGGAGTTGTAATTCTATTTCTATAAGCGCGTTCACATAATATTTTTGGTTGGAGTGTAGCAAAGCTCATTTTAAGCTCTTTTTATACTTGTACATTTTTCTCTCCGACTCACGGTTTAGTCAGAAAGTGCGATGGGAGTTACCACCAGACACTTAAAATTTTTTATGGAAAACTTCTCACGGTTAGAATGTTAGTGTTTTATCGTATAAAGGAGCTCATTTTAAGCTCTTTTTATTTTGCTACACTCCAACCATATTTTGTAATGATGTAATAAGAGATAATAATTTACATTTGTAAGTTCAAGCAAATTTTTTGAATTGCAGACGAAGTCGTAAGCCAGATATCCGCCTATTCCGGTCTGTTTAGAGTTCTTTAGACAGTGATAGGTTAACATCACGAGAAGACTGGCAAAACTGTTTACAGCGGTTTATCAGAAGACCCAAATGTTCTCTAACAATGGGATCATGTTCAATTTGATGCTGTGAATAATGATGATGTTAATATAGTTAAATTGTTTAATTTACAAAAAACATACCTGATTGACTAAATCACAAAAATGATAATAAGCACCACACAAATTATTATAAAAGAAAAACTAAATAAAATAACCTCAAATAAAACTCGACAAAGATAAACATACAAATAGAGATGTGTGTGGCTCACTCGATTAAATCGATCGATACAACATTTTCAAACACTTTTAGAATTTACTACTTGACAGTTTTTGAAAAAGTATTGTAAAATATGCGGCCGTTCATTTTATATACCAAGCAATTAGATTTATCTGCAAAAAAAAATTTTTCCAGGGTAAATAACACATTTAGTAAGCGCGCGAAAACGCCAAGTCACAAGACTGTTGAAATTGTGACGTCATCTTTTTATATATCAACCAAACTGATGATACTTCTCGGAACGACTTCAATTTATGAAAAAATTGATTTTTTAAATAAAAAGGAAATGTATGAATAAATCCTTAAAATGGTTAACGACACACTAATGAAATTTTCGGTAAAATCATCGTCTTTTCACCACACTAATGTATATAAAATTCGCTGACAGCCACATGGAGAACTGAGTTTTGTTGATTTTATGTGTTAGGTTCAAATCGGGCAATGGTTAAATTTGGTAGAAAATAAATGAGACACTAGTTTGTTTAAATGAGATGTATAACTTAAAGTCAGGGTCAACAGTTAGTTCAGAATAAATTCTGTTTTCAGACAGAAGTTAAGTCTTTCGACTCTTGACTGAGTTTACCATCGAAAAAGGATATTTTAGTGTTGCATTCTGTTTTAATAAATTATTAACCTTAACCCATATATATTTTTGCAATTGGACTACTTAACTCGGCAGTTAATGTTAGAGTTTAGTTTTTGCATTTATGTCTTATCACAGGGTTTATCTCTTATTATTATGTGTAATTTATGGTCTTTCTAACAAATTAATAATTTTGCTATCGATTTTATCGAATATCGATTGTTAACGAACGTACAGTGTTAATCGTTAGACATACACTACACTACACATTTGACAGGATAGTTTTCTTTCACCGGCTGTTTGATAGATATTTTTACATTGTTTTGATTTTATAGTGCGAAATTAAACGAATGGTATTATAATTGGAAATGCAAAATGGTTGTTTGCAAATTTTTTCAACAAGGAAATTGTCGCTATGGCCAAAATTGTAGATTCGACCACATATATGGTTCTAAATATTCATACCATGGTAATTATTCTCATATAATTTAATCAATATTTTAAAACATTAAGCATCTATTCATACATTATGTAAAGATTATCTTTATGCCCAATTATAATCAGATCAAAATTTAATTAAATGCAGCAAATGTATTTGTTTATAACCTCTTTGGTATAGGATTCGATTTGGTATGGTTTCAGGATTATTCAGATAAAATATATTATGAAAACGAATGTATTAACTATATCTGTCCGTGCATTACCTTATTGTGGTATTGTGATGATTTTAGTTTGCATTGCTAGGTAACTGGTTTAAAATTACAAATTATATCTATGGCCATAAATTACTTTAAAAAAAAAAGTCCATGAACTAAGCCAAAGGACTGATTACACCTGTTGGGTCAAAGTATGCCGCCCAGTACTTATGTGCTATCTTTTCTATTGCAGCATCTTCACAATCGTCACCGTCTACACCAGCAAGTGTCACGGACGACCAACTCATAAACCAAGTGCTGTTAGATGTGCAGGCAGCACTGAAGGGCCGGCAATGGAGCCTGTCCTGTTACTCACCATATAAAGAAAAGCCCAATTTCCCTGGCCTCGCTGACCTGTCCATGGAAGAAGCCAGACTGTTCATATATGAAGCCAAAGCAAATAATACTTTGGAACAAGCAGTATGTTATAACCTACCTTAATTAAAATAATAGGAATAATGGCTTGGTTCTATGAACTTTTACCTGAATCTGTTTAGTAGTTTTTTCATGAAAGAGTAACAAACAAACATATATCTAGATGTCTGTACATACATCCACACAGATATGTTTTAAAAACATTCCTGTTAATATAAATAGGATAAAAACAAATTGTCACTTACTTAAGAAAAAAAAATTACATTAATAATGAAAAAAACAGGTATAATGTATTTTAGGAGGCTCATTGATTCGTTTAAATAATTGTATAAGCTACACCAGGTTCTATCTTGAAAATGCTTTCAGTTCAGTAGTGCTTCTAGTATTGGATTGTGATTATTTTTATGAGCAAGATAGTTTTAGGTAATAAAGTGACAACATTTTATATGTCTGAATTATGATGATTTAAATTTCTTATGTTACAGGTGGCTTACATGAATAACCTCGTGAAAGAATCAATACACAAATATGAGCAGTTATTACAACCAACACCAACAATAATCAACGTATTACGGAGCCTGTACAAAGGCGAACAGGTAGTGACATCACCATTCTCAGACACCCCAAGCAGTGGGTTTGACAATAGCTCAGCCGCCACATCAATATTCCGGAGTGCGGTGCAGAGCGGCTCAGTCTTTGGCCAGAGTCCTACGAATGCCACTCCCTCAATATTCTCATCACATCCAACAAGTCCAGTCTTCGGGCAGCCAGCACCAACGAGTGCATCAGTTTTCAACCAAAGCCCAGGCTTTGGACAAAACACAAACCAAAGCCCAAGTGTATTCGGACAACCAAGCCAAGATAATGCGAAGTCACTCTTTGCACAAGCAACTCAAAATGTATTCGGGCCGAGTCAATCATCAAACATATTTGCGTCAGCAAGCCCTGACACAGCAAAGTCGATTTTCGCTCAAGCAACTCAAAGCGCTTTTAGTGGAGACCAAAGATCCAAGAACCCAGCAAGTGTGTTTGGGGAAGCAAATCAATCGGTATTTGGTAAACCCGTCAGTCAACCACCAGACCCGTTTGGTCAGCATAAAGATCCGTTCGGCCAGCACACGGATCCATTTGGTCAGAGAGCGGACCCGTTTGCTCAAAATAAGGATCCATTTGGTCAGCAAAAGAATCCATTTGGTCAGCCAAGTGATCCATTTGGACAGCAAAGCGTCTTGCAAGTAGCTGATAGCAGTATTTATAGTGATATAAACACCTTGTCTCAAGAACACATTGAAGCATTCAAGTCGGACGAGTTCAAATTAGGATTTATACCGGAAGTACCGCCTCCCTATTCTCTTTGTTTTTAGGGTATAAAGTAAAACTAATTGGAATCGAAAGAAAAGCCTCTATTGGCATCTTCATAGGGCATTAATAAACTAAGCTATGCTTTCGATTGACATGATCGACGCTTTCGATCGACGTGATCGATATTTTCGATCGACGTGATCGATACTTTCGATCGGCGTGATCGATGCTTTCGATCGACGATGATCAACGCTTTCGATCGACGTGATGGAAAAAAGATTAATTCCAATATGGTTAAGGCCTGTGTGTGTCATTGACTGAACCTGTTCCTTTTTTTATTAATTGGGATATTTCTTTTGTAAAATAATAAGAATAGATAAAGATAAGCTAATGAATGAGACAGACAATTGCATCAGCATTTTAGTCTAGACACTGGATTTGTAAATAAATATTTGACTCTTGGTCTAAAAAACTGGATTTGTAAATAAATATTAAATATATGCACTCATTTGATGCATTTTTCTATTTTCTATACAATTAGTTAGAAATTAGGAAGTGACTTGTAGATATGTCACCGTAAGATTGTAAAAATCGTTAGATTACAATCTATCTCGCGAGATTGTAAACTGTCGATAGATCGTGAACCGTAACTTAGGATTGCAATTTAACGCATTATTTTTCGCTTTATTGTAATCTAACGAAGTGAAACTGTTAAATTACAATCTGTCCCGCGTCAAACTGTCAACTGTCCGAAACCTCTTCCTGATTGGTCGGTTTATTGTATGAGCGACCAATCACGACCAGCCTTTCAATGTCCCCGTAAAGTTAGGAATGAAATTCAATTCAAATCATTTATTTTATTTAAAGAAATAGAGATGTCTTTTAATTAAAATAAATGCACTTCAAAAAATCTTCAAGTATTTATTTACTACTTATTTAGTAGGTAATCAATAATCCTGACATACGTTGAGAAATAATTGTACCGAAATTTTTATTCCTCAAACACTCAAAATTTGAAATTACAATAGAATGAAACAATTATTATGTCTTTTAACACAAATGAAAATTGGAAAATTTTAAGAAACTCTTATAAAAAAATATTTAGTCCTTTAAATACACCATAAATTAATAGTATTAAGACAACAAACGAAATAACAAACAAATATGGCGAATGCCGGGGCGGCGGGGGGCACATAACTCTCAACCAATCATCGCGCGAGATGCATTTCGTTCTACGTCAGTTCACAATTTGACCATTCCCATCGATAGATTACAATATAGCGAAAAATAATGCGTACCTATATTGCAATCATAATGTTACGGTTCACAATCTGTCGACAGTTTACAATCTCGCGAGATAGTTTATAATCTAACGGTTTTTATAATCTTACGGTGACAAATTTCAAAGCTCGAAATTGTTAATGTTGATAGATTATGAATGCTAACGGAATTTAAGTTATTGTATCTATGCAATAAAAAAATATTTTTCAGTCAATTTTTTAATAGTCATATACAATTTCACTTATGTCCATACCACTGTAGTCCTTATCAACACTGCATTGTTTTATTTTGACACTTCAACACATTCAACGCGGTGGCCGCCGCCACAAAAAGCCGGAATTCATAATTCGACTCCCTCAATAAAGGTAACGAATAAAAGGGCTTAATTGGCTACTTGACAGTTTTTGAAAAAGTATTGTAAAATGTGCGCCCGTTCATTTTATATCCCAAGCAATTCGATTTATCTGGAAACAATCTAAATAACCAGAGAAAATTAAGATTTTGTGTAACACATTTAAAAAGCGCGCGAAAACGCCAAGTCACGTCACTGTTGCAATTATGACGTCAACGTCCTAGACAACGAACCGATACGCATAGGAACGATTTAATTAAGATAAACAGAAAATATTTCAATAAATTCTTTATACGATTAGAGACACAATAATTCAATTAATCGGTAAAATAATCATTGTTTCGCCACATTAAAATAAAGAATTTTCGCCGACAGCTGTCATTTCCGAATTGCAATGGTGGTTTCCGTTTCGGTTCTTTTGTTCCACAGATAGAAAAAACTAAAATTTATTTTGCAAAAATAAAATACTAACTATGCTTTTAATTAAAAAGTAAAAATGTAAAATGATTACTTAACTATTAAGCTAACATATCTAACACTTTTCATATTTTATTGTTAACACTGTTAAGTAGCCAATTGGTACTGTACACTATCCCTACTAACATGCGCAATACGTCAAATTACTCGCATGAGCCGACAAAAGTTTCGATACTGTTGATTGGCTAATAGCACACTGCACTAGTATTTTCAGCCAATCAGCAGTGATCAATTTTGACATTTATTAAGAGCGCGATAAATTTACTCGCGTGGCATATCCTGAGCGGCTATGAAAAACTTGAAATCCAAGATGTCCGCCACTATATTATATATTAGCTAAATCACTAAGGTATAGTGTCAGCGCAACAGTTTGTACAACGCAAATATATAAGTGTTAATATAAAACTGTCGAAGGTTTTTAATTGAGGGGGCCCCATTCAAAGCTTCCATACCTGGGCGGTACTACGGCCCAAGTGGAGTGCGACGTTGCGTCTGTATGTACAGCGGGACCCCATGTAATAATGGTATAGATTCTTGATATCCAGTCGTATCTTTTTGACGTGACAACGTCTAATAACTCGATACTACGGGCTGCATGCAAGAAAAAGATGACATCATTGTCCCGTTAGGTCCTTTTTTTTCTACCTGACTATCGATGATGGCTGCGAAACCTTATCATCTTCACCGAGCTTTCGGGGCAGCGCAGATGGCTCTCACCCCTTTACCCGTTACGCTTATTATCGCGTTTCAGCAGTTCAATCAGCAGTTGCAGTGCCCTAACGGGGTCTATAATGATCTAACTATAAGAATACTATCTGTACTGTATCTACATTATAGCAGCAATAAATGATTGAGTATTGATTTAGACATTTCTGACGATCGCGATAAAATTTATATACTCGAATGGCGCATGCCTGGCCTCTAAACCATTATTAAGTGGGATCCCCTACATATACGGACAATGTGACGTTAATGGTCGATCTCCCCGAGGTATATCTGCTTGTCGCTCGAAGCAGAGAGCAGGATGGGCTCCGTCCGGTGGAAGTCGACGTCGTTGACGGAGCCGTTGTGTCCGGGCAGTTTGTACACGACACGCCGCGACGTCGTGTCCCACACGTAAAGGAACCGGTCCGCGGATCCGGCCGCTACCTGCAATGGAAGTGAGCAGTAGATTAGTAGACTAGTCTTGGTGCAAAATCTATACTAATACTAGTGGACCCGACAGACTTCGTCAAAAAGATTTGGAATGTGGCTTGACTCTAAATTTTAGTTAGAAAACGTTTGTACTGAAAAAAAAGGGCTGACTTTGAGTTTTCTATATTTGCTTCAATTATTTGAATTTTTTCGCCGTAAAAACCATCCTTGGACTTCACCGAACATTTTAAAAAACAATTGTCAAAATTGGTCCCGGCGTTGTAGAGTTATGCGCTTACCAACACATTTTGCGATTCATTTTTATATCAGTAATATATTAAAAATGCGAAAGTAACTCGTGTCTGTGGGCTAGTCTGTCCGGCTTTCACGCCTAAACCCCTGAACTGATTATGATGAAATTCAAAGGCATACGTTGAACGTCTAGAACGGACATAGGCTAGTTTTTAGGGTTCCGTACCTCAAAAAGAAAAAACGGAACCCTTATAGGATCACTTTGTTGTCCGTCTGTCCGTCCGTCTGTCAAGACCCTTTTTCTCAGGAACGCGTGGAGGTATGAAGCTGAAATTTATATCAATTACTCAGGTCTACTGTCCCTTGAAGCTGTGAAAAAATCAAACTTCTAAGCCAACGCAATCAAAAGATACAGCCGTTTATGCCGCAAATTTTCGACACTTGCAAGGGAATCAAAACCTACAGGGTGCTTCCCGTGAACTCAGAATCTTGAAATTTGGTACGAAGCAACGTCTTATAGCATAGATAAAGGAAAAATTACGAAAACCATAAATTTTTAGTTACATCACTATATATTTTTTTAATAATTTTAAACTTACTACCCATTTCCTCATAAACGCGTAGAGGTATTAAATTGAAATTCATACCAAATACTCAGGTCTATAATACCTTTAAGCTGTAACAAAATCAAACTTCTATGTCAACGCAATCAAAAGAAACAGCAATTTAAGCTGCATATTTTGAAACTCGCAAGTACTCGCAAGGGAATCAAAACCTAAAGGGTACTTCCAGTCGACCTAGAATCTTGAAATTTGGCATGAAGCAACGTTTTATAGCACACATAAAGGAAAAATTCCGAAAACCTTAAATTTTTAGTTACATTACAAAATATTTATGCTCCTCCATCGTTCCCCATTGTAATGTTATGAATTTCATTTTGCAATAAAAATACCAAGTTATGACTCGATTGTCGTAATGAACGAACTTTGTAAACCTTGCAGGTTTGTACGGAACCCTCGGTGCGCGAGTCCGACTCGCACTTGGCCGGTTTTTGTTTAAAAAAAGGGCGATGAGGACAAAATTTCTCTAATTTTTTAAGTTAGAGAAATTTAGTCGTGCTAACTTGGATTAACATATAAACTACATTTTGAATATTAGCTTTTGTAAAATAAAAATACTACTGAGTTTCTTGCCGGTATCTTCTCGGTAGTTATAGGTTCCGAACCGGAGCTAGCTTCATTTGCTTTATATAGAGATTATTCATAAGTATTACTGATGTAATCTATTTGTTTAATTTATTTTTGATATTGCACTTCAACATGGACCTCATCCCACATGATATTAAGTGGTAATGAGGTCTTAGCTTAAGGGCGACAAGTACAGCATAATAATAGCTGTTACTGGACTTGTCGCCCTCACTCACCTTGAAGGCTTGACCCCTGCCAATGTAGCACCCCCCAGGAGCTCTGAAAACCTTACTCACACGCAGGAACACAACAACACAGAAGTGACATTTGGCTGCGGTTTTCTGTAAGGTATTTTACCAGTAATTTGCCTATTAACTGTTCAATTAACCTAATAACCGCCAACTACTTCTATACAAGTTTCAGGATTTTCGTGCCGTCAACGCCACTACTTCTATAGAAGTTACTCATTGTACCTACTTTAATTAAATACCTTTACGGTGCATTAAATATTTGTTTCTCTTGTAATTTTGTAAGATGGACAGGATTGAAGCCCATTTTTGTTATTTCGCCAGAAGAAACAGGCTTTATAGTGTTTTAAAACAGATAAAAACAAAAACGCCTGAAATATTTTGATGTCCCATACGCCAACGACTTCATATCAAGTAGGCTAGTGATGTGACGCGATAGTTGCATTCATTACAATCCTACATGTTTACTTTGTTTTGTTCCACACAAATATTCATAGATTTTATGATTGACAATTAATTCCGGTCTGAAAATAACGTATTACATAATAAATATTAAAATTAATTTGTTTCACGAAGATCCTTACTAATATTATAAATCGGAAAGTGAGTTTGTTTATTTGTTCCGCTTTCACGACATAACTACTGAACCGATTGCTTTTACATTTTGCAGACGTATAGTTAGAAGTCCGGATTAAATAATAGGTTACTTTTTATCCCGAAAAAAAACTGATATTCCCGAGGGAAAACAAAAATATAGTTTGCTTGATGGATGTATTGGAGATGGCGCTCTGTGGCGTTTTAATCAAGGTAAAATATTGTAAACGAATATAAACATATAAATTTAGAAGCTAAATGATACGATAATGAATCCCCGAAAATGAGGAATTCCCGAGGGATGACGTACAATTTGTTTTATCGTCTAAACTGATTTTTACATCTACTTAGGTATATAATATAGTGTACTATTCAGTTTTTGTTTAACAACTAATCGTATCCAGCATTACATAGCGCTTCTTAGATTTTTCCGTGGAAATGAGAAGTTTTCTTATAGTTGTGTTTTATACTGCAATATAACCAAATTCCAAGCGGGCGAAGCCACGGGCGGAAAGCTATTTAATTTATAATTTATTTAGGATCTTCGATATTGCAACACCCATCCCTACGCAATGACAAGATTTCAGTGCTACGAGCGCCACCAACTTCAATGCAAGTAAACCTGTGACGTCATAAGCGTACAGGTGTCAAGGTCATTGTGTCATAGTGCCGGCCGTTACAAGCGTGCGCTCGTCTGTTTTTTCTTTCGTACAATAAACATTAAATATAATTATCGAAAATATAAAAAGTAAAATATCGAAAGGTAAACTTACACAAACTATAAAAGTTATAAAATATACGAATAATAACTTACCATTCATTATTTTGTCTTACTTTTCACCGTAACATACTTGTTATGGCTTATTACTACAAGAGCGTCTTTTCTTTATTAGAGAGATAGAGAGATTCACTCAAGGTGAAGAAAGAAAAGCATAGACAACACTTCTATTCAAGATATTTATCTTGCCACGAGTTCCAACGACTAGATATGAAGTCAACGGACTACGTTATAAAATGAATAGTGAAGTGCCTATTATAATATATGTTTTGCAAGATTATACATGTATGTTTGTCTATGATAATACATACTCGTTTTTCTAAAGTAAAAATGTTCATAAAATAAAACAAATTACTATTATAATGTATGTTTATTTAGATTTGCAAAATTGTAAAAAAATCTTGATTTAGACATCTATTTTTTTATCGATATGACGTTGTGCCACATCCTTGCTTTCGTACTATAGATACTGTTATACATTTATACGTTGGCGTACAGCGGGCCACTGCGTATATGATAGCTGGGCTGGATAAAGGTTAATAGTATTATTATGTAACAAGCATTCGACGGTACCTTGGAGCCGTCGTGCGACCAGGCGCAGCGCAGCAGGGTCTTCTCGAAGTTGTGCTGGTGCCCGGACATCAGCTTCACGCAGCGCTCGCTCGGCGCGAACGGGCGCACGTCCCAGATACGCAGCGTGTTGTCCATGGAGTTGGACAGCAGGTACGACCCGTCGTACGAGAGCGCCATGCCTGCAAACGTGTTTCATGTTTAGTTTCACTGTCAGATTCTTATAAAAGAAGTTGGCGGTAGCTGTATTTTTTGAAGTACGGCTGGCTGCGACCAGTCGAATATACGAGCTCAAACGTACCGGTTGTTTTCCTTCTCGACTCCTATCACACAGGCCACGAAAACCAGGTTTATTGCATTATATTCCCCGGTCTCCTCTATGTCATACGCAGAATACGCAATATGTCAAATTTATCGCATGAGACGACAAAAGTTTCGATACTATTGATTGGCTAATAGCACATCGTATTCGCATTTTTAGCCATTCAACAGTTGACGCACTGACTTCAATCGATTCTGACGTTGGTTATGAGCGCGATAACATTTAATCGCGTTGCGTATGCTAGGCCTGATGGACACTTCGAGAAGCTGAGAAAAAGACAGTTGACGCGTTGGAGATGTGCTGGAGACGAATGCTGGGGGTGTCGTGGAGAGTTTCGTACAAATGATTCCATACTAAAAGAACTTTGCATTAGACAACGCCTATCAACCACAGTACAGTTGCGCATTTTGACCTTTTTTGGCCATGTTTCACGTCGCGGTGATGACTATTGAACTTCTCGTGGTGCAGAGAAAAGTGGGGGGCACCAGAGCACGTGGCAGATTTCCAATGAGATGGACAGACCAGATAAGGGCTGCAACTGAGTGCTCGGTTTATGAATGTACCCGGAAATGTCTAATTGTCTGATATCTATTATCTAATGGTCTAATTGGAATCTGTAGGTGTGGTTAGATAGAAATCTAGTGGTGACTGATACGCACCAATAGATTTCTATTGTCTGGTACTTATAGGGAAAATCTTAGTTTGAAACTTGTTGATTGGTGAGTTAGTAAAAGGAAATTAAAATAATTCAATCACACCAGCTCACCTGTGACAGTATCCGTGTGTCCTTTTATTTTATAAGCAATTTGATTGTTCCTTATATCCCACACTTTTATGATGTTGTCAATGCCAGCAGATATGATTTTCTCAGCAGTATCATTGAATAAGACTGAGGTTACAGGGTATCCGCTGTCGAAAGATGCAATAGGATTGCGTTTCCTTGCATCCCATAGCTTAATGGTATTGTCGTCTGAACCAGAGACTAGTAATTCTGGTCCTCTTCTTGCACCTGAAATGCAATTATAAAATTTTAATAGAACTAATTATTATTATTACTTTTTACATATGACTTCGCCTGCATTATTTCAGGATAAAAAGTATCCTGTAAATCGTATCTCTCTATTCAATTTTATCTAAATCTATTCAATAGTTTTATATGGAACAGTAACAAAGATACATATCATTGACGCGCATGCAATACCGTGTATTGCATTTGCCATAAAGATAAATTTTGTCTGTTATTTCATATTATTTGAATTCATCAATTGGAACTTACGGTACTATGCGTCGACCATACATTCTTACATACCTTTGTGTTTATGTTAGTAGGACACACATTTATTTAGTAGAAACTTTTTTATCAGATCTTAAACCCTGTTAATATTGCAGCTTTTTTTGCTACGTAGTGTGAACAATAATAATGTGTTACTTTATTTTAAATTCAATATGTTAAGTGGAGCATTAACTTTTAAAAAGGTTTATTAAAGCTAAGTAATTTAAATAATCTAATAAATTAAATGTAGAATAATGATAAAACAAAAAGTTTTTGGTCATTAAATTTTTTGGAATAAGGAGCCATAATTCCTTTGAATAGAAAATGCTTGGCTAAAAAAACTCAGCTTACCAGCTACAGAATTGACAAAGTTGGCATGCCCTTTCAGCTTCTTGATCCTCATACCAGTGGGGACATCCCACACAGCGAGGGTATTATCTGTGGCACACGTGTGGAGGTGGGACCCATCTGGTGAGAAGCCCAGCTCCATGATCGCTCCCGTGTGTCCCTTCATCACCATTACATTCTCACATTGACCGTAGACATTCCAAATGACTGTGGAAAAAATTATAAATTTTGTAGGGTTTATCAAATTCTTAAGAACCTTAATTGCATGGCTTAGTAAAACCTTTACTTTATTACAATAGATTTTTCAGATTTGAAAATTAAAATTAAACTGAAGTTTATTGTATAATAATAAATTGTAATATAGTTATTTTGGTGATTTACATTTTGGTTTATGTTTAAGGTGGATATGTAGTATATCATGCTGATATAAGTCACTGCAGTAGTGACACTTATGCAGTAAAGTGAAGAGATAGCAGCCCCTTACATCATACTTGTGAAAAGGGACTGCTGCCTTCAAGGACTGGTCTACTCCAGCATACCTTCAAACTAAGGTACATAATTGTTACTACGCTTATCCAGCCTTTGCTGCATAGTTTGGTGCCAAGTAAATCATGCAAAGCAATTAGTTTGATCTGTACCATGTCTAGTGAGTTACTTGCAGCTCTGTGCCCCTGCACAGTCACTTGGAAGTGTTGAATGACAATTCGAAAATGTTATAATGTCACTAACTTTAATAATTATAGAAATGAATTTGTTTCTTGTGGTATGTAAATTGTAAATCCATCTCAACTTACATATTTGTCTATCGAAGCCCGCAGATGCAAGATGTTTGCCTTCTGGATGGAATTTTCCAGCAAATATTTCACCCTGGTGTCCTTCCAACAACATAATTGGTGCATAGAGATTTGAAGTGCGAGGCACCTGTAATGCCCAGTATAAAGGTTCATAAACAAAATCATTATTCCATCACATAAAAAAATAAGACTACTGTTGATTTTCCGTTGAATTTCATTTCATTCAAATTTCATTTCATTTTATTTTTATTTCATTTCATTTCAATTTCAATTGAAACATGAATGAACTCACAATCCCAAAAAAAATTTACTCACAGCTGAAGTGACCACAGCTTTCTCTCTTGTACCCACAACTGAAATTTCATGGCGAGTTCTTTTCGATGGCACTAAAGAAGAATCATCGGCCTTTCTTTTTTCTACTTCAGGCATGTTTAAATTTTATTTACTATGCAAATTTACCAAATTTTTAGATTTCAAAATAACCTATAACACTACAGCCGAGTTGTTGTTGTTTAGGGGGGGGGGGGTTTGACTTTCTTTTTCTTTAGTTTTTTTTTCTGAATTGGATTTTATACTGAAATAGTGTGTACCCATAGATATATTACTTTCCTTATTCTAAGTGTGTACCTAATAAATATTTTTCTTTCTTTTTTTTTTTAAATAAAACTATCTAATGCAATGTTCAGTTCTAGGCTGTTTTTAACAAAAAGCCGGTTTCATATTCCTGGGATAAGTATCGTAGTGCTATAACTTTTTAAAAAAAGACACAATACTTTGACATTGACAATTTAGCAAAATTTGATATTGTTGCTCAAAGTTCAAATTTGTTCGCAAAAATTTCCAAAAAAACTTGAAACCATGTGTGGCTTGTGCTGTTAAGATAACTGCACAAGCTAAACTGTGGCAATGTATAGATTGGAGTTAACTTTGGCTATAATAAAGCCACATGCAGTTAAGAATCCTGTGGCATTATCATTCATCAGACAGGTTATAAAAAATAAGTTCATTGTTGTGAAGACCAAACGGGTCTCCTTGGATAAAGAAACTGCTAGTAATTTCTACAAAGAGCATGTAGGAAAATTCTTCTACAACCGTCTTGTTACTTTTATGGCCAGGTAACAAATCAAGCCTAATGAAAAACTGTTGAATTTCTTTCAATATTAACTATTCAAGAATTAATTAAACCCCTTATGATTTCAGTGGGAGCATAGACCTTCATATTATGGGCCACGCAAATGCAATAGAACTATGGAGAAAGCTTCTTGGCCCAACCAGCGTGTACAAGGGTCAGTTTCAGGAGCCGTACTGTTTGCGAGGCATGTTCGGGATTTCAGATACTAGAAATGTGGCTCATGGATCAGGTACAACTGTCTTTTTAATTAATTTCCATATCTACATGATTATTTTTCAGGTCTACTAAGGATACTGGCAAGGCAAATTTTATTGGCAGTTGAAGTATTAACACTCAATGCCTTGATAGGCCTGATGGACTACCATCACTAGCTCCCGACTATTCTTGTAAGGGTTATGGGTTAAATACCCACCCCTGTATTGTGTCTAGGTGTTGTGATCTGGATTGTGTTGTGGTATCCTCTATTGGTTCTGGTATACATATTTTATTACTATATTGTATCTTACAACAGGTGGACTTAATGCTAGGGGCATTCTCTTGCAATCAATCTTTAATTCCCAACATATGTGCTTTATTACTTACTTTGGGAGTAGATCAATGTCGAGATATTTCTGTTAGTAAATACTATTCCATTTCTGGGGATTTTTCACTTCATTATTATGACAAAATCATAATTGGCTACTTGACAGTGTTAACAATAAAATATGAAAAGTGTTAAATACGTTAGCTTATTAGTTAAGTAATAATTTTACATTTTTATTTTTTAATTAAAAGCATAGTTAGTATTTTATTTTTGTAAAATAAATTTTACTTTTTTTATCTGTGGAACAAAAGAACCGAAACGGAAACCACCATTGCAATTCGGAAATGACAGCTGTCGGCGAAAATTATTTATTTTAATGCGGCGAAACAATGATTATTTTACCGTTTAAATTGAATTATTGTGTCTCTAATCGTATTAAGAATTTATTGAAACATTTTCCGTTTATCTAAATTAAGTCGTTGCTATGCGTATCGTTTCGTTGTCTAGGACGTTGACGTCATAATTGCAACAGTGACGAGACTTGGCGTTTTCGCGCGCTTTTTAAATGTGTTACACAAAATCTTATTATTCTCTGTTTATTTACATTTTTTCCTGATAAATAGAATTGCTTGGGATATAAAATGAACGGGCACACATTTTACATTACTTTTTCAAAAACTGTCAAGTAGCCAATTAGCTTGATTTTGAATTATACCTTATTTTTATAAAACTGTTAATATTTTTCCAGATTCATCATCATCAGCAGAGAGAGAAATCAAATTTTTCTTCCCCGATTTCTCTTTTCATGAGTGGCACCAGTTCAAGGAAGAATACTACAGGAAAGGCCCTATCATTTTCAATGATCACTTGTTTCAACATGTGCGGAGGCTTTAATTTAAAAATGAATATAGTTTGTAGTATAATTAGCCCAAAGTACCTGTTACCTAGAGGAATTATGATTCATATTTGGAAGTGTTAAACAGACAACCATTCAACATTATAATTATATAGAATAGCAGAAAATCCACATTAATTTAGCTATAAAATATTGTATTATGAATGAGTTGTTTTGCTGTGACTGTAAAATGTATAAATTTGTGATAGTTATATATTTAATTGATTGTTAATAATAGTAAAATGTTTGTGAAGCAACTTATATGAATATGAGTAAAATTTAGCTAGCCTACCATCTAAGTTTCAATTGGATTGTCATGATTGAATATGATTCAACTTGATAGCACAGATCTAGTCATAAAGTTATACAAATATAACTTGACTTATCATATTGCCAATTTTATTTTATTTGATTATAAAGAATCAAATCAACTGAAAAGTAATATATGTATTTAAATCTCCAAAAAATGTTATAGAAACACTGTAAACCATACAAAATATACCATTATATTAATTACAACAATTCAGTACATAACATACAACATTAAATTAAACTAACATACAAGAAAATTAACTTACTCATATGGAGATCACAAGAATTTTTTAAATTGTATATACCTTTGTCATCCACATTGAATTTAAATATAATATACGGGACACAATATAACTAGTGCAGGCTTAAGCCTGTCTACTATATTCTCATTCTCCTATTTTGACAAAAACCTTAGGTCTAGAGAACACTTTGATGCCTTCTTCAAGCTTGGCCAGTTGTTTTTCCAGCTCCATTTTTCGGTTTCGCATCCTCAAAGTGTCCGTCTTTACTGGCATCTTGTTTAATTCACTTACTAATTCCGCAAAACCTGAAATTTAACACATGAATAAGAAAATTAAAGTTGCCAAAAAAATGTTTGCAATCCATTTCAATACAGTTTTTTGGTGTTGTGCTGCTTGTCTTAATTAATTTAATGGAATCTATGACTAAAAGATTTGTGACTGTAAAAAATGTTTGGATGACTTCGTACTATGTAATGGTCACCTCATAGCAAGAAATAAGAATTGAGAACTCTGGAATACTAGAACTTTGAAGGGTCTTCAGTATGGGCTATAATGACATAAAAATAAAATTAACTAACTTAACCATCTGGAAATATCATTAGAATTGTTGTCTATAAACATGATTTAGTCCTTTTAATATTTAACCTAGTTGTGGAATGGATATTTCTGATATTTTGTTTCCCTAAGTCAAGCCCTTTGATAAGTTGAAGACTTACTATTTCTAAGCATGCGCAAAGTCTCTTTTCTCTCAGTGTCAGGCAGAGTCACGTGACCTGGCGGGCATATGGCCTGGTCATCATCAGCCTTTGCCCCCTCAGCCTCCTTTGGTCCTTGGTCTTTTCGTTCTCGCAAGTACTTTGGTAGCACACCTTTTTGGTATCCTGAAAAGTGTGACAAGATTTTTTTATTCAAGTTGGAATCTATTGCTTGGCCTAGTGAAATGTTGGTATTATATATAATAAGCAAAGTTTCATAATGTTACAGAAGATTGACAAGATTTGTCATGTTTAGTGCTGTAAATAAATGAGGTCAATTATTTTATAAAAGTTGGAAATAGGAAAATGCATTTTCTAATACATTTGCTACAGGGTAAACAGTGAAAGTCAGTTAATATACTTTAGTTGTGAGAAAAAAATCAATGAATAAAAGCTACTGCTATAAAACCTCACCAGATGGTAAATAAGGGTCCTTATTGTCTTTCCTTTCTAAAATAGAATTTAGCCTACTGCGATTCCTCTCGATCTCTACAGACTCTTCAGGTGTTCGCCGTGGAGAGTGGGATGATGGTGAACTCCTATGCCCTGTATCTCCACTTGCTTTCATCTTTGCTTCTATATCTTCATTTTCTTTTTTGGGATACAGCATTGTCAACTTCGCACTCTCTGCTAACTTCTGAGCAAGATTTGATTCTACAGTCTGACAACCAATGTCTCGTACCCGTCCAGAGGATTCTGTTGACTTAACTTCCTCGTCTCCAGATTCTTCGGCAGGCTTACCTTGTCTCAACTCTTTCCTTTTTAAAAACTCTGCCATATCACCTTTTTTAATCCGTATGTCCGTATGTTTCTTTCGAGAGTTTGTCGAGCTAGTCTTGCCTACGTTGAGGGAGACTTTGCCGCTTTTGTTGGAGGGCGAAGACTTCACTTGCCCTAAGGAGTTACCGGCAGCGACAGCGCTTGTCAACCGTGGCGGATGCACACTCTTTAAAGTGAACTTTGGTTCTTTAGGTGATTTGCCCTGAATGAACTTCAGCTGTTTCATGTTTTCCCTGATGAAATTCTTTTTGTGTTCCTTTTCTGAAACGTTACGAGCAGTTCTGTTACTTTAGCGACGGCATCACAACAAACAAATAACAAAGGTCATGACAACGTGTATAGCGGGAATTTGGGAATCAAGTCAAATGTAACTAACTAGAACGGTACTTACTGGGTTCAGGAAAAATCCCCTTCAAAGTATACATCCTTACTATCAAAGAACAACGGTAGAAGTCAGAAAATATACACTCATTATTTAGAGTTCGATCGAAACAGTACACTCCTAATGTGAATAAATGTTCATCATTTGCACTTTTGTTTATTTCAAGGAAAAAATAAATTCGGTGATTTTTGTAATTTGCGCTCGGTTTTTGTCACCTGTTTTTTTTTCAAATAGCTGTCAGACACTGTCTATGGTCTACAAATAGTTTCTGGCAGCTTTTTGTTTTCGTTTACAAAAATTGTTTTGAAGCGTGGTGCGGTACCGCGAAATACGCGCACTCTTTTTGAATTTATTGATCTTGCTTGATTATTACCTAGGTGAGTAATCCGTAGCAGACAAGCTTGATAATTGGACGCGATGATAACATTGATTGATTGAGTTACAGTTATCTATATTATTAATCTGAATACGAATCAACTCGAAGTAAAAATACTATTCCCAGAAGATAAGGCTTGTTTCAAACAGTAAAACCTCTTTTAATAGAGAATTTAGTTTTGCTCTGATTGCCTTGATTTTTCTAGGCTATGTTTTTTTGTCAGTTTTATGTCAAATCTTAAATCGGGATAATTTAATTTGGAGTTAAAGTTTTTTTTAGATAGCTTTTAGTTTTCTATTACATTTAGCTCAACAGGTAGCATGACAAGTTTATCGGGAGCGGTTTTTACGTCGTTATCTAAGTATAAGATATCGAGAAGGGGAAGAAAACTGCAGGCGACTGATGACCAGAGGACGTTGGTTGCGCTGCCGAAGGATGTGCCTGAAAGAACATGGTGTGATAAATAACTTTTAATCAATAACAATAGATCAGTTGGGTAATTTTATATCTTACAAAATTCATTATATATTAAAATCATAAAGGTACCAGAGACGGATTGACAATTAAAGCCTATTGGAGGCGCTAGTTGATAGTTTAGTTGAGCACTTAAAAAAGGAACCTGAGGCTAGGGATACAAAATACTTGCTACCCTCTTAGTCTATTACTGCCACCTCTATAATGTTTGTAAGAAGATAGGTATGTTTAACAGGTGTTAACTGGCGGCGGAATTCGTAAAAAGATCATTAATTTTGGGTAAAAGTTTTTCACGCTGATGTAAAATGGTAGGAGAGACGACCGAAGAGACAACGTCATTAAATTATATGAACCTTTGTTTTTTAACTACGACGTCATGTTGAAAGCGATTATAAACGCAATAGAGTACAAAACTGTACTACATAGGTAAGTTGGGCGCCGTCCATCTTAAATAAACGTTTTCATTTTCTGTTGGAAATCGTATGTCCTCGTGTTTGAATCGTAAGTCTTAGGTTGAGCACTAGACCAGTGCCGGTTTTTAACGGCGCCCTGGGAAAATTCCTTTCAGCGTCCCCCTAATATGAGATCCTGGATTTTGATCCCCTTGTCAGAGTAGGTGTCCCAGCATATCTGGCACCCTGCACCGAAGTCCTACCGTCGGCCCTGACCCTACTAGGAATAAGAAAAGCAAGGATGGGGGTAGCAAGGACCTCTACTTTTCCCGTCCTGTGTCTACCACTGCTCTGCATGCGCTACCAATGACGATGGTTGCTATCCCTTTTCCCAAAACAATCCTTTCCCCAGTGATCCATTCTATTTAACGCTATATCGGGTCATGAAAGAGGCCTTGGCTATACAGTTCCACTTGAATAGGCTGATGCTATTAATAATTGATACTGATTATACTATTGACTGTTAATACCTTCTACCAAAACATTTCACTAGGGCTGAAGTGCTTCAAAAGGAAGACAATGACCTGTTCATCTTCGAGATCCGTGAGGACATTGTGGAGGAGGCGATGAGAATAGGCTACGAGAACTACATGGAGAAGCAGAACGCTTTCTTCACCGCCCACTGCGCGGCGCAAGCGTGGCTCAAGCTCATTGACTGGTAATTGCAGAAGATCCACGATTTCTTCAAAACTAAGACCATATGAGTTTGGGGAAAGAATTCAGTAGATGGAATAACACTGTCAGTAGACTGAGTTTGAATAATGCGATCGCTGTTTGCTGTCTTCCTTTGTACCTACCTAAGTCTTTGGCAATTTTAAGACCCTTGGAAAAATACCGCTTCTTGTAGGACACCCTTTATATGGTCCTATGATAAAAAAAGTATAAATCTATATTTTTAATTCTGCGTCGATTTATCAGTCAGTCAGTTAGTATTAGGGTTATTTTTTATTTTTGGTTTCAGTAGTTTTTAAGTGGAATGTCTCGGGTATAAATTTTAGTTTTTCTATTTTAATAGGTACATAGGAAAATTATTTTTAAGTAGATAGCATCTAACGCAACGCAAGAAAAAAAGAAATCCTTACCTACCAACATTTAAAAAGTTAATTGTACTCACTTATTTAGAAGTGCTCAACACATAAATTCACAGCACGAGAACACAATTCAGTAAAACACTAAAATCACTAAAGAGAAAAAGTAGCTATCAAAATATACGCCATTAAACGATTATCTATGTAGATTCAGTATTATTTTTCTTCACCTTTGTGGAAACATTAATATTTGTTTTCACAAACATCTTCTGTGGTTGCTAAATTAACTGTGGACTACCAATCTACCAAAACCAAAGTGCGTTGGGGGCTTTCTCGATAACGTAAATTTGGCATTCGCGCGCACGGCATGAAGATACCGTACATTTATTTAATAACGTAATGAAACCATCGAAAATATTTACCTAACCTTGATCCGCCTTTTAAGGTTTCGTATCTTGCAATGAAGAATCAACACATTTCTTTACAGCTTTACTGTCCTAATTCGTACCTATTTACTTACTTAAAGTTTCTACTTATTAATCAAGTGCGTAGGTATGTAACGGTGTTAGTTTCTTACCTAACCTTTATTGCGGAGTTTATAATTATCATCATTAAAATATATTTCATGAATAGGTATAATGTATGAAGTTCATAGTATATTTATTTGGAAATCAAAAAGTGTTTTAAAGCTTATGCATATAAACATTAGGTATATTTTTCCGAAACAGTTTTCTCCAACTTACCTACATTTTTAACATTGTAGATATTTGACATGGAAGTAATAAAAAAAATGTTACTTAAAAGTTTACTACACATAATGTAATAATTGACTTTTAAATAATAGTTTGCATTTATTTTAATTAACTAAGTTACAATTAAATTACTTAGCAAAAATTCAAAGAATTGTTTGTTTTAGTCTGTTTAACTTGGAGAAGGCTAAGCCTTTATAAATAATAAGAAGCCTTTATTATTTCGGCGAATCCGTTGAGATAGTGAAGTGTACCAAAAAGCAAAAAACGCTGAAATTTACGTTGGCTTACCAGGCACTTCTACCGGCACGATCCTGGCGAGGATCCAAGCGCTCACCCCCCATGCTTCATTCCAAAACGCGTAGAATCCTGGATCCCTGATGAGCTTCCCGACCCCTCACCGAAAGACACCTGGTGCAAACACGAGCTGAATGTGGTGGAGGACACGCCCGAAGAGGGTCTTCACAGGTGGCCCAGCGCCAATTCTCTGGACGTGCCCGTAGTGGAGGAGATACCTTCGGAGTATTGGTTAGTTTAATCTACGTAAAGTTGCTTGGGTTCTGAGTTTCTGATACTTCAATGATGGGCATCTGATGCAACAGCCAAAACTGGTAACTTATACGCTCAATTAGGGTATTTCCAGGAAGAACAGTTCCAACGCGCTATTGTGGGGGAACTATCGTCAGATTTTTAGTCTGACAATCTACATACATCCATTTACGTTGCGGATCCCTTATGATATAGTTGGCAGAATATAGTGATCTGATTGGTTAAATTGCAAGCTACGTGAGTTACGTGTAGTTGGTGGAAATGTTTTGGCGCACCTTGCTAGTCTCCGGGGATTTCTCCATTTAGAACAGAGTAGGGACTAGGTACACTAAAACCCTCCAACATCATCACTGCCTAAATGATGGGCTTCATCGAATTTAAGTAGCTAATCTATAACCACAACACAAACTACGTACCTACTCGTCTTTTTGAAAAATAGGAAGGTTGCTTTTGTCATACGGTGTAAATATTTGACTTCGTTACGTACCTCTGATTCTGTAGCAGATAAAGCACTTGTGTTACAGAAATCAGAATCAATGACGGCCTCACTAAACTCAGATCCAAGATTATATTTATTGTTCGTATCTCACACTGACCCGATTAGGAATCGAATCCGAAACCTTAGTGATGGCGCTCGACTCGCTCGCCTCTTGGCTACGAAGATCGCCAATTCGCGAAGTATACCTATTGTCAGAAACAGCCTTGGTTACTATGGGTGGAGTGTGCGTGCGAAAACAATTGCGAATAGTTGGAATATCCCGTGGTCTTCTATTAACGACCTATTAGTCGGCTGTTTGTCTTTAAAAAAATCACTTTTAAAAGAACACTGAATTTATAGTTCAATTGCATTCACACACACGGACTTCCCGAATTTCGTATGGTCTACCGCTTACCGCAAGGCTAACTGAAGGTAAAAATACGTAACAAAATTTAATTGGAAATTAAAATGCACAGTCAGTGGAAAATAATAGAATATTTTATTATTTTTATAATACTATACGCCGTACTAGCGACCTTTTAATATTAGAAACAGAAAAAAATTATCTCCCCATGCGGTGCGGGAATCGAACCCACGACGGGGACGACAAGTATGTAGTTCTCAACATATTCGGCAGAGGGCACTTATCGGAGGCTAACGGTTGATACAGCAGAAAAATTTCATCGCCTACGATAATTTGCGGTTAGTTCAGTTTGTAAGGGCAGCACACCAAGGGGAGATAAATTTTTTCTGTTTCTAATAACTATTAGAATATGATGTGAAAGATTGGGTAAGTGGTATTTGTATAGTAACTAGGAATGTAACAGATCGATGCTAGTTAGCTCGTGACGGTTAAAATTTATTATTTTTATCCCATTTTAGACCAGTTGTTTTGTACTTCGATTTCATATTGAACGTTTATCCTTCAGGTTCCCTGGGAAAGTGAATGTACCTGCTGACATGCGACGCAAAATAGTCAGAGAAGAATCGGTTGGTGGTGACGATGTGAGTATTTATATGTTTAGATTATATTTGTCCTTTTCTTTCAATTCGTAGTTAAAGGATTTTTTATATAACGTACTTCAAAATTGACCTCATCCCCCCTGATGTTAATTGGTGATAAGATCCTAGCTTAAGGGCGAAAAGTATAGCATAGTAAAACTGTTTACTAGACTTGTCGCCCTTACCTTGAAGGCTTGACCCCTGCTGCTACTAATGTAGCACACCCCAAGAGCTCTGGAAACCTTACTCAAACGCAGGAACACAACAACACAGAAGTGATTTCACTAGTCAAATTTGGCTACTTGACAGTGTTAACAATAAAATATGAGAAGTGTTAGATATGTTAGCTTATTAGTTAAGTAATAATTTTACATTTTCATTTTTTATTTAAAAGCATATTTAGTATTTTATTTTTGCAAAATAAATTTTACTTTTTTTATCTGTGGAACAAAAGAACCGAAACGGAAACCACCATTGCAATTCGGAAATGACAGCTGTCGACGAAAATTATTTATTTTAATGTGGCGAAACAATGATTATTTTACCGATTAAATTGAATTATTGTGTCTCTAATCGTATTAAGAATATATTGAAACATTTTCCGTTTATCTAAATTAAGTCGTTCCTATGCATATCGGTTCGTTTTCTAGAACGTTGACGTTATAATTGCAACAGTGACGAGACTTGGCGTTTTCACAGGCTTTTTAAATGTGTTACACAAAATCTTATTTTTCTCTGGTTATTTACATTTTTTCCAGATAAATCGAATTGCTTGGGCTATAAAAATGAACAGGCGCAAATTTGACAATACTTTTTCAAAAACTGTCAAGTAGCCAATTCGAGCGATAAATTGCTATGCCCTACCTCTCTTAATTTACTTATTGCACAAGTACCTACCCCCTATTAAATGTTAACCTTTGAGTTTCTGTCGTCTCGTCTGGAAATCTATTGGGTCTATTTAATTAAATACATTGGTCAATGCTACGCTTAGCCATGCTATATTGCGCTACTTAAACGAGAGGTTAGCCTAATATCTAGGAGTACCTACATATTCTATGTCCGATAAATAATGTTACTTCTCAAACAAATAAGAGAATCTCTTATTGGATCCCCTAGTTCTGCAGGTCTACTACCAAAACCGAAATGTACAAACAAGTAAATTTCGTAGTTTTCAAAATATTTCTGCAACGAATGTACCACGGGCCGATAAGTTGGTACATATTTAGTTCTAAACATATTCAGCACTTACAGGAGGTTACTACAGAAAAATTCATCGCCTACTATAAACTTGCGGTTAGCCCACTGGGAAGAGCAGCCTGCGCGATACGTGAAGGTTGCGGGTTCGAGCCCCGCACCGCATTCGCAAGGGGAGATGAATGTTTCCCTTTAAAAAATTATAAATATCCTATTATACTCCTAGCGTCTTCTTTTTGGACCTTATTTCTGCAATAACTATATTATAATTAAAAATCCCTCATCGGTTCCAACAGTTTGTTTTTGGTAGAAGGCCTCCTGGCGTCGAGCCATCGTTACTTACCGTTGTTAGGGCGGATGTAAGTCATATTCCGTAAACAAGGTAAGTAGCTGCGGCGATACTTTACCACGTTCGCCAGGAGCAACGAGGTCGGAGGAAGCCACTGGTGATAGCATCGGTGGTGAGCGGTGTCTGGGAATCTGTGCAGGACTCGAGCGAGACCACCAGGTCAGAAGAGGAGCTCGGCACTGAGAGCGAGGTGCTGCAGAAGGTCACTGACTACAGCACCGAGGAGTTGACGCCTAAGGTATTTAATAACTAGCTGTGCACGCTAATTCTTTCGTATGGACTGCATACTTTCATGGTCGGTTTTACTCATATAACAGCTAAAAGACCTCTTAACTGTTTTGTGGTTTTACCCATATCTCCCCAAATCTTCTATATATGTATAAAAGAAAGTCGTGTTACACTATTTATAACTCAAGAACGGCTGAACAGATTTGGCTGAAAATTGGTGGGAGGTAGTTTAGAACCAGGGGAAGGACATATAATATTTTTTTATTACTTTCTTTTTGCTTTTTTTAAGTCATTTATTGCCTATAATGCGGAACAAAGTTACCTAGTGGTGACCCGGTAAACTTTCGAACTTTTTGTTCGAATACTAATTCGAAATAAAAAGTAGGTAGTCAATCAAAATCCGGCCACCACAAAATATCGGATTGCATGTTTTGACATAACTTCTATGATAAAGGTATCAAAAAAAAGGGATCGGGCAGTACTGTACATTATGACTCATTTCAAATCCAAATTGCGCTAATATCGAATAGTGATCTGTATTATCTGATCACTTAATCGTTCATACCAGTTTTTCGTTATCCAGGAATCAGCGTACAGTGCGCTGAAGACTACGACGCCTGTGGACGGATCGCTGCATGGCGCTGGCGATTCTGTTGTGGACCGATTGCGTCAGTCCAAGAGGCGGCACTCGGAGAAGAGTAAGGTGTTCAGCAAGGCCAGGTGATATACCAATGAACAGTGGCTGATTAGCATGGGCTGGCTTCCAGGGCAGGTTTCTATTGAGCACCACCGCCTTTTAGTGCCCACTAACAAACTACAAATTTTGTGCGCGGGTTTTTTCCGCTAAACATTCTGTAAAAAACGCGGTTTTAAAATCAGTCGCGGTAAACAACCATCAGTGCGTCCGCTTCCATTAGTTTCTATAGTCACAAAATCAAGCGGTTATAATCCACGGTATTTTAGCCATAGTGCGGCCTAAGCCTTATATTGGCATCGCGGTTTATGATTAGTGCGTGCGTTTCAGGCAGCTTCGCGGTTCCGCGACTTACCGCTTGCGGGAAAAAACCGTAGTGCGGCCTTAGCCTGATGGGTAAACGGACTTGTTCAAAATACCACATAGTATTTTGTTCGTTAATTATTTACTACAAAAATACAAGACACGTATTTTTCGTTTGCCAAATTACTAATAAATATAAAAGGAGAAACTGACTGATTGACTGACATATCAACGCACAGCCTAAACGGCTAAACGTAGGCACTTCAAATTTGGAAAGGACGTAGCTTAGATACCGTAGAGGTGCAGTAAGGAATTCCCGAAATTCCCACGAGGACGGGAATTAGCGGGAAAATTCATTTGTATGAAAAATCTAAACTGCTTAAGTGAGACGCTTAAAATTTGGCATGCCTTAGTAAACTTAAAGCTTAGTTGCAACAGAATATTGCAAAATTCCCACAGGAACGGGAGTTAGTGGGAAAAAACTGTAAAAACCCTCTACCTATTCTACGCGAACGAAGTCGCGTACACAGCTAGTTACTAATAATTATAAAAATACTTACATAAAACGATGCCAAGTTGCGGGATGGGGGCTCGTTACGTTACGTGGCTGTAAAATGTATCTAACCACTAATAACGTCATGCGACAATTACCTTCAAAAGTATTTGCTTTTTATAGAGATGGTTCATAAGTATCATCTAAGGGGGCGTCCATAAATTACGTGAGGTATTTTTTTAATTTTCTGTCACACCCCCACTCCCTCCCCTGGTTAGATTTCGTGAGATTTCCTTCTACCCCCTCCCTCATCTCCCAATCTCACGTGAGTTTCTAATGTAAACGCATTGAATTGTTTGATTGTATTACAAAACTAAAATAAAGTTAAACTTCAAAAAATTATTTTTCTTCAAATCATGAAATGGACCTAAATGCGTGATATTTGCCGAGACCTCCCCTCTCTCCAACGTAAGAGTAGATGAGATTTGACTCTAACCCCCCCCCCCCCCCCTTAAACGTCTCACGTTATTTATGGACGCCCCCTAATCTATATGAATGAAAAGATTTGATTGATTCATTAAATGTATAGCTGTTACTTTTTGATTAAGTGGTAAATGAGAAACACTTGTCTTATATTTTTACATAGTCTAACAGACAGACTAAAATCCAATTTTGATTCCTTTCCCCTATTACTTCCACAGCGTGATCGGCAGGTCTCGCGCCACGCTGCCGCCCCTAGATGGCGACTCTCGCTCTAGGATCAGTATCATTTCTGACTGCCGACTGAGGAATTTACGGTACGTATGTATTATGATGATGTGTAATGGCGGACCAAACCGTTGTCGCTATCATGGCATTATAAGCTATACACGCCGTGATAACCCCACCACATACTGTGATCCGGTATAGATTTAAGTCTCTGATCAAAAATTGTCTTATGATAAAATTTTACTGTTTAATGTCGATAAGTAAGTTCTAAACATATTTGGCAGAGGTTACCGGAAGGCTAGCGGGTTGATACATCTTGCGGTTAGCTCAGTTGGAAGAGCAGCACGCGCGATACGTAAACGACCTTCACGTATCGCGCGATGTCTCTACATCTATAATATACATGTTTAAGAGTTTTACTGAACCGTAAATTACTTTTTTTTCTACATCCACTAGTACTTCCGTCGCCTCCGTTAACCTATGCATCCGCGGAGGTAAATCTCGTCGCCTCCGCATCTGCCTCCGCTAACAAGGCCTCCGTTTCAACCCTAAATAATATATACGTATGTTTGTAACTCTTTCACGCATAAACCACTAGATGGATTTATAAAGAAAGAAAGAAAGAAAAAATGTAGTAGGTACATACCATTTATACATAGTTCAAATTAAATTATGTGGAGGAACTAACATAGTAGGTATCTAAAAGGTCTCCGCTCAGCATATTATGTCGTGGTACATGGGTATTAAATGTGCTTCATGCTAAAAACTAAAATAAAAAAAAACAATTGAAAATTTAGACGAAATTTGGAAACAAGGGCAGAAACGAAAGCCAAGTAACGTGCCATAGCTTAGGAATTAAGTTAAACTAAGTTACAATAACACGTTGTTTACGAAGTTACACTCAAACAGTTACATGGAAGCCTGACAATCAAACACAATCAATTCAAACTTGTTAGGCACCAAACAAAACGTGGACTTTAAGTGGGTTACCTATCACTAAAAGTTGTCCTTTCATTCCAAACTCGAAGTTGGAATAATTATCACAATAATTTGTATTGAACTCTATTCAAAAGCGACCCATTTAGATGTTATGCAATGCTATGGGAACTGTATGGGCAGGCACACGTGCAAATGAACAATGGTGGAAAGCAAGGGAGTTTCCGATGTGAAGGGATTCGGATGTGGGGTGCCCATTTCTGGTTTAGCATGCGGGATAGTCTTTGAACGCCTGTGGCGCTGTGGTTAATGTCGCCAGAAGCGCGGCAGGTCCAGGATTCTATTGTTGGTTTGGTTAATTTTGGCAACGAAGAGAGAGGAAGGCCTTTCGCGTTGGAAGTTCTACCGTCGACTAGAAAAGAAGACATAAAAAAGTGTGCAAAAAACCCTTTTATTTGATAGATACCTATAATGAGGATGAACTAAAATAATGAGTTAAAAAAAATTAAGGAAATCCGTCATTTTCTGGCGGCGGCCATCTTGGATTTGCAATATGTCATGAATATATTCTGATAGTTAAGTCCTTATATATGATACCCATATTGTGGGAGTAGTGTTAAAACATGCAATCCATAATATTGTGACGGTAGCCATCTTGGATCGATTTGTATCAATCATAACACAGTCCCGACTTATTCATCTTTCAAACAAAAAAATCAAAATCAACATCGATTAATTTGTTCGTGAGCTGCGATGCCATAGACAGATACACTAACTGTGTGTCTTAGTGCAAAATTAGTAATAAGTGTAGCTTTCAATTGTAAAAAAAAAACTACTGAGTTTCTTGCCGGTATCTTCTCTTTAGTTATAGGTTCCGAACCGGAGGTACCTTCATTTGCTTTATATAGAGACTATTCATAAGTATTACTAATGTAATCTATGTGAATAAAAAAATATTGACTTTGACTTTGACACACCGACATGTCAAACTTAAACACCACGTCGTTTTTACGTCGGGGGTTCAAAATTACATCGGGAAAAGATTATCCTCTTTTCCCGATGTAATTTTGAACGTAGGAAATATTTTACGTAAATGATTTTAAGGACCACTAGCATCCTTAAATAAACATTATATTTATTGACGCATATCAACTAAGTTCTTACTCACAGATCTCTAACTTTCTTAAATTTAAAATTTATATAAATTCATGAGTCTACACAACAAGATAATTTTCCATGCGTGGTTTTTCGATCAGTCCGGCTTCGAAATGTCCTTTTTAATATTTATTAACATAATTATCTGGTGACCCTATGCGGTGAGGGGTTCAATGACCCTCCTTTGTCTCTATAGGAGAGTCACATTTGAATGGCATGAAAAGTGGGATTTAATGTGGGGGCTATGAAAAAACTCGTGTTTAATCAATACGGCGTGTTATGCTCTCGTGTTTTGTTAATGCGGTGAACACTTGTGAACTTAGTTTAGGGTTGACAACCGGAGTTTGTTAGTTTGTTTGTTTGAACGGACTCATCTCAGGAACTAGTGGCTAAGATAAGATATAATCGGAATTGATTTTTTTTTGTTTGATAGTACTACGATGCGACCAATAATAATAAGAGTGAAGAATTTGTGGAAAATGTGGAATAAACGGGGATAGTATGCGTGCGAAGCCGCGGCGGGCTGTTAGTTTATTTTATATAGTGACTATATTTTCATTACATTATCGCTCCTATCTGCACTAATATTATAACGACTAGCGACCCGCCCCGGCTTCGCACGGCTGCAATAGGTACTAAAATATGTACGTATTATACATATAAACCTTGCAATTTATTTTATTACATTGACTCCTCCCGTACCCCAATGACGCTTACATGGAGCCTACATCGCATGCTGGCTAGCTGAGGTAGGGGATAGTGATTTGTCGCTCGAACTGGAGCAGCCCGACTGGTGAAATACGTGGAGAAGGTGGAGACCTTACAGAAGACCGCAGCCAAATCACAATCACTTCTGTGTTGTGGTGTTCCTGTGTGTGTTTTAAAAAATATTGAAAAACGATTGAAAAGTTAAAAAAAAGGCACGGTGAGCGGCAACCACGCTACTTTTTTTAATACTTGCATTTTATGATACTGTACATATATATGAACTTATGATATCTTCCGAATGAAATGTCCGAATTGAATAATTCAAAAAGTTATATAAAGGTATTGAAGCCATCTTGAATATAAAGTAATTTATTTTGATAATGATTAATACCAAGGTACAAATAAAGAGCCTTTTCAAGCGGCGGCATATTAATTAAATCTTTAGATTAAAAAACCGCTTACTGTGACATAACTATAATATTTAGACATATGCTGTTGTGACACTTTTTGTAGATAATAATGAGTACTGCAAAGTCGTACTACATGATTTTGTTCGATCATTAATAGTTTTCGCAGAGCACGCGATGTAAGGAATTTTTCAGGTCACCTTGGGTTACATTTTTAGAGTTTTAGTAAGGTTTCCTAATTTTAATACGTCGCTCGGATGATGTTAGACATCACATACATTTCTCTGATCCTATGGTAAGTTGCTAATGTACTTGAGTTACAGAACTCAAACAACGAAGGTACCCTAACACCCAGAACCGAGACAATATAGAAAATTTATTAATCCAAATTGACCTGACTGGGAATTGAACCCGGAGACTCAGAGATAGAGCCACGCCAAAGTCCGGCCCGCTCGCTTCTCGGCTGCGGAGGTTGTCACACATACATTGACCTGCCTACCTGTTCCTAAAACGGTATATTACAAATTCACTACACGAATTGGCAAGTATGCCATGAGGAACTGTAATTTTTTTTTAAATCTGTTATTCGCCTAATATTTTCAAGATTTATAAAATAAGATATTTAAAAATGATGCAGTTGGCTGTCAACCCTGCGTAGGGTTAGTAGCCAGGTGTGGCGGGTCGACGCCCGCACCGTGAATCCCGCTGCAAAAGTCTGCAGTCAATGCAGCTCTGGTCGACTTGCAGCTAACTTGGTACTTGACACTTGAAAGGCTTTACAGAGCGGGTTAAATGAGATCTTGTCGCGGGATAGAGAATCGTATCTGTATTGATGAACGAGTTATTAGGCTTGCGTGGTTAAGGTTTACAGAACGAAGAATGTCACTCATCCGAATATACGACCTCAGTAGCTGAGAGGCGAGCGGAGTAGGCTTTCTCTTAAGACCCGGGTTCGATTCCCGGTCAGGTCAAAGTGCAAAAGGAAGTTTCCTAAATTGTCTTGTGTCTAGGTGTTATGTTAGCGTCGTTGTTTATACTTTAGCTAAATATTTACAACAGAGCCTGGGCAGATTTGTACAAAATAAAAACCTTATTGCTGTCACCACAATGTAAATTTAATAGATAGATAGATACTTTATTGCACAAAAACTTTACCGAAAATTTTACAGATAGATAAATTATAGTACAACTAGCTGTCCTGGCGAACTTCGTAACGCCTATTTTTTTAGTTTCTAACCTTTTAAACCATCCCTGGACCTCCACAATGATTTCAGAACCAAGATTAGCCAAATCGGTCTAGCTGTTCTCGAGTTTTAGCGAGACTAACGAACAGCGATTCATTTTTATATATAAGATTTAGGCGGTCTTACGCTCGGAAGCGATCTCTTTCAGACCACCTGGTAGAGAAAATAGTAGATGACGAGAAATGGGTACGGCCGTGCAACATAAATTTAATTTTTACTTTTAATGTTTTGTTGAATAATTTCGTTGAAAAACAGATCTTGTAAGAAATTAACACTATTATAGTTGATGAAACATGTAGTTTACAAAATATTTGTTTTGATATTAAAATTTGTCCCGATACATTATCTGAATAAATATTTAAAAACAATATCTGTAATGAAGCTGTGTCTTCAAATGAAAACATACTTGTTATGAATTGCACAGTATAGTTAAGAAAGCGAGCGTACTTTCTTGCATTGCAATGCCCTAATGGGGTATTATAGTTATTTATTTTTTAATTGAAGAATAAAAAGCGTTTAAAAATTACTGCCTGCTACAAAAATGTTGACATATTATAAATAACGCCAATTTTTTAAGGGGGGGGGGGGGACGCTTTGGCGCACCGTACCTACCGCTGCCTGTGGAAAAGGTAGCGACGTGCAAGTTTAGTTTGTTTTTGTAAACAAAACAATACTATCCTCTCGGTAGTTATAGGTTCGGAAGCCGAGGTCGAATCATTTGGTTTTTAAAGATAATACATAAGTACTCCTGATGTGTAATCTAGCTAAAAGATTTTGACTTTGTGGGACTCTCCTGCTCTGAGAAAAGTGGAGACTACCCACTTAAACCCCCCACATCGCAGCGCTTATGGATGGGTCATGGGAATATACCTAGTAACCATTATTATTTTTTGTTTAATAAATTAATATTGCTCATGTTAGACCTTAGACGACTTCACAGTAGCGTTTGTCCAGCGTAGGCGATCGATGAACGTATATGTAGCGCAGTCGTTCATCGAACGCCTACGCCGGATAACTTAAGGCACACTTAAGGTCCAAATTTGTTTATGGTCATATCAGAGCCATTTCTGCTTGGATATCGTCGCTGCGCGTGCAAAACCACGTCAGTTTGTAAATACCGCGTAACGGCTTTTGTACGATTCCGATTAGGAGGTGAGAAAACCTGGATATCTTTGTCATTTGACTATATTATGTGGGCCAAAGGTACTTTTTTATGACTTACTTTTTAAGAATGTAACGTAGATTGATCGATAACAGTTACATAGTAGATAGTTCTTCTGCGGTTTTTCACGCGCATTCACGATATGCTTCACCGTCACTTCTACACTGTGTACAGTAATACTCTAACAGATGAAATGTTTGCGAACTAGCAGAGCGTGAAGTGCAGGGAGATGGTAGTCAAAGTTGTTTCAGCAAACAGCGGCCATCTTTATGTCTGTTATTCGTTTGATGATACGCCTTGTATAAGGTTCCTCGCCTGTTTGTTTTGCCGTTTGCCTTTTTCTTATTTCCTCCCGTTCAGAGGTGTAGGCATACCTATTGATTGATGGTAAATTTGTTTCTTTAATTTAACTTTAGAAAGAATCTGAGTGACTTCGTGCTCAATGTTTCCAAACCTTATGTGTCTTGCCCACTGCCTCATTAATTCGCTCAGGAATGATTTAATTTAAAATTAACTTGATCATAGGCCATTATTGTCAATTCGCTCGCACACTTGAGTCTTTCCCATTTGTCATATTTTTTGTCGAATTCTTCTTGGTAGGATTAGGTTCCCGGTATCTTTAAATGAATTATGTTTAATCGAGCTTCAAAAAATACTTTCAATACCTAATTTAAATAATAGATTGGCCACAAATTTAATAAGTGAGCTGCTTGGGCTGCTTGTGGCTGTCAGTATTTCTGTCGCCCAAAATAATAAAAAGACGCCTGTGAAATTATTTATCCCTTTACATTCGCTAAGTATTCATTGTACCTATTGTTATCAACATAAATTAATTGTTCTAAAATAACGTGTCAACACGCAACAACATTTTTAGTAGATACTAACTTTTAAATGTTTAAAATGGAAGTCTTTAATTCTATATGAATGAAACAGTTTGTGTACTTATTGACTATTTTAATGTAAGTAGTCAATTAAACGCAATACAGGAAGCGGAAATACGTTCTTCAGCAAATAACAAAGTACAGTCAAAGCACGTCAGACTACACTACTGACTTTGCACTGTCCTTATGTCGTCGGAATAAGAACTAATATCGAAGTGTCTCGATGTATTGGGTAAGCTTATACGACAAACTCTACCTACTAGCATGCGCAAAACCTTAAATTTCTCGCATGAGACGATAAAAGTTTCGAGACTGTTGATTGGCTCATGGCACACCAATCAGCAGTTAACTCATCCAATTTGACATTTAAGAGCGCGACAAAATTACCTCGCGTGGCGGGCTTTCAGCAGGCCATCCGGCCAGAGCGTTAGTTAGAGCCTTAAACGGACACTGCAAAACTAAAAAAAACACCAATTTCACATGAAGCTGAGTGACTCTGATGTATGCAGATTCTGCTAGGAGGAAAAGGAAACTCCCCTTCACCTCCTATGTGACTGAATCTTTGATCCACAAACCAAGCATCCTCCTGGAATGACACATAGCCCACCCGGAGGAAATAAAAAGTCTAAAAGCCAGAAAGATACTAGACTTGCAAGAATGGACCCGGCTAAAGGAGTTACTTTAAATTAGTGGCGAGTCACAATAGATCTGATAGGTCGCAGTGACCACAGTTCACTAGAACTGCACAGCCCCAAGTACCTTAATAATAATAAATAGTTATACTAAATGGCCACGTCCACCTTTAAAGCGACAAAATATAGTTCTGACATGTCGTTATGGTTGCGGCCGGACCTTTTCTCACGAAAACAAAATGGCCGTCGAGCTGAAAGGGCGCCAAAGCACTTTATTGCTGCGTTTGTCGTAGTAATACGTCACCCGTGACAGGACACTGGATGAAAAGACACGCAATAAAGGCGTTTCACACGTGCGATAAAAAACGGTGGCGGCTCGGGGGACACAAATAATGATACCGTCTTCTTTAATAAGAAAAGGCTGTGTACTCAATAATTTGTAGTTGTGTGGTTTTGAATGGATTTGAGATGAAGCGAAACTTAATTCTTGGAACTTAATGAATGAATGTATATGTAGAGTGATGTCAAGGTTTTATGCGTACAGTTTTCATATATTATTGTTTATATTCAATGACTTTTAAGGTATAAAGCTCAGGGGCTTTTATTTGCCTTATCACGACTTTCTCATCAGATGATATAGAGACCATTCGTTGATCAGTGTTTAAATATACATACTCAGGTTGTTTTTTTTCAACACGTTGACGTTCCATTGCTTTGATAAATAGTACACGGTCGTGTTTCTATTGTGGCTGCCTCACAGACAGACAGGGAAGGAAATCCTCGCAGTTCGATTTTAGTATCTTTTCCCATATCATAAGGCCGACGGTGTAACGTTCAAAGTGAATAGTCTGACGTGGTTTTGACCGAACATACTTCATTAGACGACCTCCGTGGCCGAGAGGCAAGCGTGCCGGACTTTGGCGTCGCGCCATCTCAGAGGTTCCGGGTTCGATCCCCGGTCGGGTCAATATGGGAAACGAACTTTTCTGTATTGTCTCGGGTCTGGGTGTTGTGGTACCGTCGTTGTTTCTGATTTCTGTAACACAAGTGCTTTAGCTACTTACCACAGAATCGGAGCAATGTATGTGATGTTGTGATGTTGTCCAATATTTATTAGACCATTGAAGTGTTTGTATTCTATGAAAAATGACAAATTCAAACTCAAATATTTCTTTATTCAAGTAGGTTACATGTAACACTTTTGAATCGTCATTGAATACAATGCAAAGTGATTCTTCTTCCAGTTCGGAACCTATATCTACCGAGAAAAAACCGGTAAGAAACTCAGCAGATTAGTTACAGTAGCAGTAACTTAGAGCTATGTGTAGAACACTTTGGACCAAGTCACATAGTTTTATTTTGATGAGTGAAAAATGCATTAAGTATTATTTTATTTTAAGAGGTAATCTGGAGCAGACCAGTCCCCAAAGGTGGCACCTGTTCACAAGCATGACGTATGTGCCAGCCATCGCTTCACTCAACCATATTGAAGGGAATGTGACGACCCGCCACATTTCCTTCAATATGTGTTAATCTCGGTCTCGGTCTAATAGAAGCACTATTGTTATTTTTTCTAAATCAACCAAGTTTTTTTATCATATCCTTCTCTGTAATTACTGTACTACTGTAGCCACTCGCTTGCGTGGAAAAATAGCAAGAGCCCCTAGGCTTTGGTTATTTTTTCAAGCAGGTGGGTTCCACCAGAATACCAGCGCGGTTGCGGTGTTAAAAATAATGTCGTAGCAGCATTTGCTGAGGTGGAACCTTATTGACTACATTATGCTTCTGTGTGTGTGTATTTCTGTTTTTTTTAATCGTATTGCTTAAAGATCTTTATTCTCATAAGAAATTTACACTTCACTTAAAATGAGATACAAGAGTTATTATTATAACATAATAAATAATATCTATAAATCATGCACTGGTACTAGCTGTTCCTATTTATGATTTTAACTTGTTTTAAAAGCTGAGTAAGCATTCACAGGCCTTTAAATCATTTGGCAAACTATTAAAAAGCTGTGCTCCCTCAAATAGTATTGTCTTCTTGCCATAGTTAGTCCGTGGTGTTCTTGCCGGTATCTTCTCTTTAGTTATAGGTTCCGAACCGGAGGTAGCTTCATTTGCTTTATATAAAGACTATTGATAAGTATTACTAATGTAATCTATGTGAATAAAAAAGATTGACTAAGATATAGTTGTCGCCCGCGACTGCGTATGCGTGGAGTCCTTTCTAGCATTATGTTTTTCAGGGTTAATATAGCTTTCCAATGATGAAAGACTTATGACTAAATTACAAATATATATCTTAAGCTCACTGACCACCTTTAGAAGGGAGATTGCTCGCATTTGGTGGCTACACGAATGCGAACAGCCCTCTATTCCTCTTTATTTTTAACTTCGTTTAAAGCCCTGTTTCCCGTCTCGGATTCTTGCGGTCGATGTCATTGTAATATGGTCTGTAGTTATTCTCTGATAATTGTTTTTGCATGCGGTGTTTACCTCTAAGAGACTGTGCATTTAGCCTAGAACTTTATTTTTTATTTTTTCTTTATGTGCTTGTATGTAATGTAACAGTTGTTGGTAAACCTAATAAATAAATAAATAAAAAAAACATAAAAAAAAATAATATGTTTAGTCATAGTAGTATATTTAGGCGATCTGGCTGAACAATTGTCAGATGCAACTAGAATTATTTATTTATTGTGCTTTTTTTGTTCATTTGGGTAACGAAAGGACATGCTATCATAAAAAAAACATAATTTCTAATAGCCACCTTAGGTTTTATGGCTTAGGTTCGCTTTACGATAAGTTTTATGTTGATTGTGAGCATTTGTTTGTAAAGTTAAAGTTTTCGATAGCCTTTGAACAATGTTTACGTGTTAAAATCGATATGACTGAGCCGTATAAAACATTAAGAGCGAATTATAATGACGACAGCGATAGGACATGGAACTAAATCCGATACAATCAATTTTAGATTTTAGAAAGTCTATAATTACATGCGAAACCATCGGAATTTTAAAGCTTAACTTTACAAACAGTAAATTTATTATATGGAACCATCTCTGTAAAGTCTGTCCCCTACCACACATGTTTCCCTGTTTATTTTTACTCGTGCCTTTTCATTTTTCAATATTTTCACCCCGGATGCCATTTGTTAATTACTTGTTTTGACAATGGAGTCACGCTTGCCTCTGGGAGCGAGTGTGTTTGATTGCGGGGCACTCGGATTGACAATCAACAAAAAAAAGTTGCTTTATTTTGTGACGATGCTCTGAAAAATTATACTACTAATAAGGATAAAAAGTAAAGATAGATAGATATACTTTATTGCACAGACAATTTACAGAAATTGCTTTCAAGGCGGTCTTATTGCTAGAAAGCAATCTTTACCAGACATTCTTTAGGAAACAGTAGATATCGAGGAACGGGTACGGCCCGTGCAAAATATAAATTGTATAAATAAGACTTTATAATTTTATACTACATATATTTTAAGGCAACAGAAAATTTTATTTGCCACTTGAGGTGTAGGGTTCGGATCCACGATCTTCTCGTATCGCAACCGATGCCGTAACCATAGTTTAGATTAGACAAAGAGATATTAATGTTGTTTTCATTAATTTCATTCAAAACAACTATTATAAACACAAAAAATACCATTGTATTTACACATTTGTACCGTTATATGAAATGATTTATTACTGCAAGTGAATTTATAATAAATTATTTTGCACGTTAATTATTTTATCCTACTTGCGTCTCGACGTTGGTTCTGTTGACAAGAAGCGCCGCAACAAACTCAAAAGATATCCTCTTTTAAAATAAATGTAACATGTAAATTAGTAATAAGATAATCATGCACATGGACAGTTTAACAACCACATATTGCTATCATTAAAAAGTGTAATAAACCTCTTTCATAAGCCATGTTTTGATTTTAGTTTTAAATCTGTGCATGGGCCAGTTAATAATACTTTGATTGCGGTAACTTATTAAATAAATATAGGTATGATACTTATCCCTATGAAGGAATTACTAATTTTATGAAATCATGTTTATTTCTGGTGTTAAAGCTATGGGTGGCTGATTTTTTGGAAAGAAACGTGTAGTTTTTACTTACATACAAAATACAGTCATAAATTTACTGATAGTACACAATCACGTGCACTTATATTAAGGTATACAACCTCAGTCTAAAGTAAACCTTAAATAAATAGCTATAAGAGCACAAGTGTTGGCATTTTAATTGTACTAACGCTTACCAAAACATTGCTTCCCGGTTCTTTTGTTCGACGAGCGAACCCGGGTAGGTGTTAGGAGCGGATTTAGCGAGCATGCCTACACATATCTTGCTGACAAAAGCGGTGCCTAAATAGAGGAAGTAGTCCATTAAATTAAAGCCCACGTCTCAATACTTCACAGCTTGGAGAAAAGCAGTATGCGAGTTTGTTTGACTGTTTTGTTCATAATTTGTACTAAAGCACTTGTGATCCAGAAAATACGACGACGACGGTATCAACAGGCCTAGCATGTGCCAAAATTTTATCGCGTCTTAAAAAACGTCATAGTCAGTGCATCAGCTGCTGTTTGGCTGAAAGTGTGGGGTGTGCTATTAGCCAATCAACAGTATCGAATGTTTTGTCGGAAATTTAACGAATTGCGCATGCTAGGGCTACATGACACTCAAAACCGAGACAATATAGAGAAGTTCGTTTTCCATGACCCGACAAGGAATCGACCCTGGGCCTCAGAGATGACACGATGCCAAAGTTTTGAGGTTCTGGGTTATATTCCCGGATGGGTCAATACGGTAAACGAACTTTTCTATATTGTATTGGTTTTGCGTGTTATGGTACCGTCGTTGTTTCTGATTTGTCTAACACAAGTGCTTTAGCTACTTATCGTAGAATCAGAGCAATGTAATGTATGTTATGTTGACTAATTATTTGTGTAAATTAGCGTTTGTAGTTAAGCATAGCCTAGCTTTCGTTTAGTTGCTAGAATGTGATGCCTCACTGTGTTGTATTGCACTGTGGGTAACTGAACCCGTATCGGCAGCAGCGCGATTTAATCAAAGGGTTCGCACAAAGACCATTCATCGGGCGCCCTAATTCCTTAAGGGCAGTCGACTAATACGCAACGATAGTTACAAATACAAGAGCCGATCTCGTGTTTAATATGAAGCCCTGTGTTTACATACAGTTAAGCTTGCATTAAATTGTAATTATTGTATAACAGATGTTTTCGTTATATCAGGATAAAAAGTAAAGATACATAGATAGATACACTTAATTGCACAGAACATTTACAGAAATTGCTTATAAGGCGGTCTTATTGCTAGAAAGCAATTTCTAGATATCCTTTAGGTAGAGGAAACAGTAGATATCGAGTAGCGGGTACGGCGGCCGTGCAAAATATAAATTGAGAAAAAATTTGACCGCAGCCAAATAACAATCAGGTCGGTGTTGTTGTGTTCCTGCGTGTGAGTAAGGTTTCCAGAGCTCCTGAGGGTGCTACATTAGTAGCAGGGGTCAAGCCTTCAAGGTAAGGGCGACAAGTCCAGTACAGGTTTAAGCTGTAGGTACTTGTCGCCCGTAAGCTAGGACCTCATAATCACTTAACATCAGGTGGGATGAAGTCAATCATGAAGTGCAATATTAAAAACACAATGGAAAAGAAGTATCCTATATGTTAATCAAGTATGTCATGTGTCTTCGTATGAAATTTCGTCCTAATCTGTTCAGTAGTTTTTGCGTGAAAATGTAACAGACATACGTTCAGACATGATTCATTCTTAGAAACTTTTGCATTTATAATATTATCAGGATCTTATCTATTTCTGCAAACGATCTGTGCTAGAAATGTTAACTGTGGTTTTTGATGAAACATTTTCCTCATATAAATAATTTATCTTTTAAAGTTTTAAAAACCTCGTGCTCTCAGACTCACCTTATTCTTATTAATTTTAATAAGATCCCGACGTGGGCAGAGTCAATGCCATAGGTGATCGGCCCCAACCGCGCGGTCGTTGGTTCGACTCCCCGTCTGACCTGTATAATATAACATCGATTATACACTGGCTAATGTTGTAAGGAAATGCGGACAATATCGATAGTAATTTAACGGCAATTTTTTTTGCTAATATGGCGTTATGAGTATTATTTGACTGATGGTACTATAAGGGTTACCTTACAAATATCACGAAATTATTTTTAAAGGACCTTTTAAAGGTGACGGAAGACATCGACACTAAAATTATAAAGTTACATACAGAAAACACATTTTGAATTTTATCCATAGTAGATCTTTTTTATTTATAAACTTCTCGAGTGTACGGATTTTTTAAAGTTTTCGTATATCTTAGACGGTAATCACTAAGTTTATACGCTAATTTATAGATCTATTTACAAGTGTAAATTGATTTAAACTTTAAGACTTTCGAGTTCCATTTTAAACATTTTAAATAAATTAACGCGTCAAAACGCGACACCATTTTTATTAAGTAGTTAATACGAACTACTTACTGTCCGACGTTTCTGTTAGGTGGCACCAACCGTGGTCACGAGCTGAGTCAGCTGACTCAGCTCGTAACCACTTTTGGTGCTAGTATTATTATTATTAGGGTACTTGTGGCTGTGCAGTTCCAGTAAACTATGATCACTGCAACCTGTCAGATCTATTGAGACTCGCCACCAGTTTAGAGTGACCCCTTCAGCCGGGTCGATTCTAGAAAGTCTAGTATTTTCCTGGCTTTCAGAGTTTTTAATTCATTCGGTTGGGCTATATGTCGTCCCAAGTGGATGCTTCGTTTGTGGATCAGAGATTCACAATCACACAGGAGGTGAAGAGGTGTTTCCTTTTCATCCTTGCAGAATCTACATTCATCAGAGTCACTCAGCTTCATATGAAACTGGTGTCTGGTTGGTGCAAGAAGTTTGTATTAGCTACTATATAAAAAAATGTTAACTTATTTTAAATGTAAATTGATTTTTTACCTAAGGAACAAAACGCCCCTTCAATCTTAACATCGAGAATAGGTTTATTATTATCGATCTGTACATCGATAGCTACACATCCCTTTATCAGACATCGTATCAATATCAATTAATCGAATCATCTGTTTTGTATGTATGTCTCTGTTTACGTGTTGGTTATAAACTTGATTCCTGAATTTCAATGTTTTATGGAGATGTATGGTTGGATTTAAATTGTATCTGTCGGTTCGTCTCGTAGGTCGCGGGGTCGTCTGTTGAACCGTACCCTTGTGGTATGGTGAGTGGTGCATGTTGATGACCTTAAGGCGTAGTGCAGTTGGTCCTTCGAGCAGGATTGATCGTTTACATTTTGTATTCAATTCCGATTATTGGTTTGTTCAACTATAATATGTGTTTTTTTAATAATTTCGTCGTAAAGTTTATATCAATAGGAACAACATACAGGCATAGACGATACTTTAAAAACAAAATTCAATGCGAATTCTTAGCCTAGTTGGTCCTCTTAGCTGAGCCTTTAATAAATAAATAAATATTGGACAAAATCACATACATTACTCTGATTTTGCAGTAAGTAGCTTAAGCACTTGCGTTACAGAAATTAGAAACAACGACGGTACTACAACACCCAGACCCGAGACAATATAGAAAAAATCGTTTCCTATATTGACTGGACCGGGGACGCGACGCTCACTCACCCACTCGCCTCTCTGCTACGGAGGTCGTCTTTAAACCATAATTCAATATCATATAAGCTTAGCTTAGTTGGTCCTTCGAGCCAGATAACATTTTCTGTTTCCTCCTACTTAATACTTTTAACGAAGTACGTACTAAAGGTACAAAAACAACCTATTTACAACGAAGCGCCTGTAATTCCATACTACGACGTGTTATTTCGTCCCTTCGCGTAAAAAACAGGGACGCCACATTAGAACAGCAAACATGATGTCACCGACGCAATTACATACAATACACAAACATACAAACTTATAAAATAGATAACACGCTTTGCCAAACCAATTTGAACCTTTTTACGAAGGCGGAAAGTATTTATAAGGTTTTTTTACCATGGACTTTTGGTGTAAGTTTGTATAAGCCATAAGGTGGTGGAATTAAGATAAATGTTTGTTGTTTTTTAGGGTTCCGCTCCGACGACGAAAAACGTTTTAATTGTTTGTTTGGTTCGGTTACTATGAGGGTTTTTGCGATTAAGCCATTGAATCTAATAGTTAAAATTATCAGATGGTAAGACGAAGTAAGATTACATGTGATTGAATTAATAAAAGTAGCGAAAAGAAGACATTTTAAACAAAGAATTGTCAAACTTGGTCCAAGCGTTGTCGAGTTATGCGCTTACCAACACATTTTGCGATTCGTTTTTATATAATTTTTTTATTGCTTGATCAGAGGTTGTCTTGGCACATGCACACTGAGCTAATTATGAATAGAATACGAAAACTAATTTGGACTTTTAAAATATTGAGGCATGTTGCTCCTACAAATCTTTTAAATCAAATATACATAACTTTAGCACAATCAATAATCTGATATTGTGTTCCAGTATGGGGTGGGGCCTCAAAAATAAAATTTCTTGAACTAGAAAGGGCTCAACGGTCATTACTAAAGGTTATGTATTTTAAGCCGTTCCGATTTCCGACAGAACACCTTTATTTGGAGTCGGGTCTTTTAGCCGTTCGTAAACTATACGTGCTGCTAATTATATTAAAAATTCATAAATTCCTTCCTTTCGAACGGTTACAGACTCAAGGTAGGAGAAAAAAATATGTTGGCCCTAAAGTCAAAGTAAAGACCACTTTTGCAAAGAGACAGTTTAAATGGCAATCATCCCACATTTATAATGTTGTTCAAAGCTTTCTTAATATCCACCCTATGACACATAAACGCTGTAAAAATACCGTCACAACATGGTTGAAAAATAAAAACTATGCCGATATCGAAGCCATAGTACAAGCAAAAAGCAAATAGTATAACCTATTTATATAATAACTTTTTCTCGTATAGGCATTAAAGAGGCTTTTATTTTATTTTATATTATTTTATTTTATTTATTTATTTATTACACATACACACACACAAACACGCGCGAGCGCGCGCGCGCACACACACACACGCGCGCACACATTGACATACACACAAGTACACACACGCATACAATATCTTTAGTAAGTTACTAGTAATATTCTAGGTTTCTTATACATACTGTCAATTCATTTGCTTTCTTTTTCTTTTATAAATTTTAAATTTATTTATTTAATTGTATGTGTTATTAAATAGTCTGTTTTGGGATAACGTTTAATAAGATTTCTTGGCTATTGAAGAGCGGATCTCCTAACACAAGCAAATTGTTTGCTTAAAAGGAGACTCCAAACCTTGTAACAAATATTATGTAAGAGATCGAAATAAATATTTTTGTATTTTTGTATTTTGTATAATAGATATGGGTACAATGACGCATTCCACATTAATTCCTACAGTTAATAGAACATCCAATTTTTTCAAATCCGTTTATTACTTAATTGATTTTACAATTGACAAACTAACTGTATGTCTTGGAGCCAAATTAGGTATGAGTTTATTTTTTAGTAATAGGAATACTATGAAGTTCCTTGCCGGTATCTTTTCATTCGTTATAGGTTTCGAACCGGAGGTAGCATTATTTGATTTTTAATGAGATGATTTACATGAATGAAAAGATTTGAACCAACTCACTAGTTGGTTGCGATTATGAGAATTCAAAATTGCCAACATATTTAGTTTTTGGTAATAAGCCCCCAGATCGTCGGGTTTCATGTTATATCTTAAAATGTAAGGCGTTGAATCTGATGCGGAACCGTCAAGAAGGTTGCTATTATCCTGTCCTCGTTTAGGAGTGTCCCTTAATATGTTGGATCGGTTTATTGGATTAAACACCCATTGCCCCGGATACTGAGCAGGACAGACAAATTGGCGAATTATGATCTACATCCTTAATGATTTCTTAAGTGGTTTGTTTAGGCAAGAAATTGGTAAGACAATGTCGTTTTAACTTCTTGATTTGACTGATGGTAAACAATAGATTCAGTTGGTTAACGGTTACCGCAATACTTGAGCAATAGTTCTGTTGGGTGAAACATTATTGTATCTGCGTTGATGTATTCTGGTGTGTCTGATGATCTATACTAAATATTAGTGTCCGACCGAAATTTCGGTTTCGGTTTCGGTTTCGGCCAGTTTCGGCCAAAAAATCAAGTTTCGGCCCAAGTTTCGGTTTCGGCCAAAAACGGCCGAACCTTTCGGCCGCGCCGAAACTTACAAATAATGTATTTTTTTCACTTTATTTATAGGGTAGTTAAATTTTCAAACAGAATTTCTGTAACTGTGCTGATATTTCATTGTGATAAATCTTTGAAAGTAAAAATCTGTAATTATACGTCGGCGAGATATTAATTTTAGAAAAAAACGGGCATACTAAAATTTTTTCGACTTCTTAAGGTTTTTTTTATAAAAGGTTCGGTTTCGGTTTCGGTTTCGGCCGAAACTACAATGAAACCGAACATTCGGTTTCGGTTTCGGTTTCGGCAAAATAACATGTTTCGGTCGGTCACTACTAAATATGTTTTTCAGCGTGAGCATGATTAAGTATTTGTTTGTATAAATTTAGATGGATATTCGATTTTAATATCGATAATATCGGAGCTAATACTACCAATACTATTATGATTTTGTTTTGTTTGCATGGTGAATTAATCGAATGTGTTTTTAACTGTGTTTGATGGAAATCGATCAAAGATGGTTGCACCACAAAATGCGGATAACCTTTTTTTACACAACTTCCTTAATACCTAAAGGTATTAAATAAAATGGCTTGGGTAGTATACATTATGACAAATTCAAAATCTAAGATCTGATTATTACTGGTAATGTTTTTGGTATTCATCATCATAATAGATTCAGCCGAAGGTAGTCCTCTACTAAACACAGACCTCATCTAAAACACCCACAATTCTCGGCTTTGTGCTACTTGTGTCTTTCGCCTTTCTACTACCGTTACTAGATCCTGTCTATTTTGTAGGGGACCGCCAAAAGAACGTTATCATGAACGTATGTATTATACGAATAGAACAATGTCGGCAGCTTCAGTTCTGGAAGGAATATCTTCTTTTCTGACTCTTATCAGGTTTGAAAAACTAGTATTCACAGTTCTAGAACCTTTTTTTACATCAGCGATCACTACTTTAGTTTTGCTATTAACCTAACCGACATAATTCTATGTCGGTAATTTTATTTCTGGTTGGGATTTTTTTTTTTATATTGCACTTCAAGATTGACCTCATCCCACCTGATGTTAAGTGGTAATGAGGTCCTAGCTTAAGGGTGACAAGTACAGCATAATAAATATGTTACTGGACTTATCGCCCTTACCTTGAAGGCTTGACCCCTGCTACTAATATAGCCCCCATGAGCTCTGGAAACCTTACTCACACGCAGGAACACAACAACACACAAGTGATTGTTATTTGGCTGCGGTCTTCTGTAAGGTGGAAGTATTTCACCAGTCGGGATGCTCCAGTTCGAGCGATAAATCGCTATGCCCTACCTCTCTTTCTTTTGTGACTCTATCTCGTTTAAACAACTTATAAAGTATCTCTCCTTCGTTTTTTTTGTATTTTTGGCTCAATATTGACCGAATGTTCATGATTAATGTGTGCTTCGTAAACTCGGCAGCCCTGGGCCGGTGGATATGTATGAGGATGCGAGAGGTGAAGTGTGGCGCAATGTCGGAGCCGATGACTCGCGCCGGAGCCTTGAGCTCTCTTTACATTGCTAAGCAGGGCACTTACCATGCACGTTTTTTGTCCATTTCCAATGGCTTTTACATCGTTCGATTTTATTGGCTGCCTAGCTTCCGCTTAATTTTTATCACAAATCCTGTGGAAAGTACGGCTGCGGTGCCCACATACGCGCAGCCGACTGGCCTCCATGCAATTACCATTTGCCTTCTGCAACCCTTGCAATCAGACCTATTTCCCTCACCAGATAATAGTCGAAGCCACCATCTATCGTACTAGATGATTAAAGCCAGCAATGCCCTAACCAAACTTGACAACTATCACAAAGTTAAAGTTTCTCTCAAGAGATCGAACTCACGACCTTCGGAGTTTGGACTCCAACGCACACCAAGGAGGCAGTTCCAGTAACTTTCCACTATTAAGACAAATAGAGAGTTAAAAATCGTTTGGTGTAAAGTACCGGGCAGGCTCGGGTTGACAGCAGTGAACACGCTGCTGAAGACCAGTGATTGACCGGTAAATTTGAAGGTGACTTGCAGATGGACGCGACATAGAATCCGCATGCATAATACATGCTTGACACCACAGTGGCCGCTCGAATAGGCATGTTAGATTATGAGATTCATTTTAAACGTTATTTTCTTTTACTTTGTCTTCGTTTAGGCTTGTCACGTCTATTCATCTAGATAAGGATTTTTTTTTGTATCGAGGGGGAAACTTCCTCCGTGATCCACCTCTGCCCTTGCGGGCATGCCGCAGAGAGCCACCTGCTCTCCGCGGCCCAGCTCGGGATCCGTCTTCGGTTCACCCTGTGCGGTATCTGAGGCTGGGTGGCAGGGCCAGCCTCAACGGACCGGACCACAGGGTTACTGAGCCTTCCCATCGCTACAAGATGCGGAACCTAGCGGGGGGGGGGATCTAGATAGAATATAATCTAACTAGAGATTGCAACCCGGTATGTTTGTCAACCCGGCCGGACCTGGTAACATTTACCGTCAACCCGCCCATGTTAGGATGAAACCTTTAAAGTATTTTATGGGAATTTGCTTTAAGTAAATGGAGCGTAAATATAATGATTCAAGGTTACGGAATTATTTCATTTTAAACCAGCAAATCAACAATAATCAGTCCGTCCCAAAATTAAGAGTTTTAATACAGAATAACTTTGTTTTACTTATGGACGGAATATTGTGTTTAAGCAAGCATTTGTGTACAGTACCTAATTAAGTTTACTCCGGTTCAGAACCTATAAGCACAGACAAGATACGGGCAACAAATTTTGAAGTTTTCATTACAAACGAAAGCTGAATTTAAAACGAATTTTGCACCAAGGCGTACAGGGTAGTTCATCTATTTCAAGACGTGTTATTCATCCAATGGAATTATGAAAATTATAAGCAAATGTAGGATTTATAAACGAACTATATGAACTTAATAGCTAGATATGTAAATAATGGAGAGGATTAACATTTAAAATATCTTAAAAGTATGTTTTTCTTCTTTTAGACTGGATACACAGTACGAGATATCCTCGGAGAAGGTGGACACGCCCCCCGGAGAGACGGTGAAGAGGAAATGACGACACGGTGACAATATGGCGCTGGTTTTGTAAAAAAAAGACTAAACTGCAAAATTAAAAAAGAACATCTTAATTTGGCTGTTATATAATATTTTTTTAATGTTAATATATATTTTCTCGTATGAAATTAGATATCCGAAAATTGTATCGATGTAAATTAAGTAAGTAATGTTTATGAATCGTCTTAAAAAAGCCAAATGAAGCTACCCCCGGTTCGGAATCTATTACTACAGAGAAGATGTCTGCTAGAAATTGTAGTTTTCTTTGCAATGAAGGTCGAAATTAGAAAAAAAACTTATTTTGGTAGTAATATTTTTTTATTGTTTATATTTGTTTTTTCGTATAAAATATAACTACAGAGAACATGCCGGCTAGCTATTGTGGTTTTCATTGCAATGAGGATGTTCCCGAATGAAAAATCCACTAGCTGGCGATACGTTAGCGATAAATATTTAATATTAACTTCTACTTAGACTAGGTTCATTTTGAAATTAGAGTATCAAAAGACATTTGCGTTTATTTTACCAATTCGTCATGATGCTTTTATTTTTGTTTGAAACCATCCAAGGAAAGTGATCAGTCTCGGTAGGTAACCTGACGTTCTTTCACAATGACCCATTCACGCATGAGCAGATCTCTCTCACTTTATCTTAATTAGAAAATCGTTTAGTGCAAGTGACGTACCTTTGAGCCTAGTCCACACTGAAATACCTAATTAGTAAAATTAACCTCATTCCAACTGCTATGTGTTTGGTCATTTAAATATCATGGTGACATATCTATGAATGTCGTGTAAACTATAACCTGAATTTTTCATGCGCAAACATCATCAAAATCATTAAGGTTGATATTAGGTATAACTAAAATTTACGGGTAATGTTAACTTTTCAATCTTGTTACTTTTTTGTTTGTTTTTAATGTAAAGGTGTATTTCTAAATGTTTTATTATGTTATACCACTTTTGCTCGACCACTCATGAAAATCTGTCAAACGAATACAACATTTATTAAAAGTTTCTTAAAGATTAAGTATGCAGGTACGGTCAGTAGAACATGAAGGTTATACAGCAGTTTGTTATTAGGTCTTATTTGAAAGACATAAGGGCGGGTTAAAGTCGAAACTGTGTAATCTAACTTCATTTGATCGTGATTGTGTACACAATTATGAATTTTTAATTGAAATATCGAGTGTTTTTTGGAATTGATTGAGTTTAATGGACTAAAGTGGTATAAATGCAAGTTAACAATATAGAAATATGTGGACAAATTTTGCGGTAAAGATCTAAACTAAACACTCATATTACAGATATCCGAAATAACAATGGTACTACGACACCCAGACCAGAGACGATATAGAAAATTTTGTTTTCCATATTGACTTGACCGGTAATTGAGCGGGACCTTAGAGATGGCTCGACGCCAGAGTCCGGCCCGCTCGCCTCTCGGCTAACAGTGGTCGTCAAATTTTGAACTTTTGAAGCTACTTAATGATGAAAAATGTATTCAGTGTTAATTGGATCATGTAATATTAAACAAGAGTTTTCTATTAATAAATAAGATGATGGAGGATGATTATTTGTTCCTTTAGAATTATTTTTGACGATAAGATCACCTTAATATTAATTAAGTATCTAATGACTAAGTTACCACTGGCTTTAGTATTTACTGTAGTAGACATGTTAATCTGAGTGAGCTATTTTAATTAGAGCGTTTGATGAAGGGTAGGTAACTTGTGCCGCCATATTATGGAAAATTCGCGTCTTCTCGTGGTTTAACAATACTTTATAACCAATTTTTCTACTTTAAAAGTAAATAAAATTATGTTTTAATATTTTTTTGTAAAATTAATAGCTTCGTCCTTTTGGCGTACAAAAAAATAGAAATTATGACATTCCGACTAAATTTTTTTTTACAAAAATCAGCGCTTATGTACATTGTTGGTTTGTATTCACGGCTAATTTTAAATTTTAACTGAACGGAAATTATGTTTTAAGATTTTATTGTTTTTGAATAAAAAGTTGAAAAGTTACTTGTTATTTTTGTTTATTTTTTTGTGTTGTATTCACTAACAAGTATTTTCAATACTTTGAACTTATTGAAATAAATAAATAAAAAGTTTGTTAAAGTAGGTAATACGTGTGTCAAAAATATACATACTCATAGACACTTTTATTAAAGAGAGGCAGGGCAAAGCAATTTATCGCTTGCACTGGAGCAGCCCGACTGGTGAAATACCTCCACGTAACAGAAGACCGCAGCCAAATAACAATCACTCCGGTGTTGTTGTGTTCCTGCGTGTGAGTATGGTTTCCAGAACTCTTGGGGGGTGCTACATTAGTAGCAGGGGTCAAGCCTTCAAGATAAGCGTAACCCCACACTAGCGTTCTTTGAGCGTCGACGCCGACGCAACGCTTGCGCAGCGGCGCGGTCGAATAGGGCGCTGCAGCTTGCCGGAGTGACGAACGCCAGGACTGCGCTACACAGGCGCTGCGCAGGCGTCGGGCCGGCGTCGACGCTCAAAGAACGCTAGTGTGGGGTCACGCTAAGGGCGACAAGTCCAGTTACATATTTATTATGCTGTACTTGTCACCCTTAAAGTTCAATATAAAAAAAAATATACTAACACTTACGGAGATTACCTACCTACATTTATTCCAACAAAAAACGAGACAGAAAACATTAATTTTCTATATTATTATTTTTCGTAGATCTTGATATTATAATTTTATAAATACTATATGTATACAATAACATGGGAATTACTAGATAGGTAAAAGTTTTTTCACAAATGAAATGATGATCAGGTTACCAATATCACTATTATTGAAAGCTTCGAACGAAACAATGTTTCCAAGAAATTGGCGTCATCAAGAAATAACTTTCGTAGTTACTCCCCTTACCTACTACTAACTATACTTCAGAGAGTAAACTGAGTTTTTGTTTGTTTGTCCAAAAACAAAATCTATCATTGTGATGTCTCAGCGCTTGGGCCGCTAAAAGGAGGGTGTCATAAAAGGGGTCACTCAGGTCGAGTGGGAAGGAGGACAGTGAAGTCATAGTACGGTTATACGTATAATATTGCTTATACGTCTTCGAATCCGACATGTTTCGTTTTTGAGAGTAGACCCCCAGATCACTGTACCTATCTTGCATACGCACTGCAAAAATTAGCCTAAACTGTCCCTCCCTACTAATATTATAAATGCAAAAGTAACTCTGTCTGTCTGTTACGCTTTCCGTTATACGTTGAACCTCAAGAACGGACACAGGCTACTTTTAGTTAGAAAATAAGGGGGAATGGGGGTCGTACCACTTTTGAAAGTTTATATGGGAAAATGTTTATTTTTAAAGTTAGAGATATGAAATTTGGCAGAAATATAGCTCGAAACTTGGATTAAAATATAAACTACTTTTTGTTTCGATAGAAATAGAGGTAAAAGCGACCGTGAAAGGATGTAGTCCACGCGAACGAAGTCGCGGGCACAGCTAGTATAGTATAATTTACCTTATGTGACCGAGTATTGAAATGTCCACGAAGGGTGAATGAGAGTGAAAGAAACTTATTTTGCCGGTGCTATTTTTAAGTTGGAACTGCTAGATGCACACAAAATCGAATACCCTAAAGTCTAGTTGTCTAGGGCCTAGACAACAAAGTCTAAACGAAATTACAGAGTTTAAAAAGGTTTCCATATTACCAGTGAACGAAAGAAACATAGAAGCATTTCTAACGCTTGAAAACGGCACCACGAAAAGTAAGGCACGGTGAACTTGGCTTAAAAAAGTGAGCTAGCGATGGTACTTAAACCGTTTCCAAGGACGCAGCGAATCACAGGCGCGCACCAATCACAGCGCACATTAGTTACCCATTCTATGAATGACGTAACTAATGAACCCTGTCAAGTCGACCTAAACGCATTAGCTTAAAGTATTTTTTCAAGTGTCGATACTTCATTACTATATTGCGTGTGTTTGTATGTGTTTTGTTGCCGATATTTGGTTGAAGTTAATATAACAGGAATTCTTCCGTGTTTTTTTTGTATTTTTGTTTGTGTGTGTAGCCGAGAGGCGAGCGGGCCAGGCTATGGCATCGCGCCATCTCCGAGGTCCCGGGTTCGATTCCCGGTCGGGTCAATATGGGAAACGAACTTTTCTATATTGTATCCGGTCTGGGTGTTGTGGTACCGTCGTTGTTTCTGATTTCTGTAACACAAGTGCTTTAGCTACTTACCATAGAATCAGAGCAATGTATGTGATGTTTTCTAATATTTATTTATTTATTTATTACAATGTCCTTGCTCGAAGTCTCCTTACTGCTTTCCATAGCGCTGGTACCCTATTTGTGGACAGACGGACAGGCCATCTGTCTTCGGGCGGCTGACGCGCTCGGTCGGAAACTAAGAGGTGCTAGAACTTGTCCATCAGGAGTAGACGAGGAAGGGTTGAAACCCTTGATAGATGTTGCGGAGTTTGTTGATAACTACTTTTGAAGAAATGAAAGAAAGAAAATACATTTATTGACATCATAAAATTTACATACAAACACAACGCAAGACAATTGTAACAGATATTATTATAAATACCTTGTGGAGCCAATTTGGGTTCCACCTCAGCAAATGCCGCTACGACATTTTTAACGGCGCAGCAGCGCTGGTATTCTGGTGGAGCCCCCTGCTTGGAAAATTTGCAAGTGCCCTGGCTCTTGCTAGTTCCCCACGCAATCGAATGGCGCTAATGCTTTTACTATTCTACTAGCTGTGTCCGCGACTTCGTTCGCGTGCACTACATCCTTTCATGGTCGGTTTTACCCCTATCTCCCCTAGTATTCGAAACAAAAAGTAGTCTATATTTTAATAGTGTTATATTTGTGCCAACTTTCATATCTCTAACTTAAAAAATAAACATTTTCCCATATAAACTTTCAAAGGTGTCCCCCCTTCCCCCCTTACTTTCTAACAAAAAGTAGCCTATGTCCGTTGTTGTGGTTCAACGTATACCTATGCCAAATTTCATCAAAATCGGTTGAGAGGTTTAAGCGGGACAGCGTAACAGGCAGACAGACAGACAGACAGCCAGACAGAGTTACTTTCGCATTTATAATATTAGTAGGGATATTACATACTATATACTACAAAAACATACATTGGTAAAAACAGGCAAAGACATTAAAGAAATGGATGAGTTGCCTGTCTATGTACTCGTATAAACTGTTGTATCCTTGGAACAAAGATTTTATAGACTTTCCATGCAAGATACAAATATTTTAATGTCCCTAGCGTCATGACGTATATACGTGTTTTTATATCAATTTAAAAAAGTGTGCATCTGGATTAATTCCAGGTTCCAATATTGTACTGTGGTAGTTATGGCTGAGCCGAGTTTCCCGTAGCACCACTATTAACGGCGATGAGGTCCAATCGTGGGGTTTTAGTGGGTAGTCCTGCCCTTCTCAGGGCGGGGAGTCCCACACACGCCGTCACTTCCCTCGGGTGACGGTACGGTACATCAATGTATTTCCACTCTTTATAAAAAGAAAAAAAAAGATTCCAATATTGTACGATTCGTAATATGTCAAAAATTACAATCCGTTTTTCTACGAGTCGTTAATTCAAATTTTTAAATTTACTTTCCATATCAGCTGTCATCAGTCGTCTGTCGGCCGTTTTTAGCTTACGCTTCGTAATAATTTATTACTTACGTAACTATAGCGGATGGTTTTTCAAATATTGGTTATTGGTGTGTTATAGTTGTGTCCTATGTAGTCGCTTTAGCTTTAGAAGTGTGCACTTGTTTTTTGCGCGACGTGAGACTACGACGTTGAAACGATTTGAAGAGGCGCATTTGCAATGATTTCATTAGTAAAATATGGATCTAGTAACAACGCAGTATACTTGCCCATAAGTACTAAACTAAGTGCACCCCATTTTTTAGGACACACGTCGCGTATTGTATTAATGATTGGTTCCAATATTTGAAAAACGAATCGTTCTAGTTACGCATAGTAATAAGTTATACAAAGCGTAAGCTAAAAACGTCAGACGAACGATTGATGACAATTGATATGGAAAGTAAATTTGAAATTAGAATTAACGACTCGTAGAAAAATGGATAGTAATTTTTAACACATTACGAATCGTAAAATATTGGAACTGGGCATAAGACATATTACGTCGCATAACGTAGCGTCCCGTCGTTCACCTAGGACAATGTGTAAGAATATAATCTCAGCGATTTATAGGACCACGCCCTTTCAGCCTACACACCCTTTCGAGACGGTATAGGCATTTTACTGTGTGACAGACAGGTATTCGGTAATTTTTCGCGCGACATACCCCAATGTGATGTAAAAATCGAGATGTACTGCAAGGAAGTACAGTGCGATATGTCGATTTCAGATTCTTTAAACTACGGACATTTATATGTTAAAAGACGTCAAATTTGCTTGTTATTAGTATATCTGGTTTTAACTTCTGCTAAAGTGATAATCTTAATAAATAAAAAATTAACCTATTTCCCTCGCGCTATTACGCGTGAACGGTTGGACTGATTTCACTTTTTTGTTGTTAGTGTTTTTTACTGTCAGGAGAAGGTACTTATGAAAAAATATATATATAAATTGTCGATAAGACCGAACAACGTCTGTCGGGTCAGCTAGAATCTAATAAATTATGAACAATACCTTGACCAACTATGTACCTACAGTCAGCATCATTAGTTTGTATACAACTCAGTACCTTGTCACATTAAGTTAACCGACGCGATGACGTACAATTTGCTTACGAGCTTTAATGTGACAAGGTACTGAGGTGGATACAAAACTAATGACGCTGACTGTACTTAGTTAATTAAATTTTGAAATAAGATTGATCTTTTCTTTTATTTTGTTTCATTTTAATTGTCTAAATATCTGCACTCAATCAAATTATATTTTAGTAGTTAATATTCAAACACAACGTACTATTTCACATTTTCCTTATCTATAAAATTTCAGAAAAATAATGTTTAACCATTGTTTCAATCTTCAAAATAGATTCTAAGTAATTATGACCATAAGAAAGTATTTTCAATAATTTTTTCGCCAATTTCTTCACTGTTCCTCACCCCACTGCGTTTTCGCTGAGATCGCTGCTATTTGCATGATTATGCGCATAGGAGGAACGATAAAACGGATTATAATATTATGAAGCCGCGCCCGAACCGCTATATTGCACTTTTAATATTATATTTGTCGGCTCGAGGAAATAACCCTCCCATAAAAAACAGACTGCAGACTCAGTACTGAAAATCGGCCTTTGTTCAAAAGATTTCGCCTACTTAACTTGAGATAATGGCGCGTGAGAAAATCTATACTAATATTATAAAAAGGAAAGATTTGTACCTATTTTTGTATGTTTGTATGTTTGTAATGAACAGGCTCAAAAAGTACTGGGTTCCAATTTGACATAGGCTACAAAATTAGGGATCCTTGGTAAAATTTGGCAACAGAAAAGCGGGAAAAATTCTCTAAGGCGAAACGAAGTTCGCCGGGACCGCTAGTCATCAATAAAAAAAATGTAAAATAAAAAACTAGTGAACATATACAAGGTTAGTAGTCGACTGGCACGAAATAAATTCGCCCAAACGTGCGAATCGTCACTTTCAACAAAAATATTTTTTTGGTAGGCGTTTCGCACGAATGTATTTTAACGCGTGCGAATCGACTCCTTTCAAGAACTCTTACGTATGCCGATTAATTGTAATGATTCCATTTTTAACCGTCTAAATATACTATATACCGCCGTATAATTATACCAACTACATAAAAAAGAGTTACACAGTTTGTTGTATGCTTATCTGTGATTATCTCGCGTTTGGTCGAACTGATTTTGATGCGGTATTCACATGAATCTTTGTCATGTTGAGGAGAAGGTTCAGGTATGTTAAAAATATCTTTTTTGTTAAAAAACATTGATAACCTAATTAAACGTCCCCAAAAAATGTATTCAACATCTATACATTTAAATTAGAGTGTCTGTAATATTAAAATACCCGCTTTTTACTACTTGCTAATATTTATACCAAAATAACATTTTTTACAATGTTTGTTGTTGTAATTTCTGAAATGGCTGGACCGATTTTGATGGGAGCTTTACTGTTAGGTAGCTGAAGTAATAAGGAGTAACTAAGGCTACTTTTATTTTAGAAAAAATATTTCGTTTTAGAAATAATCAAATATTGTAGAAACGTGAAAAAGTCGCGGGCGCAGCTAGTTGCAAATAAAAACCTTCCTCTTGAATCACACTATAAAATGAAGAAAACAGCATCAAAATCCGTTGCGTTGTTTTAAAGAACTAAGCATATTTATCCTCGACCTCGACCTCGGTGGCGCAGTGGCTAAGGGAGGCGGCCAAAGCGCGAAAGGTCCCGGGTTCGATTCCTGGTCAGGTCTATTTGGAAAACGAACTTTTCTAAATTGACTTGGCTCTGAGTGTGCTGGAATGACGTCCCCAGTTAGTATCCGTCGTCTGGTGCTCACAGTACAGTTAGTTTGAGACCAGGTGATTGGTGTGATTGTATGGCGCATTTATTTATTTTATGGACATACAGAAAAAGCGACTTTGTTTTATACTACATAGTTATATTACATGAAACTGTAAAAATCTAAGTTTCTACGACAAAAAAGAATATACAAAAATTGGCTATGACGAACCAAATACATAGTTCCCGATAAAATAGCATATGCATGCAATATATTACAGGAGTTCCGTCAAAAATCTCAATGGCGCTCTTGTATGGGATCACGTGCCGCGTTGATGGTGGGCCTACGTGACGTCTTCTAGCCACCTGCTGGGGCCACCACGCGGTCGGAAACCTTGGGAATACAAGGAACTACATTTTATAAGACAGCACTGGCTATTTAATGTAGTAAGTTATTGAGATGACCTTACTGTGGCTCTTAATTTAAAGGGACTTCAAGGAATTACATTTTTTAGGATTGCACAAGTTATTTAATGTGGTAAGTCATTGAAATTGCCTTCCTGGGACGTCCAATTTAAAGGTGGAAGATTTAAGAGAAAAACTATTTGAGTTATTTAAAGAAAATCTCGGCCAGACTCTCTAAGTGAAGTGATGTTAATGGCGAATTAATTGTTTATTTATTAGAGCCTTACCGGTGAGATATCCTATAACAAAAAAATTACAAAATTTTTTGCAGGATGTGTAATCAAATTGCGAATAGAATCTAGTAATTGGGACCTAAAAAGCATCTTTTTATGATTTTGGCGCACCCTAAAAGTGGATAACAAACTAGTCACTAATACAGGTCCAATACCAAACTCTGCTACCTTTTTTTAATCATTTACCTCTAGTGAAGTAATTTAGAATTCATAAAAAATAATATTACTTAGTCTTTAAATAGGCACTGACCGGTACAAAAAAACTTTGTTTTTGTGTTTATTTTTTGTTGTGTTTCCGCATTGGTTAAATTTGTTTCTGTTAGTTTTCTTCTATGGTTAACTTGATAATGTGTAGTGAGTTAATTGTTGTCAAATGGTGTTACGTCCAAAATTTCAAATTTTTCTTCTTTTTCTTGAATTTTAAAATTCAATACGCAAAGTATGTAATAAGAACGCTTTTATTTGCTATTGCTAAGATAACACAGCATCCTGAAATTCAAAACGCCTTCGGAAGCCAATCACAGAAATCTCATATAACTTTCTTGCTTATTAAAAAGTTTTAGAAGCAATACATCGTCTCACCACTAGCCAGGACATTGTTTAACGCTAGGAACCATTTTCTCCCCCGCACCTACAAAGCCGTGGTTACATCAGCAATGTGGCAGAATCCTCACCATACATCCCGACTGGTATCACTACAAGGGATTCGAGCCACGACATGAACAAATATTGGACCTGAACGATTCTGTAAGATACACTTGAGAGCAAAATAAATAGCACACCCAACATATTATAGTAGTGTGTTGGCGTGACATCATTACCTTTGATTGAGTATCAGACGATGAACACTAACTGCATTTATCTAGGCCCAATCCCAAGGGTTTTAGTCGGTTTGAGCCCGACACACCACTCTTTGTTCCCCGTAGAGAGTGCCACTCTCTGCGGGAAATAAAAAGAGGTGCGGTAGGCATTTCCCCCTCTAGAAAAAAAGAGGAAATGGTAGATATCGAGAAAGGGTCATGGGCCGTGCAAAATATAAGTTGAGAAAATATTAACAGAAAAGAAAAATACCATAACGCGATGAATACACGACATACAATGTAAAACACAATTCATATTGTATTTTACACTGTATGTTTCCACTTCTGCCCTCTTTCTCTTGTGATTATTGTTACTATTAAACTGTTATGTCGAGCGTGTGATATTAATTTGGATAAAATTATTTTATTACATTTCCGAGTGTTTCTTTTTGGCCCATAAATACAGTGGTTTCCTAATTTCTACAACCAGCGTGGTTATGGACCCTCGTATTTGTAAAAGCATACTGAAAACATTAACCATTCAGTAAAGTAATTTTCAATTATAGGTAAATTTCCATATTAAGAGAGGTAGGGCATAGCGATTTATCGCTCGAACTGGAGCAGCCCGACTGGTGAAATACATCCACCTTACAAAAGACCGCAGCCAAATAACAATCACTTCTGTGTTGTTGTGTTCCTGCGTGTGAGTAAGGTTTCCAGAGCTTCTGAGGGGTGCTAAGTTACTAGCCAAGTCCAGTAACATATTTATTATGCTGTACTTGTCACCCTTAAGCTAGGACTTCATTACCACTTAGCATCAGGTGGGATGAGGTCAATCTTGAAGTGCAATATATAAAAAAATATTCAAAATGATGTGTTTCTGGATGTACTCGGATACTTCCAAGATTTAATTAATACTGTGTTTCGTCGGTTAAGGCGATAATACATGTTATTAATTATACATAATACATTTTATTAAAGTATTACAAGAATTTTTAATTAATAAATCTTATTATAACTTTAAAGAATACCTAGAAAAAAAACTCTTAAATGTACTTTCGACAAACCAAAATACACACAGACAGGAACACACACACACACTCACTATTGTCAAATTAATTCCTTACAAACATACCTATAACTTGTGCAATTAGTGAGTATATTTATATTTATATATTCATTTTAAGTGTCACCTTTTTGTCAGACAATTAAGTTGTTGAAACGCAAGCGTCCTCTCTCACATTGCAGTACCCTAACGGGGTCTATAATGATCTAACTATAAGAATACCATCTGTACTGTATCTACATTATAGCAGCAAGAAATGATTGAGTATTGATTATTGATAAGGCTGATGTACACTAGAATATCTTTTCAAATCTACATGTAGATTGAGTGTTGTTTCTCCAATTTGCACTAAAAGTGGTAAACATTAATAGAAAACATTAAAAACCAATAGAGAACTACAAATTGTGGATTAAACATTTTAGTTTAATAGAGAAACAAAACATTATACTGTAGTAGATTTGCTCGCCAGTGTACTTCGGGATACGAAACCCTATTAGGACGGATGATTTCAATACGGATCCCTCGATGCTCGATGCAAATGATGACAGATCAATGTCTGATTTTATATTTCATTTCCTTATTTCGTTCGCTTCTTTTGTTAAGATTTATTTTTATTCTTGTATAGAATACCATACAGCAGCTTGAGCTACGTATACATTTGCTGTATCCTTTACACTGAGAATATGCAGCATTTGCTCAGGGCCGGCTTTAGGGTGGCGCGCGGTTGGGCAACAGCCCGGGGCGCTCGGACTTGAAAGCTACCCCTATCGATTTATTGGTATGATCCGCTTTTACAGGGGCGCTGGCGGAAATTCGTCCAGGGCGCCAGTAATGCTACAACCGGCACTTTTGCTGAGGTGGAACCCAAGTTGGCATCACACGATACCTTATGTTTTATGTAGACTGTCCAATATTGTGTGTGTCCGGTAATTGTGTGATCGTCAATAAATGAATTTTCTTTCTTTCTTTCTAACTAAGATATGTTTTCTCTCTATTGGCATTAACGATTTAATAAATAAACGCATTGATTTTTTTATTAGCAAAATTACTATACATAGTAAGTAAAATCGGAGTGTCTATTCTAACGCCGTGTTCAGAACGTTGATGATGTCGAGAAGAACCGTCAAGAAACTCGACACTTGCTCTTATAAAAATAACAATGATTCCTTAAACTAGGTACTTGGTACTAGAGAGAAATTAGATAGGTAATATACTACATAGTATAAAACGAAGTCGATTTTTCTGTCCCTATAACTCTATGTACCTACGCTTAAATTTTGAAAACTACGCAACGGATTTTGATGTGTTTTTTAAATAGATAGAGTGATACAAGAGGAAGGTTTTTATTTGCAAAAAATAATAGAAAAGCTAATATTTCTAAGTATTTACATTACATCGGTGCGATGTCGGGGCGGGTCACTAGTTAGAAATAATTTATATGGTAAAACAACGTTTACCGGGTCAGAGTGTATCTATAATATATATATATATATCAATTTTTGTTTACACGGACAAAGAGCGGCATCAGACCCTCGAGGGCAGTGCTTATGTGTAAAGGGCGATTTGAGAAACCCTTGCGGAAGGTTGAAGGCGGATCAACGGACAATGGGTATTACCTGACCCTGGGTCAGGTAATACCTGCTTACTGTCCGGTTTTGGGTGATAGTGCGATTTAACTCTACAGCTTTGTTTAAATTATATTCATTCATAAGGATGTTGTCGTTCGTTGCGATTAAAAGCACGTTAGATGGCAAATATAAATATAGACGCTTTGGATATTTTTAAAGAAACAGAAAAATGTTATTTCCTCTTGCGGTGCGGGAATCGAACCCACGACCTTCACGTATCGCGGCTGCTCTTCCAACTGAGCTAACCACAAGTTATCGTAGGCGATCATATTTTTCTGCTGTATCAACCTGTTAGCCTACGGCAGGCCCACCGCTAGCTATTTCAGCGCCCGCGTGCAATACCGATTATGCCGCCCTACGACTACTTACTCTACGTTTTGTCAAAAAAAATATGATTAATGTTTTCTCATTGCGGTGGGGCAAAATAAAAACAACTTAACGAAGATAAAATTCGTGTTCAATTGAAACTGTAGCAAAAATAACTTAGTCTTTGTTGGAGCATTGTTGATTATAAATAGTTTCTGATAATATTTAATTTTGAAAAGGATCTTTCACTAGATGTGGATGAAACTGGTAATGTAAATAATATTCTTAGTGCTATTATTGCTGTGTTCGGAAAATTTGAAATTACATAAGTAATTGGTAAAAATATATTGGAATAGGGGTTGTGGATCATTGGACTGGTTTTACCCCAGGGGTAGGTATTATGACAATTACTTCAATTAGATACGTGATGAGTCGCTCAATTTGCCGTCCCCCGAGCGTGCCGCCCGTGTGCGGTGCACGCTTTGCACGCCCGCTTACGGCGGCCCTGGCCTACGGTAAGTGCCCTCTATTTCTTTAAAAATATTTCGTAAATCACTATAAAAATCATTAAAATCGATTAGACGCTTTGGACTTTGCATAGACCTTATGTCGTGTGCATAAGATTTAATTTGCAAGTGTTTATCTTGACGCGCTGTCGACTTTACGTTGAACGAGAAAGTATTACTAGTGAAATATATGTATAAATAATGTTCATATACACCTCTAACTCAAACTCAAATATTTCTTTGTTCAAGTAGGTTACATGTAACACTTTTGAATCGTCATTGAATACAATGCAAAGTGATTCTACTCCCAGTTCGGAACCTGTATCGACCGAGAATACACCGGTAAGAAACTCAGCAGATTAGTTACAGTAGCAGTATTTAACTTATAGCTATGTGTAGAACACTTTGGACCAAGTCACATAGTTTTATTTTGATGAGTGAAAAAACCATTAAGTATTATTTTATTTTATGTGGTATGCTGGAGCAGACTAGTCTCCAAAGGTGGCACCTGTTTACAAGCATGACGTATGTGCCAGCCATCGTTTCACTCAACCATATTGAAGGGAATGTAACCAAACGACCTACGTACCTAAAGGATATCTAGGTCGGTCGAGGTATTATCAACAGCAGGTCAAGGTAACATTTGCAGTTCCATATTAGATCTGGTACATAATTCATTTAAACTGAAAGCAGAAGGGTGAATCATCAAACAGACTTCACTCACCCGTTATCTATTCAAGCACAAAAAAACAAGGAAAAAGGAAATTCCTTTCCGAATTTCGAAGCTACAAAAATCCTTTACCAGAGACACTCGTAAAATAAGCATAAATAATTCAATCCGACCTCAGTCTAAAGATCGTCCTGCAGATTTTTTTTATTCAGAATAGATTCTCGCCCTCCGGAAATTGTCGTTATTCGTCACCAAAAGGGAATATTTCTGGATGTCCGTGGCCTTCGGGCCCTTTATCAATCGTAGAGCGCTCCCTTTTATTTTAACGAGACGCACTTGTCGATTCACGCGGAGGGCTGTCCGGGGCTGGGGTACTGGTACGAATATGAAAACCACTTTACTTAATTTTATACTAATTTCATCTGGTACATATATCATAGTTCTAAGTGCGCACCAGACTTTATATTTTGGACTTTGTACATTTATGATGTACCGTTAGATATATCGGAGCAGACAAAGTGACCAAATACTTCTGAACAGTTAAAAATGTCAATAAGTTCCACACACTACAAGTTACCATTATTATTTATTTATTTATTTAAGTATATATTAAATATTAAGGTATACTTAGATTTACATAATATTGATAATTTATGTATAAAAACAAATAGATAACTATAATTCAGAAGATAAATAAAATAAATTGGTTCAGCAATTGACAAATTCATGACTATCATTACTTGTTACCCCTATTCCCCTTTATTATTCAAACAAAAAGCCTATGTCTGTTCTAGAGGTTTAACTTATCTACCTACCTATACCAAATTTCATCAAGTTCGGGTCAATGGTTTAGGCGTGAAAGCCGGACAGGCAGACAGACAGAATTACTTTCGCATTTATAATATTAGTATGGATTTGGGTTCAGTACCTGGTAACGACGCGTATAAAGAAATAATAGCCTCTACATCACTACTCCCGATGTGTATTTTGGTAAAATGCCTCCGGTACAGCTGGGCGGAGGGCCATCTGTCTCCCGCCGATGTAATTTTGTAAGAAATGGCGATAACGCACTTTCAGAGAGAGCTATTGTCGAAATTTTGGGCATTGAGGTATCGAGTGGAGACAAAGGAAGTAAATTTGACGTTTACTTTGTAAAATATTGGGTGCCGTCGTTTTATGGTTACTGAAAAGTGGATATCATTTTAACCGTGTATCGAGTGTCATCAAGAATCATTACTCTCCACGGAATCCATGGAAAACGGTGAACACTAATTCTCACTTGACATTGGCATAAATAGATTTCGTAAAAGCAGTTTATAAAGCTCAATAAGCGAATTAAACAAAAAAAGCGCTTAAATTCCAGCTAGACTTAAAAACCTCTGTCAGAAAGTGTTGCACACTTCCGCGCAACTTATTAACAAAATGGCCGCTATGTGCCGCCCCAGGGGGCAGTTACGCTCTCATATTTCTATTCATGAATGGCATTCCTCGTTTAACGCGACCCCAGCGGTCAGCGCCGTAATTACGGTTCTGCCCTTCCTTATAATGCATTAGCTTTCGTGTTTTAATTTAAATGAATTGCTCCACGCGAAGAAATTTTGTTGGTAAGTTAATCATACACATGTATGAGGAATTTGGTTTGTTATTAAAGTTGTATTAGTTTTATTCATTGTTCGGCGTCGGTAATTGACTTGCCTCAATAAAATGGAAGTCCGTCGTTGTTGTTTCTTTAGTCTTGTTCGCTGATTTGTCCGAATGAGTTGTACTTTTTTGGGCAAACGATTTGTCCATATTACTTCAGCTTTAAACAGAATATAAGGGTTTGTATTATTTTAAAGCGAGCGTAGCTCATCCGCTTTCAAATAAGCGGAAACCTTTCACTCGTGGCGGTCATTATGATAAAATAACAAAATGGCGGGCAGAGAGAGAGCCAAAAGTTTTACGCCTTATATATCAACATATGTTGTGTATAGAACAAAAAAACAAATGAAGCAGTTTTATGTGTGTGATGAATGAGGATAACATTGACAAAAAAGGGATCAGGATTTGTAAAAGTAGGGAGGAACCAGATTCTGCTTTATGGCTTTCTAAGGATTCTCTGGGTTCAAGATCCAGTTTATACTCATTTCAAAGCCCAATCGGGTCCGAAGCTAGTATCTCCGACATATCCACCGAATCCGACAGCTACTTTTTGAAATAATCTAAAGTGATTTAAATTTTAATGGACATATAATCTTGTTTATTGTTTGGTACGTATTCGTATTTGATTTAATAATTGTGGATTAAACGTATGTCTTTTGTTCTGTGTATCAGTCTTTACTCATATCATGTAGGCAACAATACATCTAAGAAAATTATCTCCCTCGACGAGTCACTACCGTCGACCCCTTGGGACCGACGAATAACTTTGAGTATCGACGTTTCCTACCTACTTCCAACGGATTCGACAAATCGTTCGACTTATAGAGATAGATGCCCAACCCTGGACCGAAGATTCTGGGCAGTAGTTTAATTAATGCGGCCCATTGAGAGCAGTCCGCGATCCGACCCAATTTGTCGAATAGTTGGACACACACTCGCATTACCCGCCATATTGGATGCCATGGGCACAATTAAATGCTACAACGGTCTAGATAAAATAGCTGAAGCGTTAAACTATGAATGGGTTCTGGCTTATCTAATAATGACGACTTGATCGTCGCGCCATGTAGGTATGAGGTTGGTTCAATATGGAAAATAAAGTGATAAAGTATTGAACAACATCACATATATTGCTCTGCTTCTGTGGTAAGTAGCTTAAGCACTTGTGTTACTGAAATCAGAAACAACGACGGTACCACAACAACACCCAGACCCGAGCGGGAATCGAAACCGAGACCTCATTCAACGTCTGGCCCGCTTTTCTCTCGGCTACGGAGGACGTCAAAATGCACTTTTCTGTATTGTTTTGGGTCTGGGTGTAGTGGTGCAGTCACTTTTTCCCATTTATGTAACTTAAGCATTTAAGATATTTACCATGTTGTTAGAGTAATGGGTGTGAAGTAGCTTCGCATTAGAATTTTTAAATACATTTTGTAGCGTATCATTTTATACACCTACATATTTCGGCACCTTACTATTTTTGGCAGCATATTTCATAATTTTAACTTGGGATTTTATTTAATACTTTGGTCCAGTAACTTAATCAATCCCAAATACATTCTCGACAGGTTCTTCAAGCACGATTAAGGTCAAACGTAAGCCAACAAAACTATTCCCCAGCGTAGGTATGCCAATTAATGACGTCATCCCGGAATATGACATCGGTGGTCCCAAAATGCCGATCCATTTGTCCCGGGAACAAAGCTATCATCGTTGGAACGCAATTTGTAACGAAATGGACAGTTTAATGAAGCGTCATTCGAAATACTGGACAGCCAGCAACTGTGATCAATCAAATTAATATAATTTGTATTGGATGGGATGTGAAAAGAAAGCAATTGTGTAAAAGCCAAATATAACGCTTTAAACTGTTTCATCACTCATCATAACAAAACTATATGACTTAGTCCAAAGTGAGCTACACATAGCAATAAGTTAGATACTGCTACTGTAACTGATCTGATGATTTTCTTGCCGGTGTCTTCTCGGTAGATATAGGTTCCGAACCAATAGTAGAAGCACTTTTCATTGTATTCAATGACGATTCAAAAGTGTTATTTATATAACCTACTTGAATAAAGAAATGTTTGAGTTTAAGAGTTTTATTAAAAAAAAAACGTTCGTCATTCAAATCTAACTGTCACTCTCTTCATTCGAATATTCATACAATCATCTCTCAAGCAAAATGTTGGAATACATCCACTAATGATTTAAGATTGTCAAGGTACCTGTATACCTTGATTAATCATATCTCGTACTAATTTGGCATGTTGACTCATAGTTTCTTTTTTATAACGCACTTCAAGATTGACCTCATCCCACCTGATGTTAAGTGGTAGTAATGAGTTCCTAGCTTAAGGGCAAAAAGTATAGCACAGTAAAACTGTTACTAGACTTTTTGCCCTTACCTTGAAGGCTTGACCCCTGCTACTAATGTAGCACCCCCAAGAGCTCTGGAAACCTTACTCACACGCACGAACACAACAGCACCGGAGTGATTGTTATTTTGCTGCATATGTAGGAATCATATATAAAAGGTATCATATGTAGGTCTTCCTAGTTATTCAATACTAAATATTGGATAGTTTGAAATAATACCTACTTTAGAGAAACATTTATTTATTTATTTATTTATAAGCATACAAACATAATCTTTACAGGCTTACCCTAATACAATTATGTCGTTTTTGATGCTATATTAATAGCCAATCTTAAGACCTCGTTTGGCCTACTGTAAAATAAATCACATTGCTCTGATATGGCATTCAGTAAGCGTAACCCCACACTAGCGTTCTTTGAGCGTCGACGTCGACGCAACGCCGACGCGACGTCGACGCAACGCCGACGCGACGTCGACGCAACGTCGATGCGGCGCCGACGCAACGCTTGCGCCGCGGCGCGGTCGAAATGACGAACGCCAGGACTGCGCTCCACAGGCGCCGCGCCGGCCCGACGCCTGCCGCAGCGTTTATTTTGACAACAGTACAATGATCAACTCAATTGTTTCGGCCCGCCCGTGTTTTAGAATCAGTAGGCAGAAGACTTTTTAGCTGATAGCAAATATGGATGTAGCTTAAAATACTAGCTCATATTGCCGAAGAAACCCATTTTCAATTAAGTACTTTTAGTTTTCGAGAAAATAAATGCTAAAGTTGCCTTTTCGTGCCATGTGTCAAATAGGTAAAATATATTTTTTCCTTTACAAGTTGAAAGCATTAATTTACACTGCAATATAAAACATTATATTGTGTGTTCAAATCTTACATTTCCATTTTCGAAATGACTGTACATGACATCAGCGCGGCGCGACGCTCGAACGCGATGTGCGGAGGACGCCCAGCGCAAGCGCCGCTCAAACGCCGCGCCGACGCTTGGCGGGCGCCGCGTCGACGCTGAGCGGGCGCTGCGTCGACGCTGAGCGGGCGCCGCGTCGACGCAACGCCCAAACAACGTCGACGCGGCAAGACGCTGACGCTCGAAAGACGCTAGTGTGGGGTCCCTCTAATCGAAGCGCTCGCACGAGCGGCGCCCGCTGCAGCAGCGCGGTGCGCGCGCGCGGCACTTGCAGCAGCGGGGGCCGCCGCCGGCGCATAGTGTACTGGTCCGGCACACACACACTCATGCACTCTAACAACCGAGGGTGGTGTATAATACCTCTCAACACTTTCACTAAGTAGACAGCTAGAGCGACCTCTCTTCTAACTTCTAACTTGTAGTATCCCACCATGCCCAGCAAGAACAAAGTGGGATACAACAAGGGATAACCTGGGTACACTCCGAATTGTTTTAAATATATGTATCTTACAAATTTATTTTGTATGCGTTCTAACATAAATTTATATTTGACCTCGTAAGGAGACCAAATTACATGCCTTGATCTGTGTACTAGTTTTCAACTCATACGGTAGAGAGCATTAAGCGTAGCCTAAGTAGTTAAAATTACAGCCTAATATAACAGGGATTAGCTTAGTTGGAAGAGCAGCACGCGCGAAACGGCTGATTCACCAAAACCGGAGTGCCACTAACAACAGCTCGTATCTCCTGAGGAAAAACACAATGCTCCCTCCGGCGAACTACGCCATAACATACACAGTTACTGTAGGAAGTAGTATGTCGCTCACATGCCATGCCATAGGCATTTGCTTTGTAACCCCCTGAGGTATGGTATCGTGTAAGTCGACCCTTTCTATATGGAACTGTCATAAAAAATAAAACTTGATTTCCGGATAAGATTCCGTTTGGTTGAGAATATTTTGTTTGGGTAGGTAAACGGTCCATTTATTTTATTCCCGGTTTCAATATTTTACGTATTACGCTTCGTAATGTGTCACAAATGACTATCCGTTTTCTACGGGTCGTTAATAATAAAGTTCAAATTTACTTTCCATATCAACTTTCATCAGTTGTCAGTCAATTATTTTTAGCTTACGCCTCGTATTTTATTAATTGTCAATCATAAGTACTTTATAGCAATATAATAATATGCATATATTTATTTATATAATTATAAAAAATAATATAGTTTATTATATATATATATATATTGTTTATATTAATATATATATATATATATATATATATATATATATATATTGTTTATATTAATATATATATATATATATATAATAAACTATATTATTTTTTATAATTATATAAATAAATATATGCATATTATTATATTGCTATAAAGTACTTATGATTGACAATTAATAAAATACGAGGCGTAAGCTAAAAATAATTGACTGACAACTGATGAAAGTTGATATGGAAAGTAAATTTGAACTTTATTATTAACGACCCGTAGAAAACGGATAGTCATTTGTGACACATTACGAAGCGTAATAATATATATATATATATATATTTTTAAACCATAAAACAAAAGAAAAACGAGCGTCCTCTCTTCTCGTCCAGTCGCTGTGCCCTAACAGGGTGTGATGTATCTTTTACTTTGTAAATGAAACATTATTGTGCAATAAAGTATTGAGTATTGAGTATTACTATCTGTAACTAGAGCGATTTGTTTTTCAAATATTGGAACTGGGCGTCAGTTATCTATGTTGTGATTGTATTCGCAAAATGTTTTAAAATCCCCGATTCCCGCACCGCAAGGGGAGATGAAAATTTTCTGTTTCTAATATTTGTTTTATAAATACTTTCAACAATTTATTATCGTGAATTTCATAGCTTTTGTGTTGGTGCAAGGTAAAAACACATAGTATATCGAATATACTATATATGTATTTGCTATATATGAACTAGTATATCTATCTACACAATACCGGGCGTCCAAGTTAGTGGCATTGCAGCCCTGGTCCTATATTGGAAAAATGAATGCAAACATCTGTTTTTCTATATCTATCAGAAAATCCAATATAAAAAGACTCAACAAGTTTTCTATTTTGTTATATTTATTTTTATTTATAATTCGAACATAAAATGGCTTCAAACCAAACTTAATTTATATAGAGACAATTCATAAGTGTTAATGATGTGATTTAAATGAATAGAAAGATTTGACGATAAAAAGTTCAAGGGTTTTATCATAGCTGGAAAGTACACGTCTATTTTCTACTCACGATTGTGTTATTGGCATGCAAAGAACTCGCAAGTTATATAAACGTTGTATGCAGAACACGCTTTGCCGTTCCCTTAGCAAAGGGCTTACTCTAAGCCAACACACAAAACGTGGCAAATATTCGTAGCTACCGGCGCTATGAACTGTTGAGTCGGCAACTATCTGACATAGTGATGTTACGCAATCAAATGGAGTTGGTACGAAAGTTGGTGGGTATTCATTCAGACATAGCTAGAGAAATGGTGATATAAAACATTACAATTTAATACACCACGTGAATGCCACAGGTTGGTGGGATTTTTTCAAAAGAACATTGCAAGTTAGGACCTACAGTTCGTTAATTAATCCCAGTTTTTTTTAAATATTTTTTACAGTTAACAAACGAAACGTATTATGCATAATCAGATGTTTGAGTTTCTAACTTTATAACCAATAGGTATCTTCTCGGAAGAGTGAAGAAAGTAGATGTAATGTGAAGCTTTTGCGAGTATGTAGTCATAGCGTGGCATTGTCTTTAATAGTCTGATAAGGAAAAATGATGTCTGAAAAGCAGGTTAATAGTCGGTCCTGCGCCTGATCTCTTTCTTTGCGTGTCTGTCTGCAGAGTCTTTGAATTTCCTAATTGACTAAATAAAATGATGGCCCAGATGGCCTTTTCATCTTCACCGAGCTTGCGGGAGAGCGGAAGGCAATTACCCCTAAAATAGTGAAGGAAGATAGTACCTTTGAGAGATGCGAAAATGTTTTAAGCTGTATAATCAAGGCTTGCACATGTGGTTGATCTCAATGAGATTGTCAGTCTTGGCAGAAAACGGTCGAAATGATAATATGTATTACCATTTTACTAGCGGTCCTCCGTGGGTTCGCACGTACCTAAAAATGTGATAAATGAAGAGCTGCTTGACCGATTTTCTGCAAACTTCACTTCAAACCATCTACTAAATAGTCCGAATATAGCCTTAACATTTGGATAGGTGAGCCCGTTCTTGAGTTATAAGTACTATTCCAAAGTTATGTACTTGCAAAGTTATGTTATGTAATGTAAATTTTGAAGCTAACCAAACAAAGTTTAAGTCCTACCTACTTATATGGTACAAGTCACTGAAAGATAGCTGTACCAAAAATGCACCTCACTATTCACTGAATAAGGCAAATATGGTCGATTGGACCACAGGGTACGCGTCGGCAAAACGAGCCTTTAATTATACGGAACCCGGAGAAACCTCGTCAGCTTTTATTATACCTGTAGCAAACTAACTATTTGCTTTACTGAAGTTTGAATTTGTCTTTAGTTAGTTTATCTTGTATCATGTATTTTATTTTATTGTACCTACCTATCATTATTTTTATTTAAAATTTCGTCAAGGATCGAAACCTTACCTGAAAAATAAAACACAAATATATTAACCACAAAATTCGTATTGCCGAGTATTTTGTTAAATTGTAAATTTGTAATGACAGAGAAATCTTTTATTTATAATTTAATATAATTATGTTATGAAAATACTTTCATTGATAAAGGAACGAAGAAACATTAGTATAGAACTAAATTATGAATTTAATTCACTTTCTATGTTGGAGGTTTTTATCCTACGAACACTTAATTACATTGCAACCGTCAAGGCTGTCTTAAACCAGCCTGGGGCCCTTGGGCACACAAGAATTTGGGGCCCTTTTGGAAAGTAAAAAAAGCTAATTATACTAAATTGTTTTATATAATACTAGCGGTCCCGGCGAACTTCGTTTCGCCTTAGAGAATTTTCCCCGCTATTCTGTTGAAATTTTTCAAATTTGACCAAGGATCCCTAATTTTGTAGCCTATGTCAAATTGGAAGAATGTAGCAATAAATTGGTGAAAGAATTTTTTAAATCGGCCCTGTACTTTTTGAGCCTATTCATTACAAACATACAAACATAGAGGTACAAATCTTTCCTCTTTATAATATTACTATAGATATTATAGATGTAGTTTAGGATATTAGAATGCTGCTGGTTCTTTAGTTAGAGATATGGTTGGACCTTTGGGGCCCCCAGATAATGGGGGCCCTGGGCACGGGCCCCGTGTGCCCTTATGGTGAAGACGCTTATGGCATCCGTGCGAAGCTGGGTTGGGTCGCTAATATATGAATAAAGTTATTATCTGTTCTATACACTCAATCGTGCCAGTACAGTTAAAACGACTCTGCAGTCGGCTCGTAAAAATAAATATATTATTAGAATTCGCTGCGTGTATGCATGACAATGCGCCCTTACCCTAAGAATGGTATGCGGTCACCCCTTTCAGTGAAGATTCCATAACACAGCCGTATATCCACATAAATATTGCTAAGCCAGGGGAAATACTTGCAAAAACGCTTATGCGGAAGGGTGAGTTGGTTTAACACGCTGCCTTCCTGATATCTAATACTGTGTTTAAGCCGCTTTTATGAAAACCAAAACACCCGCAGTCGACCTTTTTCTAACCAAAGTCTAGGTGAGTAATTTGTTTCTAAGTAGGATTTTTGCAGGAAAAGCTGCAAAGCATTGAAAAACAGTGTTTCATAGTGCAAATTACGATTAAATAGTTCGTAGATCCACAGTTCCATTTAAAATACTAATTATGGCTCCTGCATCAATTCGTACATATTGCAAGAATGGCTTAAAGTGTCATATATGTGTGAAAGCTATCTGTATTCCCCCGAAAAGCTCGGTGAAGATGATAAGAGTGCGCAGCCATCATCGATATTCAGGCAGAAGAAATAAAAAATATTTATAATACAATTATTTTTCACCTTTTTTGACTGGCGCAACTGTGCATCAAATTTTTTTTTATTCGCAGCGTGCAAGTTATTTTTCATTTGATATTGGCCCAAATGTATTTTGCTGGGGAAACTACGTTTGATAAAAAGAAGTCTCCAATGGCTACAATGGCATACAATGTAAATATAACTTAGAGCAACTATAAATATTAGAAACAGAAAAAGTTTATCTCCCCTTAGAGCAGCACGCGCGATACGTGAAGGTCGTGGGTTCAATTCCCGCATCGCAAGGGGAGATAAAATTTTTCGCTAGTACGGCGTTTAGTACTATAAAAATAATAAAATCGATTAGAGCAACTATGTCATATGCTACGATTATGGCTACGTAGCCGCCAAATAGGCTGCAACTTGACAATAGTAGGTATTTTACTAAAGTTATTTGCGCTAATACATTTCGGCCAACAATTTTCATGTGGCCTTATTAATAGCACTATTTATTATAAAAGTACTTGGAACTGGGAGGTTCTAGTGAACTGTGGTCACTGCGACCTATCAGATCTATTGTGACTCGCCACTAATTTAAAGTAACTGTTGTAGTGGGTCAATTGTAGAAAGTTTAGTATCTTCCAGGCTTTCAGAGTTTTTATTTCCTCTGGTTGTGTTGTGTGCCGTTCCAGATATGTGCTTTGTCTATGGATCAAAGATGCATGTGTTTGGGTGTTCCTTTTCCTACCCGCAGTATCTGCATACGCAAGAGTCATTAGTTTCATGTGAAATTTGTGATTTTTCAGTTTGCAAGTTTACAGTGTCCGGTGAGGGCTCTAACCACCGCGCTGGCCCTAGGCCTGCTAAGCTGTAACAGTTCTTCGGTCCATTTGCGCGAGTAGCCAGCCACAAGTAGTTTTGAGTGTCTTAACTCTAAGCCTGGTCGGTTTATCTGTTATTTTTTCGACTCATTTTGTTGTTTCTGTCAGCACTAACAAAAACACATATTCGTGCAAGAAACCCCTTATCAAAAGTATTTTCAAACATCCCACGCTAGCGATGTACCCAGAAATACCTTTCATACCTAACATTGTTATCTGGCCTTGTAAAAAGCCCTCGGACCATAAACCCCCATTCAGATACGTCACGCACAGCAATACACTACGTGACGTACACTGATATACTCCATACACGGGAGAAATGTAATTTTAAACGATTCTCAACCTTAACATTTCGTACAGAAAGGCTAGCGTTGCTGAAGGTATTTTGGGCCTTGGAAAATATCCTTCACGGAAGGGAATCTGAGGCAGGTATTTAATAAACAAGATGTGCGTGAAATAAATTGTATGAATAAAGCCCAGTAGTAAATAACATTTGTTTATTGTATGGCCGGCCGCAGAGATTTCGTGTAGGTCTTTTGAATATATTGCTCAAATAATGGCATGACATTTGCTTTTTTATTATAAGAAAGGAGAGCGTTTAGACGAATCAAATTAACTAACTATCCTACATATATATAGATGCAAAAGTTTGTAAGAATGCGTTGATGGGACAGCCAGCATCATTAGTTAACAACCTCAGTACCTTGTCATACCAAATCTCCGCGTAACTAACCAAGTCAGATAGACAGTGACTTAATATGACAAGGTACAGAGTTGTTCACGAACTAAAGCTACTGACTGTACTAGATACTCTTTCACGCATAAATTACTGATTGGATTTGTATGAAATATGGTAAAAAATGAGATGAGCAACAAGGTTGACATATAGAATTTATCCCAATCAAATAATTTTATCCCAAGATAAAGGAAAGTCGCATTATACACCTAGTTTAGTGGATATCATGTCAGTCGTTGCGGTACCGTCTTTTATTTGAGTCCGAGTTCTGTAACACAAGTGCTCTAGCCACTTATCCCAGAATCAGATCCATGTACACATGTAATGTTATCCAATATTTATTTATTATTTATTTACCTGGTCTTATCTGATACATGTACAGAACGTATCCCTCACAAAATAATACCTTTGGTATTAAGCAATAAGCTTGAAATAGCTGTGCAATAGTAAACAATGGGAGAGTAGTCAAACTTACGATTGCGATTAGCTTCCTAATCGCTCCGCTTCAAACGTTGCGGATGAAGTCATAACTTACTCGTGCGGTGGCTTGAGCGAGTGCACAGTAATCGCATGCGGGGTGTGTGGCCCTAGTAAAGGTCTGAAAAGTAGGCGGGCTGCTGTTCTTTAGCAGTTTAATGGTGCGTTTTCATATTATGACCGTATTTTGGCGGAGTGGAGTGTAAAATCAATCACAATAATCTAAATCTCATCTTCAGGTTAGGCTATTTGAAGCTGGGCGGCAAGGCCAGCCTCAATGCACTAGACCATAGGGTTACTGAGCCCTCCAACGCGACATGATGCGAAACCCAGTGGGGTAAAGTTCTTGTTTCCATAATACAAAGTACTGGAACTACTTACTTTGTGATCTAGACAATGTATGTGTTGTTATCAGGAATTGACTGGTTTATTTATTTATTTTATAACTAGCTTACCCACAACTTTGACGGCATTACTTCGGGACAAAACTATTCTATAAGTTATTCTTATATAAACTTATTTAAGCGACTTAACTTCATTTAAACTCCGTGAATATTTTTTACGAGAAAAAGCAATTATCACGTTAAGACACGTCAAGCAAAATGACTAAACAATCCTCCTGCTTTGACTTGGCCTACTTTTCTGAATTAACTTTGGTCGGTAACACGACTGGCACACGTCGCATTCGGTAGCCATTAGGGGAAATTGGAATATTACCGCCGAACAATTAAACTGGTACACTCGGGGAGTAGTATAGGTTCGATATTGGTTTAGTTTTGGTAATGTTGATTAATTTTTGCTTTAGAAATATTAAGCTAGGTTACAAATAAGCGAGTACATACTACTTTAAATGTAAGTGTAAAAACAGTAATTTGATATTGAGAAGGGATAACGAGTACACTAGAAAAAACGTCATAAACGCCGCAAGTGTCAAAATGGAATAGACGGATGTCCCTTAGAATTTCACGAGAACAGATTAAAATAAAACTTTGAACACAGATAGTATTAAACCTAAAAAAGGATAAAAGCTAATTTTTAATGCGGAAATGGGGTTGAAAGGATTTGAACGGAGGGATGAAAGTTTGTGTGGTTGTAATTTCTGAAGCTAGTAGCTTGTTAATTCGTTTTAAGGCTGTTAATTATACAAAATTAAGATAAGTATTTAGGGATTGTAGAAATATTCCTCTTTAGTTAGTTATTAGTACAGCATCTAGCGTAATAGGTAGTTAAAACTGCCACAGGGTCGGCGTTAGGGTGGCGCGCGGTTGGGCAACAGCCCAGGGCGCTCGGACTTGAACGGGCGCTAAAAAGCTACCCTGAGGTACCCCGATGTATTCCCCTAAGTCGATGTATTCGTATACGCTTTACAGGGGCGCTGGCGGAAATTCGTCCAGGGCGCCAGTAATGCTAGAACCGGCACTGAACTGCCTGAAAATGGTAGCTAATAATAAAGGTAATTTTTTAGGATTCCATTCTTTAAAACCAATGAACGGCAGCCATTTTGCCTCGAGCGTGGGTATCAAACGAGTATCGAACCCGGATCAAACACAATTAGACCGGCAAACACCGGGGCATGTCGGCTTTCCCGGCCATTTGACGAAACAGGAAATTGCTCCATTTTTTCCGGGAATCAATTTGACGGCTCGGCTTAGCTGAGAACTTGGCAGGTTAATGATAAAGTGTATTTTTAGTCCTCCACGCAAAAACGACAGGGTGTAATAAGTTCGACGAGTTTGTCTATCTGTCTGTAGGTAGGTGTTAGTCTGTTTAATTGTAGCTCCAGAGCGGATAAACGAATTTTTAGTTTTTTTTAAAAGTGATAATTTAGAAAGATTTTACTTATAACAAAAAACTTCAAATTTGTACATTTTTGTATTTGTTAAAATTTTAAATCTTTTAAATAAAAATTGAAACCTAGGCCCTTTAGAAACTGAGAGTTTGGCATCCTTTAGACGTAGATATTAGGATTTCGTTTTTGGGAGGCCGCCTGCTCACTCGGGCCTCGCATTGAGTTACTTAGGCCGCTACTGCAAATCCACATTCCATCATTATTTTATTATTATCGAATTATAAAATTATTATTTTCGATTTTATCGATTTTGAAACGATCAAAACTTACTTACGTGCCGCAGCCTACGCCTAAACATTAATTTCCACGCAGCCAAATTACGCATATTAATATATTTGCCACGACTCTCGAATAAGGCGCATTTGATAAACAACGCTTTGTGGCGATGGTGGTGATGACGTGCGCTGATGTGTGATGGCAGACGCCGCTTCAAAGGAATACCCTCTAATAGACTCAAACAAACAGGGAATATTATGACGTTTGACTGTACGTGTGTTTGTTTATATCACTGCGTTTGGAGTTTACACCGTTACGAATGAAGTTATGCTTAATTATTTTTATGTTAGGTATTTGTTAACCGCAAAAACGTCTCTATGCTTCATTGTCTATCTATGCCATCGTAACTTTTAAACGAATGAACCTATGATGATGTTGGTTTTTTTTTGACTTGTAAATTAGTCAGAAGGACGGGTGGAAGTACAAATATGTATTACTAGCTTTTGCCCGCGACTTCGTCCGCGTGGCGTGTTATAAAAGAGAGATCTTTGTGTGTGTGGGAGAATCATTATATTTATTAAGGTATGCATGCATGCTAGATTGAAAACATCTATCTTACGCGGTTTAGATTTTTTCATACAAAAGTTTATTCCCGCTAACTCCGGTTGCCGTGGATATTTCGCAATATCCTGTTGCAACTAAGCTTTAAATTTACTAAGGTACCTGCAACCAAATTTCAAGCGTCTAACTTAAGCGGGTTAGATTTTTTATATACAAAAGGATTTTCCCGCTAATTCCCGTTCCCGTGGGAATTTCGGGAATTTATTTCTTAGTGCACCTCTACGGCGCCTAAGCTATGTCCCTTCGAAATTTCAAGTGCCTACGTTTAGCCGTTTAGTCTGTGCGTTGATATGTCAGTCAGTCAGTTTCTCCTTTTATATATTTATAGACAAGATAAAGTTGAAGGGTTGTTTGTTCGTTTGAACGCTCTAATCTCAGGAACTACTGGTTGGAATTGAAAAAATATTTTTGTGCTGGATAGTCCATTTATCGAGGAAGCCCTAAGGCATACAAAAAACATCAGGCTGGAACCAAAAAGAGCGAAGAATTAGTAGAAAATGTAACATTAGAAAACAAAACGGATAGTTACGAGTGTGAATGTTAGTATCCCATATTTGCACATAAAAACGTGTTTTTAGACAGCAAGAAAACTAAAGAAGGTAATAACGATGCTGGTGTTACGTGATCGTGTGACAGTCAGCCAATAAAGCAAACTTTATAAGCGTCGTTATTCATAAGCAAGATTCGGCTCTCATCATAAACACGGATTAATATTGAACAGATCCTAACAGCCCGATGCCTGCTTGACTTTCATATGGGTTTTGTTCCACTGAACCCTAATATTAGAACGAGGAAATATGACGTACCAATACGGAGCAAGTAAGACGGATAATGTAGGGATGGCGCGACAAATGGTTCACGCACACTTGTTTAATTAAGTATACTCACATTTTGAATAAGTCTTTGAGAGGCCCTTTGGCCTTCGTGAAAAGTGTGCGATTCGAAATGGGTTCTATTTAATCGACCATCAAAAAATACCAACCTAACCTAAATAATAGGTTGGCTACATATTTAATAAGTGAGCCCCTTGGGCTTAGGCGACTTGTGGCGTATTTCTAGTCAGTATTTCTGTCGCCCAAATTTATAAAATGGTGCCTGTGAAATTGTTTTTCATACGAAATTAGGTTTGGATGTCTGATTTGTGTCATACTGTTGGTTCAGTTATTTATCATGTTTGTAACGAAATGCTAACGAAATGCGAACGAAATGGTGACAGAAATAAACAAAATTTTAGTTGAAAAAATTTTACAATAAATAATTTATAATTTAAATAAATGCAGATACGAAAACATTTCAATTGTTTTTTGGGTATTAATAAATTAGATATTTTTTTTTCTCAAAAAAGTATTTTTTTTCTGTTACACCCATAATAATATATTATTAGTATTATAGGTGAAACAGAAAAAATATTTTGTTTGTAACAATTTCGGACAATAGTGAAAGAGACACTGACATTATGAAAGATTTGCCGTGTTAGAGATAGTTGGCCAGATAGGTATAGATCTCCCATAGCGCCGCCACTTAGGCGATGAGGGTCCAACCGGGGGTTTTTGTGGGTAGTCCGAGGTGGTAGGTAGGTTCCCACACATGCCGTCACCCTCCCTCGGGGTGGCCGTACGGTGCATCAAGCATTTCCCCCCGTAAAAAAAAGATAGGTATAGTAACTTCGCAGTATCCATTACGTTTATTTTGTATAACAGAAAATAATTTTAAAAACAACAAAAACCCTAATCGGTTTTTATAAATTGTTCAAATGTTGCTTCTTTAACAAATCTATTTTACTTCAAAAGGTACCAACCCTAGCGAAATGCCAGCAAAAAGGTAAGTCGGGAAATGGAAGTTGTGATGAAAAGAAATGGTATTTATACAAATGAAACAGAGTAAGTTTTAATATGTATGTACGATAACATGCCAAAACTTTTGATGTGCAAATTGGACCAAGTACAAGGGTGAAACGTTAACCTGCCCTGATGTGCTACATTTTCCCATTTTGAACTATATTCCCTTAATTATTAAGTGACATTTTGTTTGAAGAAATATTCCTCTCTGACTTAGTGGATAAGCTTCGACTTTCGAATCTGCCATATCAACCCGTAAGTGCCCTCTGCCGAATATGTTTAGAAATATATACTTATCGGCCTGTTGAGAGCAGCACGCTTGATACGGAAAGATCGTGGGTTCGAGTCCCGCACCGCAAGGGGAGATGAAATTTTGCTGTTTCTTTGAAATATTTAAAGTTCGCTAATGCGGCGTAAAGCATGATAAAAATCGAGCATCCTGATGACATTAGCGGAAAGGTGTACATCGCCACCTTTGGAGGTGTTTGGTGATGAGAATGCTCCCGGAACCTCGCTGTCTCTGTGGTTTTTTATATTCTACTTCAAGATTGACCTCATCCCACCTGATTTTAAGTGGTAATGAGGTCCTAGCTTAAAAGCGACAAGTACAGTATAATAAATGTTACTGGACTTGTCGCCCTTATCTTGAAGGCTTGACCCCTGATACTAACCTAGCACCCCCAAGAGCTCTGTAAACCTTACTCACACGCAGGAACACGACAACACAGAAGTGATTGTTATTTGGCTGCGGTCTTCTTTTATGATTACAGTGTTGTTCTGTTCCCAATTTATTTAAATAATTTCATAAACTCAAATTAATTCCCAAACAATACTCCTTAAGTTGATTGTTACTAACACATGGATGCTACTTATGTGAATTAAATTTTATTTTAATACACACACGTACATATCTCACTAACCTTAAGTTTGGTTCAAAATGAGTGATAACTTAGCCCCACTGTTCCTAAGCCTAACCCTACAAACCTCATCTAGTCGGGCAAAAAACGTGCCTCCAAGCGAAACCCGGTCTCGCGATAACGTGAACAGCTGTTGGAAACACGACCTTAACTCAAGGCATTAAGGCGCGGGAGCAACGCCTTTCTAATGGGCCGCTTGCGCCGGCGCCGAGAAGAAAGTGCTCGGCCGTAGAATGTAAATGGTGCGTTTGGTTTGAAATATTAAATGGGATTTTTAATATCCTTCAAGAATTGATGTTAAAATACTGGTCTTATCTTGAAGTCCCGGATTAAATTTCCAGGTTTGTGACTATTTTATTAACGGACACTCCAATTAGATTATAGCTGAATCTAAGTGTCTGTTTGTTATATTTAATTAAATAGAGATGCAACGGATAGTTTTTTGGCCGGATACCGGATATCCGGCTGGTGATCAGGCCGGATTGGCCGGATACCGTATATCCGGCTGGTGATCTGGCCGGATAGGCCGGATACCGGATAGCAACCGGATAGCCGTTGCATCTCTAGAAATTACCGCTTTTTGCTACATGCATTTGAATATTTGTACCAAAATAACATTTTTGACAATGTTTGTCTGTCTGTTTGTCCCGGCTAATCTCTGAAGTAGCTGGACCGATTTTAACGGGATTTTTACTGGTAGGTAGCTGTTGTAATAAGGAGTAACTTAGGCTACTTTTATTTTAGAGAAAATAAACTGTAGATGAGAACCTTTCTCTTCAGTTACCTACTCTATTTATTTTATTACATCGCATCACAATCCGTTGCGTGGTTTTAAAGATTGAAGGATACATAGAGACGAACAGCTGTAAGCGACATTGTTTTATACTAGGTTTGTAGTGATTAGCCCAATTTTTTTTTTAAAACTATATAGCTGAAATGTAGGCCCGTTATAGGCCTACTCAATGCTAAGATGATTATCTCCTCCAGACTCCAGAAACTTTAAACGTATGCACGAGTTAGTCTTATTTTCTAATTTTTCTTACGAATACCTACGCTTAGATTAACTCACGAATAAGCTAATTTAATAAGCTGAAGGAAACGTTACCCTTAGAATGTCTCACTGGAATTTTAATATCTGTGCTATACTACACTTAAAAAATGTTTTTCTTCATTTATAAAAAAAAATATTTCCTGGAATTTTCTGTAGAGGTGCCTTAAAGACATCTAGCAAGCCTTTTTTATACCTAATAAAACTAAAATTGGGTTAGTAAATACAGATTGAAGTTTTTAAATTAATAATTTCTCCGTGAATCGTGCACAGTTACGTTGTAAGCCCAGTGACCTTTTCTAAGCGCCGCCGCGCCGCCCGGATACGCTACAGTTACTCGAAGGGCCCTTGCTTTCGCTCCTATCCCGTCTTCTTAAGGTTCAAACTTGGGTGCTCAGTATACTTGCGCAAACGCAGCCTACGGCCCTACGCTCGATCGGACGGGCCTGTCTCAAATATATGTCACGGTACCGTACGCGTGACGTATTGATGCCTACCATAGAAGGTGTGTGTCGATGACTTGATAATGATAGCTTGATGTAAGCTGGATGAGGTACTGAAGTTAAGTTACGCATCTGACATCTGTTGAAACGCTTTTGAAACGTGGGTCATGTGTCAAAAATGACAATTCGTTTTTCTCCAACTGACTACGAGGCTGGAACGGTTTTAGCGTACGCCTCGTATAAATAATGACTATCCGTAACTAAAACGAATCGTTTTCCAAATAAAAATCTTAATTTATTTTTTGACGACCTCCGTAGCCGAGAGGCGAGCGGGCCGGACTTTGGCGTCGCGCCATCCCCGGTCGGGTCAATATGGGAAACGAACTTTTCCATATTGTCTCGGGTCTGGGTGTTGTGGTACCGTCGTTGTTTCTGATTTCTGTGACACAAGTGTTTTAGCTACTTACCACAGAATCAGATCAATGTATGCGATGTTGTCCAATATTTATTATTATTATTATTATTTTAAGAAATATGATGTACATACTTTTAACACAAGAAATAAACATAAGCTAGCAATTCAAACCATAGGCTTCACAAAACCAGTAAAACATACGTTGGTTTAAAGTTTGTTAGTTGTTAATTTTTAAATGGACTTAAAAATATGAAGCAATAAATACCAGTGTTAACTTCCACTATGATTTATGTAATTAAATAAAACATTCATATTTTGCATTGTATTTCATTTTGAAAGAAAGAAAGAATTTTAACTTTATTTACATGACATAGCATTTGTAAATAATATTAAGTATGTCACTTAAAAGGGTAAAATGCAGCATTAATCAATTATATTATTTAAATAAACTGAAAAGATTTTATGAGAACATCTCACAAACTCGAGTCAGATTCCTTTTAATTAAAACAAGCTGACAAAATTTTCCCTTCGACAAACGATTAAAGAAAACATTCCCTTTCGTTACAAAAAAAAAGTCACAAAAATAATTCGTCCTTTCCGAGAACTTACCCAGAAAAATGGTCCCTTTTAAAATTATGTACAAGGAATAGAATAAAGAAACAATGAATAATGCCTGGGCGTTTGTTTTGGAGACATGAGCAACTTGGACAACCCTCTTTTTCCTTATTATATAAGGGCCAAAGAGTAGGACACAGAAAGGTAAACTTAGCTATACTAATATTATAAAGAGGAAAGATTTGTACCTATTTTTGTATGTTTGTATGTTTGTAATGAATAGGCTCAAAAAGTACTGGGCCGATTTAAAATATTCTTTCACCAATAGAATGCTACATTCTTCCAATTTGACATAGGCTACAAAATTAGGGATCCTTGGTAAAATTTGAAAAATTTCAACAGAAAAGCGGGAAAAATTCTCTAAGGCGGAACGAAGTTCGCCGGGTCCCGGCTAGTATTGCATATTTCCTAAAATTAGTTTTGATTTAGGTATGCTATTAGAAGGCCAAAGGCGATGATATATGATGACCTCGGTGGCCAAAGCGCGAAAGGTCCCGGGTTCGATTCCCGGTCGGGTCAATACGGAAAACGAAGTTTTCTTAATTGACTTGGGTCTGGGTGTGCTGGAATGACGCCCTCAGTTAGTATCCATCGTCTGGTGCTCATAGTACAAGGTAAACCTTAGTTTGAGACCAGGTGATTGGTATGATTGTCTGGCGCATTTATTTTATTTATGATGATATTTACAGTTCTGGGTAATCATTATAGAAAATAGGAAAATAACGTTTTGCAATTGAGCTCACACAAATATAATGTACGTAGGTATCTCCATTTTTTAAACTATAATTATAATAGGAAAGCGGACTGGGTGAAAAATACCAAATTATTTTTAGTCCGTGAAATAGTTATTAAAAAAATACTGGGTACGTATTTTTTAATTTACCAAATTAATACAAAACAAGTGATATGAAACGATATCAAGTTGCGTAGTTGGGGTTCGTTACATCACTGATTGATAAAACCGTGTAAATATGTTTTAGGTATTAGCCTGTATGTGTGTTTGTTTGAAGCATCATAGGTCTAACAAAAACTTGGATCTGGCGAATAAACATTCATTATCTATCGGAATTGTGTTTCACTCTGACACCAACAAATCAACAGCTCCCATTGTGGTGACCCCGACGTAATCCACGAGCAATAAAATGGAAACAATTGAGCTCTTAAGCCGATAACATAAGGTTCACTTTCGAAGGTTGTATACATAATTAGTGCGCGTGAATGTACCTTGAGTATACCCTGTACTTTTTTTAATTGGGGAAATTGTATTGGCGCACCGTACTGCTGTGTTGGGGAAGGCGGCGGCATGTGTGGGACTACCCCGCTCTGAGAAGAGCGGAAACTACCCTAACTACTAAAACCTCCCCTCCCCTCCGCAAAGAAAATCAATCGCTATCCTCATTTGACTAGTGATGTCACCCGCTAGCTCTCTTTCACTCTACCTTTAATATTTTCAATCTTTAACAGCCAGCAACCTTTATTTTCGGCCAGATTTAATTAGGCAACCGTATTTAAAAAAAATTAGCTTTTATTTAATTTATAAATAATAAATGTACGTTATGAACGGATAAATACATCAAAATCGTACCTGTTTACACCTGGCTGCAAAGAGGTGCGGGCGAGTTGGCAACGGCAACCGTGATTTTTCAAAGTCTTCATATATATTGCCGTGAAGTGAACGATATTTTATTTAAAAAACAGATAAACGAAGTTTTTACTGAAAAATCAATAAACAATAATTTAATTAACAATACTAGCGGCCAAATTTTCATAGGCAACTTAGTAGATATATATTCTCCTAATTATAAATAGGCATAAAAATTTAGTGTTTAGCATATACTCGATGAGTGCACCGATCCTGCAGTGGGATCTAGTACTATGTATTTTACAAAATCTGTCATATATAAATTAAACGAATAATATCAAAATCATAAAACATAAAAGTATGTTCATTAAGTATAAAATATGTATCGCATATTAAATTTATCCCAGCACTTTTAATGTTGATAAAATAACATTTATTAAATGTGAAAGAAACACAAATAGTTTTCGCGGCTCCACAGTATACTCTGAGTGGCTCTGAGTTTCTGTCAAGAGAATCGTGTAGACATGATGACTATGTGCCTATACCTCTAAATTATGAAAACGCGAAATCATACAATTTTGAGATGAGCCACTATACTTAGTATGAAAGCTGCGTTATTTTTGCAATATCCCTTCTGTACTCTTAGTCTATTCTCTGAGTAAGGTATCACCGTTTCCCGATAGAATAGGTAACGGGACGTTATTTTTTACCTGCCCCATTTTCTTTATTGTCGTATTTTGGACGCTGTAAATACAAAGTTGGTAGTTGCATGGAATTTATGCCCCAACTTGTGGACAAACAGATTGCTTGGGTATAATGAAGGTACATTCATTTTGTTTTTTTTTCGTGGAAAGATGTTTTTGTGTCCAACTGAGCTTTGTTAAAGTAGTAAGTGCGTGCCTAATGTTTTTTTAAGAATAAGTACTTAAATGAAATAAAGGTAGTTGGAGCAAAAGCATGGACTTTATGTATCATGTAGTTAATGTAGTTTGTGCGTAAATTTGGAGATATTTTGTTAAGTAGTGACTGAACAATATAAATAAATAAATATTGGACAACATTATTATTCATTGCTCTGATTATTTGGTAAGTAGCATAAGTACTTTTTTTATAGAAATCACCATATCTGAGAAAATATAGAAACGTTAGTTTCCCATATGACCCGACTTGGGATCGAACCCGTAACCTCAAGGATGGTGCAACTTCAAAGTATGGTCCACTTGCCTCTGGGCTACGGAGGTCGTCAAATGCCACGCGACTCAATTTTATCGCGCTCTTAACAAACGTCAAAATCGATTGAAATCGAAATCGAAAAATACGAGTGCGGTGTGCTATTAGCCAATCAACAGTATCGCACCTTTTGTCGTCTTATGCGAGAATTTTGGCATATTGCGCACGCTAGGCCTAAAAGAAAAAGGCCGAGTCGTGGTGATTACATTTTCCGTTAACGTGTGCACTTCAGAGGCAAGGCAGATTGTATAAATCGTGAGGGAAAAACAGCATGCGATCTTTGATCTTCGTTTGGTAGCTCGTGTACCGTAATAGTTGTTTATCGAGACTCGTTGTACTCCGGTAAAATAAACAAATTGAGTTTTCTTCGAATAATTTGTATGTCATTGAATCGAATAGGGTTAGTTTATTTATGAAAACAGGTAGGTATACAGGAGGGCTGCAAAATTGCCCTAAAGAAATAAGGCTACGAGGTGGGCGTACGGAAATAAAATTAAGCACCTAGGTTTGTATTTCTTTATTATTACATTATATTCAATGACTTGAATAAATAAATATTTGATTTGATTTGATATTCGCAAATGGCTTTTCAATTTAAAACTTTGTGTAAACAGTTTATGTAGGTATCTAATTTTAGAGGTCAGTAAGGGCAGACAAATGTTTAATGCTTTGGGGCGGCAAATGTGTAAATCAAGCATTGGCTTATGTATTTATCTATATGTGTTTTTACTACTAGATAATGTAATGGAGTTTTGGCAAAGAAAAACTATTAACAACACTTTTTCAATAGATGCGAAATCTTAAAATCACTGTCCTTACACAATACATCCTTAGAACTGAATGAATGAATGAATGAATGAATGAATGAATTTATTTATCAAGTAACAATGACTATTTATCAAGTATCATAAGTACTACTAATACTATGTTGTTAGCAGTACTTATGAAATATGTTAGTTACAATTTAAAAAGGCAATACACGAAATAAAAATATTATAACTTAAAGTGGCCATTCCTGCACTACTCCCCCCGAAATAGCGCAAGAACGGTTCTTAAAAGGGCAATCTAGTCTGCCCGCGATCATGTTCAGAATGCTGTTGCCTGTTAGTAACTAACCACAATTTACATTAAAATCAAATCTCCGGCTAGTCTTTCTTTAGAAATAAAATTAAATAGTGAAAAAGAGATCTTCAATCTTTAGCGCCAAGTATATTAAGAATGAATTCGCGAATTAAAAACCGAATGAAAACAATACTTTTAATTGTAGGTACCTACGTACGGATTATTCCACTTTGATCACCTCGGAAATAAATCACCTCGGTGATATCACCCAGTGATCAAAGTGGAATAATCCCCTACGTGGATATCTACTAACTTCTAAAAATAATGACGTGAGGTGATGAAAGACTTTAAACATGAGAACATTCGATGGTAAAAGCTAACAGTATGTAAATATGTATTGAAATTAAATAATTAAAATATAACTTTAAACTTTTATACTAGCGGTCCCGGCGAACTTCGTTTCGCCTTAGAGGATTTTCCCGCTCAATTTTACCAAGGATCCCTAATTTTGTAGCCTATGTCAAATTGGAAGAATGTAGCATTCTATTGGTGAAAGAATTGTTTAAATCGGCCCAGTACTTTTTGAGCCTATTCATTACAAACATACAAAAATAGGTACAAATCTTTCCTCTTTATAATATTCGTATGATTATAATGCATTAGCATAGTTTAAATAAAAACGTTAATCGATTAGTATTACCTACGACAGATTTAAAAGTATCAATAAATGTTAACGTTCAGAATGCGTGTATTGAACATTCAATAATGTTTTGTATTTTTTTTTTTTTGCGTAAATTGGCAATGGAAGATCACCGTTTGATACATTGGCAGGTAACAAAAACAAACAATGCGACAAAAGTGTTAATAGCGCCATCTATTGACGTTAAGGTTGATTATTAAGCGCGCCAAGGACGTTGTATAAAATACAAGCACTTAAAAGTCTTATTTTTATCGATTAAATCCTATTTTTTGACGCCGAATTATGTATTTTTCATGACAGTCTTCGTTTTTATTGTTTGTGTTCACTTTTGTCCATAGGAGAAAGAGCGACAGCGCCATCTATCGAGGAATATTTTAAATGTTTTACCATTAGTTCGTGTTGTTAGTTCGAGGCTTGGTGATTCGTATTTACAAAATGGCGCGGATATAGGAGCAAGCGGGGAGGGGGAATGTGTTATTATGCCAGCGTGCAGTAAAGCCATATAACCAAAAATAAGTTGTACGAGATTTTTTTGCGTTTGTCTAAGAAAATGTCAAGAGTTTGTGACGTAAAAGGTTGTTTTAACAAGTGTAATACAATGGGTAAGGGAAAACAAAGGCACCCATTTAAATTGCCTATAGACTGGAATTGGTAAGTTGTCACAAATATTTAAGTTTCTTGTTTCCAAGCGTAGTTATTATCAGTAGTAATTTACTTAATAAAGTTGGACTGTTTGTTATTTTGTACAATTTAAGCGCGTCTAATTACTATGGGGGATGACTAAACATCACACAAGTAAGTTTAGGTAAGAGAAACAAGATAGTTGGTTTATAATATGGACGCGAAATAAATGAACTCGGCACTTACGTCATACAACCGAGTGTGTGCGTTTAGGGATGCCATGTCAAATCTTTATTTCACCCACTTCTTTTGACATTTTTTTTAAGGAGTTTAGATTTTTATTAATATTGAGTATAGTTTTTTATCAGGTAGATACACTTCAAACAAGTAACTACATGTCATTTTTGTTTATTTATATCGTACCTTCGGTAGAACAAGGGTAAAATTGCAGTATTTGCAATTTTACAAGAGAGCCATTTTAAGATATTTTTTGCTTTAATTTGGTCTAGTAGTTTAGCTCTGTAATCATTACTCTTAAGTGGTCCTCGTTTGCAAGACATAAACCATTATACTATATTCTTTTTAGACATGTGCTTTAAGAAGAATTAAGAACTTTTAGTTTTTTTATTAGTTTTGTTTTTAAGATAATTGACTATTGTGTCTTTGTTCTACCGTAGGTAAACGTGTTGTCCAATATATGGCATATTGGACAACACGTTTATGAACTAGGTATATCTCATTACTTATCTTATTTTCACTTTCCTCCATTCTCTCAAAGGGACCGATTACAGCTTCGGATCAAAAAAGTTTTTCTATTACGAACTCATACCATGCGAAGTTAAAATAAATGAAAATTATAAATTAATTCAGTTTTATCCTGTTATTGTATATGTTGTATTTTTTTTAATTAATGGTCATCACCCATACTATAATTTAATTTCCAAATTTGACAAGAGGTATGAAAACCATAAAAAAAACTGAGCAAAATTATTAAATACTTTTTAAAAATAATAACTAATCGGTCCTTGCTCGAAAAAAACATTAACGAATAATATGAAGAATAAATATATTAATACGGACCAATCACTACATAGTATAAAACAAAGTCGCTTTTTCTGTCCCTATATCCCTTTGTACGCTTAAATCTTTAAAACTACGCAACGGATTTTGATGCGGTTTTTTTACTAGATAGAGTGATTCAAGAAAAAGGTTTTTATTTGCAATAATTATTTTACATCCGTGCGAAGCCGGGGGGGGGGGGGGGGGGTCGCTAGTTTTAAATAATTTCGGATAATTTTGTTGACTCATTCAAATCATTGATACTAAAGTGATCATTGCCTATAAGAAAAAAACTTATTATTGACTTTATCAATTCCTCAAAACGACAACTCAATTACTTATCCGAGTTGGTTTACTTAAAAATTTTAAAATATAAGATAAGGTAAACGGCTCGATATCAACGATAAAATCCCAGATTTTTGGGTAAATTTCCCATTTATTTACTGGCAACACTGGAAGTATTCTGTCAAAACATTGATTACTGATGCCCGGTTCCAATATTACAAAATCTGTTCCACTTACGGATTGTAATAAATTGAGTATACGAGGCGTAAGCTAAAACGACCGACGGATTAACTGTATGTCTGTCTGTTTGTTCCGGCTTTCTAAAAGGAATAACTTGGGCTACTTTTATTTAGAAAAAATCAATGCCATCACATTCATGATTTTGAGTTGATTTAAATCCACGCGACGAAGTCGCAGGCGCAGCTAATTTTTCATAAGATTGATTAGTATTACTGTAGGTATGTGAAAAAAAATGTTGCAGCTAGAATCTACACAGAATTACCACACAAATGATAATGCTATAAAGAAAATTTTCATAATGTTTTAAATAAGAGGAGTATAATTTTTTTTGTACTATTCAATCCATACTAATATTATAATAAGGAAAGATTTGTTTGTTTGTTTGTTTGTAATGAATAGGCTCCGAAACTACTGGACCGATTTCAAAAGTCCTTTCACATTTGGGAAGCTACACTATCCTCGGGTGACATATGATTTATTATATTTTCAAAAAAAGAAGGGGTCCTTACTAAAACTTCAATAATGTAACCCAAGGTGTAAAAAATTCCTGAAAAATTCCTTACATCGCGTGTGCTGCAATAACTATTGATGATGGAACAAAATTATGTACTACGACTTTGCAGAACTCATCATTATCTACAAAAAGTGTTGCGACAGCATATTTCTAAATATTATAGTTATGTCACATTAGGTGAGCGGTTTTTTATTCTAAAATTGTAATTAATACGCCGCCGCTTGAAAAGGGTCTTTATTTGGACCTTGGTATTAATCCTTATCAAAATAAATTACTTTATGTTCAAGAAGGCTTCAATACCTTTATATAACTTTTTGAATTATTAAATTCGGACATTTCGTTCGGAAGATATCACGAGTTTAAAGGCAAGTATTAGAAAAAAGTGGCGTGGTTGCCGCTCACCGCGTTCAGCTAGCCAGCATGCGATGTAGGCTCCATGTAAGCGTTACTGGGGTACGGGGGGAGTCAATGTAATAAAATAAAGTGCAAGGTTTATATTACATATGTATAATACGTACATATTTTAGTACATATTGCACCCGTGCGAAAGGCGAGTCGCTAGTAAAAAATAACTTGCTCGGGGCAGACAACAGACCATGGTGAAACTCCTAAAATTACTGAACTTAGTTCTTTTGTTGTAAAATTACCATGCATATGTACTTCTTATAATAACACTGAAGCTAAACGTGGATATAATATCTTAATTTTAAAAAACCAAAAAGCAAAAAATAAAGCAATTTTTTTTTTCTAGGAAAATCATGTGGATGGATCTCATTGGGTACGACGAGTTACCCTCAAATATTTCGCTGGAGGAAATACGCGTCTGTGCATCGCACTTTCTTCCTTTCATGTGCCGTGAGAGAAGACTGATACAATTTGCTATCCCGACCCTGAAATTGCCAGACGCAAATAAGCTGGATAAATATCGCCAAATGCTGTGCGAAGCGTCTAAAATGTACAATAAAATACAATCGTCGGACAATATAGACCTGCCTACCATAACAAATTCGCAGAAAAACGATACACTGGTACCTGTGGAAGAATTAAGCTTTGATACACCGTATTCCTACTGGTCATACTTTCAATATCCACTGTCATCAAATTGTATTTCTAGTACACCTGAAAGCACTGAATATTACGAAAATTCTAGCTCTGACTCCGATGAAACCATCAATAATGAAGACTGTAGTTTTAGTTTTATGGACGACACAGAAATTTACGTCGACCAACCCGAGTTTGAATTTGACCCTCTGGCTAAAGAAGTTAAAACCGAACTTAATGAGGTAAAGATAGAATATCCGGATTTGGAATGTGAAAATCTTTCAGAAGTGGATTTATTTAAACAACACATGGATATCGTTAAAATCGAGCCAGAGGAACTGCCAGAAGAAACGAATATTTTGGATGTGCCTTTTGAACCTATTCTTGTAGCTACTAAAGCGAACAAACCGATAACGACATATTTTTCTAAACGTAAACGTGAATTTGTTACGACAGTAGATTCAAATATGTCACCTAATTTGGGTGACACTAAAAAACAAAAAATATTCAATATTTCTGATCTTCCTGAGAAATTCAATAAATCAGATGTAACAGTTAATCCAGAATATATCAATGTTATTGAAGGTAGTACATCTGAAAATAATAAATCTACTACTGATCTGTTAGAAAAAGCCCAGATTGAAAGACTTTCTAATCGTCAAATCTTAGAAGAAACAAACGTATCCACGAATGAAGCGGCAAATCAAGAAAAAGACCAAATTAATGAAGAAGATACCGACAGTTCCCCGGACGGAAGCAAGGATAGTTCTGATTCAACAGACTTTTTAAAAAAATTTCGTGATAAGTTATCAAGGTTGCATAAAATTGCAAAACACAAAAGCAATATTCGAAATCGTTCGAAAATACAAACAAGGTTTCAACTGTTGGCTCTAAATATATATCTTAGTAGTCACTCATTGTACAAATTTCTACAAAAACCGATAATGTTGCCCCCCATTGAAGATTGTATAACAAAGTTGAAATTGGAATCTGGCGTTAATGATGATATTATCAAATTGATGAAACTGAGAATGGAAGATAAACCTTCCAGTTATAAATATTGCATGATTACTCTTAAAGAGTTTAAAATAAAAGAGAATATTTACTACAACACAAATAATGATGAAATTTATGGATTTACTGAAATCGATGGAGTAAAACATGAGGAAATAGCAAAATACGCTTTGATTTTGTCAATGAAAGGTTGCATTGAAGAATATATGCAGCCGTTAGGATACAGTTTTACTGGTGCGGCTGAACTTTTAGTAGAACTTAGCGAATGGTTACGTAAGACTATCGTAAAACTTCGTGAAGCTGGTTTTGTAGTTTGTGCAGTCGTATCACACCATAAAAACTTATTTTTAAATTTAGCTAAGTCGATGGGCGTAGCCATCGATAACCCTTTTTTTAAAATTGACGACAAGGAAGTATTTTATATATTCGATCCACGATATTTAGTAAAGGACTTACAGGAAAACTTATTTTATTATGATTTTTCTTATGACGAAAACAAATTGGCTTCTTGGAAATACATTGAATCATTTTATAAGTTTGAAAAAGGAAGACGTATCAAAATGGCTCCGAAAGTCACGGTTTTACACCTCAAACCACATGAAGGTAAGGATTATTATTATGGGACACAGCTTTTAAGTTATGCGGTTGCGTTAGGAATGTCTGTTGCCATTGAAATGGGACAACTTCCGCCCGACGCTCAAGGAACTGTCGATTTTATCTTAAAAATTGATCAATTGTTAGATGTTCTTAATTCAGAAAAACAGGTTCATCCCAATAAAAACTTACTGAAACAGGAATTTTCTGGTTCGCACAGCCAATTTAAATGTTTAAATGAAACTTTGAAGACGTTCAAAAACATCAGGGCCTTGTTTTCTGCTAATGGAGAGTGTAGGACGAATTCAGTCTCATCATTTTTCGGAATACGAGTAACAGTGAACGCTATTCTGCAGCTGTACTTTTTATTTCGTTCGAAAAATATATTGTCACTGTCCACAAAACGCTTCAATTTAGACACCACTGAAAATTTTATAGCAGAATTAAACAATGTTGCGAAAAAACCACTAACGACATTTAAGTTCAGAGACGTGTTTTCGTCTGTTTTGGTTAATGGTTTATTAAAAAATCCGACTGAAAACAATTTCGAGGTAGACGTGGAACATTTCTTCGACAATTTCTTTAAAACTGATAAAATCGAGAATCTATTTTTCAAGAAACAAATAGTGAAACAAACAAAATATGTTACGAACCAAACAGAAAGTAAATATTGTCCCCTTAAGTCAGATCGTATTAGGAAGCTGCCAACTGAGAATATGTTTGATCGGGCATGCTATTTACTTTTCAAATCGTGTATTAAAACACACTCATGTTCTGCCTTTGGTAAACAAGATGGAAACGAAGAATTAACGCCTCCGAAATATTTTGTGAATTATGTTAAAATTTTAGAAGATGTGTTCGTAGAACGATTTGAAGGTGTGATGTTAAAAGCTGGAGTAGGTGCCAACTTTTCGAAAGTGTTGGAAGAAAAACTAATACCATTCGTGAGAATTTGTCCATGTTTTCCTGTAAAAAGATTAACTCTCATTTATTTTAGATTGCGAATGTACCAGATGTCGAATGCTTGTAAGAATTACTTCGAAAACAATTATGATGAAAGTATCCCTGCTTTTGTAGACTTGTCCCGGTTGTAGTTGAAAGAAATGTGAACATAAATAAATAAATATTGGACAACATCACATACATAGCTCTGATTCTGTGGTAAGTAGCTAAAGCACTTCTGTTACAGAAATCAGAAACCACGACGGTACCACAACACCCAGACCCGATACAATATAGAAAAGTTCGTTTCCCATATTGACCCGACCGGGGATCGAACCTCGGAGATGGCGCGACGCCCAAGTCCGGCACGCTCGCCTCTCGGCTACGGAGGTCGTCACATAAGGATATCTTTTACCAAATTGTTTAGTAAATTTTACCATTTGTTTGAATTTAAATTGATACTTTAAGCATTTTTGTTGCGGAATATTGAACAATAAATGTTATTTTATTACGAGTACAAAATTATCTTTTTTCTGCAACTACCCTCCACCAAATCTTCCGTACTGTTATGGTATTTAAATCGTGTGTATATTAAACCACAATTAGCATTATCGCCGCACGTGCCGGCTCATTAGTGGTGTTGCCGGGTAATCGATTATCGATTAGTCGATTAACCCCCCCCCCCCAATACTCTAATAATCGATATGACAATCAATAGTATCGATATCATCGATATAATCGATAGTATTTATTGTCTAATATAAACAATTATAATCTATAAATTACGACCTAAAATCGTATCGCTTGATAACTTGTTATCGACATAATCGATTATATTGTAATCGATTAATCGATTATAAACGATTATATCTAATAAAGATAGGTATCGATATAATCGATCATATCGATATTATCCATACTATCAATTGTTATATCGATTGTTAGATTATTTGGGCCCCATTTGCATAATCGATTAATAATCGATATACAATCGAATCGACGGCAACACTACTCATTAGTGATACTGACTGAGTTGACTCGAATGACTTGTGCAGCGATCGGCGTAGTACTAAAACAATGTGCTCCTTTGCTCTTAATAATAAAGTTTAAAATGTCGTGCCGCTGCCTGTACTAGGTACTCCTATTATGTAAGTGATATAATGTCATCCTGTCCTACTGCAATCATCAATGATATCAAGTCATACAACAATTAATACCGTATGATGCCCGGTGCCATTATTTGGATAGTAATCAATAATACGACGCGTAAACTAAAAACGACCGACTGACGACTGATGACAGCTGATAGCGAAATTAAATTTGAAATTAGAATTAACGACTCGTAGAAAAACGGAGTAATTTTTAACACGCTTTTATTAGCTCGGGTTGTATGTATCTATGTATGTAACGGAATCTTTGAATCTTAATTTTTTTATCATTATACCCATACCCGAACCAATATGAAAAAGTTTGTTTCTCATATTGACCTGACCGGGGATCGAACCCGGGACCTCAGAGATGGCGCGGGGCCAAAGTCCGGCCCGCTCGCCTCCCGGCTAAGAGTTCGTTAAATACTACTTGCACAAAACTATACACAAATTTATACAGACAAATTATAGTATATAATGGAGGTTGGAAATATATATGTTTTAACCTATAAGTACTTAATGAAACGAATAAATAAAGACAAACAAAATCATTGCTAGTTCTAATAACTAACTTCGCCCGTACGAAGTCGCGGGCGACAGCTAATATGCATAAAAATATATAACTTTTAACGTATTGTCACGCGCGGTAACGAAGCGATTGATAATGAAACAAGGCTTAATACTGTACGATGCCTTGTTTTTTCGGTTTTATTTTTAAGACGCAATTGTAGACTTTATTATGTGGTACTAATGATAAATTAAAATGAACAAAACCTCATTAAAAATCCAATGTTCTTACTAAACAACTAAGAATGTTAATTGTAAACATGTTTGTTTGTCTATTATTTTTCTAAGCGCATTACCATCCTTCACAGTCGAATTAAACTTAACTCCATTACAGTAAGGTCTAAAATGCAAATTTGTAGCGTTGCAGCTACCTCGTTACACGTGGAAACAGTCATCTGATATGCGTCAGCTTTATAACAACGCAGTAAGGTTCAAGGTGGTGTATTGTTTGGATGCATTGATACAGTCTGTAGCCACCACGTGGACTAGCAGATAAGCCCGATATTCATCAAGGCCAAGGTTTATTATGCACATTGCTACGTACAATATGAGATTTGCATTCTTCGTACACATGTGTCTTGTTGTTGAAAAAAATGGTTAAGTGCGAGTCGGGTATATAAATATTTTTCATCTTACTTCTATGGAGTTTTATGCTATATCGTTGTAAATGTTAATCTATACATCTCTTCATATAAATTAAAGTGGAGAGTCTGTTTGTAATATTAAAATAACCTATTTTTACATACATATGAATGTATATACGGTCTAAGTATATATGTACTAAAATATATATTAAAAAAAATATTATTTATAAAAAAAAGTCGAAATCCTGTAGTCCACGGCACAGCTAGTTTAATAGATCAGTAACGGTGTTTCTTACCTGATGTTAAGTGGTAATGAGGTCATAGCTTAAGGGCGACAAGTACAGCATAATAAAGCTGTTATTTTTTTTTATATTACACTTCAAGATTGACCTCATCCCACCTGATATTAAGTGGTAATGAGGTCCTAGCTTAATAAATCTGTTACTGGACTTACCGCCTTTACCTTGAAGGATTGACCCCTGATACTAATATAACACCCCCCAGGTGCTTTGGAAACCTTACTCACAGCAGGAACACAACTACACTGAAGTGGTTGTTATTTGGCTGCGGTCTTCTGTAAAGTGAAGCTATTACATCAGTCGTGCTGCTACAGTTCGGGCGATAAATCGCTATGCCTACCTCTCTTAAAAAGAAGATTGACTCAGCACTATTTTTTGGGTTCCGCACTCTAAAAGTAAAAACGGGACCCTGTCATTCCCCCATGTATTTCTATCGCCGCTATAACAAAAAAAAAGGTTCTCATTCAACAATTTTTGCTTATTTTGCCCAAAATCAAAATAAATACTCAGAAAGAGGTAAGCACTTGAAGTTCAATTAAATTTGTGTTGTTTGCTTAATCAATGGAACCCTTCGTGAGCTTGTCCTTCACTGGCATTATTAGACGACCTCTGTAGCCGAGAGGCGAACGTGCCGGACTTTGGCGTCGCGTCATCTCTGAGGTTCCGGGTTCGATCCCCGGTCGGGTCAATATGGGAAACGAACTTTTCTGTATTGTCACGAGTCTGGGAGTTGTTGTACCGTCGTTGTTTCTGATTTCTGTTACACAAGTGCTTTAGCTACTTACCACAGAATCAGAGCCATATATGTGATGTTGTCCTATATTTTATTTATTTATATTTATATTATGGTTAGGCAACTGCTTAGGGCGTGACGTATGGGTCATAGGGGATGTTGACGGGGTGACTTTGGTTTTCGAATACCAAAAACGTTGATGTCAGTAATGTTTTTTACCAAACTGTTAAACAGTTTGGTAAAAAACAAACGAGGTCAGCACCCAAAAAGGGTGATGACCATCCAATATAATTTTGTTCAAATCAAACCAGTATTTCCTGAATTGATAGCGCGTTCAAAACAAACAAAGTCTTCAGCTTGAGAATAATAGTTTAGATTCATACTGTTTACCATCCATAATGTTATACAGGCCCAGCATACGCAACGTGACTAAATATTATCGCGCTCTTAACAAACGTCAAAATCGATTGAAGTCAGTGCGTTAGCTGATGATTGGCTGAAAATACGAGTGCGGTGTGCTATTAGCCAGTGAACAGTATCGAAACTTTTGTCGTCTCATGCGATAAATTTGACATATTGCGTATGCTAGACCTGATAGTCTATATATATAAAAGAAAGACGTGTTAGTTACACTATTTATAACTCAAGAATGGCTGGACCGATTTGGCTGAAAATTTATGGGGAGGTAGTTTAGAACCAGGAGAAGGACATAAAATACTTTTCTATTATTTTTTTCTTTTTTTTTTTAAGTCTGCTCATTTATTGTCTCTGAGGCGAATCGAAGTTCGCCGGGACCGCTAGTGCTCAATAAATACGACTAAATACGTTATCGGCGTGGCGTAGTACGTAATTGATTGTCTAGTGGCGCAGACATGAATTGCACATGTAGACAAGAGGTACAGTTAGCCGCTTAGTATGTAAACAATTTGTAATCAGTTTTTTATATATTTTTTGGACTCAATCTTGCGTCTTGAGACAACGCGATGGTTTTGCCATGTCAAGTGTTTAGAGAGACACGTTATTTTACGTTAACTGCGCAGTGGTGAAAACCAATTCATTTCTGAGATGAGATAATCTCTGACAACACTTTAAATAGACAATTACAACACAACATTCGTAAAAGGATAACGAGAAAGAGATAGATAGATATACTTTATTGCGCAAAAACTTTACAGAAATATGTTTTACAGATTGATTATAGTACAATTTAGCAATCTCTTCCAGACAACCTTAAGGTAAAGAAAGATAGTTAATCATTATAATTTAACTCTGTTTTTTAATAAGATGCACTAAAGTGGCAGCTGTCGGCGAACTTTATGCAGGTACACATGCAGATAAATATTAGATCTTATGTGCACGACATAACGACGGTATAGAGTTGATGTGAATTGCAATATAGATATTATTGAATTGAATTGAAAATGTGTAGTCTAACGTGCTTTTATTTGTACCAATTTTTTTTCACTCATTTTTGAAGTTCCGCCATACTTCAGTTTTTTCAGCTTCCATAGTCAATCCGGTACTGGAACTTTGACACATTAAGTTCACTGCCTATCTGACTTACTATGCCACGCGAAGAATTAATGTGACAAGGCTATGAGGTGTAAACTAATGGTGCTGACTGTACACTGATCTAGTCACTATGTACGAAATAAAGTCGCTTCCGACCGTCTGTCTGTATGGTTGCTCAGAACTCATAACTTAAAATTACGCAATGCATTGGATGCGTTGTCTAACCAACTTCAAAAAAGGTAGGTTACGCAATTCGATCGTATTCTCTTCTTGCAGACCTAAATAGTTTATTTTTTAAGGAAACAGAAAAATTTCATTTCCCGATATCGATTCTAAACTTATTGGTGGAGGGTACTTACCAAAAGCTAAGAGATTGATACAACACGAAAATTCATCGCAAGGGGATTTATTTTTCTGTTCTTTTAAAATATTTAATGTTCGCTAGTAGGGTTTGCAGTACTATATATTATATTGTTTTAAATCATCTACTTTTCATTTCGATAGGCTCTGAAACTGTTATAAACTTTAAGATTTTCGCGTTCCATTTCAAACATTTAAAGTAATTTAACGGGTCAAAACGCGATACCATATTTATTTAGAAGTTAATACGAACTACTTACTGCCCGACGTTTCTTTTAGGTTGGACCAACCATGGTAGCAAGACCATCGCTTGTGGGTGACCACGGTTGGTCCACCCTAACCGAAACGTCGGGAATGTAAGTAGTTCGTATTAGCTATGAAATAAAAATGGCGTCAATGGCGTCGCGTTTTGAGCCGTTAACTCATCTTAAATGTCTGAAACTGTTAGTTGTTGAGACTTGTCTACACGCGCGGCGTATCTTGGGTAGCATTCGTATCGCTGCGATAGCCTTTGACCCAATGTGGTCTTTGCCCCGCACGCCACAGGAGGGCAATTACACATTGGTGTGGTCCGAGCTCCGATAAGACTTGCTCTTTGAAGTAGTGATGCCCAACCATCGTTAGTTCCGCTATCGATTTTTGGCCTTAAAACTAGTAACAATATCGATAACACAGGGCAACAATGATTTGGTTGCAAGCAAACCAATTGCTGTTTTAAACTAAAACCGGCGTAGGGTAAAATACGTCTATCATCTATAGTTTCTGAGATATTTCACTTCGAAATCTTAAAAACTGCCTTTTTTGGGTCTACTTTAAACAGGTTTAACTATTTAACTAATTATTTTTGGATATTTTAAATATATGCCAAAGGAAGCAAAGACCCTTGCCATGGAATTCATATTAGGTTTATTTATAAATTTAGTATAATTGAGAAAATATTTAAGTTGTCCTCAGCGGTATTATTTTTCATACAATTTATTAGATAATTTAAATTATATTTGAAATAAGAGAAGTATTTGTTTATTTTGTAACATTCAATTATAAATTAACTTGCTCGAAACTGTATATAGACCATGGTAAAGTTCCTAAAATTATTGAATCTCGTTTTTTTGATGCAAGTTTACCATAAATTTCGAGGTGTTAGAAAAATAATAAAACTAGATTCATGTTACAGCAGACAAATAGCTACAATTACCGTCAACTCGCGTTAAAGCAACATGCAAAACATCAAATTTTGTTGCCTTGTGTAATGCTATCAAGTAAATCGATACCATTTTTGTCAAACAATACTATTGGCTTTAAACAAATACATATCGACAGACTATTGATAGTATTGATATGACGTAAACTATCGACATATATGGTCAACTCTGTGAAAAAGTTCGTCCTACCTGCGGTAGCAAGAGGATTATTGAAATTGATTAATTAATTTATTGGGAGCAAGTACAGTATAGTATATGCAATAGAAAGTACATCAGACTACATCAGACTTTGGACTTTGTACCTAATGCCCTAATTAATTTATCGAACTGCATGTGTTGACGTGCTGTAGCCCGTAATAAAGTTACACGGTTGAAGCTATGAATAGAAGTTATTCTTTTTGATAGAATAAACTTTTAATACCAATATTTTTGACGTTCAAATTTCAGCTATTTTTTTACTTAATCATGTGAATTACAAAAGTAACAGATACCTATAAATCCTCAATACAAAAAGAAGATACCCACAAGAAACTCAGTATTTTTCAATTGTAAAGAATGCGACCTATAGCAGCGAAGAATCAGTGGGAAATGTGTATGGGCTGCTATGGAAATACGAGTATGAAACAGAATTCGAAAATTAACCGCAGGTTCTAAATAGAAACGTACAGACAAATGTATGTCAGACTACTTTGGAATACACTTTGGACTTTGCACCGCCATTATGTGTGCACGAGCACATACATATGTACATTGCTCTGATTCTATGGTAAAACAACGACGGTACCACAACACCCAGACTCGTGACAATATAGAATTGCATGTTCTTACCTTGACATGTTGTTGACCGTACCTACTTGGGAAAACCTTAATTTCAGGCCAGTTGATTGGTGTCATTTTCCTATGCGCTTATTTATTTGTTTCCCTATTTTCAGTGACTATTAATTATATTATTCGTTTCCTCACAAAATGATTCATCTTTTTTTGCGAAGTAGGGTATGTAAGGCTAGACATAATTAATGCAATCAATTTCAATGAGGAAGTTAAATTTGATTTCTTTTATTGTTATTATTTTCAAATTCACATTGGACAACATCACATACATTGTTCTGATCCTGTGATAAGTAGCTAATGAACCTGTGTTGCAGAGATCAGAAGGAACGGTGGTACCACAACACCCAGACCCGGGACAATATCGAAAAGTTACTATATTGACCTGACAGGGAATCGAGCCTGAAACTCTAGAGATGGCGCCAAACCAAAATCGGGCCAGCTCGTCTCTCGGCAAGTTTTTTTTACTTAGTTTTCAAGGCATGGTCCTCTGTTTATTTACAATTTAAATTAACAAACTCCATACATGAACCCCACACGTGTAGATGCATCTTAATAAATCCGTTAATAAGTGTGTCTGTTTATATGAAAAATGCATCTTTAATAACAACGTAAGCCGCGCATCCGATCGTGTGAACGAACTCTTATTTATTATTTTATTGAAACACGTTTGTATATTTTAAAGAAACCTGCGCTTCTTAAGGATATCCTAAAAATTGTTTACATTAATCTTCTGGGAATTTTCAAAAACTGTAAATTGGATTATAATTTAGTTAAATTATAAATACTAGGCACACATTATCTTTTTTTTATTATTTATTTTATTTTCAGTTTTAATATTGCATTATGTTTTGTTTATATTAAAAACAAATAGTTTAACGTTTATTTTTGTTTATGCGTAACAAAAATATATAAAGTAATTAATATATTTTCGTTTAGATCTTGATGTTAAATTGGCTACTTGACAGTTTTTAAAAAAGTATTGTAAAATGTGCGCCCGTTCATTATATATCCCAAGCAATTCGATTTATTTGGAAAAAAATTAAATAACCAGAGAAAAATAAGATTTGCGTAACATATTTAAAAAGCGCGCAAAAACGCCAAGTCACGTCACTGTTGCAATTATGACGTCAACGTTCTAGACATCGAACCGATAAGCATAGGAACGACTTAATTTAGATAAACGGAAAATGTTTCTATAAATTCTTAATACAGTTAGAGACACAATAATTCAATTTAATGGGTAAAATAGTCATTATTTCGCCACATTAAAATGAATAATTTTCGCCGACAGCTGTCATTTCCGAATTGCAATGGAGGTTTCCGTTTCAAAATAAAAAAAATACTAACTATGCTTTAAATTAAACAATAAAATAATTACTAAACTAATAAGCTAACATTTCTAACACTTTTCATATGTTATTGTTAACACTGTCAAGTTGCCAATTCATCGCCTGATTCATTACGCCAGATACATACCTAGTAGGGTAGATAACAAAAAAAATAGAGACACATATTTTTTATCCTGTAAACAAATATTTACTAAAATACATCGTGTTAAAAAATAAGCGCTACTTCACTTTTTCGCACATCTTTTACGAATTATTGACGTCAACATACTCCTCTACTAAACCTTGATGCGCTGTATCATCATATAAATATGTTTTTATTGCATTTCGGGAATCTGTGGAATAAATGGGTCATTGTTTTTAACACAGTCAATATGGAAAACTTTTCTATGCTGTCTCAGGTCTGAGTTGTGGTACCGTCGTTGTTTCTGATATCGTAACACAAGTGCTTAAGCTACACAACAGAATCTGAGCAATGTATGAATGTCGTCGAATATATTATTCTCCATTACCCTCCATTGAATCTTCATGATTGATGTTCGATAATAATCCTGCGCCTGTTCGCTATTGCTGTCAAAACAAAGTCTCTGTTTGCTGTAATTTTCTGCAACATCATAAAGTCAAAAACAACTTAAGTTCATTTCTCTATTGTTTTAACTCTAAAGTAGCGCCTAAATGATGCTTTGTTAACTCCAAAATTAATTAAACTGGCAGCTCCATCGCTGTCAAACTTTGGCGGCCATGTTTATTTTTTAAATTCCACTCAGCCATTTGGGCCCTTTATGTTCAAAGAGTACTTAAGAAGATGCTGCAGGATAGGCCATAGAGGAGTGTGCAGATGGTTATAAACGTGAAGATTTTTGAGAGTGCTTCACTCCGCACTGGGGAATCTCCACATAGTTTTAACACACAGAAAAAAAAATCTCCCTTTTCGGTGTGGGGCTAGAACCCTGCTCTTCTCAGTCGGACCGAACTCGTAGTGCGAGATCGATTCTCACCCTGGACAAATATTCTTAATTTGTTTCTATCAGTAATTTATTAAATTTCAATTATTGATATTATCTATAGGTTTGTTATGTATATGTGTGTTTATAAATATATTGAAGTGAACATTGCTCCACTGTTTGATTGCCATAACAAAAGTGATATATTTACATAGGGTTAGTGATATTATTCAATATTAATAGAAAATAATGTGTAACTTACACCGTTTGTGTTGTATATGTCCTTTTAGGCTTTACCAGTCGAGGTCCACCTCTGCACGATATTAATCTATGTCTCAGTCCACTACAGCAGAGAATTTCGACATTAATTAATTCAAAAGATCATCTGCAAAGTGGGAAGTTTAATAAACAAACTTGTGAACAGAACATCGTAAAGAAGGGCACTGTTCCAGAGATGCGGAGAAGCTATAGAGACAATATAAGGACAAATAAAGTTAATGAAAACAGCAACTATTTTCATGAACAAATGAACAACATTTTTATAGATCAGTTTACTTCGTTAAACGTTAAAGCGCAACATTTTGGAATATTTAATGCAAGTTAACATTAAATTAACGTAAAAAAAATTGCGTTAGTGATCTATTAAAAACGGTTTGGATAAGTAATTGACGTGAGTAATTAGTAGGACTGTGTGGTGTATTTGTAAATATGAATGTCTGCTCCAACTTACCTCTCGAAAGTAAATACCTACTTACTTGAGTACTTAAATGTTTCATCATTCATCAAAACAAAACTACATGACTTGGTCCAAAGTGAGTTACACATATCAATAAGCTAGACACGGGAAATAATTAATTGATTTTCTTACCGATATAAATAAATAATAATAATAAATATTGGACAACATCACATACATTGCTCTGATTCTGTGGTAAGTAGCTAAAGCACTTGTGTTACTGAAATCAGAAACAACGACGGTACCACAACACCCAGACCCGAGACAATATAGAAAGTTCGTTTCCCATATTGACCTGACCGGGGATCGAACCCGGAACCTCAGAGATGGCGCTTCGCGAAAGTCCGGCACGCTTGCCTCTCGGCTACGAAGGTCGTCTTGCTTGGTAGACAAAGGTTCCGAACTGTTAGTAAAGTCGCTTTGACAATCAATAACAATTAAAAATAATTTAACGGGTCAAAACGCGATACCATTTTTATTTAGTAGTTAATACGAACTACTTACTGCGTTTTGGTTAGGTTGCACCAACCGTGGTCACGAGCTGACTCAGCTCCGACACGTCGGGCAGTAAGTAGTTCGTATTAACTACTAAATAAAAATGGTATCGCGTTTTGACCCGTTAAATTATTTTAAATGTATAACAATTCAAAAGTGTAACCTACTTGAATAGATAAGTATTTGAGTTTGAGTTTGAAATACAGCCTCTCTCTTCATGTGGCCCTTCCTAATCCCTCCTTCGAGATGAAAGCCACAGTAAGGAGTGACGTCCGCGCCTGAGATCCCCATAAATGTTAAATGCCCCGGGACGCTCCGGGCGCCGATAGGGAGCGGGCTGGAATTTTTGTTTATGTTGCACACTATCAGGGTAAATGAAAAGTCAGGTGAAGCGTGAGAAGGTTGTGCGCAGTGGTTCCGTACGCTTGTAATTTGTGGATTTATACTCAGTTAATTTACCTTCAAAATCTTTTTATTTATATAGTTTAGATTCGTACCACTTAAGAATAGTCTTTATATAAATCAAATGATGTAACGTCCGGTTCGGAACTCCGAAAAGATATCGGCCAAGAAACTCAGTTTTTTTTTTACAAAATCAGCTAAACTTATATATACTAATTTTGCACCAAGACATAACGTTAGTTTATCAATTGTAAAAAAATATAGAATGAAGGCAGAAAGATATACAATGCTATTGGTAAGTTTAGTCAAAGTTAACCCGTGAAAGTAGATGATCACAAATTTACCACTGCATTCCTTATTTTTTTTAATTCGGGACATTAAAAGGTTTAGAGAAGTAACCAATTAATTACTTATGTTTTGAAATGTGTTTTGACCCTTATATTAATGTAAACTTATGTTAAATAGGTATTCAAAAATATCTAAGAAGTCATCCAGACTATGCCTGAAAGAGAGACTAACTTACACTAAAATAATTTTATGGGTCAAAACGCGACACCATTTTTATTTAGTAGTTAATACGAACTACTTACTGCCCGACGGTTCGGTTAGGTTGCACCAACCGTGGTCACGAGCTCACTCTCGACCACAGCAACATAAAAAAACATAAAAGCATAGAGTTAGTTCGTATTAACTACTAAATAAAAATGGTGTCGCGTTTTGACCCGTTAAATTATTTTAAATGTTTAAAATGGAACGCGAAAGTCTTAAAATTTATAACTTTCACTATTCTACTACCAGTAGGGTGATAATAGATTTTTTATATTTCTATTCTAAGAGGATAAATAATGTCAAAGAATAAACGAGTAGAAGTGCCATCATATGTTAACGCAATGTGCAGTATTTTTTGTTTAAACGATAAAAGAAAAAAAAACATCTACCAATACTATTTTTTTTAACAATGGTTTCAGCTTTACCCTCGAGTGCCCTAAAAGTGAGTGAAAAAGCCAAATGGAGCTTCACTCGTTCCCGAAAAATAAAGCTAAACCAAGCGAACACCGGGTAATCTCTTCGGAACAGAAAAGATTTCTTTGAACCCGAAAATGGGGATGTGAGTACATCGCCCTGATGGTCTAGTTGTTCACGTGCTTCTTGGGTTCGATTCCCGGATCAACCAAATTATGTTTGTTAGAAAATAAATTCTCTATAATCTACTTGATCTAAATAAACTACCTTTAGCATAGGTTAGTCCTTCGAGCCGGATCATGAACGCGACTCCACTATGACCTTGGAGTGAAGTTTCTTTTGACTGAAACTTATTATTATTTGCGTTTAATGTTATAGAAATAGAAATAGAAAATGTCTTTATTCATGTAAACTTTTACAAAAGCATTTATGAATCGTCAGATTATACTACCACTGTGTTCGGAATGTTGCTTCTATCGAGAAGAACCGGCAAGAAACTCGATAGTTACTCTTTTCAAAAACTTACAAAAATGGTAACATGCAAAAAAAAACATATAAACAACATGACTAGTTTACATAATTAATGCTATCAATTCCAAACATTTTTGTCGTTAATATAATCTTCTATTTTATAATACCCTTTCTTCATTAGACAATTTTTGATCAGAGACTTAAATCTATGCATAGGTAATGCAGTGATCTTTTCTGGCAGCTTATTAAAGATCTTCAGACTTAACCCCACAAAAGAATTGCTAATTTTATGAAGTCTTAGATGTGGAACAGCAAGTTTGTGTTTATTGTGACATAACAGATACGACTTTGAGCATAACATTTCAATACAAACTCCCTGACCGTACTTAAATACATTTGTAAACACCCAGACCGTAACGAACACAAGTCTTATTACACGAATGTTTGTCATGAGTGGGACTCGAACTCATATCCTTAGGTTCAAAAGCCAAGAGCACAAACCATTCTCATACTTTTGTTTTCAAAAGAGTTACTTGTAAGTAACTTGTTTATTTCATCATCACTGTATATCTTATCTTATCTTATCTTAAAGTTTCACTTAGGACGGGTGGACACATTTGTGAACATAAATTAAAAATAAATAAAAAAAGTAAAAGATACATTTTTTTTTATATTGCACTTCATGATTGACCTCATCCCACCTGATGTTAAGTGGTAATGAGGCCCTAGCTTAAGAGTGACAAGTACAGCATAATAAATATGTTACTGGACTTGTCGCCCTTACCTTGAAGGCTTGACCCCTGCTATTAATGTAGCACCCCCCAGGAGCTCTGGAAACCTTACTCACACGCAGGAACACAACAACACCGAAGTGATTGTTATTTGGCTGCGGTCTTCTGTAAGTTGGAGGTATTTCACCAGTCGGGCTGCTCCAGTTCGAGCGATAAATCGCTATGCCCTACCTCTCTTTACATTTTTCAATTACCTCTTTGCATAAATTTCACAAAATGTGTCATGTACAAATAATATTCAGGTCTGAATAGAATTACGCACTCTTGAAACCCACCGTCCTAAAAAAATAGATGTAGTTTATTTACACTGCGTGTCGATAACATATCTCATTAAATTAATTAAATAATAGGAAAATGGCTGCCATGGCTATTTTCGAAACATACTTTAAAAGATAAAACAAACACGAGCATAATAAAATTGCGACGTAAAATGTTAAGAGATTAATTTTGTCAAGCGCTCTATGAATCGTAAACATGAACGTAAAGTTGATGATTAATAACGATTACGTGTTCAAATTATATAATTAGGCCCTTCGCATACGGGTCGTAAGTGTAGTTGAGTAAGGTTTCCAGAGCTCCTGGGGGGTGCTACATTAGTAGCAAAGGTCAAGCCTTCAAGGTAATTATGCTGTACTTGTCGCCCTTAAGCCTTCTTAGACGTCATCCCACCTGATGTTACGTGGTAATGAGATTACGTCAAGCTTAAAACCCCAAGGTGGTATTCTTTCGCCCATCCTTTTTTCAGTATTTATAAACCTAATTTCCAATATTCTTGACTGCTCGTATCATCTGTACGCTGATGATCTACAACTTTATACCAGTGCAAAGGTGGGTGAGTTAACTTCGGCCATCTGCAAGTTGAACGCTAATCTGGATCGCATTCGTAGCTGGTCTCATGATTTTGGTGTTTCTGTTAACCCTGCTAAGTGTCAGGCTATTATCGTTGGCAGCTCCAGACTACTGGCCAGACTTCACGTGCCCGACCTAGAAACAATAAAATTTGATGGAACAATCATCCCTTACTGTGAGTCCGTGAAAAAACTTCATTTAGACTCCACTCTAAGCTGGTCTGTTCATGTCACTGAGGTTAGGCGCAAGGTGGTGGCTTGTCTGAGGAGCCTCTATCGCTTTAAATTCTTTCTACCTTTCACTACTAAGCTTATGCTTGTGTACACTCTAATCTTACCCATCATCGACTACGCAGACGCATGTTATCCTGATCTCTCTGAAACCCTAATGAAAAAACTTGATCGTCTTCAAAACAACTGCATCAGATTTGTCTTTGGGCTCCGTAAGTATGATCACATTTCTAATTTTCGCAACCAACTTAAATGGCTTCCGTTACGTCAACGTAGAAATACCAGGATACTCTGCCTGCTCTTCAATATTCTTCACAATCCATTGTCCCCATCCTATCTAACAAAACAATTTCAATATCTCTGTCAATCTCATGACCGATCTCTTCGCTCCTCAGACAACCTAAGCTTAAACATTCCTCGACATCAAAGTGACTTCTTCTCTAAGTCTTTCACTGTGCAAGCCGCTCGGCTTTGGAACGCTCTGCCCGCTGATATCCGACAATCCCTGACTAAGGGAATTTTTAAAAATAAAGTTCGTGAATACTTCTTCTCTCTCGCTAACAAGTAGGTAATGATAGTCATGAATTTGTCAATTGCTGAACCAATTTATTTATCTTCTGAATTTATAGTTATGTAGATATTTGTTTTTATCTATAAATTATTAATATTATGTAAATCTAAGTATACCTTCATATTTTATATATTATATTCTAATTAATTTATAAAGTATATGTATTATTATCGTATATTTAAAAGATACCGTAATGTTATTTTTAATGCTTAATTTATTGTTGTTTAAAATGATTTCTTTTTTTTTCTCCCATGTTACCGCACCCATATACAAACTATCTGCATGACCCAAGGGTTGACTGGTAGAGAATGCCCCTAGCATTAAGTCCACCTGTTGTACCTATTTGTGCAATAAAGTTTTTAAATAAAAAAATAAATAAATAAATAAATAAAATGGCAAATTTTTTTTTCTCATGCATTTCATGTCTCGATCTGAACTTCTTTTCTTACGATACGCTAACGCTACGGTAGCTTCATTTGCTTTATATAGAGACTATTCATAAGTATTACTAATGTAATCTATGTGAATAAAAAAATATTGACTTTGACTTTGACTTTGCTACTAAGCCGTGTGCGCACTGGTGTGCGCAGGATGTTTAGTATACGGATAAGAAAAACAAACAAGCCGTCTGCGAGGTACCTTAATATTCCGTATAGGATAAAAAAAACAAGTATATTCGAAAACCAAACCAGACTTCTAAATGCGAGCAAAGCCGGGAGCGATGAATATTAACGTTTTTGACACCTTTTTGGACCACCGATTTGATTTCTATATTGACCCGATTGGGGATTGAACCCGGGACCTCAGAGATGGCGTGCGGCCAAATTCCAACACGCTTACCGCTCAGCTACGGAAGTCGTCAATCCAAATTAAAAAGGTACAATTGATTTAAAATAAACTAATTCTCGTTGAACTAGTAACCCACATGTTTTGGCTATTATGACGTTATATTTACCGCTTATTCATGTTAATTAATGCGTAGTAAACAACATAAATTATAATAATAATACCCATACGGGATGATATCAGCTATGTAGTTCAAAACACATGTCCAATCGCGCAGACCAGGAAGCACGACCTCGAGAGATTTTGCTATTCTCGTATTTACTAAAACCGCACAACGAAAAACTCACTTTAAACCTAACACAAATAAATTCAAAATTGGACATCAAAAAGGCCATGAATGGGTGACAAAACTAAATTGAACTCTATTCAGTGCCAATTAGGTTTGGTAGTTGTGGAGTTTGCGAGTTTAACCTACCCACCACGTGTGTTGAATCGAGTTTTTTTCCGGCGCACGATTTTGATATCTATGCACGTGTAATAAGGATGTGTTTCGGTAGTTGTTTGTTTGTTTTTAAACAAATTTTGAATCGAGTGCGAAGGACATTATGTTATCGGCGCTTGTATTCAATACTACTTCTACACATGGCATAATGATAGCATTGTTTGTTATTTAATTATACGTACATTTCCGCAAATTAATTGGATTGTCATATTGCACGCGGTATTAGATGTCGTTGTCTGCCATGTTGGAAATTAATATAATTCAATTAAGAGCTATCTGATGCTCAGGATTTAATCTCTGTAGCTCGGATTTAATTAAGCTACTCTGAAGTCTTTAAGGAGATACGCATAATCAATTAGCGTTTAAGACTAATGCATTGTTATGTCGGCTGAACGGACTTTTTGAAGTCAATTTCAATAGAGCAACCTAATAAAGAGTTGGTATTTACATAGATGTTAATTCTAAGAATGTGTTGATAGGGCTTAACGATTTTTTTTTATGTTGCACTTCATGATTGACCTCATCCCACCTGATATTAAGTGGTAATGAGGCCCTTTTTTTTTTTGGGGGAGGAAATGCGTTTTCGCACCGTACCTTGGGGACGGCAGCGGCGTGTGTGGGACTCCCCCGCCCGGGAGGGGCGGGGACTACCCGAACTAAAAACTCCCCCCACGCTCTCATCGTCTTTGGTTGGTGCCATGGGTAAACGATAAAAACCATAACAGCCACGGCGCCAGGCGGAATGGTCTTTAGACCCCAACTCGCCCCTCTGGATCGGGGGGTAATGAGGCCCTTTTTTTTTTTTTTTTTTTTCGGGGGGAAATGCGTTGATGCACCGTACCGTCACCCCGAGGGAGGGCGACGGCGTGTGTGGGACTCCCTGCCCTGAAAAGGGCAGGACTACCCACTAAAACCCCCCGATTGGACCTCCATCGCCTTAGTAGCGATGCTGTGGGAGATCGGCTAAGCCTTGACTTCCACAACACCGCCGGCGGAATAGCCGCTTACGCGGCTCCGTCTACTCCCCCACAGTGTTCAAGGGGGAGACTGGGGATGGCCGGTCCAACGGAGCCATCCCCACTTCGCAGTGGGGGCCGGTGCAATGCCAGCTGAGGTGCCCTCACACCATCAGCTGGCCGGTCCCCACGCGGTAGCTGGGCGCGTTCGTATAGTCGCCGCGCCCTCAGCCGCCTTCTTCTGCGGCAGACGGGAGCGGAAGGATCGTCCTCCCGCTCCCTTTATGCGGCCTCCTTCTGCGACATGACGTCTTCGCAGAAGGAGGCCACCCCATACCATGCCGTCTCACTCCCAAGCATAGCCTCGACTATGCTAGGGAATGAGAGATTCGGCCCCACCAATGCACGCAGCGTTGCGCGCTGCGCATCCCAGGCGGGGCACACCTGCAGTGTGTGCCCGGCCGTGTCCTCCGCCGCGCCACAGTTTGGGCAAAACAGCCGTGCCGGACAGCACCTGCACTAAACGAAACGACATGAAGCCGGACTTGCGCTCGAGCCAGCGAATTATTGCTGGCCCGAGCGTATCAAGGGTCCACCGACCCGACGGGGCCACTTGCAGTGACTCCGCCCAGCGCCGGACCATTTCTTCGTGCGCCTCTCGGCGCACACGCGACAGGTCCTCCAGGTAGAAGTGCTCCCCGGAGGCCTTCCTTAGAGCCTGCCACTGATAGGCCCTCGCCAGTGCCTGAGCCTCAAACTCCCATGGCGGTGTCCCAGCGAGTGCACACGCCGCATCAAACCAACGGTACGGTATGCCCTGCACACTCGCTGGGCGATAGCTCGCTGAGGGCGCCGCAAAAACCTTTTGTTTTCCCGAATGTGGAGGGAGTCGGCCCAGATGGGCGAGCCGTTATGGGCCATACTGCGCAAAATGCCGGCGTAAAGTCGCCGGCATTTGGCCCTAGGACCCCCCACATTGGGAAGAAGCCACGACAGGGAATTCGCAGCCTTGAGTAGGCGCGAGGAAAGCGACGCAAAATGAGGCCTAAAAGTCCAGCGCTGGTCCAAGATGAGGCCCAGATATTTCATCTGGGCCCCGACCACCACCCTAACGCCCCCGGGTTAATGAGGCCCTAGCTTAAGGGTGATAAGTACAGCAAAATAAATCTGTTACTGGACTTGTCGCCCCTACCTTGAAGGTTTGACCCCTGCTATCAATGTAGCACCCCCATGAGCTCTGGAAACCTTACTCACACGCAGGAACATAACAACATAGAAGTGATTGTTATTTGGCTGCGGTCTTCTGTAAGGTGGAGGTATTTCACAAGTCGAGCTGCTCCAGTTCGAGCAATAAATCGCTATGCCCTACCTCTCTAAATTTTAATTCGTGAGTTAGATTTGGAAATAAAATGATTTATTTCTGCAAGTGGATTAACAAACATTCTTGCACGTCAATTATTTATTTCCTACTAATGATTTAAAATTGGTTCGGTTGAGAAGAAACGCCGCAACAAACTCAACAGATATCTGTTTTTAAAAAAAATATAATTATGACAACATAGTATGTAAATGAACAAAAAATATTATATAGGTACATTTTAATTATTCCACATATATTTATCATTATCATCTAAAAAAAGTCTTGTACAGTAAAAATTCATTCACATGCGAATACGTATTTTATGCTTCAACGAATAGATCAACAACACCCAGACCCGAGACAATGTAAAAAAGTTCGTTTCTCATATTGACCTCATTATTTATTTTATTTTATTTATTAATTTGATTAATTGATATGATATTTATTGATATAACAATGGATAATGATAAAGCGCATCGAAGTTCAGTGGATGGATGTGATGACGTCACTTTTTCGTGTAATATTTCATATAGTTTATATGAAGCGCGCTAAATGTTAACGCAATTTAGTAATATTTGTTTACATATCAAATGAAAGTGTTATCCATACTAATATTATAAGCTGGAGAGTTTGTTGGTTTGAACGCGCTCATTTCAGAAACTACTTCTTCAAATTGAAAAAATATTTTTATGTTGGTTAGTTTTTTCATCAAGAAAGGCTTTAGGCTATATAGCACCACGCTGTGACCAATAGGTAGGAGCCAAGAATCAATAAAAAATGTGTAAGAAACGGGACAGTACGCGTGCAAAGCGGCGGGCCGCTAGTATCTTATAACACTACAGACTCAACCCAGTCTGACTCGAACCTACTACCTATAACGTAAAACTTTCTTTCTTTCTCTTAACTAAATCCGAACTTGTATCCTTTATCAAAGTATTTAAATAATGCTAAGCTTTGTTGGTAATTAATTTAATTTCATATATTTATTTCTATTTGTTTATATCATAAATACTTTATGGAAATTTATATATTTATTTATTATATAGGTATTTATTTATTTATTATAGTTTTATTTATCTTTACGTATTTTTTTTTATATTTTTATCTTGTTATGGTATTTATATTGATATTTTCTTTTAGTATTTTTCTCAAACATTTTGCACGGCTGTACCCGTTTCTCGATGTCTACTATTTCCTCTAACTAAAGGTTGTCTGGAAGAGATTGCTCTCTAGCAATAAGACCGCCAATATTGTTCTTAAATATGTCTGTAAAACCAATTTTTGTGAATTTTCTGTGCAATAAAGTGTATCTATCTATCTATCTATCTATCTATCTAAAGTATAAACTACTTATGATTGGTGTGCATTCACGTACATTCAAATAGTGCCTCCCAAGAAGCTGAGACGTGGTCTAGTCGCCGGAACGATGCGGACAGATAGTATTTTACGATACACTCGTAAAACTGAGAACGGTCTGAATACAGAAACAGAGCGAGGTGAATCTAACCTTAAAATTTTGTGAGGTCAAGGCCCTAGAGAAATGACATCAAAAATAGTGCATAGTCAAAGTAAAATAGTTCTATATTCTGTTGAATCGTCATTGGATACAATGCAAAGTGATTCTACTGCCGGTTAGGAATCTATATCTACCGAGGAGGCACAGGTAAGAAATTCTGCAGATTTGTTACAGTATCTGTATCTAAATCATTGCTATGTGCAGACCACTGTATATTTTTGTTATCACTTGTGATGAAACAAGTACTCAAGTATTTCTTTTTGAAAGGTAAGCTGGTGCATTGGCAAAGGCGGTTTGGTATCTATTCACAAGCAAGACGTATCAACATCACAGGCAATCAAGAGATGGTAACAGTGGAGACACTTAACTCATAGGTACTGATAACACTAGCAAGAGTCAGAGTACTGTGTAGAGTCCACAAGGGATCCCGCCTCCCCCACAACTGCGCAGCGTTGGCCACAGAGGGGGTTTTAGTCTGTGCGAGCCCGACACATCCCCTCTGTTCCCCACAGAGAGCGATGGTGCGGTAGGCATTTCCCCTCAAACAAAAAAGAAAGTACGTAATCTGTCTAGATATCAAATCTGAACACTTACTGTATAGATAGGTAGATAGATAAACTTTATTGCCCAGAAAAATTTACAGAAATTGGTTTTACAGACATAATCTAGTACAATTTAGGCGGTCTTATTATACTTACTGTATTTTATGCACAAGGATTAACATACATCCATTCGGGATCACACACGCGTGAAAACTGGGTATTTAGTTAATGACGAAAACTCTTTTAAGATGAAAAACTCCTTTGAAATTGGATTGAGATTATTTTTACTTCATCGCGCTAAGCATTAGAAGCGATTATTGCTTAAATCTTCCTTGAGCTATCTTCAGAAGGCGAAAAGTTTCCTTTACAAAATGGGCACTTCAGCTCGCCCCCACGGTTAGGGTAGCTCGAGTGGGGTAGTTAGCGTTTCCCATGCTAATCAGATGGGAAGTTTACTGTTGGATAGCTAGTGCTGAGTGGCTCAAGATTAAGGGACACAAGCCTAAAAGAGAGGGAAAAGGAAGACTTCTTCTATCCCTTTCACTCGAATACGTCTTATGAAGATTATTTGAATGGTGAAAACACATGAAGGTAAACCCTTGCAGTTCAATTTTAGTTTTTATGCGGGCGACATAAGTGCGGTACAAAGTCCAAAGTGTGTGACGTGCTTTCGACCGTACCGTGCAAACGGATCTGACGGTTTCAAATAGTGTACATAGTTACAAAATTAGATATTATAAAACTTCTAAAAATGTTTCCCTGTTGGATCTTGGACATTTCTTTTTTAGGGCTCCGTATCCAAAGGGTAAAAGCGGCACCTTATTACTAAGACCTCGCCGTCTGTCCGTCCGTCTGTCTGTCAGCAGGCTGTATCTCAAGAACCGTGAGAGCTAGAAGTTGAAATTTTCACAGATTATGTATTTCTGTTGCCGCTTTAACAACAAAAACTAAAAATAAAACACAATTATTATTTAATTCGGCTAAAAAATCACGTTTCTTGTATGGGAACCCCATACAAGAAACGTGATTGACATGTTGAATGGGTTTTGTGCTTAATGTTAAATAATGGCAACAGGTAAACGCTTGAAATATCAACAGAATATTTAATTGTATTTTTAAGATTATAATATTGTAAAATATATGTTGTACATTACCATGCAAAATTCCTCCGAAAATTGGTTTGAATGAGATCTAGTAAGTAGTTTTTTTAATACGTCATATACTTACCTTTAATTCAATCAACTCCAATACAAACTTTTATGGACTGTCTACGGAATCCTTAATGAGCGAGTCTGACTTTTTACTAATTTGGTTGGTTTAAATAGTGGACCGTATACTAGTAGATCCGACCGTGGATCGAACCTGGGACTTGCGACGACGCGATGAGATCGCGCGACTCCTAAGTCTCCTCGGCTACGGGGGTCTCTCTTAGAGTACCGAGACTAGTCTCGATTTGATGCTTACTACAGTAAAATTTATCCACTTTTATCCCTAACGTGTACAAGACGGCAAAACCTAGTATTCAAATAAATTGTTGCTCACGTTAAACCGTGTCCGACCCAGATAATTCCTTTAAAAGCTTAAAATTGTGTACGTATTACATTTTCAGCGTCAGCATTTCTGAAAACAACATCACAGTGCTCCGCCCAATTTTCCACGAAAATCCGGAAAATTTCCATGGAAAAATTTAATTTCACGGAGAACCTCAATGGGAGTGTCCATTTTTTGGCTCATTACGCGGGAGAAAGTAGGAGGGGGGGGGGGGGGCTTTGTCAGCGGACCTGCACCCACTCATCACATTTCGCAGTTTTGTGAACATTTTGGAGCCAAGGTTGGGAGGAAATGGAACGTTTAATTGAGCTGGAATTTCAGAATGCTTTATACTAGTGACTTAATTCAATTAGAAACAAAGAAAGAAATATTTTGACCTTAACAACATACTACAAGACAAAACATTTTATGATCAATTCGGGTCCTCCTCAGCAAATGCTGCCTCAGGCCCTAGCCTTAATTCTAAAACCACAACAGCGCTGGTATTCTGGTGGAACCCACCTGCTTAGAGTAATAACTAAAGTCTTTGTTATTGTGTTATTTTTCCACAAAAGCAAGTAGTGACAGATATTCAAGGATTAAAGCTATTACGAGAAAAGAAAAAGGAAACGTTGATAATACTCAATGGACCAACAGGAGATGACTAAGGCCCGATTCCAATATTTGGAAAACGATCCGTCTATTATAGTTGCGGAGGCGTAAGCTAAAATCGACAGACGGACGATTGATGACAGCTGATATGGAAAGTAAATCATGGAGCGGTATTAACGACTCGTAGTCGGTTAGAGAAAAACGGCTAGTCATTTTTGACACATCACGAATCGTAAAATATTGGACCCGGGCATTAATAATAACACCTGTACCTGTTAGTAGGTATACATTTCTTTTTTAATATTGATTGGTATTCTGTACTATAAACCAAAATATTCGTATGTTGTATCATACATGATACGATTTACGAACCAGTTGGAAGAGCAGCACGCGAGTCACGTGAGTTGGAATCATACACTGCAAAAGAAAATAAAAGATTTTTCTGTTTCTTTAAATTATTTAAAGTTTCCTAGAACGGCGTATTTGTAGTAAGTACTCAGAATACTCATTAATCTATTCTTAATATTTGCCTTCACTCTTCTCTACGAAACAACTTGCAAGTGTACAGGAAAAAAACAAGGAATGCCATATAAGGCTCCAAAATCGGGTTATGACACCAACAGTTGCATTAACTTTTGTATTTTCACTGCATCAATGATAAATTATGCGCAAAAAACATGCGCAGTCAGGCCTCAGTGCAACGGATCACGTTGTATTTTCAAATGCTCATTTCTCGATGTTATTCCCTGTACTCTTCACTTGCTTAGCAATCGACCTTACTGTGTAATCTTGTCACGCTCTTTAACGCGTCATGAACTTTGGCGGGTATTCTAAACCTTAGTTCGAGCCGACTTTCGCACACGAACAACTTGAAGACAGTCGTGTTCGCACAAGACACATTACGCGTCTTTTTGCTTTCGAAACTTAGGGATGTTAGGAGCGACAATATCGATATCCATACTTCATGATAAGATAGCCCGAAGCGCAGTATCTCATGACTCACGTTTATTTCATATTTTTAAGTCTTCTTTCTGGCAGCTTATAAAACATCTTTAGACTTAACCCCTTAAAAGTCTTAGATGTCCTCCTCTTCCTCCTCGGATCGCAATAGCGTATAGACGTGTCGACAAGGTTTCGTTTTCGTGTCTTTGAAATAAATCAAAATTTTAATTAAAAACTTAAAATTATTCAACCAAAAGTACCAGGCGCTAATAACACCCGAGAGCTACCACAGCAGGACCACGCTACAAGAGCGAGACAGCAATACGACGCATTCATACTGCACAGCCCGTGCGCAGCCCGTCGTCCATCCAAAAACAGAAGACCTCTGTGCGCTCACAACAAGCGTCATCCCGAGCTCAAGGTAATTTTGTCATTACTTAAACAGTGAATACGGCTACGAAATCTGCGAACTTAAGCACTATGCAACGTCTACGAAGAAGTCCGCCTACAAATAAAATACAACATACCCATTCCGACTCAGATGTGTCTAAAGTAGACGAATATGTTGATACGCAACCTTTTGTCAGCCAGCGAAGCAAAAGAAGAAGAGAATCTGATGAAGAAAATTTATCTAGTTTTAGGAAAGAAATCATACAAATGCTTTCAGAAATGAAAGAAAATCAAAACTCAATATTAAACAAATTGGTTATCGACATTGCTGAGATTAAAGTCCAAAACACAAAAATACAGCAAACCAACCTAGAAATTGAAAAAGCCATGGAATTCATCTCAGCCCAGTATGACAAAATGTCGTTCAAAATGGATTTCTTGGAGAAAGAACGCAAGGAGCACATCCAGCAAATCTCAGAACTTGAAACTAAATTAGAAGAAATACAGCGAAGCATGAAGTCAACTACTATTGAAATCAGGAACTTACCTATAGAAAAAAAGATCAAACCGGATCTAAGCAAAATTGTGTTGAACACATGCAAAGCCCTAGACGTCACTGTGCAGGACAATGAGATAAAAGAAATCTTCCAAATAAAGGGAAAATCCGGTAAGTCTACTATTGTTGCAGATTTCACAAGAACCACTCTGAAACAAGAATTGGTTAGAAAGTCCAAAGACTTTAACAAAAAACACCCCAACCAAAGACTTAATACTCTGCACCTTGGACTTGAGGGTGGGCCGATCCCTGTTTATATTTCGGAGGCACTCACTGGCAGGGGAAGAAGGCTTCTATTTCTTTCTCGTGATTTTGCTTCTACAAATGACTATAAATATTGCTGGACATCAAATGGAAAAATATTTATACGAAAAAGTGATAATACTCCGCACATTGAAATAAAACAGGAACCCGATCTAGCAAACCTAAGAAAAAACCAATGACTAGTAAACCGCGTGTATAAATTTATTGGCCTTGCTGCCACTGCTATTGCTTTTATTTTGGGGATCACTGTACAATATTGCGTCTTTGTTATTCCTTGGTACTGTACTAAACACATTTATATGTTTTTTCTTGTTGTGAAGCTGTGTATTATCTCTATATGCTACATCTATAACACTTGGTTTCATCATATTACTCTGCCTTTTTTTTATTCATTTATCTATATTACTCGTATAATCAATTTTATCATACGTTACCCCATCTACTGTAACCGACCATCGAATTTGTCTTGTTTGTCTTACCGTTACTATGGCTAACAATAATTCTCCTATAAATACAAGTGAAATCGACAACATATCAATTGGTAAAGCCTATTTATGTGACCCAGAATCTTGTAAAACGATAATCAACCAACAGACTTTTTCAAAATCGCTTAAGGTTCTAACGCAAAATATCAGAAGCATAAATTGTAATTTTGCTGCATTTAGGGTCTTACTGGCTAGAATTGATGTTAATTGTGACATATATGTCCTAACAGAATCATGGAACTCGAAAGCGATAACATATCCTAATTTAACAAGTTATAATATATATTTTACCTCAAAAAATAAAAACCAGAACGATGGCGTAGTACTTTATATTAAAAATGAGCTGAACTTCGCAGTTGAGGAGCCATCATTTGAGGATGCATCAGTTCTTTGTATAAAAACCAACCTAGACACCGTCATCATCGCGATTTACAGATCACCTTCTGTGCGAAATATTACTGGTTTCATAGATTCCCTTGACAAAGTTTTAACTTTATATAGATCCTATCAAAATGTTGTAATCATAGGAGATATGAACATTGATATCAAAGACAATAGCATTGATAATAACTCTGAGGAATACCTAAACCTGCTGTACTCTCATGGTATCCTGAAGGGTCATGCTTACCCGACAAGGGAAAATAATTGTCTTGACCACTCAATGATAAAAGCAAGGAACCCAGTTATAACCCTTGTCTTAAACGCTCCGCTAACGGATCACTCTGCTGTCTTAACCTGTATCAACACTAAAAATAACCTATCCTCCAAACAAATTATCACAAAAACCAAAGTTAACTATGATGGAATCCTTTCTGACATAAAAAATACAAATTTTGAAAATATTCTCTCTTCTAATGATGCCACATGGGCTGCGGAAAAATTAACCAATTTACTTTCTACTTATCTATTAAATCGCACAATCAAAGTTATTACACCAAAGAGAACTCAATGCCTTAAACCCTGGATAACACCAGGGCTCTTACGTTGCATGAGGAATCGCGACAGAATGCATCTAAAATTTAGGTCTCATCCAAACAATGTTGTACTAGAGGTTACATATCGACGATATAAAAACTTTTGTAATGATCTGCTGAAAAGACTTAAAAGGATACATGAACAAAATGAACTACAAAAACATTCCAAAAATCCAAAAAAACTCTGGAGTACAATAAAGGATATTGTTCACATTAGGCAACAAAAGTCGATTCCAAGTGACTTGCTTAGGATAGCTGACTCCCCACAAACATCAGTCAACGATGTTAACAACTTCTTTTCCCAAATTGGAAAAAATCTGGCCAATAAAATACTTCCTTGTACACACCTTACTATGGAAAACCAAATTAGATGCAACAATTTACCCACTCCACTACGTTCAATGACACTATTCGATGCTACTGAGGACGAAATAGCAGCTATCATCCGCAACCTAAAAAACGACAGCGCTACTGGTTGGGATGGTATATCGAATAAGCTGTTAAAACTAGCACTAAAATATATTTTACCACCGATTACTCACATAGTTAATCTATGCATAAAAACAGGAGTATTCCCAGGAGTGTTTAAAGTATCCATCATAACCCCAATTCATAAAGCGGGTAAAAAAGATTGTGTAGATAACTACCGACCAATATCCGTCTTACCGGCTTTATCTAAAATTGTAGAAAAGATACTGAATAAAAGACTGCTCAACTACATGGAAAAACAAAATTTTATTTCAAAAAACCAGTATGGATTCAGATCAGGTAAATCAACCGCTGATGCCGTAACTGACATATCAAACCACATAGCTTCAAACCTTGATCAAAAAAACAAGTGTATAGGTATCTTCTTAGATATGGCAAAGGCGTTCGATACTGTCTCCATTCCACTCCTCCTTTCTAAATTAGAACGGATTGGTATCCGTGGTACAGCTCTTGACCTGTTTAGAAGCTACCTATCGGACAGAGTCCAAAGAGTAAAGATTGGTAGCTTCACTTCTGGTGATGAGCATGTGACTTTTGGAGTACCGCAGGGTAGCGTCCTCGGCCCGAGCCTTTTTCTTGTCTACATAAACTCCCTATGCAACCTGGACTTAAAAAATTGTAGAATTTTTACTTTTGCGGACGATACAGCAATGGTATTTCATGGAAAAACGTGGAGTGAGGTTACATCTGTTGCGGACGATGGACTGTGGGAAGCAACTCAGTGGCTTCGTGCAAACGTACTAACTTTAAATGAGTCCAAAACAAAATTTGTAACTTTCGGTAAATCAAATCGAGACATTCCAGCCTCGTTTTTGATCAAAGTCCATACGTGTTCCCGGAGAACTGCAGTATCCTGTCAATGTGTAGAACTTGAGCGAGTCGCAACAATCAAGTATCTTGGCGTTATACTCGATCAAACACTCACATGGAAGCCTCACATCGACATGGTTACTGATAGGGTTCGAAAACTCATGTTTGTATTTAAATCTATGCGTTATATTGCAGACTATAAACTTATAAAAACAATTTACTATGCTATGGCGCAGTCAGTCATTTCATATTGTTTGGTGGCTTGGGGGGGTGCAAACAAAACAAATATGCTCAAGATTGAAAGAGCTCAGCGAGCGCTACTTAAAGTAATGTCATTCAAACCATATAGATTTCCAACACACGAATTGTACAGTATGTGTGACGTACTTAGCGTTAGACAATTGTTTGTTCTCCAAAGCATTCTCGTCCAGCATAGAAAACAAGAATATTTTGCAACGGATACGTCAACTCGTAGGAAAAAAAAAGTATGCCCAAATACTAATACTAAAACTACCTTTATAAAACGATTCAATAGCTTTATTGGCCCCTTCCTCTATAATAAGATAAATAAATCAATTGACATATATCCACTAAATTCCTTTGACTGCAAGCATGTGATGACTAGTTGGCTAAAATCACTTTCATATGATGAAACCGAAAATATCTTCAAGGTGGCAAAATAGAATAATAATAAAGAACTATATACAACGTGTAACGGAAAGGGTATAACAATATCAAACATACCAAAGCAGTTAACGGTTACAAACTGTATGGGACCATTTGTAGCTGTGTACGCGCATTTATTGCTTCAATATTTTTTTTTGAAATATCAGTCAAATACAAGTCAAAATTTTGACTAAGTCACGCTTGCACAACACTATCACAGTATTCACGGTGTAACAGCTGTGGGGTCAACAACAACAATCAGCTCACACTGCACTCCTGGTATTCAATTAAATAATCTTATATGGGTTCCAGATATTTATTTTCATACATTGTTAAATTTCTTATGATTGGGGATTATAATCTGTATTATTATTTCCCTTTTAACAAACAAAAAAAAAACGAACAGTAACTAAGCTAAACTAGTATCTCCTAACTTTTATAAATTTTTGTAAATATGTGCAAATGTAAGATGACAAACAGTGATCAATGTAGTTTCAACATATTTTGTCATGAGGGCGTACAAAAAGAAAATTTATTTGAATATCGAATGCCGTGCAGATCGTAAGAGTGAGTCAAGGAAAAGTAAATGTTGATTGTAACACTGAATCGAAAACTAGGCGTTTTCGGTTTCACATTTCCAACTTGCTATAACAACACCTTTCTCGTAAGGAATAAAGAGGTTATGAGCGAGCTAGTTGACATTAAGGATTGTGAAATGTAACTTCTTCAGTTCTAACAGTTACAAAATGATATCAACAAATCTGTCGTATCAAGAACTATCTTATCCCAGTGATTCCGGCTAAAAAGTATTTTTTAAATATTTATCAAAAATATTTAAATCAAAAAAATAAGCGGTGCAATATTTAATAAACAAAACTATTCCACTAAATTAGTTAACTTATTTTTTAAATGAACCCTAAAAATGGGCGGGTCTCGTGGCTATGATACTTTACTATGGCCCTGGTACAAAAATAGTGCTATTTTTTAAAATGGGTTCTGCATTTTAATTTATTTCGTTCCTACAATTTCAACAATAATAAAATTATGTTATTAATGATGCGATTCTAATACCAACATTTAAATTATGTTCATGACCCTTCAGTATTAAGATTTTTCTCAAATTGTATTAAATAGGTACTTGGTAACATTATGTTACAACTGTGTGCCCCATACTGTAAAACTATCAGGCGTTTTCTTCCTTTATTTAGAACAGTTCGTAATTGCATTAAAGGCTTTTCAAGCAAAAATACGATAAATCTTATCGTATACGTTATGTCCAAAAAAATAGGAATAAAGAGGTTATGAGCGAGCTAGTTGACATTAAGGATTGTGAAATGTAACTTCTTCAGTTCTAACAGTTACAAAATGATATCAACAAATCTGTCGTATCAAGAACTATCTTATCCCAGTGATTCCGGCTAAAAAGTATTTTTTAAATATTTATCAAAAATATTTAAATCAAAAAAATAAGCGGTGCAATATTTAATAAACAAAACTATTCCACTAAATTAGTTAACTTATTTTTTAAATGAACCCTAAAAATGGGCGGGTCTCGTGGCTATGATACTTTACTATGGCCCTGGTACAAAAATAGTGCTATTTTTTAAAATGGGTTCTGCATTTTAATTTATTTCGTTCCTACAATTTCAACAATAATAAAATTATGTTATTAATGATGCGATTCTAATACCAACATTTAAATTATGTTCATGACCCTTCAGTATTAAGATTTTTCTCAAATTGTATTAAATAGGTACTTGGTAACATTATGTTACAACTGTGTGCCCCATACTGTAAAACTATCAGGCGTTTTCTTCCTTTATTTAGAACAGTTCGTAATTGCATTAAAGGCTTTTCAAGCAAAAATACGATAAATCTTATCGTATACGTTATGTCCAAAAAAATAGGAATAAAGAGGTTATGAGCGAGCTAGTTGACATTAAGGATTGTGAAATGTAACTTCTTCAGTTCTAACCGTTACAAAATGATATCAACAAATTTGTCGTATCAAGAACTATCTTATCCCAGTGATTCCGGCTAAATAGTATTTTTTAAATATTTATCAAAAATATTTAAATCAAAAAAATAAGCGGTGAAATATTTAATAAACAAAACTATTCCACTAAATGAGTTAACTTATTTTTTAAATGAACCCTAAAAATGGGCGGGTCTCGTGGCTATGATACTTTACTATGGCCCTGGTACAAAAATAGTGCTAATTTTAAAAATGGGTTCTGCATTTTAATTTATTTCGTTCCTACAATTTCAACAATAATAAAATTATGTTATTAATGATGCGATTCTAATACCAACATTTAAATTATGTTTATGACCCTTCAGTATTAAGATTTTTCGCAAATTGTATTAAATAGGTACTTGGTAAAATTATGTCACAACTGTGTGCCCCATACTGTAAAACTATCAGGTATTTTCTTCCTTTATTTAGAACAGTTCGTAATTGCATTAAAGGCTTTTCAAGCAAAAATACGATAAATCTTATCGTATACGTTATGTCCAAAAAATTGGTTGTCTGTAAAATCGGTTTACAGACGATAATTTTACGTAAGAACGCCGAAAAAACATAATAAAGAAAAAGTATTAATTGAAAATTACATTTTAAATCCTCAAACTTGACCATGCAAAGTAACGGAGCTACCAGAAATCCATGAGTATAAAAGATTTTTTTTGTTGCTAGTTTTAGTAAAATAATATTGAACCCTAATATTGATTGTCACAACTTTGTAGTTGGAATCTCACAGTAAGAGAGAGACAGAGATTAGAATAGAGAGAGTGCTAAAAATGTGATTCAGAAATGACTACTTGTACTGTTTTCTCAAGCATGGAATAGTCATAAGAGAAAAAGAGACAGATGACGTTCAGTACGTACACTCTTTCGCAGCCGTACACACTTTTAAAACGTCAGTGAATCTATTGTAATGCTACAAAATTCAATAATCAATATTTAGACGCAAGTTCATACTAATTCTGAAACCTATTAAATTTTGTCTATTAATATTTTCCTTACTCTAAGGTTGGAATCGTCGAAAGAGTTGGATGTACCTATTATGCTATTAATTGAAATATCACAATGGTGGTTCATCTTTTAGTGTTTACTGAATCACATCTGAAATTTGTTGGTTTAGCGTTTCTCATTTTGACACTTCAGTTACGTCGTTGTGTTGTCGTCGCCGTGACAACATCTCGTGTTTTTGCCTTTCTGGATTACCTACTTCCTACGGATAGCCTAGTGATATTTCGTGATGTCTTTGAGCAATCAAGAATATTCGAGATGATTCTCTATGTCGGAGCAACCGACGGCAGCCTGATGGCCGACCGAGAGCTAGAGAAAGAGATTTACGAAACCATTGGATTGGGTGAGGAGGTCGTATCAGCGGTGACCGCGCTGGCCATGTGCCAGCGCGGTCACCAGACCTCACTCCGTTGGACTTCTTCTTGTGGGACTACGTTAAAAGGAAGATGTACGCTGTAGCATGCTCGTCAAGGGAAGAGATGATAGAAAGCATCAAAGCCGCGTTCTGTACAGTGACACCACAAATGTTACATAATGTTCGCGCATCTTCATATCGGCGAGCTGGTTTATGCATCCAGCTTCAAGGACAATACGTCCTATTTTGAACCGTTTCTCTGAAAAGTAAGTAAATAACTTTGTTCTAAATCCTCAATTTATCAATTAGAATTTGGTTTTCAAGAAATAAAATAAACTATGTAAAAAATTTTACTTACGTAATTAATAATAACAAATTGGTCTTTATGCCACGTTAATAAGTCCTCATTTCGTTTGTTCCAGGTGTTTCCATAAACGTTCGCTACAATGTACCTACCTAGTGACAACGCCGATTCCTCTGTGCTAAGCCGCCCAAGCAAGCCGACACGCGCTCACGCCGAAAAGTACTAGGCGCGCATGTCGAGGAAGGAGGTGGAGAAATTCAGGATCGCAGTGATTGTAGTGAAGTGATAACGTGATTTGGGGTCGCTGACCTCAATAGTGTTGTGATGCGTTTGTTTACGTTTTAGTCAGTCATTATAGTTGAATCATTTTTTATTTCATAAAAACAATAAAGTGTTTATTTTAACTCGGGATTTCGTATAAAGAATCTATACAAGGTATAGTATCCACCTACTTTACATTGTTACCCCCTTTCCGTTACAGGTTGTATAATAATACACAGCATAGATATGTAATATATATATATATATATATATATAGATATTTACATAGTTTTATTATTTATATGATATATTTAAATGTATTTTAATTTATTAAATTGTTGCATGTTATTTATTTATTTATTTTTACTTTTTATATGAAATCAACTTTGTTGCATTTATTTAAGTAAGGTACACATCATCTCACCGAATATTAACATAAACATTTACAGTCTAACATATTGCGATATATTGGAAATGTATAATATAAATTCATTAGGAAGAAACCTAGTACTTATAGCACAGGCTCGGCCTAGTTTAAGTACTAGTATGTTGTTTACAAAATTTGAAAATAAATATGTAATGTTAGTATAAAAAGTACACTAGCTGTCGTAATACGAAAGTTCCTAGTTTTAGTAGTTGCAGAATACCTTGCCGCATTCCCTCTCACGCACTGTAAATCGTATGTCCAAGCGATAAAATTCACTGTCCAATTGCACCCATTAGCGCTGTAGGTACTAATTTGCGTAGTGCCATCGATGTCGTCCGAGGGATTGAGGCAGGTCAATAATAAAAATGAAGGACCAGTCTAATGAAATGTACCCTCTTTTTGTGTATAAATATGTGTGTCTTAGCATAAATATTTAAAGTTTGTATTCAAATTGTATTTCTTGAATTTACAAATAAAAGTATTATTATTATTATTATTATTATTATTATTATTATTATTATTATTATTATGTGCAAAAGCAGGTTTGTGTTTCTTTCTCTTGTTAAAATTATGAAATTCTTACTTCTTGTAACAGAATGTAAGTTTTTGCGTACATTAACAAGATGTAGTGTGAAACCACTGTTATTTTGACAACCTCCGTAGACGAGGAGCGAGCGGGCCGGACTTTGTCGTTGCGCCCTGCCTGTGGTCCCGGATTTGATTCCCGGTCGGGTCAATCTCATGACCGATCTCTTCGCTCCTCAGACAACCTAAGCTTAAACATTCCTCGACATCAAAGTGACTTCTTCTCTAGGTCTTTCACTGTGCAAGCCGCTCGGCTTTGGAACGCTCTGCCCGCTGATACCCGACAATCCCTGACTAAGGGAAATTTTAAAAATAAAGTTCGTGAATACTTCTTCTCTCTCGCTAACAAGTAATGATAGTCATGAATTTGTCAATTGCTGAACCAATTTATTTATCTTCTGAATTTATAGTTATGTAGATATTTGTTTTTATATATAAATTATCAATATTATGTAAACCTAAGTATACCTTCATATTTTATATATTATATTCTAATTAATTTATATAGTAATGTGTATTATTATCGTATATTTAAAAGATACCGTAATGTTATTTTTAATGCTTAATTTATTGTTGTTTAAAATGATTTCTTTTTTTTCTCCCCTGTTACCGCACCCATATACAAACTATCTGCATGACCCAAGGGTTGACTGGTAGAGAATGCCTCTAGCATTAAGTCCACCTGTTGTACCTTTTTGTGCAATAAAGTTTTTAAATAAATAAAATAAATAAATAAATACGGGAAACTAACTTTTTTATATTGCCTCGGGTCTGAGTGTTGTGAGACCGTCATTGTCTTTGATTTCTGTAAAACTAGTGCTTAAGCTACTTCCAGGGGGGGAGGTGTACCCCTACCTGGCGCGTCCCCCGGTGGCGGATAGGGGAAGCCGTCGGCCGCCGCCCGGAGGGTACTCCCGCTTACAGGGATGCCCTGCGGACGGCGGCCGGGGGTCGGAGCGTAGCTCCCGCGGACCAAACGCATTGGGGGGGTGGGGTAGGTGGGTTGGGGAATGGGGAATACCGTCTTCTGCTGCGCTTCTCAGTTTTTCAGAAGCGCAGGGGAGGGCGAGGCGTCAATTGGGGGGGGGGAGCTCGCCCGTAAACGAGCAAACACGACGATGGCTTCGAGAAAAAAGAGTATATTACCCCAGGAGGGTACCTCCGGCTCTGCCGGAGGAGAATCCCTCGGCGTCACCCCTTTGGGGAAGACGTCCAAGCCCCACCGTATTCTGGGGGGGGCAACTCAAGCCACGGGACCTTCGGGCCCCTTAACGACGACCACAGCATTAGCACAACGGACTACTGATGAACCGGAGGTGGAGTACACCGAATCCGAATCGCTCACGGGGGATAGTGAGATGTCTACGGAAGAGTTGGAGTATATGCGGGCGTATGTGGCGTTAAGTGAAGGTCGTCCATATCGACCCAGGCGATCCAGGATCCGCAAAAAAGAAGAAGTGGCGGCCGGAGAAGAGGAGGGGACGGACACCGAAGACGACTATATTTCCGGTGCGTCTGAAACGGACGTGTCGGAAGAGGCGTCAGAAGAAGAGGCGTCAGAAGAGGAAAAAGCTCCGGCGACCCGGCGCTCGCAGCGAGTACGCGACCGAGCACGAACGGGCAGCTCGTCCGGAGCTTCGGGTGAAGAGGCCAGCTCCCCTTCTGGGCGTAAGCGGCCAAACCCGGAGACGTCACTCGGCCCCAGTGGATCTTCCAGGGGGGCCGCCTCGAAGAGAGGACGGGGCCGGCCGCCAACCACTGGTGAGTACGTGGGTGTGGCGGCGGCCAAAAAAGAGATGAAGATGCAGCTGAGGGAGGCTGAGAAGGAACAAGCCGCCCAGCAGAAGCTGAAAGAGGTAGAGAATGCGCAGCGAGACCTGGAGGGTGCCGTCAAAGACGTTGCACAGACTCGCTCCATTCCCTGTGCAGCGTACCAGCTACAGGAGGCGGCGACAAATATAGACGAGCGTCCATCCTACACGCTCGTCTATCTGGCGAAAACGGCAGCGCAATTGGTTAAAAGCGTTGCCAAAAATTCGGGGAACCTCAAGGGCACTCACCAAAAGGCCCTTAACCAGGCGGCATCGCAGATGGAGGCAGCAGCGGATTTGCTGTACTCCAGGAACTCCAACGAGGAGCTGCGATGCCACGAGAAGGAAGCCCAAGAGGTCCGAGCCGAAAATACGTGGCTCAAGAAGGAGATGGCACGCCTGAAGGAAGAGTCCGGGCGGCAAGCCAAGGAGCTGGAAGGAGTCCGCTCCGAGGTCGCCAAACTCAGGGCCATGCTACAGGAGCAGAGGCCCAAAACACCGGAGGTGACAGCCGCGACTGGCGCGAAGACTGGCGCTGGACCAGCATCACGGGCTCCCGAGCGCAATACCACGCGAAAGCCCGACGTCCCAGCGCCCAGTAAGACGAATCCCGCCACCAAGAGAGGGAGCAGAAGAGCCGGAAGAGGAAACCCACCAGCAGCAGTTGAGCAGCCTACGAGGGAACCCCGGCCCCTACCACCGCCCCCCACGTCCATGGACGCAGGCTGGTCGCAGGTGGTCAAGAGAGGGAAAAGGAGCACCACCAGTCAAGCTCCAGCGAAGACCCAACCCGTGCCCACGAAGGGGCAGGTAGCAGCGAGGCCGAAGAAGCCAAACCTCCGCCCCCCTCAGTCGGCGGCGGTATCAGTTACGATACTGCCAGACGCCGCGAAGCGGGGCGTGACCCTCAAGGAGGTCATCTCCAGGGCCAAAGAGAGCATCTCATTGGTAGACCTGGAGATTGAGGGGCTGCAATTCCGGCCGGCCATAACCGGGGGGTGCATCCTTGAGATCCGCGGCGGAACTCAGGAGCAAAACCGCCCTAAGGCGGACAAGCTAGCCGACAAGCTGCGGGGGATTGTCTCGGCGGATGATGTGAGGGTTGCCAGGCCGGAGAAGTGCGCAGAAATGCGCATTTCACAGCTCGACGACTCAGTCACCGCCGAGGAAGTAGTCGCTGCAGTGGCGAAAGCGGGGGGGTGCTCGACGGAGTCCGTGAAGACGGGCCCAATACGCCGGGCCAATAGGGGATTGGGGTCAATATGGCTCCGTTGCCCCATGATGGTGGCCAAAAAGCTGGTCAGTAGCGGCCGGCTTCTAGTGGGATGATCGGTAGCCAAGGTGCTACTACTCGAACCCAGGGACCTGCGCTGCTTCCGGTGCCTCGAAAAGGGGCACGTCAGGATGCGGTGTAGGTCTGAGATAGATCGTAGCACCTTGTGCTACCGGTGTGGGGTGGGCGGCCATCTTGCCCGCAATTGCGAGCAAGAGCCGCGCTGCGTTCTTTGCAGTGCGGCCGGCAAGAAGGCCGACCATAAGACAGGTGGCAAGGCCTGTAGGGGGGGAAATAAGGGCCGAAAACCGGCTAAAGCGACCAATCCGCAGTCGTCGTCGTCGCAACAGCAGAGCCATCCTGCCCCAGATGCCGAAATGGCAGGGGCTTAACGGCCAACCCGGCCGTGAGTATACCGAAGGCGCCAGAAACGGGGAAGTTCTGGCGCCGATCGAGGAGTCCGGGGCATGCTGGGTGGTCCGGCATGCCCTGTGGTGCGGCAACACCAACAGCCGCACCGAGACGAGCTGCGCTCACTAGCGCAGCACTTGCGCGTAGGGGGGGCTGTGTCGAATCGCTAACGCGCATCCCGGCCCCCCCACCATTGCGCAGAGTAGGACCACCCGGGTGGTTTTAGTCGGTGCAAGTCCGACACACCACCCTCTATCTCCCCGTGATAGAGGGTGACGGTGCGAAGGCATTTCCACCCGGCCAAAAAAAAAAAAAAAAAAAGTGCTTAAGCTACTTACCACAGAATTAGAGCTATGTGTGTGATGTTGTCCAATATATAAATATTTCTTTATTTACTCGTAGATTATTGTTTTTTAAACAAGTCTCGAAGCGAGTCCCTTGTTTTATGAGAGTCTGCACATAAATATCGAATCACCATATCGATAATGTTATTTCGCGAGCCTATCGGAAACTTTGCGCTATCAGAGTTTCCGTATCCGAAAGTTTCCAAGGGTATGAATTTAATAAGTCAGCGATATTTAATTCAAGCCACGGCGAAACAAGTCAGGCCTGTATGTGTTCCGCAAAATTTCCGCGCATTTATTACGAATTATGATGATTTCGCAAAAGTTTTGTCAAGCGCCGCAAGTGATCAGCTTCTAGCGGATATCCTGAAGACAGTTTCCGTCCAATTTAATCTATGTTTTAGAGGTTAAAATAATGTCCAACTATACTGCAGGCTACCTGTTTATTAAAATCTTTATCACTAGAAATAAACAAAAGCTTTCTGTTCCATATCTAATACTGCTTAAGAAAAGCTATTCATTTGTGGGTTTAAGTATTAAATTATTTCAAACGTTGCCTGTTTATATTATGCAGTTGTTCAAGCATAGATATAAGTCTCATGTAAAAAATATTTATTTAAAAAGGGCTACTACAAAACAGAGTTACTATCTTCTTCTTCTTGACAAATAATATCTACTATTGATACTACTATATCCATCGATATGTCCTTTCAGATGAAAATGATCAATAACTATAGCCATCGGCTTATTTAAAGCCTGTGCCTCCTATTTTCTACCTCGAGAGGCGAGTGGGCCGGCGTCGCGCCTTCTCTTGGGAGATCCCGGGTCCTTTTCCCGATCGGGAAATGGGAAACGAACTTTCCTATATTGTAACGGGTCTGTGTTTTGTGGTACCGTCGTTGTTCCGTCGTTGTTAGTTCCTGCGCATTATATAAGTTAACTTTGTATAAACAGTGTGTACCTAATAAATATTTTTCTTTCTTTATTTCTTTCTTTCTTTCTTTCTTTCTTTCTTTCTTTCTTTCTTTCTTTCTTTCTTTCTTTCTTTCTTTCTTTCTTTCTTTCTTTCTTTCTTTCTTTCTTTCTTTCTTTCTTTCTTTCTTTCTTTCTTTCTTTCTTTCTTTCTTTCTTTCTTTCTTTCTTTCTTTCTTTCTTTCTTCCTTCCTTCCTTCCTTCCTTCCTTCCTTCCTTCCTTCCTTCCTTCCTTCCTTCCTTCCTTCCTTCCTTCCTTCCTTCCTTCCTTCCTTCCTTCCTTCCTTCCTTCCTTCTTTCTTTCTTTCTTTCTTTCTTTCTTTCTTTCTTTCTTTCTTTCTTATTTCTGTAACACAGCTATTTAACACAGAATCAGAGCAATACATGTGATGTTGTTGTTATTTATTCCTCGTTGCCGCTTGTACCTTGCGGCAGGCGTCAGTAAGTTCCCTCGTCCCATTAAGCAGCGCAGCGAGCGCCGAGCCATTTCCACGTGTGCCCGTGGTGGCTAAAGCCACAACCTACGCGCGCCACTCACCGCCTACTTTCATGCTCGAACACGATTCCCTGCCACACAGACGGGTAATTGGGGATGCTCAGTAAATATAGGCAGGTTTCATTGATGAATGTTTGATGTGGACTGTTTCCTTTTACAGCAGAAGAATGGCTGTGCATATCTAGTGAGCTGTGGTCACTGCAACCTTTCAGATCTATTCTGCCAGTTGCCGGGTTGATTCTAGATAGTCTAGTATCTTCCTGTCTTTCTTTTTGTTGGATCCGATGAAAAAAAGCAATTTGCACTACAAATACGTAAAAAGGGTTTCCAAAAAATAAAACATTATAAATGGAAATGAAAAACCACGTTTCAATGCTCAACGTTTTAATTAATCTTTAAAAACCAAACCTTTCTTTTATTCGTAGCTATACGTACGATACTTTGCAAATATTTCGATAATTTTTTTAATCCTTTAGAAAATTAGTGAGTCGAAACATTAAAACCACAATAATTAAAACATCACAATCATCATTTAAAACTCTCCTTCAGTTCATAAATGACGAAGTTTTTCGCGACCAAAATATATATACATAATACATATATTATACGGTCGAATTGTTGTGTGTTGTGGCGTTCTGTAGGGGAGGCCTATGTCCAGCAGTGGACAAAAAGAGGCTGATGGACGGTCGAATTGAGAAATTCATTCTTTGTAAGTCAGTTATAAAGCGTAGGTAATTGTAGGTACATAGTAAATACTGTAAGCTACGAGTGTAGCAATCTTACAATTGAATATAGCTTATTTTATTTGGTCAAGTTTCGATCTGAGACTTAAATCTTTGGTTAATTCAGTAATAATTCTCTAGAAACATAATATCTTAACACATAACCTTACAATATAATAACAAATTTTACGAAATCTTAGATTTGGTTTAGGTACTTACAGCAAAATGATTCTAATGTCACGAGAAGTTACGAGAAACTGATAATAATAAACATTGGTACCTACGTTTACTATGGGGTTCGGCAGCGGATGTGCAGACTATTTTTGTATTGCAAAACAGAGCCATACGCGCTATATGCGGTCTTTGAACAAGAGACACGCTTAGAGAATTATTCAAAAAAGTCAATATTTTAACAGTAGCTTCACAATACATTTTTGACTGTATTGTTTACGTACGCAAAAACTTACATTATTTCACTAAGAAATCAGAATGCCATAATTTCAACACAAGAAATAAACATAAGCTTGCTGTTCCACATCTAAGACTTCATAAAATTAGTAATTCTTTTGTGGGGTTAAGTCTGGAGCTTTTCAATAAGCTGCCAGAAAATATCACTGCATTACCTATGCATAGATTTAAGTCTCTGATAAAAAATTGTTTAATGAAAAAAGGCTATTATAAAATAGAGGACTACATTAACGACAAAGATGTTTGGACTTGATAGCATTAAATAAATTAAATATGTACATTAGACATAAGCTATATTGTTAATATATTTTTATTTATTTTTTTGCATGATTTATACCTACCATATGTGTCAGTTTTTGAAAAGAGTAACTATCGAGTTTCTTGCCGGTTCTTCTCGATAGAATCAACATTCCGAACACGGTGGTAGTTTACTTGACTTGACGATTCATAAATGTTTTTGGAAAAGTTTACATGAATAAAGACATTTTCTATTCTATTATATTCTATTCTACTGTACACTACCTATAACATATCCTGCAATTGACTGTCTAAAAAAATCGATTATGTAACGATGCCATAAGAAAAGGTACCCTAAAAATACGAAACAGCTTCCAAAATAGGATAGAATACAATACAATACTTATTTAGTTTCATTCTACAAAAGGCCCAGGCATTCCCAAACATAACTCTTAAGTAATTTCTGAAGATTCCCAACCAACAAAACCCTAGAATTAAATGTCGGTAAGTAAGTAACTCTTTCGCGAAGATTCATTGAAGCACGAGTAAGAGTATCTCAAGTTGGGTCATTAAATTGAAACTTCGGCTACACCCCCGCGAGGGGGCGAACGAAAATAAATCGCCCCCTAATTGATAGGGCTCCGTTGATAGAACTCGCAATTATAGCTGAAGCAGACTTAATGACCGTGTTATTTACGGTATATATTTTTGATGGTGAAATTATGTTTTCCAACTGGTTTAATTTGGTCTTGTGTCGGTATTTACGTCGTAAGTTTACTGTGATCCGATTACGTTACGGGACACAGAATTAAAAGCAATGGGGTCGTGTTATTGGCTGACCCGTTGGAATAATGGTTAGTGCTCCTGGCTTTCGAACCAAGGGCTGTGGGTTTGATCCCCAGTCAGGACTAATGTTAGTGAGATGGACTTTTGTGTGTGTGCACATGCACTATGTTCGGATACATTCGCTATCTTGAACATATTGCAAAAACCGCCTAAACTGTCATCTTATCTCATTTAAACCTTATGTAAATGCAATAACTATGGAAATAAATCATTTTGACCTGATCTTACGCGCGTGGCCACCAACAGAATGAGTGTGAAAGAAGGGCTGATACAGTCTGAAGCCTGGTCAAACTGAACTACACATCAAAAAAATATTTTATGGAAGATTAAGATGCTTATGTGCTTAACTATTGTCCAGACTTCCTAATGAGTTTTAACTACAAGTCTATAGGAGTTTTTATTAAAGTATCTTTACGCCCTTAATCTCTTTCTATCACCTTAGCGCTTATCTACTTGGATTCTGTATCTGCTTCTTCCATTGTGCTCTTTTATATTCTCCTTCCGGACTGTGCATATTTAGTGTATGAAAATAAAACAATCTATACTAAAATTATAAAGTTGAAGAATTTGATCGTTTGTTTAAACGCGTCAACCTTAAGTCAAAGTCAAAGTCAATATTTTTTATTCATGTAGATTACATTTGTAATACTTATGAATCGTCTCTATACAATGCAAATGAAGCTACCTCCGGTTCGGAACCTATAGCTACCGAGAAGATACCGGCAAGAAACTCAGTAGTTTTCTTTACAAATAAAATGCTAAACTTATTACTAATTTTGCACCAAGACATACTTAGGAACTACTGGTTTGAATTGAAAAAATACTTTAACGTTGGAAAGTCCATTTATCGAAGAAAGCTTTACGCTATATAGCACCACGCTGCAACCAAGACGAGCTATAAATCTGTGAATAATATAAAAGTAATGGAAATAGTACGTAAGCGATGCCTCGATGGTTCGTTAATCCCTACTAATATTATAAATGCGAAAGTAACTCTGTCTGTCTCTCTGTCTGTGTGTCTGTTACGCTTTCCTGCTTAAACCTCTTAACCGATTTTGATGAAATTTGGTATAGGTATACGTTGAATCTCAAGAACGGGCATAGGCTACTTTTTATTAGAAAATAAGGGGGGGAGGGGGGTAATACCACCTTTGGAAGGTTATATGGAAAAATGTTGTTTTTTGAAGTTAGAGATATGAAATTTGGCACAAATATAGCTCGAAACTTGGATTAAAATATAGGCTACTTTTTGTTTCGAATATTAGGGGAGAAAGGGGTAAAACCGACCATAAAAGGATGTAGTCCACGCGAACGAAGTCGCGGGCACAGCTAGTTATCTACAAAAGGACTTAATATTTAATTTCTTTCTACAATCACACCACCAATACTACATTTGCCTCATTACTCCCAGTTTCAGGCAAAAAGTATTTTCCGGCTTCCCGCCCGGTGACCCGGCAAGTTAATATAACCTTCGCTAATGGAATCCGCTGTACTTCATAACTTTGTCGGATTAATTAAAAGTTGGACGGGTAAAAACAGTGGGAAGAATTGTACTGAAAGAGTTCAGGGTAGTTGGAAGAGGGATAGCATTTTTTTTGTCTTGATTAAAAGTTGCTTCGCCGTGGAAAATACTGCCTTCAAGTCGGCAATCTGTCTAGCCAATGATTTAAATTACTGTTTTTAGGGTTTCACCGTGAAACTCTCGTAGTTTTATTATGTCTATGGCAATGTTATAGGGGTGTGCACTACAATTTAAAATCGATGTTTTTAACCGACCTAAAAAAAGGAGATGTGATGATTTGTTGGAATGGAGATATTGAAGACAATAGTATCAGGATACGGTATTGAGTATATGAGTATCTAATGATAGCATCTCTGAGAAATTTAGGGTAAGTTATTTTTTTTACATAAAGTGATTATTTATTGGAATATTGATGCGTTTCGATGTTGTTTAAAACATCGATGTTTTCTAAAATTTTATTATTTTTCCTAACATTTAGACAACATCACAAAGCTCAGTAAGATTGCGAAAAAAATCCTTGTCAACATTTGAAAATAAATCTGATTGGTCCATTGCACTGTCCTTCAACTGTGATTGGATTTAAAAACGAAATTTCAAACCCGTTAATACTCGTTTTTAATGGTGTTTCGTAAGCAATTTTTAATGTTAAATGGTTAAGGTGTGTGATTGGATTTAAACAATAGTACGGAAATATGATCTTACTCTTTCCAATCGGAATAAAGATTGTTTCAACAAAAACATTTGGAATTAAGAATATGTAGTGTTGCTAATGAAATTCGTATTTTTACCCTAACACTATTGCTTTTTTTGCGGATTATTGCAACCGCCCTAGAATATTTTAGGTAAATATTTTTTACACAAACGTTTTATCCATCTATTAAAGCATCTTCAACCAAAAATAATTTACTTAAGTTTCGTTTTTGAAAACCAGAATTCGAGCGGAACGAAGCTAGAACAAATAAGATGCATAAAACTAGGCTAAACACAAAATTAATATAATTGGCTTGACATTTCATTCAGTTACCTAATTAGTAAGCCGAAAAGATTTTTATTATCTAGATTCAAGTCCTAATTGATGTAAATTTAGCAGTTAAATGAATTTGCACAACCGCTTGCGTTATCAGCAAGGCTGTGTGCTAATGTTTGCATACAAGTGGTGTTATTAATAAATTCAGCTGAATAAATATAAACTGCCTTGGCATGGATGTATTGTTTTGCATAAATGTGTTCTTAACAAAAATCTTTTGTGATTAAGATTTGGGACCCATGCGTGTTAAATGGATATTGTGAATTTTTAAGAATGTTAGTTGTTGCCGAAATATAAAACCTCTTTTAAAAGGTATTAAACATTCTTAGGACGTTATCTTTAAGTAGGGTTTAAACTATTTTCTCAATATAGATTTTTTTCAGTTAGTTACTACGTTTTTTATATTTTCGTTAAATATATACTAGGTAGGTACTAGCTGTGCCCGCGACAGTGGTCAGTTTTACCCCTATGCCCCCTCCCCCTAATATTTGAAACAAAAAGTAATCTATATTTTCGAGCTATATTTATGCCAAATTTCATATCTCTAACTTAAAAAATAAACATTTTCCCTTAAAAACTTTCCAAGGTGGTATTACCCCCTTATTTTCTAACAAAAAGTAGCCTATGTCCGTTCTTGAGGTTCAACGTGTTCAGAGGTTTAAGCAGAAAAGCGTAACAGACAGACAAAGTTACTTTCGCATTTATAATATTAAGTAGGGGTATATACCTACGATACCTACTTAGTATGTAGTTGCTGAATACACATTATGAGTTTTGATTTTGATATAAAATGTAATTCTGATTCTGAATCTACGGGACCTTACAATTTAATCATGCCTCTACCTTAATCATATTTAAATCCAATTGGGCAAACAATTAACCATTTATGTAAATCGAAAAAAAAGATTATTAGATCTGTTAATAAAAACGTTTCTTTAAAGATTTTTCTTTAACAGTATCAGTTCGTTTGTGTCCATTCAAATCTAAATTGATTTAAGTTATTTTATGTTACATATATGTATGGACAGCTGCATTTAATTTACTAAGTATTAAAAATTATATTATCTGTTTAATGTGTGTGCTCGTGATAAAATACTGGCAGAAACGTGTTGTCATGTGCCTCATACTAAAATTTGCATTATTAATACCACAACCCATATGCAAAATCTCTGCATGACCCAAGGGTTGATGGTAGGAAATGTCCCTAGCATTAAGTTTACCTGTTGTACTTTATACTGTAATTAAATTTTTATTAATAAATAAGGGTTAGTAGTCGATTGGCACGAAATGAATTCTCCCGAACTAAACGCATGCTACTAGTTCCTGAAAGAGTAGATTCGCACGCGTTTAAAATACATTCGTGCGAAACACCTACCAAACATTTTTATTGAAAGGTGACGATTCGCACTTTCTGGTGAATTTATTTCGTGCCAATCGACTACTAACCCATAAATAAATTTGAAAGCTACACAGTGCGTGTGCGGAGACCTAATGCTAGGAATTTCTCTAAGTAATAAACCCAAGGATATCTACAGCAGAACTAACGGTACTGATTAATTATTATACCTCAAAGAATTAAAAAACATATTTGCCGAAAGTGGGTGCCGTCGCTGCTAAAGATTATCTTTATATTAAAAAGAAAAAGTGCCGGTCGTTTTCGACATCATCAACATTTCGAACATGGCTGTAGCATACAGACTCATAAGTGCTTTTGTAAAGCTTACATGAATAAAGATATTTTCCATTTTAAGGATGATGAGAGGTGCGGGGGAGTTTTAGTGGCTAGTTCCCGCTCTTTCCCACATACACCGCACGTTATTAGCTAATTAGGTACAAAAACAGTAGAATCAATTTCTCATATGAAATGACAAAACCGTTAAAACAGTCGATTAGTTCATATTTTCCTCATACCACCCGTATATTTTTAGCCAATCAGGCAAATGTTATATGTTATTTATTTATTAAGGCTTACTTACAGGCGATACATTATACTTTTTAATGTACATTTATGCATGATTGACTTTAAAATATTATGCTACAACAATAAATTAAGTTTTAAGAGAGGCAGGGCAAAGCGATTTATCGCTCGAACTGGAGCAGCCCGACTGGTGAAATACCTCCACCTTACAGAAGACCGCAGCCAAATAACAATTACTTCGGTGTTGTTGTGTTCCTGCGTGTGAGTAAGGTTTCCAGAGCTCCTGGGCGGTGCTACATTAGTAGCAGGGGTCAAGCCTTCAAGGTAAGGGCGACAAGTCTAGTAACAGTTTTACTATGCTATACTTTTCGCCCTTAAGCTAGGAACTCATTACCACTTCTTAACATCAGGTGGGATGAGGAGAATCTTGGAGTGCATTATAAAAAAAAATAAAAAAATAAAGTGCTAATCAGAATTTAATATTTCATATTATTTTAATCGTTCAATGTGGAAAAACGATAAAATTTATTTGTTCAACTGCTACCAACTGAATTAAATCGAATTTGCCCTTTTTAAGAGCGTAATACAATTTAATATTTATATTATTTATTGCACTCCATAAGTAAATAATGATGTTACATGTAGTTTCCTATAAACTAAAAGTACAAGTGATGGACCCTGGTGGGTACGGCAACAATAAAAGAGGGGAAGATTGAGTTTTATGTTTGAGAGCAATTTGTGAAAAATGAAATAAATTAAAAATATTCTTTGTAATTTTACATACTTAATCACTACATAGTATAAAACAAAGTCGCTTTTTCTGTTCCTATATCCGTTTGTACGCTTAAATCTTTAAAACTACGCAACGGATTTTGATGCGGTTTTTTTTAAAGATAGAGTGATTTAAGAGGATGGTTTTTATTTGCAATAAAGAATAGAAAAGCGAATATTTCTAAGTATTTACATTACATCCGTGCGAAGCCGGGGCGGGTCGCTAGTAAATAACAAATAAATATTGGACAACATCACATACATTGCTCTGATTCTGTGGTAATTAGCTCAAGCACTTGTGTTACTGATATCAGAAACAAAGACGTTACCTCAACACCCAGACCCTATACTTATAGATACTTGATAATAATAACGTGGCGTATCCTGAGCGGTAATGTAATCAAACTAGAAGAGTGCATTTCCACGCTCCAGAACAACCGTAGTTGGAAGTAATACCCGGTAAATAAAGCCACAGCACACTCTCGGGCGGGGCTGCACCGACCAAATTATACAAATTACTGAATAGAATTTTACGAGAACGGTTATGTCTTTATGAGGGAAATCCGAGTGAGTTCCGGACCCATTACATGCGCATATAGATTAATGCGTAAAATATACGGTAATTGCATATTGAAGCGTGCGTGCGCATTCTAGTGTTGTAGATAAATACGGACGCGTCCGCCGATGCCATCTGCAGACGAATCTGTCTACGTGTATAAGAGGCATAGGGAGACACCAAAGCACCTTAAGCGTGTCAATGTAAATAGATATATTTAAACATATTATTTGTGTAAGCGATGAACATACGATCCACCAATAATGGAATTCCATTAGACTCACTTGAGGTACAATAAACGAGGCCATCAAAGTCGTGGGCAGATTAAAATATTGGTCAGATCAAAAATAGGCGATAATTATACACCACAGTTGGATCTGTGATCGTAAAAAGTCTTGATTTATACACAAAAAATAAATATTGAACAAGATACGTTTTTTATCATGCCTCGAGATGAGTTCAGCCGCAAACGAGATATGTGAAGTGACGTTTTCTATGATTACTAGTACTAGTAATTACTATATATATCATACCTAGTAGTAGATTAGTTCTACTAGCTGTTGCTCGTAACTTTGCACGCGTTATTTCGGGATAAAATCTGTTTTCCCATATCCCGGCCTCTCCCTTTCCTTCACAGAACCACAAGAGCCGGCCAACGATGCCATCGCTTCACCTTGGAAAATGATCCATCGCGAACCAAAAAGTTTGGTAACTCATATCTTTGACGCACCACTAAGAAGTGGAACTCATCGCTCATGTCCTTCCTTTGACATGGATTCCTTCAAATGCAGCTTGAAGAAACATCTTGCGGGCCAGTATGGCGATGCTAACGGATAGGATATTACGGTTTCAAATCCATTGTCTACGCGATGTGGGTTCCTCTCTTGCTTACCATCTCATGGCTGGGGGAGCTTATATGCTGTGTTAATATTTAAAAAAATCTCTTTCTACCAAATGTCGCCCAAATCCGTTCAGTAGTTTATTGCATTGAAGTTAATGCAACAGGAAACGTATATTATACTTCCGGGTTTTGAGTAAACACTTTTACTCCTTAGATTGGAATATACCTCAGTCGCGCACATTCCTATTGGTAACTGCGTTTATTTTCCTTCTTTTATTTTTCAGTGTTAAATGCTGTTCTCCTGACCCGCTCCGTAGCATATCTCTTGTGTGCAACCATTTTGGTCCTGAAGGCGAGGACAGGGAAGCCGCCAACGCCTCAACGAGGATTCTCTTCCTCCGCGATCCACCTGTCCTCTAACGGGCTTGCCGCAGAAAGCTACCTGGTGTCTGCGGCCCAGCCAGACCAGGGATCCGTACTCGCTTCACCCTGTGCGGTGCGGTGCGGTGGGGAACAGCCTTACTGCACCGGATCACACGGTTTCCGAGTTTCCCCACTGCAACAAGATGTGGAACCCAGCGGGGGTTTTGATTTAATCGTGATGGTCCAAGAAACGGTTGAAGAAAAATAGGCGCCACGACGTTCGCTAGGACAGCTAGTTTCAAAAAACCTCATGGCCATCATTAACTTTAACATGTAGGTACAGTCGCCGTCAGATATACCGGAGCAGGCAAAGTGACCAAATACTTCTGAACAGTTTAAAATGTAAATAAGTTCCGTATACTACAAGTTTCCATTAATATCTGAACATACACTACTTCAGTAATATCTGAGCAGATTAACTTTGTATAGCACATACATTGTTTTGTCCCTAAGTGATCGCAGTCTAAAAGACCCCACCTCCCATTGTCTTGGACATCTGAAGGTGAACATTAGTTAAAACTAACCGTAAAGTCGTTACATTCCCGTTATTAGATTGAGTGAAGCGATGGCTGGCACATACGTTATGCTTGGGAACTTGTACCTCCTTCGGGGATCTGCTCCGGCTTACCTCTTACATAGTTGTTTCATCACTCATGAACAATAAAACTCAAATTAAGCTAAACATAGCAATCAGTTAGATACTGCTACTGTAACTAAACTACTGAGCTTCTTACCGGTGTCTCTTCGGTAGATAAAGGTTCCGAACCGGCAGTAGAATCACTTTGAATTGTATTCAATGACGATTCAAAAGTGTTATTTATAACATACTTACTTGAATAAAGAAATATTATAGTTTGAGTTCGAACCGTCGACGGCCGGCCTAAGTTGACCAAACATGGCGCCAAGCAGGCCGAATCCATTACCATACAAACGAGCGTAAAAACGCCCCAAGGTCGCGCAGTATGACGCCGCACTTAAGGAGCCATTTGACGGGCTAGTGAGTAAAGGCGTCATGGTTTAGGACCTCTGACCTGTCATACATATCTTATTGTCTATAAGGAAAGAGGGAAGTAACGCGGTTTCAAACACTGAGAAAATCAACCCCCAGTGGCGGCGTAATGTGTAAGTGGTTGGGATGGAGGCGGTCCGCCCGGGTGCCAAGCACCGAGGGGTGACATCGAAAACCCAGGTGGGGATGATCCCGTTGGATCAGTCATCACAAAGACATCACCACCACTCAAGGCGATGAGGTAAAACCGAGGGTGTTTTAAAGGGTAATCCTGACCTAAATAAAAGGTGATGCTCAATAGAAAGCCGCCCCGGGTACCACCAACCTATGCTACACCAGTGGAAGTAGGGGACTTAACTGTAAAATATTCTGGTTAATAGTATCTGACCCAACTGAACGACTAATATTGAGATATTAGCTAGGACTAACGCTCAACCTGGTCTTCTGAAGTACGGGGATACTCGTGAAAATAAATTAAAATTCCACGCATTAAATACCAAATCCTAGTAAGCATAGCCTTACGTAAATGGTATCGTTAAAAAAATCTCGACGTTCACATTGATGACGCTAGTAGCCGAGAGACGAGTGGGCCAGACTTTGGCGTCGCCCCATTGCTGGGATCCCGGGTTCGATTCCTGGTCGGGCCAATGTGGTAAACGAAAGTTCTATGTTGTCTCGGTTCTGGGTGTTGTGGTACCGTCTTTGCTTCTGATTTCTGGAATACAAATGCTTTGGCCACTTACCACAAAATGTAAGCAACATTGCTTCATCATGTGATGTTGTGTAACGTTTATTTATTTATTTATATTGGGGCCTTGATTACAGTCCAATTTCGATTATTGAAAGCGTTGAGCAAGTAAATTCGAGGTAAATTGAACCATGTTCATTACTAATAGGAAATGTGAGAATGCCATCATCAGAGTATCATCCAAGTTTCCAGTTTATTATTAGTTATTGAAGCCACTATTATTCTTTCCCCTAAGCGATGAATAAATAAAATCTTCATCAAAGAAACCTTGTTACTGGATAATAACAGTCAAAGTTGTGAAGTAAGCTATAGCATTATCGGGCAAAGTTTACGTAAGGCAAGTCACAAGTAAGCCTTGCTTAGACAAACTTTTGTCTAGGAATTATTAATACGACGTGACATTCGCGTGCGGTCTTGCTACGTTGAACACGCTTTGTGTAACTAGTTCATCAACATGAGATGTGTAGGTGGTGAATCTGCTCGAGGTTTGTTACCCGAGTCAGCCTATAGATTATTGTAACATACTTCTAATATTTCATTAGCGATTGATCAAAAAATATTTGGCGAAATTTGATTGAATTTATCTAACTTGTCCATCCCATTATTTGAGGAGATTTGCGCAAAAATATTTTTACTCAAAAGTAAATGGTATTTTACGGTAGCCTATAGATGAACTTATTAGTCTTGTCTTTTTCCATTTTAATTATGGCTAATACTATTAAGTTAGTAACGTAAATGTAAACTTCTTTTAAGTTATTCATGTATTGGTGCCTAACTTGTGTCTTAGTGCAAAATAAGTAATAAGTTTAACTTTCATTTGTAAAAAAAAACTTTCTTGCCGGTATCTTCTCTTTAGTTATAGGTTCCGAACCGGAGGTAGCTTCATTTGCTTTATACAGAGACTATTCATAAGTATTACTAATGTAATCTATGTGAATAAAAAAGATAGACTTTGACTTTATTTCCCATGTAGCGGTACGGCGCGCCAATGCATTTCCTTCCCTTACAAAATGGTTAAAAGAAATAAACATTTTAATTTTGAAATAGCTCTAAATAACTATATTGGGCAATTATTAATAAGATAACCATAATAGGTTATGATTGTGGAGGTGATGTTTATTTTTAGGAACCTTTTTAATTAAAACGAAATGTACCTATATGCTCAGTCTTCAAGGCCGCTTGGCTCTATTTACCTCGTAAGACTAAATGTCCTTTTATAGGCTAGACACATTTAATTTTCTATTGCGTATAGTTGTTTTTTTATAATACACTTCAAGATTGACCTCATCCCACCTGATGTTAAGTGGTAATGAGGTCCTAGCTTAAGGGCGACAAATACAGTATAATCAATCTGTTACTGGACTTGTCGCCCTTATCTTGAAGGCTTGACCCCTGCTACTAACGTAGCACCCCCCAGGAGCTCTGGAAACCTTACTCACACGCAGGAACACAACAACACAGAAGTGATTGTTATTTAACTGCGGTCTTCTGTAAGGTGGAGGTTTTCAACAGTCGGGCTGCCCAAGTTCGAGCGATAAATCGCTATGCCCTACCTCTCTTATTGTGTGGGTCTTACGACTTTACGACGAAATAAAAAGGATAAATACTTAAAAATTAGAAATCGCTACAATCGCCGCAGCAAAACTTAACTCTAAAGTGAAATCCTACTCACTTGATATTCATCGCATATCCACTCCGTTATACTACACAATACACGTTTTAACTCTGTATTCTGAACGTAATCGCGCGATACACGTATGTGTTTGCCGTTTATAAGTACATATAGTATGTTATTATGTTAGTATGTTTCTACTTACGTACGGGTCACAGGGCGCATATAATTCGGCAATGATTGTATTAACCTTTGGGCTTTGTCTCGATTGCTTTTATAATTTACTAGCTGTGCCCGCGACTTCGTTCGCGTGCACTACATCCTTTCATGGTCGGTTTTACCCCTATCTCCCCTAATATTCGAAACAAAAAGTAGTCTATATTTTAATCCAAGTTTCTAGCTATATTTGTACCAAGTTTCATATCTAACATAAAAAATAAACATTTTTCCATATAAACTTTTAAAGGTGGTATTACCCCCATCCCCCCCTAATTTTCTAATAAAAAGTATGCCTATGTCCGTTCTTGAGATTCAACGTATATCTATACCAAATTTCATCAAAATCGGTTGAGAGGTTTAAGCAGGAAAGCGTAACAGACAGACAGACAGACAGAGTTACTTTCGCATTTATAATATTAGTAGGGATGTTGTCTAGAAAATGTACAGTAAGTCAAGGTAAACACTTGCAGTTCGATTTCAGTTCTTATGTGCACGAAATAAGGGCGGTGCAAAGTCTGACGTGCTTTGTTTTACCTTTATTAAAAAAAGTCAAAGTTAAATAGAAAAAACAAGTTCAGAATATTATTATCTGTAGGTAGGTAGGTACCGTAGGATTAGTAAGCTGAAGTGGCAATGGGCTGGCCACATAGCACGAAGATCGGACGGTCGATGGCAAAAAGGTTCTTGAGTGGAGACCACGTACCACCAAACGCAGTGTGGGACGGCCACCTACCAGATGAACCGACGATCTAGTGAAAATTGCTGGGTCTCGTTGGATGCAGGTGGCAATGGACCGGTCGCGCTGGAAATCGGTTGGAGAGGCCTATGTTCAGCAGTGGACAGAAACAGGCTGAAATGACGAGGTAGGTACCTGCATTTAAAAAAAATTCGAATCGAATAAAAAAGTTCAGATTATCATAAACAGTTTCATGGTTTTTTAAACCATGGCCGATTATACTAATTGTTCAAGTCAGTTTGACAAGTTAGGGTTTGTTTACATGTTTAGTTCATAAGAAATTCAATAGATGGCGTTGCCTGTATTTTAGATCGCGCTATCGTTGTGTTTTTCGATTTATATAAGACATCTGGTTGCATTGATTAAAATTAAGAGAAAGAAAGGAAATACGTACAGTTCACAGTGGTTTTATTTACACCTAGTTCAAATCTATTCATGGTCCTAATCGAGCGGATATAAGTGCTAGTTTTGAAGAACACAGTGGAAGGATACCACTGAACCCGTACTCGCAGTGGATTGCTGCCCCAAACCGAGTACGTGGGAGGAAGGAGGAGCAGCTTGGAGTCTCGTGGGTGAGAGACGAGCTGATTTTTCCGGAGCCAAGCAGACTGGTGGCTGGAGCCAGGAGGAGGACAGAGGGATCTCCATGCGTGACCTCACTGCGGAGCGCAGATCAAGAGGATATATGTGCGATCTGTGAGTGTGTGAGTGAAGTGCAACCGTGAGTACTTTGATGTTCATACGACAGGCAAATTTCAACCTTATTTCAAGGAACTTTGGAACTTCAAAATTTCAATAGAAGATTTTAACACTTAGAATAATTTTAGTTAGTTATTTAGAGACTTAGAATTTTTAGGGAAAAAACGAAGGTACGGGGAATCCATGCTTAATTTTCTCCAGAATTCGTAAAGACTTGTAAAATTTTGGAAAGTTATTTTGAGTCAACTGAACATTTATGAATTAATTAGCCATGGAATCTTTGATTAATTATCAAGATGATTTATCATCTAGAATATCGAGAGCTAGAAGCAATTTCAAAAAGTCACCTAAAGAGCGCTTAACTAAAGATTACATAGATGATAGATTAGAGGCACTTAACGAGATGTGGGCAGAATTTAAAAAAGGGCATAAAGATTTATTGCAAGGTTCAGATCCAAAATTGTTAAATGTTGAAAGTTATGTGGTTCAGGATGTCTACTATGCAACGGAAGAAGTGTTTCTAGAATACAAAGGTGAATTAAATAAATGTTTATCTACTTTGCCAAGGGATTCAATAGATCAAGTAGGTAAGTCAAGTTATTCACCCCAATCTCAACTTAAGTTACCCGAAATCCATATTCCAAAATTTGGAGGTAATTATACAGAGTGGATTACGTTCAGGGATCTTTTTGTTTCTATGATTCACAAAAATCAATCTCTTGATAATGTTCAACGTTTACAATATTTAAAGGGTTATCTGACAGGAGAGGCCGAACAACTTATCAGATACACACCTGTATCCGATGCCAATTATGAGCATTGTTGGCAACTTCTAGAGCAAAGATACAGTAATAAGAAATATCTTGCTCATAATATTCTGAAACGGTTCTTAAGTCAAAGAAATGCTATTACTGTATCAGCAAGCATCTTAAAGGAATTTATTGATACTACCTCAGATTGTCTAAGTGCACTAACCAATTTAGGAATAGACGTATCAACTTGGGATATTATGATTATACATTTATTAAGTTTAAAACTAGACCAGGAGACACGTAAGGAATGGGAGCTACACATTGCAAAAACTGTGGCTGCTGATTGTCTACCTACTTATAATCAACTGAAAGATTTTTTGTATGATAGATTTCGTGCTTTGGAATGTATTGAAACTAAACATGTTGGTAAACAGTTTTCGTCCAATATTCGTACCAGTCAGAATGTTAGTCACCCTAAGGCTTTACATACGATTAACGTTCAAAAAATGACTTGTGAATTTTGTGGTGAAGAGCATAAGTTATGTTTTTGTAAAAAGTTTGTTAATTTAGAATATGAAGCTAGACGTGACTTTGTGATGAAAAATAGAATTTGCTTTAATTGCTTAGGGAGCAATCATGGTGTACAATTTTGCCGAACACCCATCAACTGTAGAGTTTGTAAAAGGCGTCATCATTCTTTGCTTCATCCAAGGGATGTCCCATCTTCGACTGTTGGTTCAGGTGTTGCAGGTCAAGCAGTTGAAGAAGTATCGGGGAAGGTCAACAAGATCAAAGGTCAACAACAGGATTTGCGGCCAATCGAGACTGCAAATCATATGGCTTGTAATTCTAAAAGTAAGAACAGTCATGTGTTATTGGCAACAGCACTAGTTGAAGCTAAAGCTAAAACAGGTCGATATCAATTAGTCAGGGCTTTAATCGACCAGGGCTCTCAAGCATCGTTCGTGACTGAAGCTACTATTCAAAGTTTGGGATTAAAGAAGATTAATGTGAAAAATGTAATATCAGGTCTGGGTGGGGAAAAAACACCTATGACATCAAGATCTATGGTTTTACTAACACTAAAGTCAAGGGCTGATCCGAATTTTGAAATCGAGGTAAAGGCATTTGTTCTTAATAAAATCACTTCGAACTTACCAGGACAAAAGGTGTCTTTAGATATTTGGACTGAATTATCGAAAGTTTATTTAGCTGATCCACAATTTGATGTTCCGAACAAAATTAAAATTTTGCTTGGAGCAGAAGTATATAGTCAGATATTAAGAGAAGGTTTGTTACGGGGACCTATGAGTTCACCTGTGGCACAGTGCACCACACTTGGTTGGATAATATCTGGACCAGTAAATACAGCTACAGACGAAAAGGTAATTAAAGTACTGCATACTTGTGTAGACGATTTTGATTTAAAACGCTTTTGGGAGTTGGAATCAGAAACTTTATTATCTTCAAAAATGTTGACAGCCGAAGAACAAAGATGTGAAGACATATTCGCAGCAACAACTCGTCGCGATGCAGAAGGAAGATATGTTGTCAAATTGCCATTTCGCGAAGAGGAGCCTTCCTGCAAACATGGGGAATCACGTGAAATAGCGGTCAGAAGATTTAAAAGTTTAGAAAGAAGATTTGCTGCAGATGCAACTCTTAAAGAAAGATATACAGAGGTAATTAATGAATACTTACAGCTTGATCACATGAGATTAGTACAGGAACCTGATAAGTCCAAAGAAGAAGCAGTGTACTTACCACACCATGCAGTGATAAGGGAGGACAAAACAACTACGAAAGTGCGAGTAGTGTTTGACGCATCCTGCAAAAACAAAAATGGAGTTTCATTAAATGATAGTTTATTGGTTGGGCCTACTTTGCAGCCAGACTTACGACATGTAATCATGAATTGGAGAAGATATCCTATCTGTATCATAGCGGATATCGTTAAGATGTATCGTATGGTGAGAGTAACTGAAGAAGATTGTAACTATCAACGTATAGTTTGGAAAAACAACCCTGAAGACGATTTACGTGATTATAAATTAATGACAGTCACTTTCGGTACAGCTTCGGCGCCGTATTTGGCAGTAAAGGTTCTCAATCAAATCGCAACTGATTACAAGGATAAATATCCAAAGGCTGCAGAAAAAGTATCAAGGGAATTTTACGTAGATGATCTTATGAGTGGATGCGAAACTGTAGAAGAAGGAATTGAATTTATCAAAGAAATGAATGAAATGTTAAAGGAAGGGGGATTTATACTTCAAAAATGGTCAAGTAACAAGGATGAGTTACTAAGGGTGTTAGAGCAAAAGGGAAAAGAAAAAGTAGAACAAATGGAAAAGGACAAAGAAGACAAAGAACACATTGAAAAACGGAATTTGGAGCCTAAATTAAATGATGTAATAAAAATATTAGGACTTACCTGGAACAGGATTAGCGATGAGTTTCAGTACTCGGTGATGTTTCCGCAGCTGTCCGCACCTGTAACAAAAAGAAAAATTATATCGGATGTATCACGTCTCTTCGATCCTCTAGGATGGATAGCACCTTGTATAATAAAAGCAAAGGTATTTATACAAATATTGTGGATAGCAGGAACGGAATGGGACGAGGAGCCTCCAAAAGATATAATAGATGACTGGATTACTTACCGCAACGAGTTAGCACACTTGGTTGAATTCCGTACCCCAAGATGGTTATTCACTCGCAAAGATGATGCTGTTGTAGAGTTACATGGTTTTTCGGATGCTTCCAATGTTGCTTACGCTGCTGTCGTTTATTTACGGGTAATCGATGCATCAGGTAAAATTCACGTCACACTTGTTAGTGCCAAAACACGGGTTGCTCCGGTAAAGCAAGTGAGTATACCGCGTTTGGAGTTATGTGGGGCTGTTTTGGCAGCTAAGTTGTTGATGGAGACTGCGAGGGTATTAAACGTTCCAAAGGATTGTATAAGAGCTTGGACGGATTCTACAATAGTACTCGCCTGGTTGAGTAAGCATGCTAGTACTTGGAAAACGTTTGTGGCCAATAGAGTAGCGGAGATTCAAACAACTTTAGAATCTTCTCAGTGGTCTCATGTGTTGACTAAGGAGAATCCGGCAGATTGTGCATCCCGGGGTGTTAACCCTGCAGATTTAGTTAAACTAGATATGTGGAAATTTTAGTCCAGGATTTTTACGACAACCAAATCTCACGTACACAAAGTTGAAGAACAACGATACTCAAGAAGAACAATCTTTAAAGGTTTATTTAGGTACAGTGGACCAAACCATTTTGGAAAAATATTCTTCGCTCTCAAGGTTGGTTCGAGTTGTCGCACGTTGCAGACGGTTTTTAACGCAAAGAAATCAAATTACACCAAACAACAATGGTCTAAGCGTATTCGAATTAGAGGAAGCTTTAAATCTATATTATATAAAGCTAAATTACCACTCACTCACTCACTCACTGACTCATCGGGGGTGTTTTTGGGGGTGAAGGAGTTGATATACATCTCTGGGGTGTTCCAACGGGGTGGGTAGTTTTTTAATCAAAGCAGGTTTTTTTATTTTTTTTTTTCCAAAATCCAAGATGGCGGCCGATTTTGCTGGATTGAACTAAAAAAAATGTATAGAGTGCCCAAGCTGCGCAGACTTTTTTGGGAACGTTTTTTACTGTTTACTATATCGAAAAAGTAAAATGTCAAAAAAACAAGATGTCCGCGCCGCCATCTTGGATCGAAAATTCGGTTTAGAGGTGTTTTTGCGGGCTCGTGGTGGAGAGGTTTCCACAGATATTTGAAATTTTTTTTTTGAACTCTGCCGGCAGTATAGTGAACTTGCAAACCTCATCCATAGATTATAGAGTTTGGCCATAGAGACGGCGCTGGCGGCAGTTTTGTAGGGAGCAAAAAATTTGTCATTTTCAAAGTCGATTTTGAGGGGGATGGCAACACCGGGTCGAATCAATTTGTATGGAGCGGTGGTAGATTAGTTATCTGTCTATTGTTTTGAGAAATAAATTCTACCAAATTCATGGTAGTTTTTGCCCCATGGCCCCGAATGGTAGAAAAAAAAATTACCCTTGTATAAAAAAAATAAATATGCAGTGGGGTGGCCACGGAGGTCCGAAGTGACAAAAAGGTAGTTTTTCGAAAAAATCCTGGCAACCCTGGAAATGGCGGGGAAAAATATTTTTTCGACATAGTCATTTTCCGAAAGTTCTTTTGAAGACTGGGTGGGAGTGAGAAAAAAAATAAAAATTAGCTTCGGTGCGGTATATAACCTAGAATATGGGAAAACTATAGACTTTTCGATTAACAAGATGGCGGACCCCCTTTCGGCCATTTTGAATTTTTCACGATTTTCAAAACCGTTTTTCGGATACATGGCAACATTTGAGCGAGTCGCAATGTATGGAGCGGTTGCATGTTTAGTTCATATGTGTTGGCAGGTGAAATAAAATTTCTACCATTTTTGGTAGTTTTTGACTTTTGCCCAAAAAACGAAAAAAAATTTTTTTGACATTTGGTTGACATTCATACCATGTGGTAGTAGCACGCCCATAGTCGAATGATATTTTGCGGTTTTTGGTCAGATCACCTGGCAACACTGGGAGCCAGGGTGAAAAATATTTTTTCGACATTGTCATTTTCCAAAAGTTCTTAGGGCGACTGGGTGAGAGCAAGAAAAAAAGTAAAAATTAGGTTTACTGTCAAATATAGTCTAGAATACAGGAAAAATACGGGCGTTTAAAAATACAAGATGGCCGACGCGCTGGTGGCCATTTTGTGATTTTTTTGTGTTTTTGAAAAGTGAAAATTAAAATTTTGGGTTATTTTTTAAATCTGAGCGAGTTGCAATGTACTAGGCGGTTATGTGTTTTGTCGTCGTGTGTTGCCAGGTGAAAAAATATTTCTACCATTTTTGGTAATTTTTGGCTCAGGTCCCGAAAAGGTCGAGAATAGAAATAATGACATTTCGCGCAAATCATTCCCATGTGCCTATGAAGCGTCTTAATAGTAATGACATTTGACTATTTTTATTTCCTTAATTGGGCAACACCGAGAGCTGGTGTGGAAAAAGTGCAAAAAACATGGTCACCTACCGGAAGTTCTGTGGGCCACAGGATCTAAAATTCGAAAAAAGTAAAAATGAGATTTGATGCCGTATATAACCTAGATTACAGGAAAACTATAGGTTTTTCGATAAACAAAATGGCGGATGCGCTGGCGGCCATTATGTAAAAATCTGCAGAATTACAAATGTATTCATTAACTTTCGGGGTAGAAGGAAGGGTCGTAGGGAAAAAATGCTCGGAGCTTTATTGGAGGTCTACATGATGCCCCTGTGATGGTTCAAAAATTTACCCGATTTTTGGGGTAATTTCGGAGATTTTGGGCCCGACAGAAAATGCTCGAATTTAAAAAAAATAAGTATGAGGTCCTGTCAAAAATGTCTATCCAAAGCCGATTGACCCAAAAAAAAGCGAGTAAGTACGAAATTTTAGAAAAAATTGGAAAATCAAATTTCTATGGAGTACTTGGTTCCCCATACATTTTGTACTGAAATTGACCTTAGTAAGAAAATGTATGGAGAAATTGTTGCATATTAATGTAGTGCCGTATTAAGTGCTATAAAAACTTGGAAATGGTAACATTGCGAGGCCGGAGGCCGAGCTGCGTTGCGAGACCATAGGTCGAGCGCCGCGTAGGGCGAAGCCCGAAGCGGCTATATTCTGTGTAACTTTCGCGAGGCCGAAGGCCGAGCTTCGAATGCGAGGCCAAAGGCCGAGCGCCCGCGTAGAGCGAAGCTCGAAGCGGCTGCCATCGAACACTTTGGACCGATATAGACGAGACAATTGATCGAGTAACCTACGCGAGGCCGTAGGCCGAGCTGCGATGCGAGACCATAGGACGAGCGCCGCGTAGGGCGAAGCCCGAAGCGGCTATGTCCTGTGTAACTTTCGCGAGGCCGAAGGCCGAGCTTCGAATGCGAGGCCAAAGGCCGAGCGCCCGCGTAGAGCGAAGCTCGAAGCGGCTTCCGTCAAACACTTAGGCCATTTGATTCAAGTGTAATTTAAGTCTTCCTAGGCGCGAGGCCGCAGGCCGAGCTGCGCCGCGCAGGGCGGAGCCCGGAGCGGAAAGGCTCCTTAGGCCACAGTTGAATAACTCTTGCGCCGTACAAAAAAAGCACTAGGCCCCCATTGCGGACGGTCAAACACCAAAAGTCACACCCGCGAGGCCGCAGGCCGAGCTGCGTATGTGAGGCCGAAGGCCGAGCGCCGCGGGAGGGCGAAGCCCGGGAGCGGCCAGCGCCGCAGGCCTAGCTTTTAGCAGACTCGCGCGAAGCGCGTGCTGCAAAAGCTAGTACTTGTATAAAATTAGCTCAAGCTGCAGAATACGCACGAGAAATTGAAGAACTGAAGAATTTTGGACAAATCAGATCAAAGCAGAGTAAAATTCTGTCGCTAACGCCCATTTTAGATGATAAGGGATTGCTTAGAGTAGGTGGAAGGATTTCACAATCGCAAGAAACCGAATCGATCAAACATCCAGTTATACTGCCACATCAATCAGCTTTGTCAAGGCTGATAATTGCTGATGCTCACCTGAAGACATTACATGGAGATATACAGCTAGTAGTCAATTACATACGGTCAGGGTATTGGATTACTGCATGTAAGAACTTAGTCAAACAACACATCCGCAAATGTGTTACATGTATTCGTCACAAGGCTAAAGTACAAACTCAGCTTATGGGATCGCTGCCTTCAGTTAGAATCACACCAGCTAGGGCTTTCATTAACAGCGGTGTAGACTATGCAGGTCCAATAATGCTGAGGACGTCAAAGGGTAGAGGACACAAAGCCTATAAAGGATATATTTGCTTGTTTGTGTGCATGGTCACAAAGGCTGTACACATAGAAGTTGTAAGCGATCTCACGTCAAGAGGTTTTTTAGAAGCGTTTAAACGTTTTGTTGCAAGACGCGGTCGTTGTGTTAATTTATACAGTGACAATGGCACTAATTTTATAGGCGCTTCAAGAGAATTGCAAGATCTTTTTAATGCTGAAAGATCAAGTATGGTCAAAGAAGTAGTTGATGCTTTGGCTGTGCAAGGAACAAATTGGCATTTTATACCACCTAGAGCACCGAATTTTGGCGGTTTATGGGAGGGAGGTATAAAATCAACAAAGTACCATATAAAACGTGTAATTGGAGAGTCTACTTTGACATACGAAGAAATGTCAACACTTTTGGCGCAAACAGAAGCTTGCTTAAATTCACGGCCATTAACAATAATCAACAATCATCCGGAAGAGTCTACACCTATTACACCTGGTCATTTCTTAGTAGGAGAACCTCTGCTAACAGTACCTGAAGTAAATTATGAGAATTCGCAATTGAGTACATTGAGGAGGTGGCAAGTAACACAAGCGATGCTTCAGAGTTTTTGGCGACGGTGGTCCAGGGAATATCTAACAAATCTTATGCATAGATACAAGTGGGCGCATAAAACTCCTGAGCCAGCAGTTGGGGATATTGTTTTGGTAAGAGAAGACGATCTGCCTCCTAGTAGGTGGCTGTTTGGCAAGGTTCTAGAGAAATATCCTGGTAATGATGGAATTACTAGAGTAGTGTCGTTAAAATGTAAAAATTCTGTTATAAAACGTCCTACTTCTAAAATTTGTGTTTTGCCAGTCCAGAAGTAATGGTTATTTGTTTGTTTACTTGTTATTTGTTTGTTTTGTTAGATCACTATTTAAGTTTTGTTGTACTATTGATGTAATGGTGGGCGGTTGAGAAGGACATTCTGTCCTTGGTGGGCGGAATGTTCAAGTCAGTTTGACAAGTTAGGGTTTGTTTACATGTTTAGTTCATAAGAAATTCAATAGATGGCGTTGCCTGTATTTTAGATCGCGCTATCGTTGTGTTTTTCGATTTATATAAGACATCTGGTTGCATTGATTAAAATTAAGAGAAAGAAAGGAAATACGTACAGTTCACAGTGGTTTTATTTACACCTAGTTCAAATCTATTCACTAATTGTCTGTAGGTATCTACATTTAAAAAAAAGTCAAAGTCGAATAGAATTAACAAGTTCAGATTATCATAAACAATCGATGTTTTTTTTAAACCATGGCCAAGTAGGCGTTCCAGTTTAGGTACTTAGAAAATAATAACACAATGTTTTTGTGTCTTCTTGTGTCATAATAGGTATTAAGACGTTGAGAAGTACCACGGCCAAGTTTAATTAGATTCTGAAAAAAAAAACATGAACGTAGGCGCTATGGGGGAGCCTGTGTAGAGTCCGCAAGGGATCCAGCGTAGGCCACCGCTGGGGTTTTAATCGGTGCGATTCCAATACACCACTCTCTATTCCCCTTAGAGAGTGCCGGTGCGGTAGGCATTTCACCTCGACAAAAAAAAACTAGTAATAAAAAACTAATTGAACATTTAGAAATACTTTTTTTTTATTACCATTCAAGATTGACCTCATCCCACCTGATGTTAAGTGGAAATTGCGCCGTGGCTGTGTGGTGTGACTTGTTGCCCTTACCTTGAAGGCTTGACCCCTGCTACTAACGTAGTATCCCCCAGGAGCTCTAAAAACCTTACTAACATATAGAAACATAACAACACCGAAGTGATAGTTATTTGGCTGCGGTCTTAAAAAAAAGTTCATATTGCGCACTATAATTGCGATAGATGGCGTTACTGAGTCTGAGGTGTCACGCAAGGATATCTGTTCGATGCTATCTTTTTCCATTTGCATATGCGTTTCCAACGCTCCTGATTGGTCAAAAAACAATGTAGTTGGAGGCCGCGTGCGCATGTTGTGTATCAAATATCAATTCGATATTCCACTGGGCCTCATCGGCACTCATTTGTATTCGGTGCGAAGTCCTCTAAGTAGTCATTATAAGGCTTGCGGCTAGATGTTGTATACTTACTTACTGAATAGTATTTAGTATTATTAAGTATTTTGAAGAAACAGAATAATTATTCTATCGTGTGTGATGCTCTCTCAACTGAAATAGAATAGTAAAAAGAAATTGTAAAAAATCGTATATTGAACTTGGGCGTAAACACAATTTTACTAAAATCCAAACCCGTATTTTCGCTTTAGAATTTAATGCAAGACGATACGTATTAATAAATTAATAATTGAATTAAAAATGTTTAAGGGGAACACCATTAAGGTAAAAAAGCCAACCATGCCTTAGATCTTTGTTTCAAAAAGCTACTAGTACTCTGTTGCATCTCTATTACCTTTGGTTGTTATTAATGACTACTCAAATTACGGTACTATAAAGTAGGCCCATCTTCCCCACTGGGTACACTGGGTACGTGTCAAGGCTCCCTGATGTATTGGGTCCCTAAGTCCCAATTAAACCATAACCTTTAACTACGGTACGCTCGCTTAATCATTTAATTTTTAATTCTCAATTAAACAGCTTATGAAGAAAATCATAAGTAGGTAAATGACAATATTAAAAAAAAGACAATACCTATATACAAAATGTTTACAAAAGATAGTCCGCTCCAGTGTTAAGGGTGCCCAGAATGCTAGCAACATTGCCTCTTTGAGTAAGCCTTAAGTAAAATATTTTCATTTGGTTATTAACAGTTACGGTATTAAATTGCGAAATGAAATTAAAAAAATAATTCGTGGAACGCGAAGTTTTAAGTTGATTATGATATAATAATAGGGGCTCAATATTCTAATATGCCCAGGACCTCTAATAAGTCCTGTTAGCGTCGTGGAAGCAAAGGTTATTCCGTTTCCCATGACGTTTAGCATAACTAAGGGGAAAGTAGTGGAGGTTTTAGTGGGTGCGAGTCCCACGTAGCCCTTTTGTTTTTACTGAATGGGGTGGCGGCCATTATGCGTTTCGCCACGATTTAAAAACAAACGGGCAGCTAATTAGTGAAAGACAGCCCTGATTCAAATAGCAAGAAGATGGTAATAACTAAATAGTACAATACACCTAGCTCCTCGTGTATGCGATAATATTCTCAGCTCATCCATAGACAGCGATGGGTTCTGACCGCGTAAACAATGACGCATTGATATTCAGCCGTCGCAGCCGCGTCTAGGCTAGGTATCAGGCAGCTGTCCCACCGGCAATGAGCGAGAAAGAAACAAAAAAAGAAATATCCCTACTAATATTATAAATGCGAAAGTAACTCTGTCTGTCTGTCTGTCTGTTTGTTTGTCTGTTACGTTTTCCTGCTTAAACCTCTCAACCGATTTTGATGAAATTTGGTATAGGTATACGTTGAATCTCAAGTGAAATTTGGCACAAATATAGAAACTTGGATTAAAATATAGACTACTTTTTGTTTCGAATATTAGGGGAGAAATGGGTAAAACCGACCATAAAAGGATGTAGTCCACGCGAACGAAGTCGCGGGCACAGCTAGTATGATATATATATTGTCGACGACAGGTTGTATACGTTTACAAACCTCTTTACATTGTTTTATACTTTTTTAATTCAGATGACACTTTTGGCACATTTCGATCGTCTGCTGTTGTTATTTTTCGTCTGGTCACGTAAGCTTGTGGTTTAAAGTTTTGTTATTTAATTTAATTTTTATATACTGTTTCCACTTTAAACCACCTTTTATTGTTTACAGTCCACAACTATAAATAAGAAAACGGAAGTGTATGGGGGAGGCTTTTGCCCAGCACTGGGACAGTTTATGGGATCTAAAGAAAAACGAAAGATAAGAAAGCACGCACACAGTAAATCGTATGGCCAACTGGGATCCATCTCAGCAAATGATTCTACGGCATTAACACAAAACTGTGTTCTACGTTATACGTTCAACGTATACCTATACCTATACCTTTAGATGTGACAGCCGGACAGACAAACAGACAAACAAACCTACTCTCACACTTAAATAATATTAGTTTGGATAAACGTTTGTCGGAGTAACGTTTTGTTGAAGTTACGTAGAGATGAGCAAACGTATGTAGTTATTCAGTTTTTAAGCCGCTTTAATATATTTTTAGTGCTTAGTGCACTAAAAATATATTTTAAATACTGTTTATTTAAACGAATCAAAGACATAGACCTTATCTCAAGACAGTTAATTCAAATTTCAGGAACAACTAGTTGGAGTGGTTCTTTGGAACTAATTTAAGTTTAATTATAAACAGTGACCGGCGCTTTCCAAGTTAGCTGATGTCACACGGCTTTTGCCATCGCCGAGGCAAGGGCAGACGAGGTCTAGCAAAGGAATTTTTAATTACGAGAATCTTTAGTCTGAAGCTGAAAAAAAAGGCCTTTTCTTAACCCTTAAACAGGCCTGCAGTATCGAATTTTTTTACTGGTTTTCGCCGGTAAGTCAAGGTCATAAGATTCAATGTGAGGTGGTAACTATTTTCCCATTGCATGTTTAAGGGTTAAATAAGCCGTAAATTAAATTTCTATTGGCTAATTCTAAGAGGTTGATACAAAAGAAGAAATAGTCGCCTTCGATATCTTGCGGTTAGCTCAGTTGGTAGGACAGCGATACGTGTATCGCGCGCGCTCGTCGTGGGTCTGAGTCCCGCACTGCAAGGGGAAATTAAATTTTTTGTTTCTTTAAAATATTCAAAGTTCACTTATTTCAAGAGAGGTAGGGACTAGCGATTTATTGCTCGAACTGGAGCAGCCCGACTGGTGAAACACCTCCACCTTGCAGAAGACCGCATCCAAATAACAATCACTTCTGTGTTGTAGTGTTCCTACGTGTGAGAAAGTTTCCAGACCTCCTGGGGGGTGCTACGTTAGTAGCAGGAGTCAAGCCTTCAAGGTGAGGGCGACAAGTCCAAGTCAATAAATGTACTTTCTTTCCTTCAACCTCTCGATTCCAGAGTTCGTCTATTAAATCATAAATAAAACTACAAACAGCTGTGTCTTTAGTCTCCGAATAATCCATCTCCTTAACCCCTTAAACGCGCTCAATGTAAGCAAACAAGCCCCATACAAGGCCCGTCCATACACGAGCAGGCCGTTAACACATTCACCGCGGGTCGCGGCTTGGCTGCCCGCCCGCATAGATTACAGGGTTCCGGGTTCGATTCCCAATATTGATTAGGCGCTTTCTTTTTAATATTTCACTCAGGTCCACTTTATGGGCGGGCGGTTTTTATGGGTTGGAATACGGTTAGAAGTTCACTTTGGTGGTCGAAATTTGTAGTGATCGCTATCACTACAAATACGAAATCTCAATACCAACCTATACGTATAGCTTGTATAAATGAACATTGTTGAGAAACTTATATTTATACTTATATTATACCTATATCTGAAGAGTATGTTTGAAGGCGCTCATCTCAGGAACTACTAGTTCGAGTAGAGAAAAAAAAGTGTACTGGTCCATTTTTCGAGTAAGGCTAGAGTTTAGGCTAGGTATATAAGATCAGGCTAAGACCAAAAGAAGCAAAGAATTAGTGAAAAATGTGGAAAAAACAGGAGAGAACGCGTGCGAAGCCGTTAGTTAATAAAAAAACCCTGCGAGAAGACATAGTCAACCTCTTTTCCCCATCAAATCGTGTTACGTAATAAAAGCCAAAACGTAAGGCTATTTTTCTTCTTTCTTATTTATCATCACCCTATTACTTCATCTAATATTTCGGTATTGAAATGATTGTTTTCTCTTATATTAGGTAGTCCAGTTTAGTTACGATTTTTTTTAGGTGAAATACATCGCACCTTACCGTCACCCCAGGGATGAATATCAAGATTTCTTTAAAAAAAAAGGCTCAAGACTAACATGAAAACATTTTATTTACTTTTAAACAGGCGAACACTGAAAATAAGCGTCGCGCGCGAGTCTCAATAATGGGTGTCACGACATATTGATGAGTTGGGAGCCATTTTTAACACATATTTTGGTTTTTTTTCTGTTCTTACTTGTATTGTCTTATTTTGTATGGTAAATAAACAATTACTCTATTCTATTCTATTTTGACGATATTAGAATACTTTTGAATCGTCATTGAATCATCTCCCTTTTATTGTGAGGGATTTTAATCCCCGACCTTCACGTATTATCTCAGCTGGAAGAGCAGCACGCGCGAGATGTGAAGGTCGTGGGTTCGGGTTCCACACTGAAAAGGAAAAGGAAGATATTTCTGTTTCTTTAAAACTTACATTGGACATTAACTTACTTTGGAACAAATCATATAGGTTAGGTTTGATCAGTGTAGTGACAACTGGGGTGGTCTGGGTCGGCATATCTCTTTGTGTGCCTGTTTGTTATTGGTTCCTGAGGATTCTCGCGAATCCAAGGGACGTAGGAGCAAGCGGGCTTGGTGCATCCAGGGCACCGTAGGCTAGCGACATCCTTTATCTCTCTAGCCGAGGGCAGAAGTTCCAGCGCTAGGGGTCTCCCTTCCCTCTTCTTGAAGAGGGGTAGTGGATGGTAGGGGTGGAGGGCGATTTTTGCCCTAGACTAGAGGGTTTGCGGGGACCAAAGACGCCAGGTATGGGGTAGGCCTGGCGTCCGTTACCTCGGTCCCGACGGGGTGGGGCGTGTCAGGTGGCCTGGCATGCTCCAGCCGCGCGTTATGCGCAGCGAGGAGGGCCGCTTAGCTGTAGACACTGTAGGGGAGCCTTGATAGAGTCCGCAAGAGATCCCGACTCCTCCATAACTGCGCAGCGTTGGCCACCGAGGGGGTTTTAGTCGGTGCGAGCTCGACACACCACTCTCTGTTCCCCGCGGAGAGTGAGGGTGCGGTAGGCATTTCCCCCTCGACAAAAAAAAAGTGTAGAGACAAGCAAGTCAGCCAGGCCTAGCATACGCAATATGTCAAATGTATCGCATGAGACGACAAAAGTTTCGATACTGTTGATTGGCTAATAGCACACCGCACTCGTATTTTCAGCCAATCAACAGCTGACGCACTGACATCAATCGATTTTGACGTTTGTTAAGAGCGCGATAAATTTAGTCGCGTTGCATATGCTAGGCCTGAATAATTGGTTCCATTATCATCACAGTTCTTATGGAAGCACAATTAAAACCAACTTTCCCATCGTAGTTTCTTGCCCAAATATTGAAACCACGTTAATAACAAAATTATTATTATAATCATGTAAGTACACCAAATCAAATTAATGAATTCAGCATTCGGTATTTATCTCTCTGTCGTCAAAAATACTAATTGTAGTATTATGTAAATGAGCTGTTGGATATAACCGGTGTTATCTGGTTACTCCAAGGCTAACATGTGCCTAGTGATGCGACAAAAGTTGAGAGAGTTTGTTTGTATCGATATTTTTCAAAATAATATGAGTAATAAGCAAACGACAATTGATATTCAGCGATGTTTTGAATCCATCATTTGTAAAACTTTAACACAGGGACCATCCTTTTATATTTATTTTTTTATTTATCTCGAAATGTTATTTCTTACTATTGCTTAATTTCTTTATGTTTCAAATCGGCCCATATACGGACTAACCATAATTGACCATGCAATCAAGTTTCGAATAAATGTCGACATAGATAAACCAAATAAACTAAACCTATCAACTTTGTTTAAGTATTCGTGTAGAAAAGCTCTAAATACGGCTACTACAGAAACAAGCAAGTTATCGACACTTAATTCAATATGTAGTTAGTAGTGAATCAATCTAAAACTAACTGTAGAAAATCTGTCAATACAGTAAGTATACACAATCTCATAGTATCTAACTTCAAAAAAATCTAAGTTATCGATATTTAATTCGATACGTGTATAAGGACATCACTAGCGATTACCATACACGGCACAATTAAACAGGAGCGGCCGGCACGCGACGCCTCCGCAAGTCGGGTACAGTCGAACGCACTTGCACAACACTAGTCACTATGTCAACTATTAAGTAATGTTATGTTCAAGTCGATAATTGACGACCTCAGTGGCTGAGAGGCGAGCGGCCGCATTTTGGTGGTGCGTCATCTCTGAGGACCCAGGTTCGATTCCTGGTCCGGGCAATATGGAATAAACAAAGTACCGTCGTTAATAATAATTATTTAATTATTTACTTTTGATAATTATTATTATACTAACCTTGATCTGTAAAATAATTGGATGCATTCCTTTAAAAGGAGCGTGAAAAAACATCTAACGAGCCAGTACGGCGACGCTAACGGATAGGATATTACGGTATCAAATCCGTTGTCATCGCGATGTGGGTTCCTCTCTTGCTTACCATCAGGCTGGGAGGAGCCAATATACTATGCTTCTTTTAAAAAAATCCCAAAGTATTTTAGAAAATTTGAATTTTTTGTTTAAGTCGAAGTAATTTTGTGTGTGAGATAAACTTTTATCAAAAAAGCCAACATAAAAATAAATAAATATACAAAATAAATAATTCAATTCAATTCAATATCTTTAATGCATACATAGATAAATTCATATAAAGAATATTAGAAGTGAAACTTTCCCTTTTGTAAAGTCTGTTAAAGTAGTAACTAGCATGGTGTTTTCGTGGTTACCTGTACGTGGAGTTAGATTTAATTGTAGACAATTTACGCGGTTTTTATGCACAAGCTCGCCTTGACACGCATCACAACTAATAATTGTGAAAGTTGGTCTATCCTCACTATGTTGTGGTCCTTCTTTATACTGTGGTCCCTCTTTACGTGTAAACTTAAGTTTCAGCCCTAATTTTTTAAAACCTATCGTTCATACTTTAAAAATTGCCATAAATATTGTCATTGAATGTCATTTTGTTTCTTTTATTAAAATTTTTGTCGCCACTCGCTTGCGCGGAAAAATAACAAGAGCCCCGGCTTCAGTCATTTTTCTAAGGTTCCACCAGAATACAAGCGCTTTTCTTATTATTTTCTTTTTTTAAATACATACAACTATTTTCTTGTCTATTCCTCGACCTATAAAACATCGTCTGTCTGTTAATTGTCTTATTTTGCTTTGTCATGTTTAATTTACAATAAACGGCCTAGCGCCATGCATTTTTAGGGTTCCGTACCTCAAAAAGAAAAAACGGAACCCTTATAGGATCACTTTGTTGTCCGTCTGTCCGTCCGTCCGTCCGTCTGTCAAGACCCTTTTTCTCAGGAACGCGTGGAGGTATGAAGCTGAAATTTATATCAATTACTCAGGTCTACTGTCCCTTGAAGCTGTGAAAAAATCAAACTTCTAAGCCAACGCAATCAAAAGAAACAGCAATTTAAGCTGCACATTTTAAAACTCGCAAGTACTCGCAAGGGAAACAAAACCTAAAGGGTACTTCCAGTCGACCTAGAATCTTAAAATTTGGCATGAAGCAACGTTTTATAGCACACATAAAGGAAAAATTCCGAAAACCATAAATTTTTAGTTACATTACAAAATATTTATGCTCCTCCATCTTTCCCCATTGTAATGTTATGAATTTCATTTTGCAATAAAAATACCATAGTTATGACTCGATTGTCGTAATGAACGAACTTTGTAAACCTTGCAGGTTTGTACGGAACCCTCGGTGCGCGAGTCCGACTCGCACTTGGCCGGTTTTTTTTCTTTCTTAACTGCCAGTTAAGCCTTCCCAAGCCCACTAATCTTGATACAACACTCTCTTTGTATGTTTCTAAGCGTATTAAGTTTTCAAAGCCCCGGTTGTACAAAGCACGATTGGTAAAGCACCTGATCCTAGTGTCCGTGTGTCTATCTTCTTGTATATTAAAACACCCACGCGACATACGTTGTGTGAGCCATAGTGTAAATTATTACAGTATAGTCACTTTTCCACCTGATGTTAAGTGGTAATGAGTTCTTAGCTTAAGGGCAAAAAGCATAGGATAGTAAAACAATTACTAGACTTGTCGCCCTTGCCTTGAAGGCTTGACCCTTCTACTAATGTAGCACACCCCCATGAGCTCTGGAAACCTTACTCACATGCAGGAACACAACAACACCGGAGTGATTGTTATTAGGCTGCGGTCTTAACTTCATTTATTCCTGATCAGATACTCTGTGCATAGGTAGTGCAGTGATTTTATAGCAGTTAATTAAGCACCTTCACACCACATAGTGTTTACTAATTTTAAGAAGTCTTAAATGTGGTGCAAGTTTGTTTTTATGACTCGTGTTATAACATTAAGTTATGACATTCTGACTTAGTGAATGAATGTAAGTTTTAGCGTACGTACACATTACCAACGTTAGAATAATACGTTGGAGCAAATCGTAAGAGATTCGTGTGTAGAAAACATTGCAGATTTGTATTGCAAGCGTAATGTTCATCAATTGGTTCGAGTCTAATCCTAGAGAGTTTTAATATAATATAATGGAATAGAAAATGTCTCTATTAATGTAAACTTTTACAAAAGCATTTGTGAATCGTCAGATTATGTTTAACTACCGCAGTGTTCGGAATGTTGCTTCTATCGAGAAGAACCGGCAAGAAACTCGATAGTTACTCTTTTCAAAACTTACAAATATATTAACCTTTTTGTCATTAATATAATCTATATAAAATAGCCTTTTTTTCATTAGTTTTAAACCTTTTCAGATAAATTTTTGATCAGTAACTTAAATTTATGCAATGGTAATGCAGTGACCTTTTCTGGCAGCTTATTAAAAATGTGTTTTGTGATCTTTTAACAATGAGGATCAGTTCTAAAGTGTCACACTGTTGTCTTTCTGTTTGTACACTTGTCATGGCATCAAAACGTCTCACGTATCTGTCCGTGAACAACAGCAACACAGGCCTCTTGCCGAGCAAATGTGCGCTATCAGTGTTGTCCGAAATCAGACTAATTTTAAACTGTCTACTTAAGGAACTGTGAATTTAGGGAAATATGATACTTGTTTGTATCAATCAATCAGTAAATTTTTTTTTTATAATGCTCTCCAAGATTGACCTCAACCCACCTGATGTTAAGTGGTAATGAGTTCCTAGCTTCAGGGCGAAAAGTATAACATAGTAAAACTGTTACTAGACTTGTCACCCTTACCTTGAAGGCTTGACCCCTGCTACTAATGTAGCGCCCCAAAAGAGCTCTGGAAACTTTACTCACACGCAGGAACACAACAACGCCGGAGTAATTGTTATTTGGCTGCGGTCTTCTGTAAGGTGGAGGTATTTCACCAGTCGGGCTGCTCCAGATATTTCTTTATTGAAGTTGTTACATGTAACACTTTTGAATCGTCATTGAAAACTATGCAAAGTGATTTTACTGCCAGTTCGGCATTACATTGGTTGTTACTTTTAAAAACTGCTTAAGGAGTGAAATTTGATAGATAGACCGTTTAGACGCTAGAATAGCATAAAATAAACTTCATATCCCATTTTTGTAGAAAATATTTTAGTATAAAAATAAATGGTATTTGGATTCAGAGCGGAGCAATGCAGGGATGTAGAAATTAAGATTACTTCTCTTTACTCTCAAATCAAATATAAGTAGTCACTTTAAAGTAGAAATTCATGTTATGAATGTTTTTGTTAGGTTTTCTTAGTATTCACGTTTTGGACAAATACATTTCAAATATATGAAACTTAAATAACTTTTATTCATAATTATATTAATAAGGTTCAAACTGTTTTGCTGCTAAATGAAAACAAACAATTGTCAGAACTACAAGTAAAAAGTATTCATTATTTTGTTCCGAATAAACTTCAAAAAGAAGTAAATTACAGTTAAATTTCTTAAATGTTGAAAAATAAAACAAAATAGTAAATACTCGCCTTATTTCAGGACTAAAATATTTCTTTATGATTGTCTAGAAAGCCATCTTTCTACCTTTAAAATTTTATCCAAATTTATACTCTGAATTTTGCGTGAAAGACTAATAATAATTTTAAGGGAGGTAGGGCATAGCGATTTATCGCTCGAACTGGAGCAGCCCGATTGGTGAAATACCTCCACCTTACAGAAGACCGCAGCCAAATAACAATCAGTTCGGTATTGCTGTGTTCCTGCGTGTGCGTAAGGCTTCCAAAGCTCCTGGGTAGTGCTACATTAGTAGCAGGGGTCAAACCTTCAAGGTAAGGGCGACAAGTCCAGTAACAGCTTTATGCTGTACTTGTCACCCTTAAGCTAGGACCTCATTACCATTTAACATCAGGTGGCATGAGGTCAATCTTGAAGTGCAATATAAAAAAACACAGACCCTGTCATCTATACATATATCCAGACGCACACATCCATTCGTTCTTAGAAACTGTCACGTTTGTAATATTATTGGGATAGTTATTTTTTAAACTTTAATTAAACTCTCGAATAACATAATTACTCAACGTCATTAACACTTAAAATGCTTTCAACATTTTCGAAGACTAAACACATTAAATGCTACAAATCGGGCCCACCTACTACATTTACATGATAAGTAGGTAATTCAAGAACATTTCCCCCAACGTTGAACTAGCCGTTTCACTAAATCACTAACTTTACGAGGTGACCGCGACGGCTGTTAGATACGGCCTGTGTGTGTGTTTTGCGTGTTTGTGTGCGTGGAGTGCAACGCTCAGCTGTTTGTTGTTAGTATCGAGGCCTAGGGTCGCTGACCTGAGCAAAGATTAGGGAGCAGAAGGCCTTGGTGGAGAGATACGATAGTTGAGTGATAGTTGTTTAGTGCCTTAAAATCTAGTATGTATTAATTATACGTCACATATTAATCGACGGCTTTTTTTTATGGACTCTATCTCGCGTCTCAAGATAAATAAATAAATAAATAAATAAATAAATACTGGACAACATCACATACATTGCTCTGATCCTGTGGTAAGTAGCTAAATAAAGCACTCGTGTTACAGAAATCAGAAACAACGACGGTACCACAACACCCAGACCCGAGACAATATAGAAAAGTTCGTTTCCCATATTGACCCGACCGGGGATCGAACCCGGAACCTCAGAGATGGCGCGATGCCAAAGTCCGGCACGCTCGCCTCTCGGCTACGGAGGTCGTCAAATCGTAGATAACGCGATGATTCCGCCAATGTCAAGTGTTTAGAGAGACACGTTATAATTATGTAGAATGCTCGGTGATGAGAGTTAAAATGAATCGACGGCTTCCATAGCCGAGTGGCGAATGTGCCGGGCTTTGACGTTGCGCCATTTTTGAGTCCAGGGTCCGATTCAATCATTTAGTGGTGCTTGAATCGTGACTAAAAACTACCTCTATAGCCAAAAAGTGATCGGGTCGGTCCTGGGCGTAATGCAATTTTTAAGGTTCCGAGTTCGATCCCCGCTAGAGTTAAATGAAAAATAAAATGTCTATATGGTCTCATCTAGATGTTGTGGTAGCTTCGTTGTTTCTAATTTTTGTAACACGAGTGCTAGAGCTACTTATTCAGAACATAATCAGAATCTCAAACCAAACTTTTTCCTTTCTTTTCTTTCTTTCAGAATATTGTATGTAGGTATTTGATTTTGTTTAAAATTGTATCATTAAAATTGTTATATAGGGCTATGTTTGTTGATGGCGTGGACAAAGACTTTATCATTTAATTCATTTCCAATGCTACACTAAACTAAATGTATACTATAATTAGATAGGCAAAGACAGCCTTATCGCACTTAAAGAAAATAAACAATTATAGATATAACATTTAATTAATTGCCATATAGATAAAGTTATGATTAAACCGGCTAGCAACAAGTTCATAGTTTGTTATCATAGAAACTGGTTGCTTATGCCTTTTCAATGTTTGAAAAACGATCAGTTCTTATTACGAATAGTAATAAATGATACGAGGCGTAAGATAAAAAATTGTAGAAAAACAGATAGTCATTTTGACACATTACAAATCGTAAAATATTGGTACCGGGCATTAATACCGCGTGTAGGCAGAAAACTACCCTCTAAAGCCTTTACACCTTCTGTACATTAATGATCGGTGCGGCTTAGCTACAGGCCTCGTAGTTCGGTAGCCGGCGCATTGCGCAAGACCAGGTTCGACTCCAGGGCATTAAAATAAACGGCTTATTGTTGTTTACTCTCGACACATCCAGCACGTGAGTTACGAGTTACGACTCGTTAATGACCCTTTGCGCTGAGTGATACCCACTTTAATAGGACGTTTTAAATTGATCTTAATTCTACATTTATAGAAGGTTTAGTTTAGGTTAACAAATATCTATTTTGGAGATTGGGCAATAACTTACTATCGATTGTATTTTAACTTTTTCTTAAGCATTATAATGCTCAGGTAAGTTTTTGATGGAGATGATAATCCTAGTGTATCTACCTACACCATCCAACAAACGGTATTTTTTGAGCAATACAGATAGACTAGCTGTGCCTGCGACTTCGTTCACGTGGACTACAGGGTTTTTCCAGATTTTTCCCGCTAACTCCCGTTCCCGTGGGAATTTTGCAATATCCTGTTGCAAATTAGCTTTAAATTAACTAAGATTCCTGCATGCCAAATTTCAAGCGTCTAACTTAAGTGGTTTAGATTTTTCATACAAAATGATTTTTCCGCTTATTTCCGTTCCCGTGGGAATTTCGGGAATTCCTTTCTTAGTGCACCTCTACGGTACCTAAGCTACGTCCTTTCGAAATTTCAAGTGCCTACGTTTAGCCGTTTAGGCTGTGCGTTGATATGTCAGTCAGTCAGTTTCTCTTGTATATTTAGATGATTAAATAAAAAACCGGCCAAATGCGAGTCAGACTCGCCTATGAAGGGTTCCGTAGCAGCAAGTAACATGATGTAAAAGTTTATATTTAAATTAAATGATATCAAGGTAAATTGCGGTTTACGAATTATGACGTATTAAAAAAAACTACTAACAAGATCTGGTTCGAACCAATTTTCGCTGGTAGTTTGCATAGAAATGTACATCGTATATTTTTTTAGCTTTCTCATTCTCTTATTTAAAAGTTAGAAGAGAGGGACCAACATATTTTCACTTTGGAAGTATCTCTCGCATCAAAAAAATGATATGAAAAGAAACCTCAATATCATTTTTGAAGACCTATCCATATACGATACCACACACGTATGGGTTTGATGATAGTTACGGACAAAAGTGGCTGTGACATACGGCTGGATAGACGGACAGACATTTTTGAGGTTCCGGGTTCGATCCCCGGTCGGGTCAATATGGGAAACGAACTTTTCTATATTGCCTCGGATCTGGGTGTTGTGGTACCTTCGTTGTTTCTGATTTCTGTAACACAAGTGCTTTAGCTACTTACCACAGAATCAGAGCAATGTATGTGATGTTGTCCAATATTTATTTATATTTATTTATTATTTATTCGGCTACGGAACCCTAAAAAGCCTTACAAAATGAAAACCTTGCTCCCTTTTTAAAGTTGCTTAAAAATACGGCCGATTGTATTCCTTCCCCGTGTAACATAAACAATATCAGTAAATACAATGTTAATAAAGGAACAGACAAAGTCGGGTCCTAAACAAGCTCGTTGCTCATAACGAAACGTAACGATACCAAAAATAGGCTTAAATTGTAAATAACGACCGGCAAAGGTCAATAGAGCCATCGTTACGGGAACTCGGTATTGTTAACCCATAAAAGGGTGTCGGTATCGTTATTTTTATCGTTGTTATCAGATAAATATCGTTATTATTGCCTATTGGGCTGTTTTAATGATCTCTTTGCGGTAGACAAAAAGTTTTGGGAATAAACACCTAAAGAAAAAGAAACAGTGAGGTAACTTGTGACGGTATTGCAAATAAATAAATAGATATCGGACAACATCACATACATTGCTCTGATTCTGTGGTAAGTTGTTCAAGCACTTGTGTTACAGAAATCAGACAGAACGACGGTATCACAACATCCAGACCCGAGACAATACAGAAAAGTTCGTTTTCCATATTGTACCGAGCGTGAATCGAACCCTGAGTCTTAGAAATGGCACCAAAGCCCGGATCGCTCGCCTCTCGGCTACGGAGGTCGTCAAATAATATTAGAAATAATTTCACAAGCACCTTTTCATTAATTTGGGGGACAGACTTACTGACTGGGCCACACGTCGCCCAAGACTAAGTTAAATTTGTGGTTAACCTATTATTTAGGTTAGGTAAGTATTTTTTTGATGCTTGATTATATAGAATAATATCACTATTAGTAAGCCTGCAAGGATGAGGATAACATTCACAAATAAATAATTAAAAGAATCAATATCGTAAATGATCATCAAAACGTCAACCAATCTTAATCTTACCTTAATCACTAAAAATCTAGGGGTATGATATATTCCCCCCCCGCTGGGTTCCGCATCTTGTCGCGATGGGGGGGCTCAGTAACCCTGTGGTCCGGGACGTTGAGGCTGGCCTTGTCACCCAGCCTCCAATACCGCACAGGGTGAAGCCAAGACGGATCCCGAGCTGGGCTGCGGAGAGAAGGTGGCTCTCTGCGGCAAGCCCGCAAGGGCAGAGGTGGATCGCGGAGGAAGAGGAGGACCTCGGTGTTTCGTTGCCGGCCTCCCTGTCCTACGCGACCCGGCAGTGGCGCGCTGCCGCGCGAGGCGCGAATCGCGTCGTGGTGGGGTCGCGGAGGAAGAGGAGGATACGGTATTACGTTTGCCGGTCTCCCTATCCTCCGCGACCGGTGGGTCTCGGGACTTCATCTGGCTCTCGGAGGGAGAGCTGGATTGAGAGTCTCGGTGTCCACAGAGGCGGTAGGCAGCGGAGCCGCACAGCAGATCCGCTGCTGGGACCGGAGATGCCAGGCGTGGGGTAAGCCTGGCGTCCGTTACCTCGGTCCCGAGGGGGTGGGGCGTGTCAGGTGGCCTGACACGCTCCAGCTGCGTATTTGCGCGGCGAGATGGGCCGCTTGGCGGTAGGCGCTGTGGAGGAGCCTGTGGAAGGAATCCCGACTCCCCCACAATTGCGCAGCGTTGGCCACCGAGGGGGTTTTAGACGGTGCGAGCCCGACACACCACTCTCTGTTCCCCACTGAGAGTGACGGTGCGGTAGGCATTTCCCCCTCGACTAAAAAAAAAAAAAAAAAAAAAAGGGGTATGATATATTCGCTATAAATGGGTTCAACTGAAGTGTCATACAGTCGTTACTGTATAAGACTCAAATCGCTTGAATTTTCCACTTATTTAAAAAAACAAACCAAAAATATTTATCACAGATTTTCACTGTTACATTTGCTAACCTGTGCCTTATCCTACAGGGATGAAGAGGCCCCTTTATGAATTTTTATTGTTTTCATCCCGAATAGAAGAGGGTTAATGGTCTTTATGAGCCGGTATTATTGGATTAGAATCGAGTTGAGTTACGCGTTATACATTTTTATAAGGGATACTTTTTGAGGGTTGGAAATTATGTGATTTTAATCTTTTGTTATTGTGAAAGGAATTACATGTTCTATGAAACTGTGAAAGATTAGATACTTGTTTTATTGATTAAATAATTATATTTTGGTAGTGTTAAAAGTAAAATAATTTTTATTCATTATAAATTTCATCAGTAGTACATAAGAATCGTCTCAGTATAAACCAGATGATTCAACCTCTGAGAAGATAGAAGATATTTTTATAGTAATTAGTGTAAAGATATACTAGGTAGGTACATCTACCTAACTATTCTTAATTGTTTCGTCACTCATTAAAACACATCTATATTATGACTTCGTCCAAAGTGAGCTACACATAGCAATAAGTTAGATACTGTTACTGTAAATGATCTGCTGAGTTTCTTACCGGTGTCTTCTCGGTAGAGATAGGTTCCGAACCGGCAGTAGAGACACTTTGCGTTGTATTCAATGAAGATTCAAAAGTTATGTGTAACCAGCTTTAATAAAGAAATTTTTGATTTTGAATTTTACTTATTCAATGAGTAATACTAATTTAGGATTTTTTTTTATATTGCACTTCAAGATTGACCTCATCCCACCTGATGTTAAGTAGTAGGTAATGAGTTCCTAGCTTAAGGACGACAAGTATAGTATAGTAAAACTGTAACTAGACTTGTCGCCCTTACCTTGAAGGCTTGACCCCTGCTACTAATGTAGCACCCCCCAGGAGCTCTGGAAACCTTACTCACACACAGGAACACAACAACACAGAAGAGATTGTTATTTGGCTGCAGTCTTCTGTAAGGTGGAGGTATTTCACCAGCCGGGCTGCTCCAGTTCGACTTATGGCCCATTCAGTAATTCTGTCGCCCATATTAATAAAAACTGGCCAACTGCGAGTCGGACTCGCACATGAAGGGTTCCGTAGCAGCAAGAAACATAATGTAAAAGTTTATATTTGAGTTTTATCGTAAATCACAATGTTCTAAAGGTAAGATTTATTACGTATTAAAAAAAACTACTTACTAGATAAATAAATAGTAATAATAAATGCGCTAGACAATCACACCAATCACCTGGTCTCAAACTAAGGTTTTCCCTTGTACTATGAGTACCAGACGACGGATACTAACTGGGGGCATCATCCCAGCACACTCAGACTCGAGACAATTTAGAAAAGTTAATTTTCCAAATTAACCAGACCGGGACTCGAGCCCCGGACCTTTCGCGCTTTGGCCGCCTACCTTAGCCGCTGCGCCACAGATCTAGTTCGAACTAATTTTCGCTGGTAGTTTGCATGGAATTAAATCTCAATATTTATCATTAACTCCACAGCATAGTAGCAAATAAAAGCTGCATTCAAGTGGCGCGCCATATCAGGTAGGGTCAGACCACAGGCCACTGGACCCCTTATCAGGCACCAGTGAGAACCGGTTTGAAAGATGGCTGATTTACTGAATTGAAGAAGTAGAGGCTTATAAGAGTAATAAGATTATATTATTTACCAAAACATAATAACATGTAACTGCCGTGCCATCCTACTTGTGGCCAACCGAACGTTCATACTCAGATATACTTTTGCTTTTAAATTTGACGTATTATTTTGATATTCTTTTTGTTTACTTTTATTTATTTATTTAAAAACTTTATTGCACAAAAATGCGGAGAGTTAGTTTATGGGTGCGGTAATAGTGACAAAGTGCATAAGTAATCTAAAAAATAAAAAACATAATACACGATATAATAATAGTAAATACCAAGCGTTACAAAAGTCATTTCGGAAACAATTAAATATACATAGATATACATGAATAAATATAATATATATGTCAAATATGAACTATACTTATATTTACATAATGAACATATATATATATATACATAACTAAATAAAAGTGTTATATGTAACCTACTTGAATAAAGAAATATTTGAGTTTGAGTTTGAGTATCTATCAAGTAAGAAATAATAATACACTTACCAGTGTTGGGATGGTCCCGGTAATTTAAATTACTATTTTTTTTATAATGTTAGGTTCTTCAAACTATACAATCAGCAAAACTTAATGTATGTCTTATTTAATAACATATACATTTATTCCAAATTAGTACCTATCAACTAAAGAAAATGTATTGATATTTTTATTCACGATTACTCGATCATAAAAATTACACTAATCAGCTAGATCACGCGATTTAAGACTTTCCCGTTCCTTTTCAGACATTGAAATAAGTCAACGGGTCAAAAAGCAACAACATTTTTTCGTAGTTAATACGAACTACTTACTGTCCGACGTTTCGGTTAAGTTACACCAACCGTGGTCACGAGGGCGTAGCCCGTATTAACTATTAAAATGTTATTGCGTATTGATTCGTTATTTAAGTGTTAGGTATTTAGTTACTCCTCTATTTCTTCAATTTCTATCTACTTATCTTGAGGGTCAATGGCCATCAAATCAGAGCAACAAAACAAGGAAGACTGTTACGTGTCGCCGCTGCACGGAAGCGCCTCGGACCCGCCTCTCAACGACCGCTTAGACCATAGAGAAAGTATCCACATAGAGGGGCCAACGACGGCACAATATTTGAAAGAAACAGAAAATTTAATGTCCACTTGCGGTGCAGGACTCGAACCTACAAGCTTTACGTATTGCGTGCTGCTCTTCCAACTGAGCTAACCGCAACTTATTGTAGGTGATCAATTATTCTGCTGTATCAACCTTTAGCCTAACCGTTAGCCTTAATTTATCACGCGCGATACGTGTAAGTCGTGGGTTCGAGTCCCGCATGGAGAGATGACATTTTTCTGTTTTTTGTTGAATATTTAAAGTTCGATAGTGCGGTGTAAATCACTATAAAATTATAAAAATCGATTAAGGTACAATACTTGCTCCTTTTAAGGCTAGTGTAAAAAATCCAGAAAGTATCGCCATACGGCAGCTTACTTAGGTAAAGCTCTTGTTCTTTAATTAACCAGAAAGTATGTTCATAGAAGGAAGCACTTAGTTAGGTACAGCACTTGCTTCCTTTAAAGTTAGTCTAATTAAATTCACAGGTAATTTATGCTAGACCTTACCAATTTTGCTTTACTTACATAACTTGTATTGCCGAGGGGCGAGTGTGCCGGGCTTTGGCGTCGCATCGTCATCTCTGAGGTCTCGGGTTCACACAAATCAATAATGGCACCACGGTGCCCAGATTCAAGATAATATAGAAAAGTTCGATTTCCATATTCGACCGGGAATTGAACCGGAACCTCCGGGATAGCGTGAAGCCAACGTCCAGTCCGCTCCCGTTTTAGCTATGGAGGTGATGAAAAAGTAGTAATTTGGCAAACATTCGCAAAAGCTTTGTAGAAACACGAGCCTTGCTTCGACTATGCTTGGTCATGCTTGAAACGTCGCCTCCATACAAATATTTGCTCTTAGACGCAACCGTGCGATTTCGCCACCGCTCTTTACGACGTCACAAACGTCACTTGATTGATAATATATTAACTACCAATTTACTGTTACCTCCAAATCGAAAAAACAACTCGATTTCCGTCCTTAATCCAAAACGTTTAGGTTCAATGTTAGTTTTGCGACTGTAAAGTTTTCGTTGGTTCGGCGAAACGGAGTCCCCTAGAGAAATGAGACTAGTTTGGATGAGGCATAAAAACGGAATAAAGTGGCTGTAAAAAGGTGAAAGTTAGGGCGGAAGAGCGATAGCGCTCAAGTTGCGTGCGACCGACAAACAGGGCCCCAGTCGTACCTACAAAGCACAATCTTCTATATACATATATACAAAGTGTTACCAAATTAGCACAAAACAAAACACATTGTCTTATAATAATACTCAAGCCTTTAAGGTGAGGGCGACAAGTCTAGTAACAGTTTTACTATGCTATACTTTTCGCCCTTAAGCTAGGAACTCATTACCACTTAACATCAGGTGGGATGAGGTCAATCTTGGAGTGCATTATAAAAAAAACAAAATACTAGCTGTGCCCGCGACTTCGTTCGCGTGGACTACAGGGTTTTCCCAGTTTTTTCCCGCTAACTCCCATTCCCGTGGGAATATTGCAATATCCTGTTGTAACTAAGCTTTAAGTTTAATAAGGTACCTGCATGCCAAATTTCAAGCGTCTAACTTAAGCGGTTTAGATTTTTCATACATAAGGATTTTCCCGCTAATGCTGAAATTTCCCCGTTCCCGTGGGAATTTCTGGAATTCCTTTCTTAGTGCACCTCTACGGTACCTAAGCTACGTTCCTTCCAAATATCAAGTCCCTACGTTTAGCCGTCTAGGCTGTGCGTTGATATGTCAGTCAGTCAGTCAGTTTCTCCTTTTAAATATTTAGATGAAAATACTTATAATATGTATCTGCATATTTTTTCAATAATACTTGTGCGGATTGTTTAAGAAGATCATTGTTTTTTTGCTTTCTTACATGTATTGCAAATTAGAAGCTGTATGTCTTGTAAGACCGAGTGCCCTTTTAAATTGATTTTCAATTGTGTCTGGTTTTCTAGTTCTTACGACTTTAAACATTGAATCAAAATACCACTCCTTCCCGCCATGTTTCTTTTTTTACGCATTATCAATATCTGTAAATTTTCATACTGATCGCAAAGGCTAAAAACTGAATTCCGACACACGTTTGTTTGACGTTACGCTACTCCGACAAATCGTTACTCCGACAATAAATAAATAAATGCGCCAGACAATCACACCAATCACCTGGTCTCAAACTAAGGTTTTCCCTTGTACTATGAGCATCAGACGACGGATACTAACTGGGGGCGTCATCCCAGCACACCCAGACCCAAGTCAATTTAGAAAAGTTCGTTTTCCAAATTGACCCGACCGGGAATCGAACCCGGGAACTTTTGCGCTTTGGTCGCCTACCTTAGCCACTGCGCCACCGAGGTCGTCAAATAAATGGTTATTTTTTAAATATTTCGTCTATTTTTATGGATCGAACTAGTCCACTTGGATCAGAACTAGTTAGGTTACACTGCAGTAAGGTCTGGATCGCGTTTGGTTAAGTTAGGTTCGTTTAATAAGCGGGAGGGAAGGCCGACCATATTGCAGGTGGCAAGGCCTGCAAAAGCGCGAAGCCCAAGAGACGGGCCGCTGGGAAGAGCGACAAGCCGCCGTCGCAGCCAGCTCGACCCGCCCCTGACGTCCAGATGACGGGGGAGTAGGCCCCCATAGGCCATGAGTCCCGAAGGCGCCAGAACGGGGAAGTCTGGCGTCGCTCGAGGGGACGGTGCATGCTGGGTGGTGCGGCAATTTCACCTGCCGCACCGAGACGCGCTGCGCCATGCGCGGCAATTGCGTTTAGGGGGGGGATTGCGTAATGCTTTCATGGCGAATCCCGGCCCCCCCACCACTGCGCAGAGTAGGACCACCCCAGGGGTTTTAGTCGGTTCGAGTCCGACACACCACTCTCTGTCTCCCCGTGGCAGAGAGTGACGGTGCGTGGGCATTTCCCCTGGGAATCAAAAAAAAAAGGTTCGTTTAATAAACATTTGTCGGAGTAACGTACCTAACGTCGAACAAACGTGTGTCGGAATTCAGTTTTCAAGCTGATCGCAAGGTTCTGACGCGTGCATCTACTCTGTTAAATAGACGATAGTTTTAAGCTAATGTAATAAAAGCGATGTAGTGGAAAATATATACATTAGTCTGATTGTATGGTTAGTTGCTAAAGTACTTTAAACCAAAGCTACTCGTACATACACCAGAAACAACGACAGTACCAGTTTTTCATTAAAGAAGCGACAACTAAGTCCGGCCCGCTCGTTTCACGAAAGTACTGTTATACCTATTCTTACTATATGTATTCTCATTCATAAGAGCACTCATTGAATGATAAGTACATACGTAAATACTTAAAGTGTCAAGTGGAGATTACTTGTATCTAATCTTAAGTGTTGAACTAGGCTAACGACAGAACTAATGGCCTATTATTAGCTTAAGCTCGTTTTAAACAATATTTATATTTAATTAGTTTGTTCGAGATAAACATATGTTGTTGTTAAATAATACAACCGTTGTTTATTTAGATCAGAGGTTTTCAAACATTTTTCGTTTAAGACCCCCTTTTAAAATCAGTTTTTTTTCACCGTTCCCTATTTTTACATCGTTTTCTTGCGTTACGTTTTTGTGAGTGAATGAAGGTTATGTAACGAGGCCAGCATGCCGCTAGGACCATATACATTTTTTTAAAGTTTATTTCAGATTTTCTTTTATAGGCGAAATGCCTACCACACCTTCACTCTCTGCGGGGAACAGAGAGTGGTGTGTTGGGGTCGCACCGACTAAAACCCCCCGATGGCCAACGCTGCGAAGTTGTAGAGGAGTCGGAATCCCTTTTTTATCGGGGAGAAATGCGTTGATGCATCGTCACTCCGAGGGAAGGTGACGGCGTGCGTGGGACTCCCTGTCCAGAAAAAGGCAGGACCTCTCACTAAAACCCCCTGGTGGGACCTCATCGCCTCAGTGGCGGTGTTGTGGGAGATCGGCTAAGCCTTGGCTTCCACAACACCGCCGGCGGAATAGCTGCTTACGCGGCTGCGTCTACTCCCCCCGTCCAACGGAACCATCCCCACTTTGCAGTGGGGGCCGGTGCAATGCCAGCTGAGGCGCCCTGACATCAGCAGCCGGCTGGTCCCCACGCGGTAGCAGGGCGCGGCGACAATACGACCGCGCCCTGCTTCCGCCTTCTTCTGCGAGGAGTTGGAATCCCTTTTTTTACGGGGGGAAATGCTTAATGCACCGTGCCGCCACCCCGAGACTTCGACCTTCCTACCTTCCTCGGACTACCCACTAAAACCCCCCGGTTGGACCCTCATCGCCTAAGTGGCGGCGCTATGGGAAATCGGCTCAGCCTTTACTTCCACAGAGGAGTTGGAATCTCCTGCGAACTCTACACAGGCTCCTCAACCGATTCATTTCATAGCCAACAGGATTAAACTTAAGCTTTGTCATAATAAAAAAGGTATATTTTTTCTGTTACAAAAAGAAAACGCAATGACCGAACGAACATTTAGTTAGAGGCTTTTGATTTTAAAGTAACTTAATATTCATTATTGTAATTAAATCTTGAACCGAAGTAATAATAACATAAATAATTTAAGAGAGGTAGGGCATAGCGATTTATCGCTCGAACTGGAGCAGCCCGACTGGTGAAATACCTCCACCTTACAGAAGACCACAGCCAAATAACAATCACTTCTGTGTTGTTGTGTTCTTGCGTTTGAGTAAGGTTTCCAGAGCTCCTGGGGTGTGCTACATTAGTAGCAGGGGTCAAGCCTTCAAGGTAAGGGTGACAAGTTCAGTAACCGATTTATTATGCTGTACTTGTCACCCTTAAGCTAGGACCTCATTACCACTTAACATCAGGTGGGATGAGGTCAATCTTGAAGTGCAATATAAAAAAAAAACATTTTAATCTCAGTCTGTACGAAGCAACCGGTCGATTGCAAAATCTGCGATCATGTTTTTTAATCAACCGCAATGAAACAATACTCATTAAACTTAAGCCACGAACGTTATTGTGAATAACAAAGTATTATTTCAATCGAATGACGGACGAGAATTTCTGTAATTATTCCACCGATCAGGAAATCATTGTTTTAATTAAAAAAATAAAAATCATTTTTTCGGCACTTTAGTATTCAAAGTAAGGTCGCGAATTAAGTGATTATTTTGCTCTGAATTTAAAGTAGTTTTAAACGTTCATAATTAATTAGTGTAAGAGAGGAAATTACATGAGCGAAATCGAGTGTGATTTTTTTAACGTTCTTTAGAAATAAATAAATAAAGAAAGAAATTTTTATTTAGTGACATGGCAAAGCATATGAAGAACAAAAACTTATAAATAAACTAGCTTTCCGCCCGCGGCTTCGCCCGCGTGGAATTATTTAGAGCCTATGACCATTTCTAGGTTATTATCTATCACCATACCAAAATTCATCAAAATCCGTTCAGCCATTTAGGCGTGAAAGAGTAACAGACAGACAGAGTTACTTTCGCATTTATAATATTAGTAGGGATGTATGTCACCAAAAAGGCAAATACTCAGCATTAGTCGAGGTATCGGAGCGAATCCCCGACGTCATGTCTGGTTTTAAAGTCTTGTATGTCACTTTTTTGCTGGATGTTAACATTCAAATTTGTTACAAACCCTGGCTTTGTACATTAAAACCATTTTGCTTATTTTTTGAGTAAATACATGTTTCCTTTTGTGTTGAAATTACAACAGAACCCATCCCATTTTATTGTGAAGCCAAACTTTTAATAATAATTGATCATTGACGGCGTTATTATACATTTTACGCACAATATTCGTACAACTACATATATTTCAAATACGTACGAGTATATCACTTACACTTAATCATAATAGTACTATTATATAGGTATTTGAAATATGTTATGATTATGATTAAGTGTAAGTAATATGTATTTGTTTATGGTTATTAAATGTACATAGAAATACGTCTATGTATTTTTAATAACCATGAACATGACATTTATAGAATATAATAAATATTATCTTTATTTATGTAAGCTTTATAAAAATAACTTATGAATCGTCAGTACAAGTTAATATTGCTGTGATCGGAGTGTTGAGAAGAATAGGCAAACAATTTATGTTGTTTAGCTTATTGTTATTTGTTTTTTCTATAATTAATCGATACACATTTTGACAGTTACCGAACCCAAAAAACCAACTCTCTGCATGACCCGAGATTTACTGGTAGATAACGGTTGCATTAAGTCCTCTTTTCACTTTTCAATAAATTCGTTCTTTGTTGCAAAAAAAAAATTAGCCTATCCTGAATTCACTCAGCTAACATTAAAATTTAATAAGACTGAAGTAAAAATGTTAGCTATTCAAAATAGTTGTACCAACGCGACCTATGAAGGAGTAGGTTCCGGGTGCCGTATTTATAGTCGCGGCTTGACTCGCTGCCAGATTGCAGTTTTGTATCAATTCCTGCCACAAATGTGTCAACAGTTGAACACGTGAGCGATGCATGGGGGGAATCGAAGAAGTTAATATTAGACCATAGAACTTAATAGCGACTTTCATGACCTAAAAGTACATTGTTGAGATTATATTGAATTTTCTACTGCCTCAAATAATAAAAAATCAGAAGCAGTTTATGAAAAAAAAAGCCAATCTCATTATGAATAATTTTATTATTATGTGTATTTTAGAGTACAGTCCATTAGTATGAACATAAAGGAAAGTAAAACTAAAAGCATACTTTGTTTGACTGCATAATTAGGCTTAGTGTACCAATTTGGTTTAGTTAAATTGCAAAAAATGTGGGATGTGTCGGTTCGACAGCTGTCAAATCGTCAGTAAATAAATATTGGACAACATCATATGCATTGCTCTGATTTTGTGGTAAGTAGCTTAAGCACTTGTGCTACAGAAATAAGAAGTAACGACGGTACCACAACACCCAGATCCGAGTTAATATAGACAAGTTCGTTTCTTATATTGACCCGACCGTAAATCGAATCCGGGACTCCAGAGATGACACGAGGCCAAAGTCCAGCCCTCTCTCCTCTCATAGTTAAGTAAATGTTACTAATACTTAGCGTTTGTCTATTTCAACGCTTATACAAGCCCTGTTTTAAGAGCTCATAATAATTAACAGTTCGTATTGTATTTACTTTTTATTTCCTATGTATCTCACGGTCCCTGCTGCTTCTAAATTACTTGCTACGTTTAACAACTACTAATACTAGTAAACGCCATAAACAGAGACGTCGTGCTCCCGTTATTAAGCAAATGGCTACAAGCTCCTCGTATAAGGCGCTCGCTGTTTGCCCAGATATAGATTACACTTACGGCTCTCATACACTTGACCGCACGCTTTCGATATGTTTCAATAATAGCAACTCGACTATGAATAAGACAAATTTTGATAAAACACCATCAAAATATTGAAATTAATGAAAGATAGATAGATTTGCACTGACAAATTCACAGAGATTTGTTTTGCAGACATATTAAAAATACAATTTAGGTGGTCTTGTTGATAGAAAACAATCTCTTCCAAACAACCTTTTATACTGTGGTAAGTAAGCTAGTAGTCTTTGTTTCATTAAAAATCAGAAACAACGGTAGTGCCACAACAGCCACGTATAGAGATGTTCGTTTCTATATTGTCCTTTGTCCTGACCGGGAATCGAACCTGGACCTCTGAAACGTGACGCCAAGTACGGGACCACCTTTAAATGCCCGATGTTAGAATAGCTCATTGATTCAGATTTTCTGAAATTCGGAATTTGAATCATTTGTCTCAATACCCTGGGTGTGCTGGGAAGACGCCCCCAGTTAGTATCCGTCATCTGGTGCTCATAGTACAAGAGAAAACCTTAATTTGAGACCACGTGATTGGTGTGATTGTCTGGCACATTTATTTATTGAATTTACATATTAATCCCTAATACTTTCCTTAATGTGCCATCACGTTCTATCATGTCTGACGTCAAAACGATAAATTGTCGCGGTAAAAGGCGAATTCCTAAATCACTACGTGCTAAATTAATTTACGCACGACGTACTCCGGAAACAAGACCTTGAATGAAAGTTCTCGAAAGACTAGTCACGAATTAATCTGGACACAGTCTAAATGTTGCAAGTCTGGTAGATAGGATCATACCGTCGACGCGCGTATCGCTTTTGATTACAGTAAAAGCTCCATATTCACGGTTCCCGTATTCGCGTTTTCACTATTCGCGGATTAAAAAATTGCGACTAATTGTCTGTATTCGCGGCAAAGAATTCCATATTCGCGGATCTTGTAAGTTTCGAGTAGAATAAATGAGCTAATCTCAAAGTTCTTTAGGCACTAAAAAAGTTATCTTGAAGAACCTTAGCAAAGGATTATGGCTTTCTGGTAGCATTAACCTGAGAAAATGGATAGGTAGTACTTTTTTTTATGAAAATTCTAACTAAATTCATCAATAACTTGTCCAAACCCTGACCATTTTAATATAATAAATTAATAAAAACTTAACCCTGGAACGTATCTCCTACAACGCCATACAAATAGCCGTTCCATGTTCACGGTTTCCGTATTCGCGGCATATTTGTGGAACATAACCCCCGCGAATAAGGAGCTTTTACTGTATTAATTTTGAGAGGGCATAGCGATTTATCGCCCGAACTGGTAAAATACCTTTACAATACTGAAGACCGCAGCCAAATAACAATCACTTCTGTGTTCCTGCGTGTGAGTAAGGGTTCCAGAGCTCCTGGGGTTTGGTGACAAGTCCGGTAATAGCTTTATTATGCTGTATTTGTTGCCTTTAGGCTGAGACATCATTACTACTTAACATCAGGTTAGTCACAAAAAAGCTATTTCATATTCCGGCTCGTAAGATTAAAAAGGAATATCTACACTATATACATTTTTGTAAAAATAAAGGAAGTCTAATTAAAAAATGTGATAAATTTAAAGAATTTACATTTTTGATATTTTTGAACTACTACGATGCGTCAATTTTCTGAAACCTAAATAAATTACAATGTTTTTATTAATTTAAAATAGAAACAATAATTACACATTTTTATCTTGCAATACCTTTTTGTTACCTATTTGGCACACTGGTGAAGAATCAAAAATTATTCGTCAAAAAAATTTTGGTCGTTAAATAATTTTGAATACTTGTCACGCATTTGCAACAAAGTTAATAAAATAAATACATAAATATTGGACAACATCACATACATTGACAATATAAGCAGCTTAATCACCTGTGCTGCAGAAATCAGCAGGCGGTACCACAACACCCAGATCCGAGACAATACAGAAAAGTTCGTTTCCCATATTGATCTGACCGGGGATCCAACCTGGGAGCTCAGAGATGGCGGGACGCCAATATCCAATCCGCTCTCCTCTCGGCTACAACGGTCGTGAAATCACCAAAGTGCTTTGTTCATTCCAGACTGTGTTCATATTGAGAAGGTGGTAATTTCGTGATCTAGACGTGGTCGGCAGACGCGGCGGGTTATTGTCCGCGTGGGCGGATAATCGACCTGTTTACTGAAGACATTTTTGAGATACTTGCACAGTGTTGTCGTCATTCCCGATGATGAAAACAAGGGATTAGGGACCGCGGTGCTACAATTCGTTTTGTGCGTCAGGTAAAGAACTGCAGGCCTTTAGAATCATGATTTAAATTTACAAACGAGTCAAATACATTTTCAAAATTTAAAAAGAATACCCTTCAGATTGATAATAATGCTTATGTCTACGAGATAATAGCGTTCAAAGCCCGAATGTTACATGGTAGTATTTTTACCCGACTTCTGAAAAAGGAGGTATCAATCTCGTAAAAGAGGTCTATACGAAACTGTAGCGTCATATTGCCTGTTACAAATTATATTTAAAAATTGGAGTGTTTGTTTGTAATATTAAAATAACCGCTTGTTACTACATGCATATGAATATATATACGGTAGGTATATTTACCAAAATAACATTTTTTTACATTTTTTTCTGTCTGCCTGTTTGTTCCGGCTAATCTCTGAAAAGGCTGGACCGATCTTAACGGAACTTTTACTGGTAGGTAGCTCATGTAATAAGGGGTAATTTAGGCTACTTTTAATTTAGAAGAATAGTTTAATTTTATAAAAAAAAATCGAAGTCCTGTAATCCACGCGAACGAAGTCGCGGTCAAAGCCCAAATATTACGTTATAATTAAATATGTGCCGACTACTCGACTAGTCGGCTGTAAAGGGGCCGACTAGTACTAGACTAGGCCAATCTCTTCTTTTTAAGCCAGTATTTTTACGAAAAATATTACTGAAGAAACCAGTCTTGGTTTGCTGTATTTGTAGTAATGTGTAAGATTGAATATAAAATTCAAATAATTAAGATTCTAATTTCATTTCAGTTCCCCTGATATACAAAAAATACATTAATAAGAGAGGTAGGGCACAGCGATTTATTTACCTTACAGAAGACCGCAGCCAAATAACAATCACTTCTGTGTTGTTGTTTTCCTGCGTGTGAGTAAGGTTTCCAGAGCTCCTACATACATTACATTAGTAGCAGGGGTCAAGCCTTCAAGGTAAGGGCGACAAGTCGAGTAACATATTTATTATGCTGTACTTGTCACCCTTAAGCTAGGACTTCATTACCACTTGCTCAGCGGGTATGCAGGGCGTATCGCACCGTTAGTTTCGATGCCGCATGCGCACTTGCAGGGACGCCACCCTGGGAACTTGAGGCCCAGGCGCTGGCGAGGGTCTACGTATGGCAGACTCAAAAGAAGGTCTCCGGAGAGCGTTTTTATCCGGAGGACCTGGCTCGTGTTCGCCGTGAGGCGAAAGATGAAATGATCCTCAGTTGGGCGGAATCTCTGCGGCGGTCTCAATCAGGTCGATGGACCCTTGACGCGCTCGGGCCGGTGATTCTCCGCTGGCTCGAGCGCAAACTCGGATATTTGAGTTTTCATTTGGTGCAGGTCTTGTCGGGTCATGGATGCTTCGGCAAGTTCCTGCACCGGATCGGTAGAGAGGAATCTCCGGCGTGCAACCAATGTGGCGCGCTAGAGGATAGCGCCGAGCATACTTTGCTCGTGTGTTCTGAATGGGCAGTGCAGCGACAGCAGCTGTCCGCATTCGTAAGGCCACATCTCTCACTCTCAAGTATGGTTGAGGCCATGCTTGGGAGTGAGATGGTCTGGAAAAGTGCTGCTTCCTTCTGTGAAGATGTTATGACGCAGAAAGAAGCAGCGGAAAGAATAAGGGAAGACGACCCGTCCGCCCCCGCATGCCGCAAGCGGAGGCGGCTCAGAGCACGGCGTCAGTTTGCCCGTGCTGAATTTCCGCGTGGAGACCGGCCGGCTGATGGCGTGAGGGCGCCTCTGTCGGCATTGCACTCTCGGCCTCCACTGCGAGGTGGGGGCGGTCCAGTTGGATCGGCCGTCCCCACACCCCCTGTGACTATGCCAGGGGAAAGAGACGGGGCCGCTTAAAAGCAGCCAAGCCGCCGGTGGTGTTGTGGTTGGCTAGGTTGACCCGATTTCCCACAGCACCGCCACGCAAGGCCAATGAGGTCCAACGGGGAGGTTTTAGTGGGTAGTCCTGCCCTTTTCAGGGCAGGGAGTCCCACACACGCCGTCGCCTCCCTCGGGTGACGGTACGGTACGTCAAGGTATTTCCGCCCCAACCAAAAAAAAAAAAAAAAAAGGACTTCATTACCACTTAACATCAGGTCGGATGAGGTCAATCTTGAAGTGTAATATAAAAAAAAAAAAAAACATACAAATTCTGAATCAATGAGCTATTCTTTTGCCGACTAGCCGCCATCTACAAAAGCGGCCGAATAGTCGGCTTAACCGACTAGTCGGTACATCTTTAGTTATAATGTTTTACCCTCTTGTTTTCGCGGTCGCGTAAAAACCCTAAAAGTAAACTTACGAAGACGTGTAGGCCGCCCTTTATTTGGCGACTTTCAATAGCACGGTCATAGTTGCAACACGCTGCCCTCGAGTTTGCAAATAGAAGGGCCACTCGCCCTGCAGGGCCGGCATCGTGAAAGCTCGGTCAATAAACAGTATCCTTAGGAACACGATCAATAAGCAGCCCAAATCCCTTAGGAAGGACTAAAACAATAGTCTTAAGGGCTTAGCTAAGGCTGGTTGCTACTATCCCTTAGATATGATTGAGTGAAGCTATGGTTGATACGTACGACCTCCGTAGCCGAGAGGCGAGCGGGCCGGACTTTGGCGTCGCGCCTTTTTAAGGTCCGGGGTTCGATCCCCGGTCGGGTCAATATGGGAAACGAACTTTTCTATATTATCTCGAATCTGGGTGTTGTGATCAAACAAACTCTTGAGCTTTATACCTAATATACATAATAATAGTAGGTATACATTTTATGTATGTATACATTTATATGTTTTTATTTGTCATTGTTACTTAGAACATTCATGTACTTAAAATCCGTTATTAGCTTAAAGTTTAAAATTCAAGTCTTTTTTGTAATTTAATTAAGAGCTGATTTTGTGAAAAAACCTTAAACGCTCTGGAGACGAACTTGGGGCTTTATTCACAAACATCCATTACGATTTGGAAAGTCTATATTTTGTCTCTGTTCAATCGTTTGTATTAAGAAAGAGATAAAGCATAGTTTCTTAATTTGTATCCGATTCTGACGTGTTGTGTATAGGTAGGCCGGTCGGATCATGTGCAAGGGTTCGGAAGTAACAATTACAAATGATTTCCAGCAGTTTCGTAACAGTTTCCAGCGAGGTGTCTGGCAAAGGTTACGAGTGGCAATTACTAACCGATGCCAGGTTGCCACACTTACGGATTAAGAGGCAGTGAAGTTAGGGTGCCGATCGTACTCTATCTTTATAAAATACTGTAGTCTAGTCATAAGACTAGTAGACTAGTAGTATGTAGTATCCAAAACTTTTATACGCATAGAATTTTGTCGAAAATTTATTTGATACTTTTGTAAATTACAACTTTTATTTTCTAAAAGAAGTAAAATAGCAAATTAGGCGTATAACTCATTCTGGGTATTTCGGTTATTTGTAGTTGCTAAAAGTGAATGTCTGGAATCCTAAAACAATAGCAACTGCCAATCAAAAAATGATTGCGAAAAAGGCTCTTACGTAGAAGGAGTACTTTGAGGAATGCTCAGAATACCTACTTCTATGAAGGAAACTGAACTAAATCGCGATGAATTAAATAAAAAGGCCTTCAGACGGCCATGAAGTGTTTTTTTACGTGGGTTATCTGGTAACAATCGGAAATATGCATTTTCTTCTAACATCTTCCACATCACACCAATGAGAGTATTTTTTTGCACACACACACACCTCCTAAAGGTTGTTCATTAAACAGAGGAATTCGACACACAATGTTACGTCATTTGACATCAAGGTTTAATCCAGAGAAAATTCTGTTTTGAAGCTAGAATGGATTACTTAGAAGTTTTAAATTTCGCTTATTCAAGGCCGGTCCTACTATTTAGAATTTATTTTTATGTTAAACATTATATATCAAAACATGACAAAATACAAAATGCTGTGATTTTTCTTGTTTAGTTACCTATAATTACTAAGAACAATTACTGTCCCAGCATATTATATGTTGACGTCATTTCAAACACAGTAATCTGCTTAAAAAGACAGGTAGAGAACATTTTTTTTCCAGTCACAGCGCTCCAACGTCAGTGGCTATAGTTCTATGATTGCCGATAGTGCGTTTACATAAGTGCTCGCTTTGAACTCTGTAACACTTTGTTCTTAAGTCGTTGCGGTAAGGTCTTGAATCGTACTGATCACGTGTTGCTATGGGCTGCGAATAGTGATGTCAGTTTCGATCGATCGATTTTTTCACAACTCGATTTTGAAGGCATAGGAATAATTATTTAAAACTAAAACTTTTCTGGTATTGACGCTTTTTGTTTTATAAAACCTTTTGACTGAGACATTATCTCACAGAATCGATAAAAGCTAAAGGAAATCCACTACTGATTATAGGTCTACCAAGGCTGTCGCACTGAGTTTGCGTCACCTGGATCTATCGCCCCCCTACTATCGCACCAAAATCCAGAAGCAGATTCTCACTTATTTTGATATGTGCCTTTTAGACCTAGTCCTTGGACCTAAGTCATATGACTTGCTTTTGATAAATGAAGAAACATTGAGGATTTATTTTCGAGAGGCAAGCTGGAGCAGACCAGTCCCCGGCGGTGGCACCTGTTCACAAGTTTATTGTGCCAGCTATCGCTTCACTCAACCATTTATTTTAAAGAATGAAAAGGAACTGTGTCCCATCTATTTTTTAATTCTATTACAACACTAGTCGTAACTCGTAGACGCGCTAGGGCTGTGCCTGATTTATGGTTTGGTAAACATCGCGTTGCTACACCGCTATCGGATACAGAAATACTATTCGATTGGGACGGCGTTATGCGATAAAGAACTAAAACAAAATACAGACTTGTTCAAACATCAGCATACCTATTACAAAACGGCATAATCACATTCAATCATAATAAAAAAGAAAGGCTGTTTTCTACACATGTCTTTGCTATTAGGAAATAAGGTGTCTAAAGCTTTTTCAAATAACTTCGCTCCAATACTGGGTGAGAAAGCTTGAAAGACGAGTTTTAGACCCAAAAGTAGTTAAACTGGCTGTTTATTAGTTCCTATCATCAGTAGTCTGAAAAGGGCGCTCGCTACAATTTTATGTTCGGCCTTGATAACTCGGTTTCATCACTATCTAAAGTAATATAGTACGGAAGTTTAGAAGAAACGCTGTCTGGCCTTTGGTGAAGGGGGGAGGGGTCCCATCCGCACCGTTCGAGCGTTCCCTGCCTTCATGTGGCGGTGTTCGCAATGAAATTTCTCTCGAAGGAAGGCTCGAGAGGAGCTTGACTTTTTTTCTTCATTGCCATGTCTACTATATGTTATGTTGAATTTTGTTTGAACAGCAGTTAAAAAGTAGGCCCCTTACAGTATAAAAGGTGCTAGGTGCCACTTTAAAAGACTGGTCTGCTTCAGCTTACCTCTCAAAACAACATGCTTACCTGCCTAATTGTCTTTTCAGTCATCAGACGAAAGTTTTTTACTTGTCTTGACTGTTTTTGTGATAAATCTATCAAGTTTTTTGTCTGTATCTTTACGTTAGAATTAGGTTCCAATCCGGCAATAAATATGATATGATAAACATGTGAACAGTCAAAAAATCGTCAGACTTTACACTCTGAAGCACCGCTTTTTTATATTTGGCCGAAAACCGAATATACTAAATATGTACTACATCCATACTAATATTATAAATGCGAAAGTAACTCTGTCTGTCTGTCTGTCTGTCTGTCCGTCTGTTACTCTTTCAAGCTTAAACGGCTGAACGAATTTTGATGAAATTTGGTATCGGTATACGTTGAATCTCAAGAACGGACATTAGCTACTTTTTATTAGAAAATATGGGGGGATGGGGGTAATACCACCATTGAAATTTTATATGGAAAAATGTTTATTTTTGAAGTAAGAGATCTGAAATTTGGCACAAATATAGCTCGAAACTTGGATTAAAATATATACTACTTTTTGTTTCGAATATTAGGGGAGAAAGGGGTAAAACCGACCATGAAAGGATGTAGTCCACGCGAACGAAGTCGCGGGCACAGCTAGTTAAATATAAATGAAGCATCAATATACCATGACACTCAACATGATAAAAATTAATATGTGTTTGATTATTTTTTTGAGGAATTCAACACTTGTTCCTTATGTTTACTCCACAAATATGATAAAGCTAGCGGACTGCAGCAATTTTAAGATTGTAGTTTAATATCGCCACTTGCGTCACCTGTTTACCCGCATAGGAGCTATAGTTGCACTTACTTCTTACGAGTGCTTATGTACTTTTAACATCCTTTAGGTATTCGAGAATAACAACAAATTAAATCGATAAAATCAACAAATTAAGCTGCGGATGCATTCGGCTGGCTCCTGCCGAACCTTGGGGGACCAAGAGCTAAATGCCGGCAAATCTATGCCGGCATTTTGCAAAGTATGGCGCTGTACGGCGCCCCTATCTGGGCAGGCACTCTGGGGCGACGGGAGAACGCAGTCCTCCTCCGGCGGCCGCAGCGGGCCATTGCTCTGCGAGTGGCCAGAGCCTATAGAACCGTCGGCTTCGACGCGGCGTGCACCCTGGCCGGAACGCCACCCTGGGCACTTCAGGCCCTGGACAGCCTGAGTCTATTTCTGGACAGCAGGGCAAAGGGCCCTGGGACAGCGGCCAGCCCTTGTAGAGCGCGAGGCGGTGCGCAAGGAGGCGCACGAGGAGTTGGTCCGGACTTGGGCCGAGGACCTCGCCATTGCGCCCGCGGGTCGGTGGACCGTAGATGCTGTGAGGCCACTGTTACGGCAGTGGATGGAAAGGCGACACGGGTACCTGACGTACCGCCTGGTGCAGGTACTAACCGGACACGGTTGTTTCGGGTCGTACCTGCACCGCATCGGCCGCGAAGAGGCCCCAACGTGTTGGGGATGTGGAGCGCCTACCGATACGGCAGAGCACACACTGACTCAGTGCCCGTCGTGGGCAGAAGAGAGAGCTGCAATAATAGCAGCAGTCGGAGTAGACCTCGCGCTCCCAGAAGTGGTGGGGGCGATGGTCGAGCGCGAGGAAGCCTGGGTTGCCGTTGCCTCTTTTTGCGAGACCGTCATATCGCAGAAGGAGTTCATGGAGAGGGAGCGCGAAAGCGACCCTGCCGCTCCGGCATGCAGAAGACGCAGGAGGCTGCGTGCAAGGCGACAGTTTGCCCGCCTAGCGCCTCCTGGCGGGGACCAGCCGGTCGCGGGTGTGGGGACACCCCGGACGGCCTTGCACGGTCCTACGCAGCAGAGCGGGAATGGCTTAGTACGCTCGGCCGTTCCCGCCGGCCCCCCCGATCCAGGGGGGTGAGTTTAGGTCTAAAGACCATTCCGCCTGGCGCCGTGGCTGTTGTGGTTTTTACCGTTTTCCCATGGCGCCAACCAAAGGCGATGAGAGTGTGGGGGGAGTTTTTAGTTCGGGTAGTTCCCGCCCCTTCTGGGCGGGGGAGTCCCACACACGTCGCTGCCGTCCCCACGGCAGCGATATGGTGTGAAAAGGCATTCTCTCCCCCTTAAAAAAAAAAAAAAAAGAAGGACCTCATTACCACTCAACATCAGGTAGGATGAGGTCAATCTTGAAGCGTAATATTAAAAACATTTCAAATTTAGGGATCGGTAATCACTTTAAGCAAAACATAACTGACTTTCTCTTGATATATCCGGGATCAAATCATTAGGTTCTGATCTTCGTCATCTATCATTGTAACACCGTTGAAATATCATCTTTTCAAAAGAAAAAACGATAATATTGGTGAAACATAAAATAAAAAGTATCTTTTATAAATACGGTCGAACTGAGAACCCTCCTATTTTTTTAGTCAGTAAAAAAGTCTACGCTGAGTTATCAAAATATCTTTTCGAGGCGTCTATTTTACTTTGATCATTGTATCAGTATTTTGTTACTAATTTACCAAATATAGGTGAGGTATATTTTTAAATGAAATCGTGCTACTGATGGCTGATTATGTATTTTTAAATGCAAATAATATTAACGAACACAAGGTGTTTCAAAACACATACAAATCAGTCAAAAAACAAAACTTATTAAGCAATAAAACTTTATCGTGTCATAACTTAGAGAAAAAAAAAACATAGTAAACAAAAATAAAGGAAATTGGATGGCAAGGCAATATGACCTTAAACTGGGTTAAAATAGAGTCTAACTTACAAAAGATCGTATCAAGTTTCATGGCTCTATACTATTTTCTAAATGGATGTAAATTTTAATTTTTGGGCCGTAAAGTATGGGTTACGACAGGGCTGTCTCTTTTAATGATAAAATCACATGGTTTGTATTTTATTTTTTAATGGAACATATATTTATTACATTTAAATTATTATTTTTTTGTATACAAAATTAATTTCGGTAAATATGAGTATCTATTTAGTTTTAATTTAAAACAAAATGGAGTAACTTTTTGTTTTATGAACATTGAAGATAACTTTGTCAAAAAAAAGGTGCAAATTTCACCATGCGGACTCAGTAAATATCGAGAAATAATTTCACATTATATTCAATTGCGCTACAGAAATACTGACTGAGCCACAAGTCACCCAAGCCCACGTAGCTCACTTATTAAATTTGTAGCCAACCTATTATTAAGGTGAGATTAGGTTAGTATGTTTTTAATGCTCAATTAAATAGTACCCGTAAATATCTATCTAATAGGATGTTTGTAAGCCTTCTGACCAGTTTTTATGTCAAATATCCTCTGACAAAGCTTAACTGTAATCGAGACTTGATTAGCTTAGCTCGAGTTACCTATTTCAGCAACAATGATTTGGAAACAATACCGAAAGTTAACCTCACACGACGCAGCCAACATTGGATGGGCATTTCCTCCGACTGAATTTGATTACAACCAATTATCACGAGTATCATGAAGTAGGTATCAACGTATTTAATGCCCCACCATAGGGTTAAACAAATCCAAATCATATTTGGCTTTAAAAGGGTTCGAACCTAAGACATGACTCGGTATGCAAGCCATTAGACTATGGGATGATAATATACATACATAGATAGTGTTTAACTAAAATACTTGAATAGTGACCTATGAACAGATAGAGATATTTCATTGCATAAAACTTAAAATAAATTAGTTTTACAGACCAATTATAGTACTATTCGGGCGGTCTTATCGCTAGAAAGCGACCTCTTTAATTCCCCGCCATAGGGTATAACAAATCCAGAATATAATTTGCTTGATCAGGATTCGAACCTAGACAATGACTCGGTATTCAAGCCACTAGACAATGAATCAGATAGATAGATAAATATATAAGGATACTTTATTACGCAAAACTTAACAGATATAGATTTTACAGACAATATAATACAATTAAGGCGGTCTTATCGCTAGAAAGCGATCTCTTCCAGTCACTTTAAAGTAAAGACAATAGTAGATGACGTAGAAGTTACAAGTTGTTTAGAAAAAAAAATCATGCGTTTTCAACCCTAATAACGTAAGTGTGGGTTGAGCTATAATGACGCCCGATGGCCGTGCTCGCATAATTCGCCCATACATCGACGGATTTCATTGGGTTTATTGCCATGGCGGCGTTTATGGCCTTTTTGTCCATAAGTCAGTTGCGCAAGTGTTTCCGATACTTACGGAATACAATCTGAATAACACACTGCCAATACCTACTCTAAATGCATAGCATGTTACGTAAATAATGAAGAACCTAACATATTATTAATACGAGTATATACTCCAATATCCATTGTATAAATGAATATACATACATTGCTGTGATTCTGTGGTACGTAGCTAAATCACTTGTGTTATAGAAATCAAAAACAAGGGCGTACCAAATTACCCAGACCGGAGACAATATAGAAAGGTTCGTTTCTTGATTGACCTAACCAGGGATCGAACCCGGAACCTCAGAGATGACGAAACGCCAAAGACTAGCCCGGTCGCCTCTTAGCTACGGAGGTAGTTATGACATACCGATATTTACTTTAGGAACTAGCCCTTTGTTCCTAAGCCAAGACATTTGTCAAACGTCAATAATGTTTCAACGTGTTTTAAATGTGTAAGTTTGACGTTTCGAGATCACGTGACGTTTCTAAGTGAAATGTCACTCTCAAAGGTACATTTGTAACTGGTCAAAATAATCAGATACTTCAAAACTGATTAAGGAACCAAATTGACACACAATCAAAGTGTTCTCTGCGGGATTTGAACCAATAACTTCTGTATTTGAGAGACTAACGTTCTTACCACACAATTACTACCTAGCTACTATTTAACTAGCAACTTTTGAATTTTTGAACTAAACTAACTTTTGTGTTTTTATTTTAGAAAGTAGGTGTTACTTGAAACACTAGTGTTTGTTAAAAATAATTATACAATATGTTAATATAAATTAAATTTTGTCAAGTTAATTTTGGGTTGAAAGATGGGTGAAATATCCCTACTAATATTATAAATGCGAAGGTAACTCTATCTGTCTGTCTGTCTGTCTGTCTGTCTGTCTGTCTGTCTGTCTGTCTGTCCGTCTGTTACTCTTTCACGCCTAAACGGCTGAACGGACTTTGATGAAATTTGGTATAGGCATACGTTAAATCTCAAGAACGGACATAGGCTACTTTTTATTAGAAAATAAGGGGGGGATGGGGGTAATACCACCTTTGAAAATTTATATGGCAAAATGTTTATTTTTGAAGTTAGAGATATGAAATTTGGCACAAATATAGCTCGAAACATGGATTAAAATATAGACTACTTTTTGTTTCGAATATTAGGGGAGAAAGGAGTAAAACCGACCATAGAAGGATGTAGTCCACGCGAACGAAGTCGCGGGCACAGCTAGTTTTAATATAACCCAAAATCGTACTCATCCATTCATTAATTTATGTGTGAACGAGTTACGAATATACCTACATCCAGGTATTTATGACATTCTTACATTTTTCGCGTGTATTTAAGTATTGATCCAAAATGAATATATCTTTCTACCAAATTCCCTCCTAGTCCATTCTATAGTTATTGTGTGAACGAGTTACAAATATACATGCAGAAGTTGCTTACATTTTGATAAATTTTGCGTTTATCTACAAGCTCATCCAGTATTCTATCAATCTTCCTACCAAATTTCACCCAAACCCATTTAGTAGTTTGTGTACGAACATGACAAACATACATCCATGTATTCTTCCAACTTTTGCGTTTATTGTATTGTCAGGATTATTGCAGAGATGAATATTGAAGACGATTTACTCAAATTGCATACAAGGTTCCTTGCGAAGTGTGCAAACACACGTACTCTTATGCAAAGTCGGGTAAGCACGGCCATCTGTGTTAGGTCACAGTTGGGCAAATAAAGCATGACCCAATAGCTAATTACTGGTGTGTAAACCATTATGTATTATGTATGTCAATGGATTAATAACATTTTCAATATGCACTTTATAGTAAGTAAGTAAGTACCGTATAAGTGAGAACTACATACCTATCGGCCCGTGGTACATTTGCAGACATGTTTGAAAACCACGGAATCGAAGACACCTTGGCATCTGAACAGATTTTTAAATTTATTAATAATGCTTCACGCCACACTTGCGAACTCAAAATGAGTTTAAGTAAATAATAACTATAATACATATATATTTTTCTGTGTCTGGGAGTTCAAAAATGTATTTCTGTATCAATTGCGGTACCACCCTTGGATCTAGTTTCCGTAATACAAATGCTTAAGCTACTTACTTTTGGGTAAGTTCAATGTGTAATGTTGTCTGATATAATTATTATTTACTTTTTATTATTTGTACATACGCGTGAAAACAATTACCCTTCTTCAAAGAAAATTAAATAGGCAATAATACCGTGGTTCATGTTTAAAAAGCTCGTTTGTATCGCCGTTAAAAGTCGAAGTAAGTTTAGGAGCTTTCGCTTACAATACAAAAGCTATTCAAAGACTTAAGCCGGGAAACTTGAACAAAACTAATTCTGCCCACCCCATTAGAAAACAAAACAGTATACAAGAACGGCCAACTTCGGCTATTGGGCAAGTAAAAAAAAGGTCAAGTGTGAGTTGAGCCAACTTTAAGGGTTACAAACTCTTAACAATTTATGATTAAGAAGGTCATATAAATTTGTCGACATCCGTAGCTGAGAGGCAATAAAAAAATAAGGCAAACGAACTATGTTGTTGTATGAACTCCTAGATTCAGGAGTTCTGGCAATATCTCTGTTACTTTTTTTATATTACTCTTCAAGATTGACCTCATCCCACCTGATGTTAATCGGTAATGAAGTCCTTTTTTTTTTTTTTTTTTTTTTTTTTTTTTCGGGGGGAAATGCGTTGATGCACCGTACCGTCACCCCGAGGGAGGGTGACGGCGTGTGTGGGACTCCCTGCCCTGAAAAGGGCAGGACTACCCACTAAAACCCCCCGGTTGGACCTCCATCGCCTTAGTGGCGGTGCTGTGGGGGATCGGCTAAGCCTTTACTTCCACAACACCGCCGGCGGAACAGCCGCTTACGCGGCTCCGTCTACTCCCCCCACAGTGTTCGGGGGGAGAATGGGGATGGCCGATCCAACGGAACCATCCCCAACTCGCAGTGGGGACCGGTGCAATGCCGACTGAGGTGTCCTCACACCATCAGCCGGCCAGTCCCCACGCGGTAGCTGGGCGCGGTCATATTGGCGCCGCGCCCTCAGCCGCCTTCTTCGGCGGCAGGCGGGAGCGGATGGATCGTCCTCCCGCTCCCGCTCTGCGGCCTCCTTCTGCGACATGACATCTTCGCAGAAGGAGACCATACCAACCCATGCCGTCTCACTCCCGAGCATAGCCTCGACTATGCTGGAGAGTGAGAGATTTGGCCCCACCAACGCGCGCAGACTTGCGCGCTGCGCATCAAAAGCGGGGCACACCTGCAGTGTATGCCCCGGCGTGTCCTCCGCCGCGCCGCAACTGTGGCACGACGGAGACTGCTCCCGACCAATGCGGTGCAGGTACTGCCCAAAACAGCCGTGGCCGGACAGCACCTGCACCAAGCGGAAAGTCAGGAATCCCGACTTGCGCTCGAGCCAGCGATTTATTGCTGGCTCGAGCGCATCTAGGGTCCACCGACCCGACGGAGTCACCAGTAAGGACTCCGCCCAACGCCGGACCACCTCTTCCTGCGCCTCCCGGCGCACACGTGACAGGTCCTCCGGGTAAAAACATTCCCCGGAGGCCTTTCTTAGGGCCTGCCATTGATAGGCCCTCGCCATCGCCCGGGCCTCCAACTCCCAGGGTGGCGTCCCAATCGGTAATGAAGTCCTAGCTTAAGGGCGACAAGTACAACATAGTGAATCTGTTACTGGACTTGTCGCCCTTACCTTGAAGACTTGGCTCCTGCTACTAATGTAGCACCCCCCAAGAGTTCTGGAAATCTTACTCACACGCAGGAACACAGCAACCTAGAAGTGATTGTTATTTGGCTGCGGTCTTCTGTAAGGTGGAGGTATTTCACCAATCGGACTAATCCAGTTCGAGTGATAAATTGATATGCCCTACCTCTCTTAAAAACTTTACATTTTAAAATGTATTTTACAAATATGATAATATTTATAAATAAATATAATAATATTATATAATATAAACATAATTAATTGACGAATTTAAATATGACGAAGTTTTCAGATCACAATAATAGCCACTATTGTTTAACATGAAAAAGACGAAGCATAATATGAATGAGAATTAGTTTCCAACCTTCCGTGAATAAGGTCACTCATTAAAATTATGTAACAAAATACGCCTTGTTTACAGTCTAAAAACAAAACCTTATTATAAGCCCGTGCTTAATTGTACCGTCTCCATTTCACAAGGGTGAAAATAATCCGCTTAAATTCTTAGATCCCATAACGTGAACCATATGAAACCATCGTGAGCTACTGAAAATAATACTAAATTCAGCCATTTGTGTGCGTTTTACTGTTCAACACAAATAAGGTAAGTTTGACTTTAAATATTTTAAAGAAACAGAAATATTTTATCTCCTGTTTCTGTTTCTTTCAATTATTTAATTTCATCACTCTTTGCGGTGCGGGAATCGAACCCACGACCTTCACGTATCGCGCGTACTTCTCTTCCAACCGAGCTAACCGCATAAAAGTGATTTAATTAAGTTTAACTGTGGACACATGTAAAAATATGAGCGTGTCCAGGTGACGAAATAATAAGTTATATTATGAGTTTCACAAACTAGACAGACACACGTGTGTCCAGTTTTGCGTGTCGAGTTAATGAAAATCCTTTCTTGGTGAGTGTGTTGGAGTCATCATGATCATAATTTCAGCCTGTTTCTGTCCACTGCTGAATATAGGCCTATAGGCCTCTCCAACCGATTTCCAGCGCGACCGGTCCATTGCCACCTGCATCCAATGGGTCTCGACCCAGCAATTTTCACTAGGTCGTCGGTCCATCTGGTAGATGGCCGTCCCACACTGCACTTGGTGGTACGTGGTCTCCACTCAAGAACCTTTTTGCCATCGACCGTCCGATCTTCGTGCTATGTGGCCAGTTGTTGGAGTAAGTGCTACTAACTTAAAAAGCAAATATTATTGTTTGCGGACCCCTAAACAGCCCGGGGGTGGGGGCGGTTGTGTTTGTTCGCGTCCGTGCAGATTAAATCTAAGAGCTGCCTCTGTTTTGCATATTTCACTAATTAAACATACGGAAAATGCTTTCCTTCGAGACAAGGGGAACGCGACCCCGATATCCTTGACGTCCATTGGAAGCGGTAAGATGCACAGTCAGGTTTTCAATTTTGGACCTCAAGGCTTTGGTAATTTGTATATAATGAGAATGAGATATCTTCTTATTCATGGAATTTACATCAATACTTAATACTCATGTGGTGTAAATAAGTAACTGGGAACGAGTACATATAGTGAGTACTCGACAGTATTTTTAACCCTGCAAAGTACTATTTTCGATTGTTTTTTAAGGTTAATTTTGTTTCGTAAATGTAACATGAAAATGTACTGTTTCAGTTGATAAAAATGATTATTATGATTAGATTACATATATAGATATAGTTACTATTTGCAAGACAACTAATTTTATCAGTAAACTTTCTTTTTTTTTTATAGTAGCGCAGTATATTGGCTCCTCCCAGCCTGATGGTAAGCAAGAGAGGAACCCACATCGCGATGACAACAGATTTGATATCGAAATATCCTACCCGTTAGCATCGCCATACTGGCCCGCAAGATGTTTCTTCTTATATTTGAAATATTCGTTAGAAAATCTTCGTGAATCTGATGAGACAACGCCATAGCATCGCTTGCACTGAACACAGGCTTAAAGGCTCTGTTGAGTGTTGACGTTTTAATACTATTTAGGGCGCGGATCAAATTTGCATAGAGCCTTAGAGGTTTTTTTTAAAAGGATGTATTTTTGATGGCCCAAGGAAATTATTCCGGGTATAATGTACACTGTGTTGCCATTTACACAGATTTCGAAACTTAGATTTTTTTATATTGGTCTGATTTTTTTAATCAAATTTTAATTTGCCGCAGATAAAACTGTTTAAAACTTGTTAAAATAAATTAATGACCGAATATGATGGCTCTTATTCGTCATCTTCATATCTTATCCAGATAGGTTGCCGTATGTATATGATCTTGTATCTTTAGTTATAATAAGAGTTGTACAAGAATTGTCTAAATGGAAAGTAGGTACTTTATATTATACAAGCTGTGCCCGCGACTTCGTTCGCGTGGACTACATCCTTTTATGGTCGGTTTTACCCCTTTCTCCCTTAATATTCGAAACAAAAAGTAGTCTATATTTTAATCCAAGTTTCGAGCTATATTTGTGCCAAATTTCATATCTCTAACTTCAAAAATAAACATTTTTCCGTATAAACTTCCAAAGGTGGTATTACCCCCCTCCCCCCCTTATTTTCTAATAAAAAGTAGCCTATGTCCGTTCTTGAGATTCAACGTATACCTATACCAAATTTCATCAAAATTGGTTGAGAGGTTTAAGCAGGAAAGCGTAACAGACACACAGACAGACAGACAGAGTTACTTTCACATTTATAATATTAGTAGGGATTGGCAATTTTGATTTTTTACTATTAACGTTCTGGTAAAAATTCGCTTCTTATTAAAGTAAAATAATCTAAGTCCTTCCGTCGAACGTGCTCCATTAGGAAATAAATAAACAAATAAATATTGGACAACATCACATACATTGCTATGATTCTCTGGTAAGTAGCTAAAGCACTTGTGTTACAGAAATCAGAAACAGCGACGGTACCACAACACCCAGACCCGAGACAATACAGAAAAGATCGTTTCCCATATTGACCCGACCGGGACCTCAGACACGCGACGCCAAAGTTCAGCACGCTCGCCTCTCGGCTACGGAGGTCGTCTCGTATTAGGAAAGTAATTAAGTAATCCATACTAATATTATAAATGCGAAAGTAACTCTGTCTGTCTGTGTGTCTGTCCGGCTTTCACGCCTAAACCACTTTTTTAAATTAAATTTGGTTTAAATAAACGTTGAACCTCTAGAACAGACATAGGCTCCTTTTTGATTGAAAGTTTATATGGGAAAATATTTATTTTTTATGTTAGAGATCTGAAATTTGGCACAGATATAGCTCAAAACATGGATTGAATGAGGTCTACTTTTTGTTTTGAATATTATGGGAGATTAAAGCCGACCTTGAAAGTATCCATATATACATGGTAAAAACCGGTAGTCCACGCGAACGAAGTCGCGGGCACAGCTAGCTCACATATGGTGATTTCCTGAATAACATTTTACAAAAACCCCCTTTTCGTGGATTGTTTTTGATATGGCAACACAACCATCGAAAAAAAAAATGAAGTACAGTCATGAGCAAAGAAATGTAAGCACTTGAGCTCTTAAGACGTTAACATAAGATTCACTTTAGAATGAGCGTGCAAACATATCAGGGCACGTGACTGTACCTACTTTATAACAGCGTGCCTTCAGATGTTTGATTAATACTGTTTCAAACGAGTTTATTACATTCAGAAGGAAAATGGTTTAATAAGCCCTGCCTTTGTTTCTTTGCTTTGGTAACTGATCTTTTATTAATCTTTTTTCTCGGAAGCACGTACATTGAAAGCAGGCGATGTTGAAGGAAAAAGGATGTTTTCAAATTAAATTGATTTACTTTTTGCAGCTTGCCAAAAGCGAAAGAATTGTTATTTATTTTTAAATTTCTAAGTTTCTAAGACAAACAGACATGTCAAACCAAACGTTTGACATGTCTGTTTGTCTGTCTGTCTGTATGTGTGTCTGCCTGTAGCATTGTAGTTCGTTTACAAATGAACCGACCTCGATTTTGTATTTTGTTTGAAAGCAGAAGAAGTCGGAATTGTTTTTATCATCGTTTGGTAGAAATCGGTCCAAGATGGCTGCCGCCAGAAAATGGTGGATTACATTTGACACAACTGTTATTATGCTGTACTTGTCGTTCTTAAGCTTGGACCTCATTACCACTTAAACATCAGCTGGGATGAGGTCAATCTTGAAGAGCAATATGAAAAAAGCTCTTCTAATATAGGTATCAAATAAAAAGACTTGAAGCTTATCACAGTACCTTAATCTAGCCAAAATTTTAAAGGGCCAGTCAAAAAACATTAAAAAAGTATATGTTTAATTTTCTTCTTCAAGTTTATATTGCGTACGATTATGTACCAGCATCAAACATTACATAACCTTGAAACATCAAACATTACAATAAGAATACAAACCTCCCAAACCTTTTATCACAACCATCGAAGGCAAAAACTTTTGTATGATAATTACGGAGTAAATATTGAATTTACACATTCGACACGGAAAAGGAAGCCCTTTGAACAAAGAGCTTTAGGCCCTTGGCTGGTCGGCGAGGCCCTTACGAGGTCGTGTCATCGTTGGCCAATGGACCTTACATGTAGGTTGGTACTAGAGATGCACCGAGTAACGAGTACCGAGTTTTACTCGGCTTAATTTTATTCAACCGAATACTCGGCTGAGTGACTCGGTTTCCATTTAGCGCGGGTAAATTTTCAAATATTGATTATTTTTATTCCTGTTCTCTCAATTTTGTGTCAATACTACTCATTTATTAGCGTCATTTTAATTTTATTAATTGAGATTGGCAAGATAACTGAAATCAGTAATAGTACTGTAGTTTTAATTATATCTACCTAAATATAACTGTTGTTTTTTTACCAGAGATAGACGGGCCGAGTACAAATATCATCCACCAAGCAGGCAAAGTCCCGAGAGAGAGGTAGGACACAGCGATTTATCGCTCGAACTGGAGCAGCCTGACTGGTAAAATACCTCCACCTTACAGAAGACCACAACCAAATAACAATCACTTCAGTGTTGTTGTTTTCCTGCGTGTGAGTAAGGTTTCCAGCGCTCCTGTGGGGTGCTATATTAGTAGCAGGGGGGCCTTCAAGGTAAGGGCGACAAATCCAGCAACAGCTTTATTATGCTGTACTTCAAGCCCTTAAGCTAGGACCTCATTAACACTTAACAACATCAGGTGGGATGAGGTCAATCTCGAAGTGCATCAAAAAAAGTACCGAGTATCGGCCGAGTACTCGGCCCTTCTCTAGCAGCTACTCGTAGCTTCGTGTTCGCTCTATGCAAACTTCGGCACCGTGTAATGAGAGTTTGAGGTCATTTTGATGATGAAAAGTTATGAGTTAAATCGATCCTACTTAGGATATGACATAGTAAATCAGCCATTTTTGTTCCTTCTTTAGGCACAGACCTCAACTATGAAGTGAAATTGGCCATCCTCCACCATTAACTTTTAACGACTCGTAGTCGGTTGGAGAAAAACGGATAGTAATTTTTGAAAATTAAAATATTGGAACTGGGCATAAGTCTATTTGATTTTTTTTGGATAAATGTTTTATGCTCTATGTATGCCTTAGTTAAAGTTGCATGAGCTAACTAAGAGTAATATTGTAATTTTTAACACTGCACTTTTCCCTAAATTGGAGCCAATCGCAAGTGCAGCTCAATTGTAAGTGATGTTGACGGTACTTCATAAAAGCTCGATTTTTTATTTTTATATTACTCTAAGCCGTACTAGCGAACTTTAAATATTAGATACAGATTTTTTTTATCTCCCCTTGCGGTCCCCTTGCTTTCCCTTGGAAATCAAACCCACGACCTTCACATATCGCGCGTGCTGCTCTTCTAACTGATATTCTAATATTCATTCATTCATAAAAGTTTCTATTTAAGTTTCTGCATGTCGTTAAATAAAAAATGTAGTAGGAATAAAAAATGAAGAGAACGTTTGGGACAATCGGTTCTAGACGTAAACTCGCGAAAAATTTAAAGTAACTGTTAAGTTTGCCTCCCAAAATCATGTCTGTGGAAAACTTACCTATCTCACGCGAAATATCAATGGCCAATAGGCAGAGGCCTTGAATGAAGACCGTTTGGCAGACGCTTCTGAAGTGACCTAGTTCAAAGGCAGATAATTCACGTTTTAATGTCTCTCGTATATAATGATGGTGTTTTTCTGGACGCGTTTAGTTTTGCACACTGCTTTGCTTGGAGTTTTATTTTATTTAAAAACTTTATTGGACAAAATAAAAGCATTATTTACCAGTCAAACCTTGGATCATACAGATTGTTAGTTTATGGGTAAGGTAAGGTTATGGGTAAAAGCTTCGTTTTTACGGTAAAATCTTCAGAGTTTTACTTCTTTTTGGAAACAAACTTTCTAATATCTTCTTATTATTATTATAAATGCAACTGATAATTATAAAGAAAGTTACGTTTATTACTTAAAGATATCATAACAATGTCATAAGAAAATAAATATAGATAAGAATGTGAAAATCAGCGTTCTCCTAGTCAATCTAGGGCGGTGCAGACAATGACTGCTAGCGTATGCCTTTTGCTGGATCTAGACCTCTCCTAGTCTAATTTTTTAATCTAATTTAAAGGCACCATCCCAAAATATGTGCCACGCGAATAATTTTTGTCACGCAGTCAACAAATGTCATAATCAGTGCGTTAGCTGCTGATTGGCTGAAATTATGAGTGCACACTGCACAACTGCTAACAGCCAGTCAACAATTTGAAATTTTTGTCGCTTCATGTGAGAAATTTGACTTGTGGGCATGCTAGTAGGCTGTGACTATTATTCAGTGTAATTATAACTAAAGCTAAATGTTGAAAAAAAAAAAGTTCGTTGATCAGTTTCAAACCTACCTGGCAATTTGACGATGCAAAAAATATTTTTGTTTCAATAATAAGGTAAAAAAAATATTTTTTTTGGTTATCAACTTTTTTTGAAGAGAAATAAATCGATTAATTATTTATTAATCGATTTCTTTCCCACCTAATTACATCCATCGTCAGGTCCGCTTCCTGAGTCACGGTCCAAGTGGGCCACAAGCTACTCGCGATAACTCACGCGTGGGCGGCGATAGGAGCGACCTATATGTGCCACTGGTCTATATGACAGTCACTACAGAGATACAGAAGGGAGAAGAAGGCAATCAGCTTCTTTTCAAAGGGAGACGGACTAAAAATTGGTTTAGTTCGTCTGTTAGATTATCCAATTAATAGAGAGAATTATGTTTCAGACTAAAATTCAATTTCAATATTATTTTATTCATGTAAATTACACCAGTAATGTTTATGATACGTCTATATAATGCAAATGATTCCGGTTCGGAGAAATCAAATCACTTGGATTTCTTCAGTGTAACAAGTGAGTTATTTCCGAGTCTTTGAATTAGACTAATATCCGTATGTGTGGTTGTACAAATAATGTTTTAGTGGCTTTTTTCAATAATTGCTTGAATAAATAATATGTATCAAGACTACGTTACGAAGACCACGGGAGAAAATTCCACAATTCAATATATTTATACCCTAACAAATTCTAGAAAAGTTTGTACTTTTTTTATATTGCACTTGACCTCACAGATTGACCTCATCTCACCTGGTAAGCGGTAATGAGGTCCTAGCTTAAAGACGACAAGTACATAATAGCATAATAAAGCTGTTACTGGACTTGTCGCCCTAACCTTGAAGGCTTGACCCCTGCTACTAATGTAGCACCCCCCAGTAGCTCTGGAAACCTTACTCACACGCAGAAACACAACAACACAGAAGTGATTGTTATTTGGCTGCGGTCTTCTGTAAGGTGGAGGTATTTCACCAGTCAGACTGCTCTAGTTCTAGCCATACACGCTATGCCGTACCTCTCTTACTGAGTACTGTAGTAAAGCCCAATAGCTTTACTTTTTGTTGAATTCGGTATGTGACATTATTAAATAAAATGTGTTATGTCTTTTGATACACAAGTAAGGTACAAAACCAAGCCTGCCTCTCTGTCATTACCTGATCATACCCATTGAACAGAACGCGACAATAAATACTAATATTGTTAGGAACGTCTCAGAATTCGTGCCCTAGAATTTTAATATTAACGAACTGAAGTATTTACACGGCGTGCAGTTAAACAGATTATCGTTTCTGTATTTTAGAATCATCGTGGGTGAAATTCTCGTTGTATTTAAAGGTATTTGGGTTGGCGTAAAAATTTGCTAAGTGTTGCGAACGATTTGTAGAGAGCTTCAAGTCATAGGATCGTGGCTGCTAGAGATAATTTATATCCCCCTAGCGCCGTCACTAGGCGATGAAAAGTGCGGGGTTTATTGGTTTAGTGGGGAGTACCAGCGTTTTTCAGGACGGGGAAGTCCCTCACACACGCCGTTGCCTTTCCCAACGCAGCGGTACAGTGCACCAATGCATTTACCGCTCCTTATAAAAAGTCATCGTCGACTCCACGTCAAGGGTAACTCTTGCAGTTTGACATTAGTTCTTATGCGTTTGAAATAAGGGCGTTACAAAGTCTAAACTGTGTGACGTGTTTTTGATCGTACATAAGCATACACTTGTGTAAAATTTAAGGAGATACATACTGTATGTGGCTCTATTGACGACCTCCGTAGCCTAGAGGTGAGTATGCCGGACTTTGGCGTCACGCTATCTTTGATGTCCCGGTTCGATACACGGTCGGGTCAATATGGAAATGGAACTCCTATAGTCTTGGGTCTGGGTGTTGTGGTACCATTGTTATTTCTGATATATGTAACACAATTGCTTTAGCGACTTACCCCTGCATCAGAGCAATGCATGGATGTTGTCCAATATTTATATATGTAGTGTGATACTACTGTTGGTTCTAGTTTGCATAACATACGGGGTTACATACTGCGGGATCAAGACAATGTATATGATGTTGTCATAATTAATATACTGTTTCCTTATATGTGTCTCCGGAAGTTTTACTATCCCGGTCCTCTGGTAAGCTTGTCTGGGGACACAGGCCTAATAAATAGAGGTCCCTTAAGACATTTGAATATTAATATGAGCTGGCATACGCTTATGACTAAGTAACTACTAATAATAATGCCTTTATTATTCCTAGTGATACAAATTTTTCGATTTTTCTGTAATATATTACGTATGTTTTACACGTATCATCCATCCAGAAAGAAGTAATTTAAAGTAAGAGCTGTTAGAGTTAGAATTAATGCCTAGTGACATTTTCTATTCGTACGGTCGACGGCAAGTCAGACTGCACTGTACCACCTTATATAATGGACTAGCTGTGCCCGCGACTTCGTTCGCGTGGACTACATCCTTTCATGGTCAGTTTTACCCCTTTCTCCCCTAATATTCGAAACAAAAAGTAGTCTATATTTTAATCCAAGTTTCGAACTATATTTGTGCCAAATTTTCTCTAACTTCAAAAATAAACATTTTTCCATATAAACTTTCAAAGGTGGTTTTACCCCCCTCCCCCTCTTATTTTCTAATAAAAAGTAGCCTATGTCCGTTCTTGAGATTCAACGTATACCTATACCAAATTTCATCAAAATCAGTTGAGAGGTTTAAGCAGGAAAGCGTAACAGACAGACAGACACACAGACAGAGTTACTTTCACATTTATAATATTATATAAATATATATTAGTAGGGTTATAAGATCTAAAATCAAACTGCAAGTGTTTACCTTGATGAGCTGTTTACCGTACTTCTTAGTGTTATAAAATGATAATTGAAAGTAGTTATAAGGAATACTTTTAGACCTTTTCTTATCTCGAAACTTGGATTAAAATAGGGACAACTTTTTGTTTCGAATATAGGGGAGATAGGAGTAAAACTGACTATTAAAGTATGAAGTCTACACGAATGAAGTCGCGGGCAAAGCTAGTTTAACCATAAAATAGCTTACGTAAAAAGTCAGTTTCGCTTTTCAATTCTTCTATCATTAATTGCCCCATTTGTTATTATTTAATGAACTTAACACATTTAATCTTTCACTTATCAGTTTGAGTACCGAGTAATTCATCAATTTAATTAATGCAAGTATATTTCGTATAAGGGTTAAAAACATTCAAATAAAATAATTGCTTGGTAAAATCACTCTTTATTTTATTAAGAGTTTTCGATAACAACCGATTGGTTGCTAGGGTAACTGTCATGTCGCATATGTGACGAGAACAATCAAGAAAGAGAATAGTAGAACAGTAGTCATGATACGTTCTTAACTCACCTGCTTAGAAACGGGATGCAGTGTTAACAAGAAGTGGGAGTGTCTGGTTGTCGAGTGAGTGAGTATAAATAAAGGAATGACACCACTGTTGGCAGCTAGCCTAAAAAAACATCCTATATTAGGCCAGTGTCGAGGGCCGATGACCCAGAGCCGAAAACATTTAACGCATAGACGCAAAACTACAATACAATCTATTATTTCCTCTACCTAAAGGTTGCGTGGAAGAAATTACTTTCTAACAATAAGACCGCCTAAATTGTATTTCAATATGTCTGTAAAACCGATTTCTGTAAATTTTTATGTGCAATAAAATATATATCTATCCCTACTAATATTATAAATGCGAAAGTAACTCTGTCTGTCTGTCAGTCTGTCTGTCTGTCTGTCTGTCTGTCTGTCCGTCTGCCTGTCTGTCTGTCTGTTACGCTTTCCTGCTTAAACCTCTTAACCGATTTTGATGAAATTTGGTATAGGTATACGTTGAATCTCAAGAACGGACATAGGCTACTTTTTATTAGAAAATAAGTGGGGTGGGGGGTAATACCACCTTTGAAAGTTTAAATGGAATAATGTTTATTTTTGAAGTTAGAGATATGAAATTTGGCACAAATATAGCTTGAAACTTGGATTAAAATATAGACTACTTTTTGTTTCGAATATTAGGGGAGAAAGGGGTAAAACCGACCATGAAAGGATGTAGTCCACGCGAACGAAGTCGCGGGCACAGCTATCTATAATAATCAATCATTACCGATATTCAGAGACGTTTATTTGGAAAAGCTATTTACTTCATGTAACAGCAATCAATGGAACTAAGAAAGAATAACATTTATAAGCTTTTAAAACATGTTACATTATAAATGGCACTGAAATGCCACTACATTACGCAGTATTACATTGCAGCAATGCAGGTAATAGTAGATATTATTTTACTGTCTAGTGGATAAAATGTTCTTGACTCAAACCCACGTGTTAGGCCCGTTTTCAGTCAGACGTCAATTAGATGAAAATATTTGTACTGAAGAAGCACACAAACAAATATTTAATTTGTTTTTATGAGAATACGTTTATATTTGAGGTTTCAACGATATTCATAATCGTCCTCTACAATTTTGGTTTGACATACCTACTTAATTTGTATGTTTAATGATGTAAGTGTGACCACGTGACTGTAATTATACTGGCTATGAAATTTATGTTGTATGGATTTTTTTAATATACACAATTCTTACTATTTCTGCGCCACAAACTCTTTACTTTTTTTTCTCAGCGGTAGCTGTAGAAAATACTCCTAGCCTTAGGTGCACTTAGAGAGGTAGGGCATAGCGATTTATCGCTCGAACTGGGGCAGCCCGACTGGTGAAATACCTCCACCTTACAGAAGACCGCAGCCAAATAACAATCATTTCTGTGTTGTAGTGTTCCTGCGTGTGAGCAAAGTTTCCTGAGCTCCTGGGGGGTGCTACGTTAGCAGCAGGGGTCAAGCCTTCAAGGTAAGGGCGACAAGTCCAGTAACAGATTAATTATGCTGTACTTGTCACCCTTAAGCTAGGACCTCATTACCACTTAATATCAGGTGGGATGAAGATTGACCTATACCTATACCCTTGAAGTGTAATATAAAAAAAAACCAGTTGCATGTCAGTTTTCTTACCGAGCAAAAAAATAATTTTAGTTCTTAACAACTCCAGGCATGTGCTTATTATTGATTACAGTTTTTAATTAATTGTTTTGAAATAAATATTTGTTTAAAAGTTGTAAAAATAAGTATGGTCATTTTCTCCTACCAGACCTCTAGTTGGATTTTTCATTTGGGCACCTTTGCAACGTTTGGATCATAGTCTAATTTTTTTATCCGTTTAAAACGAAGCTAAAAATGAGGATTATGATTTTTGCTGACTTTTGTGTGCGTACAAAAATGTTTATTTATTCTCTCGTAACATCTAAACTAAATTGATCAGTCTATTAGAAACATCATGGCTATAACTTATGCGATGTCATGATGATTAAATAGGATATCTCATTTCAGCCAGAGTCATTTTAAAAAAACTTTAAACGTTTTAAATTGAATCTTCGTATTGCCCACATTTTGCAGTAGTCAGTTTTATGCTCTCATCAAAAATTCCCCATCCGTCAATTTTCTTAAATTTGGGCTTAAATCCCCAGAACCGTAAGTTTTGCATTCCAAAATATTCGATTGCCCTTCAAACACTAAACGTCAACGCGGAAATATAACACATTTCAACTAAAATGCAATAAACCTGTAAACGTTTGCCGAATCAGATGCGCAAACGCACATTAATTGTACAGCAAAAAGCACGTCAGAGTCTACACTTAAGAATTTGTATCGCCCTTATTTCGTGGGCATAAGAATTAAGTTCCAACTGCAAGTGTTTATTGAGATGTGCCGTTGTCTGTACATCAGCCATGTCGCCTATCACGAGCCGAAACAGAGGCGCCGGGAAGCAGATTCCAAACATTATGGCGTGATAAATTGCTTGAAGTAGGCACTAAGCCATGATGGGTGATCACCCGAAAAGTGGGTAGTTTTGTAAAAAATTGGGAAATAATGTTCTCACGACCTTGCAGTTACACCGCATCAGGGAACTAAGTAAATAAAATAAATAAATGCGTCAGACAATCACACCAATCACCTGGTCTCAAACTAAGGTTTTCCCTTGTACTATGAGCACCAGACGACGGATATTAACTGGGAGCGTCAACCAGCACACCCAGACCCAAGTCAATTTAGGAAAGTTCGTTTTCCAAATTGACCCGACCGGGAATCGAACCTGGTACCTTTCGCGCTTTGACCGCCTACCTTAGCCTCTGCGCTCCCGAGGTCGTCAAACGAATTCCAATAAGTGATATGGCGAAGTAACACGTGGTATTCAAAAATAAGAACAGGTTTTGCTAATCCATACTAATATTATAATAAAATATATATTTTAAAAACACTTTGTTGTATTTACCAATTCCCCGATTTTTTTAAGTCGGTTTAAAATAGGAAGATAAAGATTTGTTAATTATCAAGTTTCTTAAATTAAGGAATTACTTAAGCCCGGTTCCAATATTTGAAAAGCGACCTGTTATAGTTACAGTACTATCTGTAACTATAACAGGTATAAATTATACGAGGCGTAAGCTAAAAACGACTGATGACAGCTGGTATGGAAAGTAAATTTAAAATTAGATTAAACGACTCGTAGAAAAACGGATTATCATTTTTGACATATTACGAATCGTAAAATATTGGTACCGGGCATTTACGAACTTAAGGCAAGATTCGAATCCTTGATTACAGGATATTAGAAACAGAAAATTTTTATCTTCTCTAAGAGCAGCACGCGCGATACGTGAAGGTCGTGGGTTCAACTCCCGCACCGCAAGGGGAGATAAAAATTTTCTGTTTCTAATATTTAAAGTTCGCTAGTACGGCGTATAGTATAAAAATAATAAAATCGATCTTGATTACAGGAGTCAAACGCTGTAACCACTACACCACGGAAGCATTTTGGCATTTATTTATACTAGCTTTTGATAGTTTTCTGGGTAAAGTGGCCATTAAACTGGCAACCCTGTGTCCACGCGGTGACCATGAAATTGTTTGTGCGCTGTTTTTGTGCATTTTACAATGTTGACAATTGACGATTATTGCATTTTTATTTTATTACACATGCTAGGTAACTATTATATTTGTTGTCGTTGTTTAGGTTGATCCGATTTCCCACAGCACCACCACTTAGGCGATGAGGTCCAACCGGGGGGTTTTAGTGGGTAGTCCTGCCGTTGTAAGGGCAGGGAGTCCCACACACGCCGTCACCTCCCTCAGGTGACGGTACGGTGCGTCAAAGCATTTCCCCTCGTCAGAAAAAAAGGTAATTATTATATTTATGTAATTTATTGAAAGGTTTTCGGTTGGTTATTTATTCTTAGGTTTATATTTTATCACTATACTTTGTGTATTTTCACAATTGAATTGTGAAATTTGTATCTTGTTATTTCTCACCTTTGTAGTCCTTCGAGCCGGACAGCATCATAAGTCAAAATTTTTACACTACGTTTTGATTGTGGATGCTGTCTGGCTCGAAGTTAGTATCTTTAATTTTTTTCCAACGAAATAACATAATACTAGGTACTTCTTTAATTTTATCGTTGTAATATCTAGTCCAATTAATGACCTTACTAGTCAGTGAATAATATACCTACCCACAAAATAAGACTGAGGTTAGCCTGCAGGGTGAAGATTTAGGAGTTTAGAGTTTAAATTGTCGTGTCGACAAAATAAGTTTTGCATTTTTCGGACATAGCTCAGGTTTTTATTTACCAACCCATGATAGGCAAGCCTAGGTCATTATTACGACATTTCAATGATACTAGGTAGATACTAGTACTTCACTATGGGACAATAAGTTGGTAGAACAGCCAAAACCAAAGAATCATGAACAGTTTGCTTAAAAAATCAGAGAAATATCAGACGCGCGAAACGGATTTATAAGAAAAGAAGAAAATTAAAAAAAACACTCGCCCATTACTTGAAGGTTTGTGACAGCTGTTTTTTCACAAAATGGCCGTTTGAGTCACCTTGGATTAAACGATCCCATCTCGCCGACAAAATGTTGATACAATTGTGCTTCGTGATTATTTTATACTGTTCATGGATTATACAAACACAGAAGGGCGTGTTATTGTCACGTACCGTGCTGTAATACGAGTGCCTTTAGTAGGTATGGGAAAGAGGTTTATTTATTTATATAAAAATAAAGAAATGGCAGGTTTAAATAACAATTAATATGGCTCGGTGGGAATCACTATGTATGAGGATTAGATTTTGTTCTGCTATGATAGTTTTTTGACATAAATGTTGAGTAGATAAACTCTTTATCACCTTATAAAATATATGGCCAGTTGTTCAGTGGGTTTTGTTTTAGAAATAAAGACTATTATATGTATAAGAAATACTGTATTGACATAAAATTGACTTTTTAAAGTTTTTCTTCTTTAAAACTTTAAAATTTAAAAAATGAGCTTCCTCTCTAAATTTTAATGCCAATGCCAGCATAATAGTTAGTCATTCTTCAAATGATGAGGAAATAAATCATTTAAAGTGATCCGTCTGAATTTTTTGATCTGTGTTCTGTCCCAAAGGACAAGATAACAGACTCAACGAAAGATTTATACGTAACGCAAAAAGTATTCGGAATACGAAACGAATTACTCGGCGAATAAATCATAATTAAATCGAGATGTTGTTTCATTCTTGATCTAGTTATTTGGCCTTCGCTACTGATATATTTCAGACAGATTTGGAAGTATCTTTTCCACGAGGTTAGATCATCTTTGATATAACACTTCTGAATCTGATGCTAAATATTTTCGGCTTAATTTCCCAAATTTTGTTCCCAAATCCTTAGAAATGTAAACTATGTATGTTTTCCTACTTCTAATTCTGAGTTTGACGCTAAATTGTGTTTTTGTATTTTAGGCTTAATTGCTCAAATCTAGTTCCCAAATCATTAGAAGTGTATGAATATTTTGCCACTTATTATTCTGTTTTTTTAATCCGATGCCAATTCTGGTGATAGCTTTATCAAAGTCAAAATAAATTACATCAGTATCATATATTAATCGCCTCTATATAAAATCAATTATGCTATCTATTTCGGAGCCTATAACTAAAAAGAAACTTAGTGGATTTTTTACTGAATGAACATAACTTAATACAATGTTGCATCAAGCCATACAGTTTAGTTTGTCAACATAAAAATATAATGTGTGCATACAATGACTCTCCAGTTGTTTATCAACATACAAAAAAATCTTCTCCTCTCTTATCTTTGCCGTGTCCACCAGGGTTAGATTATTCGATTGATAAGCTATTGCATTAGGTTAAGGTACCTGTAAGGGTAGTTGTAAGTTTTTGTAAATAAATAAGTGTCCATAACTTGCTCTTTAAATTTAAAAAAACTACATGTAACATCATTATTTACTTACGGAGTGCTATAAATTATGAATATGAGTATGAATACTGTTAAGATATTAATACGAGAAAAAGACATAAGTAAGAAAACACGGCGCCATGACAAATAACTAACTAACGTTCAGGAATACATACATCGGCGTTGACCTTAATTTAAAACATGAGAAATATGGAACAAATGCTGGTTTGTTTCTACACGACATTTTGAAATGAGTACAAGAGTGAAGAGTAAAGACAATGCATGGAGAGTAGCATTAATCAGCTTACATTAATTGAACGTAAAAATACCGCAGCTGACATTTCACCAGAAATCCTGAAGTGAAGTGCAACTGTTCGCGATTGCTCACTCTGATATAAGTGCGTTTGTTGTGTGTGATCTAATCTTCTTTCAATTCATTAGTCACCAAATTATGTGAGCGTGGTTTTAGAGTTCTGCACTCCAACAAACCTTTGATGAGTTAAAGGAGATTATCTTATCGTTGTACAGAGAGAACATCATACACATTTTTTAAGTGGAAAATATGTATGCGTTTATCAAAATATTCGATTAGACTGCGCTATACACATGCACCAGCGGTCCGCCGCGGTTCCCCGTGTACAGTCAGAAGCTTTAACTCGTGAACAACTCTGTACCTTGTCACATTAAGTCAATGTCTATCTGACTTGCTTAGTAACGCACAGATTTGGTACGACATGGTACTGATGTGTACGTATTTGAACTAATTATGCTGGCTGTACAATAAACAACAACATACTCAAATATAAATATTTTATTTAAATATTTTACTGTCTTTAAAAAATACTGATATATTATGTGCGTTACTCTATCACACACAAAATGCTAAATATAATGAACTCCAATTTTGTAGCTATAGCCTGTTTTTTAATCTCGTAGACTAAACTGACATTACAATTGTTGTCAGGTTATTGCCTATCTGGACTTGTATGATGCGACAGGTTATCTAAACAATTATTTTCGTATAATTTATCTTTTTAAGCCTATACAATAAATTACTTACTTCCTAACACTAGTTTTAATAAGTTATATCCTAAATACTAACACACTATGTATGAGCCCGAAATAAGCTATTTTTATTTATTGCAATTCTTAGTCAGGAGGCACAATCGGAACTTAGCGATAAAAAGCAAGTATCGTTTCTTTATAATAAGTTGTGCTAAAACAAAATACGTAATAATGTGTGTACAACACTGCACAAAAGAGCTGGCAACATTACTAGTAAATTTGAGATTTGTATGTGTCAATATAGTCTACAGGATTAAAAAAAACAGACTATAGACCGAGAACGTATTAGAATAATTAAGAAAATTTTTTTTTGCCGCAAATTATATTGAGAAGTTCTTGATTATAAAACAAATTCACGTGTGAAGTTTTTCCTAGCAATAACAGAGGCAAATTACACGGCTCCGCGGTTACGTCGCGAGCAGTGTCCGTCTGTCCGTGGCACCAGAGTTACACACGAAACTCTTGCAGTTTAAAACTTCGCTTCGCTTCCACTTTTATATCCGTTCGACACGCACTTCACTGGTTTTGTAGAGATCGATGGTATAATAAATGCGCCAGACAATCACACCAATCACCTGGTCTCAAACTAAGGTTTTCCCTTGTACTATGAGTACCAGACGACGGAAACTAACTGGGGGCGTCATCCCAGCACACCCAGACTCAAGTCAATTTAGTAAATAAAGTTCGTTTTCCAAATTGACCCGACTGGGAATCGAACCCGGGACCTTTCGCAGCCGGTAGCGACCTGCTATGGTTTGGCCTCCATTAAAACAATGTTCCTAACTGGTTGACACAGCGTGTTACTTTTTATTTGAACATCTACCACGCGGACCAATCAATCAGGACCAGTAAAGGTCTCTATTATTCTCCTTAATCACAGCAGTTGCTAACAGGTGGAATTGAAAAATAATGTTTACCTGCTGTTTCATAAGATACATTTTGGTATCTTATCTTTTAAACAACACACAACCAGACATAGAGAACGACTCCTTTTGATGTTGAGATTTCGGTCGCTCGTACAGTCATGAGCAATGAAATGTAAACAGTTTGATTATACCATGAAGTACCATAAGAAAGGTAGGGCATAGCGAATTATCGCTCGAACTGGAGCAGCCCGACTGTGAAATACCTCCACCTTACAGAAGACCGCAGCCAAGTAATAAACACTTCTGTTTGTGTTCCTGCGTGTACGTAAGGTTTCCAGGGCGGTGCTACATTAGTAGCAGGGCCAAGCCTTCAAGGTAAGGGCGACAGTAATAGATTTATTATGCTGTACTTGTCGCCCTTAAGCTAGTATCTCATTACCGCTTAACATGAGGTGGGATGAGGTCAATCTCGAAGAGTAATATAAAAAAAAGTTCGTTTTAGAATGACTTTTTATACATATTAGTGCACGTGACGGTACATAGCGTTTAGCCAATAAATAAATATTGGACTTCGAATAGGTTAAGGACTACATACCTACTTATAGCATTTTTGTCACCTACGGAACTCTTCGCACAATATGAGACGCCCACTTTGCTGGTATGTTAGGATTTCATGAAACACGTGTGCGGAGTACAGTGACCCTCTCGAGCGGCACAAATAATGAATTTGTACGATCGCGTAATAGTGTTGTGTGGTTTCTAAATTTGTCGATATCCCTTTTAAAAAAGTGCAAGTAAGGGAACTTCATCTACTATCAGTTTTGTTTAAGTAAGAAACATGAAACTAGCACTTTTTATAGTATAGTTAATTCAGACAGATGCATTTATTAAATAATCTGGCAATTTATGCTTTTTTTGTTTTTTAAATATTGAAATGTGTTTTTATTTCGCATTTTACGTTTTCGAAAAGACAATGTTACCTTGTGGACAAAATACCTTAAGGAGCGATTAATTTGCAATAATATTGACTCATAATTCTTAGTGTTTAAGAATAAAACAAAGGTTACAATGCAACATACCAACATTACTTAAACAAATAAATAAATAAATATTGGACAACATCACATACATTGCTCTGATTCTGTGGTAAGTAGCTAAAGCACGTGTGTTACAGAAATCAGAAATAACGAAGGTACCACAACACCCAGACCCGAGACAATATGGAAAAGTTCGTTTCCCATATTGACCCGACCGGGGATCGAACCCGGAACCTCAGAGATGGCGCGACGCCAAAGTCCAGCACGCTTGCCTACGCTTGGCTACGGAGGTCGTCAAAAATAATTGCATGATTCTACTACCAAATCGAAACGAAAACTCCATGAGTTATCGAAAACAGAATCTACCGATACATCAATTTTACTCCATCCCAGCACTATTGTACAATTTCATTTGCAGATTATATCACAGTGAGTCCTCATCGCTAAGGCCGGCGCAGTCGACGAAATATTTTTAAGATAATAGTTAAAAACACATCAGACTACTATTTTAGAATTTCTACCCCAGTCACCCAAGGAAAATTAATTAGAAACAAAGAAGAATTAAAAAAAGAAAAAACATTTATTGGCACATATATGTACATTCCACAATCTTTTACATACAAAAGGTACATATATTATAATTTAATTATGTGCCAATAAGGTCTCAGCCTCGGCATTAGCCGCTGCAACATAGTGGCACATCAGCGCTGGTTTTCAGGCGAGATTTTGTGGTGAGTGGCGTATATGAAAGTTACAGAAAAAAAATTTACTACAAAACGAACAAAAAATTACCAATTAATAAATTTAACGGATCCGGTGATTGGTCCGCGGTCCTCGTTAATTGCGGTCCAAGTCGCCGGAAACTTCGCCTTTTCGTATCTTCACCGAGCTTGCAGGTGAGCGGAAAGCTCTAACCCCTATTTTTTTTTCTAACTGACTATAGATGATGGCCGCAGATGGCCTTTTCATCTTCACCGAGCTTGCGGGGGAGCGGAAGGCTCTCACCCCTAAAAATTTGAAAAACTGCCGGAGGGCGCCCCATAGTGGGGCTCGAACCTCGGCTCGGGCCGTTGTTGGGAGAGGGTAATCGAACATATGTTTATTGCCTGCTCCACACCACTCGCGAAGTTACTCGGCGAAGTTCGCCCGAGGCGAGGCAAAGTTTGACGCGGCGAGCACGAGGCGAGCCGAAGTGCCTCTCTACACTATCGTATTTGTCTAACTTCGTTCAACTCGCGAGTAGTGTGGAGGAGGCAATGGGGAGAAAATCGCCCCAGCACGTGCCGGTATCTTGAAAAGGAGCCAGTGGGGGTCGCGGCGTACCTACGTCCTCGCCGGCAAGGACGGAATAGCGGTCGGTTTGAAGTGTGCTGTGTGCTCTAACCTCTAGACTACACAAACGGTGTACACGCTAGAAAAAAGACAAAAGGGATTATTGTCGCGTGCGTGACAAAAGTACCTCGTCTGCGACAGCCTTATCTCGGTGCCTCCAAATAGAACTAGACCCGACGAGTGAAGGAAACGCTTAGTATCTAAAAGTTCGACGACATTGAGTGTAAGACTATAAATTTCAGCTTTATTAGTTTCTTCAAGAAGTGTCGACGCGATAACTACCCCATTTGTTTCGCTGGCCAGTACCGGATCTAGGAATTGGTGTCAATCTTTTTAGCAGAAATATTAAGTATCCCATAACTCAGTTGTTCTACCGTCAAAAGTTGTGAGATCCATGTATAGTAACAGTAATTTGGTAGTTTTACAAAAGACAATGCTTTTCTATATCGTCTCGGGCCTGGGTGTTGTGGTACCGTCGTTGTTTCTGATTTCTGTAACACAAGTGCTTTAACTACTTACCACAGAATCAGAGCAATGTATGTATGTGATGTTGTCTAATATTTATTTATTTATTTATATTGAATGCTACCTCGTGTGCTACAATGCTAACTGTGTTTATCGTAAATGAATCGGAAAGGTGATATTGTCAAAAAGTGCTTTAATGCACCCTTATTCCAATATGGCGGCACGAGCGGCAAAAATACGAGGTGGGAAAGGCGAAATGCGGAAAGAGCACCCAAAAAATCTATGAAATCGCTCGCCTCTCAGTCGATAAAAAATATATACATAGCCTTGAGCAAAAGTTAAGCTTACGTATATAGTACTAGCTGTGCCCGCGACTTCGTTCGCGTGGACTACATCTTTTCATGGTCGGTTTTACCCCTTTCTCCCCTAATATTCGAAACAAAAAGTAGTCTATATTTTAATCCAAGTTTCGAGCTATATTTGTGCCAAATTTCATATCTCTAACTTCAAAAATAAACATTTTTCCATATAAACTCTCAAAGGTGGTATTACCCCCCTCCCCCCTTATTTTCTAATAAAAAGTAGCCTATGTCCGTTGTTGAGATTCAACGTATACCTGTACCAAATTTCATCAAAATCGGTTGAGAGGTTTAAGCAGGAAAGCGTAACAGACAGACAGACAGACAGACAGACTGACAGACAGAGTTACTTTCGCATTTATAATATTAGTAGGGACTAAAGTTAACTAATCTTAAACATTATAAAGTATACTTTTAATCAGAAAGGGTTGAATATACGAAATACTTTTAATCTGAAAGTGTTGAATTTACGATAATTACCATATTTTAGAGGATTACTATCCCAATAGTATTCAAAAGGTCGCCTGCCATAATTTCTTCTTACGGCCTGTTGTGACCACTACAAATTCCACTCGCTGCATCCGAAATAAAATATTTAAAGTCTACAGCAACCTTGTTATCGAAAATTTGGAAAGACGAAAACATCATAAATAAACTTCTAAAAAGAGTTAACGGACGGTACCAGTTCTATAATTGTTGGCACAAACACATTATCCAAATTCAACCTTAAAGCTTAAGAGTAGAGTATATAATCAGTTGATTGAGTCCGCTTGTATCTGTAACTGGTTTGAACCAGATTGACGCGATTCGTGAGCCAAGAATATTGGAGAAAATAATGGGATTTCTAAATTACCGGCTTACGTTTGGCCAAAACACATGTGGTTTATCGTTTCTTAATGTCAGAAATAAAAGGTGATTGTTGGGGAAGTGTAAACAATAGATTTAGGTAATCTTAATATATAAAAATAAATCCGTATCTTTCCTTGGTCACGCCATCACGCGTGAACGGCCATGTTTCCAATGAACCAATGTTTTTGTTGATTTGTTATAGTCAGAAGGTTCTTATGAAAGAAAAATAATATATATAATTAAATAGTCGCTGTTAAGACAGGACAACGTCTCGGGTCTGCTAGTTCTTAGATTTTTTTTTTTTATATTGCACTTCAAGATTGACCTTATCCCACCTGATGTTAAGTGGTAATGACATCCAAACTTAAGGGTGACAAGTACAGCATAATATATGTATATGTTAGTGGACTTGTCGCCCTTACCTTGAAGGCTTGACCCCTGCTACTAATGTAGCACCCCCCAGGAGCTCTGGAAACCTTACTCACACGCAGGAACACAACAACACAGAAGTGATTGTTATTTGGCTGCGGTCTTCTGTAAGGTGGAGGTATTTCACCAGTCGGGCTGCTCCAGCTCGAGCGACAAATCGCTTTGCCCTACCTCTCTTAAAAAAAGATAGAAAAAAAGGAAATACTCAACATTATTTAAATAACGCAAAAGCTTGGACATAAACAGATATACTTTATAGCATAACTCATTTTTAAAATTCGGTTTTGCATGCAAACTATTATAGTACGGTCAGCACGTCAGAATACATAGTTTGGAATTTGTATCGTCCTTATGTCGCAGTAATAAGAACTGTAATCGAACTGCAAGTGTTTACCTAGATGTGCTGTGCTGTATACCACCTCACAATTTAGTCTTATCGGTAGAAAAGCGATCCAGAAAACCTTAAGGTAAAGGCAATAGTTGATAACGCATTCTTAATTGTTTTATCAAGCAAAATTATATGACTCCAAAGTGAGCTACACATAGCAATAAGTTAGCAACTGCTACTGTAACTAATCTACTGAGTTTCTTACCGGTGTTTTCTTGGTAGATATAGGTTCCGAACCGGCAGTAGAATCACTTTTGCATTGTGTTCAAAAGTGTTATTTTCAACCTACTTGAATAAAGAAGTATTTGAGTTTGACTTTAAAGTTCGAACGAGAAATGGTGTAAAGACAATTGCTATTCAATTATTTTCTTGTAATCCAAAATTAGAAATATATTTAAAACGTGACACCATTTTTATTAACTACTACTACTAAATAAAAATGGTGTCGCGTTTTGACCCGTTAAATTATTTTAAATGTTTAAAATGGAACGCGAAAGTCTGAAAATGAAAATTTATATTTTATTATAAGAAATATTAACATACTTAGGCATTATATTTATTATTGTGTTTTGTTATGTTTTCTGATCGACAACACAACTTACTTAGGTACTAATACTTAAATACGTTTATGAACACCCAGACACAGAACAAATATATTTAATGAAAGCTGATGTGTCACTTCACCTTCGGAACATCATTTTTTGAAAGCAATCTTAGCACCTTTACTTGATCTGATAGGCACTAGCTAGTTTATCGGCCAAAACTTAAGGTGATCATAAATCAGAGATGAGATTGTTGGGATAACTACGCCGACGTTCTAATTGAAGAAAAAAAACAAATCACGATTTTCTTATACAAAATTATAAATAAAAAAATGAATAAAACAGGAAATGGAATGAAAATAACGTTGAGTTAAAAACCAATTTTGCGGCGCTCCCATCGAGATGTATAAATAAAGTGGGATCACAATTTGTACTTCCTGGGGCACGGTATAATGCCATAACATAGTGAATATCAGAGTAACCTTTTCTGTGGCTCAAAATCGGACAATGCATAATATTTTGTTCTTGTAAGTATGCTTTTTTAAATGTATAATAACAATAAAACATTATATTATTGTTGTTATTTTTTTTTTTCAAAAAAAGCCGCTGACATGTTATCATAAGAGGAATCGGTCATTAAAATAGTTTTCCATTACAACAAATTTTATTAAAATCATTGATAAAAAGATATTAATGTAAATTGAAGACGTTTTACACTTCAAATTCGAATTCCAAAATCCAATGCAAGGATTTTATTCAAATAAACCGTTATTTAAAGCTACTGACTACCCAAGTACTGTGACCACAATTTATGAATATTTAACATGCGGTCAGTCCGGTTGTCCCACAGATTGAATATTAAATGGCCTCCATCAGAGGGCGTGCGAAAATTTTAAAAATTCAACCCTTCCTTAAATATTACAAGAGATGCCTTCTAAGGGATGACTAAAATGATTTATTGGGGAAAGTTGAGCGTGAAAGAGCGGGGAAATTGGTTTTTGTTGCTGGGTGTGAAGTGAAAGAGTGGATTTGGATTTTTTATTAATTACTTTTTAACTTTTAGATTTTGGAGTCTTTTATCCGGTACTTTATTATGTGTTTTAAGATAAAAGGAGTTTTAAGAGGCAAAGATGATAAATGTCGGTTTTTACTTAAGGTATATCTTAAATTAATTTTTACCCTTGTCAGAGAAAATTTGCGAATTTTAATTATAGCCCATTTCTTCTTTGAAATTTGGTCGCATTGGTTAGACGTGTAATTTTAACACCATTAAATTAAACTTTCATATTATGTTCATTGAAATTCATTCATATATTTATGTATATAAGGTGGTTTTTTGTGTCACGTTCAGTCTTTTAATATCAGTTTGATTGATAAGGCTTGGATTGGCTAAGTAATGTTTAAGTAAATTTAAGATTTCCAGTAAATATTTGCCTTAATATTTCAGGGCATGCATTGCCTTTGCAGTAGAAATAAGCATTTGACTTCGTGAAATAGTAGTTTGAGTGGCTAAGAATCATCTTGCTCGGGTTAATTAAATTGAAGTGATTGCCAGTCATTTCAATTTAGAAATCACTTCAACAAGTGCTTAATTACTAAAACAATTGTCAGTTCAGGATAGGTACGGTAGATAGATAGATAGATATACTTTATTGCACAAAAACTTTACAGAAATAGGTTTTACAGAAAAATTAAAGTACAATTTAGGCGGTCTTATCGCTAGAAAGCGATCTCTTCCAGACAACCTTAAGGTAGAGGAAATAGTAGATGGCGAAAAATGGGTACGGCCGTGCAACATAAATACAGTTTTATTTTAGAATTATTTCATTATGCATTAAGGTAAATACTTCCAGTCCGATTTCAGATCTTACGCCGGCGACATAAGAGCGGTACAAAGTCCAAAGTGTGTTCTGACTTGCTTTAGACTGTACGTACATAAATATATTCTACGTTTCTAATGCACGTCATCTAACGTCAATGTCTAAAAAGCTCTATCTCATAAGTGTTTTTATTTATTTGCGATCCGTCAAACCAGAAACATTTCTCCAATTCCCTAATACCCGTTTGTTAACAATCGTTTCTGTGTGAGTAGGGGGGGTACATCACCGTCACTCTCGACGGGTGTACTTGACAGCCAAACGCGTGACGTCACAATAAAAGGGAATGTTAAAAAAGCTTCTGACGTGAGATTCGAAGTAATACAACGCGGATGTGAGTATATACTGCGGGTGTGCAATATTTATGAATCGCGTACGGTGAACAGTACATCAAGGTAACCACATGCAGTTTGATTTTGATTCTTGTGCGCGCGACGTAAGGGTGTGTACAAAATATATAGTCTGACGCGAATTTGACGTTATCATTTTTTTAGTTTAGTGAAATACACATGTAAACTATAAACCACTCATAAGAATTAATATCGAACTGCAAGTGTGCAATTAACATTAAATGCATCCCCTTGCATATTTTTATAAAAAACCGGCCAAGTCTCGGACTTGCCCATGAAGGGTTCCGTAGCAGCAAGTAACATAATATAAAAGTTTATATTGGAGTTGATTGAATTAAAGGTAAATCACGATTTATGACGTAATAAAAAAACTACTTACTAGATCTCGTTCGAACCAATTTTCGCTAGTAGTTTGCATGAAAAAGTACGTCTTATATTTTTTTAGTTTATTCATTCTCTTATTTTAAAAGTAAGAGGGAGAGGGCGGGGTGTGGGGGGGGGGGGGGGGGCAACGTTTTTCCACTTTGAATAAACTATTCAGCTAAGAAAAAAAATGGTATTAGAAACCTCATCATTTTTTGTCAAACATTAAACCGAGATTTAATAAACTCTTCCTACTCGTAATTCTAACAAACTTTTTCTAATTGAAAATCTTTGCAAGTCTGATAAATCACATGGCCGCTTTTTTGTAATTAAATGGCATAGGATCATCATAATTATTTCAGCCGAAAGACGGTCTCTGCCAAACATAGAAACCCCTGAAACCTTCAAAACTCTCGATTTGGTACCACTTTCCGGTTCACATGGTTAGAAAAAACATTTATTGACTTTAGTAAGACAATTAAATAAACTGGGTACATTAAATTAATACACAGAGTAAAAATAAGAATTAAACAAAAACAAGAAAAGAAAATTTTATAATAGGACAGAAGAAAATACGCAGACAAAACCTTATAATGGTACCACAGACAAAACTCTATAATGTTTTTAGCCCATCGTGAATTGGCTACTTGACAGTGTTAACAATAAAATATGAAAAGTGTTAGATACGTTAGCTTATTAGTTAAGTAATAATTTTACATTTTAATTTTTTAATTAAAAGCATAGTTAGTATTTTATTTTTGCAAAATAAATTTTACTTTTTTATCTGTGGAACAAAAGAACCGAAACGGAAACCACCATTGCAATTCGGAAATGACAGCTGTCGGCGAAAATAATTTATTTTGATGTGGCGAAACAATGATTATTTTATCGATAAAATTGAATTATTGTCTCTCTAATCGTATTAATAACTTATTGAAACATTTTCTGTTTATCTAAATTAAGTCGTTCCTATGCTTATCGGTTCGTTGTCTAGGACGTTGACGTCATAATTGCAACAGTGACGTGACTTGGCGTTTGCGCGCGCTTTTTAAATGTGTTACACAAAATCTTATTTTTCTCTGGTTATTTACATTTTTTTCAGATAAATCGAATTGCTTGGGATATAAAATGAACGGGCGCACATTTTACATTACTTTTTCAAAAACTGTCAAGTAGCCAATTATCTTTAATAACAGGTATTTGCACGAGTGTTTTTGTAAATTGACGGAAATTGCAGATTGAAAGCAGTTATGCTTCTTATTTAGGCACCGTGAATAGTTAACATCACAAAGAGACAGTAGTCAGAATTTCTTACCCAACGATTTCGAAACAACTCCCTATTGTAAAATAAACAACCAAAATGGAACGCGTAAACCTTTTTGTAGCATTACTATATACAATCCCGCCACTAATTAACAAAACAGTACAATAATACTAAAACTAAACGACATAACTGCAGGGTGACCACGCGTCGCGCCCACGCGGGACAGTCCCGCAATTACTTTGAAAGGATGTAATGTCCAGTCAGCGGGATGTCTGGTGTCTTCGTAATTGCGTTAGCAATTGTGTGCGCCGTAATGGGTTCTTTAATGGGCATTATGGTTTATGAAGAAAAATGGACACTCATGTAATCACACTTTGTTTTACTCTACAAACTAAAATTAGATTGGCGTTTTAATTTTGTATACAGGGCAAATGAAGTAATGCCCGGTTCCAATGTTTTACGGTTCGTAATGGCTCAAAAGCCGTTACTTCTAATTTCAAAAATACTTTCCATCAGCTGTCGTCCGTCATTCGTTTTTAACTTACACTTCGTATAATTTATTACTATCCGTAAGCAGAACGATTCGTATTTCAAATATTGGAGCCGGGTATAAGTCTTTACGTCACCACCTTTTCAAAGCTGTCAAAATTTCCAAATAGATCTTAGGCGTGTGATAACAAACAATATTACTTGGACCATTGCTTAAGTAAATAACGTTAATAACTTGAAAAAAATGTGTTATTGATGAACCTTAACACCAACTTGATACTTAACAAAACAATTACTTGGTAATAGATATATGAGTTTACTAATTATGTTTTTATGTCCTACCAAAAATACATAAGAGATTGTAATATTTTAAAATCCCTTATGGTGTAAGTACGAATCCATGACATTCACATATCATGCATTCTCTTTCAACTGAATCCCACATCGCAACGGGAGATGGAAATTTACTGTTTTTTTTTTAAATATTTTATGTTCAATCAAGCGGCGTGAAGTAAAAACTATTTAGACTTGTAGTGTTTGTATCGTCTAATTTAAGCCACCTTTCTTTAAGGTGATTCTAAGTTGTGTGTCGGTTGTTAATCGTTCAAAGTGTCAGTCCTCGAGTCTACTTAATTACCGAACGTGTGGCACCCCTCACCTCGGTAACAAACACGGTACAACTTCTCTAATGGCACTTTCGTGTCGCGTCGTGTTTTTTCTCGCGACTCGCAGCACACCACGTGAAACATGTACTTCAAATGGTACATGTTTGTACTTCAAGTACTTATAGGGCTGGGACTACAGTACACAATACCTACACAATATCGTCAAGTAACTTTAAGTTCGAAATATATTTTTTTTAGTTTTAATTTTAAGTTCCAAATACTATTTTTTTCATTTTAAGTTCCGAACACTAATTTGGTTATTTGTAGTCTTTCAAATAAATCCTACTGATGTCTATAATTCACGTGCAAGTCGGGATATTTGAAAATATTAAAGGTTTTCGTGATTTCATACTAATATTATACATGGGAAAGTGTTTGTGTGTTTGCTAGTTTGTCCATCTTTTACGGCGAAATGGAGAGACAAATTGACGTGATTTTTTTAAGTGGAGATATTTGAAGTGATGGAGAGTGACATAGTATACTTTTTGTCTCTTTCTACTGCCGTTGCGCTCTCAGCCACGGTTGTCAGCGGCAAATCAGACAGATCTGGTATTTGAAAATGCGTATTATAATTAATTAGATGATGAATTTTGCCCAACCCTGGGTACATGTATGTTCTTGGGATGCGGTACACGCCTAGCAACGTTGCAAGTAAATGGCACACGGGTATTGGCTAATGGACGTGTATTGACGGCTACAATGCAAAATATGGATGAAATGTATGCGACGTTTCGGTGTTGTTGTGTTCCTGCGTGTGAGTAAGGTTTCCAGAGCTCCTAGTAGGTGCTACATTAGTAGCAGGGGTCAATCCTTCAAGGTAAGGACGACAAGTCCAGTTGAAAGCTATTATTATGCTGTACTAGTCGCTCTTAAGCTAGGACCTCATTACAACTTAACATCCAATGGGATGAGGTCAATCTTGAAGTGCAATATAAAAAAAAAGTTGGTGAAACTAGTCATGTGGAACTCAAATTCGTACAAGCTTACCTAGATTGTACGAATGGGATGTGAGAGGACGATATGCAGAATACGTTTTTCTATTATTAATCTCATCACAAAGTAAACATAACCGCTGCGGCTTCACACGCGTAATAATATCCTCGTTTATTCATTTCATATTTTAATAGGGTCTCCTAAATGATAAGAGGAAATTGTATTTTAATTTGGTACTTAACGTTTCATGCTCTTTTATGCTTTCTATATACTCCAGGACTATTGAACTTGGCATCCATTCAAATCTCAATTTTAAAAAATTATAGTGCTTTACGCACTAGCCACCTTTAACTTGTTTGAACGCGGAAAAATATATTTTTGTCCATTTATTGAGGAAAGCTATAGGTAACATAATATCACACTACGTCCAATGGTAGCAACGAATCAATGAAAACGTGTAAAAAACGGGAATAGTACGGGTGCGATGGGCCGCGGCCGCTAGTTTAACATAATATTGAACTTGGCTCTCATTTAACGTTTACTTTTTCATGGAACTAATACGGGGCGGGCTGCTAGCTAATAAACAAATTAGTCTTTTGCGACACTTCCTAGCTCTATATTCCTTAACCGATTTGTGTTTAAATTCAAGCTCCGCGTATCTGCGCAGCTCCAAACTAACATCACTCACTTTACTTCAAAGACGATAATTAATGTAAACCTGGTCACACCTGCGTTAATGGAGAATGGTGCAACGCTCCCATAATAGCCGAGGTGACGCCGCGGCACTACAAACAGTAGTTCCTAGGCTAGCCAAAAGTGGTACGCTTGCACTGACATAGTCAAAGTAAGTCCAGTAAGAAGGCGACAAAGGTAAGCTTAGCTAGGAGACCAATAGGCGCGAAGGTTGTAGGTACGAGCTCCACACCGCAAGGGGACATACATTTTTTTTTTCTTTACAATATCATGAAGTTTGGTTTTGGTTCCAATCACAGCAGTATTTACTTATTCTACGATTCATAAGTGATTATGTAATAGTTTACATGATTAAAGACTTTTTATATTCTATATCTTTTATTTTTTGTTCTGTTTATTTAATATAGTACACTAACCGCGTAATGTAGAAAGAAAGAAGAAAGAAAGAAAGAAGACATTTATTGACCACAATTATAAAATGGGTACAAAAAATAAAAAAAGGTTACAAACAATTACATAAAAGGACAAAGTAAATATGATCAGAGAGGTCAATAGGTACCTGCCTTAACATAAGTTACATGTAGTACAATTTAAAGGATAATGATAACAAGGTGAATCAGTTGCGTTAAATCTACGTCTTCTGCTACTGACAAGCACATTCAATGCTATGTTTGTATGTGTCAGCCGTTGCTACAGCCAGTGTGCATCAATACTTTGTATCAAATTGTTAGTCGCTGTCCTTCCCAACAACACTCTGATTTAGTGACAACTGTGTAATAAAATACACTCTTTCCCCTCAAAAAAATACGTCTTATTTTCATATTCCGTCAAACAGCAACTGGTGCCGTTCAAGCGCTATATTTCCATTAGTCAATTATTATTATTATTTTAATAATTTTTTATTCGTTTCAGCTGCGTTCGCTTCATTATTTTCTTGAAGTCATTCTTATAAGTCAATGAATCAAAACTTTATTCTTGTATATGATGAATAGTGAAGCAACCGTCAGCTGCAGCCGCCTCACTGTCTCCGTGTGCGCTGTGGTCCCGCGGGTCATCGCACCGGCCTAGTTCGCTGTTGCTACGCCGACTATGGATGGTTTTCTATTTATAATGACGCGGATCGCTGCCCAGTCTTTCACGTGCTCCCTTTGCTGGAGATGTTATCAGTGGAAACTGTGCCAGGTTCTTTTGTGCGCTTTAACTAACTTTGGTATTGGAAATTCTTGTTGTTAATTAGATTAGGGTTGTACCAGTTATGATACCGAACAAATTAAAATCGCTTAGTAAATTTAAGGATCGCACAAATAAAAACATTTTTGATATAAAAATCCGTTTAATGTTACAGCTTTGTTTGGACGTGAAAAAAGCACTTAATCAAGTAATTAAGTTCCAGCGTGTACCAATACCATTTAATATTTTGATTATTTAAAAAATACTGGTGGTTTGGATAGGCTTGAATTAAATAATATCTGTCGCAGTTTGCCTGATTTTGGGGTAAAAGTAACCTTTATAATTTAATCTAGTAACTGTTTTTATCCAAGTCTATTGAGTAATCGTTGGGTGAAAGAGTAACTAACGTACGAGTATCGATGGATGGTTCGAATCTGTCAAACACAATTCAATTTTCGCGTTTAAATAATTGGTAATTTCGTAGAATGAACACAGCCGCGATCATTGATATTTCTAGTAAGCTGGTGTCAGGGACAATATAAATTCGTATAGAATACAACAAATTCTGTTCCCACAGCATCACCATTAATAATAATAATAATAATTTTCGTTTATTTTCTCTTCACAAGGGGTACAAAGATTACTTACACTAATATGGTTGCAATATTCAACCCATGTGAGAGACGGGTGTCCATACTAGGTAATCCTTGTGTGGCGGATCACCAGGCTCCCACCCTCAGATCAAATATGCCTTAAAATTATATGTGTGTGCGTGTGTGTGTGTGTGTTTGTATGTGTGTGAGAGAGAGAGAGAGAGAGAGAGAGAGATCTTATCTTATTTAATAAGATTACATTTAACACTTGAGCAGATTCTGTTTCTGCTAACCTATTCACAAAATGTAGAAATCTGATTCGGAAACTGTGTTTTATCCATTTCTTATTTTTATCGGAGGGCACGGCAGTGCCCCCGCCAAGTCGAGCGCGAAGCAAACACAGCCGTACCATCCTTTACTGGAATCGTACTTTACGCCGTACTAGCGAACTTTAAAATTAGAAACAGAAAATTTTTATCTCCCCTTGCGTTGCTGAAATCGAACCTACGACCTTTACGTATCGTGCGTGCTGCTCTTCCAACTGAGCTAACCGCAAGTTATCGTAGGCGATGAATTTTTTTTCTGCTGTATCAACCGTTAGCCTTCACTAAGTGCCCTCTGCCGAATATGTTTAGAACTGCATACTTATTACTTATATGTTTTATCACTTTCTTAACATAAACGATTGAAAAAAAAAATTACCTTACCAATCAAAATCGTTTTTCAAACAACAATTATAAATCAGTCCCCTGTTCTGAGCTACAAGTAAGCGCTCGCAAGTGCACTATCCGCGCTAAGAACTTAACTTCAGCATGTTAAAATCGGTTGTGGACCTCCCGCAGCGAATTAGTATGCAAACTCTAGCACAATAATTGTAATGACTACGCATAATTCTGAGCAATAACTTCTAAGCTGATAGGTCCAGAGGACTGTTGGCGTTAATTTATCGCTGGACGTCCTCATAAATAAGGTGACCTTTTATAACTAGAGGCTTGTCGCTGTAAACGAGCAGATAATCGCCACTTGTTTATTTGACTGGATTGTATAATTACAAGCGAACACTGGCTTCGTTCAATTTGCTATTGGTCACTACAAATAGAAAGATGTCTGATAGTCAATGATATACTAATACATATTATTCTGAGTATCTTCCTAGATTTTTCGGTAAGATTATGTCCTGGAGAGTAATTTACTTTGGTTTACTGGTAACCTACTTCAATAAATGAAATTTAAATATTTTTCAAATTTAATTATTAATAATCTACTATTTTTAATAGTCATTTGATATCAAAATTGAGAGGTAGGGCATAGTGATTCATCACTCAAACTGAAGCAGCCCAACTGGTGAAATACCTCCACCTTACAAAAGACCGCAGTCAAATAACAATCACTTCTGTGTTGTTGTGTTCCTGCGTGTGAGTAAGGTTTCCAGAGCTCTTGACCCCTGCTACATTAGTAGCAGGGGTCAAGCCTTTAAGGTAAGGGCGACAAGTCCAGTATCAGCTTTATTATGCCGTACTGGTCGCCTTTAAGCTACAATCTTATTACCACTTAACATCAGGTGGGATGAGGCCAATCTTGAAGTGCAATATAAAAAAAGCTATATTTCTTAGTTCAGATGAGGCTTGTGCCCAGTGTATAACCTAATTCGTATGTTACATCTCAGGCTGTGACGTGGTGTTGTTGTTTAAGGCTGCATGCAAATCAGTCTGTTGCCACGCGCTCTCGCGGCGCCCGAATGTCACGCACAATCGCCCGCACAAGTGTTGACAAGAACTGAGATACATTAGAAACAGAAAAATTGTATCTCCCCTAAATCTCGATTTAAAGTTCGCTAGTACGGCGTATAGTACTATAAAAATAATAAAATCGATTAAGAACTGAGATAACTTCCGACTGATCCATAGATTATGGAAATATTTAAAAATAATAATAAATCAACGCAGAATTTTTTGCTCCAATCTGTTTGGTTTTTGGTATAGAATGTCATTAGGCAAAAAAATATAGAATCATTGTAACGCTTTCTTATATGGCTTTACGTGTACTTTAATGGTAAGATAAAATGTCAACTTACTCCATGTGAAAGAAAGATATTGAATTTATTTTTCATTTGTAGTTCAGGCTTATCTAAATAATTAGGAGTTGGTATGTGCATCTGAGTAAGTATGATATTCCTATTCCTTCAATACTCAAAGCCATTTCATAGGGTATTTGTTGATTTCCCAATACTTAACTGAGTCCTACATCTGTTTCTATCTAATCACAAATATTTCAATTTGTAAAACTGGCAATTGTATTAATTGCACATGGTAATTTTTTGGCGTCCACTGGTTTTGCAAAAAACAATCGTTAACCATTGCAATTTTTTTTTTAATTTGCATATAGATTGAGATATTAATCTACTATATAAAAATAAGTCGGGTTTTCCTTCCTGACGCTATAATTCCAGAACACACGAACCTTTTTCCTCGGTTTTGCATTCGCTAGAAAGGTCTCGGGCTCCGTGAGGTTTATAGCAAAGAAAATTCAGGAAAATTTTCAACAGAAAAGCGGGAAATCCTTTAAGGCGAAACGAAGATCGCCGGGGCCGCTAGTATTAAAATAATGTTCTATCTAAAACATCGGTCAGACTTATTATTGTTTTTTTACATAATTACGAATACAAACACTTCTCTCGCCGCCAGTATCCCGTCGATATTAGAAAGCGAGTTGGCGCCGGCTCGGGCGCTTCCACTTTTAACTTTAATTATACCAATCAACCGAACTACAATATAATATGAAAGTTGTCTGTGTGTCTGTTTGCATAATGTCCTAGAGCGAAGCCCGTTTGGCGTCATTTGTGAGGCTGTTCAATAAGCAACGTTTGAGGAGAAAAACCTGATATGTACAATCGCCGTCAGATATATTCAAGCAGTCATAGTGACCAAATACTTCTGAAAAGTTAAAAAAGTCAATGAGTTTCATATATTACAAGTTACCTTTAATATCTGAACATTTATTACTTTAGTAATATCTGAGCAGATGCTAGTCAATAATTTCTATACACACAACTAATAAATAATATCTGACACTATACACACAGGTAGCTAAATGAGACACATAACGTGCCTGACGCATATTGACGTGTTCAGATAATTAAATTTTATTTTATCCCTACTAATATTATAAATGCGAAAGTAACTCTGTCTGTCTGTCTGTGTGTCTGTTACGCTTTCCTGCTTAAACCTCTCAACCGATTTTGATGAAATTTGGTATAGGCATGGGGTCTCAACTAGAACAAATATTTTTAATTTACAAAACCGCCACCAGGTGGCCGATATGCTTAGTATAGCTTGTTTTAAAGTTAGATTAGAGGAGGTAATGGTCATTAAAATTGCATGAATTCAGTTTTTAAAAATTCTCCTAGTACTGAAATACAATAAAACCTATGTATAATAAGTAATGTAACTACTTTTTTCTAATTGATTGTTGGCTTTCAATTTAAAGCTTAAGCATGCTCTGAGCATACTTTAATATTTGCTTAAGACGATTAATTTAGTGCATCTCCGCTGCCCGCTAGATAGCGTTATTTTCAATTTTTTACCGAACACCTTACCATATAGTATTATTTAAAATAATCTACGAAATCATATTATTTTCTATTTTAATTTAAATTAAAAATAAGCGGTTTAAAATAAAAAAATAAAAAATACATATTAGTGGTATAATAATTTTCCTTCAAGAACTGTAACAAAACGCAATAATACCTACAAACGTCAAACTTATTTGAAAGTTTGTTGAAAAGTAAATGTCAATTGACTTGTTTGTTTGTTTTGATCACGACGACTGAGTTGCGCCTGCGTTCTGTTATTTGTGGAGGATAATTTCTGACCTGGACCTAAATTGGATTCTGACAACGCTTTCCCGAACGTTACCTTTGGCACGTTATAAAAGGACACCGGCAAAGACTCCTCACTCGACAATTTTTGGCTAGAACCTGGACTCCGACATACCTGCTAATTACGTGGATCTTCGCTTTCGTTTCCGGATTTTGAAGGTGTACGAGAAATTCGATTAATCGAAATGACTGGACACTTTTATCGTTGCTCATATTTTATGTGCCAAAGTACATCGAAAGATAAAAAAAGTATGTTCAGATTTCCATCCCGTGATCCCAACCGCTTGAAAATTTGGATAACTAACTGTGATAAGTAAATGTTTAAATATATCTTCATATTCATCTTAGTAAGTCGTAGATATAGTTTAGTCATGAAAATTAAAGATCAGTTTTGTTACATACAATTAAAACCCATATATATTTGGGCAAGATTTGAGTACATATGAGCTTATATATCTAGATGTACCTAGGTACATTTAAATTATATTACTTAATTTGAATGTTACATTACCTATTAATGAATAATCTGTATCATGAAACATTGAGATACACATTTTTGGTAAAAATGATAAAACATAGATAGATAAATATACCAGATTTACTCTTTTGTTTTATTATTTGAGTATTAAGAAAATTATATACGGACTGTACCTATCTTTATGTGATGTATGTGATGTTGTCCAATATTTATTTATTTATTATTATTTATAAACAACCAGTTTTAGTCTACGACTATCATCAGAACTCATCACACTAATTGATTACATTAATTGAAAATTGGTTTCTAAGCAGTCATTGTGCTGTTGTAACATTTGTAAATCAATGTTCAAACACTGAACATCCAGATGTAAAATCAAATCAATATTCTTTGATTTTTATATAAAAGTAAATTGTTGAACAAATGTGTTCATGATGTAATTATTCTAATTCAAGTCCTCGCTCTGAGATTATTAATTAATTATATACGTAACAATTGATATAATATTTCACTAATTAGTTATTTCTTTATTATTTTCAAAGGTAATATGGAAATTGAACATCTTCCTCCTTCAAGACTGCGCAATAGGTATTTATGTATTGACCATTTTGAAAGGAAGTTCATATATGGGAACAATAAAAGAAACAGATTGAGGCATACAGCAGTACCGCAGCACCATCATTGTGCCAAATCACAAGAAGCACCTGAAGATCCAACACCGGGTAAGCATTTTTATAGATGATCATGTTTTATTATTCTAGGTACATTAAAGAATAGTAAGAGGTAGGTATATCTTTTTGCATGATTATTGCACACATTAGGGCATGGAATACCAGTATGAAAATAATGAAATTTTTCTAGCTGCAATTTAAACTAAACACTCAACAACTTTATTACTAATCAACAGTTTTATCTGTACTTTCTTGTGGTCTTGTAGGTATATCTATGTAAGATTTTATTCAAAATCCAATTAATATTTTAGGTCCACCAGATTTGAAAGTTTTAAGGCCAACTAAAACATATACAAACAAAAGAAAAAGAGACAACATCATTTCAAACGAAGCAGTTGAAGATAAAGTTTGGAGTACACCAATTAAAAGAAAAAAAGAAGACACGCCTAAGTGTAAAAATCTAAAAAGATTACTGTTTAATTCAAACCAAAAATTAAAAAGAGAAAGAAACAAGAACTACTTAATCAAAAACCAATTTAAAACGACCGATATAGCTGATTTATCTAAACATCATTTTAAAAGTGATTCAAGTAAATTATTAACAAAAATGCAATTGAAAAAATCAAAAAAAGCATGGACAAATGCAGAAAAAAAGTTTTGCATGTCTTTGTACTATAAATCACCCGCGGCATATAAATTCTTATTGAATTCCGGAATTGTATTGGCTGCACCATCAACAATACAACACTGGCTTCAAGAAACGAATTGTCTACCCGGCATTAATAATGAAATATTTGGTAATATAAAAATCAAATTTGCTGATCAGTTGATTCGGGAAAGGGCATGTGTAGTTTGTTTTGATGAAATGAGTATAATGGTTGATTTAGAATATACCAATAAATATGATTTGATTGAAGGATTTGAAGATTTTGGTGGTGGCGATCGAACAAATAAAGAAGCAAGATACGCTCTTGTATTTATTGCCAGGGGGCTCTATGTAAATTGGAAAATCTCCCTGGCATATTTTCTATCGTCAAAAACAGTTGATTCTAGTAAATTAAAATTGATTATCCATAATTGAAAAATTATTCGAAAGTGGCTTAATCCCAAAAGTAATCGTTTGTGATCAAGCCACAACAAATGTTTAAGTCATAAAAGATTTGGGAGCGACGGTTGATTATCCTTTTTTTTATATTAATGGACGTAAAATATTTTCAATTTTTGATTCACCTCATTTAATAAAAAATATTCGTAATAATTTACTTCACGATGATTTTGATTTGGATGGCAATAAAATTTCATTTCAGGATATAATCAATGTATATGAAATTGATAAAAATAATAAAAGTAAATGTTTAAAAAAAATTACACCAGTGCATCTGAATCCAAATAATTTTCAAAAAATAAAGGTAAAATTAGCTACTCAAACTTTTAGCAATAGTGTAGCCGCAGCGATTAAAACAGCTGTTGATAGCGGAGAGTTGAAGAGCAGCACGGCAATGAATACAGCTGATTTTATAAAATTGTGCAATGATTTATTTGATTGTTTAAATTCCAAAAATAAAGTTGATTCTAATCCATATAAATGTGCTATAACAAAAAATCAAAACAGTTTAGTCAATCAAACTTTGATTAAATCAAAAGAAATATTCAATAAATTAAATAAAATATCTAACAAAAATCAAAGAAAATCTCGCCCGCCGTGCTTTGATGGTATGATTCATACAATAAATGCTGTTATTCAACTTTCCGCTGAAGAATTTTCAGAAGGCACTGGTGTAAGATTTATTATTACATAAAGATTAAATCAAGATGTGATTGAAAATTTGTTCGGTATTTATCGCATGAAAGGTGGATGTAATAGAAACCCTACATCAAAATCATTAAGATCAATATTTAGATCAAATTTGTTAAATCATTTAATGAAATTTGATAACACTAATTGTGAATCTGATCATGTTCGCTTTGTTGAAGTCCAGCATCATACACAATCGACTGATCCTCAGCCGTCAACATCGACAACTGTGCCAGTAAAACAGAATCATGATGTCGATGGAGAAATTCTTTCCTGTTTCCCTGTTCATTCAGAAGAATCACTTGATTCTTCCGAAAGTCAGATCACACTGGAGACATGTTCAGTTGCGTATTTTGCTGGATGGCTGGGTAAATCATGCATTGATAAATTTGATTGTGATGATTGTAAAAAAAAATATTGAATGAAGAAGTTGATTTAACTGATAAAAAACAATTATTGTTGATTAATAAAATTTATTCAAATATTATAACGCCTACGCTCAAATCTCCAAGTGATTATTTATTTCAATTAGTTAATAATATTTTGGATTTTTATACAAACAATAAGAATGATTATCTAACATCAATTTAATAGCTGATTGGTTGCAAAGATTTAAGATCAAAATCAACTTTTTAGATAATTACCATAATTTGGATCACTTTGAATATCTCATTAAAAAATTGTTAGAAGTTAAGATTTATGATTATTGTAAAACACAAAAAAATCCATGAAATCGACATCAAAATTAAGAATTCTGCAAAACATATAGGGTACTAGCGGTCCCGGCGAACTTCGTTTCGCCTTAAAGGATTTTCCCGCTTTTCTGTTGAATTTTTTCCTGAATTTTCTTTGCTATAAACCTCACGGAGCCGAGACCTTTCCAGCGAATGCAAAACCGTGGAAATCGGTTCGTGCGTTCTGGAGTTATAGCGTCAGGAAGGAAAACCCGACTTATTGTTATATAGTAGATTAATGTTTATTTAACCAAGTAATACTCAGTTTGTAGTAAGGAACACATTAATGGATAACTATTGAAATTTCTTAATAACTTTAAGGCACCTATCTATAAAATAAAAAGCTAAATTTTATGATATGAAGCTAAAATATATGTTGTAATGATATAATTACAAAGGGTTTTATACCTATTGATTATCGAAAGACCCATATTTTTAAAAACCCAGTTCTACATCACTATTTCATCGTAAAGCCCCATGCAAGCATTCCCATTGGGAAATTATTTTTTTTTGTAAATACTTACCTAATTAATAGTTACCTTGATTTTTGTACTGTTAATAAATAAATTATAATTATAATAACAATATGACTGTGTTTTATTTGTAATATTTTCAATAAGGCGATCCGAACCCATAACAATATATTTTAATTATGTAAGTAACATGTACATAAATATTAATAAATCAACCGAAGTGAAAGAAAGATTCATTTTCATTACATTCTTGCGCTTTGCAAAAGCAAAACTCCGTATGAAATGACGTTGCCGCTCTGTGCACGCACGGAGCGGCAACCTCGCTTTCAGCCTTTCTACCTACGCCCCCAGCGCCCGGGAGTGTGGGGAGCGCGCGCGCAGTCCTGTAGGTAGGTAAGTACCTACCGAACAGACAGATAACCGCATACATAGGTACCTGCTCTAAATTACCTAAGACGTTTTGGTTTCTACCTAATATGTTTGACAAGGCTTCCGCCTCCTTTTATTCGTGGGTAATAAAGTAGGTAAAGTAGGTTGGTACCTATCAAATTAAAAATTAATTTAATTACAAAATATAGGTAGATATTATTACTTCGTTTTTAAAATCACCTAAATAGGTTTGAAAGATTTTAATAAAGAGCAGCCAAGTGCGAGTCGGAGTCGCCCTTGAAGAGTACTGTGGCTGTGGCATCCAGTGGCGGATATAAGGAGAAAGGCCCAGTGGGCAATATTTTTTCAGGGTTTAAAAAAGTATAGGTTTTATTATTAAGTACCTAGTTTCGGAAAAAGTCTGTTTACATGTTATGTGATTCTTGCAAATGATTGTTTAACATAAATCACCAAGTGGGTATACGTTCAATACGGAAATTAATAGGGGGCGGAGTCTGGAGACCTACAAGTCTCCAGACTCCACCAAACCAAACCAAAGATACTCGTAATACATACGAGTATCTTTTGGAAACCTATTCCAGGACCCAGTCTCACACACTGGTTTTAACACCTGAAGCTATTTACCCTGCTTTCGCAATCCAATGTAAGCTTGGTGAGAAGGATTTTTTTTTCACATACAGACGTATTTTTTGCCATCTCGCAACAGAACCCTAAGTGTGCAACCCTAGTTGTCTAATTAAAAAAGTGTGACGACCGTGTAGCGCAGTGGTTTAGCCCATTGACCGCCGGACTTCAAATAGAAAATATTGCTCCCGACGCCATGCGTATTATTAGCTAGAATTTTCGCCCAATACGATAGTGATGCGACATGCTGCACTAACCGATAAGAATAAACGTTTGTTTCGGAACCTTATTACCTATTACTAAGGATAAAGAAATAAATGCTCATACATACTGAACGTAATAAGAAATAAAAGATCAATAGTAATTTTATATGTCTTAGTAATCAGAAAATTATCACAAGATTTTTTAAAGTATGCAAGGAATTTTGGCGCAACTAGACGACGCCTTAAAGCGTCATCGGCGATCACAACTTAAATGTTTGACAAATTTTACCTACTCTTATAGTGTTGTTAAGGACTTTATCGATGTAATTGGAAAAAACGTCACTGTGTTGGTCAAAAACAAAATAATATGAATTAATGTCGGTGATGAAATTATAATAAGTACACCTTTTGAACTTATTATGATTTAATTTTTTGTATAAGAAGAGCAACAAAACATTGTATATTTTTTTCTATCGACAGAAACCAAATCATGTAATACGAAGGCGCGTTTTACAAATTTACACCAAAATCATGTTTCCCGGTTTTTACGGTGCATATATACTTAACGATAAACATTCATATTTTTTTATTTAATAAATCTAAAAATCACGGTGCAGTGTTTCGTTTAAATGTCGTATGACGTCACATCTAGATACATTTTAAAACTAGCAGCGACATAGTGAACTTCGAATTTTTATGAGCTTTATCATACATAGTTTTTTTCAGTTGATTGAGTAAACAATAAATATGGGTATTATAATCTTTATGGAATAACTCACGAAATAATTAGAATTTGTTGATCCGGTTGTCATGCTCATTAATTTAGTTTGATTAAAATAAATAAGTGCCTCGAAAAGAAACACTTCTCCTACTTCACTATCAGGCGAAGATTTATTAAAAATATCAACACAATCATCATCAACTACTTCCAGAATATGTAAAAGTTCAACACAACCCATTATTATTTAAACTATTTTCGTAAATAATGTATTTGTGGGTTTTTACTCAAAAAGTCTACAATATAGAAACACGGACAATAACTTCAGTAGCATTTAGCTTTTGTATGGTAATTGAAAAAAATATATTTTATCTATCTTCAACTCCCAACACTATCAATAGCAGCATACGCGCTTATGACGTCACAGGCGGACGACTTAAAGCGTCGTTGGCGTTGGCAGTACATTAAAGTGAACATGACATAGTGGAGTTAGGTGGGTATATCGATAACATAAAATTTTATGAAAAAAAATTAAGGTATATTTTAAGCAGATTCAATTCAATAATAAATAGTAAAAACATTAGTCATGAAATTAATTCACAATGGCATGTCATCTGTTTATCATTACAAACTTTTTCTCAATTGACTGTGAACATTAATAATTAGGTAAAATATAAACAGACAAAAAATTCGTACGTTAACCATATGACGAGTGAGCATCATCAATCCATCTATCAAGTATGTGTATAGGCAGAGATAATGATAATAGTTATTTACTAATACACTTTTAATACACTAGCAGTAGAACAATAAAAAAATAATCACATTTTATTGTTATCATCTAATACCTACATATTAAATAAAAATAAAAATGTATTAAAAATGTCCACTTAGTCACATCACTACCTAACGCTTTAAGACGTCCACGGCGTCGTGCAGTGTGATTTTACGTTAATAATTTTAGTTGTTGATTTTTATCATTTTTTAACTCAATTCTATGCTGTAGGACGTTTTTAGACATCAATAATAATAATCTATCGTATCCTGGTGCGCGGCGTGTATAAATATGTATACGAGATGGTGTTCATTACTTTTTATTTCAACGTCAAACATAAGGCAAATAATGACGCTTAAAGGCGTCGTCGGCGTCTGGATCAAAATTCTTGATGACGCCTTAAAGCGTCAATGGCGGTCAATGGGTTAGTAAAGTAACTGCTATAAATTCCACGCCTTCCCGCACCAACACAAATGTTATTTTAATAAATAAAACATTTGAGTTCCGGTCTTCACAGTACAAGGGCAAAAAAAACTAAGTTTAGTATTAGGATAATTATGTAATATATACTCATATATGTAGTCTCAAATTATTTACTTTTCAAAAATACATAAAGATTCTAAAGGATGAATGTCATGAATGCCTTTGCCTATAGGTACAAAACATCACAGATTAAAAAGTTTGAAATGTTTACTACTCCCCAATAGATGACAGTGAACGCAGTGCTTTTACCCTACTCCCCAATAGATAGCAGTTTTTAATGCCATCTATTGGGGAGTAGGGCACACTTTAATCATATCAGGACTTTTCAAGGTGTCGCCATCTAGCGTGGCCGAACGGTGTGCGATTTAGTATAGCACTTTAGTATAGGAAATCTGACCAACTTTTTTGTATGGGATTGGGCATCTGTATAGAATTATTATATCTGTGGTATAGGTATACGTTGAATCTCAAGAACGGACATAGGCTACTTTTTATTAGAAAATAAGGGGGGGAGGGGGATAATACCACCTTTGGAAGTTTATATGGATAAATGTTTATTTTTGAAGTTAGAGATATGAAATTTGGCACAAATATAGCTCGAAACTTGGATTAAAATATATACTACTTTTTGTTTTGAATATTAGGGGAGAAAGGGGTAAAACCGACCATAAAAGGATGTAGTCCACGCGAACGAAGTCGCGGGCACAGCTAGTTTACTATAAAACAATATATAAATAACAGTCTGAACTTGAATGTGTTATCATCATCAATTTTCATTTATTTATTGAAGCAAATGTAGAGTACCTACGTTATTACATTCTCAAAATTTAATTGACAGACAAAATAAATATAATTATTGTATTTTTCCGCGTCATCATTCGTTTTATTTACGTAACACCGTAAGCATTTTAATAAGAAGCGCTCAGGTAAATACACCCTACAAAATATTTACTTCAGTTTTTTTTATTATTGTAACATCAAGACAACGTGTTTGGACAACCCAGCGGGCTGTCTGTCTGTCTGTCACGGAGAATCGTGTTTACCGTAGCCGACCGTTCAACATTTCTCCGTCTTGTAAATACAAAACCTATTTTTATTGCTACTTTGGTAATTACATTAGGATTGTTAGTTTTTTGTACGAGAAAGTTGGTCCGGTAATGATATTGTAGCTTGATATAATTTTAGTTCATTTTTTTAACGTAACTTTAATGATGTCGTTTTTGTCTCCTTCTTCGGTCAACGATTGTAGATGTAAAGTTGTAATGTAAATGTAAAATGTAAAGTTTGAACTTCTGTTAAGATATCTTTGACCACTTAATTTATATATTTCCCAGCTGTGTCCGCGACTACGTTCGCGTAAACTACATGCTTTAATGGTCGGTTTTACTCCTATCTTCAATTATATTCGACACAAAATGTAGAACATTTTTTAATCCAAGTTACGAGCTATATTTGTGGCAAATTTTATTACTAAAATAAAAAAATAACATTTTCCATAAACTTTCAAGGGCTGTATTACCTATCTCGCCTTATTTTCAAAACAAAAATTAGCCTATGTACGTTTTAGAGGTGCAACGTATACTTATACCAAATTTCTTCAGAATTAGTTCAGTGGTTTAGGCGTGAAAGCCTGACTGACTTTCGCATTTATAATATTAGTATAGATCATAGAGTCAATCCTTAAAAAATCGTCATATTCACATTCTTATTATCTATTGCTATCTATGTAATTAAAACTTGTTAAATAAAAAATTTTTTTTAAATACTATCATGTAACATTGACAAAAAATGAATAAAATAAATACGGAGAAATATGAATAAATACAGACTAGAGAAAATAACAAAACAGCATGGATTTTTTTCCAACGTTTCATATTTTTCTTAAAGTAATTAAAATGAGGTTACATTATAATCGGCCTGCTGTCGATATCTATTATCTAGTTTCAGTATCTACTATTTCCTTTACCTAAAGGATGTCTGAATGATGCTCTCTAGGAACAAGACCGCCTAAATTGTACTACAATATTTCCTGTGCAATGAAGTATCTATCTATTAAGCCTCCCTATACGAAATACATTTCACTAAAATATACCTAGTAACTGATGCATTAAAATCATGCACTTGAGAGTCGATTATCGAACGAAATAAACATTACTATTGAACAATTATTAGGTCAGCTGCCTGCCATATCGCATTACAAGTAATCATGAACTCTCGAATCCAATAAGCACCTAGTTTGAAATAAATATGATATTTGTTTACATTTGACGTTACAAAATATTGATATTGATATTACTTAGTACAAAAATGAAAGTTTGCTAAATATGAAACTGAAATAGGTAACTCTGAATGTCAGGTGAGCAGGTGGGACTTTGGGATTGGTTGCCCGGTCTGGTTGGTGAAAATAAAGTTTTGTTACTTGTCTCGGGTCTGGGTGTTGCGGTACCGTTGTTGTTACTGATTACTGTAACGCTTTATGTTAATGTGATTTAGTTACTTATCATAATATTAAATTAATGTATGAAATGTTGTCTGGCGTAAAATGCTCTCGACCATAATCCAAATCAATCTGGTTACCCTATTAGGAAGCTCAGATATAATATTATATATAGATAGCAATTGCTATAGTTAAACACCCAGTTCGTTTCCCACATTGACACGACGGAGGATCGAACCCGGGACCTCAGAGATGGCGCGACGCCAAAGTCCGGCCCGGTCGCCTCTCGGCTACAGAGGTCCTCATCAAAACATATTGATTTTCTTTATCACGACATACTCTATGAGATCAAAACTCTAATTTAAATCAATTATACTGTGATGTAGATATACTAGTGTGGCTTCGTACTCGTCTTAACAATAAGAATAAGAATTTATTTATTAGCACACACAATCAATGAACAATACACAGACAAAGACACGAACAGATAAAAGGTAAAGTAAAAGTAAATTAGCAAACAAAGAAAAATAAAAAACAAAGTGATTGCGCAGCTAATAAGGTCCCAGCCTCAGCATAAGGTGCTACGACGTTGGATGCCGCAGGAGCGCTGGTATTCTGGCGGAACCTTTATCTGAGTGGCGCGGTAAAAAATAAAGAACGTAAGAGAAATAATGACAAAAAGAGAGAAGGAAAGAGGAAAATAACAAAAATCTTATCCCAGTTTCCTCCACATTTTTCACTGATATTGATCGCAGCATGATGTTTTATAGCCTAAAGCCTTCCTTAATTAATGGACTTTGCAACACATAAAAAAATTTCAATTCGAACCAGTACTTTCTGATTTTTACATAGCTTTACGCCACACAAGCGAACCTTATATATTTTAAAGACACAGAAAAAAATAAGTATGTAGTTTTAAACATATTCGACAGAGGGCACTTACCATAAGCTAACAGCAGAAAAATTCATCGCCTACGATAACTTGCGGTTAGCTCAATTGGAAGAGCAGCAAGCGCGATACGTGGTCGTGGGTTCGAGTCCCGCACCGCAAGGGGAGATGAAATTTTACTGTTTCTTTAAAATCAGTTGTTTCTGAAATAAGCACGTTCAAAGAAACAAAACTCTTAATCTTTTTATATTAGTATAGATACAAAGAAAACATTACCCTCCTTCTGCATGATACATGTGGGTAATTATATAGAAACCGTATCATCTCGAGTCTTCGTAATATGGATAATTTTAAAATAACATTCTAAAGGGTCTTACAAATTTACGTAATTTCCGCCAGAGGCAATTTGCTGAATGTAGCATTAGACGCGGGTAAAATAAAAGAAAGAAACTCGGTAAGGGCGAATTGTCTATGCGTGTAGAGTTCCGTACATATTAATGCATAAGTATGGTGAACTACTTAGCGGTTTTCACTCATGCCTGGTTCCAATATTTAAAAAAATAATCCGTTTTAGTTACGTATAGTAATAAATTATACGAGGCGTAAGCTAAAAACGACCGACGAACGACAGATGACAGCTGTATGGAACAGTATTATTAACGGAATCGTCAGTTAGAGAAAAACGGATAGTCATTTTTGACACATTACGTATCGTTAAATATTAGAACCAGGCACATCTTTTTAACACACTTTTATTAGCTTGGGTTGTATGTATGTAACGGAATCTTTGAATCTTAATTTGCCCCACTTCCCGATCTTTGATTAAGATGAAATTTTGCACACGCTCTGAGTTCTGATGACAATACATGACTAGCTAAGAAACGTCATTACAAATCCAATATGGCGGCCTCCCCAAGATGGCGAACTGACAGTTTGAAATGCACTTCCATGATATGGGTATCAAAAGAAAAGGTTTGCTGTCAGGAATACGAAAAAAATAGTCACGTGATTCAAATCCAATATGGCGGGCGTCCAAGATAACGGACAGGCTATTTGAAATGCACCCCTATGATATGGGTATTAAATGAAAGGGTTTGCTGAATGGGATACGAAAAAAAGAATTATATAATTATTGATACATAAGAAAACTAAAAAGTAGAAAATAAAAATAATAGTTTAAAAAACTAAAAAACACGCTTTTAGCTCGCACTAAAAATTACAAAATAATTCAGACATTTAAGAAAGAAAGCGTTGAGCGTTTTGTCTAAAAAGAGTAAAGATAACATAAACGCTCCACGCTTTCTTTCTTAAATGTCTGAATTATTTTGTAATTTTTAGTGCGAGCTAAAAGCGTGTTTTTTAGTTTTTTAAACTATTATTTTTTATATTTATACATGTTCCTTTAAAGATATACATATTATGTTTGTTACTATCACAAAAAAGTAATCGGTTTGGTAGGTAGTAGAATAAAGAGATACTAAATTAACTTGTGGTACTTTATACATAGAAGTAGTAAAATAAACATTGGTAAGGGTAACAGGTAGTTTTAAACACTTTGCATTTATAACTATCTGTTACCCTTACCAGTGTTTAAATAAATTTTAAACATGATTATTTCAAATGACTGCGTAGTTCTTAATATTATTACAAGTTAAAACCTTTGTTATCAAAAGTTACTTATTTATTTAAACTTATTTGTTTAACACAAAGCGTTATCTTAATGTAACTTAATTTTATTTGTCCTTTGATTTACAAGTAGAGTTTCCCAGGCGGATAACTTTGTCCCCTTAAACTTGATATTCCTGTGACACAATGAAGCATGAGGATTTTCTTAACGAAGTTATGGAAACAAACAAGTTTACACATTTAATGAGGGGTTGTAAAATACATGTTACAGGTAATATAAATATACGAAAGCAATATACCAGATCTGTAGTATTTTGTGGCCAATAAAGTATAGGCAAAAGCAGGACAGACCTTCAGGAGAGGTAGTGCATAGCGATTTACAGCTCGAACTGCAGCAGTTTGACTGGTGTAATACCTCCATCTTACAGAAGACCGCAGCCAAATAACAATCACTTCTGTGTTGTTGTGTTTCTGCGTGTGAGTAAGGTTTCCATAGCTCTTGGGGGGTGCTACATTAGTAGCAGGGGTCAAGCCTTCAAGGTAAGGGCAAGAAGTCCAGTAACAGCTTCATTTTGCAGTGCTTGTCGCCCTTAAGCTAGGACCTCATTACCAATTAACATCACGTGGGATGAGGTTAATCTTGAAGTCTAATATCTTAAAAAAAGACTACAATTTTGGACTTTGTATCGTCCTTATGTCGTACACATAAGAACTAATATCAAATTGTAAATGTTTAACTTGACGCGCTGTCAACCATACGATTCGTAGACCATTATAGCGGTGGTTTTCTGAGCTGTTTTACACAGAAGGCTTAACCCCTGAAACGGCTGAACATGTTTCAATTTTTCATTAGTTTTGGCCCTTAATTCTAGGAAGTAAGGTTCAAATTATGTTGGCCATATGATTGACAGAACCTCATAAGGGGTTAAGTGACTGAAGTGAACTACTGTACAAGTCATAAAATTTGTCGCTTTTGTTGTGATTGTAACATATACAACAAAGTCAAGAGTCATAATTCAAAAGGAAAACCTCCAGTAGCGAGATTTCCTTTACACATTTTAGTCGTAATACCTCGTGTCGATTACACCTGGCACAAAAAAAAAAACGTTTTTCAATATGCAGTAAGGAATCCTAAAATGTTCGTTATGTCACTCCCACCGTTAGAAAAGAGAGCAAAACAAAATGGCTACCTAAAATTACAACACTAATGTATCACTTGGAAATACTCATATTTTTCATATTGGGGTAGGTTCCCGCGACACGGGTCGTCGACTTTACTTACAAGCCAGCACAGATACTGAGAACCTAGAAAAACTCAAACGATTAACCTAAAAACCTTAACTTGCTAGCAACAAAGCTCACTATTGCGCGAAACGCATCACGGGCGCATGTAATAGTAAAATTGTAGTTGCAGTAACTAAACGCGTATTGTGCTTGTGTGCGTGCCAGTTCCACAGATAGACATGAGTAGTGTTGTGAAACGATTTCGTAATGTTCTCTCGAAAATTCTAATAGGGCAGTATCGATTCGAACTGTGATTTGTTTTACTAAAGGTCGAATAGTGCAATTCTATTAAATCAGATTGTTTTATGTGTTGTAAATTTCGTTTGATTGTTTAATTTGGATTCTCTTGGGCAAGGATAGGTTTATGAACAGAGTGAACTGACTATATAAATGTTTTCAATGGTTGGATTTATTGATACTTTTACGAGTTGCTCTTACAGAAATAAAATATTTGTTAGTAGGCTTATGAATGTATTTCGTCACGCGTTTCTTGAAATATTTATAGCAAATCAAGTTGAGAATGAGCAAGTGTATGTTACATAAGAATTTGATAAATAATTCAGTAATTAATGACAAATAATAATATATAATAATAATAATATAATATAATAATATTGGACAACATCACATACATTGCTCTGATTCTGTGGTAAGTAGCTAAAGCATTTGTGTTACAGAAATCAGAAACAACGACGGTACCACAACACCCAGATCCGAGACAATATAGAAAAGTTCGTTTCCCATATTGACCCGACCGGGGATCGAACCCGGAACCTCAGAGATGGCGCGACGCCAAAGTCCGGCACGCTTGCCTCTTGGCTACGGAGGTCGTCAAAAATGAAATAATGTTGGCCACAAATCCATTTCTTTGCTATTAAGTCCCAAGTTACTAATAACAGAAACAGTGAATAAATTATCAAGTTCTGTATAGATACAAATACGTTTTTAAGTTAACATTTGGAAAAAACGTAGTTCACTCACAAATGTATGTAAATTTAAAAGAACTTTTATGAACAAAACTAACGCACATTTTTAGTACATTTTTGTACTTATTAGCAATGGATCTGTCGCAGTCATCTGGTTGAAACAGCTATTTGATTGAATCACTAGCGTGTTTATTAAATGACGACGTTTAATTGAATGACTAGGCCGAACGTTGAATGAATAAGACTCACTGAACGTCCAACAAGTTCACGGATTGTAACATAGCCCTTTGAACATAGCGGACGTAATCAGTCAGGTGATTGTAATTTAGTTCATTTTTTTTCCACTGCGGCGTTAGTGCTCATCAAAACAAAGATGGCGTCAAACAGCTGGTACAGATATAATCGAATAGCACTGTGTTGATAATTTTTAGAGTGAAATTGAGATATAAAGTGACTTATTCGTAAAAAAATATTTTTTTAGCCTAATTGTCTTAAGACTTAAAATTGTTAAAACATATTAAAAAATCTTATTAAGGTGTGTTATGTCATGTCTGTCAGCTATATCCCATTCAACGACTATGCTAAATGACGTTCAGTCAAGAAGTTGAACGTTATATTAAACAATTTGACGAGTTGTCCTTTAGTCATTCAATTAAACGTCGTCATTCAATGAACGCGCTAGTGATCCAATCAAATAGCTGATTAAACCAGATGACTGCGACAGATCAACCGTGTCAGTAGAAAATGGTGAAAAATGCAATGCTTGAACTTCATAGCTTACTTTAAATACTTGTACAGGTCTAAAACTTTAATGGGTTTATGTTTTGATATCACTTATTTTATTAATACACATACATACAGCTAGGCCCTAACACATCTTCCATTTACCATGATATTCAATTTTTTTGCCATTTCCAGCAGTCCACTTTAGGCTCCCGCGGGAGACGAAACGTGATGGTTTGTGAAAACACATCACTGCTATTCTGATTTGTTGCTTGGCAAATGATGTGATATTATTTTCTGATTGTTGGAAAAAACCGTGTTTTTGAATAATAGTACATTAAAAATCTATTAGGCTTTTACAAAGATTCATAAAAGATAATGTTAAATAATTCCGTAGATAGTGATGTCCTAAATTTTTTTTATCGACATATCGATATCGTTGAAACCATCATAACAAGCGATTCCATCACCGCACGGGCAGTGCACTCACTCACACACCCGCATCCTCCGCTTAGCAACTGAAGTGAAGGCAAAAAGATCGACTCTGCTAGCCTCTACCAATGCACATGCACTTTCTGCTATTAACCCTTTATAGCACGCTTTGTACCGCATCCACTGCAGCGTTTGTTCAGTCACGCTTTTCTTTCGGAGCTGTTGAAACCGCAATGGAGGGTGAGTGATTGGAAAATTCAGTCTACGCTTGGAGAGTGGAAGGTTAGATTGAAGGTTCACAGAATCGCATCCATTTTCTAGGTTGCTCAGCTAGGTTGGTGCTACACCTAGCAACGTAAAAACTAGTCAACACATGGTCTTATATTTTAAATGGCGGATGCATTCGCCATGTAGGACTGGAGTTGGTTTTCTAAAATGGTTTAGAAATGGCACTCACATTAGAGGTGGGCGGTTCAGTGGAACAGATATGTGTACTAGGTACTTTGAAATATTATCATGGCTGGAACCAAAGGATAGCTACTGCTTAACATGGTGCTTAGGTGCTTTGTACCACTTGTACCTATTGTGGCCCTATCACCGTGACAAGATCGATCGTCCATTGTGAAGGGGACAGTCCTTTTAAACCATCGACAAAAATAAAAGGGTGTTCCTAAGTACGACGTGTCTGTCTGTCTGCCTGTGCTATGCTATCGCAGGGCCCAAAAAGATGAAACGATTTTGATTTTGTTTGAAGGTGTGTTTGTTGCAAGTGTTCTTAGCTATATTGGAGTGTTCTTAGAAATCAGCCTAAGATGGCGGCCCTACCAAATGTTAGATTACATTTCCAAGATTTTCAAGTATCGAACTGTCGGGCCTTTTTTTATATTTTATACCCCATTCATTTATTTTCGTGTGCATTATTACAACAATCATCAAAGAGTGGTCTTCTTTTGGTAATTTATACATTAATATTATTCTATATTGTCCACAGTATAGTTTATTAACCGAAACAAATAAACTTAAGATAACATAAAGTAAACTATAAGTAACTTACAAAATATTCAAACTGAAAAATATATATTTTAAATAAACAAAGATGGTCCCTGTAGTAAGGTACCCAAAATGCTAGCTGCATTACCTCGCTGAATGGCGACCCTGGGTGAGGTAGCAGCCAGCCTTTGGGTCTCCTGTAATGTTAACAAGTCGTTTAGACAAAACTATTATTACAACTATTTTGCATACTGAACCGTCAATATATATAAATGAACTAGTATAAATATTTAAGACTTTCACGTTCCATTTTAAACATTCTGACCACGGTTGGTGCAACCTAACCGAAACGTCGGGCAGTAAGTAGTTCGTATTAAATACTAAATAAAAATGGTGTCGCGTTTTGACCCGTTAAATTATTTTAAATGTTTAAAATGAACTAGTAGTTACTGTAACTTGACACTACCTAACTGTAAGATACCTATTAAGTATTTTGGCCAATAAATTTCGGGAACAATCATAGTCGCTGAAACGGTTGTTGTCATTTTATTTTTTGTTCCAAGACGATTAAAAGTGTTTTCAAAAGTCTATTTCAATGGAGATTGGAGAATTATGGTATTTAGGTATTTCATTGATTAATTTAACTTTTAAAAACACTTTTGGTCAATATGATTTCAAGACAAATTGATACAATTTTATAAATATATACAACTTTTAAGTCTTTGATTTTCATGGAAGACATTATTATTAAAATATGAATTTTACTTACACGATCCTGTAATGTTATATATATTTTATTAAATGTATGGAACAACAAATTTCACAGATGCCGCCTCTAACGGACTAGTTAAATGTTGAAACGCTTAATCAAATCGAGCGTCTCTATTGGCTTACAAGAGTTTGGTCAAGCAATCCCACCCGACGAGTGGTTGGGATGGGTGCTCATTAATGGGAGATTTATGACCTGTTTCTACAGTGGATCAGTTTCTTGTTATGCCGGGATTCGTAGAGAAGTCGCTTTAATCATATTTAGATTTTTCCATTTAAATTGTTCGAAGGAAAATGTGCTTTAATTGTTTGTGGATCAAGATTCAACTCTGCTTTATGAACTGGACGATGAAGTACCAGTTAAATTTGGCCATCCAGGGTTTCATAATAATCAGAAATTATTTAGGGGGTTCCTTACCTCTAAATGAAAATAATGTAACATAGTTATTCTATAACACTTTATAGTGTGTCCGTCTGTTTAGACCTTTGTTCTCAGGACCACAAGTTAGCAAGCTAAAATTAATTTGGTACGAATTCCAGCTTTACTAAGAGTTCTCTTTGGGATGTAAAAAATGCTATCAATAAATTTGTCGACACTCGCAAGAGACATGATTTTAGTACGAAAAATCATTATATAGCACAGTTGAAGGAAACATTGCGACAACAGTTAGGTAGATTTTGTATATTTTATTTAAGTACCGAGTATTCAAAAGAGTTGCAATTACGATGATTTTATTTGCATGGTTTGAGTTTGATTGGTCGCGCTAATCTGAGTGTCTACTAATTTAAATTGGAATATACTTTTTTATTTTATTGGATTTTCCATTTATCGAGGAAGGTATTAGGCTACAAACCACCACACTTCGATCAATAGGAGCGAATAATCAGTGAAAAATGTTGAAAGACGGTGATAGTAGGTACGAGAGCTAAGTCGCTAATTTAATTAGAAAACAATACCAAAATTTGTCGCTGCAAACAGTCTCATTAGGCACCAGACTGACTATTATTATTTATTATGTTTATGTACTTGAGGCTGTGAAATTCTAGTGGACTGTGGTCACGACCTATCAGATCTATTGTGACTCGCCACCAATTTAAAGCAACTAACTCCTTTAACCAGATCGATTCTAGAAAGTCTAGTATCTTTTATTTAGAGTTTTTATTTCCACCGGTTGGGCTATGTGTCCCAGGTGGATGCTTCGTTTGTGGAACAAAGATTTACAGTCACATGGGATGTTTCCTTTTCCTCCTTGCAGAATCTGCGTACATTAGAGTCACTCAGTTTCATGTGAAATTGGTGTTTTTTAACTTGCAGTGTCCGGTCAAGGCGTTAACTAACGCACTAACCCTAGGCCTGCTGAATTGTAACAGTTTTTCGGTCCATATACGCGAGTAGCAATAAACGGACGGACAGACCATAAAGTCATAAAAAATACTAAAAAATATTTTCGTTAGCTATCACCCTTTCGCCAAATAGTCGATTTGCCGAATACGAACATACAAACGGGGCAATGTGAGTGCCCTCGGAACGGGAACTATCGCTAAATGGTCGCGATAGCGCGGATCGAGTGCGTTTTACGATGTAGCCGTTTTATTGCAGACACGCCTTTTTGTTGTTGTCTGTTTGTGCGTCAGTTGTCCACCAATAGCTATGATACAACTTTATATTATTATATTTAACTAGCTGACCCTAAAGACGTTGTCCTGTCTTATCAACAGCTTTCAAAACTACCTTCTTCTGATAATAAGGGGCCATTCATAAAGTACGTCAACTAATTTGAACCCCCTCCCCCCCGTCCTTGTCACAGGTGGTCACATTTCTGAGATCCCCCCCTCCCTAGTGAGACGTTACATGTTTTGCAATTTAACATCGAAAAATTATTAAATTAAAACAGCAGTTCCGAAATTAGTTTTATTTCCATTTATTTTCTTTACGTGTGACGTACTTTATGGATGGCCCCTAACAAACACAACAAAAAAAAGTCGAAGTTGGTCCAGCCGTTCACGCGTGATGGCCTGACCAAGGGGAGTAGGGATTAATTTTTATTAATGAAAATTATGCAGTTTTTTATTATTTATTTGATGATCACCATAGCCGAGAGGCGAGAAGACTGGACTTTGGGGTGCCGGTTGGGTCAACATGGACAACGAACCTTTTTATATTGTCTTGGGTCTGAATGTTTTAGTACCAGTAGGTCTACTCCCAAAAACGAAATATGTCGGATCCGACGACGGATGGCAATTTTTAATTCTCAAAATCGAAACCAACTCAGTTCGAATGCGAATAAAGCGTTATAAAAAAACAAAATATTATTTATACAAATCAAAAACCACGTTTTAATTCGCAAACTTTGATTAATCTTCAAAAACGAAACCTTTCGTTTGTTCGTTTCGTTTTTGGGAGTAGACCCCCTGGTTCGGAACCTATAATTTTCGAGAAAATACTGCACACCGGCAAGAAATTAATTAGATTATTTTTATAAAAAAAGTTTAATTGAATTTGTGCCAAGACCTACAATTAGTTAGTTAGTTGTAAAAATGTAATCGTAAAAGTGAAAAAGGAATGTAATTTAAATCACTGAAGTACTTAGTGGGCAATGTTCAAATGCATCGCAATATGACCGTATTGATTGAGAATACGCAACAAAAAAAAATATTGGACAACATCACATACATTGATCTGGTTCTGTGGTAAGTATCCAAAGCACTTGTGTTACAGAAATCAGAAACAACGACTGTACCACAACACCCAGACCCGAGACAATACAGAAAAGTTCGTTTCCCATATTGACCCGACCGGGGATCGAACTAACGCTCGCCTCTCGGCTACGGAGGTCGTCAAACTCAAATTTCAAACTCAAATATCTCTTTATTCAAGTAAACCTACTTACTAAAGTGTTATATGTAACCACATATAACACTTTTGAATCGTCATTGAATACAATGCAAAGTGATTCTACTTCCGGTTCGGAACCTATATCTACCGAGAAGACACCGGTAAGAAACTCAGCAGATCATTTACAGTATCAGTATCTAACTTATTGCTATGTGTAGCTCACTTTGGACCAAGTCATATAGTTTTGGTTTTGATGAGTGATGAAACAAATAAGTACTCAAGTAAGTTTTTACTTTCGAGAGGTAAGCTGGAGCAGACCAGTCCCCAAAGGTGGCACCTGTTCACAAGCATGACGTATGTGCCAGCCACCGTCATAACTACATATATATTTTTTTACAAAGCAACAAAACTATCTATTTTTTTTACAAGGATCTTCTATGATTGTGTGTGCTTTCTTTAGTAACTCTTGCAGTGGTTGCCCACACTTATCTTAACTTTCGCCATACAAGTGCCCTATGTGGGGTTTATAGCTTAGAGCCCACTATGCCAAATCAGTTATAACAGTTTGGCAAGATCGCATGCTTCTGTGCGATATCACTTTCTCTGGCCCCAACAAGCCCATACTGGGTCCTTAGAAATTACATAAGATAGCCTTTATAGCCCTAGGGAAATTTATCCGAAGAATACTAACAAGATTTCAAAGTAGTAGAACAAAAATATTTATCCAATTCGAACTAATTGTTGCGATACGGGTGCGATTGGTGTAATAATTATTACTTGGTAAAAAGGAAACTAAAATCAAACACGTTTTTCGTTGGTAATCGGTCGTCATCCTTTTTTAATTGTCTAATTTGACACAATTAAAAAGAAATAAAAAAAATTAAAAGTGACCGGTACACACCGGTAGTTCTTGAGATTAGGGCGTTCAAAGAAACAAACAAAAGTACAGATAAAAACGAAGTATAATAATAAGTGGTTAAACTAAACACTTTCGACGTTGCAACTGGTCAGTCAAATTTGCAAGTCAAGTCCAATCTTTTAATTAATAGGTTACATCAGCAACACTTATGAGTAGTGCTACATAAATCAAATGATGCTACCATTATAGAAGACCTCGGTGGCGCAGTGGCTAAGGTAGGCGGACAAAGTTCGAAAGGTCCCGATTCCCGGTTTCCGCCCGATTATGTCGTACGCTAGCGTCGTGTTCGCGCACGCAGCTCGTACGCACACAAAGCGATTGCAAACAGTACAGAATAAGTTTATACGCAAAGCCACAGGTGCCCCGTGGTACCTGCGGAACGTTAATTTACACATTGACTTGGGACTGCCAACTATAGCGCAGTACTTCAAGCAATGTAGCACGCGTTATTTCGACTCTGCTAAGCATCATCCGAATCCTCTTGAGGTTTTGGCTAGCAATCACTTCCCTTTCGTAGTCCCCCGTAGGAAACGTCGACCTAGGCATGTACTCCTAGACCCCGACGACTCAATCACTGTCGCCATGACAACGGCCGAACAACTCGCGTCACAGTCTAACACGACACGCCGTCCGCTTTTCCGCCTTCGCCGGCGGCGGTCAGCGCCGCGCCCTCCCTTAGCAGTAGGGTCCTTTTCACGCTGCCGGCACGTGCCGGGTCGTTTTTCTCCCCAAACGTACATTATGGTACAAAGTCCCAGTAACAGCCCGAGCCGAGGTTCGAGCCCCGCTAGGGGGTTGTTACTTAAATTAAAGGGGTGAGAGCCATCTGCGCTCCTCCGAAAGCTCGGTAAAGATGATAAGGCTTCGCAGCCATCATCGAAAGTCAAGTAGGAAAAAAAAACCGATTCCCGGTCAGGTCAATTTGAAAAATCAACTTTTCTAAATTGACTTGGGTCTGGGTGTGATGGGGTCTGGTGATCATAGTACAAGGGATAGGTAACCTTAGTTTGAGACCAGGTGGTTGGTGTGATTGTCTGGCGCATTTATTATTTATTATAATTATTATTCAAATGATGCCGCAGAAACCGAATCTAAACCGAAATTCGTGTTTTTGCCAAAAAAAAACCGAAAACGCAACCGAAACCAAACATTCGGTCGGACACTAGTTACTACACTCTAATAATCTACATAATGCCCGGTTCCAATATTATACGAGTCGTAATGTGCCAAAAATGACTATCAGTTTTCTACGAGTCGTTAATTCTAATTTCAAATTTACTTTGCATATCAGCTGTCATCCGTCGTCGGTCGGTTTTAGCTTACGCGTCGTATAATTTATTTTTATCCGTAACTAGATAACTAGTAACTAGACCGCAGCCAAATAACAATCACTTATGTGTTGTTGTGTTCCTGCGTGTGACCAAGGTTTCCAGAGCTCCAGGTGGGATGAGGTTAATCTTGTCTACTATATAAAAATAAGTCGGGTTTCTCCCTGACGCTATAACTCCAGAACGCACGTACCGATTTCCACGGAAAGGTTTTGCATTCGTTGGAAAGGTCTCGGGCTCCGTGAGGTTTATAGCAAAGAAAATTCAGGAAAAATTTCAACAGAAGCGGGAAAATCCTCTAAGGCGAAATTAAGTTCGCTGGGACCGCTGTGTGTGTGTAATGTGTAATATAAAAAAAATAACGGATCGGGCATAAGTAGACAAAACATAGAAAACAATCAGTACTTCAAGTGCCTGCAGGACCGAGCTAGCATCTAAATTAGGTACAACAATAGGCCATCTAGGATGTTTTGTAACCGCGGCGTCAGGTCACGTGCGCGCGCGCACCTCGAGCGCATAGTAAACACATCTAGGAGATAATCGCTGCGCCGGGACCGAATACTGATCGGCGAAAGGTATATCTGCCTATCTATTCACAAAACGAAAGAGTCAAAAACAACTCGGACCAAATATTTAAAGTTCATTATTGCGGCGTAAAGCAACTATAAAAATCGATTAAGACACCAAGGTGTCTTCAATTCCGTGGTTTTAAAAAATGTCTGCAACGAATGTACCACGGGCCGAAAAGTATGTGCGGCGTAAATCACTTAATAAAACATAAAAAAGTATATTATGTTTTTTTCTCTCTCCTAACATAACGATTAGACAGAGACAAAACATTTTTGAATCAAAATCGTTTCTGACTCATGTGTGATTTTAAAACATACTAGGTAGCTGTGGCTCACGACTTTGCCAGCTTTATTTTGGTATATATGTATATATATCAAGAACTCTTTCTTGACGATCTCCGTAGCCAAGAGGCAAGCGTGCCGGACTTTGGCATCGCGCCATCTCTGAGGTTCCGGGTTCGATCCCCGGTCGGGTCAATATGGGAAACGAACTTTTCCATATTGTCTCGGGTTTGGGTGTTGTGGCACCTTCGTTGTTTCTGATTTCTGTAACACAAGTGCTTTAGCTACTTACCACAGAATCAGAGCAATGTATGTGATGTTGTCCAATATTTATTTATTTATTTATGCAACTAAATCAATAAGTCGTTTTTGCATATATAATCTATATGTAAAAAAGACTTAACGTCGACACCATTTCAAGCAAATATTTTCGCGGGTTGGGTCAAAAATCTTCGACTCATACATGAAAGCCCCCGACCAATTAAGGGATATATTTTTTTTAAGACGGTTAAGATTATTTATTCCTGGTTCAAATATCGGAAAAACGATCAGTTCTACTTACGGACAGTAATAAATTATACGAGGCGTAAGCTAAAAACGACTGACGAACGACTGATGACAGCTGATATGGAAAGATAATTATGGAACGACTCGTCGGTTGGAGAAAAACGGATAGACATTTTTGACATTACGAAAATATTGAAACTGGGCATAAACGTTGAGCAAAATGTATATCCATCTAATGCGGCGTGATACATTATAAAAAAATATAAATCTTATTGGCAGGTAATGTTATGAGAAGTCATAATCAATTAGCAAACCAGTGCCAATAGGACGAATTCTTAGTTCCCTTCGGTAACGTCCATCCCGCATGCATAATGGCAGGTTCACGGTAGAACGTATGATACATCTGCTGCATATGCAGCCTGCATTAAGTGCATCTGACCTCGTGCCTATTGCTCGGGTCAACAACTCGTGCCGACCTAGTATCCGATTAGGATAGCCGGTGGGGTAGCAACAAACGATTTGTGGGAGACTAAGAATCATTTATTGCTTGAAACATTTTTTTTTAATTGTACTTCAAGATTGACCTCATTCCACCTGATGTTAAGTGGCAATGAGATCCTAGCTTAAGGGCGAAAATTACAGTACAATAAAGCTATTACTAGACTTGTCGCCCTTACCTTGACGGCTTGACCCCTGCTACTAACCACCCCCCAGGAGCTTTGGAAACCTTATTCATACGCAGGAACACAGGAACACGGAAGTAATAGTGAACACAAAATCGTACATGAATGGTGAACTTATTAAAATAATCAATTGTACAGTATTTCTAGAGATCACTCTAGATTCTCAATTACAATAAAGACCCTTCAATTTTCAATTTTCGCATGAATATGTAAATCATAGTGTAGTATAGTAAATCATTGTTATTTTGAAAAGAGTAATGCCGAGTTCCTTGCCGGTTCTTCTCGACATCAATATTCCAAACACGTCGGTAGAATACTGAACAAGTACTGACGATTCGTAAATTCTTTAGTAAAGCGTAAGCTTTACTGTAATACATTACATGTAAATGAATTAAGATAGCTTCTATTCTGTTCTATTCTGCATAATTTAGGGTCGTCTTGGTTCAACAGCCAAGAGCGCCAGTTAGAACGGGCCTACCAAATAACATAATTAACAAAAACAATAACTTAAATATAGCATCATTGAGTACTTACAACTGAAACATTAATGTTTACTCGAACGTAGCAACAAAGGAATCCAATTTAAAATAGAAAAGAGAAAAAAATTCTCAGCACACTCAAAGGGCGATAACAAAACGAAATTGGAAGGAAAGCTACGTTCTTTAAGGGTTTCATTGGAAATCGGGACCCTACAACTGTTCGCGCCATTTTGCAAATAAATCGGTATTCCCGGGTAATTGTGTGCGAAATCAATTTCATAAGTGTTCTGGGCTTAAATAGGACACCCTCTTTGGAAGTGGGTCGGGATAAAATATTTGTTTTGGTTATGTTATTGATCTGTAGGCTAATTGTACCTATGTTGTCCTGGTGACGAGTTAAGCTTCATGAGATAAAGGTAGTGGGTTCGATTCTTGCGAGACATCTGTATTTAATCCCTGGCGCATAAAGGACGGGTGTTATAAGTTTGACGTGTCTCTCTGTTTGTTTCTTTGTGTCCGTGTAATATAGTCCTTGCTCTTCTTATTGTCAAAACGGAAAAGACCTGCCTACTGCCTTTTACAGCGCAGCGGTTCGGGGTGCCACATACATTATGCCTACTAAAAAAAGGACAGCTTCCAGAAGACGGACGCAAATCCAAGATATTTCAAATTCTTCTTTTAAATATTCTTCGGCTGAAATAATGATGATGAAAAAGGTGTTGCCGCCTCTGTAGCAACAGCGGAACCTGATAGAATACAGCGATCACTTACAAAAACAGGGGCGTGTTTACGATTCTGCCGCCGCGATTGTTATTCCTCGCGACGTCTGTTTCAAAACACCTGCGCCTGCGCAGCCGTTGGTCAATCTCACAATGGCGCCGTGGGGCAATATCCGATCGGACTCAGGAGCCATTTCTTCCATAGCAGGACATATAATACGTTTTGGTTGCTTGAAACTTTAGTACCATGTCAATTAACGGTCGGTCTCAGAAGCAATTTCTTCCATAGCAGAGCATGTAAAACTGTTTGGCTGCTTGAAACTTTGGTATCATGTCAGTTAACGCACGACCCAGGAACCATTTATTCGATAGCAGAACATATAATTCTGTTAGGATGCTTGAAACTTAGGGACCATGTCAATTAAAGGTCTGACGCATGAGCAATTTCTTCGATAGCACAACATATAATACTTTTACTTTACGGAAATTGATGACCTTACTGACCCAGTGGCTAATGAATGCGCGCGAAGGTCCAAGGTTCGATTCTCAGTCAAACCAATTTGAGAAAAATATTTTTTGCATTGGCTTTGATTTGGGATTAACCCCAACGTTAACAGGCGTTAACGCCTCAAGTCATCCGTTGTCTGGCATTACTGGAAATGTTAGTTTGAGACCAGTTTATTGGTAAATAATTATTTATTTTCCACATATATACCAATTTTAATACAACAGCCAACAGATTAGTATAGGTATACATTACAACCGGGCGGATCGAGTCGCTTACGCTATAATTAATCTTAATAAATATTCCGTGTGATCCATGAATGTTTAAAGAAATGCCATAACGGGATTCACCGGAAATCCTGCAGTAAAAATTTAATCTAAATAAATATTATACAAAATCTGGCGTTTCAAAATCTACCTAAACCACGCCGAACGTATCACACTAAATGTCTCGTAAATCTTTAGACGGTGGTCGGTGTAAATTTCCGTTCTTTTGGGTCAAACTACATATTAAATTAGATACACTGATTGCTAAATCTCAACGACGATAAATACACTTTATTAAAATTTGAATTTAGGGAAAGGGCGAGTTGTTGTTTAATTATTATTTACATAACTTAGAATATATTAGTAATAAGATTAGTTATACTTAGTATATATAATCATAACAAGTCCTCTTATTTTTGATTTGCCCTTGCAGGGCGTCCCTGGTATTTTTTTTCCCTTACTGATAATGATGATGACCTCAGATGGCCTTTACATCTTCACCGGGCTTGCGGGGGAGCGGAAGGCTCTCACCCCTAAAAGCTTAAACAACTGCCTGATTAGCCCCTGCCCATAGAACACATGGAACTGCCCCCATAGCGAGGCTCGAACCTCGGGTCGGGCCGTTATTGGGAGCAGTTGAGCAATAAATAATTGAACATAAGTTTGGGGAGAAAACCGCCCCGGCACGAGCCTGTATTTTAAAAAGGAGCCTACCAGTGGGGGTCGCTGCGTGCGTCCTCGCCGTGGAGGACGGAATAGCGGTCGGTTTGATGTGTGCTGTACGAGTATACCTTCAACAGATACTATCTTTGTCAGGGTTTTTGTAATGTGACATGCAATAAACGTTTGAATTGCATTGAATTGAAAACATTGTGGCATTTTGTTACACCTTGCGCTTCATTGTTGAAGTTTACATAGGGATCTTTTTTATTTCTAGGAGAAACTGTCTACCACCCCATCACTCTGCAGGGAATAGAAAGAAGTGTGTCGGGCTCGCATTAAGGGAGGCCGGCAACGAAACTTCGAGTTTCTCCTCCCATCTTCGATCCTCCTCTGCCCTCGCGAGATAGCATCGCGACAGATGCGGAACCCAGAGGGGAACCCTAACGTCTTCTTATGTATACCCTATTTTGCTCAGTAATACCTCAGCGATGATGAATTAATTTGAAATCCATATAGTAATTATCGAGTTTTTAATTATATGTATTAGACAATTAAGTTAAATTTTTGAGGAATATCGCATCAGAGCGTGCCCTATTTATTTGCCAATAGTAGCTACAGGGTTAGCGACAAATCGAAGAAAACAAAACAGTAAACAAATTTCAAGGTTGACTTCAGTATTATCTATTTTTTATGGTAACTCCGTTATTAACAAGTTGGTGCCCGTATGATCCAACTGAACTAATCGCAAGATATCATAGGCCACGATTTATCCTAGGCAATCGACCGTCTCCACGTTCCCCTTCAACCATCCAGGTAGGGAGAGCCGGGGCTGCTTGAACAGCAGCCATTCCGCTGGTGATGCTCTGGTGGTTCTAAAACTTTCCAAAGCATTACCATTATAGCGATAAGGTCTCCCAACAATGTTAAGTGGGTAGACCTCTCCTCCTTAGGGCAGAATAGTCCCACACACGCTGTCACCTCCCTCGGTGACGGTACGGTGCGCCAAGCATTTTCCCCCACCAAAAGTCCATGATTTATTCTGCAAAATTACCTCTTAGCATTCGTATGCAGTATGAGTTTAACATACTAACTATTCAAAATACATATTTCAAGTTCGCTAGGACGGCGTGAAGCGCGATAAAAAATTGAAATTTTGTTTCATTCTGCATATTTTGATCAATTAATCAAGATACAAAGGTAATCAAAATAAAAGCATATGTAGGCATGTCGTGAGTAGACTAACAATACTTACTTTATTATTTGTTATCAGCAAGAAAAATGGTGCCATGTTATTGTGCAGGTCATGGTTTTACTTCACACTCTTAGCTTATTAACTGTTTTCAGCGGCTGCATTGCAAAATGCACTTAAAGCAAAGGATGCAAATGAAAAATTGCATTGCATTTCTTTCTTGTGAACAAAGGATTAAAATAGCCAACTGACGGTTAGCGATAACACTGTTGTTTGGTATGGAAATGTGTTTCGTAATTGATTAGCTATTTCTTTAGCGGTCAAATCAAGTTCATCAAGAATGAAGAGACTGGAGAAGGTCGACACATATCATTTTTAGGAGGGCATAAATTCAAATATTCCTTTTTTCATGTAGGCTACATAATTATAACACTTTTAATTAATTATTGAATGGAACTAAAGAGAGGTATAGCTATTTATCACTCAAACTGGAGCAGTCCGACTGGTGAAATACCTCCACCTCACAGAAGACCGCAGCCAAACACCATTCACTTATGTGTTGTTGTGTTCCTGCGTGTGAGTAAGGTTTTCAGAGCTCCAGGGGGCTGCTATATTAGTAGCAGGGGTCCAGCCTTCAAGGTAAGGGCGATAAGGCCAGTATTTATTATGCTGTACTTGTCGCCTTTAAGCTAGGAACTCATTACCACTCAACATCAGGTGGGATGAGGTCAATCTTGGAGTGTATTATAAAAAAAAAAGTAATCCGGTACCTGATGATTGAACTCAATGTTTTAGGTAACATCACATGACACAATCGTGATATCTGATTAAATTTCGCCAGAATCCTGACCTACGCCCAAACTGCATATTCAGTGACCTAAATTATGCATCCGTGCATAGGTGTCAAATTGTCACGTGTTGCAATGTTAATGTAGTTCAAAAATTTTGTTGTACGGTCGAAAGCAAGTCAGACTTTACTTTGAACTTTGCACCGTTCTTTTTTCGCGGTCATAAGAACCAAAATCAAACTGCAGTGTATACCTTGCCTTGCTTTTACCGGACCTAAATTAAGTTTGGAGGCCCTTTGGGGGCTGGTCTGCTCCAGCTTACTTCTCGAAAGTATACTAACTGAGTTCTATATGTATATATATCTATATAAAACGAAACTACATGACTTTGTCTAAAGTGGTCTACACATATTGATACTGTAACTAATCTACTGAGTTTCTTACCGGGGTCTCGATAGATATAGGTTCCGAACCAGCAAAAGAATCACTTTGCATTGTATTCATTGACGATTCCAAGAGTGTTATATGTAACTTACTTGAATAAAAAAGAATTTGAGTTATTTTCACAATTTACTTTACTTGTTACTTGGTTCACTCTTTTGTAATTAAAGTATCAAAACTTTAAAAAATAATTAACATTCGTGTAAAAAAATAGAACACTTCAATTCGTTTCCTTCTAATATCGGTAGTCAAAAACATACCTAATTTATCGCTTGACTTTGAGCACAGTAACTTTCCATATTTACATTGAATTTATTTCCTTAATTTTACAATAAATAAACATATTTTGTCAGAAAATGATTTTGTCCACGAAAACGTAAACAGGAAAAAAAGGATTATTCCTGGAATTATTTTAAACTTAAAATGGTAAGACGTGTGTAGAAGAGGTTTTTATGAACACAGTATTTTCCAAGATATGAAGGTCATTATACAACGGATTTTGATTTTTTTTTTCTGTTTCTAATATTTAAAGTTTGCTAGTACGGTGTATTGTATTATAAAAAAAATCGATTAAGATGCCAAGGTGTCTTCGTTTCCGTGGATTTCAAACATTTCTGCAACGAACGTACCACGAGCCGATAAATATGTAGTTCTAGACATTGTTCCTCCTTTCGTTCGAGGTCGTATTTAAAAAAAGTCGTCTTTATAAAAACAAATTTGAATCAGTCAAACTTCTCTTTTCGCTAACCTTTAATGCATTCAGTAGGTACCTATATTTCTCTTTTATATACCTACCTTGGTTTGGCACCGATCTAAACATAATAGTTGATTTGGCAACCCTTCTTAACTGATAACATTTCTTTCAATTACCTACGTTGCATAATTTTTGCATCATTGTCCTATGATTATCTGAAAGATAATGTATTGAGCAATAAGAAATCCATCTTGTAAAATTTTGGCATCAAAATCCAATCCCATTAACGTAACACCGCAACGGATACCAAACTCGCGCGCCATGCTGTCATAACTGTCAAAAATCCAACATGGCTGCCCGCCACGTGGCGGGAAAATCATTCGGCGCTCGTGTGGATTAATTTAGTTTTCTATTTTGGTTGCTGATAAAAATATGTACGTATTTCTTGTGTCAGAGCTGCGTGGCATCAAATGCGTAGGCAATGATTGAACTATTTAGCGAAGAGTTCTAGAAAAATAATGATAAAAACTGCGTGAAATGGGCCAAGTTCTGTTTGATATGTAATTGGTTTATGAGTGAGGGTAAGTGAGATAAATTCTACTTCTTGTTTTATTTGCTGAAGGACATATTTAAAATATTGCTTGTGTTTTTAAACAAAAATAATGATTTATTTTTAAACTTTCAAATTCAATTGAACTAATTATCTTTCAAGTGTTTTGTATAAGCTACCCAATCTCAAATTTGTATAATTTTTTTTTTTCAATAAAATTGTCAAGGTAGTGTGTTTGTTTCGTTAATTGGTAGGACAAAACTAGGCATTAGTAAAGGAAAGGATTTAAATTGCAAACGGATTAACAAAAAATATTTTTTTAAGTTATTTTTTTCCAACTAGCTGGTTGGCCCTGTTCATTTTTCTATAATCATGCGATGAATTCAAAAACCAATATTACATTTATTTGATTATTGATTGTGCACACAAAGAAACATGAGTTTACTTCTTGAAAATATTAATAAACATATTGTACATATTTTTATAACAGTTTATGTACGTTAACTTAAGGAAAACTAGTTGATCTTGTTAAAACATCAATGTGTAGCAAGCTTGTTATTCACCATCCCATACTCCATATCTCAGCTAATGCAATGTACTTTACAAATACACTACCGTGCCCCACATATGTTGTAAACACGAGATGTAATGCATTATCGTTTTTCATATAGTCCATCGAGGTTGCATTAGCATCTCATTTAGACAGAGGAGTGCTGGAGGAGAAACAATAAACTGACAGATTGAATATTTTAAGTGTTGTTGCTTACCACCGGCTGTAAATAGGAGATTAGTTTATCTTAGAAAGCTATTTAATTAGATCATTGGCTTGTAGATCTAATTTCGTTCGTTTGGAATTTTACTCGAAATAAAATATGTTGTTCTGTAGTAAATGTTCAATGACCTCGCATTTCAGTTCTAATGGTCTAGTGACAATTATCATAATATTATTAAGAAATTTTGCTTTTCCTTTGTATGTCAAATGGCAACAAAGCTTTTTAAGAGAAATCACTACTGTCTGTATCACGTGAGAATTAATACAACTTTAGAATAGAATACAAGTTCAGAGTCGAAACTTATTATTTTCGGCTTTGGAACGCTCTGCCCGCTGATACCCGACAATCCCTGACTAAGGGAATATTTAAAATTAAAGTTCGTGAATACTTCTTCTCTCTCGCTAACAAGTAATGATAGTCATGAATTTGTCAATTGCTGAACCAATTTATTTATCTTCTGAATTTATAGTTATGTAGATATTTGTTTTTATATATAAATTATCAATATTATGTAAATCTAAGTATACCTTCATATTTGTACATATATTCTAATTAATTTATATAGTATGTGTATTATTATCGTATATTTAAAAGATACCGTAATGTTATTTTTAATGCTTAATTTATTGTTGTTTAAAATGATTTCTTTTTTTTTCCTCCCCTGTTACCGCACCCATATACAAACTATCTGCATGACCCAAGGGTTGACTGGTAGAGAATGCCCCTAGCATTAAGTCCACCTTTTGTACTTATTTGTGCAATAAAGTTTTTAAATAAATAAATAAATAATTTGATTTTGTGTTTTTAGACCAAAAAACAAATATTTTTTTAAATAGATTTAAAGTTTCTTGTGTCATTCTGAGTTCTTTTCAAGGTATATGCGTATTATAAATCTGAAGAGTTTGTTTACCTGTTTGAGGTTGTTTTTGTGGAGGATAGCCTATTTATTGAGAGCTGGCCAAAGTCCCAGGTTCGATACCCTGTCGGACCAATATACAAAACGAACTTTTCTATATTATGTCGGGTCTGGGTGTTCTAGTACCGTCGTCGTTTCTGATTTCTGTAACATAAGTTCTTAAGCTAGTTCACTGAATCAAAGCAATGTATGTGATGTCCATTGTTAATTTATTTATTTAAATTGTAGAATAGAAAAAAAACTTTATTCATGTAAACTTTACAACAGCACTTATGAATCGTCAGTACAAATGAAGTATTCTATGTTCTCAATAACTTATTAATATATTAACATATTAATGTGTATAATTCACATTAAAAAAAACAAAATTTTGCAAAAAAAAATAGCTAATTCCACAATTCACAGTCAGTTTAATAATCGTTTCCAAGACGTGCCCGTTTCAAGATATCCTCTCGCCCCCACTTTCCTCAAATAACCCAGCATTAAATTAAAAGAACCATAACTCAAGTTTTCAAAAAATCGCACACGTCGGGCAGGGAGCCTTCGTAAGCCATAAATTGTTAATTTCGAGGGCTGGGGGCGGTTTTTCGTGTCTTATCAACCTTTTCACAGTCTGCAGGTTATTGAATGAGTACAATACATTTTGGGAGCAGTGATAGCACTGATGGGGTTGGCTTATTACGTTGTGAGGTTAAAAATAGATTGAATGGGTAGACGCTTCGGTTCATCTTTTATGAGAAAACTTTCAGGTATATTGAGGACAGGGCTTGGAATACCGTTAAAAATATTAGATATTTACTGGTTGATTTGGGTACAATCTTGAGACTTCCAATATGGATACCTTTGGGAACTAGTCTGCTCCAGCTTAGAGTTATAGACGGTGCAAGCGCGACACACCACTCTGGTCGGTGCAGTAGGAACTTCCACCTCGAGAAAGAAAAAAAATGTTCTGGTATTTTTTAATAATCTTACTAATCGTTGGTATTTTGCAACTTCGGACATCCGATGTCGTGCAAGTGTAAAGTGAAGTGGTGCAAATAAGTTGTGTAAAAGTAAATTTCTAGAAAGGCAGGGCACAGCGATTTATCGCTCGAACTGGAGCAGCCCGAGCAGTGAAATACCTCCACCTTACAGAAGACCGTAGCCAAATAACAATCACTTCTGTGTGGTTGTGTTCCTGCGTGCGAGTAAGGTTTCCAGAGCTACTGGTGGGTGCTAAAAAAAAAAAAAGTCACTCGTCTTCGGTGATTAAGGCTCTGAAGATTTGCCCCCATAAACGATTCAGTAATGCGACTTAGTGTCAGACAATCAGTATTTTTTATATTGTACTTCGAGATTGACTCATCCCCCCTGATTTTAAGCGGTAATGTGGTCCTAGCTTAAGGGCGAAAAGTACAGCATAATAAAGCTGTCACTGGTTTTGTCGCCCTTACCTTGAAGGTTTGTTACCCTTGCTACTAATGTATCATCCCCCAGGAGCTCTGGAAACCTTACTTACACACAGGAATACAACAACACCGAAGTGATTGTTATTTTGCTGCGGTCTTCTGTAAGGTGGAAGTATTTCACCAGTCAGCCTGCTTCAATTCGAGCGATAAATAGCGATTTAAGATATGCTCTTCTTCTCTTAGTTTAGCTTGTCTTAGCTGTTATTCGACTTGTCGCCTTTACCTTGAAGGCTTGTCCCCTGCTACTAATGAAGCCCCTCCAGGAGCTCTGGACACCGTATTCACACGCAGGAACGCAAAAACACCTACTAAATTCTCCTTATCATAGATGCGTAAATTATCTTCTTTCAGCTTTACACGTGCCAAATGCATACGGTTAGCAGAACTTGTGGCTATTGTCTTTACAACTGAGCCAAATTGTATAATTGACTACCACGCGATGAGAAAAACGAGACGAACATTTGGGCACCTCTAGACATGCGATAGTACTGCGCTACGCATTTGCGCCATTTGTGGCGAATGGGCAAAATATCAGCGCACGGAGCGCGGGAGATCCGGATTCTTTTCTCTGATGGGTAAATTCTAATCTTTATAAGAAAAAAGTCTAAAATATGGTATTGGGATAGCTTTCAAAATTAAAAAAAAACATTTATTGTTTTATAGCTTAGGCAAAAAGCAGGCAGTATACTTTCGTTTTAGTTAGTATAATATCTAAACAAGTTTTTATATTAATTTAAATTGTCTTACAGGTACATTATAGTAAAATTTAGACGGTCATATTGCTAGAAATCCATATTAATTTAATTTAATTTAATTTAAAAACTTTATTGCACAAAATAAAAAGTACAAAAGGCGGACTTAATGCTAGAAGCATTCTCTACCAGTCAACCGTTGGGTCATGCAGATAGTTCGTTTATGGGTGCGGTAACAGTGAAAATGTGAGTATAGATTACAACAAAAAAAAATAATAATAATTAATAGCAACAAATTAAACACCAGAATAGAATACAAAGGTACATGGTAAATTAATATAATAATAAAACAAAATAAAATAATATATACATCTATCTAATAACAATAAATATAAATATATATATATATATAAAATACAAGTGAATAAATGAAGAAAAACAAGTTAAGCAAACAAAATTTTATTTAGAGGGGGATGAACAAAAGAATTCACGGACTCTCTTTTTAAAAATACCCTTAGTCAGGGATTGTCGAGTTACGGTGGGCAGAGCGTTCCAAAGCCGGATGGCTTGCACAGTGAAAGACTTGGAGAAGAACTCAGTATGATGTCGAGGTATGCTCAAGCTGAGGTTGTCTGAGGAGCGAAGAGAGCGGTCATATTCCAGACAACCTTCAGGTAGACGATACAATGAATATCAAGAAAACGGGAACGGCCATGCAGAATATAAATTAAAAAATTATTATTATTATTTTTATTTATATCATTTCAATATCTCCCATTTCTGGGGTGTTTTAGGCATTTTAGCAAGCTTTTGGCCAGAACCAAAATGCGGAATCTAATTTAATGTTAAAAATTTACGTACAATTCGGCAGGTGTTGAGAATAGCGGCTTTTTGTATAAGGATGGAAGTGAATGGGTGAATTGTTATTATTATTTTTTTATATTGCACTTCAAGATTGACCTCATCCCTCCTGATGTTAAGTGGTAATGAGGTCCTAGCTTAAGGGTGACAAGTACAGCATAATAAAGCTGTTACTGAACTTGTCGCCCTTACCTTGCAGGCTTGACCCCTGCTACTAATGTAGCATCCCCCAGGAGCTCTGGAAACCTTACTCACACGCAGGAACATAACAACGCAGAAGTGATTGTTATTTGGCTGAGGTCTTCTGTAAGGTGGAGATATATCACCAGTCGGGCTGCTCCAGTTCGAGCGATAAATCGCTATGCCCTACCTCTCTTAAAAAAAAAGAAAAAAAAACTACATAAACAAATAACATAGGTAACGTGATGAAAAAAAATTAAACATAGAATTCAAAGGTGTGTTAGTATAAATTTCCTTTCAGACAATCTTTAAAAACGAGTGTAATATCCTATTGGCTTGTGTGAGGTGTGTTAGTATATAAGATAAGGTAGCACAAATTCTTGCTGAGTCAGTAACTCAGAGTAGCGCAATTCCATCTGAGTTACTGGCTCAGCAAGAAATTGCGCTACCAATATATACTGGAAGCCGTGCCAAGAGAAGCAATTTAAAATCGTTGTTTATTTTGGCACTTTCTTCCTTAGCACCAACCGCTCATGAAAGTGCAGTAATGTGTTGGCCTTGAATCAAACTATCGCTAATTGCGACTACGTTTCCTTGGACGGCACGTTTAGCTGTGTTTAAGATCTAGAAGTTAGTAGTCCAACCACCAAGGCCATATGATTTCCTCGTCACTAAAAATACGGCTTTATCATGGGGAGTGTTCCGAGGAACTGTTTTCCCTTATCCCACCCTCTCCTTTCCTACACAGAACCCCAAGAGCCGGCCAACGATGCCATCGCTTCACCGTGGAAAATATTCCATCACGAACAATAAAGTTCGGTAACTCTTATCTTTGCCGGACCATAAAGAAGTGGAACTCGTTGCCGGCTCATGTGCTTCCTCCTTCCTTTGACATGGATTCCTTCAAAAGGAGCGTGAAGAAACATCTTGCGGGCCAGTATGGCAATGCTAACGGGTAGGATAATTCGGTATCAAATCCGTTGTCATCGCGATGTGGGTTGCTCTCTTGCTTACCATCAGGCTGGGAGGAGCCAATATACTAACTGCGCAACAATAAAAAAAAAACATACAAAAAACAATACTAAAAAAGTTGAGTAACACACCTGGGACCTAATAAGATAACAAAAAATACTAGAAAAGTTGTATTCCCATTTTAACTTGACTGAGAATCGAACCCGGGACCTTATTTACTCTTTAATTATGTACAAGCATGTATCCATATATGTTGGAATGCTGAAAAGGTAAGTATTTAATCTTACTTAATATTATAATAAAGAGGAAAGATTTGTACCAATTTTTGTATGTTTGTAATGAATAGGCTCAAAAAGTACTGGACCGATTTAAACAATTCTTTCACCAATAGAATGCTACATTCTTCCAATTTGACATAGGCTTCAAAATTAGGGATCCTTGGTAAAATTTGAAAAATTTCAACAGAAAACCGGGAAAAATTATCTAAGGCGAAACGAAGATCGCCGGGACAGCTAGTTATAGATAAGATGATTGCAATAACATATTTTTCCGGCAAATATAACCTCCAAATAATATAAAGGCAAAAGTTAGAAATTTGGAAATACATATAGATGACAAGATATTGGTTTGTTATACTTGTTAAAGCAAAAAATACTGAGCAGATCCAATTTGACACTAGAAAAAACAAAATTTTTGATATACATATAGGGTACTTTTTATCGAGAAATATCGCGAGTGAAGCCACAAAAGTTAGTCTCATTAATGTGTGCGATGCAGCGATGCTATAGTTTTGTATTGAATGACAATTCCAAAGTGTTTAAAGTAACCTACTTGAATAAAGAAGTATTTGAGTTTAAGTTTGAGATGGCACTATCTGGTACAAGCACATACATATGTATTTTATTATTATTAAGCCCTTATTAATGTAAACTGATTAATAATAAATATCAAGCGCATCATTCTATTTACGCGCGCACGCGCCTGTAACAACTGTTAATGGTTAATTAATTCGAGTTAACACGTGGCAATTAACACGTTTAACGCCAATCACTGGGTTTCAATGCCAAGGAAAATACAAACAAACGAAGACAAAGGAATAGCTGCAATTATAGATAACTGTTTGTCCTGAAAATGGACAAGGGTGAGCGATACTTGTGTTCGAAGAGTTCCGCACTAGTACCTAATTAGTTATTCAAGAGCTATCAGTAATTTTAAACAACTTTTTTGTTTTAAGAAACAGAAAAATTCAACTCCTCTTGGGGTGCGGGACTCAAACCCACGACCTTTACGTATCGCGCGTGCTACTCTTCCAACTGAGCTAACCACAAGTTACAGTAGGCAATGATTTTTTTCTGTTATATCAGTCTGTTAACCTTCGTAAGTGTCCTCTGTCGAATATGTTTTGAACTACATACTACAATAATATTAAAACATAATTGCAAAGAAGTTTAGTAAATTTAAAGAGAAAAATAAAGTTTTTATTTGTCGCGGGTGAGCATCAAAACTCAAAACTCAAATATTTCTTTATTCAAGTAGGTTACATATAACACTTTTGAATCGTCATTGGATATAATGCAAAGTGATTCTACTTCCGGTTCGGAACCTATATCTACCGAGAAGACACCGGTAAGAAACTCAGCAGATCATTTACAGTATCAGTATCTAACTTATTGCTATGTGTAGCTCACTTTGGACCAAGTCATATAGTTTTGGTTTTGATGAGTGATGAAACAAATAAGTACTCAAGTAAGTCAAACCTAGGACCCTCTTTTAATAGACATGAAAGCTTTCTATTGTAATGTAAAGACTGTCATTTAAATATGTTTTTTTATTCCTTTGAATCAATGAATTATTTTTACAATTCACACACCACACTGTATGTCTTAGTGCATAATTAGTTATAAGTTCAGCTATATTTGTAATATGAACGACAAAGTTTCTTGTCGGGCTCATCACTGTAAGTTATAGGCTCCGAATCGGAGGTAGCGTCATTTGCATTAAATAGACGTTTCATAATTACTGATGTAATTTACATGGATAAAAGAATATTAAATTGAATAAGTGATAACAAAAAATGCAATTACATTTCGCAAAGATATTGTGAACTAATTTCGTACCGTTCCCATAGGAACAAGAGAAAAACATGTTTATGGACGACCAGCCAAGAAGTCTGCGGTGTATCGGGCGTCACGATGACGTCACAGGCGTTATGTAACTTGGCGGCCGGTCAAGATGATGGACACGTGTGGCTGAGATTAATTAGTACTCCGATTTACGTCAACAGGTCAGAGACCGACAACATTCAGAGAAATCCTCTTATGTTTTTTTTATTATGAAAAATTTTCATGGTGATTTTTGTGTATACCTATTTAGTGGACGGTAAATAAAAGAAAGCGAATTGTAAATAACCCAAACATATTCACCAAATTAAATCTATACTAATATTATAAAGAGGAAAGATTTGTACCTATTTTTGTATGTTCGTATATTTGTAATGAATAGGCTCAAAAAGTACTGGACCGATTTAAAAAAATCTTTTACCAATAGAATGCTACATTCTTCCAATTTGACATAGGCTACAAAATTAGGGATCCTTGGTAAAATTTGAAAAATTTCAACATAAAAGCGGGAAAACTTCTCTAAGGCGAAAGGGGCCGTTCAAGTATTACGTAAGCACTATAGGGGGGTGGGGGGGTCTTTGTTTTGCTTATTTTGGATGACATGGGGGGTAGGGGAGTCCAGATGATGATTACGTCATCGATAGTTATTTACTTTTTTACACGAATGGCAACCCTCACATTGTCTATGCTTGAAAACGAAACGCATTTTCGGGGATTCCCGCAAATATACACGCATACGTTTAGGCACTCGCTTTAGAAGCAAAGCTTTTACCCCCTCCCCCCATGCTTACGTAAACATTTTTCAATTAAATATGTTATAATATAAAAAAAAATACATATTTAATTGAAAAATGTTTACGTAAGCATGGGGGAGGGGGTAAAAGCTTTGCTTACTTTTGCTGACAAGGGGGATGGGGGGGTAAATAATTGTAATAAATCTGCTTACGTAATATTTGAACGGCCCCAAACGAAGTTCGCCGGGACCGCTAGTTAAATATATAAAAAATACCTTTTGCACATCATCGCCGTTTGTCGTTCGAATCTAACTGTCACTTTCTTTATTCGGATATTTATATAATCTTCTCACATACAAAGCGTTCGGATACGTCCGCTATCGCACATCTATTAAATTTAGAGAAGAGAAGAAAAGAAGAAGAGACACATATTAATATTAGGACCACTTAAACATATATTGTGTTTTTGTTGTTGGTGGTAAAATAACTAATTGCAGTTCAATATTTATGCGCACGATATATTACAAATGTTTTGCTTGTACCTTTTATAAAATAAAATTAAATATTATTTCTTGTCCGCATAGCTTGCTCAGTAGTAAAAAAAGCAGTGCACTTTTAATAGGACACTAGGCTATCATAATGTTAAATCATTATGAGAGACTATTTAAATAAATATACAGTTAAAATAACTTCCCAATCTATCCAGAAAGGATACCCACAAAAATGTAGATGGTTATGTTCTAGCTCATTATAATCATTTAATTTTAATTACCTCCCTATTAGAAAAAGGGGGAAAATAATTGGCTATTAACCTCGGGAAAATTTTTAGGTAAAAGAGAAAAAGATTTGCGCAGGAAATTATGAAATATTCATTTTTTAATTAGTAGCTACTTAATTCTATTTTTAAGTACGTTAAAAACGTTATTTCGGAAATTTAAACGGTGTTTCCTGTAACGTCTAAGTCTCTTATTAAAAATTTACTAAATTCTAATAAATAGGTATAAGAACTTACTGCTCCATGATTGGTAATTTTTGACATGACGCGTGACGGATTAAAATGTCAATTATAAGTCTGACAATTATATAAAACCCTAAATAGAACACTTTACTTAAAACTTAAAATATTGAAGGAGCATCTAAATATATAAAAAGCGAAACTGACTGACTGACTGACATATCAACGCACAGCCTAAACGGCTAAACGTAGGCACTTGCAACTAGGAAGGAACTTAGCTTAGATATCGTAAAGGTGCACTCAGAAAGGAATTCTCGAAATTCCCACGGGAACGGTTGTTTGCGGGAAAAAACTTTTGTATGAAAAAATCAAAACCACGTAAGATAGATGATTAAAATCTAGCATACTTGGATATATTATTAAATAAAAAGTTTCTCCCACACACACAAAGATCTTTCTTTTATAACACGCCACGCGGACGAAGTTGCGGGCAAAAGCTTGTGTATTTATAAGCGGTCGCAGGTGCGTCGTTGTTTCTAATTTATTGTAATACAAGTGCTTGAGCTACTTACCACAGAATCAGAGCAAAGTAGGTTTTTTTATATCGCACTTCAAGATTGACCTCATCCCACCTGATGTTAAGTGATAATGAGTTTCTAGCTCTCTATTTTATAACACGCCACGCGGACGAAGTAGTGGGCATAAGCTTGTGTATTTATAAGCGGTCGTAGGTGCGTCAGACTATACAAGTTGGGTTTTGTACATGCCTTATGTTGCCGATATAAGATCTTTACTCGAACTGCAAGTGTATACCTTGATGTAATGTTAACCCTTCACAATTATGTTTTTATTAATATATCGTGAGTTTTTTTAAAGAAACCTGTATAATTGCTCCATCCAGCCTAATGGTAAGCAAGAGAGGAACCCACATCATGATGACAACGGACAGGATACAGTAATATCCTATCCGTTGGCATCGCCATACTGGCCCGCAAGATGTTTCTTCACGCTCCTTTTGAAAGATTTCATTTCAAAGGAAGGAGGAAACACATGAGCCGGCAACGAATTCCACTTCCTAATGGTGCGGCAAAGATAAGAGTTACCAATTTTTTCACGGTGAAGCGATGACATCGTTGGTCGGCTTTTGACGTTCTGTAAAGGAAAAGGGAGGGCGTGATAAAAGAAAACAGTTCCTCAGAACATTCACCATGATAAAGATGATAAAAGACCCTCAACCAATGTCTCTACAAAGTTAAAGAGGTTCAAGGTTCCTAGTAACCTCTTCATCTTTGATTATGCGTACAGCCCGTCGCTGCAACCTACCAAGGGCATCCATGAGGTATTTGGCGGAACCGTCCCAGAGATTCCTTATTCCAGGAAGGACTGGAGTTGGATTTTATGTAAAAGACAAATATTATATAAGTTACACGTGCGACTTTTGAAACGCGTACCAAAGGTTGTCAGTCTCTGTACAGGTGTTTTATAGAGCAGTCGGGAGACCAAGTATGAAGCCGATTGATGACACATAAAAATGTGGTTCTTTTGTATTATCATTATTAACGACCTTATTGACGACCGTAGCAGAGGCAAACATGACTTCGACGTCGCGCCATCTCTGAAGTCCTGGGTTCGATCCCCGGTCAGGTCAATATTGGAAACGAACATTTCTGAATTGTCTGGTCTGGGTGTTGTGGTACCGTCGTTGTTCCTGATTTATTGTAACACAAGTGCTTGATCTACTTACCACAGAATCAGAGCAAAGTAGGTTTTTTTTTACATCGCACTTCAAGATTGACCTCATCCCACCTGATGTTAAGTGGTAATGAGTTCCTAGCTTAAGGGCGAAAAGTATAGCATATTAAAACTGTTACTAGACTTGTCGCATTTACCTTGTCTATGTATGTGATATTGTCTAATATTTATATATTTATCATCTTAATCATATAGGCGTCTCACTTGCCAGTTTCCTAAAGTATACTGTGACTTCACTAATTTATTTATTTATTTAAAAACTTTATTGCACAAAAAAGTACAAAAGGTGGACTTAATGCTAAGAGCATTCTCTACCAGTCAACCGTACGTTTATGTAGGTGCGGTAACAGTAAAAATGTGAGTATGGATAACAACAAAATTAATAATCATAAATAGCAGAAAATTACACACGAGAATAGAATATAAAGCGCGGTTCCAATATTTTACGATCCGAAACGTGTCTAAAATGACTACCCGTTTTTCTCCAACCTACCTACGAGTAGTTAATACCATTGCATAACTTACTTCCCATACCAGCTGTCATCAGTCGTCCGTTATTCGTATTAAGCTCAAGCCTCGTATAATAGATAGATAGATAGATAGATACACTTTATTGCACAGAAAAATTTACAGAAATTGGCTTTACAGACATATTTAAGTACAATTTAGGCGGTCTTATTGCTAGAAAGCAATCTCTTCCAGACAACCTTTAGGTAGAGGAAAAAGTAGATATCGAGAAACGGGTGCGCCCGTGCAAAATATTTATTGAGGAAAACAAAAATAAATAAATAACCGGAAATATAAATAACATAATATGATAAATACATAAAAAAAATAAAACACAAATAAATAAAAAATACATACATAAATAAATATCAATAAATATATACAAATCCGTAAAGTATTTACGGTTTAAACAAACATAAAGAATAAACAAATGAAATCAGAATATAATTATTTTTATGAAATCAGAATATTATTATTATATAATTTATTATTACGAGTACTACCCGTAAACGAACGGATCGTTTCCGAAATATTGCAACCGGTCATAAACACAGTGTAGGTTGTGTGGAGCAGGTTCATTCCCTTAATTAATGTGCGTTATTTATGCTGAGATCGTATTTGTTGGTCGCACAGAAAACAGTCTAGCATTAAACGCAGTGCTTATAATAACCGACCAAAACAATTTTTTAATCTCCACAAATCAGCGTCCGTAATTATCTCTCGCGTGGCAGCGGCGCACGCGCAGCTATAAATAATGTCACTTATAATGCGAAGTGTCAGTCTGTTTGTCCTTTGGTCAGATGTTCTTGCCAATTGGCAAACTTTACAGGTTTACCTATTTACCGGGTTCGATTCCCGGTCAGGTAAATATGGAAAGCGAACTTTAGTTTATCTTGGGTCCGTCAGTGTTATCGTTTTTTTTGTAACAAGTGCTTAAGCTATAATTTGGTTTTTAAATAGGTGTAAAGTGACAGCTGTCGTAAATACTCCGATTCAACACAAATAAAATCATTTGGAACCAAATCAGACACTGAAAAACTTTGAAAAAGTGGCTGAGTTTTATTTGTTTTTCATAATCAACTTGCTTTCTGTTAAGACAACACAGTCTTAGTGTTTTTCATTTACGATTACGAATGTGCGAAATTGAACAATGAATTAAATTCAAAAATTTAAAAATTAGGTACGCTGTGTTAGTGTCTGTCGTCTAGTATTCATACATAATACAAGGTTAAACGTTCATTTGAGGTTAGTTCATATAATGCATTTATTTCTTTTATTCAAAGTCAAAGTCAATCTTTTTTCACATAGATTACATTAGTAGTACTTATGCATAGTCTCTATATAAAGCAAATGAAGCTACGTTTTTGAAGCTATTTTTATAACAACCGTTTTTTCCACATTCTTCACTGTTTCTCCTCTCCTATTTGTCACAGCATGACGATATACAGTCTAAATCCGTCCTTAATAATTAGACTTTCCAACACAATAATATTTTTTTAATTCGAACTAGTTCTTCCTGAGATTGGCGCGTTCAAACAAACAAACAAACTCTCCAGCTTTATAATCTTAGTATAGATTGGACGATACAAGCGAAACCTGCGTACAAAACTAGTCAACTATTCTGGACACGTGTATGTAACTGTCAATGTCAATGTCAGACCTTCAGATGTTAGCGTCATGATTGATGAAAGATCGTAACATGACAGCGAGCAAATGTTGTAAGACAAACGTCTCACAACATTCTGGATGATGTTTTGTTTGTGTAAAGTCCGATTAAATGACGCAGGGAGATGAAAAAAACAGGAATAAGATTATTTTTAGTCACTCAAAGACGCAAGGGAACATACGATGTCCATAATAAATGTCAACGTGACATTTAGAGCGCTTGCCAAAAATTTGAATTGTTAATGCAAAGTGTCTTTTACTTTGGAAAAAAAATAAAAAAAAGTTAATTTCTTAACGGTATCTACTTGCTAGTTATAGGTTCTGAGCTGGAAGAAACATCACTTGATTTGTATATAGACTTGTCATAAGTGTTACTGATGTAATCTTTATGAATAAAAAGATTTTACTATTGCCTAATGGTCCATTAATTCTACACTGAATAAGACCTTTACGCAATGTCTCCAAAGTCGAAAGTCTTTTACAATAATTTCATTCGTAAAAATGTTGAATTATCTACCGTCCGCAGAGGCAAGGGAATTGTAAGCTAATATGAATATTGATAAAAGCCATAACTCACTTGGGAGCAGCGGCGCGGAAACATCTGATAGGAACAGGTCACATCCAAGAATGGTGAGGACAGACGCCTACACAAGCGAGAACACGTTTGTCTAGCATTTTTTGAAGCTAGCCCACAGACATATTTAGTCTACTATAAAAAAATAAGTTGGGTTTACCTTCCTGACGCTATAACTTCAGAACGCACGAACCGATTTCCACGGTTTTGCATTCGTCGAGAAGGTCTCGGGCTCCGTGAGGTTTATAGCAAAGAAAATTTAGGAAAAAATTCAACAGAAAAGCGGGAAAATCCTCTAAGGCGAAACGAAGTTCGCCGGGACCGCTAGTAGATATAAAACAGACGGTCCGTTAAAACCAAGTTATGTTTTTAATCTAGTTATGATTTTTGTCCTTTTTCTATTCGGCTACGACTCGTTAATGACATCTCATTCTTTCACCTATTGCAACATTGACTCAGAAATGGTCAAATGTCAGCGCATGTCAAGCTGTCATTTGTCATTTTCGTGACTTATGACACCAGTAAGTGCATGCCGGGTTTTCGTTGTTATGAGAGTTCAAAGTCCAAAGTATTGTCTGATGTGCTTTTGATTGTACGGACGTCATGCTGTACTCTGTGGACTTTGCACCCTTATGTCGTGCCCATAAGAACTAATATTGTACTGCATGTTTTTACCTTGGTGTGCTGTTGTCCGTGTATTGGAAATTTATTTTTATCATTTTTCATTCTTAAAATAAATAAATAATAATAAATAAATAAATGCGCTAGACAATCACACCAATCACCTGGTCTCAAACTAAGGTTGCTCCTTTTACTATAAGCACTAGACGACGGATATGGTTAAGGCAGGTGGTCTAAGTGCGAGAGGTCCAGGTCGATTTGGAAAGCGAACTTTTCTTAATTAACTTGGATCTAGGATGACGTCCCCAGTCACTATCCGTCATCTGGTGCTCAAAGTTCAAGGGGACACCTTAATTTGAGACAAATTGATTGGTGTGATTCTGGCACATATATAAAAAAATAGTATACAGTAACTGCTCACCATCAAACGGGCCGTATGCTTAATTTTAAAGTTATTGGTTTGAAAAATGGCACATGTAATAAATATTCTTGTATTTATCGGAGTCTTCTAACAGTTTTCTCCTGCAGTGTACCCTAAACCATCGCTTGCGGTCCAGTTGGAGCGGACTTTTCGTATCTGGCGAATTTACATCCCTCTGAAAGAAGATGAAAAATGCCTCGCCGACCGATGGGACCGCAGATACGGACAGACGGACGGCCTATTGTGCCGTGTGTTACATATAGTAAGTTTTGCGAGTAAAAGTTATACAATGAGTAAGGCTTTTGGTACTGGATATTTTTTTTAAGTATTAAAAAAAAAGGGAAACATCACACACATTGCTCTGTATACATAACATCACATTACATTGCTTTGATTCTGTCGTAAATATAAAAATCAGAAATAACGACAGCACCACAACACACAGACCCGACTAAATATGTAAGATATCGTTTTCCCAAATGAACCGACAGGGAATCGAACCCGTACCACAAAGATGGCGCGACGCCAAAGTCAGCCCACTCGCCTCCGTGGAGATCGTCAAAATGCTTTTATGAATTCCTGTAATTTTCACCTAGGAGTGTGATATTTTGACATCACTTGTCTTAAAAGTATTAAATGAAAGGGCTTAAGGGGTAGGTATTGAACACTATGACATATTATTTCAAGTCCAAGATGGCCGCTATCCCAAAAAATCGAACCTATTTAATAAGTCATTGACACAGTATGTGTTTTTGTTCCCTCTTATGTCATAAATTTAAGTGCTAATTATTATCAAAGTGACGGTGTTTCTATGTATTTATCTTATTTACTCCTCTATAGCTGGGTAATAAATTGCGAATCCGGTACCAAAGCGTAGTTCTGCCATTGACGCGTCAAGAGGTGGCCTGTACAAACATATAGTTGTGTTTATTGAACTGCACAAAATCTCTCGCACACGGCGCTGGATAAATCATTGCCCAGCGATGTTTATAATCCATGGCAGTGTTGTAACAGAGAGTTCGTACCAGTTTTTTGGTACAGTTTGGTATCGGAAACACAATCGCCGTAGTTTATAAACTCAGTGGTATACGGGCGCGTAACAATAATGCCAATGTAACAAACATTTTGTATCAATAAGACTCTATTTGATGTATATTCTAGGCTCTGTAGGTGAGTTAGGGAAAGAACTACGTAAAAGCACTTAGGCCATAGCCTAGAGGGTACCTAGATAGACTAATTCATACATAATAACATTATTTCTAATGCCAACGATGTCAATTTATACCAACCGTTGTGTAGTCTGTGAGTTAGAGACGATCAAAAGCTGTGGCGGCTTACAAAGTGGTTATTGCGTAAAACCAATCGATTACTATTTTTGTTAAGAGTTGCAAAACAAAAAGAGCATTGCGTTATAAATACTACACAGAAAAAACGATTGAAAAGAAACAACATTATAGAGCTTATTCTAAGATTTTACGTCGGTGTTTGCATGTTTCACAAAAAATACATAACGATAAATTAATAATAAGTTCAAGAAATAAATGTAAAATATCGTGGAATATAATTAAAAATAAAAACAAAATGGAACTTGAAAATTTTATTCAAGAGATAATACTAGATGGAAAAAGTGTTAAAGATCCAGTTAGTATCGCTAATGCATTCAATAACTTCTTAATTGATTTGACTAGTTCCAATAAAAATAAATGTAAAAATACAAATAAGTCATGCCTACCGAATTCATTGTTTGTTAAACCGTTTCACCAAACCGAAGTTATGTCCATCATAAGGTCACTTAGAAATACAAATGCTACGGGTTTTGACAGTATTTCTACAAAAGTAATAAAATATTGCGCTGATGAACTAATTCCCCCACTTACTTATCTAATAAACCTCTCATTTGAAACAGGCCAATTTCCTGATATATTAAAGCAATCCGTTATCAGACCATTACACAAAAAAGGAAAAAGAGATATAATAGAAAACTATCGGCCCATAACATTACCTCCAGTGCTATCTAAAATATTCGAAAAAGCTATGCAAATAAGACTAATGGATTTTTGCTACAAATATCATATTTTAATAAAAGAACAATTCGGATTTCAAAGTAATAAATCAACTTCTCTCGCAACTTACCACCTTGTTCGGGAAATAGCTGAGAAAATAAACGCAAAAATACCAGTGGCTACAATATTTTTTGATATGACACGTGCGTTCGATTTTGTATCACATAAAATGCTATTTGCCAAGTTATATAATCTGGGCATCAGAGGTTTGGCTTTGAGCTGGATTGAATCATATTTGAATAACAGAAAACAATCAGTTGTAATAAATAGTTTGGATAAAAAATCAAATGTAGTGTCTTGCCAATCCCAATATAAAGTAAACTCGACCGGTGTACCTCAAGGGAGTGTCCTGGGCCCTATTTTGTTCCTATTATACATAAATGATCTACCCGCTGTAACACCTCATAAATGTGTATTGTTTGCTGATGATGTTTCGGTTATCATACCCTTTCAAAAAAATGTAACATGTTTCGAGTCAGACATCAATATTACAATTGGTGCAATTATAAGTTGGCTTAAAAATAATAACTTAACTGTTAATTTAAACAAAACTAATTTTATTCAGTTTGGAACATGTAGACAAAATAAATTTAAACTTGATATTAATTACAATGGCCAATCTATTCAAGAAGTAACGCAAACTAAATTCTTAGGAGTAATGATAGACGATAAATTGGATTGGAAAGAACACATTGATACAGTGAGAGATAAAATAAATCGTTACGTTTACGTCCTAAGTAGGTTTCGTCACACTACCTCAATGACGACTACTCTATTAGCATATCATGGGTATATTTCATCAATACTTACTTATGGACTACTGATTTGGGGTAATTCAGTCGATTTAGATAAGCTTTTTATTGCACAAAAGAAATGTATTCGAGCGATGTGTGGAAAAACTCCTCGAGAATCTTGTAGACCACTTTTTAAATCTTTAAATATCTTGCCCGTTCCATGTATGTATATCTTAGAGTTAGCCAACTTTGTTAAATGTCATAGCTATCTATTTAAAAAAAGTAGTTTCAGAAGTACACGGGACCCTCATAAATTAGTTTACAATAGCAGTCCAAACTTGAGTTTCTATCTACGGCAATGTGACGCTATGTGTGTAAAAATATTCAATAAGATACCTAGTGAACTAAAAGTACTGCCTAATAGATTATTTAAACATAAACTATGAATGTGGCTTAGAGAAAATAATTTCTATACAATGAGTGAATTTTTTAACCATTCTAAAAATAGGTTAGATCTTTAATTTTATTTTGTATACAGTTAGTAGGTAGGTGATCTAAATATCACCAAGGGATTTGCATGCCAATGTTGGTAAAATATGTTTGTGCTTTTATTTTATTTTTAACATCCTTTGTACCATATTTTATGCAAATAAATATATTTCTATTTCTATTTCTATTTCTATTGTTCATGTCAAAATATCCTTTCAAAACAGTCGTTTATTTAATGTTTGAAGGAGGGTAGATTGACGGACAACATGCTTAAACTGCAACTTCTCACACCTTGAGTGCACTTTGGGCTTTGTACAACCAGTTGCGGAAATTAGAACTGCAATAGTTTAGTGTGCTGTTAACTGTACATACTTCATCTTTAACACGTCCCATGTATAATCATTTACAAACCTTAAACGCAATCCGTACCAGTCTTAAGTGTAATCTGTACCTCCAAGTTTAATTAGGCGACACTATTTGCGTTGCTTATAATATCAACGTGGAACGTACTATGTTCCTTGTTTTAAATAGCACTCTGTTATTCCGACCCAGTTTCAGAGTTAGTTTTGTAAACCAACATTGTGTGTTTGAAGGAAAATTTTGCTAATGAGATGCATCGACGTGTTCTCTTGAATGAAGTTTGGCCGGCTAATATTTTGTTGTGGAAGTATTTATTTTGAAAACTGGTCGGAAATTGTTATGCCTTGGTTCATAATAGTAGAACTGGGTCGTAGTTTACGGAACCGAAACAATACGGTCAAAATATGTTCCTGTATATGCAGGGTTAGTAGTCGATTGGCACGAAATTAATTCGCCCGAACGTGCAAATCGTCCCCTTTCAATAAACATATTTTTTTGGTAGGCGTTTTGCACGAATGTATTTTAAACGCGTGCGAATCAACTCCTTCAAGTATTAGTAGTATGCGTTTAGTTCTTGAAGGAGTCAATTCGCACGCGTTGCAGTCCATCAATGATCGTGATATGCGGTTCTTTCGTAAACTTCTCCTTACTTTTCCTACCATTTCATTCTTCTGTATTCTACTTACAATCTTTCACTGTCAAATCTTGAAGAAGACCGCATTCAAACGCGCATCAAATGAGAATGAGTTACTTCAGACCTAATTACTCCTTGAAACTGGGTCATATATGTAAGCCATCCATGGAATCCTTGTCAAGCTATTAAACACACGCGTTGTTTGAAGAAACAAACTTGGCTAAAGAAGTCCAGTTGCCATTAAAATTGAAAAAGAAATCTTCGTAGATCATATTATCGATTACGCTTATACAAGTACCGTGGACTATGGAGTCAAATTTTGTTTTCAATGCTGTCTTCCTCAATTTTCTCAAAAGTTTTGAATAAAAATCATTTGTAGCTACACAATATTTATGAATAGTATCTTACCCAAATCTAACGCCTATTAAGTATCATGATCGCCACCAAGGTGAAACAAACAATCGTGTCTTGGTGATCGGAATACCTTGGGTACCTAATTAATTCATCAAAAAATATAAAAAGTTAGGTACGGTAACGAGAAATAATTTCACAAACACCTTTTTATTAATTTGGGTGACAGAAATACTGACTGAGCTCTAAGCTTAAGTGTTACACTTATAAAATTTGTTCCCAACCTATTATTTAGGTTATTTTAAGTTAGTAATTTTTGATGCTCGATTAAACTAAACCCAAATCGATTACAAGTGTTAACTTAATGTGGTGTACACTATACATTCGATATGTTAGAAAAATCCTTATTTGCTCCGACAAACGAACCCAGATCTTTGAGCTCCAAAATTAGTACTTAACCACTAGATTATTGAAGTGGTTTTTATTCAAATTTGAACACTGCATTCATTACTCATTATTGTACAGCACTCAACAGCCAAACTAGGCATTAATTGTTAGTTATATGCAACAAAAGGAACTTCACTAAACACAATAGTATCTTTCCCAAACGTCTGTTAGGGTGTTCTCACATCGGGAGCATTAAATTTACGTGTAATGTAATATTCTTGATTCGACTTTTAGCATATCATAACAATACTACTTCCCTGACTGGCAAGCATTTGTTTGTAATATGACATTTAAAATTCAATTTTAAGCATTTTATTACAATTCCACTTCCCTGCCTAGCGAGCTTTTGAGCGTTGAACCTGACTTTGAGCATTACATAACATCACTACCTCCGTGACTAAGCATTTTTTTTTTATATTGCACTTCAAGATTGACCTTATCCCACCTGATGTTAAGTGGTAATGAGGTCCTAGCTTAAGGGTGACGAGTACAGCATAATAAATCTTTTACTGGACTTGTCGCCCTTACCTTGAAGACTTGACCCCTGCTACTAACGCAGCACCCCCCAGGAGCTCTGGAAACCTTACTCACACGCAGGAACACAACAACACAGAAGTGATTGTTATTTGGCTGCGATCTTCTGTAAGGTGGAGGTATTTCACCAGTCGGGCTGCTCCAGTTCGAGCGATAAATCGCTATGCCCTACCTCTCTCGCATTTGCGTGTATGTAATATTACAGATTTGACTTGGAAGGAATCCAATAATGATGTTATTTTTTTTTAATGAGATATTGTAACATTACGAGGTGCGAATTGTAGTAGGTACTCGTTTTTTCGCTTTCACCGATTTACACTCGTTTTGTATCTTACCAAGGTGCACGCTGTAATGGTCAGTTTTCTTTCTTCACTGATGTAATGCTGGATGTAATATTAGCATAAACGTAACGTTTATTTAGTACGACATACATTTAATTTATAAAAGTTCAACTTATAAATAAAATTAAGACACTAAGAAGACAAATACCATCATTTGGCGAGGTATTGAAGTGACACCCCGACGTTGTAGGTCAACTCCCGAAAACAAAGCGAACGAACCAAAAATTTCGTTTTTTTAACATTAACAGTTCGGGAAGTAAAACATTGTTATTGATTTGGATAAATATTGTTTTGATTTTTGAAAGGGCTATGTGTCCATTTGAAGTGAGTAAGTTATGATTGTTAGAATTAAATGGCTATTCGTCATCGAATCCGACATCCGGTTTTGGGGGTAGACCCTTTGGTCTTCCGTATATACTTTTTGAGTGGTGAGCAGTGCATAACGCTCCTAGTGAGGGAGCGCCTTTAAGTATAAAGACCGGCGCCAAGGTTTGAACAAACAATTGCGCCTAGAAACACCTTGAGCACCATTGTAATTAAAAAGTGCATTAGCCTCTGAGTCGGCTATTTTTCACGCAACAAATCAATGCATGGCAGGGACGGATTAAGGGTACAAGTTAAGCTAAGCTGTTTAATTACGAGTTCTTTGGGAAAGTAAATAAAAATAGAAAGTGCTGGTTACTGTCATTTGTAGACAAGGTATTAGGAATAGGATGTTTTTCAATGTAATACACCACATTGATGAAACATAAATAAATGTTTTTAGTTATAGTTAATTTTTATTTTTATGTTTAGTGCATTTGTTTACCATATTTATTATGATACAGACAAAAACTTGTATGTTTGCACTCGTGTAAAATTATCATAATAAAAGGCGATGATGAGGTCTAAGATAGTACCTACACGATTGCCTAGAAGGTGTCTGTTCACTTTAGCCTATAGGTATATGTCCAGACTATAATGTTTTGGAACAACGGACCCCAGGGAGTTCAACTCCTTAGCCATTCACGTCATAAAAAAGACGCAAACTAAAAAAACGTGATCAACAATTCAACAAAAAACAGTGTAACAAGAATTGTATTCACTCAATTGTATACTCTCGTTTCACTTCCTAACTGTATCCTTCAGTTCAGCCCTGTTCTAACCTTGGTCAGCTCGAAGCAGCCGGTCTGACGCAACCGCGGGATTACCTCCATCATGGCGTAATTGTGCCTCACTGAGTGCCCTCATGAACCTCAGCTGACCGATAATTACATTTAGACAATGCAGTGAATTTAATTTCAGATTCTGCAGGGAAAATCAAGTTTGAGATGGTCTACTTATCACCGAATTAGGTAGAACCCTTTTTTTTGTTTTTATTGTGAGGAGGGAATTGCATCGTACCGTCACCCAAGGGAGGCCGTGACAGCGTGTGTGGGACTCCCTACCCTTGTACGGACAGGACTCTCCAAAACCCCCCAGTGGACCTCATCGCTTTGATCGTAATGGCGTAAGAACGGAAGACCTACCACACCATTACCGGCAGAATGGCAGCTAATTAAGCAACCCCCTATATATTATATCCCCTTGGAATGGTTTGGGCGAGGAGTAAAGATGGCCGATCCACTATCCCCGCCATGCGCAGGAGACTATTAATACAATGGCAGCTGAGGTGTGGTAGGTAGAACCCTGTTATCATTATTTAGTTACATATTTATTCGAGTAACTTCCATAATAGACAGCTCTCACTTAATGCTTATGATATCGTGTTAGAATCAGTCTTCAAGCAATGGGTATTATTTAATAGAATTTTCCCTAGTGAGTATCTCGGTTTGTCTCTAATTTATCATAGGTGGTCATATTATTAGAACAGCGCGGTTTTTTATATCTTTCGTAATGTAAGTACCTATATAAAAAATGTTCTGTTTAATTGTATTAAATATTTTTACTGGTATCATTGCTATTGTTCATATATGTAATGTAGAGACACAGGTTTTCTAGTTAATTTGTTCGTTGGATTATGTTGCTTCGTTTTTCATTATTATTGAACGAATTTTGTATCTGAAATAATAAATGTGACAATGTACATACTGACTGAAACTAAATCTGCTTTTGTACACTAAGGTATGTTATGAGAAGTACAATATCCTTTGGCGCTTCTTGTTGAAATCACACTCCTATAGATAAATAGTGAGTTGCACATATTGACAAAAAAAATCAATATTAAATCAGAACAAACTGGATAGTGATCAAGATATTTGTACCAAAAGATATAACGCTTTTGTATTTTAAAATTTAATAGTATTTATTAGATAATGATTAAGATATCTGTATCAAAGGATACATTCTTGTATCTCCGTGGAAATTTAATAGTATTTAATTTAGAGTTGTGCATAAAACATAGCAATTTTAAAATTACTCGGCTCCATCTTAGCCAACCAGCAAAAATTTACATAACAAAAAGCTAATAGTAACGAGACAATGCGCTGACATTGTTAGCAACGGCTCAATAGGGCTTGCGCCACAAGCGGCGCGTGCGCAAGTCGCCACTCGCATGACAGCGATCGTCCAATACAAGCTAAAAGCGATAGCGACTAATACCCCGTTCCAATATTAATTGACTTGACGACTCGGTCGCGCAGTGGCTAAGAGATAAGAGTGTCTGCACGAGATTGCTTTCTAGCGATAAGACCGCCTAAATTGTACTATAATCAATCTGTAAAACCTACTTCTGTAAAGTTTTTGTGCAATAAAGTATGTCTATCTTTCTATCTTTCTATGGTAGTTGGCCAAAGGCGAAAGGTACCGGGTTCGATTAATGGTCAGAACAATTTGTAGAAACCAACTTTTCTAAATTGACTTGGGTCTGGGTGTGCTGGGAGGACGCCCCCAGTTAGTATCCGTACCCGTCGTCTAGTGCTCATAGTACAAGGGAAACCTTAGTTTGAGACCAGGTGATTGGTGTGGTTGTCTGACGCATTTATTTATTTATTGAATACTAGCTGTGCCCGCGACTTCGTTCGCGTGGACTATATCCTTTTATAGTCGGTTTTACCCCTTTCTCCCCTAATATTCGAAACAAAAAGTAGTCTATATCCAAGTTTCGAGCTATAATTGTGCCAAATTTCATATCTCTAGCTTGAAAAATAATATTTTTTCCATTTAAACTTCCAAAGGTGATATAACCCCCTTCCCCCCTTATTTTCTAATAAAAAGTAGCCTATGTCCGTTCTTGAGATTCAACGTATACCTATAACAAATTTCATCAAAATCGGTTGAGAGGTTTAAGCAGGAAAGCGTAACAGACAGACAGACAGACACACAGACAGACAGACAGACAGACAGAGTTACTTTCGCATTTATAATATTAGTATGGATTTGAAGAAACGGTCTGTTTTAGTTACTGATAGTAATAAATTACAGTCGTAAGCTAAACACGACAGACGGACAACTGATGACAGCTGATATGGAAAGTAAATTTGAAATTTGAATTAACGACTCGTACATAAACGAATAGTCAATTTTGACACATTACCTACGAATCGTAAAATATTAGAACCGGCCATTAGTGTATTTTAAAAAAGAAATTGAATCTATCAAGTATGTAAAAAAAATTGGACAACATGACATACCAACATTTTTTTTAATTCAGCCCCATGACCACGGTTGGTGCAACCTAACCGAAGCGTTGGGCAGTCAGTAGTTCGTATTAAATACTAAAAAAAACCGGCCAAGAGCGATTTGGATTTGCCCATGAAGTTCCGTAACAGCGAGTAACATAATATAAAAAATCATGTTGGAGTTAATAAATTGCGGTTTACCATTTGTGACTGGGCGACTGACGAAAGCTGATATGGAAAGTAAACTTGAAATTGGAATTAACGACTCGTAGAAAAAAGGAATTGTCATTTGACACATTACGAATCGTAACATATTAGACCCAGGTATCAATCTTTATGAATTCATCCGGATATCCAACTGATAGATTCCACCGCCCGCTCCCGCAGTTTCTTATCGCATCAAAAAATCATTATCTTGATTACAATTTATTGCTGTTTACGCGGACTCAAACAACAATCGATGTAATTTCGCATCAATTAAACTTGCAAATGAGTTGGGTAACTATCATTATTTATCGGCCGGTATTCAAATTGCTCGCGTAGATCGGTCATTATGTGGCCAATGTAATTGGTCTGGACACGGTTTTAGTACCGAGTTAGGTGAGCAAGTTTTGATTTATGCACAGATCACATCTTTGCGCACTTAATTACTAGCTTGGTCCAAACTATCATTAAGTATTTTTTTATCACACTTCCAGATTGACCTCATCCCACTTGATGTTAAGTGGTAATGAGGTCCTAGTTTAAGGGCGACATGTACAGCATAATAAATCTGTTACTTGACTTGTCACCCTTACCTTGAAAGCTGACCCTGCTACTAATGTAGAACCCCCCAAGAGCTCTGGAAACCTTACTCACACGCAGGAACACAACAGCACAGAAGTGATTGTTATTTGGCTGCGGTCTTCTGTAACGTGCAGGTATTTCACCAGTCGGGCTGCTCCAGTTCGAGCGATAAATCGCTATGCCCTACCTCTCTTATATGTATGTATGTGTTGTTATTATTAGAGTTAATCAATCAACTAAGGCCGCGTCCTCATAAGGTGTACAGTGAGCAGCTTCCATTTTGCCTCCATAATATAAAGCGCGTAATGCATCCTAGTTTACGTTCCCTCACAATAATGATATTGAGTTAGAGGCTGAAGTCACTCAGAGTCAGTCAGCCGCTCACTGTTCGCCTAGTAGGGACGCAGCCTAACGCTCTTACAACGACAAAACTGAAAATTAGATTTGAAAAGCTATTTTACTATCCCTACTCCCTACTAATATTATAAATGCGAAAGTAACTCTGTCTGTCTGTCTGTTACGCTTTCCCGCTTAAGCCTCTCAACCGATTTTGATGAAATTTGGCATAGGTATACGTTGAACTTCAAGAACGGACATAGGCTACTTTTTGTTAGAAAGTAATGGGGGGGGGGGGGGGTAATGCCACCTTTCTTTTGAAAGTTTATACGGGAAAATGTTTATTTTTTAAGTTAGAGATATGAAAGTTGGCACAAATATAGCTCTATTAAAATATAGACTACTTTTTGTTTCGAATATTAGGGGAGATAGGGGTAAAACCGACCATGAAAGGATGTAGTCCACGCGAACGAAGTCGCGGGCACAGCTAGTCACAAATAAAGTTGTCACGTTTCGAGAAACATACAATCAGGAGATTAATATCATGGTGTTAAAGAAACTAAGAATGCTATAATTATGGCCGGATATACGAAAATAAGTTTATGGATAGGTGTTGGATGTAAAATTTTGTTTAATTGTGTGGTAAAAACATTCAACTGGGCATAGTTTCTCAATTGTACGACTAACACCAAATCAGATACGATACCCATCAAGGTAAACACTTGCAGGTCGATATATTTTTTTATTCAAACTCTCAAACTCAAATATTTCTTTATTCAAGTAGGTTACATATAACACTTTTGAATCGTCATTGAATACAATGCAAAGTGATTCTACTTCCGGTTCGGAACCTATATCTGCCGAGAAGACACCGGTAAGAAACTCAGCAGATAATTTACAGTATCAGTATCTAACTTATTGCTATGTGTAGCTCACTTTGGACCAAGTCATATAGTTTTGGTTTTGATGAGTGATGAAACAAATAAGTACTCAAGTAAGTTTTTACTTTCGAGAGGTAAGCTGGAGCTTATTGTACTTCAAGATTGACAATTGGTGCAATGGTTAGCGACAAAACTCACTCATTATAGGTATTAAGTAAAACGACTCAACCAGTACAGCCAGTATAATTAGTTCGTATACACCTCAGTACCTTGTCACACCAAATCTTTGCGTAACTAAGTAATACCACCTTTGAAAGTTTATATGGAAAAAATATTATTTTTGAAGTTAGAGATATGAAATTTGGCACAAATATAGCTCGAAACTTGGATTAAAATAAAGACTACTTTTTGTTTCGAATATTAGGGAGAAAGGGGTAAAACCGACTATGAAAGGATGTAGTCCACGCGAACGAAGTCGCGGGCACAGCAAGTATATAATATAACTGACGTGAGTTTTAAATAAAATCAAAACCACCACTGCTGGGCAAAAACCTCACTTCAGCAATAAGATACTCCACCACAACCCACAAGGGAATAAAAATATGTGAACAAACGTTGGGTACCGCTGGCCTAGCGTGACCACCGCTAATCAGAAGCCGAAGCGACAGGAGCACGTGCTACAAGCGGCAATTACGAGCGAACCCGCGCTATTAGCTATACACAGGACTAATAAAACGTAAACACTCTTATGTCCGTACCATAAGGTTAACTTTAAAATGAGGTTACATTATTAGTGCTCGTGACTGTATGTTAGTAGAACAAAGCGTAAGCTGTTCTTCGCCTTTCTGTTTGTTTGTCTATCCGTGGTATGCTGTTTGCTGAGTTTAGTGCAATGGCGTGCAAGGAAGTGGGGGATGTAATAAATTCATTAAAATTATTTTATTTTGTATGAGTATTTCAGTTTTATTTGAATAGTAGTCTCAGTAGTCTAGTGGTATAGGTGTCAGTTTACGATTTCGGGGTCTTGGCTTCGATTTTCTGGTCGAGCTAAGTAAAAATGTTTCGGATTTTTTTACCATTACTCGGGTTTGTTATGATCAGCCGCATTTGGATAGTGTGTCGATAAAGCCAGTCTCTAATAGAGACGAGGTAACGATTACTTGATTTTATTAAGATAATGATATATAAACAATACGAGAACAAGATTTATTATCTTTTAAACATATAATGAAACTTCTTTTTGGCTGGAAAACCAAAAAAGATTGTAAATATGTTCACCAGGTTTCCGTCAAATAACATACATTGCTCCAGCAATGGGTAGGCCTCCTCCCAAAGCTTCCCAAACCCTAGGTTTGGAGCCTAATAGCATTGTCACATCACCATCATCACTAATGCGTCTTGTGGTAGCGGTCCTTTGCTGTGGCTTTCAGTGCACAATCTCATAACAGCTTTTAATTACACAACAGTGGACTAGCCCGAACGGAGAGAGGTTAGGGCGATTCAGGGAAAATAAATAATTTTCCTAACTGCTCATCAGTACGTAACTGAGCAAAATTCTGTCTTCCCATACGTTTTCAACTCTCCTTAATCAAAGCCAGTTTTTATGACTGCATCATTTTGTAGGTATTAGTATTGAAAGATAGCTGTATTTATGATAAAAAAACACAAAATAATCTAACAACCTTTACTTGATCCCATGTGACCTGATCCTTTTGGTAAGATTAACGTACCTTAACGAGTGTCAAAATAAAGACCAACGTTAGTATCACAATACTACATTTATAAATACACAAAGAAAAACCTATTCTTGGGTAAAGGTTGAACCCACGGCTCTTGGTTTAACTGGTTTAAGCCATAAGTGGTAGCCATTACTCTACCGGGTCAGTTAAAATGTAAGCCAATTAAGCAATGAGGGAAATAGGTCAGCCAGTTATTATACATAATTCTTAAATTCAAGTTAAAAATATAACTTGCAAGCAATTTACTCGAAAATATCAACAGAGTTCTATTTTTGGCGTGCATGCTATTTTTACCCCATAATTTTAAATCCAGTAAGTAACCAGTTAGTTTTACGAGACACTTTTCGTTAATGCTTCCTTGCGGAAACAACTTCACCCTTCACAGTTAAAAAGAATAAAAGGTTCTGAAGATAAGGTGCAACGATTACATTATGGCATAAGAAAGATTCGCAGCCTAAAGTTTGACGGTACTCATGTGTTTCCTCCTTCCTTTGACATGGATTCCTTCAAAAGGAGCGTGAAGAAACATCTTGCGGGCCAGTATGGCGATGCTAACGGGTAGGATATTTTGATATCAAATCTGTTGTCACCGCGATGTGGGTTCCTCTCTTGCTTACCATCAGGCTGGGAGGAGCCAATCTACTGCGCTACTAAAAAAAAAACTAAATAGGGTAAAAGACTGAATGGCTGGAACGGTTACATTTTTTAACAATTGCGATTTAATGAACTTTTACATTGCTCCATAGAGTGTACATTTATTGAGTGACTCGTATGTGGCGCTACTGAAAAAAATGTCTATTACTGTCTGGGTTTTGGTAGGTGGTTCGTACCCATATATATATATATTTTTTTGGTTACTATTTAAAATCATAAAAATACGAAATTTCGTCTACAATTCACTATGTGGATACCCCTAGGACGATGTCATCATACATTTTACCATTTATGTTTATGATCACATGTAGTGTCAAAATATATTAATTTTCGTAATAATTTTCGATTTTGAATAACATTCGACTTATCATCAGATTTACAAATTACATTCGTGGTGTCTCAACATCGCAATCTCTTAATCTATAATTTAATGTTCGTTAAGTGAAATGAAATGTATGAACGCGACACCGGAACTGGTGGATAAGAGAAGTTGTTTATGATTATTAACAATTTAATGGCGATAAGGGGCCGCATCTTCTTATTTCGACAATTAATTCACTTTGCAATTTCCTGTGCTTCTAAATAGGTACTTATTCAGTTCTGAACTGCATCCGTGGTGTAGTGGTAAGAGTGCTAGGCTCAATAACCCGAAGTACGTAGGATCAAATGCCGCGCAAAACACTTTCACTTTATGAGGAACCCTGCTTGGTTAGGGATTTTTGACGCCGTGAGGCGAGCGTGCTGAACTTTGGCCTGGTGCCATCTGCGAGTTCTTGAGTTCAACTCCCGGTTTGGGCGACATGGAAAAAAAACTTTTTAAGTTGTCTTGGGTCTGAGTGTTGAAATATTGTCGTTATTTTTCTGATTTCTATACAAAAATTTGATTTAAGAGAGGTAGGGCATAGAGGTCAAGTTTTCAAGGTAAGGGTGACAAATCCAGTAACAGATTTATTATGCTGTACTTTTCGCCCTAAAGCTAGGACCTCATTATCACTTAACATCAGGTGGGAGTAGGATGAGGTCAACCTTGAAGTGTTATAAAAGAAACACAATTAACTTATGTAACATAAAATTAACATCATTTTTAGAGTTGTTTTAGTATGTTAATTATTTGTAGTTTCCCTTGTTTATTAAAGAAAAGTAACATTCAGTATTGTAGGTTCCACCTTCAGTATGTAAGCCGCCGTTCGTTCGAAAACCTACCACTTAAGTACAGCAGTACTGGTAAACTGGCGAGCGTATCAAAGGGCATGAAATTGTAAAAACTAACAATTATTATTTTTTAAAAGCTAACAAAATAGAAAATTATTTACTTGGTATTTTTAGACAATACAAAAGAACGGACAAAAAACAATTACAATTCCTGATCAGTATGTACCTCGTTAATGGAAAATATTTATTTATATATATATTTTAATCAACCTTTGTGCATGAGATTTACAACGCACGCACGTAACGTTAAAATTGACTATGAAAAAGCATCCATTTAATTTTTTTTTACTGTTAGGTAATTTTTAATAAATTTTTCTCGTACCACATTTTCGTGCTCGCCACTGCTCCGCCAGTTTACGGTAACGTTCCTGTCTCACGCGACTACAGAACCCGCGTAATTCCCACTTCCGCATGCACTTAATAACTTTCATAATGTGTTCTTTGTGGCAAAACAGAGGTTTCGCGTCCCCGACGACTCCCAACTTACTTTTGAAACTAAACAATTACCTGTGGTTTTTCCTCCTCCTCTCCTTCTTCTGTCAGGGTAATAATATGAGGTCCCCATTGCAATTTAGAATCAAAATGATCCTGAGAAATACTGTGGAACTGATTATTTGGATTTTGTAGACCTTACATTTATTTACAAACTACTAAACAATAAAATAGATTACCACGCTCTATTATCCCTACTAATATTATAAATGCGAAAGTAACTCTGTCTGTCTGTCTGTATGTCTGTCTGTCTGTCTGTTACGCTTTCCTGCTTAAACCTCTCAACCAATTTTGATGAAATTTGGTATAGGTGTACGTTGAATCTTAAGAACGGATATAGGCTACTTTTTATTAGAAAATAAGGGGGGGATGGGGGTAATACCACCTTTGAAAGTTTAAATGGAAAAATGTTTATTTTTGAAGTTAGAGATATGAAATTTGGCACAAATATAGCTCGAAACTTGGATTAAAATATAGACTTTTTGTTTCGAATATTAGGGGAGAAAGGGGTAAAACCGACCATGAAAGGATGTAATCCAAGCGAACGAAGTCGCGGGCACAGTTAGTGTAAAATAAACCTAAGAGTGCCATATCGCATTCCACGACTCATAACACCCCTTTGCCCCCCCTTCGCCGTACTGCTTTTGGTCGCAACTTGGCCAAACCTAGATTCTGTAGACTAGTTAATAAAAATAGTAGTAAAATATATATTTTCAACGACAGCTTTTGGAGTACCAAACGAGCATTTTATCCGGCCAAATAGGAACCTATATTTGTGGTACCTATCTACAGCCTAGATTAAGTTAATTAGTGTATAAGTAGTATTTATTTATGTCCCTTTTTGTCATGTGGTGTCAAACAGTAATTGCTTTTTATATTTAACTTTTAAGTTAGTTTTATAGCATGTTATAACTAAATTATGTAACATTATAAAAACTGTTGGTCGACCATTCTGAATAAATAAATAAATAAATAAATATTGGACAACATCACATACATTGCTCTGATTCTGTGGTAAGTAGCTTAAGCACTTGTGTTACAGAAATCAGAACCAACGACGGTACCACAACACCCAGACCCAAGACAATATGGAAAAGTTCGTTTCCCATATTGACCCGACCGGGGATCGAACCCGGAACCTCAGAGATGGCGCTCGCCAAAGTCAGGCCCGCTCACGTTTCGGCTACGGAGGTCGTAAATAAATAAATAGGTAAATAAATTTCAATAAGTTTACCATTCATGGACAATTTTGTGTTCGTTTTTAACCGACTTCAAAAAAAAGGAGGAGGTTCTCAATTCGACCGTATATATTATTTTTTTTATAACACATTTTGGTTTCTTAGTATTTAGCAAAAGATTATTAGTTATGAACCAACGTTGCACTTGCGAGAGGGAATTATCTAAATCTTCAAATGATTATTTACATATATCAACTTTGAATATCAGAGAAGTATCGTCAGCATATAAAACTATACTAAGTAAATCATTCGCAAAGTATGGTAGACCTTCAATATTAATAAGGAATAAACAGATTTATTAATAAAATAGCAAATAAATAAATATTGGACAAAATCACATAAATTGCTCTGATTTTGTAGTAAGTATCTGTGTGTTACAAAAATAAATAAAAAAACAAAAATAAAAAAGTTTGTTTTCGATTGGCTCGACTGGGGATCGAACCCAGGACCTCAGAGATGGTGCAACGCTATAGTGCAGCCCAAATGGAGATTGGAGGCCGTCAAGCAAATAAATCCTGTTTGAAACCACCCAATATATTTTATTTTCCACAGGATGTAATCTTTCCACACAAACTTAAGAGCCAGATAAATCTCTCTCCAACACAAGGTCTGCATCTTTATGTCCGTTATCACTTTCAAAATCAATAGCAACATTAGTAGGAATTATTTATTTTTCAGTCATCTATACTATCGACTTTTTATAACCCTTGTGTGTTTCACATAAGAGCTAATATTGACTTGCGAGTTTACCTTGACGAGCTGTCGACTGTACATAAATCACGGCAACGTTTCTAAGTAATTTCCCCAGTTCTGGGTAAGTTTATTTCAGTCACTTACAGAGAGTTCTTAGAAAGGAAAAATAAATGAAATAACGCTGGAGCATTTAGAATGGAACAAAAGATGATGAAGTTGGGGCTCCTTTTTTCGGAAAAATAATCAAAGATTAGCATATTGGTGAAGAGTTGAACGCATCTCACACTTAAAAATATTACCTACGTTTTTTATCGCCAATTAGGTGGGTAAACTGTGCTGTATTAAACTATCCTCCGACTTTTTTGTGTAAATTAAATTTTCAAGAAAAAAAACATAATTTCCATGAATTTCTGTAAGGAAAAAATACATAAAAATCGGTTTATATAGGTATGACTAGCGGTCCCGGCGAACTTCGTTTCGCGCGAAAGAGAATTTATCCCGCTTTTCTGTTGACATTTTTCAAATTTTACCAAGGATCCCTAATTTTGTAGCCTATGCCAAATTGGAAGAATGTAGCATTCTATTGGTGAAAGAATTTTTTAAATCGGCCTAGTACTTTTTGAGCCTATTCATTACAAACATACAAACATAGGTACAAATCTTTCCTCTTTATAATATTAGTATAGACAAAGTTATCCGCAAACACACACTAAATTTGAATTTTAATCAGTGAACATTTCAACTCTCTAGCTATAAAGGTTTTTGAGAGGCAGCCTGGTGTCAGACGGCCGGACAGCCAGACCGCAAAATCTTAGTAATGGGGTCACATTTTTTTCCTTTGGGTAAGGAACCCTAAAAAAGCCCCCTGATTGGAACTCATTGCCTTTACGGTTAAAATCGGTTCAGCTATAACCAACCCTCACTGCAAAGTTTGGGAACCTCTTTAGCCTGTTGACATGTGCCTTCGGCTGTACATCAATATAGATCTTCAGTTTATATGTATATCTACGGTATTTTTTCCAGTGATTGTGCTTTTGTTGAGCCCCAACTTCACCGCATCTCTATTAAAAAGAAAAGTTTTTCTCAGTTTTGTTATAAAGAAATTTTCTAAGTAATATTTTCTTATTTATGAAACACAAAGCTTCGCTGCTGACTACGCCCGGGCAAATACGGCTTTTAGGCCGTCCTAAGGGATTTGTTAAAGTTCCTGCGATACACAAAATAGGCCAAGTATGTACGTTTATGAAATTGCGTTATATAATTTGGGCACCTAATGCTCAAAGTATAGTCTGAACAAATTTTATACAAGTAGGTACATACCTACATTTTAGTAGATACTAACATGTTTAAAGGATTTGTAGTAGTAATTTATTTGTTAAATCCGTTCGTCTATCCGGTCTGAATTAGAAAACTTAGTACAAACAAGCAGGATCTCGTACCCGTTCGCTCCGCTAGTTTTGCCCCTCAAATTTCAATTGAGCAACTCAACTTAACTCAAATATTTCTTTATTCAAGTAGGTTACATATAACACTTTTGAATCGTCATTGCATACAATGCAAAGTGATTCTACTTCCGATTCGGAACCTATATCTACCGAGAAGACACCGGTAAGAAACTCATCAGATCAGTTACAGTATCAGTATCTAACTTATTGCTATGTGTAGCTCACTTTGGACCAAGTCATATACTTTGGACCAAGTCATATAGCCTGTTCGCCCCTTGAAATATTAAATGATTCTGTTCACCCCTTATTGATCAATGAAAAAATGTAGTTTGATTGATTGATTGACGCACCACACCCAGCCGGGACGTAATGCCTGATACGGTAGAACCGGCACACCAGGGGGCACAATTTTTTTGTAAGGATATTAAATGGTTCTGTTCACATTTGATTTGGTTTCATTGATCAATGAAGAAACGTAGTTATAAAGAAATAAAATAAACGTAGTAAAAAAAAATTAAATCAATATAAATGAAAAGGAAAATGTTAGTTTAAAAGTTAGAGATATGAAATTTGGCACAAATATAGCTAGAAACTTGGACTAAAATATGGATATTTTTTTTTTCAAATATTTTGGGAGGTAGCGGTACAACTGAATATTTAAGTATGTAGTCCACGCCAAGGAATTTGTAAGCACAGCAAGTTTTAATAGATAAAAATGAATTCCTATTTCCCTTTGTCATGCCATTATGCGTCAACAACTGGACAAATACACTTTTTTTTTATTTTGTCAAGCTCAAAACTTTCATGCTGGAAAATAGTCCATTCTCAATTCCGGAACTGTTTAAAAAGTAAAATGACATTCATTTGTATTGTTTGTTTAAATTTGTATTCAGTCCCATCGTTATTTATTTTACTATCAGGAATTAAATATTATGAATTTATAATGATTCCTAATTATCATATTTATTATGTTTGAATTATTGTATTACTTGACAATTTATCTCTTGTAGCTTCTATTTGTGTTATCTGTAAGGTAACCTAATTTCAGGCACAATGTATGTCGTTTATGAATAAATGAATATGAATAAAGAAGAAATATAATTAAGTAGGTAGTCGTTAAGACAGGGCCACGTCTGTTGGGTCAGCTAGTTAAAAATAAAATCAGCTATTGTCCTGATTTACGCATTAGTTTCGTTAACACCTGTCCCGCGTATCGGCCGATCTAGTTCCCGTTGCTGCCGTCAGGGGCGCCCTTGTAGCCGCGGTCGCGTGGTCCTCGACCGTGTGTCATGGCCCTTAATGGCCCTTCCATATTCATGCCTCAATAAAGTAACTTGACAATGTTATTTACGGTTAGTGAGGAGCAGCGGTGCGTTGGTGGCCGAAACTGGTTTTTTTATGTTTTTTATATAATTTAACATTATGTCGATGTTACAGTTCTAAATACAAACAAAGTAATAAGTCCCCCGCGTCACCAAATACAGGCTAACGCAGGCAATACACTTTGTACTTTGTATCTTATGTCGTGAGCATAAGTACTGCAAGTGTTTACTTTGACTATACATATATAAGTGTCTATATATATATATTCACAGGCATTGCAAGAAAGGTCTAAAGTGTTATATAGTCTAAATTTATTTAAAGCTGAAAGAAGGCTTGAAGCCTTATTTGGCCGGTGCTGTTTTTTAACTTTTCATTGCATTGTCCTGCGCGATTTAGCTAATAAATCAAAATATAGATCTGTTAAAAAAAAATTATAGATCGTATAAAAAAAAATACTTTGACAGAGGTATGCCAATTTGTCCCCGAGTATAAGTTACTTTACTAAAATAAGGTAAATATCGGTTTAACTTTGTTAAAATACGTCAAAAATGTCAAAAGAAAAAATATAATATCAGATGAACTCATGCTGTTATAGTCGTAGAAATGTATAATATTTTTTTTTGCTATATTCATTATTTATTGGGCCACAATAGTCAAACCACTGTATTTTTCACAGTTAATATTTATATTCCGACTATGCTATGACCGTATAATATTTTTAAAGCCTTTACATTAACAAAAGTCGCAATTCCTGATTCAAGTTAAAAAATCGTTAAAAATTGTGTACAACATTGTTGCTGTACTTGAACAACACTAGCTGACCCAATTTAATTTTTAATGTGCACCCTATCAGCCTATAAATAAAGTGCATAATTAGAGTCCACGTGACCATTCGAATTGATGCCAGTGTTTTAACCGCAGATTAAAAACTGTGTTAATGACTTATAATTTAGCCGTTAGTCTTGTCTTGCGTTTCGTTTTATTGTAAACGGAAGTTAAATGTAAAGTAGTGACAAAAAATAAAAAAAATTATGTTAATCTTTCTTATGGTAATTTTTAAATCGGACAGTAATGACGTCAGAGTTAGAGTTAAGTATAATTTTAGACCGAATTCAAGATTAATGTATGTTTCTTCCTTCCAATCACTTTAGTATATTTAAAGCAACTCAATGGTTTTTTATTGCCTGAAGAACAATTACTCTTGCGTCAAAAGTTACGACAAATCACTAATGTTATGTGTTTGTTTTTTTGTGTGAAAAACATTTAAAGAAAAACCCCAAGTGGCTATTCAAAATACTGTTTGTTTTCCCTCTTTCAATAACATTTCCTAAATACCAGTAGGTACCTGTATTTACCCGCCTCTATTGACAGATGCCATTCAAAATGGCGTCTTAATCAAGCCGAACATTTACACGAGACTTCGAGTGTATTTCAATTATTAATTTTAATTAACGAGCTAACGAGAGCTGTTGAGGGTTACTGCTATTGTTGTAATTAAACGCCAAATTTCATTAACAGGGCCCATTAAACACGGATGGAGCTGATATTTGACAAGAAGTATTATATAAAGTCTCAATTAAGAAATATTGGTATTTAAATAGACTTGAATTGATAGGTAAAAATACATTACTTGTAACAACTTGAATAGTGCAATAAGAAATTTGCGCAAAAATTGTTTTTTTTTTGAGAAACCGCTTAGCTCCAAGCGGTTTCTTTCTCTCCAAAAAGAAAACAAATTTTTGCGCAAATTTCTTATTGCACTTTTTATGCCCATTAATAATTATCTCGCTTCCTTCTGTGGATAACAGACAAATACAATAAAAGCTAAGCGTGAAAGGGCCTGGGTTTGGTTCTTGGTCAAGTCAATTTGAGCTTGGTTGTTGGCTGATGATTCTGGGTTGACGCCCACAGAAAATACTAATAGTGTGAGTGCGAGAGGACATTATTCTTTTAGACCAGTTGGTTGGTGTAATACAAATGCCCCATCACAAGTTTGGCGGGCACATACGTCATGCTTGTGAACAAGTGCCACTTTTAATAACTGGTCTGGTCGTAACCCTCAAAAATTAATACTTCATATTTCTTTACTGATGAAAACAAAACTACATGCCTTGGTCTAAAGTGATCTTCTCATAGCAATAAGTTAGATACTGATACTTTAACAAATCTACTGAGTTTCTTACTTTGCACCGTATTCAATGACGATTTAAAAGTGTTAGATGAACCAAATATTAGATTTGGTTAGAATTTTTGTCCTGATTTGAACACACAACCTTTTGTTCACAGCAAAAATAACATTAGTCTTATAGTAAACGTGGCGGTAGACACAGGAGCCACTCAGCAGATCCACTGCTGAGACCGAAGATACCAGGCGTGGGGAAAGCCTAGCGTCCGTTACCTCGGTCCCGAGAGTTGGTCGCGCCTGGAGCGTGCCAGGCCACCTGACACGTTTCCAGGCGCGACGAGGTAGCCTGCTTAGCGGCAAGTGCGGTGGGGGAGCCTGCGTAGAATCCGCAAGGGTTTTCCTTCCTCTCCCACAACTGCACAGCGTTGGTCACCAAGGGGGATTTAGTCGGTGCAAGCCTGACACACCAGTCTCTGTTCCCCGCAAAGAGTGACGGTGCAGCAAGCATTTGTCCCTCAAAAAGTCTTAGAATAAACTAAACAAAGTCACACCTCAATACTAAAACGGTTGTCACTGAAGGTCGATCTCGTTACCGGAGCTCCGGGACGGGACGTAATTGCGTTCCGGAGTTTTCCGGTACCTCCTGCAACTATGGACCATCACGGAATCTAGTTATGAAACGTTGGGGTGGGTGCGTAGTAGGGTGACCGTGATGCTGATTGTACGAAAGAAGATACTAAATAGTACGTAGTAGAAAATATATACCTACTTAATAAGTAGGTACATTTAAGTCTTATATAAAAGTATCTCTCTAAAAGTAGTCGTTTAAGTTTTTAAACAAAAGTATGAATAAAAATATGTCTGATGAAATTCTATTCTCAGTTCTTTCTGCGTTGATTCTGTTAAGAAGCAATACTGCATCAAAACTACAAGTAAGCCTTTTAATCAAACACTACCGGCCTTCTCCCGTTTTTTAACACATTTCCTATTAACTCTTCGCTCCTATTGATCGCAGCGTTATGTAATACTAGCTATGCCCGCGACTTCTTTCGCGTAGACTGCATGTTTTCAAAACAAAAAACGGCCTACCTATGTCTGTATATACCTATGAACTATCCAAAACAAATATTTTTTAAAAAAAATCAGTTGTTCTTAAGATTAGCATTAACAAAGAAACAAACTCTTAACCTGTATAATATTAGAATTATGACGGTTAGAATGAGGCTTGAGCTTTACGTACTGTTGGCAGTACCATTTCTTCTTTTCTCTAGTTTGTGCCCCGGTTCTGCATCCATTTTCTGGAGTTCTACTACGACTGTGATCCTTTTTTGATGAGACTGATTCTCATATAAATCAGGCATTTATATGAGAATCAGGCATCAAAAAAGGATCACAATTAACATCTGACTTCAGCAATTGACCCCTGTTTCTAATGTAGCACCCCCAGGAGCTCCGGAAACCTTACTCACACGCAGGAACACAACAACACCGAAGTGATTGTTATTTGACTGCAGTCTTCTGTAAGGTGGCGGGCAGCCAGCAGTCTTATATTATTCACTATAGTGAAGGCTCAACTTGTCCTGACAATCCTCAGAGTCATGGTCGTCACACAAGTGGTAACCTAATAGTTGACAATACGCCTAGTTGGTGATATTTTGCTCTGCACCTAAACCGTTTAGGGGTTAACGAAGTTTCCTCCGGTCAGAAATATACAAACTTTTAGAGTGCACCGCACCCCGGACAGATCTCGTTATATGAATAAACTAAATTATCGCGCATTTCTAAAAGTTTGACTTAGTGAAAAGGTTCAGACTTTACAGTATTTTTACAAATTATATAATAATGAATCGCAAAATGTGTTGGTAAGTGTATAAGTCGACAACGCATGGACCAATTTTGACAATTCTTTTTTTTTAATGATCGTTGAAGTCGAAGGATTTTGATGGAGAAAAACTCGAATAATTGCAAAGAAAAAAAAGACAGCTCTTTTCTTTCCCAGTACAAACGCTTTAGAGTCAAGCCACATTCCAAATATTTTTGACAGGACGAAGTCTGTCGGGTCCGCTAGTTACAAATAAAAGCAGACTCCATGGAGAGTTATCGGAGTCTTTCTCAATCTGAATGTGAAATCAGCTTTTTAAATACAAGTATTAAACAAGATCATGAAAATATTTATCTTAAAAAAGGTTAAGAATGGTGAATTTTTACCAACCTTTTTCACGAATCGTTGCGTAAATCCGTTTATACAAAGACAAGATAGAGTATAAATTCGAGCGAAGACAGTAAAAAGAAAACTAAATATAATAATTAAAATGCTTTCTTACGCTAAATGAAATCTAAGCAGTGTTTTGATATTATATAAAAGAATAACACAATTATGTGTCATATTTTTTGTTATATTTTAAGTAATGCATGTTTAAAATTACAGGCCTAAAATTATTGTGGACCAATTTTTTTTTTAAATTTTATATTTACTTTGCACATCCCCCCTTACACGTTATCTAAAATATTTTTTTTCTTTAATCGACAACAGTTGGGTTCCACCAGAATGCCAGCGCTGCTGCGGTGTTAAAAATGCCGCAGCGGGATTTGCTGAGGTGGAATCCCAAATTGGCCTCACAAGGTACCTTGTATTTTATGTCCACAGTATTACGTTGGTACTTGTACGATCGTCAATGAACGTATTTTATATCTTTCATATGTACTTTTTTCTTTCATTTAATCGAACCTTTGGTAGAACAAGGCTACAATTGTCGACTGCTTCAATAACAAAATTAATAAAAAAAAACTGAAAGTTCTTAATTTTTGTAGAGCACATGTCTAAAGAATATAATTTATGTCTTGCAAAGGAGGACAACTTTAGAGTAATGCAGAGCTAGACCACATTACATGCAAAAAATATCGTAAAATGGCTCTCTTGTAAAATTGCAAAAACTGCAATTGCACCCTTGTTTATTACCAAGAGGGCGATTAATTTATAAACCTACTAGCTGTGCCCGCGACTTCGTTCGCGTGGACTACATCCTTTCATGGTCGGTTTTACCCCTTTTTCCCCTAATATTCGAAACAAAAAGTAGTCTATATTTTAATCCAAGTTTCGAGCTATATTTGTGCCAAATTTCATATCTCTAACTTCAAAAATAAACATTTTTCCATTTAAACTTTCAAAGGTGGTATTGCCCCCATCCCTCCCTTATTTTCTAATAAAAAGTAGCCTATGTCCGTCTTAAAGATTCAACGTATATTTATACCAAATTTCATCAAAATCGGTTGAGAGGTTTAAGCAGAAAAGCGTAACAGACAGACAGACAGACAGAGTTACTTTCGCATTTATAATATTAGTAGGGATATTCTTTAATAGGCTTATGGAATCAGTATTTACGTATCGTAACATCGCCGCCATTGCTTGCTCCAAGTCGTAATGTCGCAATTTCTCAATACGCGCAGCTCCGCAGCCAACTTCCACGCCCGCCCACTTTAATTACAAACTCATAATGTAAAAATCATTTTCCTATGCGTGATTAGACTATCGTGACTATACGCAGTTCTGCCACTCGTCAAATTATATCCAACTACGGTCAAAACATCAAAAACAACTCTATTAAACTCACATAAAGTTCGTTTTTGTTGAATTTTAATCAAAAATAAAGGATAGCTCAGATCTGTTTATTAATCAAGGCTTATTTTAGGTTAATTTGGAAATGGCTGGGTTTCGGATTATGGCGGGTTTTATGGAAGTTTTGAAGGCTCGCTGAGTCCTTGGGGTGAGGCAATTTTCGTGAGGGATCATTTTAATGAGGGTATTCAATTTTAACATCAACTGCCTTAATTGGCAGTTTTCATTTGTGATTCGAGTTATTATGTGATGTTTGTTTTTTAATTTTTTAATTCTTCGTTATATATTGTTTGATGTAATTACCCAAATAACTAGCTTTTATCATTCACTGTCATTTAAAGGAGGTAATGTGTAAGTAGTACATAATTTTGTTTGTTATTTTAATAAAGTGAGTGGATTTTACGAGTTTTTTTTTATATCACTTCAAGTTTAACCTCATCCCACCTGATGTTAAGTGGTAATGAGGTCCTAGCTTAAGGGTGACAAGTACAGCATAATAAATCTGTTACTGGACTTGTCGCCCTTACCTTGAAGGCTTGACCCCTGCTACTAACGTAGCACCCCCAGGAGCTCTGGAAACCTTACTCACACGCAGGAACACAACAACACAGAAGTGATTGTTATTTGGCTGCGGTCTTCTGTAAGGTGGAGGTATTTCACCAGTCAGGTTGCCCCAGTTTGAGCGATAAATCGCTATGCTATGCATATACATATTTTAAAGGAGGTATATGCATAATATTTATATATATATGCTAAATATATATGCATATATATTTATATGTATATGCTAAATATAGACTTCTAATATCTTTTGAATAGCAAAATAATCACGTTTGCTGTATGGTAGCCCCCTTCAATAATAATTTTATTATGTTTTTAGTATTTGTTGTTAAAGCCGCAACGAAAATACATAATCAGTGAAAATTTCAACTCTTTAGCAATCACGCTTCTTGAGATACAGCCTGGTGACAGACAGATGGACGGACGGACGGTCAGACCGACAGACAGACACCAAATTCTTAGTGATATTTTCCCGTCTTTACCCTTTGTGTACGGAACCCTAAAAATGTGAAATAAAAGTTGGTATCAGAGATGTTCCTAAAATTACTCACTACATAAGTGGATTTAACATACTACCTTAATAAGTTAGGTGAATTCTTAGAATGTTAAATGATAAATGATAAAATATTTGTAGATTTTACAATTTTTGTTTATAAATATATTTCATCTGTAGATACTGGGGTTAAAAGTAACTTTAAACTCACATAACACACAAGAATATTCTATAACATAAAGCCATATTGTTTTCTGATAATACTAACAATCTAACAGATCCTGCAAACACGCTACATTGTTCTAATGACTAACACAATAGCACAAACTTGGACATCGTAAATCTACCAAAGTATTGTTAACAAAAACAAAGAGCATTCTCTCCCACTCACACACATAGCAAACACCTCTACCCGTCCTTGTCTCGCGTTAATTGAAATAATAAATTATAGTTCACTTGTAAGTTATGACTTTCTTAGAGAAATAAATTTATTCCAAGTTGTTTTTTTGGAGAATAAGTTATGAAAGAGAGATATAAATCAGGGCGTTGAAAGGGTTAACGAAATGTTTTTTTAATTAATGGAGGTTAGTATTTGTCCCTGGCTTTCTTCGGATGCCTCTTAAAAGAGGCTTGCGTGATATTATTATTATTATTTTTTTGAGGGGGGGAGAATGCATTTGCGCACCGTACCGCTGTCGTGGGGACGACAGCGGCGTGTGTGGGACTCCCCCGCCCAGAAGGGGCAGGGACTACCTGAACTAAAAACCCCTCCCACGCTCTCATCGCCTTTTGGTTGGCGCCATGGGAAAAAAGGAGGTAACCACAACAGCCACGGTGCCAAGCGGAATGGTCTTTTAGACCCCAACTCGCCCCCCTGGATCAAGGGAGCCGGCGGGAACGACCGAGCGTGCTAAGCCGTTCCCGCCCTGGTGCGAAGGACCGTGCAAGGCCGTCCGGGGTGTCCCCACACCCGCGGCCGACTTATAAATTAGTAATTATTGAATTTTATTTTCGTTGCCATGCTTTCTAAAAAATGTATACCCATTTTGTGAAGAGGGATCAAACATAAATACTCCTAATGATGCCTTTCATCTTAGTTAAGGCTCTGGAAGATTATCATCGTTTCCATGAAGAACGTTTCATTTTGATCCATTAAATTACTTTTTTTTATTATAGACTTCAAGATTGACCTCATTCCACCTGATGTTAAGTGGTAATGATGTCCTAGCTTAAAGGAGAAAAGTAAAACATAATAAGGCTGTTACTGGACTTGTCGCCTTTAACTTGAAGGCTTGACCCCTGCTACTATTGTAGCATCCCCCAGGAGCTCTGGAAACCTTATTCACACGCAGGAACACAACAACACCGAACTGATTGTTATTTCACTGCAGTCTTTTGTAAGATCAGGCTGTTCCAGTTTGGGCGATAAATCGCTATGCCCTACCTCTCTCAAAAACAGTTGTAAATACGCTACGGGACCCATAAATGCAGGGTGTGCTGGTATTATGTGAAGCGTCTCAGTACGGAAGCAAGTTATCGCTCAGAACCTCTCGTTCATCGAGTGATAGCCATCGAGGAAGCGGAGATAGCGTTTCCAATGTACAGTCAACAGCTCGTCATGGTAACATGCAATTCGAAATTAGTTCTTATGTGCAGGGGCATAAGGGCGGTGCAGAGTTCAGAGTGTATTGTTTGGCTTGCTTTTGGTCGTACACAATGGCAAAGAACTGTAGCACAACACTTTGATGGTTCCCTTCCAGTGTATGTTGGATGATTGGTATTGGGTATAGAGTGGTTCGAATCCCACATCAAGGTCAAAGTCAATATTTTTTATTCATGTAGATTACATTTATAATACTTATGAATCGTCTCTATACAATGCAATTGAAGCTACCTCCGGTTCGAAACCTATATCTACCGAGAAGATACCGGCAAGAAACTCAGTAGTTTTTTTACAAATAAAAAACTAATTTTGCACCAAGACATACAGTTAGTTTGTCAGTTGTAAAAAAAATCGTCGCAAGGGGAGTAGACATTTTTTTGTTTCTTTTTAATATTTAAAGGTCGCTAGTGCGGCGTAATACGCTATAAAAATTATGAAATATAGCTGTGCCCGCGACTTCGTTCGCGTGGACTACACATATACATCTTTTCATGGTCGGTTTTACCACAACACCCAGACACATGGTAATGTAAAAAAAAAACTTTTTCCACATTAACCTTACTGGGAATCGTAGCCGGGACCTAGACCAAAGCTCGAGTTGCTCGCCACTCAGCTACGGACGTGGTAATGTTCCATAAAAGACGTTGTTCATTGTTTAACAGAGGAGGTAGTTCTCAATTCGATATATATTTTTATGATGAATATCTATCTCGTGCCGTGTCTGCAATGGGAACGTGCACCGGCCACGGAGATACACTCGGCTGGCCACTTTCGTAGCTACCTTTGTGCCGGCCAACCGGACTGGCAAACCAGATTTATCGCCACATGCTAATCGTTCGAATTATTTACCGCACCGGTATCGGATAGTATAATCGAGCCATTGGAGCATTTGACCGTACGAATACTTTAAGCATGAAATCTTAGATTCCAAACTACGCGTTAGAAGAAAAAATAAAAAAATGTTTTTGAGGACTGCTCTACTCCAGCTTACCTTTTACTTAATTGTTTCATCACTCTTCAAAACAACTATAAGATTTGGTCCAATGTGGTCTATAAGTTATTTAGATACTGCCATGGACTCAGGACTAGTCTGCTTCAGCTTACTTATCAATAATAAACAATTAATGTATCTTCTCTCATAAACAAAATATTTAACTTGATCCAGGATGATCTACACATAACAGTAAGTTACATACAACCATTTAAGCTAATCTACCGAGTTTCGTACCGGTGTCTTCTCGGTAAATATACAGTCCTAGCAAGCGCCACGCAAGTAAATTTTATCGCGCTCTTAAGAAATGTCAAAATAAATGCGTCAACTGCTGATTGGCTGAAAATACGAGGACGGTGTACTATCACTCAATCAACGGTAAGGAAACTTTTGCCGCCTCTTTTTTTTCTATATTGCACTTCAAGATTGACCTCACCCCACCTGATGTAAAGTGGTAATGAGGTCCTAGTTTAAAGGTGACAAGTACAGCATAATAAATCTGTTACTGGACTTGTCGCCTATACCTTGAAGGCTTGACCCCTGCTACTAATGTAGCACCCCCCAGGAGCTCTGGTAACCTTACTCACACGCAGGAACACAACAACACAGAAGTGATTGTTATTTGGCTGCGGTCTTCTGTAAGGTGGAGGTATTTCACCAGACGGGCTGCTCCAGTTCGAGCGATAAATCGCTTTGCCCTACCTCTCTTAAATCTTTATTTATTTATTATTTATACTTTATTATTTTCTTCTTAGTGTGAAAAGCCAATTTGACAGCTGTCAAACTGTTTTTTTTTTTTTTAAGTTTGACAACCAATAAAACGTGATTGTTATTTGCAGTTTTGCGCATGCTAGGCCTACTAGGTTCCGAACCTGCAATAGAATCACTTTAAATTGTAATCATCATTGATTCAAAAGTGATAAATGTAGCCTACTTAAATAAAAATATATTTGACTTTGACTTCACATTCAATGCAATACATTTTATTCCAATATTCTAGACACAAAGATATTCGAGTAGGTAGGTATTCGAATCTATTCGAAATAACTCACGCGATCTCTCGAGTTACGAGTCGTTGTGTTCGGCTGGGCGAGTCGATTGAATGTGTCCCACTCGTATTTCAGAATCGGGTATATTGGTTAATATTCTACGTGGGTTCCAATTTCTAGACGATGTATTTTCAATGAAGTTACGGCATTGATAGAGCGAGAATAATCTTATTCATGTACGCTTTGGAAAGGCACTTATGAATTCTAATGCGGTATAAATAACACATTTTATTCGTTTTATGAAAAGCGTTCGTTTTGAATATTTATTTCAGAAGCGTGAATTTATCACAGAATTCTCCAGTATATGTCTAAGAGGTATTTACTATCTAAAGAAATAATTCAGGCGAGACGTCTGATTATATTTAAAATTATAATTGCTTAAATACCTAGGTATATACATTTCCTGGTACGCTACTTAAAAAGTAAGCAGGTATGTAACCTAATTGGCTAACATCTTTGATTTGAAGTTTTAAGTATTTGTGCCTTATAAAATTTGGAACAAGTATTTAAAAATTTTTGCACAGCCATTTCTTTTATTTAGTACCGTAACGTATAATTAGTAGCACCGTAGCTCTCAAATGGACCTATTTCAACACATTTGTTTTTATTTGATAGCCGAAAACTGATAGTTCTTAGCTATATTTGTTTTAAATCGGGCTACGAGTGTACGAGTTTGATTAGGTACTCAATTAAGCGCCTCACACGTGAATTTGTCTTCAGGGGCTTTTATATTTTGATTTATTACAAGTAATTTGGTTAACTTCCTAATATTCAAGTACAGTCGCCGTCAGATATATCGGAGCAGACAAAGTGACCAAATACTTCTGAACAGTTTAAAATGTCAATAAGTTCCATACACTACAAGTTACCATTAATATCTTAACATTCACTTTTCATTAATATTTGAGAAGATGCTAGTCAATAACTTCTATATGTCGCAGGCAATTTGAGTAAATCCGCCGTTTACAAATGGCGTCGTCTGTTTAAAAACGCTCGCTGTTATGTAATATGCCGAATGCAAAATCAGGCAAAATGACAAGAATTGGTTGTAGTTTTGGGGTGACCATGAATAAAACACTGTTTGGACAAATTAAGTTTTCTTTTGATACTTCATTAAAATATCCAAGTAACAAAAATGACTTTTATTCAACATAAATTACTTAACCTATGGTTAATTGAAGTAATTAACGATTCCATTGGTTAGGTTAGGTTAGGTTAGTGACTAAAGTGAAGCGCAAGCCGAGCGAGCGTAGCGAGCGTGCCGCGGCAGCGGCCGGCGAAGCGCCAGGTCTAGCTCATTTGTAATAATATTATATTCAGTAAAAAATAAAACAGTAGGAGAGTCATTTACCTACTAGGGATTTAATATAATACATATTTGAAACATTCCACATTTTTTAACATTATTAAACTGACAGTTCGTTAGTTTTATAAATTTGAATAATACTGTCCTTTGCATATCAAATGTTATAGTCACCCTAGCTTTGTCAAGCTATACTTCAATTTGCCGCGGCATTATACATAATGACATTTTGTCTTCGGCATTTTACAAACCAACATTCGTTTTTAAACTGACGACGCCGTATGTAAACGGCGGATTTATTCAAAATGCCTGCGACATATACATACAACTAACCAATTATATCTGAACACTCATCTACACAAGTAGCTAAATGAAACACATGACGTGCGTGACACATATTGACGTAACAGATGTTATTGGCATCTGCTCAGATATTATTGAAGTAATGAATGTTCAGATATTAGGTAATGGTAACTTGTGGTGTATGAAACTTTTTGACATTTTCAACTGTTCAGAAAAATTTGGTCACTTTGTCTGCTCCGATATATATGACGGCGACTGCACCTTTAATGTTTCAATAAACTTATCAGATCAGCAACATATAACTTGCCCTGGAACCGATCCGCGGAACCCATAACGTGAAACGTTATCGTGAGGTTATAACGATTCTTAAGCGGCGATCGTTAAATCGAACGACGATAGAGATGGGACAGTAGGTTGCCTGAATTAACGGAATTTCACGAATCATTTGATTCTAGGTTAAAAGCGTGACTGCGTTCACGTAATTTTGGAATACCGGTAAATTTGTGTTAAAGCATCTAATCCAAAACTCTAATTTGTTTTCTCATTCATTCTTATGGTTGAAAGAATTCCAGACTATTTCCGTTTTTAAGCTTATTTGCTTTAAGTAAACAAGAATACAAATCCTTCATATTTACAGTATAGATAGAGTCAAAAATTAAATGCTAAAATGGTTACCGGAAAAATAATTTAAAATGTTTTTTGTCAAAATGGTTTTACACGGGACATCTTTTTATAAATCTTAGAATAATTTCTAAAAGAGACAATTTCAGAACACATTGTTTGCTAATGTTTAGTAATTAGTTTCTTTAAGCTTGCATACGTACATCTATGCATTTGTAAAACTTTAAAGTTATAGATCATTTTTAAAAATTTTATTTAAAACAACGAAAAATAAAGAGTTAATACCTATTGCACAGAACTCTGTAAAATCTTTTCAGTGACGCCTAACCCTTTCGCATCACTACGTATTATAAGCGTGAAGATTATTAGTGCTTGAACTGTTTATTACTTCGATATCTTTATGACCAATTGGGGGGAAGAGGCGTTACCTAACCAGGAGCGGATGCAGCCCCCAAGGGTCGGTCGCACCAACTTAACTGTAACGGTAACGAACGTTTTATTAGTTGTCAATTAAAAAATAATATAACAGTTGGACAGCTGTCAAATCGACTTTCCACACTAAGAAGAAAATAATAAAGTATAAATAATAAATAAATAAAGATTTAAGAGAGGTAGGGCATAGCGGTTTATCGCTCGAACTGGAACAGCCCGACTGGTGAAATACCGCAATCATACAGAAGACCGCAGCCAAATAACAATCACTTCTGTGTTGTTGTGTTCCTGCGTGTGAGTAAGGTTTCCAGAGCTCCTGGGGGTGCTACATAAGTAGCAGGGGTCAAGCCTTCAAGGTAAGGGCGACAAGACAGATTTATTATGCTGTACTTGTCACCCTCAAGCTAGGACCTCATTACCACTTAACACCAGGTGGGATGAGGTCAATCTTGAAGTGCAATATATACTAAAAAACGATTCTTTGAAGTAATTTTACTGCAAGATGGTTAAGAAAAAAACTTGTCGCGATAGTACGAGTAGGTAGATTCATTGCTTAAAATATTGCATATTATATTACATTCGTAGTATGCCCTCCTCATTTACTATGTTATATACCTAAGCTCGATTCCAATATTTTACGATTCGTAATGTGTCAAATTTTTCTCCAACTGACTACGTGTCTAGAACGGCTTTAGCTTCCGCCTCGTATAATTAATTACTATCCGTAACTAAAACGGATCATTTTTTAAATATAAGAACCATTAGTTTAATGTTGTACGAAATCTATAGATATTTTTAGTTCTGTATAATAATTTATTACTCAATAAAAATAATAAAAAACGGATGCACAATAATGTATGTAGTCACGAAAATTAAAAAGATTAACATTATTTCAATTCCTCCAAAAACATTCAACAGTTAAAAAAAAGTAAATAAGCGCTTACAAAAAATACCTTTTGCGGCGAAAGTTACATAATTTAATTTATCAGTAAGTCAGTCTGTACGTCCTCCTAAACGGTTCGCAGATAAGCTTAAGTGATGTTATACTGTGTGGTTATTAAAATTAATAGCGCGAGAAAAGTAGCTTAAGACGATATTAAGTAGACGTTTAGCCTTATTATTATCGTTAAATGTGTCATCATCATCAAGAAAATGGGGTGGAAAAACATTAATGGCTGTTATGGGGGTTTGAAGGTCCTAAGAGCGGTGGTTATCGACGTTGAGGCGAGGGGAGGTTCGATGCAAGTCAGCAAGATTAGTTAGTTTTTTTTTATTGATATATCTCATCCCACCTGATGTTAATTGGTAATGAGGTCCTAGCTTAAGGGCGACAAGTACAGCATAATAAAGCTGTTACTGAACTTGCCACCCTTACTTTCAAGGCTTGACACCTGCTACTAATGTAGCACCTCCTAGGAGGTCCGGAAACCTTACTCACAGGCAGGGACACAACGACGCCGAAAATATTGTTATTCGCAGTTTTGAGAGTTAAAAATAACTCAAAAATAACTGTGAAGTAAAGTTTGATGAGAATAGCTGTAAAATTTACCAGAATTCAAAACTGGTCATGACGGGATACATACAGAATGGTTTATATGTGATAAATAATAATACACTTGCTCTTTTATCTTCAGCTCACCTGTGGCATCAAAGAATGGGACACTTAAACTACCAGAATCTTCAGAGACTTAAAGATTCTGCCGATGGAGTAGATTTAGAGATGTGTCAAGAGGAGAATGTGACCTGTAATACTTGTCTGCAGGGGAAACAAACTAGACAACCATTTAAGAATGCTGGCACAAGGGCTTTCGGTCTTCTTGAGATAATACATTCAGATGTATGTGGTCCCATGGAAGAAAAGTCACTCGGTGGTGCCAGGTACTATGTCACATTCATTGACGACTACTCAAGAAAGGTATTTGTTTATTTTATGCATTCAAAGTCGCAAGTTTTTGACTATTTCAAAGAATTTAAAAATCTTGTTGAAAATCAATTGCAAGTAAGAATAAAAACACTAAGAAGTGATAATGGTAAGGAGTATGCCAATGAAGTATTTGATAAATTCTGTAAAGAATCTGGTATCAAACGACAATTTACAGTGCCGTATTGTCCAGAGCAAAATGGAATGAGCGAGCGTATGAATAGAACGTTGGTTGAACGTGCTCGTTGTATGCTCATTAATGCTGAACTACCAAAGAAATTCTGGGCAGAGGCAGTGTCGACTGCTGCTTATGTGATTAACCGCTCACCAACTAAATCCATAAATTATAAATCTCCAGATGAAATGTGGACAGGTGTGAAGCCTAACCTACAGCATATGAGAGTTTTTGGTTGTCCGGTTATGATGCATATCCCCAAGGAGAAGCGGTTGAAGTGGGATTGCAAGTCCAAGCAACTTATATTTGTTGGATACTGCCTAGAGTCTAAAGGATATCGACTTTATGACGAAAAGGAAGAAAAAATTCTTCGCAGTAGAGATGTCGTGTTTTTAGAAGAAAATATAAAGAAGAATTTTGCACTGATGCCACTTAAAAGTCCTAGTCATGAAGAAGATGAAGGCGGTATGAATGAAAGCCTTAACTCTACAAGTTCATATGATAGTATAAGTACAATAAAAGAAAGTGAAGTTAGTGAAGATGATTTAAATGATGAAGAATATATTCCTGAGAGCAATGTTTCCTTGAGCCCACAGGCTAACACGAGATATTTAAGACCCAGGAAAAATGGAAAAGCGCCTACCTATTTTTGTCATAATAAAATGTTAAAAAACAATACTTTAATGTCGGATCCTCAGACTGTGAAGCAAGCTCTAGATAGTGAAAATGCTCAAGAATGGAAAAATGCCATGGAGTCTGAATATAATTCATTAATTGAGAACAACACTTGGACTCTCTCTGAGCTACCGCCTGGAAAGAAGGTAATTCCATGTAAGTGGGTTTTTAAAACCAAACTAGATGCAGATGGAAACGTCGCTAAATATAAAGCCAGATTGGTTATCAAGGGGTATGAACAAACTTATGGTGTGGATTATAATGAAGTGTATGCTCCTGTGGTGCGCCTCACATCTATCAGATATCTACTTGCAATGGCAGCTAAGTATAAACTATACATCGAACAGATGGATGCAGTCACTGCTTTCCTACAAGGTGAGATAGATGTAGAGTTGTACATGACACAGCCACCACTGTATGAAAATAAAAGGAATGAAGTATGTAAACTTAATAAAAGTATTTATGGTCTGAAACAAGCAAGCAGAACATGGAATCAGAAAATGGATAATTACTTGTCGGAAATTGGATTTAAAAAGTCACAATTAGATCCATGTGTGTACTACATAAATAGTGAAGGAGATGCACTATATATTACCCTCTACGTCGATGACCTATTATTATTTTATAACAATTTAGAATTTGCTAAGAAGATAAAAAGTAAAATAATTCAAAACTTTAAGATGAAGGAGTTAGGTAAACCTATTAATTTCATTAGGATGCGAATAAAATATGATGAAAAAGGAATTCACATAGATCAAACAAAGTACATAGAAACAGTATTGGAACGTTTTGGTATGGAGAGTTGCAAAGCGGTAGATACACCGCTTGAAATTGATTTAAAGTTTTCTGAATCTACTGAAGAAAACATTTTAACTGATGTGCCCTATCAAGAAGCAATAGGTTGTTTATTGTTTATATCGCAAGGTACACGGCCGGACATATGCTACGCTGTGAACAGACTAAGTCGTTATAATAAATCTCCAACAACTGAACATTGGACTGCTGTAAAGAGGATTTTTAGATACCTACAAGGAACAAAAAATATACAGCTGTCATACAGTAGCAATGTAAACCAAGAAATAACAGGTTACTGTGATTCGGATTGGGCATCGTGTATTGAAGAAAGAAGATCATGCACGGGATATGTTTTCATGCTTCAGGGTGGTGCTATATCCTGGAACTCGAAACGGCAGCAAACAATTGCACTGTCTACCACCGAGGCAGAGTACATGGCGATCTCAGCAGCTACTCAAGAGGCTCTATGGCTGAGACAGTTACATTGTGAATTGTGGCCGAACATACAGGTTACAGTTTTAACGTTATTTTGTGATAATCAAAGTGCCATTAAACTTTCAGGTAATTCAATATATCATGCTAGAAGTAAGCACATAGATGTACGTCACCACTACATTCGAGAAAAGGTCAACTCTGGTGACATCCGTATCGAGTACATTCCTACAAATTTGATGCTGGCCGATTGCCTGACCAAATCCCTGGCAAAACCGAAGCATCACCAGTTCCTCGTCAGCATGGGTCTACGTTCAAGAGAGGATATTGAAATGTGAACGCAGACTTTAATTCATGATAAGCACAAACGCAGCTGTAATATGACAGATGTCACTACTATAAATGAAACCTTTACTTTTTCTGTTGTTGTCGTGTAATACATTCCTGTCTTAAAATAATCGTGTTCTTATTTAATAATCTATCAAATAATTAACAGTTTTTCATCAGGTTGGACAAAAACTGATAGTCATACAATTGTCCGTACCTATTGGTAACTTAAATAATGGTAGGACCCCAATTACCCAGTTTAAAAGGCATTTAACTTCCTCTAGTCAACAGTTTGTCTCACTTGAAGCCACTTAGCTCTCGTAAGATACATTAATTGGATCTGTCGGAATTAAGCTTTTGAGTTATTTTAGGGGTTTTTTGGCGTTCCATAAGGATTTAATGAACTCCTCGTTAGATTCTGTAGTCCACAATAATAAGACCTTTTAAGTCAGTGGTAAGGATAAAAAGTAACATACGTTACTTGCATTAATGACATAATAAAGAGTAACGCAGGCTTTTTTATAATAGTACAGCATTATCGCCTCCCAGCCTAATGGTAAGCAAGAGAGAGACCCTCATCGCGATGACAACGGATTTGGTACCGTAATATCCTATCCGTTAGCATCGCCATACTGGCCCGCAAGATGTTTCTTCACGCTCCTTTTCATGTTTTTTTTTTTATTTATTTGTGCAAGTGGATTTACAATAAATTCTTTTGCACGTCAATTATTTTTTCATACCAGCGCCTCGAGATTGGTTCTGATGAGAAGAAGCACCGCAATTTTTATAATTAAAAAAGTCTTGTACAGTGTAATAAGCCTTTTTCATAAGCCATGTTTTGATTTGAGTCTTAAATCTATGCATGGGCAAGTAAATTATTTCAATGCTAACATTTTATATGGACATGATTGTCTGCTCGCTCGCACACCATATTTTTAAGTTCCGAATATTGTAAAGATTAGGATAACTACTGAGTTTCTTGCCGGATTCTTCTCTGTAGGATTAGGTTCCGAACCGGATGTAGCTTCAATTTTGGTTTATATTCATTTTGACGATGCATAAGCGTTACCTACTTTTGTAACCAACATGAATAAATGAATTGATTATGATTATGATTAATAATGTTTTGCGGTAACTTATTAAATATTTTGATACTAATCCCTATGAAGGAATTACTACTTTAATGTAGTCTGAGTTTTAGGACGGTAGGCTTTTTTTGTTATATTTTAAATCTGCAGTTAATGTAGTAACATAAGGTTGGTTGCATTATTGATGATAGCTGATGTAATAAAGAGGAATTAAGGCTCCTTTTATTTAAGATATGTCTGTTATTTTTCTTAATATAAATACTACTAGCTAAACGTCACCTGCTCTGTTTGCTTTTAAAACTGCAATAAAAATAAAACCACTCAACTATTTATTGGCTTTAAATTTCTTTTAAGTAGGTATCACTTTTTTATCCAGTGCGGAACCAAATTTCCACAGAAGAGTTACCGACCTAGAATTTTAAGTATAATCGAACAGAAGTATTTGGCTTCCTACAAAGGGATTGCTACTAAAAACGAAATTATCTATATTGGTCAATTTTTAAACGGCAAACTATATAACAATTTCTATGTTTCAAATTTATTTTTATTACTTTTTAATCAAGAGAATTTGGTACATGTACAGACTTACATTGTTTTTAATCCTTGGGCTTCATTATTGCACTTTTAGTATGGACCTTTAATATGTTTGAAAATATATTTAATCCTATCATCATCCAGAGATAGATATAGGAATACAAGCGAAGGATTTTTATTATATTATTTCAATACTTTCGGAGCCTATTCAATTATCGTCATCAGCCTATTGCAGACCACGTTTGGACATAGGCCTCTAATACATCGACACTTTGGTCTATCAAGAGCTTAGCCTATTCAATGGAAAAATCTTTCATCCTTACCATATAAGTAAAGATAAACCAAATCACACAAATTGTTTACTCCATGCATTAGTAGCTATTGCTCAGATTTGTGCGTTTTTTAAACCTAACGGATAATTAAGGTCACTTAAGTACGTATAAATGTTTAACGACCGCAAACAAGCAAAGCCACAGATAAAAGGTAGTCCTAAACAATTAACCCAATTCTCTAAGTGGAAATTAAACGAAGGGACGAACGGACAGTCATTAGCTGTAGGTATGATAGTAGGGACAGTTTGTACATATACCTACAGCACAAATTAGTCATTACTAGTTTGGTCAAAACAAATAGAATGAGATAATACTTTAATAGTCTGAGCTTTATAAAAGCACTTCCGAATCAGTCAGTCAGTCAAATTCGATATTGAGCCATAATTGGAAATCTTTACTGATATTATAAAGCTGAAGAGTTGGTTTGTCTGAATGCGGTAATCTCAGGAATTACTGGTTTGAAGTACAATAATATTTTTGTGTGGGATAGTAGGATTATTAAGGAAGGTTATAGGCTATATAACACGAGGCTGCGACTAATTGGAGAGAAGAGCTGATGGAAAGTGTAAAAAAAACGGGGAGAAGACGAGACGCGAAGCTGCAGCGCGGGCCGCTAGTTAAATGATGATATGTTACACTTCTTTACCTTTATGTAAATACTAGTATTTATCTCATTTGACTTTTTACCAAATTTCATCTGAATTCAATGAGTTTTTGCGTGAAAACTTACAAACATACATCCAGATATCTAGACTTCTACACATTTTTACAAACTTTCGCATTTATAATTTTAGTAGAATCAGGTAGTCAAGTTTCCTTTTTATTAGTTAGCTTGAATTAGGAACTAGAAACTAGGTCATCTCTGAACTGCTAAGTTCGATTCCCGGTCGGGTCAATACGGAAAACAAACTTGATGAATATTTAAACGATAAACATATACATGAGGTCATGATTGCCTGCTCGCTCGCACATCATAGTTTTAAGTTCTCTAGCTCTAAACATTGTAAAGATTAGGATAACTACTGAGTTTCATGCCGGATTCTTCACGGTACGATTACGTTCCGAACCGGCTGTAGCTTCAATTTTTATTTGCAATCATTTTGATGATGCATAAGTGTTACTTGTAATCAACATGAGCTGTTTATGATTAAACGATTTTTTCTATTTTGTCTGGGTATTGTGGCAACGACGTAGATCTAAATTTCTGTGACATAATTGTTTAGCTTTTAACCACAGTATCAGAGCAATGTATGAAATATTGTTCTTAAGAAACAAAAGCTTTGATAACTTCAAACTAAATAAGCTTCTCACCTCCATAGAACTCCATTGAGCTTAACAGTGATCAATCATTCGTGACCTAATTGCTAAAGCTATTGAAACCAGAGCTTTGTTAAGGCATGTTTAGACGTGTGTGGAGCTTTTATTAAAGCCTGGGACATATGAGGAGCTAAGCGATAGTGCGCGATCAACTGAGTCCGGTTCTCTATTGGAATTTTTTCTTTTACTTACGAGTACTTTTGGTAAATAAAGATTTCGTTTTTATTGTAAACTTCAAACTTACTATCTGTACCCAAGGGTTGACTAGTAGTAGTAGGGAATGCTCTTAGCATTAAGTCAATATTTTGTACCATTTTTACGCAATCAAGTTAATAAATAAACCACCGACCGTGGCTTTGCACGCATCCTGTTCTTGCCTTTTCCATATTATCAACTGTTTCTTCGCTTCAATAGGTTGTAGCGTGATGTTAAATAGCTTAAACTTTCGCGACCCCACTGTACAACATAAATATGCATTTTTAATAGTACAGATCAGTAGTTCCTTTGATAAGCGCGTTCAATAAATCACTATAGATATATAAAATAATGGTATAAAATGGTTACGCCCATAATGGTAAGTGCAAGAAGATTTTACTCTGCATTACTTCAGAATATCGCCTCGCTTTCGGTGTTGTAAAGCCTAAGTACGCGTTTTCATCGCTCAGGCGAACAAAGGAAACAAAAGCTGAACAATAAAGATTTAAATTATTGCCCTTCGCCCTGTTGTTCCTAGCGCGGCACCGTGACAAAAGTCATACTGTTTTTGACACACCTAATTTATATTCCTAATCAAAATAACGACGGATGGTTGGTTCCAATATTTGAGCAACGATCCGCGCGATGGTAATTAATTATACGAGGCGTAAGCTAAGACGACCGACGGTCGACTGATGACAGCTGATATGGAAAGTGAATTATGGAACGGTATTAACAACTCGTAGTCGGTTAGAGAAAACAGATATTCATTTTTGACACAATACGAATCTTAAAATATTGCAACCAAGCATACATCGATGGTTCAGTGGTTAGCGCTGTTGAACAAAGAGTTACGGGTTCAAACCTCACTCAGGACAGATATTTGTGTATGTTAATGTATTTAAATATGTGTTGTGTATCGAAGTTAGTTCTGGTTTCCATAAAATAAATCTATACTAATAATAATTAAAGCTCAAAAGTTTATTTTTTGAACACACAAATCTCAGTAACTACTGGTTGTTGGTACCTATTGAAATTTTTGTTTCAGATAAATCATTAATTTGTTCCTGCGTGTGAGTAAGGTTTCCAGAGCTCCTAGGGGGATGCTAGATTAGTAGCGGAGCGACAAGTGCAGTAACGGCTATTATTATGCTGTACTTGTCACCTAGTTTCTAGAACCTCCTTATCACTTACCAATGAATAGTTAAAATGTCAATTTGCACCTCGATAAACTTTATTATTAATTCAAAAATGTTAATGCTATGTTTTTATGTTTATTATTTATTTTAAAAGAGGATATCTGTTGAGTTTGTTGCGGCGGTTCTTCTCAACAGAACCAACGTCGAGGCGCTGGTAGGAAAAAATAATCGACGTGAAATTTTTTTTATTGTAAATCCACTTGCAGAAATAAACCATTTCATTTCACTTAACATCAGGTGGGATGAGGTCAATCTTGAAGTGCTATATAAAAAAAGTTGCTATTTTACTTTTAACATTGTTAAATTAAGAAGTATGTAACACTGCGTACAAGACAGCCTAGCTGCACTTACAGTATAAATTAACAAGAGTAATTACCATAAATGTGTTTTAAACGATCTCCGGAGAACAGTCGTGTTCAATTGATCGTTCAGTTTATATGCGCACAGTGTTGCCATTAAATCACGGCTAATTGTAATACAGCAACAGATTTATTGTTCTTGTGAGTTTACGTCACTCTGAATAAAATGAGCTGATTACTCGAGCTGGTACGAGACTGGGGCTTATTAAATGTGCCTGATATTGGAGACCTGTCTTGGGTAAATAACAAGTGCATTTCTGTTACTGCTAATAGTAAAAACCGGATATCTACATTTCTACACTAATATTGTATTTTTGTACGTTTGTAATGTTTAAATTATTTATTATTTAAATATTTTTATTTAGACAACATCGCATACATTGCTCTGATTCTGTGGTAAGTAGCTTAAGCACTTGTTTTACATAAAACAGACTTGGAGTAAAAGTGCGGTTAACAGAGTTAATTTCGTATTTAGAATAAGGAAATACGATCTAATTTAATTTCCAGAATATATAGTCCTTTGCTCAAACCTTTGTTTACCTTTATTTAACAGGTCGCCCTGACAACTAAAACACAGGTTCAACGTCTATATACACATAGCTGACGCCATTAACCTCTTCCACTATACCTCTGAGATCAATTATGATTATTCGAATGGAAATGGCCGTTATAACTTCCTTAATAGCTTAGGGGATATCGCCATTAACAAATCAGGGTAAGATCGAACCCAGGACCCGGCACCAATCTACAAACTGCTGTTAGTTAATTAGATTGTATTAATCTATGCTCCCTTTAAGAGGTTGGAGTTGACCTGTTCAAGGTAATCTATTTAAGTTTAGTTAAGATTCATTTCAGTTTCATACCTTTTCTGTGATTCCTAAAAAAACGAAGCATCTATCTTTAAAATCCTGTCACTTAAGTCTACTTGGTCCTTCGATACGGATAAAAACCAGGTGTTTGTGTGACGATTAATTTCATTTTAATTAGGGTTGTAAAGTCTTTATAATAAATAAAGTTGAAAAAGAGACTAGCTACGGAACGAGAAAAAAATTGGTAAGACCAGTTTAAGGATGAGTAATTAATAAGAAAAATCATGAATGCTTTTGTAAAAGATTAAATGAAATAATTTTCATAAGCTTTGAACAGATGCTTAATATAACATAATTATGATAAATGTCTCTTGTAAACTAGTGACACTTCATGTTTGACCATTTTATTGAAGTTGCAAAATGAACCTTTAGCCATCAAAGATAGAAGTATTTTTTTATTAAATTAAATAAAGGCACAAAAACATGTAAGGACGTGTTACAATCGCATCGACTTCTGACAATCTACATCTAGTATAATCAATTGTATCCTACTTTTGAAGTAAATGTTATGAATTTACAAATCCATATTTTTTAATATCAGCATTTTCGTTGAAATTTCTTTATGTGAAAAACTTTTTAATATTGTTAATTGCTCCAAAATTGTGTAGATGTGTGTTTTTATATCGTAAATAAATGGCTAATTAGCTATTCATGATAAAAGTAAATTATTTACGTTCAAATACGTTTATTTTCATGGTGTTGTGGTACCGTCGTTGTTTCTGATTTCTGTAACACAAGTGCTTAAGTTCAGAATCCGAGCAATGTATGTGATGTTGTCTAATATTTATTTATTAGATATAGATAGATAGATGCACTTTATTGCACAGAAAAAAATACAGAAATTGATTTTACAGACATGTTCAAATACAATTTAGGCGGTCTTATTTCAAGTAAAATATTATTATTTGTTTATTACGAAAATATTTGAAGAAAGGAAGTTTCAAATTAGATTATTTCGCAAATAAAGTTCAAAACAGCAAAATAATGTTTAAAATTGCAGTTACAACGTTTCTGATCCCAGCCAGTTGTGCCAATGTAGTGTAGTTTGATTTATCGGCGAGGAAGAGCTTGCGCCATGACAAAGTTCAGCGTGACCTTTGCAAATGCCGGGGACGTTATGCGCCCTGGTCTTTTGAAGGGTTAACTGTTCTGTGATGGATCGAAGACAATGCTACAATTGGCGACCTCCGTAGCTGAGAGGTGAACATGGCGTCGCGCCACCTCTAAAGTCCCGGGTTCAATCCCCGGTCGGGTCAATATTGGTAAACTTTTCTTTATTGTCTCGGGTCTGGGTGTTGTGGTACCATCGTTGTTACAGTTATCTGTTACAGAAGTGCGTTTAGCTACTTACCACAGAATCAGAGCAATGTATGTGATGTTGTCCAATATTATTATTAAATTAACGCTGGTTCATTTTAAATTAATTTTTTGTGTTGAACTTAATAAAAACATGTAGGTCACGTTTACGTTTAGTATGTATCCAAACTCATTCTAAATTGAACCTTATGGTAACTTTATAAAATAAGAACAAATTGTCATAAAATCATACAAAATATTGTAAGTTTATCGATGTTTATACAATTTCATTCCAATGTGCTCTCGTAAATTTAGTGTGACACTCAAATATCGATCGATTTTCGATTACTTCGTAAATGTCAACTCGTATCAGAGTCTCGATTCTCGTGTTAAACTCTTATCCAATAAGTGAACTGATTCAAAATGGCAGGCATAATGTCGCAACACTGATGGCATTTTAAAATGTCTTCAACAACCAAATTTATCGAGTCACTTAATTTTATAGTATCAGAAAACATATTTTGTTGTGCACTGGAGAAAAGTCATGTAGATTGTGGGTTTAAAACGTATTACGAAAAAAAATTATGTGTTATAATAACTTATAACCTACTTATAAAGTTGAATTTTATTAAGGAACAAATAATTTATTGGATTCTAATGTGACCCTTAGAACTGTGAACTGGTTGGCTCCCATTATTTGGGACTGTAATAATATGTTAATTGCACGTGCGATAAACTGGATAAATTATTTAGACTATTTTTCTACCGAATACTTTATTTAGCTATCAATATTATCTTTGGTTGTTTCTCACATCTGATCAAAACAATACTATGACTTGATCCCAATTGTAGACCACATTAGACTAGTGTTGCCCAAATTCAGTCTTGGTCTTGCAGTCTTGGTCTTGTTCTTGCGTTTTTGCAAGACCAAGACCAAGAACAAGACCGCGTATTTTTAGCAAGACCAAGACCAAGACTGACCGTGCAAGACTTGAGCAAGAACAAGACATAGCCTGCAAGACTCTTGCGTCTTGCAGCTAGGACTTAGCGCTATTTCACGGAGTAGTTAGGTGTAACAGTTCGGTGTATAGGTAGGTACGCTTAGGAATTCTATGAGACGCAAAAAACTGTATCAAAGAATATGAAAAACTGGACCTATGCGCATTACGACTAATACCATAAACAAAGCGAATAAAAAAATATCTATTAAAATCAAACTGAGTGCATGCATAGTTATGTTTTAACCATCGGCACTTTGATAATGCGGCATCAAAGGTTTTGTACTTCTCAAAGAAGAAGAATTATTAGGAGGATTATGGTTTGTTTTCGTTGAACAGGCTTCGGTACAGAACCAATTTGGAAAATTATTTCACTAGCAATCTTTGTTATCCCCAAATGGCTAAGCTACATAACATTTTCATAACGGCTCTTGATAAAACTCCATTAAAAAACTTGGATAAAAGAAAAAAAACTAAACTGTATAAAAATGCCACGGACATCTAGTAATTGTTAAGGAATATTTCAGGAGTAATTTTGATGATCATTATTTCTGGAATGAGTAAAAACACAATCCGCTCAAAATCCTAACCCTTCTTTTTGCTTCTCCATAGTCGCGCAAAGAGCCCCGAACACTAAAATATGCAAATCCGCCCTACATCCCGAGCCCATTACCATACAAAATCCTTCAGTTTATACGTGTTTAAGGCCCAAGACTCCCTCCCAAGGCCCAAGGCTAAAATCAAAACATCCCTGCTCCCTTATTAATTCAAGTCGGGCCGTAAGTCATCACACTGCGCGGCGTACATTACGCGCGGACAAGCGGCGGTGCGGCACGATTTATGACGTCACGCATCGGTGGACAGCGAAGTGGGGTAGCTGGGTTCGGCACAAAGGGTAGTTCGGCCAAGGATTTTAAATAAAAGTTTAAGTCCAAATCCGTTTAATAATATTAAAAACGTGAAATATCATACCTACCTCAGCCTACAATATCATAGATGGTTGGTTGGCAATAGTAACTAATCTTTTTCTTCCAAAAATGTTGATATTTAGCTAAAACTTATCTACCATTTATTTTAATACAGAATAGAGGTAGAACATAGCAATTTTTAAAAGAGGTAGGTAGCTATATATCAATCCAACTGAAGCAGCCCGACTGTTGAAATACCGCAATCATGCAGAAGACCGCAGCCAAATAGCAACCACTTCTGTGTTGTTGTGTTTCTGTGTGAAAATAAGGTTTCCGGAGCTCCTGGGGGTGCTACATTAGTAGCAGGGGTCAAGCCTTTAATGTTAGGGCGATAAGTCCAGTATCAAATTTATCATGCTGTACTTGTCGTCCTTAAGCTAGGGTCTCATTACCACTTAAAATCAGGTGGGATGAGGTCAATCTTGAAGTGTAATAAAAAAAAGATACAAATAGTCCGCATACCAATTTTCAGCGTTCTTCCTTGAAAATTGTGGAATTCTTCATAGAAACTTCCACCCTCATTTCAGAAAAGTTAGGGGTTAGATAGAGACAAAAAGAAGTCTATCTTACTCTACATTCCTAAAAATATCTTCACTTAAATAGCATATTATTAATTTTCCGTTTTGTGGTAAAAAAACGGAAAAATACACACATTTCCTATCTATAATATTAAAATACATATAGGATATCTTTCTCTTAATTTAATTTCCATCCGTGGCCGAACGGGCCTTAGTTTCGTCCCAAGGGCCGAACAGCGTCCCATCCCTATCTCCACATCCTCACAAAGGCGAGCCGATTAAATCCGAAAACAATAGTAACAATTGTGCCACGAGCTTTATGACTCGTAGTTCGGTTTTATTTAATTCCTTTGTTCACTCGCCGATTAAACGGATTAATTTATCTGTCGGCTCTTGTATGTCAGCGCATTGTGATTAAATGTCCCGTGTCCGTGTATTTGTTTGATTGCTTCTCATAATTTATATAATAAATACATTGTGTAGTTGTGCCCGCGACTTATACTTTCATGGTCGGTTTTACCCCTATCTCACCTAATATTTAACACAAACTATTAGTTTGGAGAAAACAAACATTTTTGGTTTCAGTTAAGTATGGAGAGCCCCTCAAATGTACTGTTTTTTTTTCTATTTTTTTTGAAAATCTTAATGCGGTTCACAGAATATAACATACCAAGTTTTAACAGTATAAGTCTTAGTTTCGAAAAAAGTCGCTGTGACATACGGACAGACAGACAGACATGACAAATCCATGGGTTTCGCTTTTCGCCATTTGGCTAGAGAACCCAACAAAGAGATTAGGGTATAGGACCCATAATATTTTAGTTTACATAAACGCGCCGAAACCAATCGCTGTTCCTTATGCAATTCAAAAGCTGACAGGTCAATCAAACGGAATCGCTGAAACGATGAAATCCGACCCAGCTTCAGTGAGCTCTGATTTCCGCTAACAACAAAACATAATATTACGTAAACCGCTCCATATACGTTTGTTTACATACTCGAGCCTTATGACAAACGTATTGCATTGAATCACGCTATACTTTTCGTGGAGGTAATGGCAGTGAAGTAACTCCTAACAAAATGTACATTTATATCTATCGGGTGTTGTGTTACCGTCGTTGTTTCTGATTTCTGTAACACAAGTGCATAAGCTACTTACCGCAGAATCAGAGCAATATATGTGATGTTGTCTAATATTAATATAATATTATTATTTATCTATCGTTATTTATAGAGATAAACAATATTGAAGACAGATCCTTCTACTCTTAAATGGCAATTTTCTAGTGGTAAATATTGTTTCTTGGTAATTATTCCATGCACAACCTTGGAAAGAGTGACATGAACTGCGCCAAAGAGGTATCTTACATTAAAAAATAGACCACAAAATGATGACCATAATTATTATGTTTTTTCTTTTATACGTCAAGAACAACGTATTAGAAATAATATAAACATACATATTTGGATTATTTATGACGTACAAGTTACTTGTACTATTAATGCATCAATTAATACATACATACGTTAGTTAGTTACATAAGTTAATTAATGAAGGCAGAATAAGGACACACGCTTATTACACTAATTATTTATATTAGGTTTCACAGCCAAAAGTGCTAATAATTTTTTTAGGCATCAAATTCAGTCAAAATGGTATGAAACACGGCCAGAGTATACTGCATTTAAACTTTACTGTGCGACAGTGTTATAAATAACAATTTAGTCGTATTGGCAATTTGAAATGACATAATATTGTCCGATACTCATTTCAATTAATGCTTGTACCTCAATAAACGTAATTGGAAATAGTGGTGGCTGCTATTTTAGGACTGCCGTTGCTTTTTGTATTTCCTTTCGAAATGAAGTGTTCAGCAGGTTATTTTGAATTCTTTTGTGTTTACATTGCAAATTAGCAATTAGAATTAGAAATTTACATGCAATGAAATTGATTTAAGAGAGGTAGGGCATAGCGATTTATCGCTCGAACGGGAGCAGCCCGACTGGTGAAATACCTCCACCTTACAGAAGACCGGAGCCAAATAGCAATCACTTCTGTGTTGTTGTGTTCCTGCGTGTGGGTAAGATTTCCAGAGCTCCTGGGGGTGCTACATTAGTAGCAGGGGTCAAGCCTTCAAGGTAACGGTGACAAGTCCAGTAACAGATTTATCATGCTGTACTTGTCGCCCTTAAGCTAGGACTTTATTATCACTTAACATCAGGTGGGATAAGGTCAATCTTGGAGTGTAATATATATATAAAAAAAAGAATAAATGAATATTACACAAGATCTTATTGGAAAAATTTGTGATTTACGTTTAATATACTAGATTGAATTATATATTCATGCTCTGATCCTATGGAATACTTGAGACGACCTCGGTGGCGTAGTGGCTAAGGTAGGCGACCAAAGCGCGAAAGGGTTCGATTCCCGGGCAGGTCAATTAGGAAAACGAACTTTTCTAAATTGACTTGTGTCTGGGTGTGCTGGGATGACGCCCCCAGTTAGTATCCGTCGTCTGGTGCTCACAGTACAAGGGAAAACCTTAGTTTGAGACCAGGTGATTGGTGTGGTTCTGGCGCATTTATTTATTTATATATTTACTTTTAATCTTTTGACGACTTCCGTAGCCGAGAAGTAAGCGTTGCGCTATCTCTAAGGTCCCGGGTTCAATTCCCTGTCGTGCCAATGTGAAAAACGAAACTTTCCTACATTATCTTGGGTCTGGGAGTTGTGGTGCCGTTTCTCATTTCTGTAACACAAGTGCTTTAGCTACTTACCATGAAATGCGCGCATATTATTATTGTTGAATGTTATATTATTATTATATATTAAATAGCGGATTTGCTTATCAGTAACACTGAATATGGCAAACAAACGTATTGATTGTATTTACCTATTTTGTGGACTGTATGAATAAAAGGTTCTTTAAAATGTAAAAGGTATATTTAAATAATAAAATGTTAACACAAACCAAAATAAAATTAAATAATTAACAGAGAAAAACTAAAAGACGTATTTACGGAGCGCGTGAGAAAAGACAAAGGGAAGAAAACAAAAGAATAACAGTTATTTTCAAACGTACAAATTATTTTTAATATAACACGAATAAGGTTGCATTGCTACCGGCCTGTCGTCGACATTCTCCCGCCCGTAAGGCTCTGCCTTATACCAGAAAATGAAATGAAGTCGACGTCAAGCCGGTTAGGCACTGCAAATTTTGACCAGCTTGCGGACTGGTCGCCGTAGGATGCCACCGGCGGTGGCAACATCCGCTACTCGCACCGTTCCATCACGACCGGGGAAAACAGCGACTATTCTTCCTTTTGGCCAAAGTCCTCTTGGGGAATTACAGTCGGCAATAATTACGATGTCGCCCAATTTCAAACATTCCTGGTTGGAAGGAGTGACGCGTCTTGGTGCTAGACTTGGCAAGTATTCTTTTATCCATCTAGTCCAAAAATGATCTGCCATTCTAACAGCCTTCTTCCACGACGAACGTCCGACCAATACGTTATCGGTTAAAGGTTCATATGTAGATGGTAAGCTGGACGATGAACCAAGGAGGAAATGATTCGGTGTTAAAGCTGGTTCATCCCATGCAGTTACTGGAACATGAGTAAGAGGTCTGGAGTTAACGATGCTTTCAATTTCGGTTAACAGCGTGGAAAGAGTCTCGTCTTTGGGATGGCGTTCTGACAAAATGACTGCCAGTGAGCGTTTGACAGTGCCCACTAGACGCTCCCATACTCCTCCCATAAAAGGCGCAGCAGGAGGGAGAAAATGCCATTCTATCTTATGTTCAGCGGCGAAGTCTGGAATCGATTGCCATAGCAGGGATATTTCTCGGTTAGCACCTACAAAGCCAGTCCCATTGTCTGAGTAAATCCTTTGGGGGCATCCTCTTCTAGCCATAAACCGACGTAGTGCCATTATTGCCGCATCAGATGACAAACTGTGTACCATTTCTAAGTGGATAGCTCTTGAAACTAAGCACGTAAATAAAGCGACGTACCGTTTCTCACGTCTTCGACCGACTGTTACTTCCAATGGGCCAAAATAATCAAGTCCCAAAAAAGTAAATGGACGATGATGATGTTCCACCCGAACGTCCGGTAGATTTCCAATCGGTGGGACAGTAGCTGCAGCTTTCTTTATCCGACACTTTAGACACGCTGCGGCGACGCTTTTGACTGTAGGCCGCAGTCGGGTAATGTGAAAACGTTGACGCAATTCGTTAACGACTGTCTCATTATAGCAGTGACCCGCCCACTCGTGGTAATGACCAATAAGAAGTCTAGTAATGGGACAGTGACCATCTAATATAATTGGTGTGCGTAAGCCATCAGGTATATTTTGTCCCGCCAGCTTGAGACGACTATCCAGAATAAGAAGTCCTCGATCATCTAGAATTGTTTTAAGATGTCTCAGCCGTGAGTTGGAAGGTGGTGGATGGTTACTTCTAGCCGCTTCTATCTCTCTGCTGAAGCAAGTTGCCTGGCTGGACCGCAGAAGATGATCTTCAGCACTCCTTATGTCTCGGGCGAGTAACGGATGTGGCCGCGCCGGCGATGCATGTGTACGATGCCGCGTCTGAAACCGACAAGAACCTTTTAACATCCGTATAAACTGAAAAACTCTGGCAGTGGTTCGTAACAGGCGAACCCACGAACTGAACCGTCGAACATCCGGAATCAAAATATGATTTTCTGAAATAACTATCTCGTTACTCTTTAACTCCGGAATATTTAACAACTCAGTTTGGTAGGTATCTTCCACTGGCCACTCGGACTCGGAAAGCAACAAAAAAGACGGTCCTTCTAACCACCGAGCCAACGGTTTCGTGGCGTTAATAGACGAGCGAGTGGCATCATCCGCAACATTGCACTCAGTCGGTATCCAACGCCACTCACTCTGTGAGGTGAGTTCAGAAATTTCAGCTAAGCGGTTCCCAACAAATGTTTTGAAATCACGTGGGTCGCGTCTAATCCATGATAGAACTATGCGAGAATCAGACCAAAAAAATCTCCTCGTTGGTTTGTGTTTTAACTCCCTACAGACTGTCGCGGCCAACCGCGAACCTAACAACGCAGCCTGTAGCTCTAATCTAGGTATCGTTGTTGGCTTTAAAGGCGCAACGCGCGTTTTACTAATTACAAATGAAACTCTGATAATGCCATCGCTATCAACAAGTCTCCAATAAATACAGCAAGAATAAGCTTCACTACTTGCATCGACAAAAATATGCAGCTGTCGTTGTAACTGAGATAAAATATTTACAGAATAACACCGCGGTATTGAAAAAGAAGTAATATGTACAATTTGCTCATACCATTCGTACCATAAATTGCACTCTTCCTTTGGCAACAAATCGTCCCAACCAGAAACTAAGCGCCAAGTTCTTTGAAACAAAATTTTTCCTTTAGTTACGATAGGCGCAAGAAAACCTAAAGGATCGTAGATACGCATCAAATCTCGTAGAACTTGCCGTTTAGAGAACGCTTTAGTCGATGGAGGAGATAAATTTACATTAAATGAAAAAGTATCATTATGTGGGTTCCAAACGAGACCCAAAACTCGAACTGTCTCATCACCCAAGCTCAAATCTACCCTAGAAAAGCCTTTTTTAATTAATTCTGGCGGAACTTGAGTGAGAACGTCAGGTTTGTTTGAAACCCATTCTCTCATTTCGAAACCACACAAAGAATGCACATGCACTATATCAGATGCAAGTTTAGCTGCATCCTCAACAGTGTCAGTACTTCCCAAAAAATCATCCATGTAGTGATTTTCAATAATAGCCTGGGCAGCTTCCGGATATTGATCTCGGACCTCTTCGGCATTTCTATTTTTTACATAAATGGCCATAAAAGGGGATGACGTAGCCCCAAAAATAAGTGAGGACATCCTGAACTCCTTCACTTGCGATCCTGGGCCCTCTACATACCATAAATAGCGCTGACAGTCACGATCTGCCTCCCTGATCTTAATCTGAGGGAACATCTCGCGTATATCACCAGCAAGCGCTACGAGACCTTCACGAAATCGCAAGAGAATTGCTAACAAAGACTGTAAGAGATCAGGACCTGGCAGAAGTAAAGAGTTCAAGCTGACCCCACATGACTGAGCTGCGGCATCATGGACTATTCTGAGCTTACCCGGTTTGTGAGGGTGAGCGACACCAAAGTGAGGTAAGTACCACCGTCTTGACTCGTAATCCTTATGTTTATAAGAATCTAGACATTCTTCCGCGTAGCCTTTGTCTAAATAAGCCTCAATATTTACTTTGTACAGATTCAAAAAAGGTTCATCTTTCTTAAAACGCTTTTCTAAGCTTTTGAGCCGAATCACAGCATGGTTGAAGCTATTGGGTATGAACGGTTTATCCTCACGCCATGGTAAACCTACTTCAAACCTACCATCAGGCAGGCGCCTAATAGTATTCTCGATAATACTCAAAGCGCGTTTTTCCGATGCATTAAATGGCTCTACTTGTTTCACACCTAAATTATCTAAGTGATAGTGTTCTTTTATCAAAATGTCAAGATCGTGATCGTTCGATGTGACCGAGCAATGATTAGTAGAAAACAAAGGAGTAAACTTATTCAACGATCCATATAGAGCCCATCCGAGGGCTGTTTTCACCGCAGCGGGCTCCGCTAAACTACCGAGACGGTTCTCTCTAGCGATCAACAGATGCCAGTCGCATACACCAATGAGAACTTTGGGTGATCCATCAACATAAGCAAGCTGATCAGTTATGTCTATTAAGTGCTGATAGCTCTTTAAATCTTTAGCTAAAACTGATTGCGGCGAAAGTTCTAAGTTTGGAATAGCGCGCGCGTTAGAAATGTTGAAAGTTTCTGTACAGTTTTTGCCCCTAATATCGAAATTAACAACTTTAGAACGGACCCCCTCACGATTACCAGTGACACTCTCGATGCGAACACGATCTAGTCGGCCAGACAACCCCAACTCGTCAGCTAGATCGAAGTCAATCATAGACGTGGTCGAACCGTCATCCAAAAGCGCAAATGTGTCGCACTCACCTTTCGGGCCTGATAAAACTACAGGAACAATTTTTAAAAGAATGCGACTACTCCGGTTCAAAGCCTTTGGACACGATAAAGAATTAGTATTTACAATTTCCGGCTCTTTTGCCAAATTAACTTTCTCGGCATGATTGACTACTGACGTGCTGGGAGGTGTCTTAGATTCTGACACAAAATTATTATTTAAATTAGACTTTTCTAATGTCGGTTCAGCCACCAACGATGAATTATGCAAAAGTGTGTTATGACGTCCACCGCAATTTTCACACCGTACTTTACAAAAACGCCAATCGTGACGACTGTTTTTTAAACACTTAGTGCAAAGTCTCGCAGATCGAATCCAAGACAAGCGCTTTTCAACTGGCAAAGATGTAAATTGAAGGCAGAATCTAACAGTATGATTGGTTGAATTGCAATATAAACACGGGCTTACACCAGTGGGGGCTGAATCGCATTTTATTTCATTACGAATAGATTTTTTAGCATTCACCGGGTCAAGAAGAACACGATGAGTGGCCGTCGGACGAGCAGCGGAGCCTGGGAGCAGCGGACGAGCAGCGGCGGGTGAGGGCCTGCCCGCGGCCGGCGCGGCAGCACCGGGAAATATTTCACGCGGAGCGAAGTGAACCCGCTTGCTCGCTTCACGTTCTAGGAACTCTGCCATCAACAGAAGCTTCGGCTGGTTGGATGTATTTCCATACGCGTAGTCAAGCCATTTATCCTGCAGTAATGTTGAAAGTTTAAAATAAATACAATTAAAGAGCTCAGGGGAATATAAATAATCGTTTTTGTTTAGTATATTCATCACCCTGACACAACTTCGTAACTTAGTTGCTAAAGTTATAAGATTTTTGCAACTATCTCCTAAATGCGGCATAGCGCGAATAATGCGGACGTCATTCTCGATTATTTGGTCGGGCTGGGCGTAATACATTTCGAGAGCCCTAATGACATCCTCGGGGTCATCGGCAACTAGGAGAAGGGATCCTACTATATCACGTGCCTCCCCGCGAAGTGCATTGCGTAGTCTACAAATATTCTCTGCGGCTGAATAAGATGCGCGGGTATCAACAAACGATTTTTTAAAAAGCAACCACTCACTAATATTACCATCAAAAGTAGGCAGCGGCACAGAAGCGCCCTGTCTCAGCGACGCCAATGACAACAACTGCGACACATCTAAGGTCACAGTTTGCGGCTGAGACTCGAAATTTATCACGGGTGCTCCAGGCGGCGTAACAGTGGTGGGCTCCGCGCGCGCCGGCTTAAAAATATTTGGACTCATTACCTTGCCCTGGCCTTTTTGTTCATCTACCCACGCTGCAGTGTAGCTGGAACTTGAACGGTGTGACGCACGCTCCTCCGCGTCCGCCATCGCCACCTCTGCTTCGGCGCGGGCAGTTTCCTCTTCTGCCGCAAGTCGCCGCTCCTTTGCGGCAAGTCGCTCCTGCTCCACTTGAAGTCGCTCCTCCTCCGCTTGAAGTCGCTCCTTTCTAATTTCAGCCAGCTTCAGGTTACTCTGGGCCAGCTTGCGACGGGAACTTGAGCTTCGGAAGGAACGCACTGAAGCCGCGGAACGGCTCTCGCACTCCTCCGCACGAACGGACACACTACGGTTTTTCTCCTCCGGCTTAAAAGCGGTCTCGGCCTCTTGTGTAAGAGACCTATTCGTGGTTTTGGATCGTGTTAACATGTTTAGAAAATTACTTTAGAAAACGAAAATTACAAATGAAAAGTCGAGAAAATTTACGGAAAAAAATCTATGCAAAAATTATTTAAATCGACGAGTGAATGACCAAAATCGACAGGTGAAGGACCAAAATCGACGGGCGAAGGACCAAAATGTGGACTGTATGAATAAAAGGTTCTTTAAAATGTAAAAGGTATATTTAAATAATAAAATGTTAACACAAACCAAAATAAAATTAAATAATTAACAGAGAAAAACTAAAAGACGTATTTACGGAGCGCGTGAGAAAAGACAAAGGGAAGAAAACAAAAGAATAACAGTTATTTTCAAACGTACAAATTATTTTTAATATAACACGAATAAGGTTGCATTGCTACCGGCCTGTCGTCGACATATTTAGTTATTTGTTTAAATAATAAACCATAGGTTGCAACGAGGAAGTCGCTTTGTACTGTTTAAATGGAAATGCATATTTTTTCGTATATATTTATACCCATTTACCATTTGTATATGAAAGTTAGCGTAATATTATTATTTTATCTATTCACACTCGTCACAAAGGTACTTAAGGTTTTAAGAGAGGTAGGGCATAGCGATTTATCGCTCGAACTGGAGCAGCCCGACTGGTGAAATATCTCCACCTTACAGAAGACCGCAGCCAAATAACAATCACTTCTGTGTTGTTGTGTTCCTGGGTGTGAGTAAGGTTTCCAGAGCTCTTGGGGGGTGCTACATTAATAGCAGGGGTCAAGCCTTCAAGGTAAGGGCGGCAAGTCCAGTAACAGCATTACAGTATGCTGAGGCTGGGACCTTTTGGCACATAAATGTACCTTATATAAATACAGAAATACTTACTATATGTACAAAAGTTGTGTGTCTATGTGTGCCAATAAATGTTTTTTCTTTCTTTCTTTCTTTCTTAACAGATTTATTATGCTGAACTTGTCACCCTTAAGCTAGGAGCTCATTACCACTTAACATCAGGTGGGATGAGGTAAATCTTGAAGTGTTATATAAAAAAAAAAGTACTACTGGAAGACCAGCGCTGCAGTGGTATATGCCTAATAAGTAATACCATACCTCTGAGGCTTATACTTAGGCTTTTTTTGACAACCTCCGTAGCCGGGAGGCGAGTGGGCTGTACTTTGGCGTCGAGCCATCTCTGAGGTCCCGTGTACGGTCCGGTGTTCCCGGTCGGGTCAATATAGGTAGCAAACTCAAACTCAAATATTTCTTTATTCAAGTAGGTTCCATATAACACTTTTGAATCGTCATTGAATACAATGCAAAGTGATTCTACTTCCGGTTCGGAACCTATATCTACCGAGAAGACACCGGTAAGAAACTCAGCAGATCATTTACAGTATCAATATCTAACTTATTGCTATGTGTAGCTCACTTTGGACCAAGTCATATAGTTTTGGTTTTGATGAGTGATGAAACAAATAAGTACTCAAGTAAGTTTTTACTTTCGAGAGGTAAGCTGGAGCAGACCAGTCCCCAAAGGTGGCACCTGTTCACAAGCATGACGTATGTGCCAGCCATCGCTTTTCTATATTGTCTCGGGTCTAGGTGTTGTGGTACCGTCGTGGTTTCTGATTTCTGTAACACAAGTGCTTAAGCTCAAGTGGTAAGTGCCACGGGATCAGAGCAATGTATGTGATGTTTTCTTAGATTAATTTTTTCACTTTGTCCTTAAAATGTAATTGTTTGTTCCCCATTTTATTTTCTGTATTTATCTGTGTAATGATGTTCATTGAGTATTTTCTTTCTTTCTTTCATTTTAAGTTATCTTAACGTAATAAATATAAGTCAAAAATACTTTATTAATACATCCGTGATTCACATTCACAAAGGTAAAACTGACCATTGATTAACTTTATCATAATTGGTGAGTAGCGTAGACGTAGCTAAGAAAAAGTTTGTTAAGCCAGCAATTGCCTACTGTTCGGTAGAACTTTATAATCAGCCGATTGCAGTCCACTACTGGCCATGGGCCTATCCAATACTTCGCCACTTTGATCTATCCAGGGTTTCCCGCATCCAGTCCCTGGCCGTCATCTTGCGCTGATCGTCGCTCCTAAGCGTCGGTAACTTTGGTTTTCTTCCCGATCACCTTTTTTTTATATTACACTTCAAGATTGACCTCATGTTAAGTGGTAATGAGGTCCTTCTTACAGGAGTTCCTTAAAGAAAAAAATCGATGAAGGGAAAATATCTATACGGAACCTTCTGTGAGTAAGTGAAACTCGCACTTGTCCGTTTTTTTTTAAATTGACCCAATTTGCTCACAAAAAAATATTCATAGGATCATTGTGTACCTACTGACTACTTTTTTTGTATTTCCTAAGGTTATCGACCCCTGACCCAGTCCAGGCGATCTATTGCCAATCTCCGCCGAGGCCTGTGACTGTAATTATCATTTTCCATGTAATTATTAATATTGCGGCTGCTACGTGCGCCAGCGCACGCAGTTGAGGCAGGTCAATAACTCGCTGTAGGCAGTCCACACGGGACGGTTGTAAATTTATTTATTCAAGTCCTACTCTCCTCACTTAAACGGTGACAGACATATCAATCGTATCCACAATCATACACACACACACTATCGCACTCACACACCTACTAAAGCATAAACATGTGCATTTGTACAAGTACATACACACATATCAAATACACGCAATATTATATAATATAAATTATTTAATGTTTTCACCTGTATGTTCTAGTTTTTATCGAGCAAATTTTTGTTTGCATACTAAAACCAGGAGCGGTATAAAAATGTATACTTACATATATACATAGTCTTTGACTTTAACTTTGACTTTGACTTCTACCGCAGGGATTGGCAAAGAAAACACACCCTTTCGTTTGCCACAACACCGCAAACCGGCTCTCAGAAGTTCACTTATGGCAACGGGAAACAACATGAAAAAAAAATTAGCTTGATCAAATGCGAGTAGCGTTTGAAACTTACAATATCTTTATTGTCTTTTGCAGAGAATACTTGAAAATGTACGTAAACATAATTGAAAATACTGTCAATAAAGTATTGATTTTTTTTCGTTTCTAATATTTGTTTTTATAGTGGCAACATAAATTTACACAATTTATGAAAATTTCTACTATTTAATTGTTGCGGTTCTTGTCATTTATCCCGGTGATAAATGAACCGACAGCATCATAATGTATTAAGATTTTGATGTCTATCTGTCTATGAGGGTGACGTTTTTACCCTTTCGTTACGGAATCCTACTTAATTCTAACAGCATACTTTCATCGTTATAATCGAGATAACATTACAATAACAGGTACTAACTAGTGGTTTTAAAAATCGTTACCTATTTATTTCGTAACGATGGTCCTGCACTGTCCCAAACTCTCCAGCCTCATGGCGAGCGTCGCACGCGCATTTATTTATACCGCGCAAACAATGCGTGCGCATAAACATGCCGCCATTTTTGCAACCGATAACGTATCCATATTGACTGACAATTACTTGTATAACCAGATATGTAATCTGTGGCTTTCTTCTCGATTTAGCGCAAATAATTCAATTATCCGGCGATTTGATAGCATAACCTAGAAACAAAAGTTTTCCTGTTAGGTTAAGGAAGTGTTGGACAAACAATTAAGTTGAACTTTGAGAAAACTACATTTGAGCCTATTGTGGTAACGAAACAGAAAGGTCTTGAAAATTTTAAGGGGATTTATTTATATTTCACTGGAGTAAAATTTTATCAGAATTAAACTGATTAAATTAATGTTTACAGGATTAAAGAAAATATAATATATTTTATAATAGGTTAAAAATACGTCTTCATTTTATTTTTAAAATGTTTTCAGGCTCTTTATAGATATAATCACTGTTTATTATCGAGTCATTATACCTACTCAAGATTTTGTCACTTGTCACTACGAGATTTCTTTTTTTTTCAATGCGGTGTATTTGATACTTAATCAGGTTTCAGCCAAAAAACGTTCATTTTAGTTTAGTGATAGAAAATTGCGTACGACTCAGCAAGTGTTTAATATTATCGCTCATGCATCTTCAAACGGCCTAACAGTTACTCCTGAAATTGACAAGTGGTGGGCCGATTTGCGATCGTATTAAAACCGCCTTTGTTTTCCCGATCATGCTAAATGACGCACGATTTTTCTATATTTCAAGTAAGTTGTACGCACAATTAGATAATTATAGTTCAATGACACCTCCTCAGAGAATCATGCTTGGACCGACTCCAAGCCCACTCCATGTGGTGCGTTGGCATTTCGTTTGTATGTCAAAGGTCTCGACAGTTTATTGTGAACACGACAGCCTTGGCTGGGCCTGCTTTTTGGAGGCAAAGTTTATTGTTTGCTCGTTGTAACCCAGATTTGGTTGTGGCATATCTAATTGGAAGTTGTGTAATGACTAAAGCTTTGCTCCAATATTTTACGGTTCGTTATGTGTCACAAATTACTATCCTGATACTCGACAATCCCTGACTAAGGGAACTTTTAAAATGAAAGTTCGTGAACACTTCTTCTCTCTCGCTAATACATAAATCGTAGACATGAATTTGTCAATTGCTGAATCCATTTATTGTCGTTATTATTATTTTATATTTTTATGTGGTATTATTTACTTATGTATATATATATGTTCATTATGTAAATATAAGTATTGCTTCATATATATTATATTTATTCATGTATGTCTATGTATATTTAATTGTTTTCGAAATGACTTTTGTAACGCTTGGTAGTTACTATTCTCGTGTATTATGTTTTTATTTTTTAGATTTCTTATGCACTTTGTCACTATTACCGCACCCATAAACTAACTCTCCGCATGACCCAAAGGTTGACTGGTAGAGAATGCCCATAGCATTAAGTCCACCTGTTGTACTTTTTTTGTGCAATAAAGTTTTTAAATAAAATAAATTAATAAAATATCCGTTTTTCTACGAGTCGTTAATTCTAATTTCTAATTTACTTTCCCTATTAACTGTCATCAGTCGTCCGTCAGTAAAAAAACGAAAACGACTTCATGTTTAGGTTACGCCTCGTATAATTTATAACTAACCCTAACTAAAACGGATCGTTTTAGAAACATTGGAACAGCATTGAGCATAAATTCAGTTAGTACTTACTGATGGACACATTAGGTCTGTCTTAACTGTAAATAAAAAAAAAACAAAAATTGCTGTCTATCTAATTGTCCAAATTTTTGTTTGTACAATGCACTTCAAGATTGACCTCAACCATCGTAACATGCTATGTGGTAATGAGGTCCTTGCTTAAAGGGGACAAGTACAGCATAATAAATCTGTTACTGGACTTGTCGCCCTTACCTTGAAGGCTTGACCCCTGCTACTAATGTAGCACCCCCCAGGAGCTCTGGAAACCGTACTCATATGCAAGAACACAATAACACAGAAGTGATTGTCATTTAGCTGGGGTCAGTACGAGCGGTAAATCGCTATGCCCTACCTCTCTTACCTCTCTTAGCTTCTATAGTCACAAAGTCTTCTAGCCGATCTAGTAAATACCATCCAAATTAATTTATTACCGTATACTATGGCTAATATCTATAACAAATCAATGCATGCAACTAATGAACTTTTAAACGCATCCCAGGGCTTGCGAAACCCGATAATTTCCAGCTTGTTTTGATCGCGTTGATTGCAGTACTGTTGATATTAAAGTCACTGACCTACCACAAGGATGCAACAATACCTACAACCCATCTTTAACCAAAGGCAATCTTACTATGTTTGAATTAAGGACCATTTTAACTTATCTCCTTTATTCAAGTTGCACTCAACGATGGAATAGAGCCCTATTTGCGTAAACCTAAAGTGCAATTTGCGATAATGCGAAATGCGTTCTGATTAGTTAAGCCGATTGCGAATTGTGTTACTGAGACGTAAATGAAACTATGACTGATAGCTTTTGACTCGGTTTGATCATTTATTTTTATGAGTTTCATTTTAAACCCCCAAACGCCAAAAACGTCAGAGTTTTTTTTAACTATGACATGTCTGCCTGTTTATTGCATCATAGCTTGTTCGCCTTGGTTTTTTGTTTGTTTTCTTGATATGTCTTGTTTGCTTATAGACTTTCAGGGGCGGTATTAGTCCCATCCCCCTTTTATTTTCAAAACAAAAAGTAGCCTATGTCCGTTCTATAGATTCGACGACGAAATATATAAAGTTTCTCAAGTTAGAGATATGAAATTTGGCACAAACATAGTTCGAAACTTAGATCAAAATATGGTTTACTTTTTATTTCTAATTTTAGGGGAGATAAGGGCGAAACCGAACATGAAATTATATGTTAGAGATATAAAATTTGGCACAAATATAGCTCGAAACTTGCTTTACAATTTATTTACACAGCTATCTATTTATATGTCTGTAAGATATGATGAAACCCTTGTTTACTATGACCTCAAAAAAGTTGTACTTTTAAACGCTGAATGTGTGTTTGTTTATATGATACAAGTACAGGTGGGCTAGTTGCGATGCTGGAGTCTTACCTCATAATCTAGGTCTTTAGCCTGCACGACCTAGCCTAGGCGATGTCTATCTAAACTAGCGTCTGTTTATCTAGCTCTGCAGCGTACAAGAGCTAACTTGCCTGGCCTTCACTCGCCATCACAATACGGCTAGGCCGGTCGTCCAATACGAGCGAGAAAACATATTCTTTGGATACGATGAAGGTTGCGTTCAAAAATTTTGTAAATTATTATTGTGCCACCTTTCAATTTGTTTTATTATTTATCAAAACTTAAACAGGCGGACTTAATGCCTAGTGACATTCTTTATCAGTCAACTTCTCAGAATTGAGCCGAAAACATCAAGGCGCTGCATGAAATTTATTTTTTCTATGGTTAAATAACATAAATTTAATTTAATTTTTCTTTATATTTTTTTATATTTTCATTGTACTTAATTATGTCTGTAAAACCAATTTCTGTAAATTTATCTAATAATAAAAATATTTGTATGTAGGTATATAAGTTTTTCTTATTGCACAAGATTGACCTCACCCCACCTAATATTAAGTAGTAATGAGGTCCTAGCTTAAGGGCGACCAGTACAGCAAAAAAAGTTCTTTCATCAAAAGTTATGAAGTCAAATCAAATAATTTTTCTTTCTTAAATGCAAAGTTGAAACTGAAAAAAAAACACTGCAAAACAAGGCATAAAACAGAGTTCCTTTTGCTCATTTGATTAATTATAAGGCACTGGGACCATAATGACACGGGGGCCAATAATTAGTATATATTTGCTCGGAACTTTGGTCTACTTAATACATATATGATCAAAGGCTGGAGGAATACGTTGAGAGGTGAAAGAAGCATGCAGTATTAAAAGCTTTTATATCTTAAAATATCTTCAACGCAGTAGACACAGCTTTTAAATGGAAACTGAATATTTTATGCTCAAAATGTATTTATTAGGCAAATACAGAACCAGTAATTCTAGTTCACCTTCAACGGATTTCAACAATAAATTATAGAATTGAACAATAACTTTGTTTTGATTTGCTAAATTGTTGTCATTTATTAGGTTGTAGCAATTTTAATTTTAATAGAAATATATTTTCCATTGGTGGCTGTTTTTAAACTGTTACGTGAGTAATAAAGATAATGAAATGCATCAAAATATATTATACACACTAGCTGTGCCCGCGACTTCGTTCGCGTGGACTACATCCTTTTATGGTCGGTTTTACCCCTTTCTCCCCTAATATTCGAAACAAAAAGTAGTCTATATTTTAATCCAAGTTTCGAGCTATATTTGTGTCAAATTTCATATCTCTAACTTCAAAAATATTTTTTTTTTCCATATAAACTTCCAAAGGTGGTATTACCCCCATCCCCCCCTTATTTTCTAATAAAAAGTAGCCTATGTCCGTTCTTGAGATTCAACGTACACCTATACTAAATTTCATCAAAATCGGTTGAGAGGTTTAAGCAGGAAAGCGTAACAGACACACAGACAGACAGACGGCTTTGAGCCTAATGCTCCAATACACCACGGAGGCAGTTAAGTTTACCAATCCTACCGCGAAATCAACAGAAAGATCTCAAGGAATTTAGTTTTAAAACAATTAAACCGGCCAAGTGCGAGCCGGATTCGCGGATTTACCAAATGTATCATAACTTTCGTACGCGAGTACACTTCATATTGATTAGGTAAATATTATTAAGTACTATATAACAGATTACCAAATAGCATGAAGAAATGTGAGATTTAAGCAAGAAGCATTTAAAAGCAAGCTTAAGGAGCACATAACTGCGAGTACAGACGACCAAAATAAAATTATTTATTAATATTTGTTGTCTCATTATAAGTGAAATGTTAAATTTCTTATGAGAATAAATTCTTTAAACCTAAGTACACAAGTTTCATTGCACACGTCAACTGCCTAAACGTTACTGTTTATTGATATCAAGCAAAAATAAACCAAAATCGCATTATGTTGTATGGGAGCCCCTATTTATTATTTATTTCTTTTCTTTTTATTTATAATAATGTAGGTATACATTGCATGACCCAAGGGTTGACTGGTAGAGAATGCCCCTAGCATTCAGTTCACCTGTTGTACCTATTTGTGCGATAAAGTTTTTAAATAAATAAATAAATACATTTAAAGAGGACATAAAATTAAATATTCTGTTAATAGTTTAAGCAGACGCTTAGTTAACCTGTTACCGTTATTAGTATCGAGCAAAAACCAGCAAAGAAACACGATTGTTGTATGGTAGCCCCCTTCAACTAATTATTATTTTTGTTTTTAGTATTTGTTGTTAAAGGGGCAAAATAATTACATAGTCTGTAAAAATTGCAACTCTCCAGCTATCACGGTTCTTGTGATACAGCCAGGTGACAGACAGACAGCGAAGTCTTAGCAATAGGGTCCCGCTTTTACCCCTTGGGTACTGTCTGAAGACACCATATCCAGACTTTTTAGTTATCAATTTAACTTCTCTTTTATTTCTTTTTAATTGTGTCAAACTTGACAATTAAAAAAGATGACTACCGATTACCAAACCAAAAACGTGTTTAATTTTATTTTTAACACGCTTTTATTAGCTCGGGTTGTATGTATCTATGTATGTAACGGAATCTTTGAATCTTAATTTGACCCACTTTCCGGTCTTTGATTAAGATGAAATTTTGCACACGCTCTGAGTTCTGATGACAATACATGACTAGCTAAGAAACGTCATTACAAATCCAATATGGCGGCCTCCCCAAGATGGCGAACTGACTGTTTGGAATGCACTTCCATGATATGGGTATCAAAAGAAAGGGTTTGCTGTCAGGAATACGAAAAAAATAGTCACGTGATTCAAATCCAATATGGCGGGCGTCCAAGATAACGGACAGGCTATTTGAAATGCACCCCTATGATATGGGTATTAAATGAAAGGGTTTGCTGAATGGGATACGAAAAAGAATTATATAATTATTGATACATGAGAAAACTAAAAAGTAGAAAATAAAAATAATAGTTTAAAAAACTAAAAAACACGCTTTTAGCTCGCACTAAAAATTACAAAATAATTCAGACATTTAAGAAAGAAAGCGTGGAGCGTTTTGTCCAAAAAGAGTAAAGATAACATAAACGCTCCACGCTTTCTTTCTTAAATGTCTGAATTATTTTGTAATTTTTAGTGCGAGCTAAAAGCGTGTTTTTTAGTTTTTTAAACTATTATTCTTTTTACCAAGTAATTAATATTACACCAATCGCAATCACACCCGTATCGCAACAGGTACAGAACCTTACGAAATGAGGTTGCAAGTATTTAATGAAACAACTAAGTGGGAGGATATCAGTGCATTAAGGACGGAATTCTCCTCCTCTCGTATTCCAAAGTCAGCTGCCTAGCGACAGGCAGAGTTCATCGAACTAAAACTGTCCCAAATCGAGTCAGCCGACTCGATTGACACTCAGCACAATTCTAATCGAGTGACTAAAAAAGTGCACGAATCAGCTCGATCGAGACGTACACGTGCGCCCTCACGTTCCGCGGTCACGTTCCGCTGAAAATCGCGGAGTTATTGCCTTGCTTTTGCGAATCGGACATTTTATGCGGCTGTATCGATGTTGCCATGCGATTTAACGTGGTACCATTTATGATATGCTGATGCTGGAACTAGAATTTTGATTGAGTTCTGCTCTTTGTAGGTGTATTTAAGCAACATAAAGTTATAGGTGGAGTGGTTCATATCAAGCCATTTTAATATCAAACACAAAACAATTATATCAATTGTTTTTTTTTCATTTTTACAGTACTTTACGCCGTACTCGCGAACTTTAAATATTTTAAAGAAACAGAAAAATTGTATCTCCCCTTGCGGTGCGGGAATGGAACCAACGACCTTACCACGTATCGCGCGTGCTGCTCTTCCAACTGAGCTAACCGCAAGTTATCGTAGGCGATGAAATTTTTCTGCTGCATCAACACGTTAGCCTTCGGTAAGTCTTAAAAAATAATATATAACTAAAAAAATGAAGCTTATCAAAGCGTAAAAAAAGAGTCAATATCTATAATCAAATCTTTTAATTAATAAAGCTTTTACATAGAAACTATTAATAAATCTAAACCCGGTTCGGAACCTATTACTACCGACAAGATAGATAGATAAAAATAAATTATAAATATTGGACAACATCACATACATTGCACTTGTGTTACAGAAATCAGAAACAACGACAGTACCACAACAACCAGACCCGAGACAATACAGAAAAGTTAGTTTCCCATATTGACCTGACCGGGGATCGAACTTGGAACCTCAGAGATGGCGCGACGCCAAAGTCCGGCACGCTCGCCTCTCGGCTACGGAGGTCGTCGAGATAGATAGATACATTTTATTGCACAGGAAATTTACAGAAATTGGTTTTACAGACATATTCAAGTACAATATAGGCGGTCTTATTGCTAGAGAGCAATCTCTTCCAGACAACCTTTAGGTAGAGGAAATAGTAGATATCGTGAAACGGGTACGGCTGTGCAAAATGTTTATTGAGAAAGATATCGGCAAGGAACACTGTACTTTTTTTTTTAAAAAAAGCTAAACTTATCACTAATTTTGCATCAGGCATACAGTGACTTTGTCAATTGTAAAACAAATATGAAAAACCGGCCAAGTGCGAGTCGGACTCGCGCACCGAGGGTTCCGTACAAACCTGCAAGGTTTACAAAGTTCGTTCATTACGACAATCGAGTCATAACTATGGTAGTTTTATTGCAAAATGAAATTCATAACATTACAATGGGGAAAGATGGAGGAGCATAAATATTTTGTAATGTAACTAAAAATTTAAGGTTTTCGGAATTTTTCCTTTATGTGTGCTATTAAACGTTGCTTCATGCCAAATTTCAAGATTCTAGGTCGACTGGAAGTACCCTTTAGGTTTTGATTCCCTTGCGAGTACTTGCGAGTTTCAAAATATGCAGCTTAAATTGCTGTTTCTTTTGATTGCGTTGACATAGAAGTTTGATTTTGTTACAGCTTAAAGGTATTATAGACCTGAGTATTTGGTATGAATTTCAATTGAATACCTCTACGCGTTTATGAGGAAATGGGTAGTAAGTTTAAAATTATTAAAAAAAATATATTATGTGATTTAACTAAAAATTTATGGTTTTCGTAATTTTTCCTTTATCTATGCTATAAGACGTTGCTTCGTACCAAATTTCAAGATTCTGAGTTCACGGGAAGCACCCTGTAGGTTTTGATTCCCTTGCAAGTGTCGAAAATTTGCGGCATAAACGGCTGTATCTTTTGATTGCGTTGGCTTAGAAGTTTGATTTTTTCACAGCTTCAAGAGACAGTAGACCTGAGTAATTGATATAAATTTCAGCTTCATACCTCCACGCGTTCCTGAGAAAAAGGGTCTTGACAGACGGACGGACAGACGGACAACAAAGTGATCCTATAACGTTCCGTTTTTTCTTTTTGAGGTACGGAACCCTAAAAATAAATTTTAAATTAATTTAACTGTATTACTTATGTGCAATGAAAACATCAGCGAATATTCACATACCAGCGTTTATATACACAATTTAAATTACATGCCATGTTTAATAACAAGCTTATTTACAAATTAAGCCATGACAAGTGACGTGGCAGTGATATAACATCGCATCGACCCGACCAGACACGTGACTCTGCCCCGATAAGCGGAGGCATAAATAGGTTTGAATTATTGCATTTGACTTACCACACAATCTCATACTGGTCTGCAAGACTTGGTGACACTGGAAATAACCAGATCTATCCGGTATTTGAAATTAGAAAAGAAAAGGACAATAGCTGGTTTTATAAATATACTAGCTGTGCCCGCGACTTCATTCGCGTGGACTACATCCTTTCATGGTCAGTTTTACCCCTTTCTCCCCTAATATTCGAAACAAAAAGTAGTCTATATTTTAATCCAAGTTTCGAGCTATATTTGTGCCAAACTTCATATCTCTAACTTCAAAAATAAACATTTTTCCATATAAAATTTCAAAGGTGGTATTACCCCCATCCCCCCTTATTTTCTAATAAAAAGTAGCCTATGTCCGTTCTTGAGATTCTACGTATACCTATACTAAATTTCATCAAAATCCGTTCAGCCGTTTAGGCTGAACGGATGAAAGAGTAACAGACGGACAGACAGACAGACAGACAGACAGAGTTACTTTCGCATTTATAATATTAGTAGGGATGTCAAACGTTGTCTTTAAATAAAAGGCTACTACAAAGTAGAATAATATATGAATGACAAGAATGTGTGGACCACTAACTAGTCAGCTCGCTTGTGCTTAATGCTTTTATTAACCGACTTCAATAAAAAGGAGGAGGTTCTCAATTCGACCTTATATACATATATATATATTTTTATTGTTTTGAAAAGTTTTGTCGCCTTTCCTCAGTTAGTATTACGTGGACCAAATTATATAAAATTATACATACATAATATTACACATTAAACCCTACAGTATTATTATTTTTTCAATTAATTGATTATATATTTACTATTAAGAAACTAACTGTATGTCTTAGTGCAAAATTAGTAATAAGATTAGCTTTTTTTGTAAAACATAGCACTGAGTTTCTTGCCGGTATCTTCTCGGTAGTTAAAGGTTCCGAACCGAAGGTAGCTAATTTTGCTTTATATAGAGACTATTCATGAGTACATATTGATAATGTAATCTATATGAATAAAAAATATTGACTTTGACTTTAAACTAGCGGCAGCACGTTTGTACGCGTGCATTTAGTATTTTCTAGCAATAAATAGCCTATGGTACCAATAAATAAATAAATAAATGCGCCAGACAATCACACCAATCACCTGGTCTCAAACTCAGGTTTTCCCTTGTACTATGAGCACCAGACGACGGATACAACTGGGGGCGTCATCCCAGTACACCCAGACCCAAGTCAATTTAGAAAAGTTCGTTTTCCAAATTGACCCGACCGGGAATCGAACCCGGGACATTTCGCGCTTTGGTCGCCTACCTTAGCCACTGCGCCACCGAGGTCGTCGAAAGGTAAGAGAATTTATGAAATCGGCATAGTAGTTTTTGAATTTATTCATTACAAACATATACAGCTCGGAACTACGGTCTACGGGTGTGCTCGAACTGGAGCAGGCCGACTGGTGAAACACCTCCACCTTACAGAAGACCGCAGCCAAATAACAATCACTCCGGAGTTGTTGTGCTCCTGCGTGTGAGTAAGGTTTCCAGAGCTCTTGGAGGGTGCTACATTAGTAGCAGGGGTCAAGCCTTCAAAGTAAGGGCAACAAGTCTAGTAACAGTTTTACTATGCTATACTTTTCGCCCTTAAGCTAGAAACTCATTACCACTTAACATCAGGTGGGCTGTGGGCTGAGGTCAATCTTTGAGTGCGTTATAAAAAAAATACAAATACAAATCTTTCTGTCTTAACAACACGCGCACGCCGCATGGCTTACAACTATAGCAAAGAGTGTCGTTACAACTTTTGGTCTTATTTTTATCCGCCTAGCCCCCTTTCGCAACACGCGATATGGAAGTTCTTTCTAAAACTTCGTTTTAAAATTACTGGTGACTAAGGCGTACTCCTGCGCATGCTAGTGGCATGAGTGTCTGTTTGCGCAGGCGCACGGCACACGCTCGATCAATGCTCGTTCGCGCGACCTCTGCGCAGCTGAGTAAAGCTTGACTAACAGCGGACCGCCTTCTGGAAACGTTTGCCGGCCCTACTAACATTAAAGACCTGAAGATTTGTAATAATGTATAAATGTAAAAGAGCTCTAACTCGAACTGGAGCAGCCCGACTGGTGAATCACCTCCACCTTACAAAAGACCGCAGCCAAATAACAATCACTTCTGTGTTGGTGTGTTCCTACGTGTGAGTAAGGTTTCCAGAGCTCCGGGGGGGGTGCTACATTAGTAGCAGGAGTCAAGCCTTCAAGGTAAGAGCGCGAAGTCTTATTACACTTTATTATGCTGTACTTGTCGCCCTTAAGCTAAGACCTCATTACCACTTAACATCAGGTGGGGTGAGGTCAATTTCGAAGTAAACCATAAAAAAAGTACGAATAATTATCGGGATGTATGTTTGTTACATATTCAGGCAAAAACTACGGAACAGATTGGGGTTGAGTTTGGTAGGAAGAAAGATGACATATAAGTCTAGCAGATAGGATACGTTTTATCATAAAATAACGCAACGATGTTATAGAGAACTAGCTAGTTTGAAATCTTTTTGCTAAAGAGGATTCAAATAACGCGAATTAAGTCGAAGAACAACTAGTTAGCACTAAGACCACATCAAAGCCAGGAATATTAGGTACTACTGCAGTTTTAGGAACCAAGAAATATTTAACTAAAAGATGACAACGATAATTTAGGTAATGATGATAGACACTATTACAGTACCAAAATTTCATCATCAAGTAATAAAGATTAGCAAATCAGTTTATTTCGTTTTTTCCACCCACGACAAAAGCTTATAAAACTGCATAATAGTTTGTGTACGGTCGCTATCAACAATCTCAACCCAATTGACCTTCGTCATACGGCACCCATCATTTAATGTTGGGAAAAACAACGAGTATTACAAAAACAAGATTCTATTCTAGTTTCGAGATTATGAGATCACTGTTTGAATTGCTATTTTTGTTAGTTTAGATGCAAATTGGTATTTATTCCGCTTAGCAGCGTGTTCTAGTTTAAAAATGCATAACATTTAAATCTCGCGGTGCATTATTACTCACTTGAATACATAATTGTTTCACTACTCGTCAAAACAAAACTATATGGCTTGGTCTAATGTGAGTTACGCATAGCAATAAGTTAGATACTGCTACTGTAACAAATCCACTGAATTTATCGGTAGATTTAAGTTTGGCACCGGCAGTAGAGTCATTTTGCATTGTGTACATTGCATTCAATGACGGTTCAAATGTGTATTAAGTAAACTACTCGAATAAAAAAAAATATTGATTGATTCCATTAAAACTTTTAAATAATAAATAATAACAATTTGGGTCTGGGTGTGCAGGGATGACGCCCCCAGTTAGAGTTATCGTGTGTTACTCAGAGTACAAGGAAAAACCTTAGTTTGAGACCAGGTGATTGGTGTGATTGTCTGGCGCATTTATTTCTGACTGAAAAAAATGTTGTGTTATATTATTATCAGTTTTTCTTCTCGTCTCTGCTCTTAATGTACTTAAAAAAGGACTAGGACAAACAAAATCACGTCAGACTAGACACTTTCGACGTTGCTCCGCCCTTTAGTCGTACGCATAGGGTCTACTATAGAACTGCAAGTGTTTCCTTAACGTTACCATACAAATACTTCTGTGTTGTTGTGTTCCTGCGTGTGAGTAAGGTTTCCAGAGCTCCTGGGGGGTGCTACGTTAGTAGCAGGGGTCAAGCCTTCAAGGTAAGGGCAACAAGTTCAGTAACAGATTTATTATGCTGTACTTGTCACCCTTAAGCCAGGACCTCATTACCACTTAACATCAGGTAGAATGAGGTTAATTTTGAAGTGCAATATATAAAAAAAAAAAACAAAAAAAAAGAAATACGCCATGACTAATTTCAAAACTCTAAAGGCAACTTGGAGCAGTAGCCCAATTGACTTGACGGAGAATCGAATCCTAGACATTTCGTGTTTCGCAAGACTTGTACCCGATCCCAATATTTGAAAAACGATCCGTTCCAGTTACGGATAGTTATAATTTATACGGGGCGTAAGCCAAAAACGACCGGGACGACTGACGACAGCTGATATGGAAAGTAAAATTTAAATTAGAATAACGACTCGTAAGAAAAAGGTCATTTTTGACGCATTACGAATCGTAAAATATTTGAACCAGGCATTAGCCCCGTCTTATTAACTGTTAACAATTCTAAATAATAAAACGCACATCTCACGGCACGCGTTACCAAAATTAAAACAACACAGGAATTCCTATTTATAGGAAACAAAATGCTAATTTCCACATACTTAGTAAAACCATGGCATTGTTTTCCCTTGATTAATAGTTCGTAACATCTAACCAAACATGGCTGTGGGTATTTGTCGCGAAATGACAAATTCAGCGAATATTTTCCAAAGCTATTGTAAGCTAACGCAGCTGAATAATGAAAATATTTGAACATGTTGGATTCTGAAGTCATCGTTTAAGTTATTCTTGCTTTATTTTTAATTATTTCATTCATTCCATTCGACTGAAGCATACTTGTGTAGGGTAAATGTTACATCATCATTTTCGAGAATAGGTTTTTTAATTGTATTAAGTACCGTACCTAAAGGGTAGGCAGTAGAATCACTTTGCATTCTACACATAGCTATAAGTTAGATACTGCTACTGTAACTTATCTGCTGAGTTTCTTACCGGTGTCTTCTCGGTAGATATAGGTTCCGAACCGGAAGTAGAATCACTTTGCATTGTGTTCAATGACGATTCAAAAGTGTTACATGTAACCTGCTTGAGTGAAGAAATATTTGAGTTGAGTTGAGAATTGCATTTAATGACGATTTAAAAGTGTTATATGTAACCTACTTTAATGAAGAACTATTTGAGTTTGAGTTAGAGATGGGTACGACACCGCCGTCCGTTTGTCTGTCTGACTATCTGGCGCCAGGTTGTACATCATGGATCGTGATAAAAAAACAGTTAACATTTTCACAAATGGACAGTATTTTTAGTTACTGATTTAACTACATATACTAAAGTACTGAAATATAAATATTTAAGGGAGCTCACATACAACAAATTTGATTTTATGGCGTTATTTTAAAAAAGTATCCGACGTAGCCCGAAGAGTTAGCACGCTGAAGTGGCAATGGGCAGGCCACATCGCTCGTAGGACCGACGACCGTTGGGTAAAGAGGGTCCTCGAGTGGCGACCACGTACCGGACGACGCAGCGTGGGGCGGCCCCCAACACGATGGACTGACGACATCGTCAGATGTGCGGGGAGCCGCTGGATGCAGATAGCGCAGGACCGCGCGTTGTGGCGTTCTGTAGGGGAGGCCTATGTCCAGCAGTGGACAAAAAGAGGCTGATGGATGGATGGATGGATGGATGATTTAAAAAAGGGCCCAAGTCGCACTTAACAGGTTTTGATGAAAGTTAGTGCCATTTTGATCCTCAAGTTCTGTATGTTAAGGTTGAATAAGAAATAAGCATCCAAAATCACTTCAGACTATTCAGTGTGGAATTTGCACCGCCCTTATATCGTCCATATAAGATCTAATATCGAAAAGCAAGTATTTACCTTAACGTGCTGTCGACCCTACAAAACATACTAAAAGTAAATTTTGTAACGAAAGTTTTAATATTGTACAATTAGTGTCTTTAGTTCGTGAACAACTCTGTACCTTGTCACATTAAGTCACTGTCTATCTGACTTGCTTAGTTACGCGTAGACCTGGTATGACAAGGTACTGAGGTGTATACGAACTAATGGTGCTGGCTGTACAATGTTTGTCACTCTTTCAGCATAAAACTACTGATGCCCGTTCCAATATTTGAAAAACGAATCTCTAGTTACAGGTAGTAATAAATGATACGAGGCGTACGCTATAACCATCCGACGGACGACTGATGACAGCTGATATGGAAAATAAATTAGAAATTAGAACTAACGACTCGTAGAAAAACGGACGGTCATTTTGACACATTACGAACCGTAAAATATTGGAACCAGACATCAGTAGTTTTATGCTGAAAGAGTGACAATCATAGTACAGTCAGCGTCTTTAGTTTGTATACAACTCAGTACCTTGTCACATTAATCTAACTGTCTATTTCACTTACTCAGTCACATGGCTCGTTTAGTGTGACAAGGTACTGAGGTGTATACAAACGAATGATGCTGACTGTACAATAGTACAACGTTCGTAACAAAATTTACTTTTAGTATGTTTTGTAGGGTCGACAGCCCTTCAAGATAAATACTTGCTGATCTTCTAATTATGTGGATTTGGATGAATTAGCAGATCAGAAAAGGCTCAAGGACTCCAAATTCTTCTGGGACCAAGGGCCCCACGTTGGTTTAAGACGGCCTCAACGGCTAATATAAAGATGCGAATACTCATTAGTATTCAATGCTACGTACACGTTTTCGTTCCCGTCATCGCCTTGGTCAATGTGTCTAGCAACAATTGAAATCTATTTCTTATTCGCGGTTAATCAGTGTGACCTATTTACGGTATCGTATCGCTGCCCGATTACGTGTCGCTACTGGCGATAGATGGTATCTATTTGAATGAAAAAAAAAATACGTTTTATGTTTAAAATAATTTAACAGGTCAAAACGCGACACCATTTTTATTTAGTAGTTAATACGAAAAACTTACTGCCCGACGTTTCGGTTAGGTTGCACCAACCGTGCTCACGAGCTGACTAATAACTACTAAATAAAAATGATGTAGCGTTTTGACCCGTCAAATTATTTTAAATGTTTAAAATGGAACGCGAAAGTCTTAAAATTTACGTTTTATGTTTATTTACTTATTTATTATTCATTGGCCAAATAAGTCTGTGAATAAATGTCCAGTCTTATCACAACTGTAAGTTTTGTTAATGGTCTTGGGGCTGGGATTAGATTGGACAGCTCGAGCGAAGTGTAAGTTGAATTGATAATTTTCTTTTAATTTTTAAAATTTAACTAGGGTACTTAAACTTTTAAATAATTAACGCTTTCACTTTCGTTTTTATAAAAATTGGCAGGGTCCCACAAACCTCGTAGTTTAGACTAGTAGTTCAGCGGGATTTGAACGGGTTGAAAATTTTTTACACCTTGGGGTACAGTTTTGGGGGTTTTAGTTATATCTGTTTTTTGGATAGTATAATCTGTGACAGCCGGGGATAAAGAAGTTTCCCAAGAATTAATGAATTTGTCAAATCAGTTCAGTAGTTTTGGAGCTCAATTCAAACCACCAAATAAAAAGTAAGTAAATAAATAATAATAATAAATAATTATTGGACAACATCGCTCTTTCATCATCATTATTATATTAGTATTATAAAATGAATACTTAGTTATGTGTAATTTACGTAACTAAAAATTGAGAGATAAGTTGTCAATCGTACAAAATAGAAAGAGGGTGGGTTATAAAACCCACGTAAATAAAATTATAATATTATTAACACCATAAAAAGTAATAATTCTGGTGCGTTCAGGTAAGGATGTGCTATTTACCGTACAATTGATATTGATTTATGTAATGTTTTTTGTGAAAAAGTGTTGTGTTATAACTACTATAATCTGACTGATCATGCTTTTTCGGCCTTTACCCTCCACTGAACCTTTGTAAAACACAAGGATTCATTGGATGTCTTATTTTAGCATCAAATTACCTTTGTCAAGGTTCTTGTCTTTAAAATGTTTGACCTTGAGTTTATTTACCTTAAAATATTTCCTTCCAAAGTTTAACATATTCTTGATAAACGAATCTAAAATACGTAATTTATTTCGATTTTTATTGTTTTCTTTCTTGATTAGTGCAAGAAAATCAACGAGTGACTAATGAATCATAAGACAATGCTTTATAATCAGTCTTAGAAATATTCGAGAAATGATTTGGTAAACATAAGACTAAAAAAAAGAAGTTTTTAAATCAACTACATAAACGGCAGCTTTACAACCTACCAAAATCTGTTAACTCGAATAGTTCATTTTTGATTTAAAAGAAAAACTAAAAAAGTATTTTATCTATTAGGAAAGTAAATAGATGGGTGGTTTATTTAGTTTTAAACCATTCTCACTTTTCTATGAAAATAAAATAAAGAGAAAGTATTTACGTTTGAATTGAATAGGCTCCAAAATTAATATATGATTTTTAAATGTAATTTAATTGGTACAAAGCTGTTCCTCCTCGGGTAAAATAGACCATTTAGAACATTGGTAACAAACAATGTTACTCGAATATAAAAAAAATATCCTAATCTAATCGTGCCAACTCAGAGATCATTGGAACGGAATACTGATTAATCCATAGATTCTCGGTAAAATTGTATAAAAAAAATTTTACTTTAACTTCCAAGACTTGAAATATGCATAAACATAATCATAATCAATTAATTTGTTCACGTTAGTTACAAGTAACACCTATGCATCGTCAAAATGAATATAAACCAAAATTGAAGCTACAGCCGGTTCGGAACCCAATCCTACCGAGAAGAATCCGGCAAGAAACTCAGTAGTTATCCTAATCTTTACAATATTTAGGACTAGAGAACTTAAAAATATGGTGTCAGAGCGAGCAGACAATCATGCTCATATACCTATGTTTATCGTTTCAAGTTATAGGTAATAAATATTCATTAAGTTTACACCTAGTATCCTTTTTTCGTAAAACATGATTTAATATAGACCTTAATTCTATGCTTGGGTAAGTCAATAATACACATTACGGTAAACTTGTTGAATGTATTTTTACTTAATCCATCTCAGTTCTACTGGTTTTACGAAGGTTCTACTGGTTTTACGAAGGTTCTACTGGCTTTATACAACGTTCTGTATAGGTATAACACACAAAATATTATTCTCAGTGACCTACTCCTAATTTCGGAAAGCCTTCAATTCTCAAAACCGCCATTACAGCTATTTTCGACACGTAATAGGTCCAGTTTTAGCAAACTGGTTACAACTAGTTCGATCAACCTAGTTCATTATCTTCCTTTTTGCGAATCGCTCGCTCTATCATCAGAATCTCTACGCATGAATTTGAACCTTGTAGTTTTAGTTGAAGAGTCTGTTTTCGATGTAAGGTTTTGCTGGCAGATAGGTTGGTTCGCAAGTAAGGATTAATTTATTCAAATAATATTATATTTACTCGCAGCGATAAAGTACGAAGTAAATTCAAAATGGAGGTCGTTTTGCTCGTGTGTTATCTCAAGTGCAGGCGTGTTAACAGTTTATTGTTTTATGCATGTACCGATGGATTTAATTGAATATTTATAATGAACTGTTTGTAGGTATTATTGGGACGGAAATGGAAAGTAATGGAACTTTGATGAAGGAAGCAAGAAAGCCGATTACAGTGTTAGGGTAGCATAAGTCACTGGGGTGGTGGCGCTATGTGGCGGGTCGTTACATTCCCTTCAATATGGTTGAGTGAAGCGATGGCTGGCACATACGTCATGCTTGTGAACAGGTGCCACCTTTGGGGACTGGTCTGCTCCAGTTTACCTATTAAAATAACTTAATGCTTTATTCACTCATCAAAATAAAACTATATGACTTGGTCCAAAGTGTTCTACACATAGCTATAAGTTAGATACTGGCACTGTAACTGATCTGCTGAGTTTCTTACCGGTGTCTTCTCGGTAGATATAGGTTCCGAACCGGAAGTAGAATCACTTTGCATTATATACAATGACGATTCGAAAGTGTTATTATATGTAACCTACTTGAATAAACAAATATTGAATTTGAATTTGAATTTGCCACTCGGGGCGCCCTTATCAAATCAAATCTAATCAAATATTTATTTATTTAAGTAGGTTACATGTAATTACACTTTTGAATAGTAATTGAATACATTGCAAAAGGATTCTACTGCCGGTTCGGAACCTATATCTACCGAGAAGACACCGGTAAGAAACTCAGCAGATCAGTAACAGTAGTAGTATCTAACTTATAGCTATGTGTATTGTGTAGCCCATTTTAAACCAAGTTATACAGTTTTGTTTTGATTAGTAAATAAAACATTAAGTATTTACTTTTGAGAGCCAAGATAAGTACTAAGCAGAATAAAAGCAATGTATGTGACGTTGTCCAATATTTATTTAAATTTGAAATGTCTATTTAATTTTTAAACTCACCTATTAAATGATAAAACAAAATAAGATTACATCTCACACCGTGCTCTGATTACGGAAATCAGAAACAACGACAGTACAACAACAGTTCGTATTCCAAATTGACCCTGGACTCGAACCCCAGACCTATTGATAACGCTGCTGTTGCTACGAGAGTCATAAAAATTGCAAGTTTTAATATGTCTATCGTAACTAGCACAAAAGGAGCAAAGACTAGTTACACAAATTAATCGTATTACCTACTATTATCATTCTATAAATAAAAAAATAAAAAAAATATATGTATATATTTTATTTCAGACCAATTTTGTCCATTTATTAGTAACAATATACTTAAAAACTATGTTAGTAATTTAATATTATTTATGTAATATAGTTAAGAGATGGGACCTGACTAACGTGCCTTTTGAAGCACATAATCAGAACTTTTCCAAATTGACTTGGGTCTGGGTGTGCTGGGATGACGCCCCCAGTTAGTATCCGTCGTCTGTTGCTTATACAGTGAAACCTGGTTAAGTGAGACATCAAGGGACCTGCAATGTCGTTTCACTTATAGAGGTATTCCACTTACCCAGTGTCTCAGATATACATGAATAAATAAATATCTGTCTCATTTACAGAGGGTTCCATTAATAGAGGTGAGAATACAGGTTATTTCAGTTATACAGGTGCGATCATTAAATAAAATAACGTGTTATGTATCTTGTGCCTTTTCTTCAATTATCGGTCCACATACCGGAACGTTTTTGTTACGAAGTTGCTTAATCCATGTTAGCAAACACTGTTCAAGTTCAGGATATTCTGCTAAACATACACGTTTTTGTTTTCCTTGTCCTTTAGAACATTGTGATTCAATTTTATGTTTACTCTGAATTATTCTACAAAGAGTAGATTTTGGCGCATTAAATTCGGCACAAACTTCTTCGCGTGTCTTCCCACTTTCATAAACGGATACTTCAGTTTTTCACGTAATGATAACGATTGTAGCTTTCGTTTTGACATTTTTCAACATAAACATATGTATGAAATTTGTGGGTAGAATAAGAATGAGTAAACAAACAATGTTATCTCAGTTACAGAGGTTTATGCATATAAAATTTACTCGCTGTCTCAGTTATAGAGGTAAATATGATGATAAATCGAAAGAACAAATCCCAGATATAGAGGTTTACCTCGTCCCACTAACAGAGGTAATTCAGAGCCAAAGTGTTGGGACCTCAGCATGAGTTCCAGTTATGGAGGTTTCCCACTTATCCAGGTCCCACTTAACCAAGTTTCACTGTAGTACAAGGGAAAACCTTAGTTTGAGACCAGGTGATTGGTGTGATTGTCTGGCGCATTTTACAAAACCTTAATGACTTTACAAAATAAACCCACTACTCTGAGGTTTCGGAATCCAACGCTCTAACCAGTACTCTATAGAAATAGCTTATTAATATAGATATAGTTAACTGCGGTAAACGAAAACACGTACTATTTGAAATCATGTTTGCATTAATGGTATTATTTTGTTAATAAATTCCAAGGTTATTTTTTACATTTGAATCGCAAACATTGTTGAATGTTTTCATAAAATTATCACGTAGTATAAACGTTATCATAATGAAATAAGGATATTGTTGAGTTTAAATTGTATTAATTATAATTAATTCACATCTAAATGAGGAACTGTATTTGTTTATAACCACTTTTACTGCGCTATCTTAATTAATAAAATAATAGGGTAATTTAGCAATTGTTTTTTTGTTTTAAATACTTAGTTTGTTTTTTTTGTCTTTCAAATGAACAGTTTTAAAATAAGTTTACGGGTCAAAACGCAACAACAGTTTTTACTATTTACTTGCTGTTTCGGTTAGATTGCGCCAACTGTGGTCACGAGCTATCAGCTCTCAGCTTTCAGCTCCTTCTTCAGTGTAAGCAAATTTTTTTTTATATTACTCTTCAAGATTGACCTCAACCCACCAGATATTAAGTGGTAATGAGGTTAGGACCTCATTACCACTTCACCGTCACCCGTGTGCTTGTCACAGTGAATCTGTTACTGGACTTGTCGCCCTTGCTTTGAAGGCTTGACCCCTGCTACTAAAGTAGCACCCCCCAGGAGCTCTGGAAACCTTACTCACACGCAGAAACACAACAACACCGAAGTGATTGTTATTTGGCTGCGGTCTTCTGTAAGGTGGAGGTATTTCCCCAGTCGGGCTGCTCCAATTCGAGCGATATATCGCTATGCCCTACCGCTCTTAATATCCAGCTTAAGCTAATTTTAAGGCCCAATCAGGTCTTAAGCAAGTTGTTCCCGTGGACAAGTGGCATGACAATCGATGCGCGTTTGAACGTGGTCAACTTTATTGATTACTAGCTGTCCCGGCGAACTTCGTAACGCCTATTTTTTTAGTTTCTAACCTTTTAAACCTTCCCTGGACCTCCACAATTATGTCAGAACCAAGATTAGCCAAATCGTTCTAGCTGTTCTCGAGTTTTAGCGAGACTAACGAACAGCGATTCATTAATATATATAAGACTAGCTGTAGCCCGCGACATCGCCCGCGTTTTTTTCGGGATAAAAGGTATACTATACGTTAATCTAGTATGCCATTTTTCTTCCTACCAAAGTGTATCCAAATCTGTTTAGTAGTTTTTGCGTGAACGAGTAACAAACACCCAAACATTCATACACAAAGTTTCATATGTATAATATTAAATAAATAAATGCGCCAGTCAATCACACCAATCACCTGGTCTCAAACTAAGGTTTTCCCTTGTACTATGAGTACCAGACGACGGATACTAACTGGGGGCGTCATCCCAGCACACCCAGACCCAAGTCAATTTAGAAAAAATTGTTTTCCAAATTGAACTGACCGGGAATCGAACCTGGGACCTCACGTGCTTTGGCCGCCTCCATTAGCCACTGCGCCACCGAGGTCGTCATTTTGGTTTAAAGAATTTATTTTCTCATAAAAACTTACAGTTCACTTATAATGAGATACATGAAATTAATTTTAACTTTTGATACATTTTCTTTTTCTGGAACTAGCTAGGTAGCAGACTAAAATTATCATTACTTACATAGGCCAGGAAGGCTATTACTTAGAAATATATTTTTTTAGCTTAGTTTTAAACGTGTTTACATTTTCACATTCCTTTATGAAGTTTGGCAGTTTATTATACAACTGTACTCCCTCGAACAATATCGTTTTCTTCCCATAGTTAGTGCGTACTGGAGCAATTTGAATCTTATGTTTATTCCTTAAATTATGTGGGTTTTGTCTTTCACGTAAAACAATATTGGACTGGATGGAATTCGAAGAAATATTTTTAATCAATAAGCAAGTTCAGTAAGTGTATAGCTGTGAGAGGTTCATTAATTTAGTTTTTTCATATAATTCTTTTGTGGGGGTATACATAATAGGTATAGTGGAAAAGTATTTTAATAATTTTATTTTGGGTTCTTTGTAAACAGTTTAAGTTTGTAGTTGCGGCTGATCCCCATATTTCGATTAAATAAGTGAGATGTGATTTTACCAGTGAGTTGTATATTGTATTACGTACATTATATGGGGTAAAATTTCTTATTTTACGTAGTGCTCCTAATACTGACATTAGTTTAGATTTTATTTTTATTTTGTTATGTTATTAGTAGGATTTCCCTTATCGCTGGTGGTGTTGTCGTTGGTCAGTTTGACCCGATTTCCCCGTAACACCACCAGATGGCGATGAGGTCCAAACGGGGGGTTTAGTGGGTAGACCTGCCCTTTTTAGGGCAGGGAGTCCCACACACGCCGTCACCTCTCTCGGGTTACGGTATGGTGCTTCAAAGCATTTCCATTGTCACAAAAAAATTATTTCCTTTATCACTTACTTGTATTTACTATACAAATCAACCCCAAACTTATAAACTAAACCATAAGTAAAATTTCATAAATTGCTTGTTTCTACATAAGCACCAAATACCATTTATTACTGCAGCTACTATTGCAACATATACTATGTCATAACAATTATTTATTTATTTATTTATTTATTTATTTATTTATTTCTTCAATAGCATATGACATGACAGTTTTACAACCAAGGCGTACATATGGTAAACAATAAGATACAATAAGTTAAATATACATATTACTTGTTCAGAAATATATGTATAACAAGGGTGTTTGAACACATCAATACTGTCAACGAACACATCGGCAGTCGGATGTCGGATCAGTAGGTCCGAGAGCAGATTATGCCATATTCCAAAAAGCTGTGTGCACACAGTGTAGGCCACTTCCTATGGGAGTCAATATTTGTATTTGGTGCCATGCTCTTTGTAAGGATTACTGCTGTATATGAGATAGCTGAAGGATTACGAAAAATCGGCCATTGTACGATCCACAGCATGTTAAGATAAACACTTCGAGACTAGTTCTTATGAGAACGACTTAAGGGCGATGCAAAGTCCAAATTCTAAAGTCGGATATGTTTTGTCTGTACATATTAGTTGCACCATCATTATATTTCTTATCTCCAAATTTTTATGCAAACTAGCGGTCCCGGCGAACTTCGTTTCGCCTTAGATAAATTTATCCCGCTTTTCTGTTGAATTTTTTCAAATTTTACCAAGGATCCCTAATTTTGTAGCCTATGTCAAATCGGAAGAATGTAGCATTCTATTGGTGAAAGATTTTTTTTATCGGCCCATTACTTTACAGACATACTAAAATAGGTACATATCTTTCCTCTTTATAATATTAGTATAGATATATACTAACATAAAGCTGATGTTAGCGATGAAAGTGAAACCCAATTTATATATATAATAACAAAAGGTATAATAAACTAAAATGCAATATTAAATACAAGGAAAAACCTTTAAAATAATTTAACAGGTCAAAACGCGACACTATTTTTATTTAGTAGTTAATACGAACTACTTACTGCCCGACGTTTCGGTGGTCACGAGCTGACTGGTCTTGCTCGCCTTCGTCTGTTCGGGGGAGCTAGCAAATCTTCATCCACCCGCACCCACACGTTTTGACCCGTTAAATTATTTTAAATGTTTAAAATGGAACGCGAAAGTCTTAAAATTTATATTACAAAAGGAAAAACCTGTTGCTAAGCCATTCTAGTAACAAAACTCTCAACCACAGGTACCGTCTGCATAGTAGCTGGGCTGCCAGATCTGTCGCCAACAGCTGAAGAGTTTGTTTCTTTGACCGCGCTTATTTCAGGAACAGCTAATTAGATTTGTATTTTTTTGTGTTGAATAGTGCATTTATTGAGAAAGGCTTAAGGCTATATAACATAACGCTGCAACCAATCGGAGCGAAGATTTAGTGGAAAATGTGGAAGAAACGGGAATAGTACGTAGAGTATAAAACAGTATGTCTTTTACTTCTTTTGACGTCCTCGTTGTTGACGACCTCGGTGGCGCAGTGGCTAAGGTAGGTGGCCAAAGCGCAATAGGTCCCGGGTTCGATTCCCGGTCAGGTCAATTTGGAAAACGAACTTTTCTAAATTTACTTGGGTCTGAGTGTGTTGGGATGACGCTCCCAGTTAGTATTCGTCGTCTGGTACTCATAGTACAAGGGAAAACCTTAGTTTGAGACCAGGTGATTGGTGTGGTTGTCTGGCGCATTTATTTATTGGTTTTCCATACATATATATAGATATATAATATAGATTGTACATCTATTACGGAGCCAAGGGTCCACTTCAACTATGATCCTAATTAAACAAGCATTCATATTTAATTTGTTCAATAATTCATCGCCTATTTTCTGTTTCTTTAAAACATTAATACATTGGCGTGATTGCTGTCATACCTTTTGTTTCACGACTGTAAATGCCTTGTGCACTTAATCGCAGCCGAGAGAGACTGCGGCATATGTGGAACTCCCAGGGCGTAGACCTTACTTTAGGTCCGTTCTAAGAAGGGGACTACCTTCTATAGCCTGTAGGTGGACTCATCTCCTCGGTGGTGTGGATATCTCAGTCATCGTTGGACTACCACAGCACCAAGGGGGTATGACCGTTTAAGCAACTCAGATCTAATTTTATTTTGTGGAGTTAAGGCTGAATGTTAAAGATGTTTCATAAGCTGCCAGACATAATGCATAACCTATGCATAGATTTAAGTCTCTGATCAAAAATTATCTCACGAAAGGAGTTATAAAATAGAAGACTATACTATAAATGACAAAATGTTTGGGCTTGATTGCATTAATTATGTAAACTAGACGTAAGCTATGTGTGTTTTTTTACTGTTTCCATATTTGTACATTAAAAAAAAGTTAACTAAAGAGTTTCCTGCCGTTTCTTCTCGATAGCTCCAACATTCCTAACAAGGCGGTAGTTTAACTTAATCTGACACTTCACACATGCTGTAGTAATAAAAGTTTACATGAAAAAGACATTTTTTTTTATATTGCACTTCAAGATTGACCTCATCCCACCTGATGTTAAGTGATAATGAGGTCCTAGCTTAAGGGCGACATGTACAGCATAATACATCTGTTACTGGACTTGTCGCCCTTACCTTGAAGGCTACTCGTACTACTAATGTAGCACCACCCAGGAGCTTTAAAAACATTACTCACACGCAGGAACACAACATCACCTAAGTGATTGTTATTTGGCTGCGGTCTTCTGTAAGGTGGAGGTATTTCACCAGTCGGGCTGCTCCAGTTCGAGCGATAAATCGCTATGCCCTGCCTCTCTCTTTTCTACTCTATTCTATGCACAGAATATTATGGGCAAAACTATGATTTCATAAGTAAGAATAAAACTACCAAATACAGCGTGCGTGCTTACGTCACAGCCGCAGTCATCAACATGCGCCGGAGTTTCTATATGCCGAGCAAAGAAATGAATTCATAGAGGCGCCATATTATCTGTTACTTAAGTTGTATTATGATGGCCATGAGGGTGAAAAGTTTCGGGACGTTTGTTTTTTTTATTTATGATTTTCATAATGTCTCTCTTTGAGTAGAATAGCAGTTATACGATAACAGCGTACCATTACACCTACTTATTTGAATTACTGTTTGACAGTCATTAATCTTCGCATGTAATATGGAATTCCTCGAAACACATGTTTCATAAATATTTGATAATACAATATGTTTAGATTCAGTACCTAATTTATATTTTTTTTAATTCAGTGCTTCTAAACCATACGATTGCATGCTAAATCTCTGATGCGTTCAAATAAACAAAAAGAAAACAAATTTAGTAAAGAAACAGCAAAATTACATTACCCCTTGCGGTGTAGGATTCGAAACCACGACTTTCACGTATCGCTTATGCTGCTCTTCCGACTGAGAAGTCTAAAACTATTACTGAGGGCGCTTATCGAAGGCTAAAACAGCGAAATTCATCGCCTAGGAAAACTTGCAATTAGCTCAGTTGGAAGACCAGCCCTCGTGATTAGTGTTGCCGGATAATCGATTATCGATGAATCGATTATCCCCCCCCTCAAATTATCTAATAATCGATATGACAATCGATAGTATCGATACTATCGATATAATCGATTATATCGATACCTATTTTTATTAGATATAATCGATTATAATCGATTATAATCTAAGTCAAATACAATATAATCGATATAATCGATTATATCGATATCAAGTTGAAAGCAATACTATCGATATAATCGATTATTTCGATATAATCGATTAATTTGGAATAATCGATTATAATCGATATACAATCGAATCGACGGCAACACTACTCGTGATACGTGAAGGTCAAGGGTTCGAAGCCCACACGGGGAGATGATTTTTTCTGCTACTTAAAAATATTTAAGGTTTGCTAATACGGCGTGTAGCACTATAGAAATTTGTCAAATATTCGTATTTTTTTTTATTGGATAAGTATCAATTCTTGGTAACAAACAATGATGGCAGAGGTCCATAAAACTGGACAAATCACACTCTGCCTTTTCCCTCAGGCTGCGGTTCGGCGCGACAATACGTTTTCCTCCAAAAAGAGGAAAAAAAAATATCCGAAAAAACCTGAACAAATTGTCACCGCCACTTCCCGCGTCTAGGCGTGCTGTCTTGTCCGCAACTTTCTAACTCGCCCGACCTGTCCTCTGATATAATAATTAGTAACGATAGCAACGAACAGACACAGCTCTTACTAGCAACAGTAGATATGTTGAGAAATAAGAACACAAACTCAAACTCTTTAAATAAAGAAAAATATATATGTGACACTGTCTGTCACAAGCTCCAATCGTGCGTGCAATGTGTCTGTTTTTCTAAGCATTTATTCTCAAATATATTACTCTAATTTACAAAATTTACTTTTATTCATCAAGATAGATAGATAGAATACTTTATTGCACTAGAAAAAATTACTGAAATTGTTTTTAAAGATATATTAGGCGGTCTTATAACTAGAATGCAATCTCTTCCAAACAACTATTTACCAACAGTAGAAACTGTAAATTTGAAACCGACTTCAAAAAAGAAGGAGGTTCCCAATTTTACCGTATGTATACAATCATTTTTTATGTGTGTTCGCGAAAAGCTCCTTCTTGTTTGTAATTTCTTCGATTTTGTAATTTTTTTTTCGGCATAAGTGTTAGATTTATCCAAAAATATGGGATAAGTATTTTTGCATGTTCTACCTTATCGAAGAATAACAGCGGTACATTGAACTGAAGTGTCGCATGACGTCATAAGTAGGTAGATTTTTACCCAGCAGTGACGTAACGAGTACCCTACCCCGCCACTTGGCATCACTTTATCTAAGTATTTTTTATTAATTTTGCAAATGAAGAAAATAATTGTCTAACATTTTTTAATAATTGTTTTGTTTTGTAGGTAGACTATTGAATTTATTGACTTCTTATAAGTGCTTTTGTAAAACTTCTATCAATAAAAAGATAATTTAATTATATTCAGTTTAAAAACTCAAGTTACGAACAGAGGCAGAGCATAGTGATTTATCGCTCGAACTGGAGCAGCCCGACTGGCGACAACTCCAGTAACAGATTTATTATGCTGTACTTGTCGCCCTTAAGCTAGGACCTCATTACCACTTTGCGCCTCAGCCCGCATTGCACCGGCCGCCACTGCAAGGTGGGGATGGTTCTGTTGGACCGGCCATCCCCAGTCTCACCCCCCGACCGTAGGGGGAGTAGATGGAGCTGCGTAAGTAGCTATTCCGCCGGCGGTGTTGTGGTTGGAAAAGCTGAGCCGATTTCCCACAACACTGCCATTAAGGCGATGAAGGTCCAACCGGGGGGTTTTAGTGGGTAGTCCTGTCCTTTTTAGGGCAGGCAGTTCCACATACGCCGTCACCCCCCCCCCTCGTGTGAAGGTACGGTGCATGAAAGCATTTCCCCCCGTCAATCAAAAAAAACAACAAACAGTCACAAACCTTATTACCACTTAACATCAGGTGGGATAAGGACAATCTTGAACTGTAATATATAAAAAATATTCGATCAATGTTTTAGTGTCTGAAGCAGGCCTTAGAGTCTAGGACACGCTGACAGTCTTCCTGAAAAAGTACAAAAAACGTAATTACGTATTTCCTTGTAGTATTCTTGCCAGTCAACCTCACGTCGAATAAAATTGCACCACTTTTAAAAACATTTAGGTATCGCACCACACTTTCCACGCCACATTTCCTATCACGCCAACAGATTGTTTATCAAATACGCTATCAGATTCACGCTTGGCAGTTTTTTTTCTCTCATTAACATACTTGCGTGCGCACGGCCAGATAAAAACAATTTAGGAGATAACTCGTTCACGCACCGCGCCTATCTCCACGAGTCGATCGCATCGACTTTTGTTCAGCAATTTAATGGGGAGCGGAATGTATTTAAATTAGACAGGAATTACAATATGTATTGTTTGGAAGACGTAATGATAACGCACTTGTAACGGTTCGATTCTCAGTCAGGTCGGTTTGGAAAACGAATTTTAATGATACGTTTTGCGACCTTGCCACAGTGATAGAAAGGTGATGATTGAATTCATCACCCGAAAGATTAAAAATGACTAGAAATTACTAGATTGACTGGTTTGAGTGCAAAGTTTTATTTTTATTTATTGAAAAAAATTACAGTCGTGTAGCAAAAAAAAATACTATCTGTAATCTTTAAAATGTCAAAAGCACATCGTGTTCTAGAAAACGTAACCGTGTCATAACGAGTCGTGGTCTGAGCCTCGAACCCCGACCCCTGCATTGTATGCTAAGCGGACCACTGACTCATCGACCATAGTCTAATTGTGCACAGTACAATAAAGTGTATTTTTATTTTCCTGCCATTTGAACATGATTGGATTTTATATTATATATTTTGGTTTTTATCTTAAGTTAATTATATATACTTAGTTACTGTAACTTATGTTGGTGATCCAATAAAATAAATAAATAAATAAAAATACTTATCCATTTGCAGGATATAAAAACATAAGAAATTAAAAGAAATCATAAATGCTGCAAAATATAATAGAAAAGTGCCTTAATAATACAATTTAAATAGGAAAAAAAATTCATCAATGAAGAGTGATAACGTGTTTTGTGTCCGAAAAAAACCTTTTCTTAGCTATTTGTGAAGTTCTAAAACTAAATTTAAATAAGTACTGAATCTCGAATACAAAATCGTTTCATTTTGAAAAACTCGAGCAAATGAAACATTTGCTGCGAATTTGATGTGTTGATTATTTTAAACAATTTTTAGCAAAAAACGAATACCCAACATTTTTTTAAAGATTCCGTTACCTTATCTTAGTTTCTTTGTCTATACCATTAAAAAAAGATTCGTCGAAAACGGTTCATAAACGACGAAATTATCCGCAAATGCTAAAAAAATATTTAAACGGTCGATTAAAAACATCTTGTTTTTGTAAAATCGGTTAATAACAGCATCCTTTTCTACAATATTTCAAACAAATTTTCAAATAAGAAAAACAAAATAACAAAATTAAATAATAATAGATATGCGACAGACATTTTATTGCGTTTTTTTAAATACCTACAGCAAACGAACTGACGGCTTAACAGCTCACTATCGCCAATTGATATTCGCAAGACCTAAGCTTGATAATGTTATTTGTCCGCTTAAACTAGATCTACTGCCAATATCTACTCTGCGGCAATGTAGCCACAATGTTTTTCAGACAAGTCTCTGATAACGAGTGCCCGATGATTAGACAAAGTTATTTCTATGCGACTAATCGGTTCCACATCGAACCGGTATACTTACGTCAGAGTGCGATAAGGGATCTTATCAGGACCGTTGCAAAACTATTTTACCTTTATTTTCTTCTGGCATGTTCTTAATCAGCTGTTTGAAAGGGCTGTAAAGTGTTTTTTAATATTAAAAAAAAATAAACGGGTCAAACGCGACACCATTTTTATTTAGCAGTTAATACGAATTACTTACTGCCCGACGTTTCGGTTAGGTTGCACCAACCGTGGTCACGAGCTAACTCGCTGCATAAAAACTACAAAATAAAAATGGTGTCGCTTTTTTGACCCGTTAATTTATTTTAATTGTTTAAAATGGAACGCGAAAGTCTTAAAGTTTATGTTTTTTAATATTAATAGACAAATTGCATCTTATACTTACACTAGCAGGCGCCCGCGACTTTGTACGCGTGGAGTTACGCACATCCTCTATCATCCTTTATTTTCCCATGGGGGTTGAACAACGTCTCTCGTCTCTCGTTTCGTCACTGGCGGGTACAAAATGTATCCCCCATTGACGTCATGTGACAATTGAGTTCAATGTGTAGCCGTTATTTTTTTGAAATAGGTGGGAAACTGCATCAATTTTGTCCTTGGGCTTCGTAATAAGTATGATCACATTTCTAATTGTTGACTTAAGCTGAGTGAGGCCCTTTTATTTAGGACATTACGATTTGTCATGGTCTGCACCGCTCGGTTGACGAGGAGATCGCTGACTTTTACGTTTAATTGTATTTTTTTTGTTTTCTTTTTATGTCTCCTTTCTGTATATGTGTACTTATATGACAATGTTGTGATGTCTTTAAGTAATTTTCGCAACCAACTTAAATAACTTCCGATACGTCAACATAGAAATTTCAGGATACTTAGCCTGCTCTTCAATATTCTTCACAATCCTTTGTCCCCATCCTATCTGACGAAACAATTTCTATACCTTTGTCAATCTCACGACCGTTCTCTTCGCTCCACTAACAACCTAAGCTTAAACATACCTCATCATCATGGCGACTTCTTTTCCAAGTCTTTTACTGTGCAAGCCGCCCGCCTTTGGAACACTCTGCCCGCTGATACTCGACAATCCCTAACTAAGGGAGTTTTAAAATGAAAGTTCGTGAATACTTTTTCTCTCTCGCTAATACATGAATTGTAGTCATGAATTTTTAATCGCTGAACCCGTTTCTTGTCGGTTTCTAAATAGTTTATTTTTTTTCAATAATTAATAGGCATATTATATAAATATAAGTATAGCTTCATATTTTAGATATTTATTATATTTATTAATGTATGTGTATGTATATTTGATAGTCACTGTACCTAATGTCTTTTATATCGCTTAGTAGTTACCTACTATTGCTGTGTATTATTATTTTTAGATTACTTATGCTTTTTTTCACTATTACCGCACCCATAAACAAACTCTCTGCAGGACCCATGGGTTGATTGGTGAAAAATGCCCCTAGCATTAGGTCCACCTGTTGTACTGTTTTGTGTAAAAAAAAAGAAAGAAATAAATAAATATTGAACAACATCACATACATTGCTCTGGTTCTGTGGTAAGTAGCTAAAGCTCTTGTATTACAGAAATCAGAAACAACGACGGTACCACAACACCCAGACCCGAGACAATACAGAACAGTTCGTTTCCCATATTGACCCGACCGGGGATCGAACCCAGAACCTTAGAGAAAGCGCGACGTCAAAGTCCGGCACGCTTGCCTTACGGCTACGGAGGTCGTCAAAATATACCTATCTACTCATATTTTTGGATAATCTAACAGACGAACTAAGAACGAATTTTTAACCGCTTCCCTATTTTCAATGTATTTTACACCAACTGCAAAAAAAACGTATTTAGAGATTGACTTATTCAATTGAACATCAACAACGTAATTACAATAGTACAATGCGTCTAGATAATCCCCACACGCTAAGCATTAGACGAGAATAGTACCCTCTCCCCTCTTAGTCTCCCCCCACAATGATTTATACCCTTGTTTATCGTAGACCAATGACCTTTCGCGCATTTAGCTCCATCAGGAAACTATCGCATAAACACAAAAATATACATGCATGCGTAAATGTATTAACCTTGGTGTCAGGAAAGAGGGGGTAAGGAAAATTAGGCCTTATTGCAAGCAGGTAGAGTGGTGGTCGTGTGAAAGTATGTTTGGCTGAAAGTGAAGGTAGGGTGACTAGGTTGGAAGATTAGTCAGGACTACAGAGTCTGGGATAACAGAGACTACGGCGTTGGTCTATGAGTTTTCTTCGTGAAACCCGTAGGACATCTAGACCCCCAAGATGGCCGAACTTGCTTAAATGGCGGGGAGGTGATAATTGCTAGAAGTACAAAGACGTGAGTTGATGAAGAAAGGAGGCCTAGGGTAATTGGTAGAAATTTTGTGGTTGGAACGGTAACGTTAAGAGCACTCCTATTTCTTAATTGTTGTGTAAATATAATTAGAGGAAACAAAGACCCTTCAGGTTTCATAGAGATTAATAAAATTCAGGACAGTGTCTGTTTGTATTATGAGATTTTGACTTAAAGTATCTGGATGCATACACATTAAGTTAAAATATTTTTTTACAATTTAGGTCTGTCTGAACTAAACTAATTGTGACGGGAATTTTATAGGCATCAAGGGATCAATCTTGAAGTGTAATGTAATACAACTAGTTATCAAATAAAATATATTTAAAATAGAATATATATTCGTTTAATTATCTTGACCTCAAAGCAAGTAGCGGAAGCATTTGTTATGGCACCAAAATTTTCAAATTAAATATAAAATTCCCAGACACAAAACAAACACAAGTGTTCATCACACAAATAGTATTAAACGTTTTAATTTAAATAATTAATGAGTTCAGTCAATGCTTGCAATATTTAAATTGGAAGGAGTATTATTTAATTAGCTCAGACTATAACGTAATAATCCTATTACATAGAAACATATCCATGTTTCTTTTACAGTAAAAAATCGGAGGTAGCCTTATTTTATTAATACATAAAGAGACTATTCATTAGTACTACTCAATAAAATGGTTTAACTAATCAGTGCTAGATATGGCGCCAGAAAAAGAACACTGGGAGTGTATTTTGGAGGCTTTTTTCCAGCAGTGGGACAGTTCGTAGGCTATTTATAAAATAAATCCTTTTGTGACACATAAATTGTATACACCCTAGTTGTAAACTATTGAAAACATGTTTACAGGTTCGCCCGTCCCCGGTCGCTTATGTAACCTTTTGGAGATCTGTAAGTATTTAAATTAGAAACTTTTCGTTTGACTGAATAATTAATTGCATATATTAAGGTCGTCTAAGTTATTGAGGTCGGTCTTGGTACAACAGAAGCCAACCGTTGATTTGATTATGGTCTGATATTTCAATTGCCAAAAATGCTTCCATAAAGTGCACCACGTTTAATTTTTAACCCCCTACGCAAAAACGACGGGGTGTTATAAATTTGACGTGTCTGTGTGCATGTGTCTATGGCATCGCATAAATGGACCGATTTTGATTTTTTTGTTTGAAAGAGGAATAAGTCGGGAGTGTTCTTAGCTATGTTTGATAAAAATCGATCTAAGATGGCCGCCGTCACAAAATGATGTACTGCAAGTTTTAACACAACCCCCACAATATGGGTAAACCACAAATTTCAAATCCAAGATGGCCACCGCCAGAAAATTACGGATTACATTTCCGGGCTCTTTATTCACACTTTTTTGTATCGAATTATGATAAATGACGTTTTCGAAAAGAAACTGATGTAATGTCGACCGTATCTTTTCTTACATAATTTTCAGCTATGTACAGAACACGACTATTGAAAGAAAAATACACTCTTCACATAAGTGTTATCCTTACGATAAGCTATCAGTGTTACATACGTCTGTTATTTAGGGTCTCGTCACGTATCAGCGGCTGGTGTGTTATCTAAGCATACCTATTAGGCAGACTGTACGGAGCCAACATGTTGTAAGGCAAAATGAACACTTATGTCGGGTTCCAATATTTTACGATTCGTAATCTGTCAAAAATGGTTACCCGTTTTTCTACGAGTCGTTAATTCTAATTTCAAATTTAGGTACTTTCCATATCAGCTGCCATCTGTCGTCTGTGGGTCGTTCTTAGCTTACCTCGTATAATTGATTACTAGTCGTAGCTAAAACGGATCGTTTTTCAAATAATGAAACTGATGTTATGACATACAGGATTGAGTTAGATTAACAACTGGAGAACGGACTGGTTAAAAAATACCAGATTGTTTTAGTTCCTTAAAAAACTATATTAAATTCATTTTCTAATTTAATTTTAATTTTAATCACTCAAACTGGAGCATCCTGACTGGTGAAATACCTCCACCTTACAGAAAACCGCAGCCAAATAACAATCACTTCTGTGTTCTTGTGTTCCTACGTGTAAGTAAGGTTTCCAGTGCTCCTGGGGGGTGCTACATTAGTAGCAGGGGTCAAGCCTTCAAGGTAAGGGCGACAAGTCCAGTAACAGATTTATTATGCTGTACTTTTCGCCCTTAAGCTAGGACCTCATTACCATTTAACATCAGGTGGGAATTCAATCTTGAAGTGCAATATTAAAAAAAAACAATATTTTTCTCAGCTCATCACGGAGTAGATATTCTATAGATAGATAGGTATCTGTCTAACTAAATAACAAATAGTTTTGAATTACAGCGGTTGGTCATTACGCGCCTAATACGGCTTAGGGCTTCGGTAGGGATTAAATTAACATGGGGCCAAACTTACTCGCTTGTTAGTTTACATTACATATTTACTTTGGTCAAGTGTGAGTTGGTACAGGCCTTTGGCCTGGTTTCCAAAGCAGAGAGGACAGGAGGACCAATCAGATTTCGTTATTTTCACATCTCTTCTCCGCTCAGCTTCGATGGAATGATTCTGATTGGTTTATTCAAATACATTTCCTCCCGTCTCCTCTCCTCTCTGCTTTGGTGGAAACCGGACCTTTTAAGGTAAACCAGCGTCAGCGTACTAATATATGTAACACCGATAGTAAGGTTGGGTCTAGGAGACCCGTTTTCGAAATCGTCACAGTTGTTTTCCCTGTTTTTCCTCGACCAATGCCAGGAATCACGACTATGCTGATGCCTATGAGATGCGAAGTTAGTCCATCACATTTATATTTAACTAGCTGTGCCCGCGACTTCTTTCGCGTGGACTACATCCTTTTATGGTCAGTTTTACCCCTTTGTCCCCTAATATTCCAAAAAAAAAGTAATCTATATTTTAATCCAAATTTTGAGCTATACTTGTGCCAAATTTCATATCTCTAACTTCAAAAATAAACATTTTCCCATATAAACTTTCAAAGGTGGTATTACCCCCTTCCCCCCCTTTTTTTTTAATAAAAAGTAGCCTATGTCAGTTTTTGAGATTTAACGTATACCTATACCAAATTTCATCAAAATCGGTTGAGAGGTTTAAGCAGGAAAGCGTAATAGACAGACAGACAGACAGACAGAGTTACTTTCGCATTTATAATATTAGTAGGGATGTTAATTGCACGAGAAATAATAACTAGATTGATTCATACTACACACAAAAAGTGCTTAAGTACTACTTTTAAGGCAATATTAAAAAAACTATTTCGCCGAAGAAGTACCACCGCAGAAGAATCTAGAAGTAGCTATTCAACCAGTATTTGCATATTTTTTTTAAATATGCGTACACTTAGGTATTTAATTTCATATAATTATGTTAGATTGGTAAGTATTCATTTAACTTATAAAAGTAAACACTGGCCATAATGGAACATCGTTTTCAAAAAGCGACCTATTACAGACGCACGCGCACATGTCATCTCCGATTTAGACGCCATTATTAATAAGTCGTGTTATGTCAAAAGATTTACATAACCAATCTTGAGAACATGACCATACAATCAACTCTACATAGTAGGTACTCCGTCTATTTACAAAGACTTAAAGAACATAATCGCGTAGCTAACTGCGGTAGTGTGCGTGAACGCTCACTAAATCTTATTGAGTGAAAATGTGTCAAGGTAACGTGTGAATGAACTCTGTCTCTGTGTGCGCCTGCGCATGGCGTGTGTGCGTAGATCATTTGAGTGTGTTAACAATTAATTTGTTCTATAATAACGCTTTGGTAATAGACTGCGAATCCGTTGTTAAAGTAATCTTTTTGCTAATAAGCAAGTGTTTAATTCTTAATTCAACAAGAAAATTACACGTCTGTTTTGAAGCCTCCTAGTTTATTGCTACCTAACTAGTATAGTAAAACAAAGTCGCTTTTTTCTGTGTCCCTATATATGCTTAGATCTTTAAAACTACGCAAGGGATTTTGATACGGGTTGGTTTGATTCAAGAGGAAGGTTTTTATATGCAACTAGCTGTGCCCGCGACTTCGTTCGCGTGGACTACATCCTTTCATGGTCGGTTTTACCCCTATCTCCCCTAATATTCGAAACTAAAAGTAGTCTTTATTTTAATAGAACCATATTTGTGCCAACTTTCATATCACAAACTTAAAAAATAAACATTTTCCCATATAAACTTTCAAAGGTTGCATTACCCCCCCCCCCCCTTACTTTCTAACAAAAAGTAGCCTTTGTCCGTTCTTAAGGTTCAACGTATACTTATGCCAAATTTCATCAAAATTGGTTGAGAGGTTTAAGCGGGAAAGCGTAACAGACAGACAGAGTTACTTTCGCATTTATAATATTAGTAGGGAAGTAGGGATTTAGAATGGAAAAGCCAACATTCCTAAGTTTTTACATTGCATGCAAAGCCGGGGCGTGTCGCTAGTATTTAAATATATGTTTTTTTTATATTTAAGATGCAAAGTGATAATACTGTTAGTAGGTCTGCGGCTACGAGGTTTTAAAAGCGATGTACATATTAGAGTAACCTATTTTAAGATTAAAATTCGTTACGCATAAAAAAGATAAATATAGTCAGTGATGTTGTAGGTATTTATTATTAATACCCACTTGACCTACTCATGTATTGAAAGCGTTACAATCTTTACAATTGTAGGTAAAAGCAACGTAATCCCTACTAATATTATAAATGCGAAAGTAACTCTGTCTGTCTGTCTGTTACGCTTTCCTGCTTAAACCTCTCAACCGATTTTGATTAAACTTGGTATAGGTATACGTTGAATCTCAAGAACGGACATAGGCTACTTTTTATTAAAAAATAAGGGGGGGAGGGGGGTAATACCAACTTTGAAAGTTAGAGATATGAAATTTGGCACAAATATAGCTCGAAACTTGGATTAAAATAAAAACTACTTTTTGTTTCGAATATTAGGGGAGAAAGGGGTAAAATCGACCTTGAAAGGATGTAGTTCACGCGAACGAAGTCGTGTGTTGTCACCCACGACATCTCCACATAATTTCGGGATTTAAAGTATTTTCTTTATTTTTCTTGTATTTAATCTAGCTACGGAAGTGTATCCATCCATATTCATGCTTTCAAACTTAAAAAAAAGGCTTAACACGTAAAATAAAGAGTGCAACAAATATGTCTACACTCATATTAGAAAGAGGAAAGATTTGTATTTTTGTGTGTATGCTTGTTATGAATAAACACAAAAGCTACTGTGCCGATTCCAAAAAATATTTCTCCATTGTAAAGCTATATTTACCTTAAGTTAAATAGGCTTTATTTTTTTTAGTTTGCTAGAGAAACTAAATCCTCGCGTACGAAGTGGTGGGGAGCCGCTAGTCTTCTATAAAATCATGAAGAAATTACATAATGTAGGACCCGGCATATTAGAATATATCCAGAATTGAAACTTCTCGCTAAACAGCGCCTAAACAAATAATTTTCCAGCGTATCGCAAACGGATCTTATAATTCAAGAAAAGTAGGTAATCTTCTTGTTTTCAATTTCCCAACGACTAATTTAAATTCAAATCTTATTCAGCAATTTAAATACAAAGTCATTGAAATCTGAGCGAGGCTTGTTGAATTTGAAATCGACATTTTGTTGAATGTTCTCAACTGTTTATAATCAGTTGGTAGCAACATAGAGTATAGTGGCTGACATTGAGCTTATTCGAAAGAATCAAGGTTTGTTACAATGCGATGTTTAAAATTTAACTTTGATTTGTTCCTGTTTTTTTGAGGTCGTGAGTGTAGGTAAATTTTGTATATTTAAGTTAAGTGGGGTACGCAGCGAGTCGTGTTGCATATGGCATTTGTGTGTAGCATGTAACGTATAGCTTGTAGCGTGTAGCACGTAGCATGTGGCGTGTAGCGTGTAGCATGTAACGTATAGCTTGTAGCGTGTGGCACGTAGCATGTGGCGTGTAGCGTGTAGCATGTAACGTATAGCTTGTAGCGTGTAGCACGTAGCATGTGGCGTGTAGCGTGTAGCATGTAACGTATAGCTTGTAGCGTGTGGCACGTAGCATGTGGCGTGTAGCGTGTAGCATGTAACGTATAGCTTGTAGCGTGTGGCACGTAGCATGTGGCGTGTAGCGTGTAGCATGTAACGTATAGCTTGTAGCATGTAATATACATGTAGTAGATAGACAGATACACTTTATTGCACAGAAAATTTACAGAAATTTGTTTTACAGACTTATTCAAGTACAATTTAGGCGGTCTTATTGCTAGAGAGCAATCTCTTCCAAATAACCTTTAGGTAGTATGTAGCATGTAAAGTGAAACATGTATTTTGAAGCATGTAGGAGAAGAAATCACTATGATGTCGAGGCATGCTTAAGCTAAGGTTATCTGAGGAGCGAAGAAAATGAGCATGAGAATGAGAGAAGTATAGAAATTACAAGGCGACGTGACTTTCCTAAGTGAAATGTAAATTCTATAACTTGACAATACGATATCGAATTTCGAAGAAAAACTCCGAAAAAGTATTTACTCTGCTATCCAAAAGACCACCGGCTTTAAAATAGTCGTCTTCAGGTTAAAATAATTACCAACCACTAGCTCCAGGTGCATCGTGCACTGGATCTCTATAATACTCTCCACGTGTGCATGTGAGCGTGCGCGCTCCCTCTGCCAAGATCTAAATTTGCGCACGCGCATCGCGCGATCAACGCGTCGATCACCCGACTGACGTGTGACTGACATAAACATGGACCTCTAGTAGTAAACGAAAAAATATGGAACAACTCCTGTCATATTAATTTCAATTGGATATCGGCACCAAACACACGTACATGTAAAGCTCACAAGCAATCCTTACTAATATTATGAATGCGAAAGTAACTTTGTCTGTCTGTTACGCTTTCCCGCTTAAACCTCTTAAGCGATGATGATGATGAAATTTGGTATAGGTATACGTTGAACCTCAAGAACGAACATAGGCTACTTTTTGTTGAAATAATTTGGCACAAATATAGCTCGAAACTTGGATTAAATATATACTTCTTTTTGTTTCGATTATTAGGGGAGGTAGGGGTGAAACAATATAGTCCACGCGAACGAAGTCGCTGGCACAGCTAGTATTATTCAAATTCAAATTCAATATTTGTTTATTTAAGTAGGTTACATATAATAACACTTTCGAATCGTCATTGTATATAATGCAAAGTGGTTCTACTTCCGGTTCGGAACCTATATCTACCGAGAAGACACCGGTAAAAACTCAGCAGATTAGTTACAGTGGCAGTATCTAACTTATAGCTATGTGTAGAACACTTTGGACCAAGTCATATAGTTTTATTTTGATGAGTGAAAAAAGCATTAAGTATTATGTTATCTTAAGAGGTAAACTGGAGCAGACCAGTCCCCAAAGGTGGCACCTGTTCACAAGCATGACGTATGTGCCAGCCATCGCTTCACTTAACCATATTGAAGGGAATGTAACGACCCGCCACATAGCGCCACCACCCCAGTGACGTTTATAGGAATAAATTATCGTCACTAACTGGAACTTTTCAATAAAAATAACCATATACTTAGGCTATAAGCGCTCTGTAATTAATCTGTTAGCTAAAAGGTGTTTAAATAAAAACATATCATCTATAAAAGGTTTGGAGTTTACTCCAAAACACACAAACATCGTTTTAATTCTATTTTACGACAAATGCGCAACTTATTGCTACTTCAGCTAGTTAATTATTTCTATCGTCGAAGACTTTGGTAATCTGACCCATTTTCTTTTTAGCGACTGCCGTGATCCGACCTCCACAGCCCTTTTGGCCATGCCTTTTATATGTCAAAATATTTAATTTTTAATTGTTCATAAGTAATTGAGTGTGTGTGTAAATATCGTATGATTACATGCTTATAGAAGGTTTAATTGTAGTTATTATTCAACTAATCCATTATAATCTTGTTTCAAAAGCAGGAGGGCCTATCTTCTCCATAGGTTGTTTAGCAATTTCATCTAGCTTTACTGGCAAGTCAATCTCTCAATATCTACGGACACATTACATTTCCAAATGTGTGTTTGCTATTAGGTAGCTAGAAAAAAATAAAAAAAGGAATAAAGATGAGGGAGAAATTACACAAAACCCTTACATTGCTTCTTTATAGCATGCTTGGCAGTTTAAAATTTACGTTAAAATTTTCAAAAAGTATAAACAGACGCCATGGAAATGTTACTAAAATTCAATAAATAAATGTTATAAGAAGAAGCAGGAATTATTCGAAACTCTTATACGTAGACTGTTTTTCTTGGTTCAACCACCCTTATAATCAATTCTCCAAACCAATACCATAATAAACAATCACTCCTCCCAGTCTTAAAACACGATACCTCATTGTAAGCGTGCATAATTTCGCAAATTAACATCAATCTAAAACAGTCGTGCAATCAAGCGTCATTAAAGCCTATCATACAATAAAATTAGTAGAGCAATTGCTCCCTATTGCGAAGGGTACTGGAGGCTGAATTATCTCAATTGACTTGCAGATAGAAGCATCGTTGTCTAGTGGGTAGCCTCAGATTTCAAAGCGTTGAAGATGCGTTAATAATTATATCAGAGAACACCACTTCCAATGGTATATTCTTAAAGTAAGTAAATAAAGCATTTGTGATATGAAAACTGGAACTAATGGTATTATCACAATATATACACACACATATATTGCGGCGCGACTGACCGACTGAAGGCGACTTGACGATGACGTGAGTAGGACATAAGTTTGAATAGACAGAACGGATATGACAGACACATACAAATGGTGTGTTTTGTTAATAGTTCAGTAATTTAAGTGTTTTTTGTTAATAATATATTTATTCTTCATAAGCAATTGCATTTTATTTAAGACGACGACACGCATCACACAATGTTTACTTAAATTTAGTGACTGGCACCAGCTACAAGACAAAAACAAATGTTTTAATGTTATTTTAAAAATACGATTGGCGGACTGAATAAAATCATTGTTTATTTACTCGTTATCTTTTCCTTAATGGGCAAAATTATCATCATCATCAATCATTTGAATGCAGTAAAAATAATAACTACCTACATCAGTAAAATCTAAATACGAGCACCAAAATATTTCACGCGATACCAAGCTAGCAAAACCGCGCATATCCAGTAGACCGCTAGTTTTTTATTAGCTAATTGTAAGATATTATTTTTAGACGCGGAAATGTTCAAATTGGATTACCACATGCGTGGACGCAATTATGGCGGAGTAGAGCTACTGTGAATTTGTTATGTTTCGTTATGTAAATAAGTACGTGCAGTTTTATTACAGTATTTGGTGCGCAGCAACTGTTATGGCTCTGTAGCTTCCGTTCGTTCGTCCCAGAAAGTAATGTTAAATTTTCTTACAAAGCCTTTTGAGTAGAGAAATTTAATTCACTTGCTTACGGTCGCACAGGGTTTATCAAATAATCGGACTAAACAAACCACGAATAAACGTAGCTGTCCAAATTGAAGCAACAAGTTGTATGTACAATAAGTTTCATAGCTCTGCCAATATTAAGAAGGCAAAGGGCCAATAACTTATTATTTGACGACCTCGGTGGCGCAGTGGCTAAGGTAGGCGGCCAAAGCTTGGAAGGTCCCAGGTCAATTTGGAAAACGATTTTTTCGAAATTTACTTTGGTCTGGGTGTGCTGGGATGGCGCCCCCAGTATCTGTTATTTGGTGCTCATAGTATAAGGGAAAACCTTAGTATGAGATCAGATGATTAGTGTGGTTTTTATTATTATTATTTCTGAACTTTTGCCATTAGTCAGAACAACTTATATAATGAAAGTTAGAAGTTTAAAAACCTCTTGCTATCTTCTAGGTAGTTATAGGTTCCGAACCGGAGGTAGCTTCGTTTGGTTTACATAGAGACTATTCATAGCGTTACTAATGTAATTTATATGAAAAAAAATCTTTATTTTGAATCTGAATGCTGTATAAAGTATCAATAGTAGGTAATAAGTTGACTGCTAACAGCAAAAGGGCCATCAAAAATACTTTTTAGATGCAGAAGTTTCTAGAAACAGAAAAACTATTTCTTCTGTCGTCAGGATCCAATCTTAAATTTTCTTGAATGCTCATTATTTCTTACAGTAAATTGCCTTTGGATTAAAAAAAATCGTGATTCCTTAAATTCTCTAGCCAGCTTATAAAATAAAAAAGTCAATTTTGCTAATAGGGAAATGTGTCCACAATTTTACAGTCTTCAACCGATTTTTATTGACTCTTTGGCAAGATATCAGCGAAAATATTTACACTATACACACAGTTATCGCCAAGACCCAAGGTCGAATTTTTATTTTCGTAACCGACCAGATGTTTATTCAAAAAATACGAAGATATGTTGGATTGTTGATTATGATTGTAAATATAGGAAACTCGTGTATGGTTCTACTTACACGTGATTCAAAGATCGTATTATTTAAACGTTTTGTTTAGCATTAGCGGGCGCCCGCGACTCCGTACGCGCGGTAATAAAATAATGTGCGTAACTCACATCTTTATTTTATCGTGTCATGGGAGACGTTTATATCACATTGGCTCCAATCTTTTATTTAAGTTCAATCAGTTGAAAATCTAAGAAGGTTTATAAAAACTTTCATCCCCTATTTTATCCTCTTGGGGGTAGAATTTATCAAAATCCTTAGGGGATGCCTGCGTCATAGTAGCTTTATGCAAGCAAAGTCTCAACCCGTTCGTCTAAAATTGATAAAGTTCCATTCAAACTTTCATCCCCTATTTTATACCCTTGGGTGGAATAGATTAAAATCCTTTTGCCAATGTCTACGTCATAACATCTATGTAATCTATGTAATCTTTATCCATCCAGTGGTTTGGCCAGTACGTTGATAAATCATGTCAGTCGGTCAGCTATGAGTTATTATATATTTAGATTGAAAAATAAGAAAATACATTTATTGACATTTACACAATAACCAAACAAACACAATACAAGACAGTCTACATAAAACATAAGGTATCGTGTGAGGCCAACTTGGGTTCCACCTCAGCAAATGCTGCTACGGCATGTTTAACATCGCACTAGAGCTGGTATTCTGATCTATGATTCTGGTGGAAACCAACTGCCTGGAAAAATAGCAAGAGCCCTGGCTCCTGCTAGTTTGCCGCGCATACGAGTGGCGTTAGAATGTTAACAACTATTAAACTGGAAATCACAAATATTCAATGAAGAAAGCATTAACAATAAGATCCAAGTACTGATTCAAATATTTATCTGGTGTCATTGGAGTCCACTTATGACAAAACATAAAAATCCACTGATTACTTAGGTTATGATTGCATCAACAATTTTCCTTATTCCAAATTAAGTCACTATAAATATTTAAAGCCAAGGTAAATGCGTTCATCAACGGTTTCTTTAAAGGACGATGGCGACCTTCTAAAAATAGCTTTTGATACAATACAGCAAATAAAATAAAATTTTAAAAATTATTCACTACCTCAAAAGGTTGGCATGGTTTGTGATTTGTTGGTCTTAGAAACAAATTTTTTCACTAAAAATATTTTTTTAGGAGCACGCAAAAGTCAAGGCTTATAAATGCGTTTCGAACGGATAAAAACCATAAAAGAACAAAAACCGAGTGTAACGATCCGAAACACAATGCCCACGATTTGCATTTTTTATGAAAACATTAGCGTTTCACGAAAAAACCGGAGGAAATTAACAGAAATGGCCCGAAAACAATCTTATTTCCATAACAGTGTGATATTAGGACTAAAACCCGCGGGAACCGCCACTGGGAATAAGTAAACACTGTAAAATTTAATGGTAACAGGCTTGGTTTTACAGCACTACCACAAAAATTGACTCCGAACGATTCATTCCGTGATCTAATGTCCATTGCTGACATTGAAGATTTAAACGAAACCAAAGCTAAAGCACAAGCAGCAATGGATGTTAAAACAAGTGATGTTGAAGAAGTTCCAGATATATTTTGGACTTTGTTTGTAGAAGCCTCAAGAGTGAATCCAGACTGCCAGTTGCCGGTGGTAAACAACACTATTAAAGATCGTGCTTCAATTGACGTGGCAAGGTTTTCCAACAGCGTACACAGTGCTCCTCCAGCTAAATAATTGCTAATACGAACCGACACAGCAGCAGTTCTGTGTCTGCTTTAGTTGCAGTGGAAGTTCGTGCAGACTATTTTTAGACGTTGCTAAGCTACAGTGTTGCTGGTTAAAAACTAGTTAGAAATTAGCGAGTTGTTTGCGATGGAGAAAAGTTTTCGTTTGCTAACTCTTTGAGAAACAGTTATATTAACTTTTTAGTTGAGAGCAGCATTATTGTTTTCTACTGTTACCACCTAGTTTATTGGTAAAGCGTTGTGTTGTAACTGAAGGCACCTAATAGCTACCTAATTCATCAAACACATAATATTTAATACTGTTTATTGCAGTTTCAGGCAACAGTACTTTTTATTACACGGCTTCAATTTGTAGGTATTTGTTTTATGTGTGTTCAGGGATAACTTTGACGTTTATGAATTGACTTGGGTGAAAATTTATTTGATAAAACGAAGATATTTCGATGGTAGTATGGAAATCACTATCTGATGATAAGATCCACGAAACCTTGAGATGAAATCGTATTTTTTTTTTCGAAAAAATACACTTTTAACAGTGTTATAAAATATGGTCTTAACATTTTATAAAAAATAAAGCATGATAGTAGGTTAGATGTAACACTTACAGTGGTTTTACTTTTAACAAACATTGATGTCGTTTATTTCATAAAAAGTAAAAAAGAAAAAGACAAAGAAATACCACTTGTTATTTTAAATATCGCATATAGGTATCTAAATTAAGACTATTTTTAACTAATAATTTTGAATATCTTGTAAGTTACAGATTATAATTCATAAACTAATAAATACTTTACCTAGAACCTTTAATCATAGCAGAATATCAATTACCAACTTTGCTTCTTATTTCTTCTACCTTCCGATAAATATTAAACAGTTCCTAAATACCAAAGAACAAGTATCGTAGATTACAATTCATTAAATTAACCAAGCAGGGCCTAAGCCCAGCAAAACCAGTAGCCGGGGACGTTGGTTTTCGTGTCACGAACAACATGGACAGACAAACAAATAAATTAACAGTCAATAATAAATTCGTTCATACAGGCAATTTTAGCAGTGCGCTCCTCGAAGCTTAAACCAGACTAATCTGAACTCTATTTGTGGAAATACAAAGATGTTTATGAGATTGGTGAGGTGCTAGGTTAACGTGGCCCTGGTCATAAAGGGAACTCACATGATATTTTTAGCGTGCGTGCGTTGGGAGCAGTTATATCGAGTTAGCAATCATTCTGCCCTATATGACAATTGTATGAGTTGAAATAGTTTGTCGCTCCAAGGATTTGCTTTGTATGAGCATCGCTTTGATCGCTTCTGTTTGTTTACGCTATGAAACGATTAGATCCATCCATTTTCGAGTAATCGTGAAAATGTTTGGAAAAGTAAATAAAACGGTGTTGGTGCTCTAAATAAGATAGATTATGGACACAGAAGTAGAGCAAAAAATTAATCCGCCTTACAGAAGACCGTAGCCAAATAACAATCACTTCTGTGTTGTTGTGTTCCTGCGTGTGAGTAAGGTTTCCAGAGCTCCTGGGGGGTGCTACGTTAGTAGCAGGGGTCAAGCCTTCAAGGTAAGGGCGACAAGTCCAGTAACAGATTAATTATGCTGTACTCGTCACCCTTAAGCAAGGACCTCATTACCACTTAACATCAGGTGGGATGAGGTCAATCTTAAAGTGCAATATAAAAAATAATAATAATAATAATAAGTAGAAGAAAAAGAACACGCTGAACGTAGGTGTATTTAAGTGGTAACTCAACAAATATTGAAATCCTCACACATCTGGTTTCCCAGACAGTTAAAGGTAATCAAAATGTATATTGAAGTTGAAGAATCCCGTTAAATATTGTGTACGAGTGTGTAAATTCAAAATTATGATTTTCGGGTTTCATAATAAGGTTAGTTGAAGAAACTACTTCATATAATGTATATCTAAACCGATTCTCACTTATGTTTTTTACCGGCCAAATTTTGGCCAAAAAAAAACAAAAAAAAAAGTGTTTTAATTTTTTTTCTTCTTTTTTTAAAACAATTTTCTTTAAACGTTTTAAGAAATATCTTTCTTACCTTTCAAAGTTTCAACTAATACCATAATAATTAATAAATAAAAACGGATCATCAGATAACTTACCAATGGCTTACTACTAATGGATAGTTCTTTTGACGCATTACGATTCGTAAAATATTGGAAGCAGACATTAACCGGGAATTGAAGCTGGGACCTTTCGTGCTTCAGCGACTACTTGACTAACTACGCCACAGAGGTCTATTCCATACTCTTAAAACGCGAGACAAAAGTCTTCAATCAGTGCGTTCTACCTGCTATGACACACGGAGCCGAGACGTGGACACTGACGGCACGACTGGTTCACAGACTTAAAGTCACTCAGCGGGCTATGGAAACAGCTATGCTCGGTGTTTCTCTAAGGGATCGAATCCATAATGAGGTGCTCCGGCAGAGAACTAAAGTCATCGACATAGCTCACAGGATTAGCAAGCTGAAGTGGCAGGGGGCTGGCCATATCAGCCGCAGAGCCGACAACCGTTGGGGTAAACGAGTTCTGGAGTGGAGACCACGCTTCGGTAAACGTAGTGTAGGACGCTCTCAGGCCAGGTGGAGTGACGATTTGCGCAGGACGGCTGGCAGGAGCTGGATGAGAGTAGCCGAAAATCGAGTGAAATGGCGAACATTTGGAGAGGCCTATGTCCAGCAGTGGACTGCAACAGGCTGATGATGATGAAAACGCGAGACGGATCTCGTCTTAGAGGTAAGCGATATTACCCCTCTCATTGAGGGCATGAAAATCGACATCATGAACGCGTGCTCGGCTGTTAGAATCGCATTAAAATCTAATAAGTGCATCTATTAATGCATCTGTACTGTTTGAAGATAAACAGGTGTTAGTGACTGGGCGATCATGCATTTACACTGTGTAAATATAATGTTACCAAGAGTTTAGCTTGTTTTAAGGCCTTGGAAGATCAGTAAGTGTTTCTGATATTCTTTTACTTGTACAAAGTCGAATATTTTTTAAGTTAGTAAGTTACATATAACACTTTTGAATTGTCATTGAATACAATGCAGAGTGATTCTACTTCCGGTTAGGAACCTATATCTACCGAGAAGACACCGGTAAGAAACTCAGCAGATCAGTTACAGTATCAGTATCTAACTTATTGCTATGTGCAGCTCACTTTGGACCAAGTCATATAGTTTTGTTTTGATAAGTGATGAAACAATTAAGTACTGAAGTAAGTATTTACTTTCGAGGGATAAGCTGGAGCATTTTGGACTGAGTTATAATGTATCTGAGGATCAAAAAAATGGACTAAGTCAATTTTAAAAAGATAATAATGTTAATATGTTTAAAACAGTCATTATTAATATTTTGTTTACAAAGAGCACACAAAGAGTTAGCATCTTGTCTTCCTATCCGGTGGATTGGAACCTACGACCTTCTTTTCAAGCGTAACGCTCATACCACCTCTGTAGGCGAATGGCAAGCTGGCTTTGGTGTCGTGCCATCTCCGGATTCGATTTCCAGTCAGGTCAATATAGCAAACGAACATTTCGATATTGTCTCGGGTCTGGGTGTTGTGGTAAAGTTGAAAAATCTAATCATAATGCTAAAAACCACTCCACATTCCCCATATTAGTATCTATATTATAATATAGATATACCCAAGTTGGATTTACCCAAGCAATTCTTGGGCGTGTAGTCAAAGTCAATATTTTTTATTTACATAGATTGCATTAGTTATACTTATAAATAGTCTCTATATAAAGCAAATGAAGCTAATCTACCATTACCAATCGGTAAATACAAAAGGAAAAAAATCTTACATGGCGTCGAATATAGAACCTCCTTCTTTTGTGAAGTCGGTTAAAAGGGCCACAAACAGAGCGCCCAATCTTCTAAGTATGAAAATCATTATCATAAATGACATCATCGATTATGTTATGCCAAAATGACAACGGCAACCTATTGTTTACAAGATGATTTTGTTATATTACACAAGTGTTTAAAAAATGTGTCAACCGATCAATCAAATCATTTCCTTGCAAAATAAATGAGTAATACCTACCCATATTCATTTAAATATTAACATATATTTCACCATATTCAGTCATATCTATTTTGGGTTCAAAAATATTACAATTGGTTTTTGAAAAGTATTAGTTAGCCCTAGAATTGGAAACAAAATAAGCTGTCACTTTATTTACTTTCTGCTTTAAAACTTTGTCATAATTATATCCTAAACATGGATTGGTGATCTCAAAACTGGGGGTCTACTCCCATAAACGAAATATGTCGGATCCGACAACGGATGGCAATTTTTAATCCTCATAATTATAAAAAAATCACTTCGAATGCAAATTAAGTGTTTTCAAAAAACAAAATATTATTTATATAAATCAAAAACCAAGTCTTCATTCTTAAACTTTTGAATAATCTTCAAAAACGAAACCTTTCGTTTGTTCGTTTCGTTTTTGAGAGTACCCCACCTGAGCTGCGAGCAATTATCTGAAGCATACTTTACTCGATCCAGGCATTAAACCTAACCCGACTATCCAGGGGGGAGAAGATGGGGCTGAATAGGCGGCCAATCCGCCTGGCGGTGTTGTGGTGGTCATGGTTTTCAATGCTTCCCACAGTACCACCATTTAGGGCGATGAGGTCCGCGGTGTTTTAGTGGGTAGGTCTGCCTTTCACAGGGCAGGAAAGTCCCACACACACCGACACTCTCCCTCAAGTAGGCGGTACGATGCGTCACGCATTACTCCCCATTAAAAAAAAGGCATTAAACCTAGGATCCGATACTCGAGAATGTGTTGTCACTTAAACGAGATAATAAGTGAAAATTCTCATTTGCATATAATATATAATATAATATACACGAGTACTTATAAGACCTGTTATTCATCTCTCATAAAATATAAAAAAATTGTATTGAAGTGCCACCTTTACTTTAGTTTTAAGAATTACATTAAAAAAATCGATTTTATTATTTTTATAGTACTTAACGCCGTACTAGCGAACTTTAAATATTATCGCAAGGGGAGAGACAATTTTTCTGTTTCTAATATACATTTAAAAAAATTAGAATGTGTTTTGAATAGGTATTTGTATCAAAGTATAGTTGTAAAATTTATTTGCTTTCGATGACGACCTCAGTAGCTGAGAGGCGAGTGGGCCAGACTTAGGCGTCGTACCATCTCTGAGGTCCCGGGTTTGAACCGCGGTCGGGTCAATAGGCGAACGAACTCTTCTACATTGTCTCTTGTCTGGAAATTGTGGTACCGTCGTTGTGTCTGATTTCTGTAGTGTACTAAATCTACTTAACACAGAATCAGAACAATGTATGTGATGTTGTTTGATATTTATTTATTTACGTTATTTATTTCCATTTGCGTTGATTGTAATCTGTTATGTTTTTCAACAAATAAAACAATTACCTACCAAATCCTCGACGTAGCCGTCGAACCATTGACTCATGGCCCAAAGTTAGTTTTCCACTTGTTGCCAGAGTTTTGGCTTTAATTAGAAAACTCCAACTTTCTGGCTACGACCAAAGTTGGGCGATTCCATTTAACAGTCCCGGATATTATTTTTATGTTCCCAAATGGAATTGGAAATTTGGCGGACCTGTTCCGCTGCCTCTTTTAATTCCTGTTGGAATTGTTTCAATTAAAACTTCTGTCATGAATTGGTATCAATCGTGATTGTAATACCGAATAGAATTGAACGAAGCTTCGTCTAGGGGCGGTATTCTAGTTCTTGTGCCCTTAGTTATAAAGGCTTGGAAACGATAGTTGAGTGAGAGCGGTTGAGTGAAGCGATGGCTGGCACATTACGTCATGCTTGTGAACAGGTGCCACCTTGGGAGACTGGTCTACTCCAGCTTACCTCTCGAAAATTATTACTTACCTCATGTTTCTTCACTCATCAAAACAAAACTATATGACTTATCCCAAAGTAGTCTATGTATAACAATAAGTTAGATACTGCTGCTGTAACTACTCTGCTGAGTTTTTTACAGGTGTCTTCTCGGATGATAAAGGTTGCGAACCAGCATTAGAATCACTTTGCATTCAATGACGATTCAGTGTTTTAAGTAGCCTACTTGAATGGAAAAATATTTGAGTTCTACTTTGACTTTGATACCAAAAGTTAAGCTTGAACTCCGCGGTTCGGTATTGATTTAGGGACCATTACGAACGAATACAGGTACATTCATCGTCGACCTGTATCAGTCTATAGCTAGATCTCCCTTAAAAACTCCCATAGCACCCAGACTTCAGCTTGATGAATCTATCATGACATAAATATTTGAACTAACGATTCACAAGTGATTTTGTTTACATGCATTATGTTTTTTTTAATTTCAATTGAAGATATTAAAACCTACACAAAGAGGTCGCTGAACGTCCTGCGTGTCCAATACAATGACGGATTCAGGGCATTGTTGGTGCTGCCTCGTTTTTGCAGTGCGTCGGAGATGTTTGCTCAGACGCATACTGACGGCGTTTATGCTGTCATACGCAAGAAAACTGCGTCGTTACTGGAAAGAGTGCGGGCTAGTACCAACAGTATCCTGAAGACTGTTGCTGAGAGATATGACTCTTCTATTATGAAGCATTTCGTGCATTTACTGAAACCTGCTGCTTAAATTGGTGCATTTATCTACGTAAAGGCTGGGAAAATGGCGCGAAGTGGCTTTGTTCTGTCCTTTTTATGTTCTATTTTGTTTTTACTAACCTTAAGTCACACTAACACAAATGGATCTCTGTAATCTTGATTTTATTAAATAAATTATTATTATTATTATTAAAATGGATTCTATACAACCTGCACGATTGTAATCGTTCAATCAAAATTATATTTCAGCAACTTAACGTCAATCTAAACGATCTATTACCTCACAACTTTAATCTAAGTTTCGAAACAAGCACCGCCTCGTCGATGCACTATCAGCTGATAACTGATAAGGACTGATAGCGGGGGTGAGTGCACCCGACACGTGGAGGCGTTTACACAACTCAGCTGTTTCTACTTGCAGAACGATATAAATAAATATTGGAGAACATACTCTGATTCTGTGGTAGATAGCTTAAGCACTTATGTTACAGAAATCAGAAACAACGACGGTACCACAGCACCCAGACTAGAGACAATATAGATAAGTTCGTTTTCCATATTGAACCGACCGGGGATCGAATTTTTGTTCACTGTTTTATAGTTCATTTAGTTTAGTTATTCAGTTATATGAGATTGTTACTTACATAATGGGAGTTAGGTATGAAGGAAATCAATTTTCTATATTAGACTTTATATTTTGGTATTTAAGTATCAACTCTAACAAAATCAAACCGAATCTCGTTCCAACTGACTTGCACACAAAGCGTGACGTCATAGCCTATTTTTAAACGATTGTAAACAGAATTTTCCTATGCAAAAACATAAAAACACTATTTTTATGTAAATTGATATAATAACAAACTTATTTCTCGACGATTCGACTCTTTATTATTACAAAGGACTGCTTTTGTATGCTGCTCGCATTGCAGTATTGTTTTGCGATTCATATGTAGTGTTGTATTACTGATGTAGACTCGACAGGTGTACAAAACACTAGTTTTAACAAATATATAGAATAGAATACAATAGAAATATGTTAATTGACACACAATACGATTAAAAAACAGAAATACACACACACAGAAGCATATTGTGGTCAATTAGTTCTAACACCGCAACAGCGCTGGTATTCTGGTGGAACCCACCTGCTTGGAAAAATAACCAAAGCCGGGGCTCTTGCTATTTCTCCACGCATGTGAGTGGCTACAGTAGTACAAAAATAACAGAGAAGGATATAATAAAAAAAAAAAAAAAACAGAAACAGGGAAATTAAATAATAGTCACATACATTTTCCAAGCACATAAACCCTTGATTCCATGCATGTAACCAAACAGGAAAGATAAAAAAGAAGGAGAAGTTGTCTATGAAAAACATAAAAATATATATATGTCTAAATGCATATACTTGACCATATTTGTGGTACACTACATCTTGGAAATACCAATGAAATTATCTACCTAGTGATATATAAGGCAGGCAAAGTGATTGCTTGAAGTGGAGCAGCCCGACTGGTGAAATACCTTCACCTTACAGAAGACTGCAGCCAAATAACAATCGCTTCGGTGTTGTTGTGTTCCTGCATGTGAGTAAGGTTTCCAGAACTCCTGCTGCTACATAAGTAGCAGTGGTCAAGCCTTCAAGGTAAGGGTAACAAGTCCAGTAACAATTATTATTATGCTGTACTTGTCGCCCTTAAGCTAGGAACTCATTACTACTTAACATTAGGTGGGATGAAGACAATCTTGAAGTGAAACATAAAAAAAAATTAGGATTTGAAGGAAAAGGGAATAAACAAAAGCATGCCTTTCTTTTCTTAAGGAGAGGAATCACATTGATGTACCGTACAGCCACCCGAGGGAGATGACGGCGTGTGTGGGACCTCCCTCGGGTGGCGGTAAGAAGGGCAGGACTACCCACTTAAATTCCCCGATTGGACCTCATCGCCGATAAACTCATGCTCAAAACTCGACTCAGCCATAACCAATACAGCATCACCGGAGTACAAAACATGCTTAGAAATGTATTTAGGAGTTTGCTTTTTAGATTTTAAAGCTTAATTTTCTACAAGAGTCATCGTTTCTGAAAAGTTGATGTAAGTTGGAACTCAAAACATTGTGCACTTGACTATTTTATTGAGAAAAAGAAAACATAAATATTTTTTTGCTTTAAAGCCGGACACAAAAACAAAATCTTTTCCAACAAAACTTACATTGATAGAGGGATTTAAAAAACATATAGCTGCAATTTATTTAACCAAAATAAGTCATACAATTGTCAATTGAATATTATTACGGCTATTTTTTTCGCAACCTACCGCTCATCTTCAACTTACATTTAAAATTAAGTTCGTCAAAAAAAAGAGGCCTGCTGAGTCGATTAGCAATCATAGGCTAATGGTGTCTATTAATGTATAGTGCAGGATTATATCTTTTATTTATAATATCGATAGCAACCTTGATATTACGCACATCGCTACGCAATATTATGTATTCAGTTTGTTTGTACCTTTGCCATATCTGTATAGGAATAACCATTTATAATATTGTGATCCGATACGGTCATAATAAATGCACAAGTTATTATTAATTAAGTAAACAAGGTTACACGCAAATGATCCATATGAAGGAAAATATAACCAAATACTTAAGAAAATAACTTGATTGTTGCTATAAAATGTATTCGCATTGATACTGCATACTTTAAAAGTGTTTAAGCGTCCAAATACTTAAGAAAATTACTTGATTGTTGCTTTAAAACGTATTCGCATTGATACTACATACTTTAAAAGTGTTTAAGCGTCCCTTTATTGTTGAGCGTTATTTTACCCATAGTTATAGAATAAAATATGAACTAGTGTGGAATGGTTAATGCTAAATGTAAGTAAATACAGTAACTCATGTTGTGTACGCTAATTATGGATCTCCGTCTAGATTAATGGTGATAAGTTTTTTTTGTGTGAGTTTTATGGCAGTGATCTGTTCGTGTACCAATTTTAAATAAATAAATAAATACGTAAGCGTACGTAATAATAAAAAAGAAGACTAATGCGCGGTTCCAATATTTTACGATTCGTAATGTGTTCAATTTTTTGTTATGAGTCGTTAATTCTAATTTCAATTTTACTTACCATATCAGCTGTCTTCAGTCGTCCGTCAGTCGTTTTTTTTATTTATTTTGATTAAAACCGGACATTAACTTTAAAGCCAAAATTTTGAGAAGTGATAGCATTATTTATATACACTTGATTTAAGTTATGTTGTATGTTTAATTTTAATGTTTTCAAATTTTGAATTTTTCAAAAGAGTAAGTATCGAGTTTCTTGCCGGATCTTCTCGATAGCATCAACATACCGAATACGGTAGTTTAACTTAAGCTGAAGATTCACGAATGCTTTTGTAAAAGTTTACGTGAAAAATACATTACTTATTTATACTATTATATCAATTTTGGCTTCCATAACGCTTTTCTTTCTAGATTAGAATCAAGACAAAATAAGTGAGTAACATAAGGCCGCAGCCAAATAACAATCGCTTCTGTGTTGTTGTGTTCCTGCGTGTGGGTAAGGTTTCCAGAGCTCTTGGTGGGTGCTACATTAGTAGCAGGGGCCAAGCCTTCAAGGTAAGGGCGATAAGTCCAGTAACAGATTCACTATGCTTTACTTGTCGCCCTTAAGCTAGGATCTCATTTCCACTTAACATCAGGTGGGATGAGGCCAATCTTGAAGCGTAATGTAAAAAAAGAGGAAGTGCTTTTAAATTTTTATTTAATTGCTCATGTTTGTTACATCCAAATTTGCATCAAACTGGCCTGTCTGTGTAAATCTTCTCAAGTCTAAAATTAGCTATGTGAGATGTATTATCGTACTGACATCCGCTGTAGATATTCTTATCTGAGTCTGATCAGAACCACTTTGAAAACAATCTTATTGCATTGACATACCAAAGAGATATGACGTCCATTTTCATTGAATACAATTTACAAAGATGTTATACAATGTTAGCAACACACCTTTGCTTGACTGTAGAACTAAAAATAGACAGCATTATATATTATATATGATATTATTTAATCTAGAGTAGCATTAACACATAAATACAATTAATAATGCAATAATTAAAGCTATAATAACTTTAATTCCAATGTATTATATTCTTTTCGTTTTCTTTCTGTTTATTATATTTATATCAAAGATCATGTTAGCTTTGTTAAAAAATAAGCGTCTTCTCTCTAATTGCAGTACCCTTACAAGGTATTTAGTGATTTTTATGTTACCACCTTGTAAACACTAAAGATGCAATAAAAATATTGATAATCATAATTAATTAAATTATTAATGGTGGTTACAAGTAACACTTATGTATCGTCAAAATGAATACAAACCAAAATTGAAACTATAGACGGTTGGGAATTGAACCTACTTAGAAGAATCTGACGAGAAACTCAGCTATCCTAATCTTTACAATATTTGGGGAGAGAACTTAATAATATGGTGTGCGAGCGATCATATTATATATGTTTATTATTTAATTATTATTCAAGTTTGTAGTAGCCTTTATTCATTTAAAATTATTTGAAAAGAAATTATTTCTGCAAGTGTAACAATTTTGATGTCAATTTTTTCCTACTAGTACCTATATTTAATATGGACCTTTAATATAATATGCACGGATAAGTATTGACTTATTTTTACTTTGGAAACATTGCAGTAACTTGTTGAATACATTTCAACGAAAGTTCTCCTGATTTTACGAAGCCTATGGTTTGAAATAGCGAGCTAACGTTTATTTTCAGCTATTTCAAATGTAAATTATACCTTAAAAATTTCTCTTTAATTAAAATATCTAATAAGAAAAGCCGCTATAGGACACTACATACTAACAAAAGTCAAAATTCCACACGGACAAAGTCGCTAGCATAGTTAATACTTTAATACTTTGATGAGTGATAATGATTTCAACCACGCAAATATTTCAACAACTTAACGAATAGTTAACTGCTAGTAACTAATCAAGATCCGTAAGAGAGCTCTAAAAAGTTTATCAATGAAAAAATAAGCCATCCGGATTATAAAACTCAGTACAGTTAGGTACTGTACTAGAATCATATCTATGTACATTTATCTAGATAGATAAAGGTTGTATCTAATAAGATACAATCAGGTGCGTGACCATCGCATGCACCATATCTGAGCTAGATTGTGGTGCCAAATCTGAACCAGATATTACCGGAATGTATATGACGAGTCCTTTTGGTATTTATTAAAAGAAAGAAGATGAAGCTTTTATAAAACAGCAACTTATAAATAAAATTGGGCAAAATGGTTATGTGGTAGACATATCGAACTCAATATTTGGCACCAAAATCTAATTCGGCAGAATACAAATAGTATAAATTATGCCAAATGCCGAATACCGAATAGAAAACGGTCATTCGGCACATCCCTAGTTTTTAGATGTAGGTACTTATTCGAACATACTTTTCATAAAACTTTGTTAAATGAATACTAGTGCATATTGCAATAATTGCATAATAACTAAAGTTTCTAATTAAGTACTGAGTATTATTTAATGTGTTCTATACTACTTAATTGAGGTATGTGAATTCTTATCAAAATAAATTTTATTAAAGTAGGAAAACTAGGTAGCAACTGGCACAAATACCAGTTGAATTTTCATCTCTGAATAATTTGGCTGTCGGTTTATTTTTAAAACATAGCATGATAATACATAATGTAATTTTAATTACCTTAACTCACAAAGCTTGTTACTTATGCAAACCAATTCTTTGTTTATTAAAAAAGTCAATGTTTTCAGATAAATTAAGAATGTAGTTTTACATAATAAGTAATATCCGAGCAGTGTTTTTAACATTAAATTTAGCATTTGCGTTTTTATGAATACTCTTTTTATTCACAGTTAGATTAATTATTATAAAAAAACTTACTTGACACTTAAGAGTCTTATTATTTTATTTAAATTTGACGTTTGAAAGCATGTTTGGACGCTGGGCTGTATGTTTGTCAGTCTTTCTCGCAAAGAATATTGACTGCATTAAAATAAAATTAAGTTGGATGGTACGGTACTATATTAAAAGACTTGAAGTAGCAATATTTCCAAATATGAAAAATAACTTTTATTCATGTGACACTAAACTTGTTTTCAATAATAGTAAAAAAAAGAAACTAGGCAAAGATCATCCAATTTCAAATGATTTAAAGTTGCTTTCAACTCCAAATCACTCTTAGATAATGATTCGTTGTAGTTGTGAAGAGGTTTATAGGATACCATTGATTCTTTATTTACAAAATGTCTAATGCTAAGTACAGACTTAATTAATTAACAATAACCGCAACTTAAAATGTCCTCCTTATCTTAAAGTACAATTGAATCTCTACTCTAATTAAAACATTATTTTCAGGTCATAAATGTGTTCTAATCTACAGTACTTTCTCAACAAGAAAGGCCTAAAAGCAACGCTAAGGATTCAAGTGAATCCTATGGTTCTTATATGAACCAGTTTAGTTCCAAAACACGATAAGAGATGGCGCTAGTAGTATCAAAAGTGACGCCATTTGCACTAAACTTGCTTAGTAACAAGCAACAAAGTAGGTTACGACGACTAATCTTGATTGAAGGCAATGGAAGCGTAATAATAACAAATGAAACGGAGTTTTTTATTATTATCTTAAATAATGATTGCTATCTTACTGAGATGGGTGATCAAAATGAAAGAAACGCACCTTTTGCGTGCCTAAGAGACATTAGTCATGAAAACTGACATTTGTTATCTTGCAGCCCCCAACACTTTTAGCTTTAAATAAGTATGCTGACAATTACTGGCCCAGCGAACTTAGTTTCATCATCGCTTAATGAGGCGGCAAGGTACGTGTGGCTCGGCAACGGTTAGGAAACGATACCAAAAGTTAGGCTATCCACGCCGCGGTCCATTAATTGATGGGTAACCACTCTTAACCGAATTTAGCGTCACTTATCGCCATTTCCATACTTCGGAGTGTATGTTAAGCTTTTAATACCTATGTTTGGAGCTTTGTGAACATTTGACAGGAAGGTAGATCATTTGCCTATACATACCACTACCGATTGGGTCCGTGTGGTGGAATATCACACGTAGTACCTAGTTGTGATAAGACCTGTGTCCAGCAGTGGACATAACAAGTGTGGCCTACTTTTTTCATAATAAAAATATTAGAATCAGATCTGGGAAGCATATTAAACAGTAGGTACCTATTTTTAAAAATGACGTCTTCCGTATCCGAGAGGCAAGTTAGACGGACATTGGTGTCATGCTGTATTTGAGGTCCCAGGTTCGATTCTCGGTCGGGTCATTGTGGATACCTAACTTATCTATTTTGTCTGAGGGATGGGTGTTGTACTAACGTCGTTGATTCTGGTTTATGTTAGGCGAGTGCTTTATTTAGCTACTTACCTTAAAATCAAATGTATTTTTAAATGTATGTGATGTTGTTTAATATTTATACATAAACGTATTATGTAAATTAACGGTGTATTATTTATTTAATTTTTCTAATGCCTTTTTACTAAAGCAGTTCGGACATAATATAATAAAAAATGTAAAAGCCTAAAGCGTTTTAACACAAAAATATTATTTAGTATAAAGAATTTTTATAGTGTGTTAAAAAGTATGCTTGGCAACCCTTAAAGGGGTAAGTATGACAACATACTCAGGTACTGAATTTTACAACGATTATAAAAGAAACATTAATGCAGAAAATATATTTAATTTAACCTTGATTTATCGTAATTACTATTCTGATTGTATGACTTGAGATTGTTTTAAATCGCCTAATTGTTGTTTTTCAATAAACTTCCAAATGCTTTTATCAAATGACATTTGTTATCACAACGTAGGTATTATGTACTTATTATCCACACATTTATGTATTTATGAGTAAGTATGTGTGTAGTGTAACCAACACAGGTAACCAATGAGTATTTATGTTCTTAAGTACTTTTGCACCCAATTTAATACAATTTGAGTGATAGGAGTTTAATTTGCCACTGTAGTGATCTAAGATGCTTTTAAATAACTGTCAAAACACAATTATTTCGTAAAATTTCCTTCGTTTTGGAGCATTTTAAAATAGGTAAAAAAAGTACATAAAAAAAAACAGTAAGGGAAATAGGAATAAGACATTGAAAACAAAGGTTGTTGGAATAACGGTGTGGATGCTTGCCTTTTTTTTGTTGGGGGAACCCTTACACCAATATATGAAGGTTTTCTAAGGGACAAACCACTAGCAAAGGGCAAAATAGTTTAGTCGCAACCAGCTTATGTAACGTGCGTATTTCGCGTCGCCATTTTGTGCAAGAGATAATTCCGCGTCCATGGTTTGGCTTTCTAACCGCAGAGCAAACGACGTGATTGTTACAACGGCTCAGGGCTACCACAATATAGTTCCAAGAATGATAGAGACAAGTTAAATCTATATTAATAAGCAAAAACTGACTGTGACAGACTGAGTGACAGACATATTAACGCATGGTTTGAACTGTTAGGGTTCATAATTTTGCGAAGGAGTTGTTTTTATAGCGTTAGAAAGCACAGAGAAAGGATTTTTGTAAATTCTACCACCTAAGGGGATAAATCGGGGGTTAAAAGTTAGTATAAAACTTAGTCGTTTTTGAAGTTATTTGAATGAAATTCAGGATGAAAGTTTTTCATCAAGTCAAACATATTTGTTATTACTTTTATGATTTTCCTATCAAATATGTCAAGCAAAATCGCGGAAAACAGCTAGTCTAAAATAAAAATAAAAAGTAATATATCGGTTCTGGGCCAACCCTTGATCGTGACCATAAACCCTGGTGGGGTCGTTACCAGAATAATCGATAGTTGATTGCGTTGCACATCACTATTGCGGATAGAAATTGTTTTTTGTTTGCTTGGATAATATTATATGCAACTTAATCTAAAATACCCGAAGATTAGATTACTCGCTGACTGTTTACCTAATAGAGATATGTCCTTAAACCTTTCCTTCAAGTGGTTCAAAGGTAGGTATTCATCTACCCTACGATTTCACTCGCGTTTTTTCAGGGTCCAAAGTATTATATATGTTTACGTAGTAGTATCCGTTGTTTGAAAATAAAATACAGTTTATAGCCATTCAAAAAAAATCATATTTTTTTTAATGAGATAGGTACATTCAGAATTCCTAAATAAACATCGCACATATTTTATACGAAGTTTGTAGTTTGAGATGATTTTGACTGCACATATGTATGAATTGTGTGTCCAGACAAAATACATTGGCAAAAACAATTCGATCAATTTTAATATATTTGATGTTTATGGTATTACTGTAAAACAATTGCATTAATTAATTAAGGAATTTAATTCAGTACGCATTAGGATCAAATGCTCCTTTATTGTGATACAATGATCTGTATTTCTATAGCAAGCATTTATTGCTGAAAACCATAAATTCGATGGCATTACGAATATTGAAGCGTTAATTGTGAATTAACTAGTGTTGCTGAGCTATCGACAGTTTTGGTGTCGATAAATTTCGCATCAAAAGAATAGTTTTATCGATGTAAGGACTTTTATCCAATTGTTAGTTTCCGTAATAGTGATGCTCGCAAATAAAAAAAGGAACTGTGTAATCGATTGTTTTAGACTATTAATAGTTTGTGTTTATTGTAGATTGATTGTCTGTGTTTTTTTATGTTACTACTACAGGCAACTAAATGTACATCTATATAGATACAGAGTTTAGTGTCTTCCATAAATAATGTAAAATTAAAATTAACAGACTATCGATACAACTGTTAAGTCGTCAATTATCGATAAATTTATCGAACAGCAGCACTAATATTAACTCGTTCTGAGATGAACCGACAATCGCTAATGGAATACAGTCACAGTACAACAGGTGACAGTATGCTATATCCAAACCGAATTAACGATATCTGAAATATATGTTACACTAAATAAGGTTTCTTGTTAATGTCACCAAAATGTCATAATTTAACAGGTGAAAACACAAACTTGCTATTCCACATATAAAACTTCAGAAACTTTGTAAATATTGTGTGGTTAAATCTGAAAATATTTAATAAGCTTGGTAGCCTTACGAAAGATTTATTTTATTAATTAAAAACTTTATTGCACAAATAGGTACAACAGGTGGACTTAATGCTAGGGGCATTCTCTACCAGTCAACCCTTGGGTCATGCAGATAGTTTGTATATGGGTGCGGTAACATAAGATAAGACAGAAGTATTATATTTTTATGTGCTAGTCAGTTATTTACTTATCTATCATCATTTCATATGAGCTCATTTTTAATTTCAATTTTATATGGACTTGATAAAAGTTTTTAAGTTTTTATGTTTACTAGACTACAATTTCATAGCATGCAATATTTTTAATTTTTGTAAAAAGTAACTAATTCATTTCTTGCCGGTTACTCTCGATAACATCAACATTTTAAGAGAGGTAGAGCATAGATACTGGTAAAATACCTCCAACTTACAAAAGATCGCAAGCTTCAAAGTAAGGACGACAAGTCCAGTAACAACTTTATTATGCTGTCACCCTTAAGCTCATTACCAGTTAAAATCAGGTGGGATGAGGTCAATCTTGAATAGAAATATATAAAAAAAGCATTTCGAAAACGGTGGTAATTCGACTTCAGTCTGATGATTCAGAGGCTTTTACACTAAATATGATAATCAAAATAATTGCAAATCTTTGTTAAGAGACTTTGAATTGACTCAGATACAATAAAATTAGGTTACGTGTTTTATTGTGTCTGTGTCAATTAAAAGCTACCTACTCTTTTGCGATATAAACTAAGAAATTTTATATAAAATTCTATTGCACTCAAAAATTGTATCGTATTTCTTTACTGGCGTAGATTATACTGTGTTCCTGTCGCGATATTAATCAGGAGTCGAACAGGCGAATGGTAAGCCTGCTTTCATAGTAATAATTTAGTGGCACCACGCCACCTTTAACGGGTTCAATTTCCGCTCGGAACAGGCTCAGATCCAACTCTGAATGTTTACAACAAGTGATTTATTCGTTTATATATTTTTGGAAGCTGTACCTATGTGTTAGGGACGGAGTTTACCAAACTGGGGCTTTGAGCAGCCGGACACAAAATAACTCCACGATCAGCACTAATATTACAGCCATTTTGTTCGTATAATTTCGGGAGAAAAGACAATTTGTATGTTAAATTATATCTGCTTTGTTAGTTTCAAAATGTATCCAAATCCATAAGCAGATCATTGCGTCAAAGATACATCCATACATTCTTGGTATTATAAGAGTTGATCATGGGAAAATATACTTTCCATAATCTGTTTGCTAAGTGTCAGCCTTGTGACGTTTAAATATTTCTTATGGATTCTAATTTACAAAGACGCATTTTTAATAACAACTTTCCACACAAATGCTAATCAGTTCTTTAGTTATTTAGTTTGAAATGTTGTTTTTGTGTCAATTTACGAAAGTCGCAAAAAAGATTCAAGAATAAAGAGTTACTTCAACTCAAGTTAGCCATTCAATTATTATGTGTTAGGGTTTCTTACTCTCTATTATTCATTTATTTGGACTGCCCGAGATAATCACTCCAGCCAAATAACAATCACTTCTGTGTTGTTGTGTTCCTGCGTGTGAGTAAGGTTTCCAGAGCTCCTGGGGGGTGCTACGTTAGTAGCAGGGGTCAAGCCTTCAAGGTAAGGGCGACAAGTCGAGTAACAGATTCATTATGCTGTACTTGTCAACCTTAAGCTAGGACCTCATTACCTCTTAACATCAGGTGGGATGAGGTCAATCTTAAGTGCAAAAAAACTAGGACCCTACTTAAAAAAAGAGTAGGTAAATTATATTTCCAATCATTGCTCTATTCCAACTATCATTGCTTATCAAGTTACATTATTTCCTTTATAATACCGGCACCATGATGTCTAGTATAGGTATAATTTAGCCTCATTTGCTATAATGATTCATACACATTGGTTTAAAATTACCTGTCATTGTTTTTGATTGTACAAGTATTTACTTACTTGAAATCGCCTTCGGTAGCGTTCATTTGAGTGTTGAGTCATTTCTTTTGTTTCACTTACTGTGCATGTTGTTTTAAATATCAGTCGGTAATGACCTAAAATGGCATTTTGGCAAAGGTCTCGGATAGTCATTAATTCAATTGATAAGAAAGCTCAAAACCTTTGATTAAATAAATATTAATATTGGACAATATAACATTTTATTTAGTGATAGGTAGCTAAAATATATGGGTAAAAGAAATTAAAAACCCGAAACAATACATAATTGTTCGGTTTCCATATTGAACCGATCGAAAATTCAGGAAATCCGGAAAATCGGTCACTCATTAATTAAATTAATAACCTCAGGTAGGTAGCTCCAAAACTTAACTCAATTGAATAAATATAAATAAATATAAAATCACATACATTGTTTTATTAGTAGCTAAAGCACTTTGCTAAGCAAATCCTTAAAACCAAAACCTAAAACAATACAAACTAGTTTGGTTTCCATATTGAACCGATCGGGAATCGAACCGGGACCTCAGAATGGCGCGACGCCAATATCCGATCCACTCGCTTCGGTTGATAGGTGATGCAGTTCTTGAGTTATAAAATTACACCAAAAAGTTGCATGGATTTTCAAATATATTGATTTTAATACTTAAGTAATCTACTCGTAGCTACAAAATTAAATCCAAATTAATTAAGCTCTTTTTGCGTGGCAGTTTAACATCTAACTGTTTATATATCCCAGAAGAATAAAAACTAAATAAAAAGTACATTATATGTACAAATATACAAAATTCAATAAAATAAAACAAGCGTCAAATCATTAACATCTTGTATTTGGTCAGATGAATAAAAAAGCCTGGGGTCTCATAAACAAACATCAGAAACGAATTCGAATCCAATTCCATCTTTTTGTGAAGGTATGATGTGACTACTCTTTACTGGGGCTAGCTTAGTTGGTAAAATTAACAAACACCCTTGATACTTCAGGAGTTCTTTTTTTCATATTGCACTTCAAGATTGACCTCATCCCACCCGATGTTACTTGGTAATGTGGGCGACAAGTGCAGCATATTAATACCTATCTGTTACTGGACTTGTTGCCCTTGCCTTGAAGGTTTGACCCCTGGTACTAATGTAGCACCCCCCAGGTCTAGAAACCTTACTCACAAGCATTAACACAACACCTTTATCAAGAAAGAAGACAAAATGGTTTATTTCGAATCCTTTACATAAAATGAGTCAGGCATTAGATTTGTGTGGATATTCTTTCAAGTCAATTCGATTTGTTGGGCAATTTGCTATTCTAATTTAGTTTCTCAAAACAACTTCCTAAAACTAATTCAACTAGTTGCTGACACACGACTAATTATAATAAGACGACAAACACCAGTACAGTCACGAGCTATAAAATGGAAAAATATGTTCTTTAAGTCGATGGTGGAAGGTTTATTTTAGAATGAAGTTAGATATATATGATTCTGTACTGTACAACAAGGCAGATCTATTCAATAAATTGATTCTATCGAACTTGTGTACAACGGAATACTAAAAAGTAAATATTTATTTTTATTCTGTGTTGTTGTGTTCCTGCGTGTGAGTAAGGTTTCCAGAGCTCCTGGGGGGTGCTACGTTAGAAGCAGGGGCAAGCCTTCAAGGTAAGGGTGACAAGTCCAGTAACAGATTTATTATGCTGTACTTTTCACCCTTAAGATAGAAACTCATTACCACTTAGCATCAGGTGGGATGAGGTCAATCTTGAAGTGCAATATAAAAAAAATAAAAATTTAAAGCGACTTGATTAGAAATTGGCTAAGTATTTAGAAAACTGAACAGAGATCGTGAAGCTAGTTCTGGTAATATCATGAATATGTAAGAGTACCTTTTCGATAGAAATAAACGATGATGGGGTTGCACCTCAAGAACAGGTATCGAAGTGGGACCGGCTCGAACCGGTTTGCGAACCGGTTCAAACGAGTTGTATACGTGTATATAGCTGGCTTGTTTGTATGTCTACTTTATGGTAATCTATGGAAATGTTGTTCTCTTTGTTTTTCTACGGTTATCTGCTTGACATCTTTTATACTTTTTTTAGATACAGTGTGTTGTGTTGGGCGTGTCGACGCCATTTTGTGCGGCTGTCAACATTAGAGTTCAGATCATGTTTCTTATTGACTAAGATTCATTTTATATTTTGTACCTAATTTGTGTTTTTGTATCTTTTGTGTTGTGTGCGTTTTAGGAAAGGAATCGGGAAAGAAAACAATGAAATCCATTATTGAAACTATGTATTTTTTTTTTCAATAATTTCTACATTTTTTACGGCCTATCAAATAAATATCAATTATAAACAATTGATACATTTATTATTATTGTTAGTTTTGTATATGTCGATTTCAAGTTTAGAAGTAAAATGTTTTTGTAGCATTTTTAATATCTTTTTTGATGAAAGTGAAATCTAGTACTATGATATTGTGCGTTTTAAAACACTGGACCCTACAAACATTTAGATTTCGTTTAAAAACGGTTAGTCTATTGATTTACATTTAATGTAACAATTAAACTGGATGAAGAAAATGCATTCGACTGCAATATTAAACATTATGTCACAATACAACGCACCTACTGTTTGCACAGTAGCTCACCCACTGGGCTCTCACGCAGCTTTGCGCGGCGATAGAAAACAATCTTACAAAAAATTACAATCTTTTTATATTAACTTAAATAACTTAATACTTTTTATAACTATAATAATATAACCTGAGATCTTTGCGGGAGCGGCGCTTCGATTTCCGCTTCGCTCGCTTCGCTCCCTTATTGCCTCCTTTCGCTCTCGGCACTATGATACAGCTCTCTTACATTATAATCTGCTCGCGTGTTCTCTTTCATAAAAGTATATTTTTCTCATTTAAATTTTATACATTACAAAAGTAGTATCACAAACAAATGTACAAACTAGTACAATTACAAAAAACGTACACATATCTCCGACCTCGACGAGATCGCTCTAATAAATACATTACGATACATGAAATATACGAACTCTACTCAACTTCAGATAGAATTGAACTCGAAACAAAAAATAATACCTAAGACTAAACGATCAGGGTATCATATCACTCGCACGGCGGCGATGAGATCAAGATGCGCGCGCGCCGCCGCGCCACTCACGCGACCAACCAGCGATTCGTTCATTAAAATATCCAATAAAAATACGAACAATGATTAACTTAATGCACACGGCGCGGGGGGGCGGTCGCAGCGGTGGGTAGAAGGAGAAGTTTGGATGGGGAGAGATCGAGGGCCGCCGCCTCGCGCCGGCGCGTGCCCTCCGGCGGAGGAACCCAGCGCTTTGTCGGCACAAAGCGCCGGTCCAGCCGCCACTGCTCCTGCGACGCCCGCACTACTTGCGCTTACTCTAACTATACATTACATATCACGCTGTGCTTTTTCTCTTATTAAAAATATATAATAATTAATATACATATAATATTGATATCTGTTAAAATAACGATACGTAGACATCGAGGAGGGCAGTCAGTCGGCTCGCTCGCTTCACGCGGTATCACAGGCGTTTCATTCGGCCTGGCCTCTGAACAGTTTCTGCTTTTCTATCGTGAAATGGGGGCTTATTATGATGGTGCCGCCTCGCGTTAAATTTCTGTAACAAAAGAAAGTTTATGTTAGTTACACTCATCGCTAGAGAAAACCGAGCCTGATTTTTTATGTTTCCAGATTTTTTTAAAGTTACAATTTAAAAAAAAAAATTAGAAATGTTAGGTAAAAGAAGTTTAAACTCACTTTAAAAACTGCGGCAACAGGCTCGTCCAGTTCGTAGAATCGTGTTCTAAATGTAGATGGATTTCGTGCGTTGTCAGCGTGTTGGGGTCAATCTTGAAGGCCGCTAGCCTCCTCCCGGCGACGTCGACGATCACGGCGGCTCCTCGGGACCCGCACGGCTCCCCTTCCGCCAAAGCCAAGGCTTGTCTGGACGCTCTAGCCAACAGTTCCGCCGGTACTAAGACTTCGGCCGTTGCTAACTCGCTGGCTCCCTTCGCCGCTCTAAGCTCTCTCTCCAGCCTCTGAGCCAACGCCGCCTCCGTCGGCACCGGGATAGGCGCTTCCCGCCATGTTGGTCCGTTCCACGCTAAAACAATAGAAAGCCACATTCAAATTTCGAATCTACAACCGAAAATTTCGAATTCACCTTCACAATTAAAAAAAAACTAAACTTGAAACTCTGTGGTAAATGAAAAAAGAACGAAAGAGTTGAATTTAGAACGGTCTTTGAAATCAGAAAGTGAATCGAATCGCAATGAAGGGCAAGGGAGCGCATCGCCTCTGAACAGCTGAGCGTCAGCTGTACGTGACGTTAGGGATAAAGCCGTTGCCACATCGCCGCGACTCGAGCAGCAGACAGTGAACACTAGACCTATTATCGGCCGGCTAAGTTGCCTGCGCGCGCCGCTTAGCAACATCTGAGCCGGCTTTCTACCAACTTCCCTCACCACCGCACAAAATAGAAAGTCAACTCACCTTTTTCACTGTTGAATCCGACATTAAACTGATTGGTGACCGGCAGGATCTCCATGTTCTCCAAATTTTTACTTATATTGTACACTTTTAATACGAAAATTTAAAGCGTTCCGTTCCGGAACTTAATCGCTAGAAAAATATCACAAGTCTCTTTTGTACTGCGAATGCGCACTGAACAACCGGTTTCACGACCGGCGACTAGTATATCGTGAAGAGATCGATGGGAAATTAAATGTCCGGGTTAACACGACTGCATCAGATCTGATCTCGTAACCTCAGGGCTTCGTCACTCGCCCTTGGCTCACTGTTCGACCCACCCGACCCTGTCGCTGTGTGTGACGGACTGGCGATATCGGGAAACGCGCGGTATTTATATAGCGGCCCGCGGGCGGGGGTGCGGGGGGCGCGGCCGAGGGCGTCCGCGGGGGCCCCGCGCGCCAGTTGCGCCCGAGCGCTGTCACGGACGGTCGTCTCCACGCCGGTCCGCACCGGCAAAATGCCGGCCGGTTCTTTGTTCTAACCCCGCGATCCCCAGTCGCCGGCAACCCTCTTTTCCAAATGTAAAAAAGTGTTAGAAATAACTCTTATTTAAACGCGCGTGCTAACGTTTATCGATTGATCGAGAAAATTCTAGGCCAATCTCTTTATTCGTTTTGAAACTGTGATGTGGAAGTTCTTACAACAAGTTTTTGAATCGAAATTAGAATAACCCAGTCGTTTTTATATAAAGTCGTCTGTTGTAAGAACTTTAACAGGTTATAGAAGATGGTTTGTAATAGTTGTACGAGTAAGTTAAGTGAATTTAGACTTAAGCTTAGTACTTAGATTGTTACGGCATGATGAAATCGTATCAGTTCTTTAGTGGATTATGAAGGTACTTGCTTATCGAGCGACGCTTTGGCTAGTTGGGTAGGTCTCGACACTGATAGATAAGACAGTTATGAAGTTATTGTTTTTTTTTGTGTTCTGTGTTAGAATTAGGATAAAAAAATGTAAGTAGCCGGCTTATCTTGCAATGTATGTAATGTTACCTTTTTTTTGTGATTTTTAACATATTTTGCTTTAAAGTTGAAATTGGTGACTTACCAGAAAATTTCCTCAAAAGATGTATGTCCTATAATTAAGTCAAAAAGAATGTTTGCAAAGTTAATATAAATCTGTTGTCAATAGCAATGACACGTACGGTTGACAACGAAGCATGCTCATAAATTCTTAAGACTCAATAACACCTTATGTAATGTAGAAAAGTTTAGTAAACAAGTCAAAAATACATAAACGCGAGTCGATAAAAACCAGTAAACACGAGCGATCTCAACAACCTTAAAAGTTGCATCAGCCTTCGAGAATATTCTCTTAGTACCCATAAACGGAGTATTTAAAGGTGTTAATTTGGTTTCTGACGAGAGATTTATTTTCTCTGAAAATAAGAGTTACTGATAAGATATCCGAAAAAGAAAGTCAGATTTTTTTATTTTTATCGTTACTTTTATTGAAACAACGAAGCTGTGAATAATAAAAGAAATAAAATTGTTTTTTACTTTGTAAAAAATACAGTAAGTAGTTTGCTTTATCGCTGTAGGTATCAAAGAGATTTATGATGATATCTTTATGGGACCAACGCCAATTTCAATTCATCCAAGATTTACCCATCAGTTTAACAGTCAAAACACAATCCAAATTGTTTTTTTAAATTGAGTTTGAAACTAATTGTTTATTAGGTATGTGATTTTAACTCAAAACTGGTTTTAGGGAGACAAGTGGGAAAAATCTAAGTCCATTTGAAAATTTCAAGTGATGATAAAAGATCGGGCTATCAATTTAACAGTCCAAAAAATTTTAGATAGTTGAAAGTAATTTTTCATTGTTTCATTTTAACTCAAATCAGGTTTTAGAGACATAAGAGGAGATAATCTTAAGTCCATTTGAAAATTAAAGTGATGAAATAGATTAACGGGCTACCGAGAAACGATGAAATGAAAATCTAACGAAGGTTTCCGAAATTAAAGACCCTGGCAACAGATACGTGCTCGCAAAAGTAACACAAACAACAAAAAAAGGTTAGACAAAAAAGAGAAATGAAAAAAGGCCGGTTGGTTGCTAAGCGGCCGGCGAGTTGGCCTTGGTCGCAGTCATGACTCACGCCGAAGCCCGCGTTCGTGATTATACCTAACTGATGGACGGTGATTCTGAACGCTGCATTCGTAAATCGATTTTCGATAAAACAGTGAACACATCAAAGTATCGTCTAAAAGCTGATGCTGTCCATACTGTGTTGTACTTGGCTGTTTAAGGTGTTGTGAGATAATGAAGATCTCATTTCAGAAATGAATAAGCTCTCAGCACCGCGCGTTTGACGTAATACCTATCTATACACCTAACGTGTCTTTAAACATTTGACATTGGTGGAGTCATGGTGTTGTCTTAAACGCAAGATTAAGTCCATTAAAAAAAGCTTAAAGTTTCAGCAAAGGTACAGGCAAACCTTCTAACGGTGGAAATGAATAGTTTGGATTTTCTTTTTCAAAACTTTACACAAATTTTTTACGTCTTTTTCATATTACTCTTTATCTGATAAATATAGGTACCAAGATTTGAACGTATAAATGCCTAGACCGTAAAATCAGTATTCAGACCTACTTAGATATCCCAAAATGGGACTATCATGAAATAGGTATTTTAATGTAATTTTTATTTTTGTATCAGCTAATTAATCAAAAGAAATTCTGTACTTATTAAGATAAAAATATAATCGAGGTCATGTTATTTAATCAAATATTTGTTTTCAGAATGTGTGCTAAAATTGTTAGTAAAATAAATTTAACCGTGTATGAAATCATGGAAAAATATATTTATTTTAAAAGTTATTTTTGCTTTCGCTAAACCTTGTGTTATCAAAGTTGACAGATTCAAACAAGGCTGGGTTTATTTTCTTGTCGACATGTATTTTATCAGACGCTTACTTTATTTATTTTATGACCACAGGTCTTTTGTACATTTTAAAACAGTCGCTAAGTGTTTGCTCATTTTTTATTTTTAAATACTTTCATAACCGTTTTTTTACATCTTACAGAATATTATGTTTAATTTTCTTTTAAAATTTCACATGTGTTATTTAACTTATAGTTAAAGATCAATCAAAGCAACAATTATTGTTGGCACTAAAATCTCTCAAGATCGTTCTTTGTAAACGCATCAATTAGTGTCCATTGTTTCGCCTTGCATCGTACGAGGTGACGTAGCTACCTTCACAACTAACGTTTCATGAGACGAAAAGACCGATAACCTCTCTGATATACAGCAGCCATCTGTTTTCATAACACCCAGCCACATATCTATTGTTTTAGACAAACACGTAACTGGCGTGTTTTAACAGCGATAAATCTTGTATCTTGTAGGTAAAATAGACATTTCTAGAAAGTTACGTCGCTAAATTATAACTGAACTGCTTTGAAATTTAAGTCTTGCAGGGTAAACTAATTCTTCTAATACATTGTAAACCTAAATTACTTTTTTAGTAGGTATATAAAAGTAAGAATAAGCTAACAAAGAACAAACTACAAAATTCCAAATCTGACGTAAGTATCAGATCTCAATGAAACATCCCCAACCTGTTTGAGATGCGTCCGAATAATGCGTCTCCTTCCCTTTCCATAGCCAACAAAAAAAAACTTCACCTTAGTTAGCAACCAAACCAAGCGATCGCCTGTCACGACTTGTCCCAACCTGTCCCGGGACTCGTTCTCAGCTGTCCCGACTTGCTACACAACTTTATTATAAAGCTTCTTTCGAAACTACAAATTTCAAGTCCCAATGCACCATCGAAATAAACGTGGTTGTTAAATGAAAACAGTAGAATCAACATCGAATATGAACACTAAATTTTAATTAGCCTAATCCATAATGTATTACTTTGTTATTGCTAGAATACGCTATTTATAAATATAACCAAATATATGATCAAACGATTCTGTTTGAGAAAACAGCAAATTTAGAGGCGTTAAATTTTAACCCTATCTATAATGGAATAAGCAACATCTTTATTTGGCAAAGTTACGTTGGTAAAGTAAATGTTGGCAATCGTGCCGATTTTAGTAGGTTTGCTTTTTCATTTATCGCCTGCTAAAGATGTGGCATCTTCGTTTGGCCGGGTATCCTCATTTGTATGGCAAACGTTCTTCGTAATCAGTATTCATGTTGAACGCTCTGCCAAGTTTAGGCAAGACTCATTAGCAATTTTAAAGCGGTTTTGTTTACGCTTAGTTTCTTACTGAGTACGACACGTGAGCCCTGTCATACATTATTGTTTTATTTGTAAGTGTTTAGGTACCATTCAATACAATGTTTGAATTTAAAATGTATGGTTATGTATTGTGTATTAAATTAAAAGCACTAAGTATTGTTCCACTTAAGGTTGATCATTAATTAAGCTAATCCATATCTTATACTTCTGATGTCATGGACTTTGTCATGTTAATTATAAAACAAATATTGATAGGTAGTTTAAATTAAGTAATATGTGTTAAAAAATCTTATGTAAGTATTTCTAGATAAACAGTTAATTGTCTGACAATGTTTCTTAATTAACATATAAATTCTAAGAATAACAATAATTGTATGTGTGCAATTTTTCAATATTTCTAAATAAATGAATTCTTTTGAAAAATGTTGTATTTTTATTTACTTCAAATCCTTTTGTCGTTAAATAATAAGAGAAGACATTAATAAGATATTAAAAACAGATGATATTAGTAATATAGGTTATCTCAGTTTAATTTATATTCAGTGCGTGTATAACGAACTACATTATCTGGGGTCATTAAGTTATACCATGACACAGTATTTGGCAATTTAGATAAAATTAATTATCATTATTCGAATGTAGATTAACTACCATTAGAGTACAGGTCCTAGTTTCAAGACTGATTTTCCTTCTGGATAAAATATTGGCGAGTAATACCGGCTATTTGCTGCCCCAAAAAGGTTTGTGGAACCTCGGGGGATGCGTTACCCGGAAAATATCTCCGCCAAAAGCTTTCAACGAATTTTTTTTTCATTCCGCTTGAGTACCCTAGAAGATAAGTGGTAATGGAAGCAAGTGAGGTCCCACTTTATTTTTTTTTACCAAGTCTACAGAGTAGATTATAGATAGAAAAGTTTGAAGCAAATAAATGGAAAGAGGACATATTACATCAATATTGGCAACTAGTTACTTTAGCCAAACAATCTTGAAATTGGCACGTTTTGCAAAGACAATAATTGTTTTGTGTTTAGGCAAGTTATTTACACAAACAACTATAGTTAGGTACGCATTTTACTCTGTAGAACGAAGTCCAAATACAAACGACAACAAAGGAATATCCGTCCATTAAATTTCACTTACATAAGACGTGTTGTAACAAAGAACAATTGTAATTCTGTTCCAAAATATAGTTTTGTAGACAATGGTAACCGCCAAATGTATTCTAGTGTCATTCAAATTAAGGACAAACAATTGTGCCCTAGGACATGCGTGATGTGAAATACTTTGTGGTGAGTTTAGAATGATATATTGGCCCTTTGTCAAGTATAGATAGATGATATCTACCTTTGGGTTCAAATGAAACACGTAAGGTTGAAAGTACAGGCTGTTTCTAGGCTAAACTTTCTTTCTTTGCACTCATGAGAAGGTTGCCTGTTAACAGTGCGAATAGGGCAGAAGAGTTGTGGTTTAAGAATGAAATTGGGAAGCTGATTAACAATGGATCTTGTTAATATATAAAAATGAATCCCTTTTTCCTCTAGTCACGCCATAACTCGTGAACGGATGGGCCAATTTCTCATTTTTTTTTTAAGTGATTATTATTGTCGGGAGAAGGTAATTATGAAAGAAAAAAATATGTATACAATATAACTGTGCCCGCAACTTCGTTCGCGTGGACTTTATCTTTTCATTGTCGGTTTTACCCCTATCTCCCCTAATATTCGAAACAAAAAGTAGTCATTATTTTAATCCAATTTTCAAGCTATATTTGTGCTAAATTTCATATCTCTAACTTAAAAAATAAAAAATTTGCCCTTATAAACTTTCAAAGGTGGTATTACCCACAAAGGAATTCTTTCTAACCTAAAGACTGTAAAAGAACGCTGATACGTATCTTTATTTTAAAAAATGCTCAGCACATTCGAGATAGCATTTACGACCATCTTAGTCTCCAAATGGTCTGATACTGCTGGCTTTGAAAGCTGGAATGGGCCACGCGATATTGGATAAAAATGAAGGTCAGGTTACAGCGAAGGTTGAGCTAGAGGATAAATAAAAGTCGTCAGATAAAATTGGATAAGGCAATCGATCTATGATCAGAATTAAGAATTACTTCATTTATTCAAAGTAAGCTAGTGTAGAATTATAGTGTAGGTACCTAAGTAATTTCAGATGAATTTTAATGTGGATTTTTTTTTTTAACGCATCAGATTGACCTCATCCCATCTTTACATCAAATGGTAATGAGTTCCTAGCTTAAGGGCAAAAAGTATACTATAGTAAAACTGTTACTAGACTTGTCGCCCTTACCTTGAAGGCTTGACCCTTGCTACTAATGTAGCATCCCCCAAGAGCTCTGGAAACCTTACTCACATGCAGGAACACAACAACACCGCAGTGATTGTTATTTGGGTGCGGTCTTCTGTAAGGTGGAGGTATTTCACCAGTCGGGTTGCTCCAGTTCGAGCGATAAATCGCTTTGCCCTGCCTCTCTTAACGTCACGTTAATTAGATATTTTCAATCCTACTTCGTAGCCCAGATGCCCGCGGCCTGGCCATTAGTGACGTGCCATTTCTGAGGTCGCGGGTCCGATTCTCGGTTGGGTCCAAATAGAAAATAAACTTTTCTTTGTGTCGGTTCTAAGTGTTGTGGCATTGTCGTTTCGACACCATTGTCGGCACTGTCAAAATTTATATTTTGGTGTATGTATTCATAGCAAGCAATAAAAAGTATTTCAATATTACAAACAGATACTCCAATTGTATTTATGTGCCTATAGATGACAAAGTTGGTTCAAATAAACAAGATAAAATGTAATTCGTTTCCACATATAATTTAGTTCCCTCGTTGGACTAACGCCAAATGATTGAAATTCTTTTACAACCACCTTTATTTCCTACTACAAAGTTGTACAAAACAGTTTATATAATCAACAGAGACATATTCATTTAAACATACTTTTATTAGCACTTCAGCGTCTGAAATGCTGCTAGATTATGTGTGAGTCGTAATTTTTATGTTGAAGCTCGAAAATATGTACCGTGAATACACTAAAGTAAACACTTGCAGTTCAATTTTATTATTTATTTATTTATTTTAAAAAATATTGCAAAAAAAAGAAGTATAAAAGAAGGTGGACTTAATGCTAAAAAAATCTCTACCAGTCAACCCATGGGTCATGAAGAGGTCGTTTATGGGTGCGGTAACAGTAAAAATGTGTGTATGGTTTACAATTTAATTTAACAAACTAAACACCAGAATAGAGGTAGAATATTCATATGTACGTGATAAATTAATATAATAAAATAAAATATTAAAAATATGTTTAATATACTTATGAATATAAATATAAATATAATATACAGCTTTCCATGAATTCCATGGAGGCCAATGATTCAAATTCAACTCATATGAAAACACAATTGTGTCCTAAGTAAGTTTATAAGCGAGCAAGTAGCTTGTCACGCGATGCGCAATTGTACGTTTACGTTTAATTGCATTTTATTCTATAATATCACTCACTATACCATTTACAATTATAAATACATTTAAAAACAATAAAAATCGTCTAAAATTTGACCTTGCCCGATCCCAAGACGCTGGCAGCATCACTATTAAATATTACTGAATAAAGTTCATCTATACTAATCTATACTTCTATACTAATATTATAAAGCTGAAGAGTTTGTTTGTTTGTTTGAACGCGCTAATCTCAGCAACGACTGGTTCGAATTGAAAAATTATTTTTGTGTTGAATAGACCATTTAACGAGGAAGGCTTTAGACTATATAACATCACGCCGCAACTATTAGGAGCGAAGAAATAATGGAAAAATGTGAAAAAAACGGGGAAAATTATTCATCCTTGAGGGCTTCCGTTGCGTGCGCTGCGAAAACGGTTCAAGATACCAAAAATATATGTATGAAAGAATTATTCCTATTAAAATGATCTAAAAAAACGTCGTGCGGACGAAGTCGCAGGCGGCCGCTAGTTAAATGATAAATAAAAACAAATAACATGATTTCTTCCTTCATGTTACTTCTTTGAAATAAGTCTGTACTGTAAGCAATTATGTAAGATCGTTGACATGCATTCAATTCAAATCTTATACTTATACAAAGAAATGCACTTAATCTTAGGAGAATCTGTCCACTTACTCCATGTGAATTGCAATAAAGATATTGAATTGAATTGAATTGTACACTTGTTTGTCTTTTTACGATTTACCCATCTTTTTTATATATTACACTTCAAGATTGACCTCATCCCACCTGATGTTAAGTGGTAATGAGGTCCTAGCTTAAGGGCGACAAGTACAGCATAATAAATCTGTTACTGCACTTGTCGCCCTTACCTTGAAGGCCTGACCCCTGCTACTAATGTAGCACCCCCAGGAGCTCTGGAAACCTTACTCACACGCAGGAACACCACAACACAGGAGTGATTGTTATTTGGCTGCGGTCTTCTGTAAGGTGGAGGTATTTCACCAGTCAGGCTGTTCCAGTTCGAGCGATAAATCGCTATGCCCTACCTCTCTTAATGATAAATAAAAAATAACCAGTTAAAGAACAATACAAAAGATAATCACATAAATGACGATGTTTAATATGATACACTGTTATTAGGAGCCACGGACTGCTCAAAATAGTCGAAATAAACCAGTTTCAAAGTGGCTGGCCTTGGCGGTGCGATTTGCATTTAAAGTAAAACAATTGTGTTAGTAAAATAAATGTTTTTGGATTTAATGGGCGTGCGCAGTTGTTACGACAATACTTAGGTACCTGTTTTGAACAAGTTAAATATAACTAACAATTACATACATTGCTCTGATTCTGCGGTAAGTAGCTTAAGCACTTGTGTTACAGAAATCAGAAACAACGATGGTACCACAACCGAGATAATATAGAAAAGTTCGTTTTGTACGACCCGACCGCGACTCGAACCCGGGACCTCAGGGATGGTGCGATGCCAAAGTCCGGCCCTCTCACCTCTCGGCTACGGAAGTCAAGTTATACTTCTGAGTTATGACAATAAGGCGGATGGAGGTAATATCGTCCTCGAAAGTTTATATGGGAAAATGTTCATTTTTTAAGTTAGAAGTATGAAATTTCGCACAAATATAGCTTAAAACTTGGAATAAAATATGGACATTTTTTTTTGCGCGCGGGATGAAGTTGCGGGCGCAGCTAGTCACAAATAAATTCTGACTATTTCAAAATGCTGGGTACGCCCATGGTTAACATATTGAGGACAATTAATTCCCTTAACCCTTGTCTGTCACTAGTGTCTTAAATAAATTAAATCAAAATCAGATCACACTTGGCCGTCCTTTTAACACAAAAGTATATTCCGAACTCCTCATCAATATTGTAAAACAAAGTTTTTGTTTCACATTAGTGTCCATTGTTTTCTACATAATTATTGTTTTCTTACATAAAACATTGTTATGTCGACGAAAACCGAAGGCCGTAGATACACATGTCGCCAAACAAGTGCTAGTACATGTAAAGTAAGTTTAATTTAAAAAAATATTTGTTTAATAATATTTTGTATATTTGCTAAGACTTTACACGTGATTTGATTTTTAATGAAGGACAAGAGTTTAGCGTTTAGCAGGAATATATTTTTTTAAATATTCACAACCACTTTAACAAGGCAATGAATCATTAAAATCGGCAAACAGTATACAATTTAAATAACCAAACGTTGGTAGCCACCAATGTGATTGTCCAGATCCGCCATTTTGATTTTTTTATATTGCACTTCAAGATTGACCTCATCCCACCTGATGTTAAGTGGTAATGAGGTCCTAGCTTAAGGGTGACAAGTACAGCATAATAAATATTTTAAGGTAAGGGCGACAAGTCCAGTGTCGCCCTTACCTTGAAGGCTTGACCCCTGCTACTAATGTAGCACCCCCCAGGAGCTCTGGAAACCTTACTCACTCGCAGGAACACAACAACACAGAAGTGATTGTTATTTGGCTGCGGTCTTCTGTAAGGTGGAGGTATTTCACCAGTCGGGCTGCTCCAGTTCGAGCGATAAATCGCTATGCCCTACCTCTCTTTTCACGGAAAACAAATTCCACAAAAAAAAATATACCGCGGAAGGCTTTAGGCTGTGTGTATAACATCAGGTTGGTATAAATAGGAGTGAATAATCAGTCCGAAGCGAAGTGGATATAATAATGTAAGATAAACACTATATGCAAGACGTCACCTATGATTTTAACATGCCACCAAAATAACAACAAAAATAACATTTTACGCACATCTGATACACCTGATGCGGATATCCCTGATCGCCTCAAAGCGCCATCTCTGACGTCCTAATCATCACCATTACGTCACAAAATTCATCTAGAATAAAGGAAACAGTTGAACCTTGGGGCGTCCCGGAAATTCTTCGGGAACATCTGACGTCGGGATTGTACTATTTTCGATTCAAAACTTTATTTTTTTAGTTAATTGGGAGACGTGAGTTGAGAGTGGGTGTAGACCTTGAATGTGTTGTTTTAGACTGATAAAAACGTATTCGAGTTAGGTATGCTTATCAGTTGTATTGGCCTACAAAGGAGACTTGGAATTAGAATAATAGCCTTTGTGAAGAGAATTTGGAATTATGTTACAAAGAATTGAAGATTGTGAGTAGTCTTGCTAAAATTCGAAGCATTTAGACCGATTTAGCGGATTTTAGTTTTGATATATCTGTATAAGGATTTATTAAAACCTTTAAAAGGTAAAAACATTTGGAGAAAAGAATAGACCAGACTACGTTCACCGGGACAGCTATGTATTTCTGTGGTATGAATCGACCAATTTAAAAAGTTCTTGTGCGGTTGACATCGTGATTTCAAAAGCTTGTAGTGTCAACTGACGAAAGACCTTTCGTCTTAACAGAATTAAAAATAAAGAAGGTTCCTCGTTACGGTTATATTTAATTGTATATTTTTTACTTGTGTTCACCGATAACTTCATCTAACGTTATCCTAGAGAAATGCAGTCGAAAGAGGATGATTTATTAATTAACAAAGTAACTGTAAGTCTTGGCGTAAATTAGTAATAAGATAAGCTTTTTTTGTAAAAAAACTACTAAACTTCTTGCCTGTATCTTCTCGGTAGTTAAAGGTTTCAAACCGAAGGTAGCGTCACTTGATTTGTACAGAGACTAATGCATAAGTGTTTTAATAGAGTTTATTATTATCATCCCCATTTTACGGAAAAGAGTACCCACCTAAAACGGTTTTATGTCGTGATAAAACAAATATATGGTATAGATTCAAATTACAGTTATAAAAATAGCAAATAAGAGACTCCACGTTAGGGTTCTGTTAAACAAGTAAAAGCTAACAAACTACGAGTAAAAAATATTTTTGAAAGATACCAAGATTATCACGTCGATGTTATTCACACAACAGAATCAAAGAGCATTATTGTTGATTCTCTGCCTCGCCCCCCAAGTCTCAAATAGAAGAATAAACATAATTTCATTGAGTGCTGACATTTTAATTTCCTTTAATGGCTTCATAAATCGCTGTGATCTACGGAACCCTTTCGGATTTCTAATTTCCATCGCCCATCCACGTGTTAATGGGTTATTAACTATAAATACCAATCGAAATTGCTATGACGATTTATTTATGAATTACAGTTAGGAGCTTCGCTACGAATTTCACTGTCTATGTTAATTCATGAGGTTTAAAAAATAACGATTAACAATTTTTTTTAATTATTTTTAAGCAAAGAATTTAAAACCATTGTCTATATTTTTAACCACATTTTTCTTCAATTCAACATGGTTGCAAGACCAAGAAAACGTTAGAATAAAGAGTATATATCTCTTAGTACCCGTCTATTGTTATTTTGATGCTATCCGCTGTAAACAAATCCATATATTTATATATTAAATATATTGATATATTTAATTGTTTTTTATTTTGTATTTCATGTTGTAGTTGTAAGTTTAATATTGCTGTGCCCTAACGGGGTTCATGTTGAACCTAAGTTCTTTACAATGACACCTGTATGTAATTTACAACATGTTTGCAATAAATATTTGATTGATTGATTGATTGATATTAATATTATAAATGCGAAAGTAGCTCTGTCTATCTGCCTGTCTGTTTGTCTATACGGCTTTCAAGCCTAAACTACTAAACCGATTTTGATGATATTGGGTAAAGGTACATACGTTGAACCTCTAGAACGGACGTAACCTACTTTTTGTTTTAAAGATAAGTGGCGATGGGGGTAATACCGCTCTTAAAAGTTTATATGGGAAAACGTTTATTTTTTAAGATAGACATATGACATTTGGCACAAATATAGCTTGAAAGTTGGATTAAAATATGGAGTCCTTTTTGTTTCGAATATTAAGGTAGATAGGGGTAAAACCGACCATAAAAGTATGTAGTCCACGCGAACGGAGTCGCGGGCACTGCTAGTAATATTTTAAAGGATTGAAAGTACCTAATGAACTCCAATATTACTATGTCAACAATTCAATTAGTTCTACTATTTAGCTGTGACGTTGCATTCACATTACACCAACAGTATGAACTTTCTCCCCTTCCATCAAAATAATACCAATTTTAATCGAAATAAGTACCTTCACCTATAGTTTATCAAATACAGCCGCCATTGTAGCAATACAGAGAGGCGACCTCGTAAAAGGAACATTGTTATAATGCCCCATCATTACCGTGTAGTTGAAACCGAACAATGGATCTTTGCCTAGCAACACCGTTTGTGTTATTACGGGCACAGTACTGAAGAAAGGGAGCAGTAGGTTGCATAGTTTGGGGCTGGGTGTTGTGGTACCGTCGTTGATTTTGATTTTTGTAACACAAAAGTTTTAGCACGTGGTTTAGCTAGACTAGATACAGAGCTTAAATAAGACTATTTGCTTTTAAAGGTTCAACCTTCAAAAGGTTAATAACTTTCAAAGAAAGCTTAAAGTGTAGTTTCTATAATATGATTTCAAGCTATAACAATAATACACTCGACGCCTATCATCGATCGTTAAATATATCTAATACTCACGCGATATTGGCTGATATAGACTTGGACACATAAGCCTAGCTGCCATTGAAAAATCTTGGTCTGTACATAAGTTCATAATATTTGCTAAAACATAAGTAAATAAGTTTGAAAAAGCCTGATCTAACCCCATTAGACCAATTGTGAACAAAAAAGTTCTAGAAACCGGCTTTTGTTTGCGATGAGCGTACCGCACAGTCCCTCCATCCGAGGGAGGTAACGCCTTACTCTGCTTAACTGTTGTTATTCGTATAGGCCCCCTCAATACGGCTATTTTCCAGTTGGGAACCAAACTAAACTAAAACTAAACTTTCTTAGAAAGGCGAAGCCACAAGAACCATCACAGCATACGTCATAGAAATATGTCAACAGCTTTTGTAGCATTTCTACAGCAAACTCGACTCTCTGCTTCTTCAGATACTGTGTCCCTCGTCGTAATAATACTAGTGCGTTTTTTGCTTACGCGCGTGACCGGCTAGCGGGTTCTGGGATCGTTTATTTGTCGGATCTGTTACCGGTCGCGAACCGGTCTGCTACTGTTTGCTGCAGTTTTGCAACTGAGTTCGGCGTTAACTAATATTGTCATACAGGCCTAGCATACGCCACGCGACTTAATTTTATCGCGCTCTTAACAAACGTCAAAATCGATTGAAGTCAGTGCGTCAGCTGCTGATTGGCTGAAAATACGAGTGCGATGTGCTATTAGCCAATTACCAGTATTGAAACTTTGGTCGTCTCATGCGATAAATTTGACGTTATGCGTATGCTAGGCTTGATAGGCAACGATTTCGACGGATAAAGCTATGTAATATAAATAAATTATTGGACAACATCACATACATTACTCTGATTCTGCGGTTAGTAGCTTAAGTTCTTGCGTTACAGAAATCAGCAACAAAAACGGTACCACAACACCCAGACCCGAGACATTATAGAGAAGTTCGTTTCCCATATTGACCTGATCGGGGATTGAAACGGGACCTCACAGATGGCGCGACGCCAAAGTTCGGCCCGCTAGCCTCTCTGCCACGGAGGTAATATTTTATTTATTAAATTTATAACTGAATTTATGTTACTTTGGTAATGCCTTTAGAATATAGTTCTTAAGGCATAACCACAAGGTATACTTTAAAGTGAGGCTATTTACACGTGACTGTACAAGGGACCTTCATTCCTTTTTTATTAGTTCTATTGTACTACCAGTGTTACTTTGTACGTACATTGTTAAAAATATTTCATCATCCGAATGCAAATGAACGCCATATAAGGAAGCCCCAATAAACGTCAATTTGAAAGCGACCGAATAAAAAACATCTTTAAAAACGGATGATGCAAGAATGATTTCTAGTTGGCATCATGTTTTAATAATGATAATGACTAGCTTATATATATATAAACATATAAACTTGCATTTATATGTTATATTTAGATAAAAGCTAAATTGTTAAAGAATTGATAGTTGATGACTTAATATATTTAATTAGTGACATACTAATTAATCTGTCAACATAATTTATTTCTAAACAATTTTGACGACCTCCATAGACAAGCGGCGAGCGATTCGGACTGCGACGTCGCGCCAGGTACCGAGTTCGATTCCCGGCCGGGTCAATGTGGAAAACGAACTTTTATCTATTGTATCGGGTCTGGGAATTGTGGTACCTTCGTAATTTCCAATTTCTGTAACACAAGTGCTTGTACAACAACAGAATCAGAGCAATGTAGGTATATGTAGTGTTGGCCGATTTTTATTAATTAAACGGAAGAATAACAAGTGTAATTCAGTACAAACTTTTGTATGTTAAGAATATTAATAGGACATTTTAAAACCCACGCACACAAAACGAAAGGCAAAAGCTAGCGATGTAATAATTGGGTAGTAACACAGAAACATTAATTTGACAAATAGTTCGTCTTATCGCTAACCGCTACGAAAAATTCGTTACACAAACAACAGAAACGGTGATACATAAATACCTAAGTGAGTAGGCACAGGCGGTTGGCTTCACCTTAAAATAGAATGACATCACTCTGCTAATTAATTTATATAAGACTAGCTGTGCCCGCGACTTCGTTCGCGTGGACTACATCCTTTTATGGTCGGTTTTATCCCTTTCTCCCCTAATATTCGAAACAAAAAGTGATCTATATTTTAATCCAAGTTTCGAGCTATATTTGTGCCAAATTTCATATCTCTAACTTCAAAAATAAACATTTTTCCATATAAACTTCCAAAGGTGGTATTACCCCCCCCTTATTTTCTAACAAAAAGTAGCGTAATGTCCGTTCTTGAGATTCAACGTATACCTATACCAAATTTCATCAAAATCGGTTGAGAGGTTTAAGCAGGAAAGCGTAACAGACACATAGACAGACAGACAGACAGACAGACAGACAGACAGACAGACAGACAGACAGACAGAGTTACTTTCGCATTTATAATATTAGTAGGGATACACGTGTTATTTAATTTAGCTCTTAATTTGTACCTGTCTTATTGTCTAAAGTGTTGTGCCTAGATTCGTGACATGTTTAATCATTGAGCTATAGTTATATTTTACTTATCTATACTTACTAATATTATAAAGAGGTAAGATTCGTACCTATTTTTGTATGTTTGTAATGAATATGCTCAAAAAGTACTGGGCCGATTTAAAAAATTCTTTCATCAATAGAATGCTACATTCTTCCAATTCGACATAGGCTAGAAAATTAGGGATCCTTGGTAAAATTTGAAAAATTTCAACAGAAAAGCGGGAAAAATTCTCTAAGGCGAAACGAAGTTCGCCGGGACCGCTAGTTTTTAAATAAAACAATAAAGGATATTTTGGACTGTATTAAATAAAAGCTGGTTTTAACTTATTTAAAAAATTCAAAAACCACAAGCTTTCTATACCTGACGGAAAAATAACTGCAGACAATCGAAATGTGTCAAAAGTGACATCTGAATCAAAAAAGTATGAAAAAATGTAAAGAGGTTGGTACATCTACACAACCTGTCGTCGACAGATATATGTAAGATTAAAAATATCTTTAAGCTACAATATATATATTTTTTATATTGCACTTCAAGATTGACCTCATCCCACCTGATGTTAAGTGGTAATGAGGTCCTAGCTTAAGGGTGACAAGTACAGCGTAATAAATATGTTACTAGACTTGTCGCCCTTACCTTGAAGGCTTAACCCCTACTACTAATGTAGCACCCCCCAGGAGCTCTGGAAACCTTACTCACACGCAGGAACACAACAACACAAAAGTGATTGTTATTTGGCTGCGGTCTTCTATAAGGTGGAGGTATTTCACCAGTCGGGTTGCTCCAGTTCGAGCGATAAATCGCTATGCCCTACCTCTCTTAAAAAAAATTTATAAATAAAGTCGTTCTTCAATTCACATTTAGTTTCCGTATGTAAGAATAGCTTAATAAGGTAATCTACTTTATATCTACTTTATAGGTACATTTAGGTAGCCTAAAGATATGTTTGATATGTTTTCCTAAATAGAAGAAAAAATAAAATGATTCCAAAGGAGTGATAAAAATTATATGAAAATATAGGATTACGAAACAAAGAAATTGTCTTCCGCGTATTTTAAACGCTTGCGAATCGATTCCTTCAAGAACTAGTAGTATGCGTTTAGTTCTTGAAGGAGTCGATTTGCACGCGTCTAAAAAACTTTCGTGCGAAACGCCCACCAAAAAAATATTTTTATTGAAAGGGGACGATTCGCACGTTCGGGCGCATTTATTTCGTGCTAATCGACTACTAACCCGAAATCGTTTCTTACGCTGGAGTATCAACCCCAGATGCCATCTTTGGGGTCTGGCCTGCTCTAGTTTACTTCTCGAAACTACATAGTTAACGTCCTAAGACAGAATGTCATTTTAAATGCCAAACACAATTTATGTTGTATTGTGTCTGGCCTTTAAAGACTTGTCTGTTCACTCATCAAAAGAAAACTAGATGATTCCATTCAAAAAATATAAAATCAAAATCATCCATTTGGAAGTTACGATGCCACAGAGAGACATTTACGCGGACAGACGCGTACTTATATCACCCCGTCGTTTTTGAATCGGGGGTAAAAAAGCTGATAGCCAGACAACACTTGAGCTAGCACATTTTACATGAAAGCAATTTAATTAAACAACTAAACAAATAAAAGTCCCGTAATAAACAAGCTGTCCCCTGTAAATAATAAATCCATTCGAGTGAACGACACATATTTTTCTCAAAAATGCCCGGCGAGGCGTGCCTCGAATGGTGTGACGGCAATTCTTCTCAATTTCTCGCCCCCAATCCGTTCTTCAGTGACATCTAGCCATAAACAACTCAATGAGAGACCGGGGCCAAAGATTAGAGTCACGCAGAGAGCCTTTTTTTTATAGTTGCGCAGTATATTGCCTCCTCCCAGCCTGATGGTAAGCAAGAGAGGAACCCACATCGCGATGAGAACGGATTTGATATCAAAATATCCTATCCATTAGCATCGCCATACTGGCCCGCAAGATGTTTCTTCACGCTCCTTTTGAAGGAAATAATGTCAAAGGAAGGATGAAACACATGAGCCGGCAACGAGTTCCACTTCTTTATGGTCCGGCAAAGATAAGAGTTACCGAACTATTAGCCTTGTTACAAACTTGATATCTTAATGGTGGGTTAGGCATAGGACCGAATATTTACGTGCCTTTCATATACCAGGGATCATGTGCAGGGGAGATGATGGGGCTGCTAAATTAGCATCCATTCTGCTGTTGATGCTGTGGAAGGTCTTCTGTTCCCATGTCACACCGGGGCATTTTAGTGGGTATTTCTGCCCTTATTATTGGTTGCCACATACGCAGTAACATCCCTCGGGTGACGGTACGGTGCGTCGATGCTTTTTCCACTGAAAATAAAGGGAACATGTCCAAGGCCTCTAATAATAGAAAAACACAATAACAGAATTGATGAAGGTCAGGCGCTGATTAGCTGAAAATTAGAGTGCGATGTAATATCAGCTAACCAATGATAATTAAGTAATCAATAAAATATTTTTTTATTCAAGTAGGTTACATGTTACACTTTTGAATCGTCATTTAATACAATGCAAAGTGATTCTACTGCCGGTTGAGTACCTTTACCTACCGAGAAGACAACTGTAAGAAACTCAGCAGATTACGAGTAGTACTGCTACTAACTTATTGCTATGTATAGCTCACTTTAGACATAGTCATATAGTTTTGTTTTGATGAGTGAAGAAACCTTAAGTATTTATTTTTCAGAGGTCAGCTGGAGCAGATCAGTTCCCAAAGGTGGCGCCTGTTCACAAGCATGACGTATGTGCCAGCCATCGTTTCATTCAACGACATTGAAGGGAATGTAACTTCTGTGTTTTCACACAATCATCACTTATACTACGTTCAAAATATTAGTCATTCTGAACATATCTGATCTTTGACCTCACCGACGAGGGGCTGGGGTGGACAGATGCCTTTTTATTTTTATTTTTAACACTCCACCACGGATTGGTTTGCATAATTACATCGCTTCGGGGTTATTTACGGTTTTTGGGGGGTTCGTAATTCGATTCTGGGCTTTATGGCCAGTTGTGGGCCATTGAGTACCTAAGTGGGACGCGGGATTTATTTAAATTAAGAGTATCATAAATGATATGAGGATAATTGGGTTTGGTGCTTTAAGTGAATTTAGTCGAAACAATAAATCACAATTAGTCTCATAGTTCTTGCTCATGGGTTTTGATAGTAAGTATGGAATTATTCTTGTCGGTATCTTCTCTATAGCTATAGTAAAGGAATTAAGTATCCACTACGAGAAACACTATACTCCTAACATCACCATTCTCACGTATGCCTATTGCCAAAAAAAAACATGTAAACGTTATAAAAATTAATTTAACAAGAGTTTAAACCCCACTTAAAGGGCCACCTTGTAAAAAGGTTTAATACATACAGGGCTTTAAGTAAAGTTTGACACGTCAGTAACAAAAGGTTTGAAGTTTTCCAGGAACACACATAAACAAAAAACGAGAAACCTTAGTTTTTTCAAAAAAGTACAAATTGTGACCGGATCATTTTCTACCACCCAACCATAGTTCATGCAGAGAGTTTGTACCTGTATGGGTAATAGAGTTGTTGGTAATAGAGTTAGGTAGAACTTCTTTTTTTTTTTTTTATAATGCACTCCAAGATTGACCTCATCCCACCTGATGTTAAGTGGTAATGAGTTCCTAGCTTAAGGTCGAAAAGTATAGAATAGTACAACTGTTACTAGAATTGTCGCCCTTACCTTGAAGGCTTGACCCCTGCTACTAATGTAGCACCCCCCAGGAGCTCTGGAAACCTTACTCACACGCAGGAACACAACAACACCGGAGTGATTGTTATTTGGCTGCGTTCTTCTGTAAGGTCTCTACCTTACAGAAGGTATTTCACCAGTCGGGCTGCTCCAGTTCGAGCGATAAATCGCTATGCCCTGCCACTCTTAAAAACTAAAAGGTTTGGAGCTGAGTCTTGAGAGAATTTAACCTATTATCTTAAAAAAATATTTCCTTAGGCTATTGGAACCCTTTTATTCTGCTTAAACTTAAAACAGTCAACAGCATATCAAGGTAAAGACGTACGATAATAGATCTAATGCGAACGACATTAAGGCGGTTCAAACTCCTTAGTCTGACGTGCTTTTATCGTACAGTGGATGAAAATGCTCGCAAAAATTCGGCAAAAAAACACGTATAACGTGACATTTAAAAAATGGCCATTCCATACAAACGACTTATCGAAGCGACCCCAATGATTAATCTTCCATTGAACCTACATCAATAAGCCAATGACAGACGGACAGGAAATTATACGAATATTTATAGAATTTATTTGTGGTAGGGTTGTGCTAAACTTTTGTGAACGCAATTTATTAACAGTTGAAAATAATCATCAACCATTTGGTTATGAATTTTGCAAGCTTGATCTTTGAAGTATCGCAGAATATCGCAGTTAAAAAACATTTTTTTATCTATTACGATCCAATACCATTATCTAATACCAATGGTATTTGTTTTTATACTTATTTATGTTCTATTTAGATCGGATACCACTCTTCAAATCATTTTAAATAAATGTACGATCTATTCTGAACTAATACCCCAAAAAGTGGTATCCGTTCGGAATAGAAAACAATAAAGATTTAAAACAAATACCATTGGTATTAGATTATGGTATTGGATCGGAATAGATACCCAACTCATTTTTTTGTACCTGACTTTATTAACGGCTTTGGTAGTAAACTTATTGTGAACCTCCTCGTAAAGCTTCTAAAATATGTATTTATATACAGTCACAAGCAATAAAAGGTAAACACTCACGCTCTTATTCTCACTCACGTTTTATTAATTTTAATGCAAGTGACTGTACCAGAAAAAGGAGGTTCAACAGTCAGGCTTGGTGACAAAGAGGTAGGGCATAGCGATTTATCGCTCAAACTGGAGCAGCCGGACTGGTGAAATACACGTACCTCCACCTTACTTCATAGGCTTGGCGAAGGCTTCAAGGTAAGGAGACAAGTCCAGTTACAGATTTATTATGCTGTACTTGTCGCCCTTAAGCTATGACCTCATCACCACTTAACATCAGGTGGAATGAGGTAAATCTTTAGGTGTAATTAAGAAAAAACATATTTCGGGGTATTTCATGTCCATAATATAAAATAAGTGACTGAACCAGGCATCGAATCGACAACCCTACGGCGACAGCTGCCACCACCCCGTTTGTCGCCAGGCAAAGCGTCCTTGAGCATCACCATAGCAACCCAACACTAACGTCATTACGCAACAAAGACAAAAGGAAAATAACGCTCTTGTTAAGGTAATTATCGGAGTTACCAGAATAAATCTGCAAATTACCCCAAAAGTAAACAAGTAAGAATATTGATGATGTTTGATATTAAAAGAAGACGAAAGCCAAAAATAAATTAATTAGCTGTCGTGTTTTTTTAATTTTTGTTGCTTGTTTTATTTTTATATTTGTGGTAGGTATTTAATTGAAATCAAGGCCTGTACAGTGGGCCGGCAGAAGCTGATGATAATCATAGAATCTGAAAAAGAAAAGAAAAGATGTAAATAATATTGTAGTCTTTTATTGATATTTAAGAGAGGGATAGCGATTTGTCGCTAGCAGCAGGACTTCTGAAACACCTCCACCGTACAGAAGACCGCAGCCAAATAACAATAATTTCGGTGTTGTTGTGTTCCTGCGTGTGAGTAAGGTTTCCAGAGCTCCAGGTGGTGCTATATTAGTAGCAGGGGTCAAGCCTTCAGGATAAGGGTGACAAGTCCAGTAACAGCTATTATGCTATACTTGTCGCGCTTAAGCTAGGAGCTCATTACCACTCAACATCAGGTGGGATGAGGTCAATCTTGAGGTGCAATATATATTATTTTCTTTCTTTCTGCTTCATTTAGTTTTTGTGTTCGTGTTTCGTGTAACTTGTTCTCTTTTAAGTGTTATATAGCCCTTTTAATATGTTTTGTGTTGGAGCTCTGTAAACCTAACTCACAAAAGGCAAAAAGTATACCATAGTAGATCTGTTACTGGACTTGTCGCCCTTACCTTGAAGGCTTGACCCTTGCTACTAATGTAGCACCCCCCCAAGAGCTCTGGAAACCTTACTCACATGCAGGAACACAACAACACCGGAGTTATTGTTATTTGGCTGCGGTCTTCTGTACGGTGGAGGTGTTTCACAAGTCGGGCTGCTCCAGTTCGAGCGATATCTCTGTTCTATTCAGTTGTTTGTTTGTTTACTTTTATAGTCGTTTGAATATGTGTGATGTAGCTTGTCTTTAGCTAACATTTTTTTTCTTTCAAAATTATTCAAACTAACGGGAAAACAATGTTCACGTGACATTAGATCTATTCAAATGCGGCATTATCGACAAAATGATGTCACTCAACGTTATAATACTGTGAAGAAAATACTTATTTCACATTCGTAACAATTACGAAAGCTTATATGTATAATAGGAAGCGGTTATGATAAAAACTACCAAATCGTTGTAATTTCGTTAATATACTAGACAAGTCATTTTTTAATTTGCCAAATTAACAAAAAAATACTAAGTTAAAACTATGTTAAGTTGTGGGGTCGGGGTTTGTTACGTCATTGGTGGGTAAAAAATGGCTACGTCATGCAACAATTCGATTCAATGTATCGCTGTTGTTTTTTGATTACGTAGCAATTGCGAAAAAAAATCCGGTATTTTGGAATAAACTAACAGACGGACAAAAATATAATGGCTCCCTTCATTTTTTACGTGCCCCCTTTCTAAAAATACATAATTCCACGCCCCCCCCCTTTCCATGCCTAGATGACAGACACGCATGGTGGTAGAAATACACCGAGTTCATTACCTAATTAATTTGATATTTTGAACTTATTTCTTACGCGCTTTCTTTCTAAAAAAAAATTATTAACGTCCCCCCAGGCCTGAAATTATATACAAGGTGGAGGTGAACAGTGTATGAAATGTCATCATAGACTCACTAATGGAGGCGCGTTCCCCTTTTTGAAGTCCACTGTTCTAATTTATATTTGGTTGTTACAAGCTAGAAGTGCTACCTTACTCAGCAACAACATTGATGCTATCCGTAAATTTTCCATCCCGCAATGTAATCACGAGATTTTCCACAATGACTTCAAATGACAAAATTCATTATTACATTTACAATAGAATACAATTACTCTCTGCATTTCTTTTACCATTTGTTTATGTTACATAATTAAGGTGCTTATACACAGCATATACTTGTCCTTACATGTATAACGTAATAAAACATTGTGTAGCACTAATATATATTTTCATAACATTTTATAATATTTTATGCTAAGACGATCCTAAACAGTCTGTGTCAATCAGATATTCACAATGACATACTTTGTTTTATCAATTTGTAGGCAAAGCATTTTGTTACATACATTTTTAAAACGCCACTAACCAATGACAACCACTTGTTAAATTAGTCATAAAATTAGACACGAATTGTTATGTAATTTAATAAACTTTATATTAGACTATTGACCCGCCCTGGCTTCGCAGGGATGTAATGTAAATACTTAGAAATATTGGCTTTTCTATTCTTTATTACATAAAAACTGGAATCACTATCTATCAAAAAAACCGCATCAAAATCCGTTGCGTAGTTTTAAAGATTTCAAACTCAAACTCAAATATTTCTTTATTCAAGTAGGTTACATATAACACTTTTGAATCGTCATTGAATACAATGCAAAGTGATTCTACTTCCGGTTCGGAACCTATATCTACCGAGAAGACACCGGTAAGAAACTCAGCAGATCATTTACAGTATCAGTATCTAACTTATTGCTATGTGTAGCTCACTTTGGACCAAGTCATATAGTTTTGGTTTTGATGAGTGATGAAACAAATAAGTACTCAAGTAAGTTTTTACTTTCGAGAGGTAAGCTGGAGCAGACCAGTCCCAGATTTAAGCGTACAAACGGATATAGGGACAGATAAAGCGACTTTGTTTTATACTATGTAATGATACTGCTTTATGGGGCACCAGTAGTCAATAGTCAATGTTTTATATTCATGTACATTACATCTCAGTAACACTTATGAATCGTCTCTATATAAATCAAATGATGCTGCCTCCGGTTCGGAAACTATATGAGAAGCAATTCAATAGTTTTTTTCAAACAATGGGCAGGCAACCTATTACTAGGGGTGAATATATTGCCAGCAATGTCCTTTTCATTAAAATTAAGTAATCGAAGCATCTACTGTTTTTACAGTGCTGCAATGAAGTACATCTATACATCTATACTTTTTTTATATCACACTTCAAGATTGACCTCATCCCACCTGATGTTAAGTGGTAATGAGGTCCTAGCTGAAGGGTGACAAGTACAGCATAATAAATCTGTTACTGGACTTGTCGCCCTTACCTTGAAGGCTTGACCCCTGCTACTAATGTAGCACCCCAGGAGCTCTGGAAACCTTACTCACACGCAGGAACACAACAACACCGACGTGATTGTTATTTGGCTGTGGCCTTTTGTAAGGTGGAGGTATTTCACCAGTCGGGCTGCTCTAGCTTGAGCGATAAATCGCTATGCCCTACCTCTCTTACAAATAATACTTATTACAAATCGCTGTTCGTTAGTCTCGCTAAAACTCGAGAACAGCTAGACCGATTTAGCTAATCTTGGTTCTGAAATAATTGTGGAGGTCCAGGGAAGGTTTCAAAGGTTAGAAACTAAAAAAATAGGCGTTACGAAGTTCGCTGGGACAGCTATTTCTATCTAAAAATAAAATGTCATTTAAATGCAAAAGTCATCAGCTACAGTCTACTCATATATATTTACACGAGTCTGTTTAACACGTGTAAACTTATTTTGTATGGGCACAGAATTAGAATCAATTATCTGTGTCAATAAGACAGAAATTATTTACTTTAACTTACATCTTAACAACAACCCATTAACAGCAACAACAACAATTATGTCTCCATAAAGTATAAAAGTGAAATTAATTGTCGTAAACGAGGGCGTATTACATCGGCCATATTGATTCTCTTAAAAAAGCAATTTGAACATGCCCTGAAACTATTTAAAAGTCAGTTTGTTGATAAATTCAATTGTAACGTCACAAATTGCTATAATTAAAGAAGAAAAATTGTTTTGACAGATGTTTAAAATTTCAATTGAACTAGTCTATGACTATGATATGCAAATTTTGCATTGCCGAACTTTATATTTAAAGATTGAAATTACTCTTGGGATTGCATGATTAAAACAAGAAACAAAGAACAGAAGAAAAATCGAGAAAATTTCAATAAACGTAATACGAAGAACCTTGACTAAATGTTGCTTTTATTCTGACGTATTTTCCGATGAAAAACAACACTTTTCTCGACTATTTGTAGGTGATTTACATTTTAATGTATTTATTTTTAGACGTATGATTGTGTCAAGAGAATTTCATTCCATTTACATGCGTGGGTTTCCACGATTACGTGCTTAATGAAGGAAATACTTTTTCAGTTTGAATTGACGAAAATAGATTCGTATTGTAGATACAGTTTTAATTAAATAATTTGACACTTGTCGACCCAAGAAAGGAGATAATAGAGGTACTTAATTAATCACCCCGCTAAAATACGTATTTTTAGAGTTCTGAAACGCTCAAAGGGTAAAACGCTTTAACTACTAAATAGCCCTATTCCTACTAAATTCACTGTCTGTCCGTCTATCTGTTACCAGGTTGTTTCTCAAAAACCGGGACCGCTAGACAGTTGAAATTATTTGTATTTCCGCTTTAAAAAATGCATAAAACTAAATCAAATAATGGCAAATGGTGACCAGGTAAGATCTCTCTACCAAAATCTAATGAAAATCTTGACTTTACATAGGTATGTTAAAACGGATACTAGGTAGGTACCTAGGTAGGTTGTAGGTATGTACAGTCGCCGTCAGATATATCGGAGCAGATAAAGTGACCAAATACTTCTGAACAGTTAAAATGTCAAAAAGTTCCATACACCACAAGTTACCATTAATATCTGAACATTTATTACTTCAATATTATCTGAGCAGATGCCAATAACATCTGAACACTCATAACGTCAATATGTGTCACGCACGTCATGTGTCTCATTTAGCTACCTGTAGTTCTGAGTTTTTAGATATTATTGGTAAGTTGCGTGTATAGAAATATTAACTAGTATCTGCTCAGATATTATTGAAGTAATGAATGTTCAGATATTAATGGTAACTTTTTGATATTTTAACTGTTCAGAAGTATCACTTTGTCTGCTCCGATATATCTGTGGATATCTTTAGCGACCACTAATCAAATATGAATTACTTTCCGCTCAAATCTTTCTCCTTGTACCTGTCAGCGAGTAGGCGTGTATGTTTGTTTGTAGCTATTTTAGGATGTAAGCGTCGACTAGAGTCTTCATGTTAATTACATTAAGAACATGCGTGGGAAAGTGCCCTATCGTATTTCCCGAAACTTGTAATGATTCGTTTTCATCTGGTATCATCTTATATGTTAAACTGATCACACTCGTACCTATTTTAAGATAGAAATAGAAATGTGCGTAATTATATTCTACCGCATACCCGACAGACGTCGTCCTTTTTTTTTCCAGGGGAAATGCCTTCGCACCGTCACTCTCTATCACGGGGAGATAGAGAGTGGTGTGTCGGACTTGCACCGACTAAAACCCCTGGGTGGTCCTACTCTGCGTATTGGCGGGGGGGAGCCGGGATGCGCTCACACAATCCCCCCCCCCCCTTCGCGCAAGTGCAGCGCAAATGAACGCTGCTCGTCTCGGTGCGGCTGTTGGTGTTGCCGCACCACAGGGCATGCCGGACCACCCAGCATGCCCCGGACTCCTCGATCGGCGCCAGAGTTCCCCGTTCTGGCGCCTTCGGTATATTCATGGCCTATGGTCGGCCGGCTGTCGCGTTAGTGGCCGGCTCTTCCCCCCCCCCCCCCCCCCCCGGCAGGCTTGTAGCACCTTGGCTACCGACCACCCCACCTCCTCGAGTTGTCCTCGAGATGTGAGTTCCTCTCTTGCTTACCATCAGGCTGGGGCAGCCAATATTCAATGTAAAAAAATAAGTTTTCAATATATTTCAAAATCTAACTGCCGAACTAAATATTTTTTTTACCGAAGCACCATTATAGGCACAGGTAATTAGTAAGGTCAATTAGTAAGTATTTGACTTTCAAGCCATTTCCATTTCAATTGAACACTAAAGGAAATAACAAATTACCATAATTAATCAGTTGCATTATTATCACTTTGTGACTTAAGTGACATTTTAAATAGTGTTTTTCTTTTGCTAAAATTAGGTATTAAGTTTTGACGTCACATTGTTTCACGCAAGTTATTTGCAATTTTAAGATCAAACCTCAAATACAGTCAAAAGCACGTGAGCATACACTTCAGACTTTGGACAGCCCTTATGTAGCGCTCATAAGATCTAAAATCAAACATAAAATGTTTACCTAAACGTGCTGAGGGCGGTACTTTGGATGTAAAAGTAAAATACGACACGAGACTCAACTTGTTATCACGTGTCGATAACTTGTCACGTGGATACATTGACCTCACATAACATAAATAAACTCAAAATTGCGTTTTAAGAACGTTATGTAAACAAACTAGGCGTCTGCCTTGGCTTCAAAGGGGTATCCTCCCGTAGGTATTATAAAATAAAATAAAATAAGCCTTTATTGCTATTTTCTTGTTTACAATATTGTGTGTTTAACTTGCTACTCTACTTTTATATAAGACTAGCTGTGCCCGCGACTTCGTTCGCGTGGACTACATCCTTTCATGGTCGGTTTTACCTCTTTCTCCCCTAATATTTGAAACAAAAAGTAGTCTATATTTTAATCCAAGTTTCGAGCTATATTTGTGCCAAATTTCATATCTCTAACTTCAAAAATAAACATTTTTCCATATAAACTTTCAAAGGTGGTATTGCCCCCATCCCCCCCTTATTTTCTTATAAAAAGTAGCCTATGTCCGTTCTTGAGATTCAACGTATACCTATACCAAATTTCATCAAAATCCGTTCAGCCGTTTAGGCGTGAAAGAGTAACAGACGGACAGACAGACAGACAAAGTTACTTTCGCATTTATAATATTAGTATGGAAGTATGGATAATACTAATTAATGTACATTTTATCATCGGCAATCGGGCTGTTGCTTGCAACAGCTTGTCCTGCGACAAAGGCCTCCTCTAAAGATTTCCATGTTTCTCGATCCCTGGCTATACGGGTCCATTCGGTCTGCCTCGGCTTCAAAGGGGTATCCTCCCGTAGGTATTAGGTATAAATAAATAATTCACTTTTCGTACAAATCCTTTACATTTTCATAATATACTATAGAGCATGTTAATCTGGAATCATGCACCATTCTAATGATATAATATTTTTGGATGCCTTTGCCAAGCTGCGGGACAGCTTAAGTAAAAATAAATTTTGAAAACAATCCTGTAGTTTTTGATTTTATATTAAGATGACTCACATCATTTGAGTTTTCATGAACCCCGAATTTTTGTAAATAAACTATTGCGTATGTCATGCGAGGACAGTATTAGTAAGTGTAGCTTTCCAACAGTGAATTTTTTGTTCAAATCGCGTTGGTAGTTTGGGAGCTTATACAAACAAAAGCACTGATGTTTTCTCTTTATTATATAACTAGCTGTGCCCGCGACTTCGTTCGCGTGGACTACATCCTTTCATGGTCAGTTTTACCCCTTTCTCCCCTAATATTCGAAACAAAAAGTATAGTAGTAGTATAGTAGTCTTTATTAAATCCAAGTTTCGAGCTATATTTGTGCCCAATTTCATATCTCCATATACTTTCAAAGGTGGTATTACCCCCATCCCCCCCTTATTTTCTAGTAAAGAGTAGCCTATGTCCGTTCTTGAGATTCAACGTATACCTTTACCAAATTTTACAGACAGACAGACAGACAGACAGAGTTACTTTCTCATATATAATATTAGTAGGGATTCAATCTAGATAGATGCCTTATAATGATTCAAGTATGACAATTTATTGTAAATCGTCTATTAGAGGTTGCATAAAATGATCTTAATTAATTAAAAAGTTAGACTAAGAGTTCAGACCTGAAAGATAAACAAAACAATATTGAAAAACAATACCAACATTGCTTTGATCCTAAGCACCTTTGGTATAGAAACCAATATTGACGGTACCACAACACCCAGAACCGTGACAATATAGAAGAAGTTAGCTTTCCGTTTGACTTGAACGGAAATCAAACCCATAAGTTCAAAGATGGCGCGATGCTATAGTCCAATTCGCTAACCTCTCCCTTTCATTTACGTTACTAAGAGGTAAAAATATCCTATATATCTTCTTTCTAGCTACTATATTATATGCATTTAAACACCCAAGTATATAACATTCAAGTATATAAAATTTGCGGGCCAGTATGGCGATGCAAACGGATTGGATATTTCGATTTCAAATCCGTTGTCATCGCGATGTGGGTTCCTTTTTTGCTTACCATCAGGCTTGAAGGAGCCAATATAATGCGCAACTATAAAAATAAAACATTATTTGGACATTATAAAGCATTATAAAAGTACCATTTTTTATTCGTCTGATACGAACAGTAAAACTCAACGTCGAGATAACTTTAAACAATATTGTGTTAAGAAACTAATAAATAATATTAATAAAGATACTACAATAATACCTCATGTATAAATTAAGGTTGCGACTGACGTACGCGTGATAATTGTTGCATTTAGATAAGCGACATTAACTGACCGGTTTGTACCGGTTCATTGGTAGTTGGGGCATAGTGTAGAAAACGTTGCAGTAAAGAAACTAGGCCACAATAAAGTATGCCACTAGGCGCAAGTGATGCGCATCTCTGGGGTGCGTACCTTTCTAGGGTTCCGTAGCCAAATGGTAAAAACGGAAACCTTATGGATTCTTCTTCTATGTCTGTCTGTCTGACCGTCCGTGTGTCACGGCCACCTTTTTTCCGAAACTGTAAGACCTATACTGTTGAAACTTGGTGTGAAGATATACTGTAAAACGCATTAAGATTATTCGCAAAAATACATACATATATCCAATTAAGTCGTGAGATAAAAACGAGTTGACTAGCTAGAATTCATCACTGCAAGGGCAGATTAAATGTTTCTGTTTGTTAATATAAAAAACTACTCTACATTTAATAATTTAATAAGCTATTGACATACACGGTTTTAAGAACCCTGACTTACCTATTAAATTAGTAGTAACATTACCTAAAATATATTAATTAAATTTAATTGAAGTACATTCAACCAAACCTACCGTATTATCTTTCTTTCAGCCATCAATCTATGGTCCTCGAACATTAAATAAAAATAAAATTAAAATTTCTCTTAAAGAATTTGGCAGCCTATGATGTCGATAAAAGTAATTGTAAGCTTCAAGTTATAAGTAAAAGTATAGTAGGTATTAGTCTAATTGACAAAACACTCAATTATTAAAATTCAGTGATCAGCACAATAATGTGTAACTAATAGTTTAATTAGCACGCCATTTTTACACGTCGCTATATATAATAAATGTCAGACGAGTGCTTTATCAAATTATAATAATTCTATTTTATGTGTTCCTGATCAATTTTATTTCATTTTAATTTTATAGATACCTCTTAATATTTAACATTATTCCCTTTATTTTTAATGTTCGCGTATTTCCTATTTTCATGTCTTACTTACACGTATGAATAAAGATTTCTTACTGTAATTCCACCTGACTGTGTGTGGCGAATTCATCACACGAACTCTGTATTTATTTTTGTATACAGTAGACATGATAAGCGGATTATTAATATGCGTTGATGTCTCGTTGCGACCAATGCCTAGTTACTTATTAAAATTATATGTAATTTCAAAGTGAGGTACACCATCATTATTTTGCATACACCTTAGTACCTTATCATACCAAATATCTGCGTAACTAGGCCAGTCAGATAGACAGTGACTTAATGTGACAAGGTACAGAGTTATTCACGAACTAAAGCTACTGACTGCACACCTTTTCTAAGTTAGTTGTTCCCGCTTAAGTATTTTGAACGTTTAAAATAATTGAGGTTATGCAAAACATATTTTTTGACGACCTCCATAGCTAAGAGGCGAGCGGGCCGGACTTTGCATTGCGCCAACTCTGAGGTTCGATCCCCGGTCAATCATTATGGGAAACGAACTTTTCCATATTTTCTCGGGTCTGGGTGTTGCCGTACCGTCGTTGTTTCTGATTTCTGTAACACAAGTGCTTAAGCTACTTACCGCAGATTCAGATCAATGTATGTGATATTGTCCAATATTTATTAATTATATTTATAATTTGATAATGTCTACTAAGTAATAGAATAGGTACTTCAACTATTAAATATAAATAAATACATAGATATTGAACAACATCACATACATTGCTCTGATTCTGTGGTAAGTAGCATGAGCACTTGTGTTACAAAAATCAGAAACAACGACGGCACCACAACACCCAGACCCGAGACAATAAGAAAAGTTCGTTTCCCATATTGACCCGACCGGGGTTCGAACCCGGAACCTCAGAGATGGCGCGAACCCAAAGTTCAGCCCGCTCGCCTCTCCGCCACGGAGGTCGTCACTATTAAGAAAAAACATTATAATGTAATTTCCATTATTTCCCATTTTCAAAACAAGAGTTAAATCTTTCTTTCTTTCTCTGAACTAAACGCGAACTTCTTTATCAAAGTAGGTATTTAAATAAAGCTAAGCATTTGTTGGTATTTAATCTGATTTCATATGTTTATTCTGTATGTTTGTTTAAACAGTAAATACTTTATGGATATGTTTATATTTATTGATATATATTTATGTATGTATTTTTATTTATTTATTTGTGTTATTATTTTTTATGTTTTTTTTGGTATTTATATTTCCTGTTAATATTTTCTCAATAAATATTTTGCACGGCCGCACCCGTTTCTCAATATCTACTATTTCCTCTACCTAAAGGTTGTCTAGAAGAGATTGCTTTCTAGCAATAAGACCGCCTAAATTGTACTTAATTATGTCTGTAAAACCAATTTCTGTAAATTTTTCTGTGCAATAAAGTGTATCTATCTATCTAATGTTTGATTCCATTATCGGGCACAGCTAACTATTTACTGTTATCATAGTTGTCTGGTTCAGATTAAACTATAATTGAAAGTACAGTTAAACAATTAGAAATAGGCGCCATCTTATTAGTATGTAGGTATCTATAGTGAAAGCAGCGATAAATGTATGTAATTATTTTGCGGTTTTCAACTTTACTACTGCAATTAACCCTTAATTATATCTACTTTGAGTTTACCACAAAGCTTGCTAAGTTTGAATAATTATGTTTCAATTGTACCAATAAGGTTGAAAGTTCATTAAACTACAGTTACATTAATTATTTATAAAAAGTAGGTACATACTAGTTTCATTGTCTGATTTATGACGAATATTCGTATGCTACCTGTGGATGACTAAAAGCCATTACCGGAATTGACGATATTTTAACTTCACGGTTATTACATAGAAGTTATATATATATACTAATATTATATAGATAAAGAGTTTATTTGTTTGAACACAACAAGATTTCGTTTTTTTTATTAAATTTAATAATTTTGCTGCCAGCGTCTTAGGATCGCTAAGGTCTGCCACGTGTCAATATTGATTCGTAGCAGGAAAATGGAGAAGATGATGCAAATTACAACCGCTGTGTGTCAATTAACGACACGAGTCAACTAATTACAGGCAGACAATCTAATTAACCTTCACTGGATCAGTTAAGATAAGAGGTACTGTCTTCAATAGATGTACTGTCAATTGATGTGTGTCTTATAACGGTTTGTTAAGGAGAATGTTCGTTAAAATTCTAGTAATTTTGCAATAGCACGAATTAAGACAATGATGATAAAAATTTTGAATCATACTGAAAATGAATAGAGTGATAATTTTAAGAGAGGCAGGGCAAAGCGATTTATCGCTCGAGCTGGAGTAGCCCCACTGGTAAAATACCTCCACCTTACAGAAGACCGCAGCCAAATAACAATATTACTTCGGTGTTGTTGTGTTCCTGCGTGTGAGTAAGGTTTCCAGAGCTATTAGGGGGGGGGGGGGGGTGCTACATTAGTAGAAGGGGTCAAGCCTTCAAGGTAAGGGCGACAAGTCTAGTAACAGTTTTCAGCTATACTTTTCGCCCTCAAGCTAAGAACTCATTACCACTTAAAATCAGGTGGGATGAGGTCAAACTTGAAGTGCGATATAAAAAAAAAAGAATAGAGGTTTTGCTTAAATGCGAGTTAATTCTCTTTTATCATTATTTATTTCATTTAGGGATATAAAGTACCTACTTATACTAATTGTACTCGTTCAATATCTTTTACAATATCCTATTCAAAAGAATTTCTACGCTTAAACGAATCCCAAACAAAATAAATGAAAATATTTTCTATAACGACTCCGTAACCAAAGAAAGAAAAGAAAGAAAGAAAGGTGAGAGTATGGAGTGATCGATTCCCGGTTTATATTCTCTTGGGTTTGGGTGTTCTGGTATCGTCGCTGTTTTTTGTAATACAAGTACTTTAGTGACTAACCAGACAATAAGAGCCATATGTGAGATGTGATGTCTATTAAATATTTATGTATAACGGTAGTAGAACGTACAAAGTGCATGTCATTAGTTGACATAACCGCAAAAAACGTTCCCGCAATGTGATAATCTTTACCAATTGTATGAAATCGTAGGGTAGACGAATCATTGTGTCCTAGAACATGAGTTCTAGGTATCACATCTTTAGGTATACTGTACGTAACTTTCTTCATCGCACCTAGTTCCTTCCATATCAATTCTTCCTTCCTTATCAATACAGTTCAAATCGTATTCATCGGCCCACGTGTTGATTATCTGCTTCCTATGATTAATACCCATTTTAATGAACACTTAGCATCCGCAAGTGAGTAATGGCAACTGCCATAACTGCCTAATGAAAGCAATTTCACAATTTCATCATGACCGCATGGCAACCGATAGCGAACGGCTGTTGACAGAGGGATCACTTCGTACTAAGTGTACACAGTATTAGAGTTTTTAAACAAAAGTAGAAACGGGATCCCATCACAAAGACTGCCCCAAATCTATGGGCGTAAGTTGGGGGGCCATGGCACACACGTCCACAGACGAATCCAAGATTCAACATATCAATCAATCATTTGAATATTTCTTTATTCAAGTGAGTTCCATATAACAATTTTGAATCGTTATTGAATACAATGCAAAGTGATTTTACTGCCGGTTCTGAACTTAAATCTACCGAGAAGACATCGGTAAGAAACTCAGTAGATTTGTTGTTGCAATATCTTATTCATTGCTATGTTTAGACCACTTTGGACAACTTCATAGTTTGGTTTTTATATTCGAGACGTAAGCTGGAGCAGACCAGTCCCCGGCGGTGGCAAACCTATTCCAAACCATGGCGTATGTGCCAGCCATATACTATATAGAAGAAAATCTTACATCCTCATATAGAAAAAGTAGGTATTATTATCATTGTACTCATGAAGGATGCGGGCCACGAACACCGAATGTGAGTGGTATGTCTAGAGATTTATTTTCCCTGAAACGTATAAAATCAAACGGCGATAGACTTTTTGTTGTATATTGTAGTCGCGGGAGGACAATGTCTATCATGGTTTGTGTTAGGCTAAAATGTTGATGGTAAAAAGGTAAACCACAAACTACAGTAAGAAAGGTGTATTTATAAGTTTTTGCCCAAAAACTAAGCTTCTACGTCTAAAACTTCGCTTAGGATTGGAAGACTGAAACGAAAAGTAAGAACTTTAGTCTCTTACTTTTCGTTTAATAGAGACTCGACTCCATTTTCAAGACCTAGGACTCGTTACTTGAGTCCTGAGCCTTAGAGTATTCTCAGTGTTTTCGAGTTATTTAAGCTCTTTGAGGTAGACTGAATCACGAGCATTGGTGTATTAAAAAAGTAATACACGGTTATTTCATATAGTTTCCTCATTTATGATAGATTGAAAATAAATGACTCAATGAAATTTTGTAACAATTACAGTAAAATAAAGTCGTAAGACCGAGAAAACCAGACTTAATGGAAAATTAAGTGTACGTGGCTTTTGAATGGACCTTTACGATATAGAGCTTTCTGTACTCCTTAATCTTTGCGACTACGTCACGCGTTTCAAATCACTGCGTCCGCGCAACGTGACGTTTTGCACTCACACCCCCGTTTCGATACGCAACCGCAATTATAAACTCTATTCCTTTAACATTAAGGACGCTTTTGAATTGAAATTCGAGTTTAATAATCCAGTTAAAAGGTTTCAGCCAACCAGACTTCTTACCTTATATGTAGGATTTGAAGTCTATATTCGCTTGCTGATCCTATTCGCGAATTTAAAATGCTACTTGTTTTGTACTGACTTTTTTATCGTATGCTCTTGAAAATACGGTCGACATTTGCACGACATCTTTTTGTTTCTTTACAGCAGACATGGTTTGTTGCGTCAGACAGACTGGCTACTTCAATTGTATCATATTTATGTGTAATTTTCTTTCTCATGAATTATCCTCAGTAGTTTCCCCAGGAGGAAAAAACTGAGCGGTAATTGTAGTAATGGTCATTAATGGTAGTTGTTTTTTTTTCTGAACGATTAAAATTTTTCCGTTTAGCACTTTTTAGGTTTCTTTGTTTTAATTTAAGTAAAGGGAGTACCTACTTAAATTCAAAATTTTCATATTTTAATAGAGATGCACGACAGACTCTTTGTACACATAGTGTTGATTTTATTTATTCAAAACAATGCAATAAAAAGGTACAGAACGCGGACTTAACGCTATGAGCATTCTCTTCCAACGCTAGGTCACGCATAGAGTTTGTTTATGGGTGCTGTACAATTTATTTATTGTTTAAACTTTTATGATAACCGAGATAAAAGTTATTCCACAATTAATCTACACTACTGTCACGTTTCAGCAATTAATTACCGGCTTCAATTAAAATCGATACATTCAAGACGTAATTCATGGCAACAATTTATGGCCACAGTTAGTTGCAGTAAAGTTAGGACGATTAAAAATTGGCTGCCATATTTCACTAATTGAGCATTAGCTGTTAATTTTGCAATTACGAAATTAATCGCTATTAATAGTCATTTATAAATAATGGTGGATAAATCGTGACTGGGTGTAGGCCATGCATTTTATCATGGGGACTATATGGCGGAATCTTTGGTAGGCTTTTACCTACAACACGCAAGGGTTCATATTCGTTTTTCGGTAAGGTCAATTTGAGAAACTAAATTTTCTCAGTTTTATTGGGTCTGGGTCTTCAGATGACACATATTATTTGGAAGCACCTCAATTAATATCTGTCATCTGGTATCTATACCTACTTCTATTATAAATTTTTTAACAAAAACGAACTCTCATTTGTTTTAAAAGCAATTATTATCTATCATCTGATATCATGCCGAAGAGTTTGTTTGGCGCGTTAATCTCATGAACTACTGGTAAGTATTAAAAAAATATTTTTGTGTTGTTTAGTTCATTTATTGAGGAAGGCTTTAGGCTATATAACATCAGACGAGGGTAAAATCAGTGGAAAATGTGGAAAAAGCAAAAATAGTGTGCATTTTAGGCCGCAGCAGCCTTTATTTGTATTAAATGTATATATATTTAATTGTATCAAATGTATATGTATATTTTAAATGTATTTGCTCATAAATTAACTGACGACCTCCTTAGCCGAGAGGCGAGCGGACCGGGCTTTGACGTCGCGCCATCTCTGAGTTCCCGAGTTCGATCCCCGGTCGGTTAAATATGGGAAACGAACTTTCCTATATTGTCTCGGGTCTGGGTGTTGTGGTACCGTTCTTCTTTTTGATTTCAATACTATTGTATTGCATCTATAGTGTTTACAAGGTGTTATCTTAAGATGATATCACTTAAGACCCTGACACTGCAATTAGAGAGATGACGCTCATTATTTAACAAAGCTCACACGATTAATAGACAGATATAAAACGAAAATAACATTAACATTGGAATTAAATTGCTTGCGTGGAAAGATAACAAAAGCCCCGGCTTCAGTTATTTTTCCAAGCAACTGGGTTCCACCAGAATACCAGCGCTGTAGCGGTGTTAGAAATAATGCCGTTGCAGCATTTGCTGAGGTGGAACCCAATTGACCATAAATTATGTGTGCATGTTAATTAAGTAGGTTATATATATTTTTTTTTTAGTTTGGTCAATAAATGTATTTCTTTCTTTCTTTCTTTCTTTCTTTCTTTCTTCTAAATTTTAAGACTTTCGCGTTCCATTTTAAACATTTAAAATAATATAACGGGTCAAAACGCGACACCATTTTTATTTAGTAGTTAATACGAATAAAAATGGTGTCGCGTATTGACCCGTTAAATTTTTTAAATGTTTAAATTGGAATTAAGTTATTTTAACTTTTTTTCAGTAATACAAGTGCATAAGCTTTTACCACATAATCAGAACAATGTATGTGATGTTGTCTAATATTAATTTATAAATAAACTAATTATTAAAACCTATTGTTGAAAGTTATCCTAATTTAAAGACAGTGCTTTGTTATTACTCCCTGATGGCAAATTACGCCAAAACGATAACTTCATTAAATAATGACTTCAGTAACTTTTAATAAAGCGATATATCCGTTATCTTTTAATTGCATCTCGTAATGGGGAACGTGAGTCGAACCCAGGCAGATATGCTATACGCCATTGTTATTTATAAGTTCTGAGTCAATATTATACTGAGTTAGTTAAAGTATCTACAACAGGAGAATGCAGAGATTTCCGATAGAAATACAAGAATAATAGAGCTGGCCAACGATGTCATCGCTTCACCGTGGAAAATATTCCATCACGAACAAAAAAATTGGGTAACTCCTATCTTTGCCGGACCATAAAGAAGTGGAACTCGTTGCCGGCTCATGTGTTTCCTCCTTCCTTTGACATGGATTCCTTCAAAAGGAGCGTGAAGAAACATCTTGAGGGCCAGTATGGCGATGCTAACGGATAGGATATTTCAGTATCAAATCCGTTGTCATCGCAATGTGGGTTCCTGCTAGACTATCTAGAATCGACCCGGCTAAAGGAGTTATTTTAAACTGGTGGCGAGTCACAATAGATCTGACAGGACGCAGTGACCACAGTTCACTAGAACTGCACAGCCCCAAGTACCTTAATAATAATTAAAATATAATATTCGTTAGATATCAGTGAGGTTGGTAAATATTGCAAAAATATCCCTCCTTCCATTCAATTTGAACAAGCATTTACCTTTTCCTATTATTTCTAAACCAATTTATTTTTATTTAGATAATATTCGCAAATAGATATTTAAATTAGCTTTATAGCAATTAAGTGCAATAAAATAATCCGTTTATTACAGCATTGGTAAGCAGGTATAAAATGGGAAAGAGACTATTGTTCTCTCATCTATGAACAAAGATGCTAGCATAAAGTAACAGACAGCTATAACTTTAATTAGCACTAATTAGGTTTTTGAGAAGAATCTGAAAACGTATTTGAGAGCAGTTAATTCTTAGAATGGTTGTAAAAGAGGTTACATTAGTTGGGGAAATGAATAAAATAAACTTCATCCTCGACTTATACATTAAAATAACATCATATGAATTATGTAAATCGTTTACCTACTATCTACTAATGTTTTACAGGAGAAAGTGTGTAAAAATGTATATAATAAAACGTCTGAATGTAGGTATGCTTGTAAATCCTACACTCAAAAAATCCCGAATGAATTAAGATGAAGTTTGGTAGAAAGATCCACATATGGGAAATAAAAATATTTTTTATCATTATAACTTGAGTTGTTTCAGTTGACAAAAGACGTGATACTAAAGAATTCCAAAGCTTAACCCCTTTCTGCATCATGATACCTATTGTGGTCTAGCACAAAAGATTCCCTATCACCTACTTAGGCGATTTAAACAAAAGAAACATGTCAGTGCAGGTAGATACGTAAGTACATGCACGGTAAGTCGAGTGTGAACAAAGACGACTAGTCACTGTGTCTGCCTAGGCCGCGGTGTATCGCTAGGGCTGACACTCTAGTCTAGACATTTTAGAGACAAAAAAAACTGACCTTCTTTTATTTCACTTGGAGAAATGCGTGACGCATCGTACCGTCACCCGAGGGAAGATGACGGCGTGATGGGGCTTACCTGCCCTGAGAATGGTAGGCCTACCCACTATAACTCAATGGCGGACCTCATCGCCTTGGTGGTGGTGTTGTGGGAAATCGGCTTAACCTTTCCATCCACATAAAATGCTTACTAGATCTCTTTCAAAACTTTTTTTGTGGAAAAGGTAAGGTGGAGAGAGACATTTAATCACTTAGGAAGTGTCTCTCGCGCAAAATATTCCCGGATGTTTTTTCGAGGGGGAATTGCCTACCGTATCGTCATTCCATGCGGGGAAAAGAAACTGGTGTGTCAGACTCTCAGTAGGTAAGGAAGCTGACGACACCCCAAAGTTTTCCTCTTCCTCCGCGATCCACCTCTACCCTTGCGGACTTGCTGCACAGAGCCTGCTGCCTCCTGCTCTCCGCGGCCCAGCTCGGGATCCGTCTTCACTTATCCCTGTGAGGTATCCGAAATTAGGTGGTAAAAGCAGCCCCAACGGAGATCACGGACTCCTCTGTAGGAGCCTTTTTATAGGTTTTATTATAATACTTTGAATCTGTCTTTTCTATTCATAACAGTACAGGAATTGTTAAACTTTATCTCTCCTTCAGTTTGTATTTTTATTAATTCCTTTTATTACATTATACTTTTAGTTCCTTTTCCTTTCCCCTCCTTCTGTAACAACAGGTTTACTGAGCCGCCCATCGCAACAAGATGCAAAAGGGTCGTGAATGCACTTTAGTTCAGCCCTAGCAAAGTATCGAATGTGACCTAGATATTGATGGCTAGACCGGTGACTCAGACGCCAGTAGCACGTAAAATTATTAATATTTATTCAGCATATTCATGTTCGAAGCTGTATTGATAAGTTTTTACTGCTTTTTTATTACTAAATGCGATTTTAATAGGATATGAATGTGCAATAAAAATGTGGTTGGTCTGAGTTTGCGCGCCCGTGGCGAATTGGAAGTCAGACTGTTTTATTATTTATTTATTTATAAACTTTATTGCACGAAAAAGACTGCAAAAGATGGAGACTTAATGCTAAAAGCATTCTTTACCAGTCAACCCTTAGGTCATGCAATTAGTTAGTTTATGACTTTTAGGCAAAGGACGACCTCTATAGCTGATAGGTGAGCGGGTCAGACTTTGGCATTGCGTCATTTATGAGGTCCCGGGTTCGATTCCCGGTCAGGTCAATATAGAAAACAAACTTTTCCAGATTTCTCGGGTCTGGATGCTGTGGTACCATCGATGTATCTGCTTTCAGTATTACAAGTGCTTGGGCTACTGAGTAGAACAATGTATATGACATCGCCTTTTCATTTATAGATATAAACTTGCTTTGTTTGTACTAATGTATATATATATATATAATATTTGGACGTCTGGATGAATGTTTCTTACCTTTTCACGCCACAACTACCAGTATTTTTGGTCGTCGCAAGTAAAATAGGCATTTTAAAGAACAAACCTTTTTGTCATCACCTAAGTTAATCTACAGTTAATTTTATAGAAAATTTGAAGCTATACTTTTTGCCAAATGTCATATCTCTAATTTAAAAAAAAAAAAACCCCATACAAACTTTTAAGGGCGTTATTACCCTTATACCCCTTTATTTTCAAAACAAATAGTAGCCTAATATATTCATTCTAGAGGTCCAACATATCTTGTACCAAATTTCATCAAATTAGGTTCTGTGGTTTAGGCGTGAAATAGGGACAGACAAACAGACAGAGTTACTTTCGCATTTATAATATTAGTATAGATGATTTCACAATCATGATCAATATATGGCAACATATTACGGTATTGTGAAAGACTGGGTCTATGAAATAGTTTCACTGACTCAACATCAGTGATATCTGCCTAGCAACAGACAAGACTGAACATGTACCTGCGATCGACAGCATGTCTAGGTGAACAGTCGCAATTCGATTATAGATCTTATGCCCATAAAATAAGGGCGGTTAAAAACCCAAAATAGTAGTCAATCGTGCGTGTGTACGGTAGCGACGCGTGCGCACCTCGATGACGAATTATCGGTCATTTCGCTAACCGCAGCTTTAAGTACCTATTTATAAAATCCGGTATTTCCGTACGGATAAATTAGTAACGCATGTGATAAGTTTTATAATCATCATCGAGTGCTTCACTGTCACACCACTTAGAAGATCGATTTCTTTTCGTTTTTTTTATTTTAAAGGAAAAAACAATTAATGGATGATAAGTAATAGAAAGAAGTAAAGTTACTTCAATCACACACTTTCTAGAACATATTTATGCTTTAACAAATAATTATGGATTCAAAGTGAAATTTATTTTTAATTTTTTTCTTACTTTATTTTTGTTGTAATGTTTTATTCTTTTATATTCTTATCTTCTTACTGAAATAGAAAGGAAAATTGCGTTGGCTATTCAGCGAGGTAATGCTGCTAGCGTCTTGGGATCGATCCCGAATGGCCCAATTTTACAAGATATTCATGTTTTAATGTGTGTAGGTATATGTGTTCATATAGATAGAGGTTTAGATTGTAGTTAAATAAGAAATGGTTTTGTTTTCTTTGTTGAATAAAAAATAATTAAAAATTGATTGCTGAATATTACGCAACAAATTGATAATTATGAGTATTTATACAGGAATTTCACAAAATGTTACTATATATATTATTATTAATGGATATAACGTCAGACTACACACTTTGGGACGTCCTACCATCCTTATGCCGTAGTCATAAGATAAAGTGCTTTTTACCCATCCATTTTCAGACGCTAAAGAAACTGTGTGAACATATTTCATCAGCTACATACAGTAAGTCATAGTCGGAAAATGGAGAACCCAAACACGTATTTTCCTAGTATGTATATGTTAGTCATTATTTTAAACAGTAATTGATAATCATTACTAACTGTTTATTGAATTACCTAATTTTAGTTTTGCAAATGATTAAATGATCTGAGTCTACGTTTATTTTAAATATCGGCTCCAATTTAAAGTAACTCCTTTGGATGACTATTTAGCTGATTCTAGAAAGACTGACCGCATCTTCCTGGCTTTCAGAGTTTTTATTTCCCCCGGTTGGGCTATGTTGTCACAAATAGATGCTTCGTTTGTTGATCAAGGATCCACAGTCACATAGGAGGTGAACAGGTGTTTTATTGATTTTTTATATTACACTTCAAGATTGACCTCATCCCACCTGATGTTAAAGTGGTAATAAGGTCCTTTTTTTTTTTTTTGACGGGGGGAAATGCCTTGATGCACCGTACCGTCACCCGAGGGAGGGTGACGGCGTGTGTGGGACTCCCTGCCCTGAAAAGAGCAGGACTACCCACTAAAACCCCCCGATTGGACCTTCATCGCCTTAGTGGCGGTGCTATGGGAGATCGGCTAAGCCTTGACTTCCACAACACCGCCGGCGGAATAGCCGCTTATGCAGCTCCGTCTACTCCCCCCACAGTGTTCGGGGGGAGACTGGGGATGGCCGGTCCAACGGAACCATCCCCACCTCGCTTATAATAAGGTCCTAGCTTAAGGTCGACAAGTACAGTACCTATAATAAATCAGTTACTGGACTTGACTCTAACTGTGACGGCTTGACCCCTGCTACTACTAATGTAGCACCCCCCAGGAGCTCTGGAAACCTTACTCACACCCAAGAACACAACAACACCGAAGTGATTGTTATTTGGCTGCGGTCTTCTGTAAGGTGGAGTTATTTCACCAGGCGGGCTGTTCCAGTTCGAGCGATAAATCGCTATGCCCTACCTTTCTTAATGGGTAGTAGCCAGCCACAAGTATTTTTGAGTGTCTCAAGCCTTTTTAGTTCATCCAGTTATGTACGTCATGCAAAGGAATCTTCATTAATCCATGTCAGCACTGATACGTCAGCAGTTCGTGCCGTTGTGCCAGTTTGAACAGATGTTCTTTGTAGCCTTGTAGCGGGTTCGATTCCGAGTAGCGGCTTGTTGCTAGGCGTGGTACGTGACTCAATTCGCCGTCGGAAACGTTACTCAAAGGTGTGATAAGCTGACGGCGATAAAAAACGGTCAAGCGTGAGTTGGGTGCTTACGCTGAGGGTTTCGTAATTTCGTGTTAGGTTCAGTGTACTTAACTTTAGCCGTAACTGATTCTTATGGGATATGACAGTTTTAACTCACAATTAGTTACCCTAAATAAAAATGGCGCAACTAAGAATTAGGTTTATGTATCTCAAAAGAAGAAAAAATTTAGTATTTATGGGGATCGTCAAGTAAGAAATTACTGCTAATAAATTAAAATACTTACGTACGGTATTTGAATGTACGGATTTTTGTTCTTAACATTTCATCACGTTGATTTAGAACTTTAATTCAATTACACTTTAATTGATTATAACATGATGTATTGCGATCTATTGTCTTATATGTGTATATAAATATATAGTTATCGTATAGGCAAAACTTGGTCTGTCAGTTAAACACAAAAAATAGTGTAAGGATTTATTTAACAGAAAAATATAGCGCTTTGATTCTTAAGATTTTAACGCCTATTTTTGTGTCCAGGAACAAAGATATACATCACTGACTTGTCTTTATCCTCTAAGCAAAAATCGTATTATCGTGTTTGCATTTGTTCGGCCGCCATCATTGTTCTTAGGGATAAACAGACTTAGATGCGGTTTTATTAATTTAAATCATATTTTTCAATGGCTGTTTTAAGCAGCTGATATTACAATCAGATGTTTCAAGGTTATTATTTATTTATAGTTTACTTTCCTGTTATGGCAAGTAAAACTAACACTCACTGACTGCAATTTGCCAAAGCTATGATATATTTTTATGTTTAACGTTAATGTTAATGTTTTATTATAAATTAATCTTTACATATACATAAAATCTTTGTAATATTAAAATAACCGCTTTTTACTAACATGCATATGAATATATATACTTTATGTATTAATATATATATATTTTTTTAATTTTTGTTTGTCTGTCTGTTTGTTCCGGCTAATATCTGAAATGGCTGGACTGATTTTGTCGGGACTTTTACTGATAGATAGCTGTTGTAATGAGGAGTAACTTAGGCTACTTTTATTTTAGAAAAAATCTAAATCCTGTACACACACATCACAGCTATGTCTTTAAAGCCTAAAGCTGTCTTCGATAAATGTACTAACACAAAAAGATTTTTTCAATTCCAATACGTAGTTTCTGAGATTAGCGCGTCCAAACAAACAAACAAACTCTTCCGCTTATGGTATTAGTATATAATTCCTCTACCTGAAAGAGATTGCTTACTAATTGTATCTACTATAATTACCACCTTACAGAAGACCGCAGCAAAATAACAATCACCTCGGTGTTGTTGTGTTCCTGCGTGTAAGTAAGGTTTCCAGAGCTTCTGGGGTGTGCTACATTAGTAGCAGGGGTCATGCCTTCAAAAAAAAAAAAGTCCCACACACGCCGTCACCCTCCCTCGGGGTGACGGTACGGTGCATCAACGCATTTCCCCACGTAACCAATAAAAAAGGGGTCAAGCCTTCAAGGTAAGGGTGACAAGCTTGTCGCGCTAGGACCTCATTACCACTTAACATCAGGTGGGATGAAGTCAATCTTGAAGTGCGATATTAAAAATCTGTCCGAAAAAACAATTTCTGTTAATTTTCTGTGCAATAATGTGTATGTATTTATCTTAAGGCAGAAGTTAGTTCAACATTTTCCTATACTTAGCCAATAATCCTACAGTAGTCGGGATTCGAACCCAGTCATTTGGTTCAATTGCTAGGCGTGAGTCAGCGGCGTGATTTATATAACCCTAATGACTGTTACCAGGTTATTTGCAGGTATTAGGTGTATAACGGAAAATTACTAGCAATCTACGGTGCGTAATTATTTCCTATGGCAACAGTTTAGATATATTTTTATATAAAAATCTAGCAGTTCCCGCGACTTGTAGAGTGAGTTTAAGTAGCATTTTAATTGTTTAGGCTAGTTACTATATTAATATAACGTTCTCCCCCCCTAAGACATCCCCCGCCTGCATCATGCCACGCTTTTCCCCTTCCTAAATTTACAAAAAATGACTTTATTTACATACACTATCATTCTCTATTTTATTTAGCTCTTTAGTGTAAATTTTTTTCAAACTTTACATGCATTTATATTTATATTTTCATCCAAAAACGAATGAAAAAGTAACCTTTTTGTGCTTCTAAAGTTATTTTATATCTTCGGAAGCCATATTTCTTTATAGGTAAAAAAAAAGCTTTAAAAAAATGTTAAACTAAGCTTCAAAAATGTAAAAATTCTCATCAAAATTGTTAACCCGGGGAAGTTAAACCTTTACAACTTGCATATTAAACACTTGCAGTTAAGATTGATATAAAAAGGGGATCTATGTACTGTACTTAAGCTATCCAGGTAAGGTTCTAAACAAACTGACATCTGCTTATTTGCAATAACTAATGCCCGCAACAGTTTTAACCGCGCCTTACCTTCAGACAATCATTAAAAGCCAAAGATTTTAATCACCCATTATTTAGTAATCGTTCTCTTTACAAAAACCAGCGAAGTCATAAAAGAAAACCTGTTCAGGATACCAGTTAAGTAGGTACATAGCTTTTACACCGTTTGGCAACACCAAGCACTGAATATTATAAATTCAAATTAACTACTACGTGTCTAGGCTTTCCATTCGTTCTATCACTAACAAATTGCAGGCTATAAAAACTAGCAAGACAGGATTTGCTTTCTCCTGAGGCCAGTGAGGTCACAGAATAAAGTAACGACATTTTATTACTTGAGTAGCTCTATGGCGTAGCGGCTAAGGTAGACGCCCAAAGCCACACAGATCCAAGGTTCATTTATCGATAGGGTAAATTTCGGAAACAAGCTTTCTGAATTGTTTTACCTGGGTTCACGCCTTAACTGGTACTTATTTCTGGCGCATTGATTTACTTTATTTAATATTTCACTTTATTTCAGTATATAAAGAATTATATATGTGAATCTATTATTCTTCTTCCAAATGATATCGAAATCAGTTTTTGAACGAAAGAGTAACAAAAATACATTAAGACATCAATACAATTTTAGAAACTTTCGCTTTAACAAGATTAGTAAGACAGTAGGATTATTAAACACTAATAATGGACGATCAGCAAATGGCCTTTTGGAACATTAAGATTAAGGTATCGTTACAATAATAGGTACTGGCCGAAACATTTTTTCTCGACCCGATAATTAAACCCAGGACCCAGAGACCAAATAACCCGGTATTTAAACCAAAAGACCATCTGCGTCGAGGTTATTGGCGAGTCAGGTCACTAGAATCAAGACAAGAGCTACCAAGGTTGTAAACTACGAGAAAATCCTTTTCAAAAGCACTTCATGAAATAACCTTTGGCAAATATAAAATTCTATCAAATAAAAAGGGGGTAAATTTGATCGGCAGGTATTTTCTATGAGTAAACAGAAGGTTCTCTCGCGGCATGTTATTTGGCACCGTAAACCGACTCCAACCCTGCATCATGCGTAGTTGCGTAAGTTATGGCGAAGTTGCAGACGAGAGTCGGAACTCGTGTAAATAGTGTTTGAAGTTCCTACATGGGAAAGCCTTGATGGTCCACCGGTTTTGGTACCTGTTCATTAGTTCCTAGATGGGAACGCATTTATGGGCTACTCGTTTTTCGGTACCTGGTCATAAATTCCTTGATGAAAACGCTTCGATAGTCTACTGGTTTCGGTGCCTGGTCATAATTTCTTAGACGGAAAGACCTCGACGGTCTACTTAAAGTTACGGTAAGGGTGCCGAGTCATAAGTTCCGAGATGGGTTCTCATAGGTGTGGGACTTGGTACACACATTCGTGTGATGAACATTTGTAGTTATTCTGTTTCTGATTTATGTATTTAGGAGTAGGTCAAATACCACTGTTGGTTTTGGTTTCCATAAGAATACTGATCTAACTACTTACTTTAGCAACAGGTCAATGTTTATGTTGTCTGGTATTTATTTGCCCAGACATAAAACCACGTCCGCCCGCGCCCGTCTGCTACCCCTCTACCTTCGCAATCGCACAAATGATTCCAGAATTTACGTCCCGACGCAGGTGCCTCAGTTTACGACCAGCCGTAGACGACATACAAATGTATGACGCGTCATACACGCAAGTTTCATTAACTCCTGACAGCCCCCCTTTACAGCCCGGGGTCCGCATTAGAACCTGATTCGGAGGGGCTTAATGAATTTTGATGGTGCCCTGAATAATTGACGACGGTTTATTGGTTTGTTTTTGTTTCTGGAGACTTCATGAGGGTAGTTTACGACTGACATTGCCGTTTTGAGACTGTCAGCAGAAAGGATTTGGCACACGAATTGATTTGGTTGGCAAGGTTTGTATTTTATTACTGGCTGTTAATTTTATTCGAGTCTTGCAGATTGATCCTTCTAAATAGGTGCAAAAAATACGGGACACGTTTTAGTGTTTGTGTATTCATACCTACTGTTTTGGATTTTTTGTAGGGGATGCCTCAAATACCCACACGTGGCTGCTTATAAGCCGTGAGTAAAATTAGCGGCGCTTGTAAAATGTCAAAATCGATTAAATTCTGCGTGTCGACTGTTGATTGGATGATACGAGAGCAGTGTTAACAGCCAATCAACAGTCTAATATTTCGTCGTCTTATGTGATAAACTTGACGTTATACGCATGCTAGTAGACGTGGACCATCTGATTTGTTAATTTCGAAAACACGTTTTTAAAAGCGGTTCAGTAATTCCTGAGATTTTTTTATACAAACAAACTCACAAACATTAATATAGGGTTAAAACGCGTGTTAAAAAACATATGTATATTAACATACATGTGGGATAGCGGATGTATCCGAACGTTGTGCATGAGCCATGCCTGTACGTTTGAATATCCGAATGAAGATAATGTCAGAGTTAGATTTGAACGACGAACGACGGAAGACGATCGCGACATGTGTAAAGGATTATTTAAATTTGATTTGGTAAATATATTTGGCTCAATCACTAATTTGCTTCTTTCATTTCCCATTCCACTACATACATTTTACTTAAGCACAAGGAACTGACGTCAATCATTACCCTAAACAAAATCTGAAGACAAAATTTTGTGCAAATATTTAAAAGACGATTATCAACATCTGCCTAACTAGATAATGAAGTCGCCGAAATGCAAGAAATAGCTTCGCTTCCTCATCCAGTATCAGTCGCTGATAACCATTTATTATGTCATACTCATTCAGATTACCTAAATAGGAAGCTGAAATGAATAACAGGCCAATGTTTAGTGGTTTCCGCATAGTAATACTTACATACGTGTTCTGTAATTTCTTCGATTGCGTCACATTTACTGACTTGGTTTTTTTAACTATTTTTGTATCTAAGTATACGTTATTTTACGACTGGTGTACAATTTAGCCCGATTTCTGTTCATCTTAGAACATTATCATTGAAAAAAAATGCGATTGACCCGATTGAAAGAAAATATTCATGTATACCTTTACGCTATTTCAATGCGATGCCAGTGTACATTTTAGCATCCTTAGTTTCTATACAAAATGTATAATACTCCTTATAATATTGTCACATGAAACTTCCACGTAAATTATATTAACTTGCGTTGATATGTATGCCTTGGCTGCATCCCACATTCAGGGCACTGCGCAAAGGGCTGGCGCGGCAGCAGACCAGGCTCAACTCCTCAAGCGCCGCAAATATTCATCTCTTCTCAGAGACAATGAATTTGCGGCGTTTGCACTTGAAACTATGGGTCCGTGGAGCTCCGATGCCAAAAATTTGTACGGATTTTTGGCAAAAAAGCTGGTCCATACTTCGGGCGACCCCAGGGCTGGCACTTACCTCGCACAGCGTATTTCGTTGGCTATTCAGCGAGGTAATGCTGCCAGCGTCTTGGGATCGATCCCACAAGACCCAATTTTAGAAGATTTTTATTTTTTGTAATGTTTTTATATTTGTAAATATGTGGTTTAGTATGGAGGTGATAAATATGTTAAACAGAAATAATTTAAGAGCCGTTTATTCAAATGTAAATTACTACATGAGGATTTTTGTATAAATCTAAGTGCTCAGTCTTTAAAGACCATGGAGCACTGAAATGCTTTAAGCTACAACACAGCTTAGCACATAATGAAAAATTTCCAATGGCGGTTATATTACCTACATTAGTTTTAGTCTTTGTTGCAAATTGTTACGAAATTATTTATGACAGCTTTGTAGGAGCACCGTTATCAATATAAGCGATTTTACCTTAAATAATAATATAATAATAATAAATCATTTTATTTCAGAAATAAATTCCATAATTAGTGTTAGTATACATTAATGCTTACATCCTAGTGTTAGTTTAAATAAATTAAAAATATACTATCTGCCTGTGTGGAGGGTCGCCCAGTGTCGCAGCAGCGGGGTGTCCCACCTGTCTTTGAACACAATCAGGAGACCATTAGTGCTGCAGCGAAGCCTGGTGAGCATGGAAGCGGACCTCTTCCTGATTATTGCAAAGAAGTCGTCCGTGTGCGCCTCTGCAAACATAGCCGACGCGCTACAGCGCCACGGCAGCCCCAATAGTCTCCTGAATGCGTTATTATACTGCACTCGTAAGTCACTGTATGCCCGAAGCGTATAGTTGGTCCAGAGGCTGCAAGTGTAGAAGGATTGGCAGTACGCCTTAAAAAGGGTGATCTTTACCGCTTTTGTACAACGAGCAAACCTTCGGGCCAACATATTACAACGCACAGCCAGCGCCCTACGCTCTCTCTCAATGTCACTATTGTCCGCTAGATCCTCAGTGACCCAATGACCCAAGTATTTAAACTTTGCGACCCAGCTCAAAGGACTACCACAAAGTGAGACTCCCGGTATATTGGAGTAGTTAACAGACCTCGCCTTGAACATCATGAGTTCACTCTTTTTGACGTTGTACTTGAGTCCGTGGGCCACTGCATACGACTCACAGATGTTTACAAGCCTCCTAAGGCCTGCGATCGATGGGCTCAGCAGCACCATATCATCAGCATAGCTCATGTTATTCATGCACACTCCGTCAATGTGACAGCCAACTCCGGTACTGCTGAGCCTACCGATCAGACCGTTCATGTATAGGTTGAAAAGCCGGGGTGAACTCAATCCCCCCTGCCTCACCCCGCAATCCATTCCATACATGTCAGATTGCTCACCCCTCCATCTAACACTATTCATCTGATTGCGATACCAGTGCTGAAGCAGGGATGTTACCTCATACGGTACAGTGGTCTCTTTTCTCAGCTTATCCCACAGGACCTCATACGACACCAGGTCAAAAGCCTTGGACAGGTCCAAGAAACAGGCAAATACTGGTGTTTTTCTAGTGGTGTAATACTGAACAGTCTGCTTAAGGCACAAGATGGCACTCTCTGTGGACAGCTCAGGTCTAAAGCCAAACTGGGCGTCATGTAGTTGAATATGATCCGCCATCTGTTTATCAAGCAGACTATCCAACACCTTTGCGATCACTGTGGCAAGCGAAATAGGCCTGTAATTAGACACGTCTGAGGTGTCACCCGTCCTATCTTTAATAATAGGAGCCACCACCGTTCGCATGAGATCCCGTGGCAAGTAACAATGACTGAGACACAAGTTAAAAAGTAGTGCCAGAACCCGAGGCAGATGAGGCCCAGCATGCTTCAGGTGCTCGATACTAAGGTCGTCATGGCCCGGTGACTTACCTCTGGACATGTCGTTAATAATAGTGGCGACATCCTTTGCCTTAAATAGAACGGAAGCTCTGTTAGGTCCCTTCGGACGCTCCGCAGCGAACACCCGGACTGCCACCCCCTTCAGGGGAGATTCAACCGAAAAGTGCTTCCGGAAGAGGTTGGCAATTTCCACAGGTCTAGTTAAACCATCTACGCTTACAGGAAGGCTCGATCTTGGTTTCAATTTGGTGCCTTTCCAAAATTGACTAAAATCTTTTTTTGAGTGATTACTCGCTAGGATATCCATTTTAATTTGCTCTTGATTATTTTGAACAAATTTTAATTTGGCTTTAAATATCCTTTTAGTTTCTCTCATTTTCTCATAAACTTTTCCGCCTATGGGTGCGCCACAAGATAACCACTCTCGATAGCACAATCGAGCGTCCCTGTGAGCTTCACCAACATGTGAGTTCCAGCCCGTTACATATTTACTACATTTGATGTGTTCACTACCTATATACGTACTTTGAGCACTACTCCTGAGGATTGACACCACATTTCCATACATTTTATCTAATACAACCAAATGATTCTGATCGTTACAAACTCCATGTTGAGCGCATAATATACACTCAGAGGGAAAGTCTATTATTTTTAATTTATCATTGCATAACTTAAAGTAGGTATTAATCTGATTTAAATTCCTTTCGTTCCATCTCACTTTGTTACTAGGTAAATTCACAGTAGGTAACTTTTGGTTAAGCTTAGTCATATTACAGTGAAACAAAATAGGATAATGATCAGACTGGTAAACTCCATACAAGACTGAGGAACCAGTAAACAGCTGTCTCGCGGCAGTGGTCACCACACAGTGGTCTAACCAGCGCTGGGAGCCACTGGCTTGACATACAAAGGTATGGGTGTCTCTCGGAAGGAGGTCATGGTCTACGCAACTCCATTTCTGATCATTACATACAGACAATAATTCATTAAAGAAATTTGTGCCGGGGTGAGCATTAAAATCTCCCAATATAACTACAGATTCTGAGTTGTTACTCTCAATTATTGCAATAATCTCACATAAACATTCTGTAAAACTGACTAAATTTTCACTCTTACTATTGTCAAAAGGCATATAAATGGAAAATATAAGCATAGGACAATTTTCATGTACTACCTTGATTGCCACTAAACGCTCACTATCACATTTCACTACCGAAATCGACGGAAACAGATTCTCCCTCCACATGAGCGCCACACCCCCATAGGGTCTTCCATTTATGATCTTGACTGATGTATCCATGGCAGACTTGCTTGTGTACGCGAACCCTTCTTCTAGGTCGCTCAGAAAGCTCAGGTCATGAGGCCAGAGCCATGTCTCTTGGAGGGCAATGACATCAGCTTTTTTACATAAGTTAATCACATCGTCAGCAGATCTTTTCACACCTTTACAATTAAAGGAAGCTAAGGTTAATTTTGACTTGTCATGTATTATCATTCTGGGCTTATTTTAGTCCTTCATTTGTAGGCAGCCTATCGCTGTTAGCCTCGGCTGGCACTCTTTTTTTAAAATAAACATACCGCCTAAATGTCACCCCTGCTGGCCATAAGTTATCTTCCAGAAAAATATCTACTTTCGTTTTCGGAACTAGTAACTTGAAAGCATTATACGGTTTTAGCTTACTCATTTTTATTTTCTCAATAAGAACCTTTTCTTGCGTTTTTTCACATACATACCTGAGGATTTCTTCCTCAGACACGTCTTTATTAACATTGGAAATCAACAATGGAATTCTCGTCTCCGCTGCTCTAAAGTTTCCTGTGTTCGTCAACTCGGCCTTGCCCATTTTTCCAATGAGACGGTTCCTATGCCTTTTCTTTTGATATAAAATCCATTCCTCATTGGGTTTTGTCTCTTTCCACTTCCCTGTGTTCAACACATCAGCCATCGTTTGTTTAGAAAGCGCAGATACACATTCGCGGTCTTGCGTATCGCCGGTTGACAGGTCGGTTAACATGTGTTTTGGACGCGCAGTTGCACATTCGCTATCTTGAGCAACGCAGCTCGATACTTGAGTCGTTATCTGGTTTGACAGCGCTGACGCACATTCGCTACTTTGAGCTCCACTTAACATATCGCACATCGTTTGTTTTGAAGACGCAAGCGCACATTCGCTAATTTGCGCTCCAGGCTCCAAGCTTTGTTCGTTGCTCGCGCTCGCGCAGGCTCTTTGGACAGGTTGCCGCCGTGAATTCAAATCTACCTCCATCGAAATAGTGTTGATTGGGGAGCCGTTGTGATAGTGGGGTAGACCCATTGGGCCACTGCTATCTTCAAAATCTAGACTTTCTGCACAGTAAGCCCCACGTTTCGTATTGACAATACCAACATTACTTATGTTTATTGACCGATACATATTATTTTGTGGATTTTTAATCTCGTTTAACTGTTCCTGTGTAACATAATTTTCCCTTATAAAATCAAGATTCTTCTGCATTATGAGAAGATCTTTCAATAATTTTGTGACATCGATGTGATCAAATGTTACTGGCGGTATTTTTTGTAACTCTTTCGCCACAAAGATTGGAATGGTGTCGGGGTCAGTCACTTTAATAACACTAATGATATCTTCAATATCCCGTTGTACCTTTGCTTCACCCTTGCGCTTCTTCATCTTTTTCTCCGGCAGGGCCCCAAAAAGTAGATCCTTAGCACATCTGATTTCAGTAGCACTAAAACCTTTCGTGCACATCTGTTGTAGACTGAGTTCGTCCATTACATCATGCTTATTTTGCACAAACGCTAACACTTCGTTTATAACCACATTACACGAATTACATTTAACTGCACCCATCGTAACCTCCGTACGTAAGCGAGGCCCGGACGCTACTGAATGAGCTCCATACTAAATGAGCTCCATAATACTGTTTTATAAACTTGGCTACAATAGACCAAACTTTGTTTTGAAATGAAATTATTTATTTCTATTTATTTCCAACAATTTTTTGCATGCATGCAGGAAACAAAATTTGTTTCCTTCTAGTGTCTAGATCTTGATCCTATTAAGAAGAAGCTGCAAACAGATATCTTCTTTTAAAATATAATATTACTAGCTGTGCCCGCGACTTCGTTCGCGTGGACTACATCCTTTTATGGTCAGTTTTACCCCTTTCTCCCCTAATAGTCGAAACAAAAAGTAGTCTATATTTTAATCCAAGTTTCGAGCCATATTAGTGCCAAATTTCATATAACGTGTGCCTAACTTCAAAAATAAACATTTTTCCATATAAACTTCCTAAGGTGGTATTACCCCCCTCCCCCCCCCCTTATTTTCTTATAAAAAGTAGCCTTTGTCCGTTCTTGAGATTCAACGTATACCTATACCAAATTTCATCAAAATCGGTTGAGAGGTTTAAGCAGGAAAGCGTAACAGACACACAGACAGACAGAGTTACTTTCGCATTCATAATATTAGTAGGGATGTACGTGACAACAGAGCAATGCTATTAAACGATTAAGATTATGTGTTCATTAAAAACGTTTTGGATAATGAAACGGGCCTTTTTCATAAGACATGTTTTTTTATTATTTATTTAAAAACCTTATTGCACAAAAAAAAGTACAAAAGGTGGACTTAATGCTAGGAGCATTCTCTACCAGTCAACCGTTGGGTCATGCTGATAGCTTTGATTTTTTTTAATGATAATATTTTGCGTTAAAGAATTCAAGACTTTTGCGTTCCATTTTAAAAACTTAAATATTGACTGGCACTCAATCTTGAGCACAGTTGATGGAACCTAACCGAAACGTCGGCCAGTAAGTACTCGTAGTTCGCATTAAAAAATGATGTCACGTTATGACCCGTTGACTTATTTAAAAAATATTTTAGTAAAATAACGAACTCATGGAAACCACAACTTCTCAAGAATATTGTCTTTAATCAGATCGCGGAATTTTACACAACATAAATCAACAATTCGAAAATTAGTGCAATTAGGTTAAGATGTTTTATTTCATTGCGTCATTCTTACTGTGATTCATGTTCAGTTTACGCTGTTTACAATAAATAAATGTTTTATCTAATAAATTGTGACCGTGTCTTTATAAATGTGCATTTATTAGCCATTTATCAGTTTAAGTCTCGCGAACAGACTCGGTAGGAAAATTTTGTTGATGCAGAAATTTCTAGAAGCATTGGAAAGATTAAATGTGCTGCTATTTTACGAGTTACTAGTAAAATAGTCATGTATGTGGTAAATAGATGAATAAAACCATTGATTTCTCGGAAAAAAATGATAATGGTGGAAATATGCTTCAATATATATCATTACGAAACAGTTAAATTAGTTAAAACGATGCCTGATTTGTAAAAAAATTTCAAATCAATTTTTGAGACATGAATATCCAATATTTATCACCATGATCCCGAAATCAACACTTACTTTTTTAATTAAAATGACATCGTTAAAGGACTGTCACAGTCCACTGCTAGACATTGGCAATCCTCTCCCATGGCACATCGCAATCTGGTCTTCAGCTCCCCTCATTCAATCTGTTCACTTCCCTACAGATATGTAAGCACACGGAATGTAAGATGGACCCAAAATATCAATTCATTATTGACTATTCCTTGGGGTAATATCCTGGTCACTGATAAATGAAGTTCTGGCGATTGACACCTGACGGTTTTACTATTTGAAAGAGTGAAGTTAGCAAAATAACTGGACTACCAGCAGCATTAGGTCGAAAAATTAAGCATTCGCTAGGGCAGAATTGTAGCAAACTTCTACTACCAGCTTCTAGCTAGTCAACATTCAAGGCCAGAGTTAGTACAGGTGGTAGAGCAACTGTCAAGACGCTAGATATTATAATGGATACTGAAACCTTATGTAACAGGGGAACCTTCAAACCAAATTCTTGTATCAGATACTAGACGGGACAGAAAATGATATTGGCACAGCCTTTGCCAATGTTCCTTACCACAGCAGCGTTATTACAGAAGATCATGGGAAAGCTCAGAAACAATCTGGAAACATCACACACAGATCGTTCTGTTCCAAAATATGTAGCTCAAGCACTTATATTGTGGATCAGTATCAAACTTGGTACCACAGCATTATACAAATGTTTTTGTTCATCACAATTTCCTGAGCAGGGGAAAAAGGGTTCCTGTCTCTGTTAAGGATAAAAAGGATTTGACGACCTCCGTAGCTGAGAGGCGAGCGGGCCAGACTTTGGCGTCGCGCCATCTCTGAGGTCCCGGGTTCGATCCCCGGTCGGGTCTATATGGAAAAACTATTTTTTCTATATTTTCTCGGGTCTGGGTGTTGTGGTACCGTCGTTGTTTCTGATTTCTGTAACACAAGTGCTTAAGATACTTACCACAGATTCAGAGCAATGTATGTGATGTTGTGCATTATTTATTTATTTATTTAAATATTATATAAATACCAATATATATTTAAATCTATACCACTTTTGTTGTAATTTTATAACTCAGTAACGGGCTTACCTATCCCAACCAAATGTTTAGGCTTTATTCAGACTATTTAGTAGATGGTTAATGTGTAGAGTTTGCACAAAAAGGGCTGAGCGATTCTTCATTTATTTAAAAGTTTCAAATGGGAAATCCTAGTGTTCTGGCCAACTATCTGGTAACGAAAGTCGCAGGCAGCTGTTTTTCTGTCATAACCAAAAATCCTTAGCTATCATAACCTTTAGATCAAGAACAATGATACGATTACCACCTGATGAAACCTCGTCATCGACGTAGCAAAATTCAGTTCAATTTGTTGGAAATACCTCGAAAATTAAGTCATTTGTTACGAATAAACTCGACTTATCGCTTTCACATTCACAGCTTGGCGACAATGACTCACACATAATATGTATGTGTGGTGTTATTTCAAGAATTTCTTATCTCGATACTGAATACAATGTTACAGCGTTTTGTATTATCATTGCTTCTCTGGCTGACGTAGTAGCATAGCATCTTACTTCTAATGCATGTCTTCTGTTGTTAGTGATAATTGATTTTTACAATATTATAGAACCTTAAACATTTTAAGGAAACAGAAAGTGGTCATCTCCTCTTCACTACCTTCACTTCTCGCGCATGCTGCTCTTCCAATGTCCGGTTCCAATATTTGAAAAACGCTCCGTTACATACATATACTTACGGATATAAATTAATTAAACTAGAGTAGCATTAACACATAAATATAATTAATAATGTAATAATTAATAATTAAAGCTATAATAACTTCCAATGTATAAATTCTTTTAGTTTTCTTTTTGTTAATTATGTTTATATCAAGGATCGTGTTAGCTTTGTTAAAGAGTGAGCGTCCTCTCTCTAATTGCAGTGCCCTTACAGGGTATTTAGTGATTTAATTTTAAGTTACCACCTTGTAAACACTAAAGATGCAATAAAAATATTGAGTATTGAGTAAATAAATTATGCGAGACGTAAGCTAAAAACGATCCACGGCAACTGATATGGAAAGCAAATTTGAAGTTAGAATTAACGACTCGTAGAAAAAAATGGATAGTAATTTTTGACATATTAGGAATCGTAAAATATTGGAACCGGACGCAAATGGGCTAACCGGAAATTATTGTAGGCGCAACCGCTTAATAAAAAAAAAAACAATTATCCAATACAGTTACTAAGTACCTAGTATTTTTGAAATAAATGCAAAAAGCGTTTTTGCTTTTTTTTTATATTGGACTTCAAGATTGACCTCATCCCACCTGATGTTAAGTGGTAGAGGTCCTTTTTTTTTTTTGAGGGGGGAGAATGCATTTGCGCACCGTACCGCTGTCGTGGGGATGACAGCGGCGTGTGTGGGACTCCCCCGCCCAGAAGGGGCAGGGACGACCCGAACAAACCCCCCCCCCCCCCCACGCTCTCATCGCCTTTGGTTGGCGCCATGGGAAAAACGGTGGAAACCACAACAGTCGCGGCCGGCGCCAGGCGGAATGGTCTTTTAGACCCCAACTCGCCCCCCTGGATCGAGGGAGCCGTGGTAATGAGGTACTAGCTTAAGGGTGACAAGTACAGCATAATAAATCTGTTACTGGACTTGTCGCCCTTACCTTGAAGGCTTGACCCCTGCTACTAATGTAGCTCTGGAAACCTTACTCAGACGCAGGAACACAACAACACAGAAGTGATTGTTATTTGGCTGCGGTCGCCTGTAAGGTGGAGGTATATCACCAGGCGGGCTGCTCCAGTTCGAGCGATAAATCGCTATGTTTTGTATTTGTTGTGTTTGTTATTGTCGGGAGAAGATTCTTATGAAAGAACTACTTAAGTAGTCATCGTTAACACAGGACAACGTCTGTTGGGTTGGGTCAGCTAGTTTATGATAAAATAAAAATTCGTACTATTTTTTTTTATTTTTGGTTGGACCAAACATCCATTTTAAGTCATGTGCCCTATCTATAATGCGTTTCAATTCCACAGTATTGACCCGTGAGACCAGACTGTATATCCAATTCATTAATACAAATACACTAAACTAATTCCACAATCTCAAGGATCGAGGTCATCATTACTTTGTAAGGAACGTGAGAAACTAAATAGGGTGTGGCTAAACTAGTGTGGACCGGTGGAAACTGGTCAGTGGTTTGCCGATAAGGGTGGCCTACTACCTTATCGCGTAGGCAAATAACATCGTACGAGCAAGATAGCCCTAAAGTGTCGTGACTTGCCGCTAGAGCGGGGTGGATATCGATAACATTGTCGATGTTTTCACAAAATTGCGGCCGAGTTTCGTAACATTTATGAAGAACTCAAGCTTTGAAAGGCACAATAATCAGTCCTGCTGGTTAGTTTATCATACCCTTAAAATTAGACACCATAGGGGGATTGTTTCTTTATTTCTAAAAAACTTGGCTGACTGAAATAAAGGTTAATACAGTTTAGTAGGGAACTAAATATAAATATTGCCATTGATGTTGTTTTTTTTTTTGCATTTGTGAATAAAGGTTCACAATGATCAAAACCTAGTTCAAAACCTGATTATTCACATCGAATTTTAATTTCATCGTTCTGTGCTACTCTGGAAAGGATATTTATCTTATGATATTATTGTTGATTCGTTGCGTTTTTGTAAAAGTATCATATATCGACACTTCACCTAGCTAGAGAACAATATATTTTTATTAATATTATAAATCAGACCTATGATTATCAGACCTAGGATAAATAACATTACGCTGCGACCGTTAAAAGGAAAGAATCAGTAGGAAATATTTAAAAATCGGGATAGTATGCGAGCAAAGCCAGGGCAAACAGCGAGTACGTATTTATAAGTATTAATGCGCTTGAAGTTTTACGTGTCGACAAACATAAATAGCTTATCGATAAGTAAAACGCAGACGGTTGCTTAGCGGCACTACTTCACAGCCTTATTATCAGTATACAATAATAACTAATGTTTATTTGAGGTACGAACATATTATTTTAAATCTGGCTTTAATTAATAAAATAAATATCGTTAGTGCGCCAGTTAATTACCTAGTAACTTTGCCGAGTATTTTTTTTAACGAGTTAGGATATTCACAAAGATCTTATTAATAACCTATTTCAAATACATTAATGGTTGTCATGTAGTCAATGACTACAGAAAGGCTGCTCATAATCTCGATGAAAATGGGTAAATCAACCTGAAAAAGACGATAATTTTACTGTAAAGGATTATATAATCTCGGGGACTTATATTCGATTCCCGGGTCAAGCAAAGCATGTTCAGGAATTTTCGAAGGTAACTCAGGTTTGCTCTTATAGCATATATGTATCGACAACAGAGGCAGACAGCACAACACATTTATAGCATTTTAAAGATAAAGGTGATTGAGCCAACTCTATTATATAAAGAAAGAAAGAAATGCATATTTAGTAACACGATATTGCGTTTATATAACAGCAACTAATAAATAAAATGATGTCACTAAAAAGGCAAATACTCATCATTTGTCGAGGTAACGGAGTGACACCCCAACGCTGGTCTTCCGAATACCTTTGTATTTGATTTTTTTTTTCAATAATTGATTTAAACATTTTATTTTACAATTGACAAACTAACTGTCAAGGCGCCGTCCTCGAAGTTGTTTAAAAATAAGTGTACCTCGGGCAAAAATTACAGTTGGGTCGAAACAACCTAGAGGACGAGGTGAATAGGAGGGTTTAGCTGGGCTGGGCAACATTTGGAAAACTACGTCGAGTCTTCTCATCGTCCATCCCACAGTGCCTAAAGACAAAAGTCTTCAATCAGTGCGTTTTACCTGTTATGACATATGGAGCCAAGACGTGGACACTGACGGCACGACTGGTTCACAGACTTAAAGTCACTCAGCGGGCTATGGAAAGAGCTATGCTCAGTGTTTCTCTAAGGGATCGAATCCATAATGAGGTGCTCCGGCAGAGAACTAAAGTCATCGACATAGCTCACAGGATTAGCAAGCTGAAGTGGCAGTGGGCTGGCCATATCAGCCGCACATGTTTGTATAAGAGCAAAGACAAAACATAGGAAACAAATTGTATGAGTTACGCAAAAATCCTTGACCGAGTGACCTTAGCGACAAAGGATTTCCTTAAACCGGCTTATGTATGTAAGTAGACTAAGTACAATATGTTCTATTGTTTAACATACAATTGGTATAAGTACTATGTGGTTTATTGGTTATATTAAGTAACGAAGGTGTCGTGGAATCGATTCTCGGGCAGTGACATAATATTTATTTAAGAAGATCTCCGTAGGTGAGAGGCAAGTGGACGTTGGTGTCACAGACATATATGAGATAACTTAAAAAAATAGGTATAATAAAAAAACGTAAAAGATAGGTGCAAAAACTAATTACAAAGATGCTACTGTTGGTGCGCGACAGACTTCGGGCTCCTTCGGCAGCGGTCGGCATTCATCGGCTGGAAGCAGCGGGTGCGCCGCGCTCGTGGCGCCCATCGTCCACTTGGCCTTTTCTCTTCTCCAGCTCCGGGCGCGTCCTCCGCGGTCATACGAATATTTTATGTACCAGTGCACCTACAATACAATCCTATAATACAGTCCACCTTTCATTAAAGTCCCGTAGTTAGGACCCTAACAGCTAGCTTATTAGCAATTAATAGTGTAACCATTTATAAATTGATTTATTTGGTGTTTGTCACTGAAATTTAAGACGGAAATAGGTCTTTTCAAACTAAGGTCCAGTTTCTGAATTTTATTTAATATCCATTTATCATTAACTAAGTTTAAAACACAATTTTGCCTTGACATAATATTTTGCTCAAAATTGTCAAAACGCAATTTCATTTTAAACTTGTTTAAGATAATGTATATTGAACTGAATGCATCAAGATGGCATTGAACAAAAACTTGGCAATATTATTATAATTACTTTGTACGTTACAATAATAATTTGGTTGACTCAGTATTTTTTCCATAACTATCATATTTCATTACATCACCCATACAAGGCAATCTTATCATTTCCTTATCATTAGAAAATTCTCAGAACTAATCCTAGGCAGACACATTGGCACCTAAGTAAACGTAATCCTTTCACTCCCTTATTCTTCACAGCATAAAGCTCAAAATCGTACGGCTAATCCGAGTGCAACTCACGCGACTTACCGTTGTTGCATTTTGGTCAGCTCATTCGAAATTCAACCAACAAACACAAGCAATACGTGTGTAATTCAATTAGCTTTAAACAGTTCTAGTCAGTGGTGTGTCACAGATGTTTTGTTCCATATATATTGAAACTCTAACTGGTTCGGTATAGAGCAGTGATTAGCTTGGCAGGTGAGCGATATTACGGTAACTGTGACGTCACATCACGCCACCTTTATGATCGCTCAGGTAGGTATAATGCATGATGCTATTATGCTCAATTAATAGATCATGAAGGTGATGAAAGAGGAAGGCATGTGATCAAAAGGTTTTTGCCGACAAAGGCACTGGAATTAAATTGTACTTATCGAGATTTCGTGATAATGACTGATCTGATGGCATAATGGTTAGTGCTTTGGCTGTTGAACTAAGGGTCGTGGATTCGATCCCTGCCAGGACAAACATTAATATGATTAATATTTCTGTTTCTTCTGTGTTTCGGTGTTTATAAATGTATTTCAGTATGTATTGTAGCACCACCGTTGGTTTCAGGGGCTAATTCACAATAGTGAGAATCGATTGTCATTCGGAAAGTTTCATGTTTTGTGTCTGTCCAATCGTTTATGTTAAGAGAGACAAAACATAGTTTTCGAATTCCAGTACGATTCTGACGTTTTGTGAATATAATTCTAAAATAAAAAACTGTATTTATGTTGCACGGCCGTACCCATTTCTCGCCATCTACTATTTCCTCTGCGTTAAGGTTGTCTGGAAGAGATCGCTTTCTAGCGATAAAACCGCCTAAATTGTACTATAACACTGGTTAACACTGGTTTTGCCACACGAACTTTGATAGCTAATTTTGTTTTATGAATCTACACTCATTAATAAATCACAGTTTTCATACGTCTATTAGCCTTATATATTTGTTGTGATACGGTAATAACCATAACTAGTACTACGGCAGTAAATGAACAGAAACGCTTACAAGTAAATAGTTATAAAAATATTTTTCGTTAAATTTGAACACTTTCTTGTGATTTATTAACCCTGTGAACATGTCGAGGAAGTGTAATAATGATCCTAATCCATTTTGTAATATCTGCGGAGAACCAACATTAAAAAACAACGATGAAATTTTACGAATCTTGTGTTGGAGTGTTATCACATCACCAATGTTTTCGTTTTTCTGTCGCCCATCAAGACAAATCCTAGGCCCCTCATGTCTGTTACATAACATGTGTTAAAAAATTAACTGACTGGAAGAAAAATTAAAAGGGACCAACCAAAAGTTAAATATTCAAGAAAATCTTAGATTATAAAGTCATTTATAAAAAAATTAACTTTTAATTCAAGAGATATGTTTTACTTAATATTTTTTATTTACTCAATAGAATAAAATCCTTGCCAAGCAATTTTTTTTAACTGTTTACTTTTTCTAACAATCACCAATTAAAGTAAAAAATATCAAAAAAGTCCGTGTGGCAAGAAAAAGTTAAAATTTTGCTGACCAGTGTAAAACCTATTTCTGTAAAGTATTTTGTGCAATAAAATCTATCTAATTTACATAACACAAATGCTTGTCCCATTTTTGGGAATAAGGCAATGTATATAAAATAAATAAATGCGCCAGACAATCACACCAATCACCTGGTCTCAAACTAAGGTTTTCCCTTGTATTATGAGCACCAGACGACGGATACTAACTGGGGGCGTCATCCCAGCACACCCAGACTCAAGCCAATTTAGAAAAGTTCGTTTTCCAAATTGACCCGACCGGGAATCGAACCTGGGACCTTTCGCGCTTTGGCCGCCTACCTAGCCACTGCGCCACCGAGGTCGTTAATATGATAGTGGTATATATGTAGGTATGTTTATTTACAGGCGTAGCTAAAATTGTTCGGACATTGTTCATAAGGACTTCGGTAGCATCATCCGAATCGCGGAAGATCCCGGATTCAATTCTTGCTCAGGTATATTTTCTGATATGGCTAGGAAAACTCTAGAAAAACCTAAGTTTAAGACTAGCTGATAGGTGTAATTGTCGTTGCATTTATTTATTTCAAATTTACATATTTTGCATTTGATTAAAATAGTTCTTGTAAGTATGAAAAGTATTTGAACATCGCCATCATGCGCTATGATCATTTGATCATCTTCATTTATTTCTTGTGTACATTTTGATACTTACACAACAATTGATGTACATACTTCCAGCTTGCGGCATGTGAGATATCTTGGAATATGTTACTCCCTTATGTCAAGGGTAGAAGACCGAAAATAGAACTGCAATCACGATTGTGCTGTCGAAGCGTGTTATCGAAAAAAACGCAAGCAAACAAACAGCGGCCATTTCATTGCACGCGTCCTACGCCCGCCGCTGAGTCTCTGTCCCTCTCTCCACTCGCGTGTAACGAATGCCAGAGCGAGATGGCACGCGAGTCCCGCCTCTCACGCCAGCTGCTCGCTTGGCACTAACCGGGTAGTACGGCGCGACTGCGCGATTCGAACAGACGTAGAATCTACGCGCGCGTGCGTCCGGAAACGGTCAAGTGCGAGTCGTGGCCGGGGTCGTGGTTAGGAAGAAATTGGAAGCGGATAATTTCAATTGAGTAAGTTGAACATATTCACGCGTGTTTTACAGAGTGTAAAGGTAGCTAGACCGGCGTTAGTGAGTTTTCAAACTATGAGCACAATAAACATTATTACTGCAGTACGGGAGTTTAGAAAAATTGCCGGGAAATTAACACGCGCGTCACATTGTTCTGAGGTAATAGCCTGTTGTGTTGAAAATTGTTTCGTCACATCTTAGGATATTTTGTAATAAATAACACATGCGAAATAGTTACCACTTAGTTTGCAAAGATGAAAAATTCTGTTAGATGTTTTTATTCTTTGAAGATCTCGTGGTTTAAGATACCAGGGTATGTAGTCTCGGTTTCTCGGTTCGATTCCGGGTTCAGCATAGTATGTTTTAATTTTTTTTTATGTTTATTGTTACTATTTCACGAAAAATGTACAGAACAGATTTGGGTAAAATTTAGTAGAAAGAGAGATTAAATTATTAGATTAACATGTAGGATTGTGTTACAGAAATTGTTACTCAAATCAGCAACAACGACGGTACCACAACACCCAGACCCGAGATAATATAGAAAAGTTAATTTCCCATACTGTCCCGACCGGGTAAAAACGGTACAGCCCACCTCGCCAGTAGGCGAAAAACGGTAAACCAAAAACGATTTCAACAAACGAAAAGGCTCGTTTTTGACAATTTATCGATAATACTGGAGTTAAAACGTGGTTTTTGATTAGCAAAAATAATTTTGTTTTTTAAAACACTATTTTTGCATTCGAAGGGACTTGGTAACGATTATGAGATTAAAACAAGCAACCCGTCATCGGATTCAACGTAATTCGTATTTGATGGTGCCACCTGCTGCCTTACTGCATCGACATGCGACGTTTATTCTCATTTTCCGGACTGCAGTAATTTAGATAGTGTCATGAGCGTGCCGAGTTGTAGTCTACGCGTGATTTGGTTGCATGTATAGTACCTAGTGTTGCCGGATAATCGATTATCGATTTTTTTTTGTGTATATATGTCACCGTAAGATTATAAAAATCGTGAGATTACCTACATAGATTACAATATAGCGAAAAATAATGCGTTAAATTGCAATCAAATGTTTCTGTTTACAATCTATCGATAGTTTACAATCTCACGAGATAGATTGTAATCTAACGATGTTTATAATCTTACGGTGACATAAGTTTATATGTAATGAATAAACTCAAAAACTACTGTGCCGATTTCATACATTCTTTCACTATTTGAAAGCGATATTTACCTAGAGTAACATAGGCATATATTCATTGCTAGAACAGACTAAGTCCACGCGTACGAAGCCGCAGGCAGTTCCTAGTTTATGATAAGGTTTTACCTTGTTAGGTTTTGATTACAGTAATTGTAGGATATTAGTAGGTACATACATTATTATAATCTCAAACCCAATGAAATATCATTTAATTGTTGTTTCATTAGTTGGTACAAACCAAATTTTAATTTATAAATGAAATAATTATTAATATCATATTCCGTGCACTTAGGTAAATACCTCATTTAAACATAGGTACCTACTTATTTAACTTATAAAAATAACATGTCCTTCTTTTTATATTATGCATTTGTAAAAATGTATGTGGTTCTATATGTCTGAATGTATTTTTGTTATTCTTTCTACTGAATACATTTGGATGAAATTCGATTTACTGATAGATGATAGGGTCTCATTTCGACGACCTCCGTAACCAAAGAGGAGAGCGGGCCAGACTATGGCGTCGTCCCAGGGGGTCGAGTTCCCAGGTTCGATCACCGGTCGGGTCAATATCGGAAACGAATTTTCTATATCGTCTCGGGTCTGGGTGTTGTGGTACCGATTTCTGTAACACAGGTGCATTTGCAACTTACCACAGAATCAGATAAATATATGTGATGTTGTCCAATACTTATTAACCCATTATCAACATATAAATAAAAGTAATCAATTCCAGACCAAAATGCAGTACTCCTCCCCCCTCCGCCTCAGCGAGGAGAAGACCATGGAATTCATAGAACTGTACAAGAACGAAGAGTGCCTTTGGAACACCAACATAGACGACTACAAGTTCAAGTACCGGAGACGTCAGGCCCAGGAGAGGATAGCCAGGAAACTGAACGTGCCCCACTTCGACGCGAGACTCGTACTGATGAAGTTCAAAAATTTGAGGAACTGCTACTCCCAAGAGCTGAAGAAGATCGCCAAGAGTGTGGGAGGGTCGGAGCCTGTGTACAAGCCGAAGGTGCGGTGGTTCAAGGCGATGGAGTTCATAAAGCCTCATCTCCAGATTAAGGGGGCCCCAAATGCAAGACGGCCTAGGATGGTAGGTGCTTGCCACTACTACTATAAACTTACGATTTTCTTAATCGAGAGGGCTTTGACGTCGCGCTATCTTTGAGGTCCTGGGCTCGATTCCCGATTAGGTCAAAATGGAAAAACGAACTTTTCTATATTGACTAGGGGCTGGGTGTTGTAGTAACGTCATTGTTTCTGATATCTGTAACACAAGTGCTTCAGCCACTTTCCACAGAATCACAGTGATGTATAGTCTGGATGTATGTTTGTTGCGCTTTCACGCAAAAACTACCTTATAAATTTTCATGAAATTTGGTAGAAAGATAGATAAGATAGTAGATTACAGAAAGGATACATTTTATTTCAAAATAACGCTGGCAAAGTCATGGGTAACCGCTAATGTTAGCAATAATGTACGTTATTGTATGTTTAATGCTCTTTCACGCAGTAATTACTAAAATTATTTAGATGATAAACATTAAGTTTGCAAGAATTTATGAATGTTTGTTTCTTACCCTTTTACGCAAGAGAGATGTCGGTTAAAATATAATTTTCTCCATATTAAACAAACCAATCAACTCTCTTCTTTCCTTCAAATTAACTAGACCAACAATACATATAAGTTATACCCATTATCAAAAAAATGGAATCAAGTGATTGCTTATTTTCTCGCCAGCAGGCTATCAATGTCAACGTAGTCAAAGAAGAAAGATCAGATGAGCAGGAAGAGCTCCAAGCACCAGAAGAAATTGAAGAAGAATGGGTAGATGGAGCCCAAGATAGCCTACTACAGGAGAGGGTGTTTGTGGAGATCCCGAAGCATCCAGAAGGTAGCAACAGCCGGGAATTGAGCGACTACCGCGGTCAAAAGAGGAGAAATAGTCAGAATAGCGTTCCTGGTAAGTATTTTAATTACTTCCTCCGTTATATCACCTTCCCCCATACCTATATCATCATTATTCTCCTCAAATAACTTATGCTTAAGCATTTGATGTCGAGGAAGGTGAAAACCTTCCTTATTTTCCAAGTCTTTTACTGTGCAAACCGTCCGGTTTTAGGATGCTCTGCCCGCTGATACTCGGATTTAAAATGAAAGTTTTCGCGCTAATACATAAATCGTAGTCATGAATTTATCAATAGCTGATTCCATTTACTGTGCCCATTTTGGACTAATTATCATGTTATATTATTTAATCATGTATGTTGAGAAGATACCGTAATGTTAATTAAAATGTTTAGTTTTCTGTTGTCTATTATGATTTATTTTTTTAGATTACTTAAACACTTTAAAAACTCTCTGCATGACCCAAGGGTTGGATAGTAAATAACACCTACCCCTAGCCAAAAGTCCACCTATTGTAATTTTTCGTGCTATAAAATGTTTTAATAAATGAAAAAATCAGTTTGCTATATTACTCGTGATACAGTTTGAAATATACAGCTATGAATATGTAGGTAATATGCTTTTGTTTTTTGTATAAAAACATATGTTTCTATATGTATGTTCAGTTCAGATCGGTAGAACGTAGAGATACGAAAAAAAAGATATTACATTCATTGATATTTGAAAACCGGTTCTCTGTTTTTTTAATTGATATTTGAAAAAAAAATTTTTTTTAATAATTTGAATAAATATCATTACATACTAAGAACCCTTACAGAATCCAGGACGAAAAAAATTAGATCTTTGCTTGGTATCAGACCAAACGGCATAATAAATCTAAGTTTCTTATCACCAGAATCATCATCGTCCAAAAAACAGCGCACATACGAAGTGACGAGCCAAACATTGAACGAATTCACTTCAGAAATAGCTGCGATGAACAACGATGAAGCACCAAGGGTGATGAAGAGAGACTTGCATAACCACTTCGGTGTATACGTGTCTTCGCTGATGAGGACCTTACCTATGGCCCGAGCGGTGGCCCTGCAAGCGAAGATTGTGGAGATGATCTCGACGGCCATCGACGAAGAGCAAGAGAAAGAGATCGATGATACTGGATCGGGAGAATTTACCCTTTTAGGGTAATCTCTTAACTTTTTTTAAGGGTAAAATCGGGACCCTATTGCTGAGAATTCTGTCACCAGGCATATCTCAAGAACAGTGATAGCTAGACTTTTAAAATAAGTTGACTGGTCATAACGCGGCAACATTTTTAGTAGTTATTAAGAGCTATTTAGTGCCTGATGTTTCGGATAGGTTGCACCAACCGTGGCCACGAGCTGGCTGACTTGACTTAAGACCTGTTAACTTATTTTAAATGTTTTAAATGGAACGCGAATTTCTTCAATTCTAGATAGCTAGATGGTTGAAATTAACGAGGTATGTCTATTATCGCTATTATAATAAATAAAACAAATCCGATTAGGGTTCCCATGCAAAAATGAGATTTTTTACCGTTTTTCAACATCAAACTAAGATTAGGTTACAGATTATACTACGGAATCCTTCGTGAGGCTCACTTTTAGCCGTTTTTATGAAGAATTAGTGACGTAAACTTATCTGTACTTTGATGCGCTGTGCCTTTTTTTTTTGTTTTGGTTCGGTTTCAAACTATGAAACCAATCAATATTTTTATCATCCTAATAATTCGTATCATGGGCAAGCAAACTACTTTTATTAAATTGATTTTATTTCTCTTTTATATTTGGCGGTAATGAATGGCTGCCATATTAATTATCAAGAAGATTATTTGTTTGGTTTTTTTTTACAATTTCGTTTCGCGCTTGATGCTATATTTTTTTTAAACAATTGAAGTTCAAACTTGATATTCTTATTTTAAATGATTGAGGGCGATTGCCAATTCTTTTTTTTTTCTCAAATAATAATAGTACCTACCTACTTTTAAAAAATAAAGTTTGTTACCAAATATTTTCGTAAAAGGGATCGATTATTGAAATCTTTTTTTTGTTTGCTTTTTTGTAATGTTAATTTCCTTTCAAAGCCTATTAGTCTTAAAGAGTTATTTCTAAAATAGAGTGATAACTCTTCATGCGCCAGGTAAATTATAAACTTACCAGTTATGTTTGTTTAAACAATGATTTAATAAAACGTAAATCATTTCCTAGTCCTCCGAGGACATTGATTTTGTGTAATTTTGTAATTTTAATAAACGTATTTTTTCAATTAAATTCCACATGTTTTATTCGTAACTCCTTTTTATCGCCTTTATGAGACAGTGAAATCTTTATTGCTTAGAAAATACGACGCAATGAGGATTTGTTTATACAGTCCAAAGAGCATCAAAAAACATATTTTAGACTTTATACTGTCGTAGATAAGAATGTGTATCTTATTTATGATAATAATGATGTGTTGATAACCGTACAAGATACATTTTCAACGTTAGATACATTTGAAAGAAAGTAAGAAAGATTACATTTATTGACTCAGCTTACAAACAAAACAAAAACATAATCTGTTCCAAACATAAATGGATTGTGAATGAGACAAAAGGAAAAAAGCTCAGCTAATGCTGTCTCGAGAATGGATTCCGGGCAGCGCTGGTCTTCAGGTTATCCCTACCCTCGTGAGATGTTATTCGAGAGTATATTGTAACTGTTTAAGGCTGACAGTTGCATCAAATTAATAAATGTCTACTATTACAATAATAATTAAAAAGGAAAACCCAGTCTCATGTGGATGAATATGATTCTATGCGTGCGTGTCAATGATTGCGTGATTGCGTGTGTGTGTATGTGTGTGTAAATGTGTGCGGGTACATGTTCATCAGTAATTAAGTGGAAAAAAACGATCTAAGAACTATTTTTTTCGTATGGGTATGTTTCAAGTTTTCAGTAGCATGTTGTCTTTTAACACTTACAATGCCCAAAACCCGGCTCCCGGGTTCTACTGTATTTTCGCCAGACGCCCAGAACCCGGCTCCCGAGTCGGCCTATAGCTAGCTATACATCGCCTATGCGCACGCCCAGCACCCGCTAGCCGGGTCCTATTGTTCTCTCGAAAGTAGCAAGAGCAAGGGTTGTCAAAAATATTCACAGTTTAATCAAAGCGGTTTTATATTTTGTTTTAAAGCAGTGCTGAGATTTTCTTTCACGTAATGGAGGAGGCAAGTCGTACTAGATTTTGGCCGCCTTTTGAAACATCCACGAAATCGGACATTAGTTACGGAAATCAATCTTTGAATCTTTTCACGAGTACCTTTTTGAATGAACTTGTTGACACCCTGAATATATTTTGCCTTTAAAACGTAAAATGCCCAGTTCCAATATTGTACGATTCGTAACACCTATGTCAAAAATGACAATCCGTTTTCCTACGAGCAGCATATCAGCATACCAGCTGTCATCAGTCGTCACTCGGTCGTTTTTAGCTTACGCCTCGTGTAATCTATTTACTGTACGTAAGTAGAATCGTTTTTCAAATTTATTCAAGTAACAAGACTCATTTTGGTTAGTTATAAAAGACTTAACCTATGTTAGTACATACATTTATAAAACATAATGATTAATGCACAACTCCAGCAGAAGTAGTGCTACAGTACCTCATATAGCGACAGTCCAGCCTGCTCGCTATCATAGCTAGGATGCTGTTGGGGCTGCCCCGCACTCGGCGCACCAGGGAGGCGCATCGCTTAATATCTGACAAGATTTAAAATGAAAACAGGTAAACTTCATCTGTTTACATGAGACCGACTAAAAATATTCACGGCTTCTGCCAAACGCAGTACCTACGTGACTTTGGTCAGAGTAACGTGAGTGACAGAGACAGCATTATTATTCGCTTGCGGCAGAGAGAGATGTAAGAGGGTAAGGACCCAGGTTATTTCTATTCTTTGGATTATTATAGGTTGGTAACAATGAGTAAAGGGTTAAATCTTACCAATATTATGAGCGTGAATGTTAATTTGTAAGACTGTATGCATGTTTCTTATTCTTTCACGCAAAAATTACTGTATAGATTTGGATAAAATTTGGTTGAAAAAGATATGAGACACTAGATTGATAAGCCTAGCATACGCAATACGTCAAATTTATCGCATGAGACGACAAAAGTTTCGATACTGTTGATTGGCTAATAGCACACCGCACTCGTATTTTCAGCCAATCATCAGCTGACGCACTGACATCAATCGATTTTGATGTTGTCATCCCAGCACACCCAGACCCAAGTCAATTTAGAAAATTTCGTTTTCCAGATAGACCGGGAATCAAACCCAGGACCTTACACGCTTTGGCCGCCTACCTCAGCCACTACGCTACCGAGGTCGTCAAAAATTCCCGAGATCAGCGCATTCAAACAAACACTTCAGTTTTATGACAGAAGTATAGATAGATACACTTATAATATGTAGATGCACAACTAGGGCACATTACTTAAAAAAAAGAAGAAAAAAGACATACAATTAAAAATGACGATATTGGTTTGTACTCGTAGGTACAATACAGATACATTATATACATCTGACGACATCCGTAGCCAAGAGGCGAGCGCCAGCTCTGAGGTTCCGGGTTCGATCCCCGGTCGGGTCAATATGGGAAACGAACTTTTCCATATTGTCTCGGGTCTGGGTGTTGTGGTACCGTCGTTGCTTCTGATTTCTGTAACACAAGTGCTTAAGCTACTTACCACAGAATCAGAACAATGTATGTGATGTTGTCCAATATTTATTTATTTATTATACATTACATAGGCATACAGCAGTAAGTGAATAACAATTCACGAATGGCTGGACCCAGATTTATGCATCTAAATTGCATCACATTAAAAAAACCTCTCAAAACTTTCTTCCGTGCAATTAAAAAGTACAATCAGAAATCTTAACACGAACCTGCATAACAATGCACTTCTGCATTTCGTTGCAAATTTCGGAACGGAAATTCTCACATTACCCAAATTTTAGGATCACCATTAGCACGATCCATTGTTAGCGCAAAGGATAATGTTCTTAAATGCGAAAGTCTGTTAAAGGAAATTGAACTTTAAGTCCTTGCGATCGATGGGAGAAAGTGAAGCGATTTGTGTGCTCAAGTGACGCATTCGATACTAAAATCTGCACCGTGTTTCGATGCACGTACGCCAAATACTTAACCTTGCTCCCAGGGTTGTTCTGATAAACGGTTGCCAAGCTTGAAAAGGGAATAAATGCTTATAGTTCCGTAGTTTTACTAATCTAGTTAATATTTTAAAGAGACAGAAATGTTTCATCTCATTTTGAACCCATTAAGTAACTGAATTGTGTGGTTAAAAAATAACAAGTTAAACTTTAAATATTAGAAACAGAAAAAATTTATCTCCCCCTGCGGTGCGGGAATTGAACCCATGACCTTCACGTATCGCGCGTGCTGCTCTTACCAACTAAGCTAACCGCAAGTTAGTGTAGGCGATGTAATTTTTCTGCTGTATCAACCGTTAGCCTTTCGGTAAGTGCCCTCTGTCGAATATGTTTAGAACTACATACTTATCGGCCCGTAATACATTCGTTGCAGAAATGTTTGAAAACCACGGAAAAAAAAAATTTCATCGCCTACAATAACTTGCGGTTAGCTCAGTTGGTCAGAGCAGCACGCGCGTGTAGCAGTACGTGAAGGTCGTGGGTTCAATTCCCGCACCGCAAGGGGAGATAAAAAAATTCTGTTTCTAATATCTAAAGTTCGCTAGTACGGCGTATAGTACTATAAAAATTATAAAATCGATTAAGTTAAACTTTAGCAGTTCGATAATAGTTTTTATGCCAACGACACTAGACATACTATCGGTGCTTAATTCGTTTGAAGACTATTTTTTTTTAGTTCACAATGTGTACGAGTATCAAAATAGCCATATTTGCCGATGCTTAAGTGTTACTTGTAACCAACATGAACAAATAAATTGACTTTGACTCTGAATTATAAAAACAAATAGGTAAATTTTTCGTTTAACCCTAATTAAATTAGATTAGAAATCCTTAATTTCTTCCGGGCCATTATTCAGTTAATTAATTTATTAATGTAAACATATTAATCGGTACAAACGTACTTTGTATGAGCTTAGTTGTTCGACATCAAATGTTTTTATTTAATTTCTAGATGTAAGTCTTAATCTAAATATCAAAGATATTGTAAGAATTCTTAAAAAATATTTTTTTATGAAAAATACCAAAAATGTATTACCATAACCAAAACCAACTAATTTAATAGTCATTTGAGAAAATACAAAACACTTTCTTTATTCACAAAGCATCAATCAAATGAATTTATTTTCAATACTAGCTGTGCCCGCGACTTCGTTCGCGTGGACTACTGGATTTTGAATTTATATTTTCTAAAACAAAAGTAACTTAAGTTACTCCTTATTACATCAGCAAACCGCCAATAAAATACCCATTAAAATCAGTCCCGCTATTACAAAGATAAGCCGGCACAAACAGACAGACAGAAATTGGAAAAAAATATTTGCTCCATGTACCGTATATAAATTCATATTCATGTAGTAATAAGCGGTTATTTCAACTTTACAAAAAGACACTCCATGTTTTAGTGCATGTACCGTATATAAATTCATATGCATAAGGTAAAAAACGTTTTTTTTCAACTTTACAAACAGACACTGCGATTTTATTTAAATCTATAGGTTATGTAACAGTTTTTAGCCATCATCTTCCAAAGAAATGCAAATTAATCTCAATGAAACATTTAAAATAGCTAATGTTAAAATACAAATGATATGCGCGCCATTAATCTTGATTAGGTATTGAAATATGCAGATATTTTAATACGTAACTCTAAAGTTATATTTATTCATGACCGCGTGATGTATTGTTTTGACAACTGGTAAAATAGTTTATGCAAATGCCTGAAATTAATTCAGTTGTTGTGTTGCCATTAAGTTGAAACTAAAAATGAGCTCAGAACTTCAAAATACTGTTTCTTGCACTCAAACAACCTTTCTACTAAATTTCATACAAACCAATTCGGTAGTTTTTACGTGAAAGAGTAACAAAGAAACATGAGGACTTCCATACATTTATACAAACTTTCGCGGAATCACCATGGCTGTCAAATGTGTAGGATGAAAATATTTTAAAACACACTGTTTTCGATACGGGATACGGCGTTTTCTTACATCATAACCCACTGCCTATAACGCTAACCCACCCAGGCAGTAATTAATTTAATTTAATTAATACTATTTTAAAGAAACAGAAAAATATCAGCGCCAATGCGGTGTTAAAAATGCCGCAGCAGTTACAGAGGAGGAACCCAAATTGGCCATAGAAGGTACTTTTAGTTTTTTATCGATTGTCTTACGTTGTTTTTGATAATTATTTAATGGTCTAGAAATGTATTTTCTTTCTACTTTTCTTTCTTTCAAGGGTATACAGCAAAATTAACGATAGGCAAACTTTTAGATGATGGCACTGTTTGTCACCTGAGACTAAAAAAGCATCAAAATCTAATTTCACGCTATTTTAAACACTTGTCCACTTCATCTCTCGGCTAATCCATCAAAACCGCCGATCTTTAACAGCTCAATCTGGCATATTAGCCGGGTTTTATTTCTGTCCCTCCCAGTCCCTCCTGTCACGTACGCCCGACCACGTCTGACGATTTATGGGGATTATTCGGATGTTTCGTATCACCAAAACATTTAGTGCCACTACATGGGGACACGGGGTTGGAATACCGGAGGGAACTCGTGATGGATTGTCTGAGACTTGTCTTTGGAGAACGTTTTGCTGACTGGGTATTCCGGAAACCTGGTGCTTTGTTGTTCATTGTTGGAGCGGACAAAGCTGCAAGCTTGTCGGCAGATGGGTGTGAAGTAAAAAAGCGCTAAAATGCGTAATTGTTACTTTTACAATGGTTTTAATATTTTCGATAGTACTACAAATAGTAATAAAACCAGACAGTTCAATACATGCGCATCTTAGATTTGAAATAATAATAATGTATAGTACACACCTATATTGATATTTCATACCTATAATTAGGTAGATGTGACTAATTTTATATCAGATATAGCTAGGAACCCCGACTTATTCATTCACATTTTGTACGAAAAAAGCAAAATCAAAATGGGTTCATCCCTTTGGAAGAAGCATATTCAGAGCAGTGACGTGTCTGTCTGAGACAAACAAACATGTCAATCTTAAAAACATCCCGTCGTTTTTGTATCGAGGGTCCATCATATGTATTTAATAAAACAAACCTTATATAAATACAAATACAACCTTTATTGAATTAAACATATAGTTACGTAGGAACCTTTAGAGTTTCTTGATTGATTTATGTTTCCTACTAATATTATAAACGTGAAAGTATGGATATATATCAGTGCCGAGGCTAAGATATTTGTTCTCTTTACACAAAACATACTGAATGGATATGGATGACATTTCGTGATAAGACAGATTAGATAATAAGATAAAAGAAGTATTTCTTACCCTGAAATAATGTGAAGAAAGTCATAAGCAACGCTAGTCAATAATATTAAATGATTTATGCAAGACAGATAATTTTCTAACATTATGAACAAATAAACAGGAAAATTTCATTACCTACAATTACAGCTATTGAATGATAGTGAATTAGATTATGCAGATCAACAGAGGGAAACCGACACATCCTGCTGATAAAAGAAAATAAAAACAAACAACAACTCGATACGATCAAGGTCCTTATTTATCTGGACCTGGCTGGCGGATTTAGCCAAATGCGCCTCTGCTGTCTAGGACACAAGATCGATACCAATAGCAAGTGTTTACGTGATGTTTGGACTTACAGACACGTCCAATGGATCGCTGAAACTTACGCAAGATCTATTTTAAGCCGGCGACAGGTTGTCTGTAGAATATTACATTACAGTTCGTGAGTTGGCTCTGTGTGTGTGAGTGTCATTGTTTCCATCACTTGCGATGACGACTGCTTTCAAGAAGCCGCTTCTTATTCAAATAGTGGTTATCTATTCTTAACTATCTATCTTAGGTTTAGTATACTGGTCACGTCTTCACAAATGGACGATCAAGTCGAAGATACGTAAAAGTGTACCGACATTGGTAATGTTTGGCAGCTAAGTTAGTTTTGATTTACTTGCCTGGTTAAATAGTAGGGACAATAATTAAGAACTTATTTCCTCGCGTCATGAGACGCCAATTAAAATGTGGTTTCCTTTCTTAATCAACATCATTGATTAGGTAAATTAGAAAATCTACATATTATTTGAAAATCATTTTTAAATGTTGCCTAGTTTCTGCAGATTAAAATAATTTTTCTTGGCTTAAAATATAAAACGATTGAGTTAAAATATAATCAAATTTGTTATATAGGTACGTTTGTATCTATGATGTTAAATCTTTCCGACAGGAAAATTCTCAGCACACAAAGAAACACTTAACATACCATCAAATGACATTGACTAGGTAACCTAACCGTAATTTAAGTCTAGATCATTCGCGTGACTAAAGTTAGAAAAAGTTCCAGGCAATTCTGAAGTTGGTAACCTAAAAAAGTTCAGATCAACCTTGAGCTTTTGCAGTTTCATTATTCACGGAGCAACGGTTTATTAACATTTCAGGTGTTAATTTTGGTCCCATTTGCTTTTTAATCGATTTGACTTCCTGTTAATGCGTTTGAGTCATTTGACCTACTTAAATGACCTTCGTTTACAATGTCAGGTAAGTGTGAACCTAATAACCAAATAAAAGGGATTGGCAATCGATTTATCAGGTTTTGTTAATGTATTGTACCTACTTCAATTTGGCAGGTAACTACAGATAATAATAAAATATATACTTTAAGCAGAGTCAAATCTAACTAATATTTTAGTAGCTAAAACAGGCATATATTTAAATAAATATCTTTGTTAGTCTTTCAGTTAAAAGCTATTGAACATTGACCTTTTATAGATAAAGATAACATACAATATGATTCAATACTAATTAGAAAACAGCAGTTCCACCATTTTAATTTAGCTCATTGTCATCATTACAACAATAGGTACTGGCTTAATCACCTTGCTATCCAAATGCGGGCTGGTGATAACAAACTTGTCTGCGCTCAAACTTCTAAAAATGCGAAACACAATTTGACCGACCCGGGAGTAGAACTCAAGACGAGGTGTTTATAAAAATGTATGTTCGAGACTTTTATCAATGAGTCAATAGCAACACGAACACAAACACATGGGATTCTTGGTCTCGGATCAATTATGGCTGATGCAATATTGTGTGTCAACACGTATAGATTATCGAACGGCTGACGCAATTTTCTCGTGTTAATCGTTTGATTTATATGTTTATTTGGTCTAAAGTCTTCGCTTTGTAACGGGTCAGGTGAAACTGGGAAAACAGGTTTGTTTATTAGATATCTAAGCATGCGGAACGCCCCCTGTCTTTGATTCAAATAGTTCCCCTTCCACCAATTTTTGGTTTAAAGCTAGATGCTTGATGTGACAATGATTATGATCTCAATGAATTGCAACCTCGTATGATAACATCATGCAGATATATCCAAACGTTTTGTCGTGATTGCATAACAAATTATTATATCTATCTTCTTCCATATTTTACGTTTATTAAAAGAAGTATTTGTAAAATCAATAGTCATGCCAATTTTGAGCATTAGTCAATCTTTTTTTTTCACATAATTGAAATACAAAATGGGCATCAGTCAGCAGCTTAGATAATCAAAAAAAATTCTTGAATACCAAATATGTATTTTGTAACCTCATCCTATTTAGAGTATAAAAAGAAAACATGTAAGCAAAAACCAAATGGAATCATAGCTATGGAGTCACCTCATAATTCCAACGATAAAAACCAAAAAAACTTGAACGTTTGTGTTGCACAAAAAAGCATGACAATCTATGCATAAATGCAGTAAAAAATAAGTATCGCGTATAATTACTTGATGGCGTGACCTAGTCCACTTTGCTCTAACATTACTACATAAAACGGCGATCTAAATCAAACAACGTCCATTGCTGTTCAAATATAAGTAGGAGACAAGTTATCTCATTTTAAACTGGAGATGGATGATAATGAAGACGAAGATGCGTCAACTGCATTTACAGCAATTACAAGCAGCTAATGGCCGTCATTAAAATCAATTAAACCCGCAACGATTTCCACGATTGTTTACCTCACATTGCTATGTTTATTAGTAAAGACTCAAAGCTTGTTTCAGCAGTACGAGTAATGTAGACGCCAGTGGAAAAACAGGTCTGGGTAGTGCATTATCACATGAATCTGCGAGTAAGAGGGACCGTGCGCTGAGGCACGTAGACAACCAGACTGTTCTAGATATACTGAGCGATTGTTAAAAAAAAACAAGGAAAACTGAGCGAAACAGTTTCATACATCTGGAGTACGTGATCGCCAGTGTCTCATGAGATAATTATGGATCTTTTTGCTTCTGTGAAAAAAGATCATGCTGTTCTATTTATTATTAATTAGAACAGAAGGGCTAGAACTTAGCTATGCATTTTTGAGTCATGTCACCTTATGCGCGATGCATCTGTGCAAGTGCAATGTATTTAAACATTATTTTACTTATACGATTTAGGTTAACATAAATTATCTATGTGACTTAGGAAGATAAAAATCTCGTGAACATTTTATAACATCTGTTCTCTCATCTTCTTGTTTTAGATACTGTCAAGCGCCATTTGACAAATGTCTTACTCAAATAAATTATTTCTAGTGTTATCTACACAACATTGTCAATGACTTCATTACAATACTGAGGCCAACGTACCAGAGACATAAATAGGGTATTACTTCATTTCTTTAAAACTACGTCATTCGCTGCAGAATTTATGTAATCGCAACATCTGGGGTTGCTAGGGTTAGGTTTAAAAATATCCCGTTTGCTGTGCTGATGTTGAGGCTTCTCGAAGGATTGGAATCTTTTGTTCGTAGTAGGTACATCTGTTTTTCAACTTTTTCTCTGTCCTAAGCCACGTGTATGGCAAACAACAACCATGATCGAAGATGAAGATTTTTACAAACGGATAAAGACCATAATTTAATTTAAATCTGATTTAGACTCAGAGGTTCAACAGTGAACTTAATGTTACTTTATATGAACACCATAACACTTGTATAGTTTTAGTAGTGAAGAAAAGGATATAATAGCTTGAAACGGATGTACATCATAAATTTTATGACCAGATCTGTTTTACTATAGGTCGACAATTTGTTTTTATTTTCGGATAAACTAACAAAATTTCCATAATATGTTTAAAGCCAATATATTTTATGCATTCAGTGGCAATGGCAACCAGATAAGCGTGAGTAAAAGCCAGTGTTCATCAGTGGACGTCCTTCGGTTGAATTGAAGATGATGAGAATTAAACACCCATTATTTAGGGTACTATAAATAGATACACCTGGCCACCCATCTCCATAACCTTCCGTTACCTCTAACTGCCCAGAGTTGGCAACGTGCCCCACAATTTCCACATTTGGAAGGTATCTGTTTTATGTTTCACTGGCTGAGCGTTTTCCGGATTTTCTATCGAGTTATCTTGCTAATGTGAAAACGTAAACAGCTGCATTGAATTCCTTCTTTTATAAGAGGGCTATGATTATTGTGTAGGTGAACCTGAACGCATTAGCCTTATCTAATATTATGCCACTTTGAAGCTTGTTTTTTATTTGTACTCCTTACTTTTACTATTTGATAGAACGAGAAATATTTCATCACTCCTTGCAGTGGGGAATCAAACTCACGAATTTTAATCAATTAAATTAAGTTTTTAATAAGTGTTTTTCTGTGTGTGACTTTCGATTTCAAAGAAAGGACAGAGTAAAGAAAATATTTTGAATTAATGTCTTTATATTTATTTTTATCTCAATATGACTTACCAAAGTAACCATGATAGACTTCGCTATCATTTAAATTGCAGTCTTACTTATGTTTAAAACATAATCATATTTGAACACATCAATATTAACCACAAATTTGAGTCTTAAATCACACAAATTACACAACAGTGTGCATTAATCACTTATGATCACTGTCATCCATCAACTTCAGTGGATTCTCATCCAATCCATTCAAAACAAGAGTCAGAGTTGACGAAGAGTTATACTTTTTCATTTCTTGTTCAAAAAGTATATTATTTATTGCCTGCTTTATCATACACTGAGTCTTATCGTCGTGCTTCCGTAACGAATCGGCAATGTATTCACCAAAACTGTCACATTCATCTTTCATCTTTGACAAGTCGGACCTTCTTAGCATTCTGAGCATCTTCAGGAGTTTAGCATCGAGTTTGTTGGAAACTTCCTTAACCACTCTTCTCTTGACTGGTCTTTGGAGCCTCGGTTTATGTGGACTAGACCGAGGTGTGCTGGGTTCTCTGTACTTTTTGTGACTACGTATAGTGGTTCCGAGTACTGGTTCCTCTTTGATGATGATCTCTTCTTGGATAACGTTCTCGTAGCTGTTTTCTCCGTCTGTCGATACATCAGAATCCTCCGGTTCGGACTGTTGGATTTTTACGTTGCATTTCTGTGGACAAATTGCGTGACATTAAAAACTTAAAATAGTCAAAATATTTTGAGTATTACGATGACTTTTGCAAGTCTTTTTTGTGTTAGTAAAAGTTAGGGCAGACGATTAGATAAGTATGTCGATTCAACTATTGGTAAAAAAATAAAGATTATATATTTTTATCTTCATTCGGTGTCGCTTATCATTCTAAATATGTATGAATATGTATGTCAGTTACTTTGTAGTATGCTTGATACCAAACATATGGATTGATTATGATAATTCTTACATCAATTAATCTAAAACTTAAAAAGTTTTGATGAAATTCATTGAATAGAGTATCACTGATTAGATTTTGAAATCATTTGTGTTTTTCATTAATACCTTGTTCCGAAAGTTGATTTAAAATATCTTACGGTTTAAAGTTGGTAAGAAACCAATCACATCTTACTCAGGTTCAGGAGTGTCTTTATTTAATAATAAACTACTTGAAGTAGTCACATTGTGTATGATATTCTCTTTAACTACATCTTTTTGCAGACATCCTGTATGCTCTGAGACATATTGCCAAGTGCTGATTACTGATTCCACCACGCCTTATGGTGAGGAAACCATTAATTAGAGGCATCCTCTCATTACTCCCAAGTCTAGTTTTTCAACTTCAGCCTCACAATTAAGCAAGCGCCCAATTACAGTAATTAAACAGTTTAAAGTCACATACTCCGACCGGTCGAAAGTGAAGACGATGTGATTAATTTTCTGGAAAGGAGTCGAAAGTCGAAGGTTTTTGTCATTTTTCGAATGTTTTAAAAGACATTGGCTATAGAGAATGTAAGGAAAAGACCGTGCGAGAATAAGTACGCGAATCCATAAACAATTCTCGGCATCATCCAGAATTTGACTGGTAGATAATTTTAGCACCGCAGCTGCGCTGGTACTCTGGTGGAAACTAACTGCTTGGAATAATATCAGTAGCTCTGGCTCTTGCTGTTTTTCAAAGCAGTTGGCAAGTAATTAATAAATCCAAGCTAAAAGCTTTGCGGCCGAAAAGACTACAAGAGGTAGAAAGAAACAAACCTTTTTTTTATTTTTTTTTAATGGGGAGAAAATGCATTTTTGCACCTTACCGCTGTCTTAGGGTCAGCGGCGTGTGTGGGACTCCCACTCCCAGAAGGTGCGGGGACTACCGGGGACTACCCGAACTAAAAACTCCCCCATACTCTCATCGCCATGGGAAAACAGTACCAACCATAAAAGCCACGGTGCAAATAAAGAAACAACCCTACCTCCACCTCCGCAGCTTTCTGCTCATCAGGCAAATGCTTCGGCAGGAAGTCCATATGTGGGTACAAGTACCACGTGGACCGGCCCCCGCTTCGTATCTTCGCCTTCTCCCTCCGATGGGAGGCAAAGAGGGAGTTCACTTTCCTCCTCAGGTCCACGATGTCGCACTGGAACTCGCTGGCCAGCTCAGACCAGGCCTCGTACTTGGCTGTGGCCACTCGGTACTTGTAGTGGGAGCTGTTCCATAGCTCAGGCTTTTCTTTGTACGCCTCTATCAAGCGAATGACCAGGGCATTCGACCATTCGATGTCGCTCATGGTCTTCTAAAAAGAATACAAAATATCGTCAGTCAAAGTCTAAGTCAATAATTTTATTATTCTTATTGATTACTATAGAAGGCCCTTATATAAAACAAATGAAGCTACCTCCGGGTCCTGTAGCTACCGAGAAGATACCGGCAAGAAACTCGACACTTACTCGTTTCAAAACAACAATGTTATAGGTACCCACTTATAAGAAAATTGAAATCTGAGGAGAAAAATTTTGCACCAAGGAGTATGTATCTCTCGACATTTTAATTGTTTTCAACGATATATGTCATACTGTGCAGATAAGACTGAGGAGATTTTAATAAAATTTTGTAAATAAATAAATCTTTATCAGGTTTAAGGCTCTCTGTGTACTAAAGTTCATTAAATTCGTTTCAGCCGTTTTGCCGTGAAAGCTGGACAGACAAACAGGAGTTACTTTCGCATTTATAATATTAGTAAGGACAAATGGAATACCTACTTCAATATACAAACATATATACAGACAAATAATGGTACAATTTAGGCGGCCATAAAGCCAATGCTTTTTCCCGTATTAAGGTTAATTTGCTGACTAACCGGGTATCGAACCTGGAATCATCCCTACTTAACTGTAAGTCAACTACTGAGCCTTCGCGATCTAGGTACCTACAATATTTATTGACCAAAACGTTGCGATACAAACTCCTCACATTTGAACGTCAAAGAAAAACCTTGCGGTTCGAAATTAGATCTTATGCGGACCACATAAGGGCGGTGCAAGGTCCAAATTGAATAGTCTCACGTGCATTTAGCTATACATAAGTAGGTATTACCTACTAGCTGTGCCCGCGACTTCGTTCTGGACTACAGAGTTTTTCCATTTTTTTCCCGCTAACTTCCGTTCCCGTGGGAATTTTGCAATATCCTGTTGCAAGTAAGCTTTAAGATTACTAAGGCATGCCAAATTTAAGCGTCTAACCTAAACGGTTTTGATTTTTCATACAAAAGGATTTTCCCGCTAATTCCCGTGCCCGTGGGAATTTCGGGAATTCCTTTCTTAGTGCACCTCTACAGTACCTAAGCTACGTCCCTTCCAAATTTCAAGTGCCTATGTTTAGCCGTTTAGTCTGTGCGTTGATATGTCAGTCGGCTGACTGACTGACTGTTTCTCCTTTTATATATTTAGATGTTTATAGTAACACTAATACCTAATAAACAAAAAGTAAGCGTACCTAAACGGGAATCGAACCCACTCAAATTCCAAACACAACGATCACAAAACCGTCTAGGCCTAATTTTTTAAGATAAACACTTGCTGTTCGATATTGAAACCTTATGCCCACGAGATAAGGGCTGTGCAAAGTCCAAAGATCAACTTGGGCTTCATACTTCGAACGAAAATTAGGTTTCTAACATAAACTTTTTTAAAAAGTCTATTAAAAAGTAATAAAACCTAAATTGGTCCCGCCTTTTAATCGTTTACAGAGCAAAATCGAATTAGGAACGCTGGGCGAAAGAAAACAAAACGTCAAAATTCGAATTGTTCGAACGCACGATAGACTGGCGTATGCTCGCGTCTAAAACATCTTTTTGTATTAATCAATCATTCGATTTTGGTGCTAACATCCAATTTGAACACTAAGCTAAACCAATAAAGTTAATTGTTGAATCAGAGTGTTTACTAACGTACGTACCTATTCAAGGTTACATGCACTCACACGAACAAAGAACAGAATTCGCGTCGGTTCACGGAGCGCGCGCTCGTTCGGTGTGTCTCGCGAGCGGTGGCGAACTGAGGCGCGGGGCGTTCGTGCACGTTCGGGGCTGTTCGGTCGCGTTCGGCGTTCGGTGGCGTGTGAATGCTGGCTGGTTTGTGCGCTGCATAATCAAAGTGGTGACAATTTTAAGGTAGGTATCATTGCCATAAACATGTTCTATAACGTCAGTCATTTTCATTGTTTGTAAATAACTACTTAAGTATGAAACTATTGATAATAAGATTATCAATCAACTAGCGACCGGCTTAAATATGAAATAAAATATGAAATATGAAATAAACATGAAATGAAATATTGGACAACATCACATACATTGCCCTGATTCTGCGGTAAGTAGCTTAAGCACTTGTGTTACAGAAATCAGAAACAACGACGGTACTACAACACCCAGACCCGAGACAATATAGAAAAGTTCGTTTCCTATATTGACCCGACCGGGGATCGAACCCAGGACCTCAGAGATGGCGCGATGCCAAAGTCCGGCCCGCTCCCTCTCGGCTACGGCTTCGCACGGATGTAATGGAAATACTTAGAAATATTGGCTTTTCTATTCTTTATTACACATAAAAACCTTCCTCTGGAATCACTCTATCTATCAAAAAAAACCGCATCAAAATCCGTTGCGTAGTTTTAAAGATCCGCGTACAAACGGATATAGAGACAGAAAAAGCGACTTTGTTTTATACTATGTAGTGATGTAGATATTGATAAGTAAAATCTGTGACATCATAATTTCGTATGTCATAAAAAATCTTTGATGAGATCGTGTTTGGACAGATTTTACTCCGACATGCCAATGTAGTGAAGTTAGTCTTCTAAACTGACTTGACCGAGAATCGAACTAAAGAGCTACCACATTCTGGGTGCCTACCCTATGGTCACACTGAGTCATCGAGGTGGTCAATCCGAAATATATTTATTGCCTTCTCTAGTAAAATTAATCGACTCGAATAAAATCAAATTATAATTAACTTCGGTTTTATCGCTAGTAAGCGATCTCTTCCAGACAACCTTAAGGTAGAGGAAATAGGAGATGGCGAAAAATGGGTACAGCAGATGATTTTTTTGTATGTTTTATCAAGTTATAAACCTAGGTGTTCAAACCAGACTAGTGGTAATGTGTTTAATGAAATAAGTATTTCAAAACCCAAATCAATTAATACTTTTCTGGGTTTTGTAAAAAACTTCCTCCCTTCATTTACTACAGATAACATAAATCCAAGAAAATCACAAAATACTTTCTATCTGTCCAAAATCAACCATTACAAAACGAACCCCCATCTTTTACAAACGGTACAAATATAGAGCTCAATCAAAACTGGTTACTGCGTAAGATTAAACCAGCATAACTCGGACTTATAGCACAAGCATTCCACTAGTAAAGGGAGCTCAGATTGTACTGGTACATTTCCAACTATCCAATTTATCTTGGTCTCTTGTTAGGTGCAATTTCTTTTAAGTCAGAGGTCAAGTTATTCTAGTTGTTGCGTCAAGAGAGGTCCTTTTATTGACCAATATCTCTTGACCCGTGTACCATTGAGCAAAAGTACCGGTGTCGTACACTTAGGCGGGTCAAGTGTAGCTGGAACTGCTACTGAATGAGGCACGAATTAACAATATACAGAAGGCCTTATGTCCGGTTTCAATATTTGAAAAACGATCCGTTCTAGTTACGGATAGTAATAAATTATAAGAGGCGTAAGCTTGGCCTTTAAAATGGGCACAGAATAGAAAGAAGAAGAAAGTAAAAGAAAAATAATAAACACATTATTTTTGTAATTTACTCTCAAGTTAATTGTTATAAATCGACCGACGACATCCGTAGCCGAGGGGCGAACAGGCCTGACTTTGGCGATGCACCATCTCTGAGGTTCCAGGTTCGATCCCCGGTCGGGGAAGTATGGAAATCGCACTTTTCTATATTGTTTCGGGTCTGGTACCGTCGTTGTTTCTGATTTCTGTAACACAAGTGCTTAAGTTACTTACCACATAATCAGAGCAATGAAATCAGAATAATAAAAAAACATTGATAAAAATTGTGCTGGACCGATATTGAATAATATTTTTGTTATTTTCTTAATTCATACACTAAACACTATTTATATCCTAAATTTTAAGCATCTAACAGAAGTGCCCTAGAATTTTGATGATTGATCAGAGAAGTGACAAAATTAAGAAACTTTGGACTCGTTATAATTAATTATTATTATAATTTTTGTATTACTGGTTCAAAATGGATGAAATTTAGTACCATTTTATAAATACCTAATGCCTGTTTGGTTACCAAACATTCAGGCTTCTAGTTTTATCCACAACGAAGATCAGCATCAAAAATGATCTAAACTGCTTCGAGAAAAACATGAGACGCTTTTTCGTTCGAAGTATACTTTCCACCAAAACTTCTAGGCAATAAACAGGAACAGCAACACATTTTAAGTTTAAGTCTCCCTCCTAAATACACAGTGACGCTAAAACAACCCTTGTTTGTTCTTTGCCAAGGGCCATGAATAGGCGAAGGGCCCTCTCAAGGGCAGGTTACAGCGTTTCAATTAATGAATTCTATTTCGGGAGGGACGTTATCGCCCAAGTTTACTTTCATAAATGGCCGCTTTGTCCCTAAATTATGGTGATTAGTTTAATTTCGGACAGAGTTGGGCAGCGAGGTCTGTGAATGCTTTGGTATTCTGACCATGGTGCTTTGGGACGGTTGTAGTTTTGATAGATAGGTAGATAGATAGATAAATAGATAGATAGATAGATAGATAGATAGATACACTTTACAGTAATATTTACATGTTACAGTGTTGTTAAGTGTGTTCTTGAGTGAAGCGATGGCTGGCACATACGTCATGCTTGTGAACAGGTGCCACCTTTGGGGACTGGTCTGCTCCAGCTTACCTCTCGAAAGTAAAAACTTACTTGAGTACTTAATTGTTTCATCACTCATCAAAACAAAACTATATGACTTGGTCCAAAGTGAGCTACACATAGCAATAAGTTAGATACTGCTACTGTAACTGATCTGCTGAGTTTCTTACCGGTGTCTTCTCGGTAGATATAGGTTCCGAACCGGAAGTAGAATCACTTTGCATTATATACAATGACGATTCAAAAGTGTTATATGTAACCTACTTGAATAAAGAAATAATTGAGTTGAGCTGAGTTGAGTTAATTTTTATCTGACGATTGAAAATATTGCATTATTGTTTAAAATGCACCAATCACCTGGTCTCATACTTAGGTTTTCCCTTGTACTATGAGCACAAGACGACGGATACTAACGGGAAGCGTCATCCCAGCACACCCAAGTCAATTTATAAAAGTTCGTTTACCAAATTGACCTGACCGGGAATCGAACCCGGGACCTTTCGCGCTTTGACCGCCTACCTTAGCCACTGCGCCACCGAGGTCGTCATTACTCGCCGACTGCCAAAGTCGGGTGCTAAGTAGATAGTAGTAGCTTTTGTAAGACACTCACTTATCTTATGCCCTTTTGAGTCGATTTTATCATTTTTATTATGCTTTACGCCGCTCTAGCTCCCTTTTAAAATATTTCAAAGAAACATAAAAATTTAATCTCCCCTTGTTTAATCTCTATTTTTTTAAATTACACTTCAAGATTGACCTCATCCCACCTGATGTTAAGTGGTAATGAGGTCCTAGCTTAAGGTCGACCAGTACAGCATAAATCTGTTACTGGACTTGTCGCCCTTACCTTGAAGGCTTGACCCCTGCTACTAATGAAGCATCCCCCAGGAGCTCTGGAAACCTAACTCACACGCAAGAACACAACAACACCGTAGGGATTGTCATTTGGCTGCGGTGTTCTGTAAGGTGTTCTTTAGAGTCATTACGCCATCAAAGTAAATTGAGTAAAATGAATCTACTAACTTTCTTTCAATTCTAACAATAACAAAAAAGCCATTACAACGTTTTTGATTTTTGAAGGTACGTAATTTTTTTTCTGTAAATTACACAAGTAAGAAATTATTTTAACACCAAACTATTTTTTATGTTCTTATAAGTCTAAGTAGGTAAGTATCACATTTTGGCATTTATATTTTTGCACGGCCGCTCCGTATCTCGTTCATATAAGGTTTAATTTCGAACCGCAAGTGTTGACCGTATTTTCTCAAAATGAGAAGGTCTGCTTCAAGCTGGAATCCTCATATTAGAAATCTCGATGAGAACTAATTTTGACAACGCTAAACAATAGTCAAAAATAGTTGTACAAGTCAAAAAAATAGTCGCATTTTAGTTTCGGCGTTAGCTTGAACGTCAAGCTATAATCCCCACCTCTAGTACAAGCAAACCGTAGAGTCTATCAAATTGGTTTAGGTTCCAAAAAATAGTCGAGCTATTAAGTGTAACCACAAAATGATTACATTCGCTTCTTTATTTAAACTTTGAACCAAGCAAACGTTACCCAAACTGTCGACCCCTAAATATATCCTACAAATGCGCTCGCGCATTATCTTGGTCGTAAATCGGCAACGCCGCGCTAATGATGGGTGTGCAACGTCTGGGGTCACTGCACCGCGCGCTTAGCAACAAACCCATTGTGCGGACGCCATCTTGCGCCACTGCACTTGTATGCTTGTATGCAAGCAACTTGACAAGTATGCAATAGCATTGCATACTTGTCATTAGAGTGGTTTAGTAATACGAAATAACATATTCGCAGTTTTAATAATGGTAACTGTTACATATATCTAAGGACTTTGGCATCGCGCCTTCTCCGAGGTCCCGGGTTCGATCCCCGGTCGGGTCAACATTAGAAACGCAATTTCTCGGGTTCATATTGTCTCGGGTCTAGGTGTTGTGGTACTGTCGTTGTTTCTGATTTATGTAAAACAAGTGCTTAAGCTACTTACCACAGATTCCAAGCAATGTATGTGATGTGGTCCAATAAATTAAGTGGTCTCTGAATTTATTTTGTTTTATCTGAAGTCATTACTTTTTATTGGTCATGATCATAAGATTGTCGATAAACTGAGTTTCGTAGCGTCGTGATGACACATTTGAATTCTATGATACATGTTTCATTTCTATGACAAAAACAAATTTTACTAGTTTACCTAGTTGTTGGTAAGTTTGATTGAAAAAACTCGAAAAGTATGTTTTGTAGGTATACTCAGATTGTGCTCTAGCACAAAACTTTCATGTTTTTGTTAATGTAATTTTTTTTATTGTTTTGCTATTTTTTGTTTTTTTTTTATGAAAAAAAAAATTGTTTAAATTTAACAAAACTTTTAGAATCTGCACATTTCTGTTACATAATTATTGTTCTACATAACATTGAAAACAAATTGGTACAGTTACATTCACATTATCAGGTTAAGATTTTTAAATAGTTTTTGTAACGCGTGTAATTGCTTTGAATTAACTGAAAAATCAAGTATTTTTTCCAAATATAAAAGCGACCAAAAAACAAAAATTACGATCACATCCACGTAATCATAGTAAGATTTTCGAATATATTATAACGCATATAATGGCTCTGAATGAATTGAACAAACAAAGTAATTTTTATTTCTGAAGCTAAAAGTAATAAAGAATCTAAATACGCATTGAGTATAATAAAAATCCCCCATTATTTACTCAAAAAATTACAGCCCGAATCCACAATAGCAAATCCGTTCGAAAACCTTTGTGTTTGCCGCACCATCCCACCATACAGTTGATTGTACAACTAAAGCATGTCAGGCCACACTTTGAACTCTGTGTAGCACTTATTTCGTGCGCATAAGAATGATTTTCGAACTGCAATTGTTTACACTGATGTGTGGTTCTCCGTACGCCACGCAACAATCGCACTCAGCTGATTTATGTAACGTTACAATTAATACTTTATTGCCAATGGTACATTACTTTTTTATGGTCCAATTGGTCAGGCGGTGATCGTTACTGCGGTTTTGAACTTTCTTCGGAACGATGCTTGAGGCAATTGTTGAAATGGTAGTTTGGGGTTTTAGTTGCTATTTTTGAGGAAAACGTAGTCATTTTATACCAAGGTATAGAACCTTTAATCTGTATACAGGACGTGCGTCTATTTTTCATAATAACAAACTACATACTTATAACCATAACTGTAGACATATCAAAACATTTTTTTTTCACAATTTTTGTCTGTCTGTTTGTATCCGGCTAATCCCTAAAAGAAGTTAGACAGGACTTTCCCTATAACTGATATAAAAAAAGTCCTTATTTACAATGATGGATATGCTAATATGAGAATGAGACATCATTTCATTCATACAAATTACATCAGTAATATTTGTGAAACGGTTTTTTAAAGCAAATAACGGTCGGAACCTGTTATAACCACAGAGAAGAAACTCACTACAAATAAACGCTGAACTTAAAACTAATTCATTTTACTAATATTGCACCAAGTCATACAGGATGTTTATTCTAAGACTGTTATAAATCCGTGAATGTGAATGAATATAATGAAAAACGTAATAATAATAATTTCGCCTGTTTTATACAAGTAAGAAAATAAACCAAGAATCCGTTATTATAGTATCCCTGCGTGACAATTCTGAGAGGGGTTCCACTTTTCCCGGATGAAGTGTTATTGCTCAACGCCAAAATGAATATCGAAGCCGGTACAGGCGAACGTTCATATTTCCTAATCTCTCTTTCATATCCCGTAATACCCTCTCTCATTTGTGCGGCCCGTCAGCAGGAATCTAATTTGCTGCCATCATAATAAGGCCCCTCATCAGTCGGGCAGTAACTCGCCCCAAGCGCAGCTATGGACCCCTGAGCTATGGAACCAAGTTTTTTCTTTGAGTAGTAAACGCAAAAACAGATGCGGCTTTTTCATTTTCAACAAATTTTTTTTCATGGTAAAATTGAGGACTGGTCTGCTCCAGCTTATCTCTCGAAAGTAAATAATAATTTGAGTACTTAATTGTTTCATCACTAATTATTAAAACAAAACTATATGACTTGGTTCAAAGTGAGCTACACATAGCAATAAGTTAGATACTGCTACTGTAACTGATCTGCTGAGTTTCTTACCAGTGTCTTCTCGGTAGATATAGGTTCCAAACCGGCAGTAGAATCACTTTGCACTGTATTCAATGACGATTCAAAAGTGTGTTATGTAAACTACTTGAATAAAGAAATATTTAATCAAACTTAATTGTTCTAGTTAATTTCTCAGTTAGATTTCCAAAATACAATGAATACGTATTTTTGCTTCTAAAATAAACAAAACTTGATGACAATACAGCGCATTAAGGTTCATTGACGGGTGTAATACGTCACTAATTCGTAAAACAGTGTGTGAAGAAATGACGTCGTGCTGAAATTTAACGCGGAGTATGTTACTGTAGAACGAAAGATATAAATGGAGGTAAAACCCTTGCAGTTTGAAATAAGATTGCTTCGTGTAAGCGATACAACGCTATGTGCAGTGCGCCGTCTCTTTTTTTTAATTGTTAAATTTTTACACCAGGTGATACAATTTTATTGAAGGGTATTTTTTGTTTATTTTCTAATAACAAAATTGTGTAGTTTAAAGTTTGTGATGTGAATTTTAATTTATACATTTTAAATTATCCAAAGAGGAAAGCTGAGGTAAGACAACATGATAATGTCTTTTGTTTATTCGTTTTGATTATTATTGTCTCTGGAAGTTCCTCTTGTGATGTGAAGGTAACAAATTGATCATAGCTGTGTAATAATGAAGAACATTAATATAAATCAAATAAATGTCGTATTTTAAGTGAACAATATGTTTGGTACGATCAAAGGTAAACAATCTGTCGCCATGTCAACTAATTTATATTATGGTTTTCACATCCCTTGTATGTAGTTTATACCTACTACACAAAAAGTAACAAATACAGGTCCTATACAAGGAGCTGGTATTACATTATAGGTACAATAATAATAGAACGTATCCTGCACACTCATAAAATAAAATAATTTGTTGGCACTCAAATCAACAAAGTCGTTCAAAAATTTCCCCATTTTTTCGTACCACAAAGAATCGTGCGCGCATCTGCCAATTTCGCTCATACTGGCCCGCTCCCTTATTATACAGGGTGGCTCGTAAACCGGTCCCACCTATTTTGCACTCGTAAAAGTGTCTCGTAAATTGTACGTCACAAATGCTGCCTTTGTTCGAGATAGGCCGGCGGGCCGCCATTGCGCCGATAAGTGCGGATATGTCCGCGTTCACACTTGAAGGTGGTGCGTTGAGCGGTAGTGCAGGAATAGTCGATGAATTTTCAACGATATGTTGATTTGCTACACTGGTTAGCCACACAATGAAATCACTAGTTTTTATCAGGACATGGTATTACTAAATAAGCTTTGAACATGTTTTTATTTTAAGAGGTCTGGCTTTTAAATAATTCCAAGCCAAAGTTTTTGAACTGAATCAAAATACATATTGTACAGAATTCTAAAAGTAATCAGCCTTGTTTTGACAACGTGTTATAAAATTTATAAATTTATCAACAGTTTTAAATGTCTTTTTATCATGCGTTGCCAATTTATGCCGAAATAAAAAAAGGAATCAATGTTGAAAATAATTTTTCACATCCTTGTTGGCACATTGGATAACATAGGCGTAAGAAGTCTTCTTATACAATAACTACTGCATGGATTGTATGAAATTTAGTGGTTAAATAGACTGGATACCTACTAGAAGTACCTATTAGATATTTTTTATCCCGAAATGACTCGAAAAAAATCGGCAGCAGCAGCTAGTGAAGGCATAAACTTTTACATTAATAACTATTATTATATTAATCCAATCGATATATTTAGATCTGAGTCGCCCCAACCCTCTGAACAGCGTATTTGGCATAATCTTTCTTTCCCTATCGCCATATTGTTTTTAAGTTATGACGTATTTGGACAATGACACGGAAGAAAAGTCCCGAGTTACCTAATGCCACTTTAGGATGACGTAAAAAAGCATAAAATACGAATAAATTGATGGTAGTCGACTTCCCTTTTCAGAGTTTATGACGCATGAATCAGTAGATTTGGTCGCATTATGTAATAGTTTTTTAACCCGGTATAATCAGAATTAGCATACAAATCTATTTTGATTGTATTGGCCTTTTCTTTTGGTATTTAAGAAAACAGATATAAATTGGAATCGAATCTTTTATATAAAAATTAAACTTATTTCAGTCAAAGCCTTCGTGGCGTAGTGGTTAGAGCGATAGCATCACAAACCCGGGAGTCGTAGGTTCAAATCCAGTAGAAAACACTTTCCTTGCTTCGGAAAGCACATTGAGGTGTTGGTTCTGGCTTTGCCTTTTAAAGGTCTGGTTTCACTCGTTCCTTCTTCTAAAATAGCATTTATGAATCGTCGGATCAAAACTACACAGTTTTAATCCGACGATTCATAAATGCTTTCGTAATTTTTTACACGAATAAAGACATTTTTTGTTCTATTCATCTTACGGTTAGAAATAAGACGGTTCGATCGCTCTAACAAAGAGTGAAATAGTTACCCGTCATGAACTTTATACATGACACCAGTTAACCTCAAGGAATTAAATTTTCAATACCCAGCAGACAGACTAAGTGAAAGCTTACACCCTTGCCTAGGCTGGCTGCGAACAGGTCTTAAACCTAGATCCAATTAGTTCTAACTTAGACTTGTAAGCGCCCTCGATCACCCGATACTAAGGCTTCGTAATTATGCATTCGCTATGCACTTTCCAGCTACTCAACGAATTGGTGCTACAATTTATTGTTCGTTAGATAACTCAGAAACGCCGTCGTAATTAATATGGAAAAACCTTACACATATTGCTGAATTGAATCATTCTAATTACGGATAGTAATGAAATTATACGAGGCGTAAGCTAAAAACGACTGGCTGATGACTGATGTCAGCTGAAATGGAAAGTAAATTTGAAATTAGAATTAACGACTCGTAGAACAACGGATAGTAATTTTTGACACATTACAAATCGTAAAATATTGAAACCGGATATTAGTTAGTAGCTCAAGCAATTGTGTTATGGAAATCAGAAACAAAGACAGTACCACATCACCCAGTCCCGAGTCAATATAGAAAAGTTCGTTTTAAAGACTGACCGACTGGGTATCGAACCCAGACCGTCGACTACGGAAGTCGTCAAATCATTTTTCAAGAAGTCTACGACTCATAGAAGAGTCTAAAAACTAAAATATTGGATTTGAGGACCCACAACAAGTTTGAATTCTCACAGTCCCTTCGAGTGCGAATCAAGCGATTTCAAAAAACAAAATATTATTTACGCAAATTAAAAACCACGTTTTTTAAATATAAACAATAACGTTTTTCGTTTGCACTTGATTACAAACACAAATCAAGTCGCCTTTGATTAAAAGTTTAGAAATTAAAACTTAATTCTTTATGTTTAAAATCGGTTCCTTTCGATTGTCCATTAAGATTTCGGGAGTAAACACCTAAGGCGGGATCAAACCCACGACCCTCAGTTCAGAAGGAACCCCACTGCTCCATCGGACCAGTCCAAGCAACCTTCTGAACCTGCATCACTTGATCAAACCATAAAAAAGCGCTGTTTACGTAAAGGAAACGGCGCAAGAGTGCGCATAGCAACCTAATGGCAACATGAATCACTGGTAACAGTACCGCGGCAGTTTTTTCGCAACCTCCCGCGGTGCTGTTGCTAAGCGATTACGAGAAGTCTTAGGGTTGACACCAGGTAGTACAGTGGCTGTTCCAATATTATACGATTCGTAATGGCTATCCATTTTTCTCCAACCGACTTCGAGTCGTTAAATGATACCGTTCCATACAGCTGTCATCAGTCGTCCGTCAGTCGTTTTTAGCTTACGCCTCGTATAATTTATTACTATCTGTTACCAGAACGGATCGTTTTTCAAATATTGGAACCGGACATTAGTCAGTCTTTATTTCCATGACGTCACCTTTCAGTTCTCGCAACCGATCGCCCCGTATCTGTCTCCTCTTTGCCTAAATAACCCTTTTGCCTATCAAGGTACCTATTCGCCCCTCACCGTGGCGTGAGTTTGCCCCACGATAAGAGGCAAGTGCAAGACATGCAAAGTCTATAGTCTGACGTAGTTTTGTTCGTACAAGTGCAGCACGAATTGTTATATGACGTCAAAATAAAAAGCATTATACGGTACATGATGCAGAGCAATTAATAAACAGAACGAAACAATACCTTGAAATTAAACTGGTTTCGTACATTTTTATAAGTAAAGTAGCCATGTGTATGATGAGGGCATTCTAATTTTTTACATCCATACTAATATTATAAATGCGAATGTAACTCTGTACGTGTAGGTAGGTATGGGTGTACGTTGAACCTCGAGAACGGACTTAGACTACTTTTTATATTGAGAATAAGGGGGGATGGGGGTAATACCGCCCTTGAAAGTTTATTGGGTTTTTTCTTAAAGTTAGTGAAATAAAATTTAGCACTGATATAGCTCGAAACTTTGATTAAAATATGGACTACTTTTTATTTCGAATATTAGGAGTGTTCGTGTTAAACCAACCATGACAGTATATAGATCTGGAAAAAACCTGTAGTCCACAAAAACGAAGTCGCAGGCACAGCTAGTACAAATATAATTTCGCATCCAATTTACATAATCAAATTGTCCTAAGACATTTTTACCTATTTTTAAAGACTTAGTACTGCTATAACCGCGTGTGAACCCTGCCTTGATGCGCAGGCGCCGATTCCGCGCAAAACATTTGCCCATCTCGTTAACAGGCGTGCGTGAAGCCACCGCCTAATTGGTCAACATTTCGGCTAACGACTAAAATGTTACACGGTGTGTTTGTGCAGAACATCTCGTGTTTGTTAGAACTATTATTGCATTATCAATAAATATAGTTTTTAGTATAGTGTTGGTAATTAGTGCAAGTAGGTATTGATGCATCGTACGTTCTGGTCATTTGTTTTATTTCTAGGCGCTACCGTTTCGCCTATGAGGATGCAGGTAGGGCTCTCAACTATACTGCTTTTTATAGTATTATACTGTTTTTCTCTACATTTTACTTTTTATACTGCTGAACAAAACAAACTGTTTTTGTGTCCGCTGGTATCCGGGGCTAAAAATTTGTTTATTATCTATACGTCCGTTCGTAAAATACTGTTTTATTATAGAATATACGGTTCTTGTGATCTCCGACACTTTTATACTTTTTCTTGAAAAAAAAAGTTGGAAAACCTAGATGCGGGGTAATTGCGAGCAGTAGTTTTTGTGTTAAAGATTAACATACAACAAGACATCCATACATTAGTATACTTAGGTGTCACTCTGATACTTCTGCAAATGCTGAGTATTTGCCTTTTTGGGACTGGTCTGCTCCTCTCAAATATAAATACTTACGGTTTCTTCACTCATGAAAATAAATTATATGACTTAGTCCAAAGTGGTCGACACATAGTGTGCATAAGTAGATACTGCTACTTAACTAATCTACTGCGTTTCTTACAGGTGCCTTTTCGGTAGATATAGGTTCCGGACCGGTAGTACAATCACTTTGCATTGTATTCAAAAGTGTTATATGCAAAAAAGTAATTACGCGCCGTCGATTTCTCTAGAATACCATAATCAGATCCTGGTCTTCATATCATAGTACCACAGTCTAGATATCTCTTTCCAATTAAAAAAATCATCACAATCGATTCACGATGAAGTTATCGGCGAAAACACAAAAAAAAATAGAGAAACCTCTGTTCTAAATCGGTTTAAATGCATTTGGGCGTGACGATAATTACCAGCCCTGCGATTCCGCTGACGTCCAAACGTTCTTATTTTAGGAAATCTTTTAATCAGCATCTCTTTGACGTCACAGTCCAGTTCGCCTTTTTTAGATTCGAGTCAGCTGTTAGCTCGTGAAATTGCAACAAATGCAACTGCGTTGCGTGCACGTGTTCCGATCGTGAGGCTTGCAGCGTGTTGCAGTCATGTGTTTCTAAGTCATCTGTTTAACCTACCTTGTTATATGAATTTCTTAGTTTACATTGACTTGGCGACCTAAAACATTGATCTTAGCTTCAGATTGAATCTGTCAGCAGAAAAACGTACGACATTTCTTTTATGCTTAGTTCAATGTATAATAGCTACTGAATGTTACACTAATGGGTCTGATATTTGTATAGTTTTCTAGGCTTACAGCATGTGGATGAAGATGTTTGTTTTCTTGCGCATAATACAATCATAGATCTTGGTTTCTTTTGAGATGAGGCAAAGACTTAAACATATATTTTGAGAGAGGTAGGGCATAGCGATTTATCGCTCGAACTGGAGCAGCCCGACTGGTGAAATACCTCCACCTTACAGAAGACCGCAGCCAAATAACAATCACTTCTGTGTTGTTATGTTCCTGCGTGTGAGTAAGGTTTCCAGAGCTCCTGGGGGGTGCTACATTAGTAGCAGGGGTCAAGCCTTCAAGGTAAGGGCGTTCACAAGTTCAGTAACAGATTTATTATGCTGTACTAGTCGCTCTTAAGCTAGGACCTCGTTACCACTTAACATCAGGTGGGATGAGGTCAATCTTGAAGTGAAAAAAAACCACTTCACCCCTCTTACTATCTTTGGTCTTTAAACTTTTACAAAATATGGGTATGTTAACAGGAGAAGCACTATTTTAGGTATTCTTTGCGGGTTTTTATGGTTGTAGAAGCAGGTCTAGCGTAGGCGTAGTTCTTTCGGCAATGTTTCCAGCATTGAGGGAATTTGGTTACTTCCCCATTGTGAATATGATGCCCAGTATTTGTGAGACATAGGTGTATCACTTGACGACCTTTTAGCAGAGAAGCGAGCAGTCCAGACTTTAGCGTCACGCCATCTCTGAGGGCCCGAGTTCGATTCCAGGTCGGTTAATATGAAAAATGAACTTTTCTAAAATATCTTGGAACTGAGTAATCTGATCTGATGGTGATTGTTTCTGATTTCTGTAACACAGATGTTTTAGCTACTTACCACATAATCAAAGCAATTTATGTGATGTGAAATATTTCTTACCATTTACCATACCATTGGTACCATTAACTTTTCGATATTGTGTATGTAACCTAATTGTTTTTAGAAGTATATAATCGATATAAATATTTATATTTATCAGTACGCCTTTCTTAGTAACTGCACTGCTTCTCGCACCAGTTTCTCTGCATCCTCGTCTATCAGATAAACCTACGGTGTGCATAGAAAATGATCGGCGTCTTTGATGCGTCAACTCCTACTTAAATGAGTCGTGAAGTTAACAATCAAAGAGCAGAGCAGCAAACACAAGTTAGGTGCAGAAGGGTAATCTATTATATTCTAAATTAAACGTTTCTAGTATATTAAAAAACAAAAAATATATATCTGTTGCGATATGAGATTCGAACACACAACATTCATTAAAGTGTGCTAGTACGGCCTGAAACTAAAAATTCTATGTTAAATGTCGTGCAGGTATAAACAGCACCCTACAAAAACTTCATAATTCATAATTATTAAAAAAAATCATAATTAAAAAAAATAGGATAAAATTCATTAAAAACCAACAAGTTGAAATATTCAGAAAAGACTAATAAATTGTATTCTATTTACTTATATGATGAATGGCAAACTATCATCCAACATAAGCGATGTTTTTCTTCGATAATCAGGTAAACGCTTAAAATATTATGATACTAGCTGTGCCCGCGACTTCGTTCGCGTGGACTACATCCTTTCATGGCCGGTTTTACCCCTTTCTCCCCTAATATTCGAAACAAAAAGTAGTCTATATTTTAATACAAGTTTCGAGCTATATTTGTGCTAAATTTCATATCTCTAACTTCAAAAATAAACATTTTTCCATATAAACTTTCAAAGGTGGTATTACCCCCATCCCTCCTTATTTTCTAATAAAAAGTAGCCTATGTCCGTTCTTGAGATTCAACGTATACCTATACCAAATTTCATCAAAATCGTTCAGCCGTTTAGGCGTGAAAGAGTAACAGACGGACAGACAGACAGACAGACAGACAGAGTTACTTTCGCATTTATAATATTAGTATGGATTTGTGTACCTAAATATTCGACATCTCAAACATTACTTTAAGCTAAAGCACTAGTGTTACAGAAATCAGAAACAACGAAAGTATCACAACACCGAGACCGAAGATAATAAGAAAAGTTCGTTTTCCTCATTAATCCGACCGGGAATCGAACCTGAGACCTTTGAGATGGCGCGAAGCCTTAAATTAACTTGTCAAATTAAGCGGCCGTGAACTCACAGTCTAGGACGAAAGGCGAAAGGGTTATAGTATTCCAAATTAATCCTAAATAGGCAAAATATGTTTTAGTCCCAGATTATGTCACAGTCTGTGACTATTGAGTCTCTGGCAGTTTCCCGTGGCGTGTGATTTTCCGTTACCATTTCTCGGTAAAGTGCGGTGCGACCGTAATTGCACTGTTTTATGATTTAATTGCCAATTGTTTTTGCGTTTCGATTCTGGAAACTAGCAGAACAGAAGAAGGTATTGTGGTTGAACTGGTTAAGAAGTAGTGAGGTCGCAAATCGGGTTGCAACCTTATTGAGAGGTTTAAGTCTTAATTTTCAGCGACAAGCAACTCTAAGATTGGTCTACATTCGGAACATACGGGCCTACTGACAAAAACGATACGTTTAAAAAAAGTTAACGGGTCATAACGCGACACCACTTTTATTAAGTAGTTAATACGAACTACCTACTGCCCGACGTTTCGGTTAGGTTGCACCAACCGTGCTCACGAGCTGACGTCGCGTTTTGACCCATTAAATTATTATAAATGTTTAAAATGGCACGTGAAAGTATAAAAGTTTATAAAAACGTTACGAACAAATGAGAGGTTTTGTTTTTGAAGAATGATGTAATATGCAAGGGTTAAATTTTGATTTGTATCAATAATATTTTGTTTTTAAACGGTTTAATTGCACCCAAAGCGACTTGTTTACGATTATGTAATAGGTATAAAAAATCTTTTCGTCTATTCGTTTCAAACCTATGTAATTATATTATATTCTCGAGTTTAATTTTCTGCTATTTATTATCATTAATTTTGTTGTAATCCATACTCACATTTTTACTGTTACCGCACCCATAAACGAACTATCTGCTTGACCCAACTCAAGGTTGACTGGTAGAGAATGCTACTAGCGTTAAGTCCACCTTTTGTACGTTTTTTTTTGCAATAATGTTTTGAAATAAAAATAAAAAATTTCGCTTTTGGTCTTAGGCCTACGGATACAAGCAGTTTTGATACAAGAAGTAACTACCAAGACAGTTCTTATATCAATAAGCTGATCAACGAAAAACATCGCAATCAATTAGGCTTAGCAACAAAGTCCACTCGTTTTCATAAACAGTGATAATAGTTTGTTTTCGCGAATAGCATCGTTCGATTGATTTGCATACTGAAATGGTAATGCATGCGACCCGTGAGTCGTGACTCACTTGGTGACAAACAAATTTCACATTCATACCTACTCGTGTTGTTTTTGAATTGTTCGAAGAGGTAAATACATGTGCGTTTGCACAATGTGTTATATTTAACCGACTTCTGAATAACTTTTTTAAGAGAGATAGGGCATAGCGATTTATCGCTCGAACAGGAGCAGCTTGACTAGTGAAATACCTCCACCTTACAGAAGACCGCAGCTAAGTAACCATCACTTCGGTGTTGTTGTGTTCCTGCGTGTGACTAAGGTTTTCAGAGCTTCTGGGGGGTGCTACATTAGTGGCTAGGGTCAAGCTTTTATGGCAAGGGCGACAGGTCCAGTTGCAGCTTTATTATGCTGTACTTGTCGCCCTTAAGCTAAGACCACATTATCACTTAACATCAGGTAGGATGAGGTCAGTTCTCAATACTCAATATTTTATTGCATCTATAGTGTTATTTATTTGGCAAAGAACATAGATATACATGATATATAGATCCCGGCAGCTTGTATAGCAAGAACTGTTTTACAGGCTGCATTAGCTGGGGAAACTTTGATATATCCACTTTATCCCTACTAATATTATAAATGTGAAAGTAACTCTGTCTGTCTGTCTGTTTGTCTGTGTGTCTGTTACGCTTTCCTGCTTAAACCTCTCAACCGATTTTTATGAAATTTGGTACAGGTATACGTTGAATCTCAAGAACGGACATAGGCTACTTTTTATTAGAAAATAAGGGGGGGATGGGGGTAATACCACCTTTGAAAATGTATATGGAAAAATGTTTATTTTTGAAGTTAGAGATATGAAATTTGGCACAAATATAGCTCGAAACTTGGATTAAAATATAGACTACTTTTTGTTTCGAATATTAGGGGAGAAAGGGGTAAAACCGACCATGAAAGGATGTAGTCCACGCGAACGAAGTCGCGGGCACAGCTAGTGTTTTATAATATGTCGGTTTCTCAAATCGATAATATATGTGTTTCAGGGTATTTTTTCATTTATCAACTGACTTTAATGTTTTTTGTTGGAAAGCTGAGGTAGTATAGTGAACGGCACGTCACGGTAAACACTTGCTCTTCAATAATAGATCTTATACGCACGACATAAAAGTGAAGACAGTAGGTACCTACAGTCTGACGTGATTATGATCATACGAATCCAAGTGGCCTAAGTGTCGCTATATCTTGATCCCATTTAAAGTCCAAAAGACGAACAATTCTAGATTTTTTACTCACGCAACAATTTAGTTAAATCGATTTTATTAGTTTTATAGTACTATACGCCGTACTAGCGAACTTTAAATATTAGAAACAGAAAATTTTTATCTCCCCTTGCGGTGCGGGAATTGAACCCACGACCTTCACGTATCGCGCGTGCTGCTCTTACCAACTGAGCTAACCGCAAGTTATTGTAGGCGATGAAATTTTTCTGCTGTATCAACCTCATCAAGAGCAGCACGCGCGATACGTGAAGGTCGTGGGTTCAATTCCCGCACCGCAAGGGGAGATAAAAATTTTCTGTTTCTAATAATTTAGTTAAATTGCCTAACGACAGCTCAAAAGCCAAAAAAAGACTTATTTTAAGTCGTTTAAAAAATCTGACTCACGTTTTCATTTCGTTAGATAACCTTCAAAGTGCATTAAAACTGCACTCTGATGCCTTTTGTGCTATATTTAGAGTCAAATGGGCATGGCTTTAACAAAAATACCAAATTTTCGTTTTTTGCTGATGTATAATGACAACGATAATCATTAAGTCATCATGCCTGTGTTATTTTATCAGATTGCAAAGTTTTGACGTAAATAAAAGGGATTTAAGTATAATAATCGTGATTAAACCTGCGTTCTGATTAATCTTCTTATATATAATTTAGCTGTTTACCGCGACTACGCCCGCGCTATGGATTAAAAACTATCCTATATGCGAAAGAGTTACACGTTTCTTAGTTTATAAGTCAATATTTTTTTATTCACATAGATTTTTCTGAGGTTCCGGGTTCGATCCCCGGTCGGGTCAATATGGGAAATGAACTTTTCCATATTGTCTTGGGTCTGGGTGTTGTGGTACCGTCGTTGTTTCTGATTTCCGTAACAAAAGTGCTTAAGCTACTTACCACAGAATCAGAGCAATGTATGTGATGTTGTCCAATATTTATTTATTATTTATAGATTACATTAGTAATACTTATGAATAGTCTCTATAAAGCAAATGAAGCTACCTCCGGTTCGGAACCTATAACTAAAGAGAAGATACCGCCAAGAAACTCAATAGTTTTTTTTACAAATGAAAGCTACACTTATTACTACTTTTGCAATAAGACACACAGTTAGTTTGTCAATAATATTATACTAGGATCAAAGCAATAGTCACAGTGTATAAAAAGGCAGAGTTTCACTTAGATTATTTTTATTATCTACTTTTTGATTAATTTGTCTTTTACATTTCTGTCAACATTTAAAAACCCAAGGTCAGCTAGGAACTACGGATCATGCATTTTCTTTTGTAGTTCGGGTGGTTCGGAAGTGTCAGATTGTATTTCATTTTTTATAAATAAACGTATTTCTTTAATAAAGTTTTTTAAGCGTTGCAAAAACTGTACAGCATTTAGCCATCTTATTTAAAAATATCGAGTTCTCGAGTGAATAGTGATGTGTGCGGCGTGATCAAATACATACCCAAAACATTTGAATTTCGTCGCGCTAAAAATAATTTGCTCATTAATGTATTCAAAAATATAAGATAAAAAAGATTCTCGCAGGCCATGGTTTGGGCAGCCCTGCTCTCACCTACCGCGTGGGGACCGGCCGGCTGATGGTGTGAGGGCACCTCAGCTGGTATTGCACCGGTCTCCACTGCGAGGTGGGGATGGTTCCGTTAGACCGGCCATCCCCAGACTCCCCCCCAACACAATGGGGGGAGTAGACGGAGCCGCGTAAGCGGCTGTTCCGCCGGCGGCGTCGTGGAAGTAAAGGCTGAGCCGATCTCCCATGGCGCCGCCATTAAGGCGATGAAGGTCCAACCGGGGGGTTTTAGTGGGTAGTCCGAGGTAGGTAGGTAGGTGGAAGTCCCACAAACGCCGTCACCCTCCCTCGGGGTGACGGTGCGGTGCATCAAGCATTTCCCCCCGTCAACAAAAAAAAAAAAGGCAGCCCTGCTCTAAATCAACAAACTACATTTTACTTTGGCACAGTATAATCATGTACAGTGTCACTTCATGAGTGTCTCAAAAATGTTGCATGTTGTATGAATTGTTTCCTCTATTTATTTACAGACTCCATCGTGTTTTGTAAACCAGAGCCGGTTGTCCGTCCAACTGTTCGGCGCAAGACAAATTCTCACGACTGCTGTGCGGTTATTAGAAGTTTGCGTTTAATTTTATTATCGATTGGCTGGTGCCCGCGACTTCGTCCACATTAGATCGGGATAAAAAGTATCCTGTATACTAATTTAGTATGTCATCTCTCTTCTTGCAAAATTTCATTTGAATCGGTTCAGTAGTTTTTTCGTAAAATAATAACAGACATACATCCAGCCGTTTACAAATTCTTGCAAACTTTAAGTGTTTTTAATTTTGGTAGGATTCCATTAGAGACTGGGGGTTATGAGCTGCTATTTTAGATATATTCAATAGTATACGTCTGTCCGTACATTCTGTTTTATTTTAAATATTGGAAACAGAAATGTTTTATCTCCCCTTCAGTTGGAAGAGCAGCACGCGCGATACGTGAAGGTCGTGGGTTCGAATTCCGCATCGCAAGGGGAGATTCTGTTTCCAATACTTAAAGTTCGCTAGTACCTACGGCGTAAAGTACCTACTATAAAAATAAAAAATCTGTTTTATTTTGTTATGCGCCCTTTATTTTGTTCAACGACCCTTATATATTTTTTTTTGCACACAAAATTGGAAACCCTAGTCCCGACTATTGTAGTTAGTCTTTCTTGTTGGAGAAAACAAAAAAACTAAAAATTAATACATAATAGATGCACTTTTTTGTACAATAAAATACAGACGTTTTACAAACAAATTTAAGTACAATTTAGGCGGTCTTATTGTTAGAATGTAATCTTTTCCAGACAACTATTTGTTAGAGGAAATAGTCGATATCGAGTTCGGCCAAGCAAAAAATAAGTTTTAAAAATTAATTATATACCTAAGTTATTTAAACACATACACATGTATACACATACATGTATAATTCATATAGAAACTTTCCGAAAACACCTCGCCTCGTTCGTATGATGCAACAAAATATTTGCTTTTCCCATTACAGAAAAACAACCGAAATAGGAAGTTGTTTACAACGCTGCGTACCCATCACGCAGCCGCTAATAAGTTGGCAGCTGAGCAAACCATCGCGAAAACATTCGTGGAAATTTTGCTCAATTAACTGGCTGTTTACCTGAGCTGATGAAACTAGGCTGAGCCGAGCCAGTCTGTTTTTACGCGTCGATTCTGACAAATTAACCATCTTCCTTTGTTTACCCTTCTGCATCGAAAGGGTTATTTTGTTTTTAGATAACTTGACGAACTCGCTGGCTCAGTGGCTAAGGTCGCCTACCTTACTATGAGTACCAGACGACGGATACTAACTGGGGGCTTCATCCCAGCAAACCCGGACCCAAGTCAATTTAGAAAAGTTAGTTTTCCAATTTGACCTGACCGGGAATCAAACCCAGGAACTTACGCGCTTTGGCCGCCTACCTTAGCCACTGCGCCACCGAGGTCACAATAAAAACGTGTAAGAAGTCGAACGTGAAAGAAATTAATATTGCTTGAAGAATTACCTACCACTGTAAATTTTAAGTACCTACTTCAGTTTATGTTAATTCTTTTAGGCGTAATAATGGCGAGAGTTTGATAATTACCTGTTATATGTGTGACGTCACGAGCGATAAGTATTTCACAATTTTCCCCTGTGGAGTGTTGGAGGCACGTACGCCATTGTTCCGGCTGACGCAATGACGCACTCTGTTGAGACTTACCTGATGCAATGTTAGTGATCTTAGTGGTAATTTAGTTTAGCATTTTAGTCGTTTTTAGAGTTTAAACCTTATTTATTAGTTTTTGTTGTTACGAGTCGCAGATTTGCACCATTTCGTCCATCTTGTGGGCGGTTTATGCTGCGTTTTTTGCCGACTTAAAATCTACTTTACTTGGGGGTTACTATATCGTACCTTCTGTAGAACAAGGTCACAATTGCAGTTTTTGCAGTTTTACAGGCGAGACATTTTAAGATATTTTTTGCTTTAGTCTGAAAGAAAGAAAGATAGAAACATAGAAAAAACATTTATAGGCACACATAGACACACAACTTCTGTACATATAGTAGGTACTTAGATAAGGTACATTTATGTGCCAAAAGGTCCCAGCCTCAGCATGAGCTGCTGCAGCGCAATGCTGCATCAGCGCTGGTTTTCAGGAAAGACCCTATGGTGAGTGGCGCAATATAAAAGTAACAAGAAAAGTTTATTTGAAAACAGAACAAAATAAAAAATAACAAATATTAGTAAAATACACGTAAACAACACAGGGAAAAGTAGAAAAAAAAAATCATAGTTACAATATAAAACAATTAGGTCACAACAACACAACATTAAAACACTACTGGACATACAGCATCAAAGGAGTAAGAAGAAGAAGAAGAAGCTAGGTGGAACAATACACCTCTAAACGACCGCCTTTGAGTTACAAGTATTGAAAGACAAAAGAAAAGAAAATATATATATGTTATATATGTATGAGTTTATGTATGTTTATAATGCTATACTATGAATATAATTCAAGAAATAAAACTTTATTAATGTTGCACGGCCGTACCCATTTCTTGCCATCTACTATTTCCTCTACCTTAAGGTTGTCTGGAAGAGATCGCTTTCTAGCGATAAGACCGCCTAAATTGTACTATAATCAATCTGTAAAACCTATTTCTGTAAAGTTTTTGTGCAATAAAGTATATCTATCTAAAAGTGTGATCTACCTCTGTTATTACTTTAAAGTTACCTCCTTTGCAAGACATAAACCATTATACTATATTCTTTTTAGACATGTGCTTTAAGAAGAATTAGGACTTTACGTTTTTTTACTAGTTTTGTTTTTTAGATAGTTGACAATTAATTATGCCGTTGTTCTACCGAATGTGCGATATCCTCATCAGGCCGAATGTCATTTTATAAGCTAAGACACAGTTGGTTCAATATTGTGTCTGGTTTTCTGGGTTATTAAACATATTATGGGTATATACATAACAATAACATAATATATATGTCGCAGTCATCTGGTTGAATCAGCTATTTGATTGGATCACTAGCGCGTTTATTAAATGACGACGTTTAATTGAATCACTAGGCCTAACGTTGAATGAACAAGCTTCACTCAACGTCCAACAAATTAGCGGATTGTACCTATTCCAGGTTACTCCTGCAACTTGTCGGATGTCGTTATCCCATTTTTTCTCTGGTCTACCTCTTTTTCTTTTATCGGCTCTAGGGTACCATCGTGTGACAATTTTGCTCCACTTCTCTTCGCCTCTTATCCTTTGAACATAGCGGACGTAAAATCAGTCAGATGATTGTAATTTAGTTCATTTTTTCCACTGCGGCGTTAGTGCTCATCAAAACAAAGATGGCGTCAAACAGCTGGTACAGGTCTAATCGAATAGCACTGTGTTGATATTTTTTTGAGTGAAATTGAGATTTAAAGTGACTTATTCATAAAAAAATATTTTTTTAGCCTAAGTGTCTTAAGACTTAAAATTGTTAAAATATAATAAAAATTCTTATCATGGCGTGCTAGGTCATGTCCTCATTTTTTTTATATAAAGTTAGTTATCTTTTACCTTAATCAAACATTACAAAGTCAGCTATATCCCATTCAACGACTATGCTAAATGACGTTCAGTCAAGAAGTTGAACGTTATATTAAACAATTTGACGATTTGTCCTTTAGTCATTCAATTAAACGTCGTCATTCAATGAACACGCTAGTGATCCAATCAAATAGCTGATTAAACCAGATGACTGCGACATATATATTATACGAGCCTCGACTTCTTACACGGGTTTTTTTTGGGAAGAAGTTCACACAGGATACTCCTGTGTTACGCTAGAATTTCGTTTTTATTTGTATAAAAATTATTAATTACTTAATGGATTAAATATTAATTATTATTTAATCCATTAAGTAGTTTAATGAATTTCGAAAAAAGGAAGATAAACAAAACCATTCTAAAGAAATCAACCTTGAACTTGATACTTAGAAATACAACATGTGCTCGAAATCATAAATAAATTGTGGATTTCCCGCTACTTATACCGTAAAGACACGTGGATGACATCATGCCTTATTGTTATTTTCAGGCTGTACAATAGAAACAGTAAATTTTTCTTTTTGTTCTAGAAAAAAAAACAAAAATGTATTTTTTGGTACACATGAATTTTGAGGTTAAGGCTAAAAGTGTTAACACAAAAGTTGTAGATCTTTTTATATACTACAACTTTGCCGTTAAGCTATTTACAATAAGATAGGTAGTTCTGCCCAAAATCGAGATTAATCGATCTTTTTAACTCTTAAAAACTCACCTACCACTTCCCAGCCTCAGAGAGCCCGTAACTAAATTTTACCTGTTATTTTAGTGGTATACATTTCCGTTTAATCTATACTAATATTAACTGAAGGATTTGTTTGTTTGAATGCGGTAATTTCAGGAAATATTGGATCGAATTGAAAAAATATTTTTGTGTTGGATGGTCTGTTTATCGAGGAAGACTTTAGGCTATATAACATCACGCTATGAGCGAAAATAAGTGGTAGTGTGAAAAAAAACGGGTACAAAGCCGCGTGGACCGCTAGTTGAGTGGTAAAATATGGAAAACGAACTTTTCTGTATTGTCTCGGGTCTGGGTGTTGTGGTACCGTCGTTGTTTCTGATTTCTGTAACACAAGTGCTTTAGCTACTTACCACAGAATCAAAAGCAATGTTTGCGATGTTGTCCAATATTTATATAAAAAAAAAAAATACATGTATTTAAACTGTACTCTAGATGCTAGGAATATGGTAAGTTATTCAACACTTCTAATCTAATCTGGCTTTTGGAGACTTATTCCAAAACTAAGGTAAAGAAATACATTTGAGAATTACTAGGGAAGTATGTAAATGTACAGCTGATACAGTTATAGAAGTATTATTTTTAGTATATTTCACACCAAGGTCTTTGTATCAGATAAATAAATAAAAAACAGGCTTTCAAAATAAAAATCTTTAAATCAGTAAAAAGTTATCATTATTAAGGTACCCTTAAGATTAAGATTAAGCCGACGGTTTCATGCTTAAATATTAAAAAAAACATAAAAGTTCATCTCCCCTTGCGTTTGGTCGAACCCACGACCTTCACGTATCGCGCGTGCTGCTCTTCCGTACTCATCAGTATCCATGTTAGTAAATCTATCATACGTGTACCTACTAAAAATAAGCTTCTAGTACAAATATAATTAAAACCGTCCATATCACATAAATCTTGCATCTCAAACTTGGTTATTCTCAATCATTTCTTTGGCTTCTATATCAGCGAAGAGCTGAGCTAATTCCACCTTCAGCGCAATCTGGTTCTTCCTGGTAAAAGACTTGAAAGTCTCTGCGTAGCTCTTGAAGAGGTGACCTACAGCATCCAACTCCTGGGGATTAGCTGGTGTATTGGTGTCTGTCTTCGTCTTCTTTGGACGAGGTGGGTCTACCGCATCTTGACTCGGAGATGTAGATGTGGTGTCGTAGCTGTCTCTTGATGACTCTTCTATATCTGGCTCTCTGAGCGATACTTCTAAGAACTGCTGCGGTGGAGATATTTCGGAGTTTCTTCTAGTTCTCTTCTCTCGCTCCATGACTGTTGTTTCCAGGAACTGGAGCTGGTTCGCCCAGGGCCACCGGACGAACTTCTTTGCCTGGATCGTCGGGTCTGCCATCTCTTTCTTGTATCTGCCGTAGTTGTCTCGGAGGCTCTTCCATTTCGTTTTGGCTATTTCACCTGCGGAAGAAAGGGGTTGTAATTATTGTTTTGTTTTTGATGACTCTGCTAAGGCTAATTGTTTTGTAGAAATTTAATCTTAAACAATTTTTTTATGTCACAATCACGGAGCAAGTGTTGCCGATTGATAATCTATTGATAACATATCGATAGTTGACGTCATATCAATAGTATCGTTAGTGTAGAATATAATAGACTAGGAAATATCTTTATTTACCAGCTCCAGCTTACCTCTCGAAAGTAAAAACTTACTTGAGTACTTATTTGTTTCATCACTCATCAAAACCAAAACTATATGACTTGGTCCAAAGTGAGCTACACATAGCAATAAGTTAGATAGGTACTGATACTGTAAATGATCTGCTGAGTTTCTTACCGGTGTCTTCTCGGTAGATATAGGTTCCGAACCGGCAGTAGAATCACTTTGCATTGTATTCAATGACCATTCAAAAGTGTTATATGTAACCTACTTGAATAAAGAGATATTTGAGTTTGAGTTTGATTTATGTAATCTTCACAAAATCATTTATGAATCGTTGTATTCGGAATGTTGATCATGTCGAGAAGAACAGGAAAGAAACTCGATACTTACTCTTTTCAAAATAACAATGATTCCTTAAACTAGATACTTAAAGATACTATAAAATGCTATATTCATATGGTAATTTAAATTAGATACGTATTTTAGGTATCCGTATTAGGCCATATACAAAATAGTTATCATCTATTTTGTAGTAACTCTTTTTTAATAAACAATATTTATATGAGACTTGAATCAACTGAATAATATGTTCAGGCAACTTTTAAAATAATTTAAGACTTAGACCCAAAAAGGAATGATTTATCTGTTGTCCATAACGCACCTCATTTTCATTTTTTCTTTTCTTTATTGTTTGTCATTGGTTTTTAATATGTCTTAGGTTCTTTTGTACATGTTTTGTGTGATGTTGCTTCTTTAAATATAATTATTGTCCTATACTAGAGTTTATATTATTTTACCAAAATACAGTCCTTCACACATACTATTGATAATATCGATATCTTAGATCCAGGCAATACTATTACATGAAATAAATACTATCTACAGTATCGAGACACATGTAACATATTTTTTCGAAAAGAATTCCTAAGGGATTATAACGAGGGCTGGAAGTTATATAACAATAAATAATAAATTGTGGACTACATCACATACCTTCATTGCTTTGATTCCTTGGTAAGTAGCTTAAGCGCTTGTGTTACCGAAATCAGAAACAAAGATTGTACCACAACACCCAGACCCGAGTTAATTCAAAAAAGTTCGTTTCCTATTTTGACCGAATCCGGGGATCGAACCCGGTACCTCAGATATAGCGCGTCGCCTATACCGGCCCGCTCGCCTCTCGGCTACGGAGTTCGTCAAAAGTTGCTTTAAGAAAACACTTCTCGCCTCTCGGCTGCGGAGGACGACCTCCGAAACGAACTTCGATATTGTCTCGGGTCTGGGTGTTGTGGTACCGTCGTTGTATTTGATTTTTGTAACACAAGTGCTTAAGCTACTTACCACAGAATCGGAGCAATGTATGTGATGTTTTCCACCAAAATTGATGTTTAATATTTTATACATAGTTTTGGATATACAAAACGTAAGCTCACCTGTTTCCCCAATCTCCTTGCCGATTTGTTCCCAAACGCGGCTTTTCAAGGCTACGTTCTTGTACCCGTCGCCTTTCGTGTCGTACAGGAATGGATGTTTCTTCACACATTCTATTAGTTTTTCAGTCATCTCGTACGCGGAGTGTTTCCTGGAACCTTCAGACTCAGCCATGACGAGCGTGGAGCCAGCGCGACGTTCTAACGCGGGGGAGCGCGGCGTACTAACGTCTAGGTTTGGTAACGCAGCGAAATTGCTTGATCGTAACTCAGAAATTACGCTGCGCCGTCCGCTGACGCTGAATTGCGCCGTGGCGCAGTCAAATTAAAAGTCGGGTGAGCGATAAATGTGCACTATTTGCTGTTAAACGCTTCTATACTAATATACTCGTAATACAGTGGATTTTTTAAATCTGGTACAAATAGACTAACATCAAATTGTTTTTATTTTCTTTATTATTTCTTATGATATAAAAACTCTAATTATTCTTGACGTACGTCATCATAAGACATCTATTAGGATAGGTATATGAGATATCCAAAGCCCACGCGAAAAGGCTCGTATAGTAATGTTTTTTATTTGTAAAAAAAACTACTGAGTTTATTGCGGGTGGGTATCTTTTCGGTACTTATAGGTTCCGAACTGGAAGTAGCTTCATTTGATTTGTATAGAGACGATTCATAAGTGTTACTGATGTAATCTATTAGAATAATAAGATTTGGACTATGGACTAGGTAGAAATATAAGAAAAGAAAATAGAGTTTATCTAGCAGTCTACCAAAATGTCAGTTTAAAATAATGTAACATCAATAACACTTATCTACAATCTAAGAGCAACTCATTTTAGAAAAGTGAGTTACTAACCCATCGAAATGAACTAAGTTAGCGCAATCGAGAAGCGTAGCGCAGTGTTATTCTCAACGCCAGCCCGCCATGCTTTAGTGTGCGTTAGTGCGTGACGCTGCGTACCCACGGACGCACACAATCACACATGGCTCAGAGCGTGACGTAACTGATGAGCGCCGCGTACCGTGCTCTGTCTCTTTTTATTAGCCGTCCTTTTCTAGCATGCACACGTTTTGTGGGCACGGCAGAACCGGAATTTCGGAGATAACGTCGCGTATGAAAAGAAGCATTATTATCACTTCATAGCATAAAAGCGCGACGACATGGTGATAAACTAAAAGTACCCGTATGTAAAACTGCTTTAAAAAACTAAAAGCCTTTTCAATATGGCCATAAAAATATATAATAAGCTACCTAAAAAAATAAAAGATGCCGATTTTCACATTTCCTAAGAAGTTACTATTATTATTGAACCATAAAGCATATTATACGTTGACTGAATATTTGAGTGATCCGCTAACTACAATTACCTAACATTTATATTATTAGATTCATTGTTTTACTTCATAATGTGAAATACTTATTTTATTTTATTATTAATTAATTTTGACATGACACACTTGATAATTTTTACTATATTTTGACATAATTATGTTTTCTAATTTGTTTATTTAATGAAATAATAATAACTTTGTATTGTAACTTCCATGCATGAATCATCATTGTGTTCTAGATATTAATTAAATATTTGCACGCCTATAAAGGCAAAACATAGAGGACGCACAAAAACTATGTAAGACCCCTTGTACTTTTATACCTGTGTTTGGCAAATAAATGAATCTGAATCTGAACCTGAAAACAAAATCGCTTTTTCATCGCTTTTTCTCTACGTTTATTCCGAACCTGGAGGGGTACTCTCAAAAACGAAACGAACAAACGAAAGGTTTCGTTTTTGAAGATTATTCAAAAGTCTGGGAATGAAGACGTGGTTTTTGATTTGCATAAATAATATTTTGTTTTTTGAAAACGCTTAGTTTGCATTCGAAGTGAATTCTTTATGATTATGAGAATTAAAAATTGCCATCCGTTATCGGATTCGACATATTTCGTTTATGAGAGTAGACCCCCTGACCCGGTCGTGGGTTAGGTTAGGAGTTTGAAAAAAAAATTATTATTTATTCCGAACGTAACCCTATTCCTATACCTAACTTGCATGACTTGCACGCCGAATATAACTCCACTCGTAACCACGGGGTCCACACCATAATTTAACAAAGATGTTGACTCCCATGACCCGACTTTCCAGTTCGTTTGACAGCTCTCCAAGCAACGAAAACGGTTCGAAATCTATATAAAAACACAATGACAGACAAACAATAGGTTACCCATGCCAAACAGAAGTACTTTGTCATTAACATAATCTATGACGGATGGACAAAGGATTTTACAATGGTGTATTGGCTAATATTGTGAGAATAGAGGTTTGGTTACTGACCTCTGGTTTCGAGTAAATAAGCTATTTAGGGTTCCATTAGAGACAAGATTAATATATTATGCAAAATACTCTTTGGAGTGAAGCGACGGCTGGCACATACGTCTTGCTTGTGAACAGGTACCACTATTGGGGACTGGTCTGTTCCAGCTTAAAAATAAATACAGTCATATTGTTTCTTCAATCATCAAAACAAAACTATTTATAACTTGGACCAGAATGAGCTACACATAGCAATAAGTTAGATACTGCTACTGTAACTGATCTGCTGAGTTTCTTACCGGTGTCTTATCGGTAGATATAAGTTCCGAACCGGCAGTAGAATCACATATAACTTGAATAATTAAATATTTACTATGTCTTAACTTTTCTTTATGTAAATAAATTTTGTGCATCTGTTTGTCATTATTAAATCCACAAAATATGATTAAATAAACCTACGAGTACGGTACATAATACCAAATTATCATTTTTGTAAATATTTTGTTTGTCTATTTGTTCCAACGACAAGTAAGGAGAACCTTAAGCTTCATTTTTTTTTTATTATTCCCTACTATCCTACTTTTTGTACGATATTTTTTAATTATACGGAACCCATAGAATCTAACGCACTTCACTGACTTTAAATCAATTCTAGCGTAAAACTGAATAATCAAAATTGGAAAACTCTTTCCCTCCGATTCAAAGCTTCTGGAAGTTTATTTAAAGGGTTTTATTCTTACCCTTTTTATTTTTTTAACGGAAACGGGATCGGCTGGTTCCAAAAGGATGCTATTTATGTAATCACATGCATCGCTTGGTTCTCATTCATGCATGTTGTTGTCTGAGAATCTGTAAACACGTTTGTTAGTTTAATTGACCCTCAGATCTTTTATTCTTATAATTAAAAAGCTTTTCCCCACGTGATTTTAGGATAAAAAGTACTATATGTTAGTAAAGCATGACATATCTCTTCTTACCAAATATCATCCAAATTAGATTAGTCGTTTTGCATTAAACAGCACTAGCATAGACAAAATATCAAGCTTCTCGCATGAGATGCCAGTTTCAATATTGATTGGCTGATAGCACACCGCCTTTGTAATTTCAGCCAATCAGCAGCAATTTTATCAGTTTTGACATTTATTAAGAGAGCTATAAAATGTACTCACGCATTCTAAGCAGCAATGAGTGACACACATATGTACTACATCATAAAAGAAAACTCAGGTGCCTTATATTTTTTTGTCAATTCAATTCAATATTTGTTTATTCAAGTAGGTTACATATAATAACACTTTCGAATCGTCATTGTATATAATGCAAAGTGATTCTACTTCCGGTTCGGAACCTATATCTACCGAGAAGACACCGGTAAGAAACTCAGCAGATCAGTTACAGTGCCAGTATCTAACTTATAGCTATGTGTAGAACACTTTGGACCGAGTCATATAGTTTTATTTTGATGAGTGAAAAAAGCATTAAGTATTATGTTATTTTAAGAGGTAAACTGGAGCAGACCAGTCTCCAAAGGTGGCACTTGTTCACAATTGTAATCTAACTATTGGGCTAAACGGAAATGTTTAATACTTTATACTTATAGTTTGAAACAAAAGAGTTTGTTCGAAGGCGCTAATCTCAGAAACCATTGGTTCGAAATGAAAAAATATTTTTTTTGTGATAGTGTATGTATCGAGGAAGGTTTTAGGCTATATAATATACTGCGACCGATAGAAGCGAAGAATCAGTCGGAAATGTGGAAAAGGCTTTGATATTACTCGGGCTGTTGGACTCTTGACCTGGCCTCTCCTCCCTCACTTCACTCACTATTTGACCTCTTTGACCTCTTGGACTTATTTGCACTATTTAAATAAAACCACTGTTTGTTCTTGATTTAGGAATGTATTGACAGAATAACTTTGGCTACCTATTAAACCGACGGAAAATCTTGTCACCGCGATGTAACAGGGGATAACTCCATCTATTAGCCGATCTTAGAAACTAATCATTTGAATTTAAATTTTAAATTTGACACATTCGATTTAACACGGGCAAAGCCGGGCCGGTTGTCTATCATATTGTAGCTGTGCCTGCGACTGCGACTCCATTCACGTGGACTCCATGTTTTAAAAACAAAAAGTAGCCTAGGTCCCTAGAGGTTCAATGTATACTTATACCAAATTTCATCAAAATTGGTTGAGAGGTTTAAGCGGGAAAGCGTAACAGATAGACAAACAGAGTTACTTTCGCATTTATATTTAAGGATTTCTGTATAAAGCTACCTTTTACAAATATTTGAAATATTACCTTCTTGATTCTCATTACCAGTGCTGTTGATAATATACAGGAAGTTTCAGGCGTAGTTTATGCGTAGGAAAAATAGCATCGGTACTTCCTATGTAGCCTAGGAAGTCTGCGCAGACGCGGAAGGAGGCGATAAGTCTAGCTCGGCAGACTGCCGGTTAAGGGGAAGTTAGCTGATTAATAACCATCTAATGTAAGTTAAGAAAAAGATAAATATTTCATTATTCAAGTAGGTTACATATAACACTTTCATATCTTCAATGAATCAATGCAAAATTATGCTACTGCCATTAGGAAACCTATATCTACAGAGAAGACACCAGAAGGAAATTCAATAGATTAGTTACAGTAGCAGTATCTATTAGTTTTTGTGAATGACGAAAACATTAAATATTTACTTTTGCGAGGTAGTCAAGTCAATGTCAATAGTCAAAGTCAATATTTTTTTTTATTCACATAGATTACATTAGTAATACTTATGAATAGTCTCTATATAAAGTAAATGAAGCTACCTCCGGTTCGGAACCTATAACTAAAGAGATACCGGCAAGAAACTCAGTAGTTTTTTTACAAATGAAAGCTACACTTATTACTAATTTTGTACTAAGACACACAGTTAGTTTGTCAATTGTAAAATAAAAATTTTAAATCAATTATTAAAAAAAAAATACTAATAATAATAAAGCAAAGGTATTTGTAAATTAAATTAACAATATGACTCACATGCGTCATCGAGGCCCAATTCTGACATTGATTGAGAAAATGCGTTACATATATATTTGTAAAATAATATAAAAGGCTGGAGGGGACCAGTCCCTTGGTACCTGATCGTATGTGCCTGCCATTTCTTCACTCCACCATGTTGAAGGAAATGTAACGACTATTAACTAATCGTGAAAGTTGTCTCTAAAATGTTATTTTCATATCTTATAGTAATCCCCGGCTTCCATTTATCTTTCACTGCTTGCATATCATCCAAAGAATTAGTTCTTTCTCTTCAAATCCACTATAAAAATTTGCGATATCATCTCAGTAATAAACCCCATTTAAAATGTTTGGTTAAATAATTAAAGCCGATCGTGATCGCTTCCCCTTAAGCGCACGCAATGGATGCGCGTACGCATCGTCTGTCTTGCGTCTAATGGCGCAGATAGGGGACTTGAATAAATATATAAAGAGTAACTCGAGCTCTTTTGTGTTGGTAATCTGAATCAATTATGGTACCACATGTTATTACTAGAGTTGTACCTATATACGATGTTTTTATTAACACCCAGGTAATGAACAAATACAATAGAGTATATGGCAAAAATAATAGGTTTGGTACATTAGATAGATTACAAAAAAAATGACACGTATTTTTTTCTTTTATCATCTACACATATAAATAAAATTGAAGTGTCTGTTTGTAATACTAAAATACATGAATATATATGATATTTTTGTCTTTTTTTATATTGCACTTCAAGATTGACCTCATCCCACCTGATGTTAAGCGGTATGAGGTCCTAGCTTAAGGGTGACAAGTACAGCATAATAAATATGTTACCTACTGGACCTGTCGCCCTTACCTTGAAGGCTTGACCCCTGCTACTAATGTAGCACCCCCCAGGAGCTCTGGAAACCTTACTCACACGCAGGAACACAACAACACAGAAGTGATTGTTATTTGGCTGCGGTCTCCTGTAAGGTGGAGGTATTTCACCAGTCGGGCTGCTCCAGTTCGAGCGGTAAATCGCTATGCCCTACCTCTCTTACAAATATTTAAGCTTTAAATTACATCATCACCTTATGGTCCAGTCTTCTAATAATACAAAACACGACGACGACAACATTTTAATCTTCCGTAGTCGAGAGGCGAGCAAACTGGACTTTGGCTATTCGCCATCTCCGAGGTCCCGGGTTCGATCCCCGGGAAACGAACATTTCTATAATGTATCGGGTCTGGGTGTTGTGGTACTGTCGATGTTTCTGATTTCTGTAACACAAGTGCTTTACCTACTTACCACAGAATCAGAGCAATGTATGTGATGTTGTCCAATATTTAATTTTAATATTTAATAGAACTTATCGTATACAGCTTCTGGCGGCCATCTTGCGCAATTGTCACTCCACCTAGCCCTTAAATTACGCCGTATCAAAATATTACGTAGTTACAAGCTATAAATAGAAGTTACCCCAAGAAGGCACATGCACCCAAGAATGTAATCTCCTTAGACCCTGCGATTGCCAAAGTGATTCCCATAAATTCCTCCAGTCCCTCCCAAATCAGTTCTGCAACTGTCGTCATGAGTATTAGGGAAGGGTATAAGTATCGATACTTTTCGCATCGAGACTTTTTGTTTTCAAACAAATGTAATGCTCACTTTCGTGTTTTTTTCTGATCTAAAATCCTTAATTTTTAAATTTAACTTAAAGAAATCTTTAAATATTTCTTTCTTTGGAATATGTTAGGTAGGTATTCATCAATTTCAAGGGCCTGAAAGTTCATATAGCGCCATAAATACACAACAAAAACTCACAATTGTTTAAAAAACTTTAAATATATCATTCTGGCAATGACTTCAAACCACCATACGTGTTTATGAGAGGATTCTAAAGAAGATCCATAGAACTTAAAATGACCATTGCACATCAGTTTCACTTAAGGAACCAAATAATATTTACTTAGGCTTTTGTTAAGCCTATGCGATGGCTCTAAATTAACTACATATTTATTTTTATTTGGTATCACGCTACATTAGTAATTTAAAAACAAAATCATAATTTTTTTCTTGAATATTTGATTGTACCGTGGGATAAAAAGAGTATCAACGCGTTTCTTCTTTTTTTTATCAACATTCTGTGCCTAATACCTGTACCTGTAATACCTGGCGAATCCAACCCCTTTTATAGGCGAAGTATTTAGATTCGGCTTTCATTGATTATCATCATGGTACAAAAGTATCGATACTTTCTATCGACACGGCGCCCCTCACTAGCTGAAGACAGTCGCAAAGCAAGTCCCTTCGACCAACGCAGTGTTTAAGTTCGGTTTTTATTGCTCGTCTCTACCATTGTGCGTGCCCTATTATTACTTATACGACGGTGGATATGGATCAGCAACTAGTAGGACTTTGGGAATTTCGTTATATGTTAATAAATAATTAATTAATACATATTGAACGACATCACATATATTGCTTCGATTTAGTAGTCAAGGCCCAAGACAACATAGAAAAGTTCGTTTCCCATATTGAGATGACCGGGGATCAAACCTGGAACCTCAAAGATTTGTATAGATTTCCATCAGTTTGTATAGAGTTTTCATTTAGGTTGCCCACAAATAGTATAAATTAAACCTAAAATGTACCTTTTTATGGTTTGTAATCGATGGTTTTGAATTGACTCTTTCATTGTAACTTTTTTACATGATTGTTTTAATTGTTAGTTGTAGATGGCGTATTTGTAAAAGAGTTAGTAAACAGTTTATTTATTTAAAAGAAGTTTTCATTTTATATCTTTCGTGATGTTTGTATATCGTCATTGATTGGAATACCTAATTATCGATATTATACAAAAGTGTGTCATATTCGCTAAATTGGTGGAAAAACGCCGATGGTTCTGACTTTTGGCTGTGATCGGAAACATACCTCAAATCACTATTCATACTTCATTTTTTAACATTTTTACGAAGACACAATTCCGCTTTCCCAAAATTATGAAAATTCGTAAAGCTATAGCCAGCAAAACCAGAAAAGTATTTCTTATTATCTTATTCAAGATTGGATTGCCCAGAAAATATTGCCAAACCGTAAAGTCTAAATCATATGGAGATAAATATCGCAAATTTATTCATTCTGTTGAAAATACGTCATGTCCCAACCGGGACTATCCCAATCTCGCCCGGAAGGGTGGTCGCCCCAATCTCGTATGATTGCGCGGCATACATTTCGCCGCAAGTCGTTCCTACATTATAGCCGCAACTTTTGTTCAGACAATTTTGGCTCGAACAAAGGTATGGCCCATTATGTTCGGTGGCAGCGAGAGCCTAATAACAGCTCGGGTATGCAGATTCGATTTAGTTTGAGGGAAATTTGAGGCTGTTGTAGTAATTGTGGGAGTTTTTGGGACAGTTTACAATGGGGGTCTGTGGTGGGGCATTTTGGTAATAGTCTGGTTAGGGCTAAGCCTGAGGGCTTTTGGGTTTAACAATTTGAACGTCGTATACGGTCAACAGCACATCAAGGTGAGCACTTGAATTTCGATATTAGCTCTTATGAGTTTGATATAAGGGCGGTGCAAAGTGCATACTCTGACGTGCTTATAATCATACATTTGTAGTCTAGCCTAGATTATGAAGTTACGGAAAACCTATTGGCAGTATTATCTTAGATGCAATGCAACTCAACATATGTATGTATACACATTAATGATAAATACACATACGTTACTCCAATACACCAGTGGTGAGGGCCTGGCGATCCGTCACACAGGGTACCCTACCCTAGTATGGACACCAGTCTCTCACAAAGGTTATTGTACATGCTGTTATTGTTTTGTGTTTATTTGTAAAATTACCTTTGTGAAGAGAAAATAAATGTTTTTTTAAAAAAAAAAATGTATTTTTGAAGTGATTGATTTTTTTTAGTACATGTAAAACATTATTTGGTCAATTTACAAAACTTAAATCATGTAGGGCGGTGCGGGAATTGAACCCACGACCTTCACGTATCGCGCGTGTTGCTCTTCCAACTGAGCTAACCGCAAGTTATCGTAAGTGATGATTTTTTCTGTTGTATGCTCCAAACCGAAGGATAAGAGGAAGCACGCGAGCCTATCGCCTGATGGTAGAGTGGTTAGCGCTCCGTCTGTTGAAGCAAGGGTCGTAAGTTCGATGTCAAACCCAGAAGAAACATTCGTATGATGAACGTTTGTGTTTGTTCTGTGTCTGGGTGTTCATATCGGTTAAACACCCACTGTCTGTGGTCTGTTACTTTTTTCTTGTTTTAATCGATGGGCAAATCTATTTATTGTCTATGCCAATATTACAAAACTGAAGAGTTTGTTTGTTTGTCTGAATTCCAGGAACTACCGGTTCGGAATGATTTTTAAACGATTTAATGAACACGTGACGCTATGTCTGTAACATCACGCCAGGACTTAATAGGAGCGAAGAATCAGTGGAAAAAGCCAGGTTTCTAGTTGTAGTATATACCCATAATTTGTGAAGCGACCAAAGTTCATTCATATTGATTCAGAAGTTTTTATGTGAAAGTAACATACATACATCCAGATATCCAATACCTCCACGTGTAGGTATATTATTAGTCGGTTTACCCCTATTTGCCTCCCCAATTATTATCTACAAAGAAGCAAACATGTTTACGACCATGTTTACGTATTGAGAAGCAATCTTTTGCCCCAACACTCCTGATAAGAGTTTGATAAAAACCCAATTTCCAATAATTGGGGGGTAGGTAAACAAAAATAGGAAAATGAGGAGTGATCCCCCCCTTGATCATTCGACAGGAGGGAAGTTTAATCTGATCTGAAGAGCCGAGCGAAACGGACAAGCGTGAGACGTTTTGAGTGAAGGCGGTTCCGTAGTATGATGTCAACAGATGCAAATACCTTTGTATTTACATCATTATAAATTATGTAAAATCAATGCCAGTTTTCTTCGTAATTTTTTGAAGTCCTTTTTTTCTAAAGGACAAATGATGATGCCCTCAGATGGCCTTTTAATCTTCACCGAGCTTGCGGGGGAGCGGAAGGTTCCGACACCTAAATTTTTTTTTATAAGACAAGAACGGTCTCACCTGTCCAGAATGTTTATTTTGGCTTTATTTAAACTATTTAGTAGATGGTTTCTGTAAACTTTGCAAAAATCTGTCAAGCGGTTCTTCATTTATCACATTTTTTGTAACAAATGAATATGCAAGCGAAGCCATTTTGAAGACCTCTGAAGCGTAATGGCGAACGGGCCGGACTCTGATGACGAACCATCTCTGAGGTTCGGGGTTCGATTTCCTGTCGAGAAAATAAAAATAAATGAAGTTTCTAGTGTTGTCTCGGGTCTGCGTGTTTTGGTACCGTCATTGTTACCAGTTCTAAGTTTTAGCTATTACCACTGAATCAAAGGTATGTGATGTCTAAGAAAAATATTAAGCTTCGACCATTCTCAGAGGTTTTCCCATCGCTCTAGGGAACTCTAACTCGCAACATTGTAATGCGGCGTGTAAACAAGAGATTTGCTTTAACACCGTGGCGGGTTCCGTGTCAAGAGTGTATTAAGGATTTGTTTATATTCTAACTGATAGCTGTTCAGCGTTTTAATAAAAACTGGGGTAAAAGAATAAATCTTCATTTGCACTGTAATTTATATACAGATACAAGACGACTTAATGTTTTTTTTTCCTACCTGACTATAGATGATGGCCGCAGATGGCCTTTTCATCTTCACCGGGCTGGCGGGGGAGTGGAAGGCTCTCACCCCTAAACGTTTAAACAACAAGATGACTACGGTTTGTCAAAAGTGTGAAAGGGACAACATTATTTCTTGGACCAATATTCTTCAAATTTACATTTACTTTTTTTTACTATTGAAATATTTTCGATATTTTTATTTCAATAAATAATTAAGATACTTGTATTTACATACCAACGAAAACTAAGTACCTACATTGTATGCACAAACGTAAAAAAATTAAATAAACTAAAAAAACACGCCAAAAAACTTAAAAAAAACACGTCGTTGGTTTTTATTTGTTTCAAACCAGCAAATAAATACATTTTATTTATTTATTAAAAAAACTAGGTACACAAGGGCGACAAACATTGTGGCATTCCATACCAGTCAACCCTTAGGTCATGTAGAGAGTATGTATATGGGTATGTGGATGGTGCTGTTGCTCGTAATAAACAAAAATAAAGATACATTTGACGACCTCTGTAGTCGAGAGGCGAGCGTGCCGGACTTTGGCGTCGCGTCATCTCTGAGGTTCCGGGTTCGAACCCCGGTAGGGTATATGGGAAACGAACTTTTCTGGATTGTCTTGGGTCTGGGTGTTATGGTACCGTCGTTGTTTCTGATTTCTGTAACACAAGTGCTTTAGCTACTTACTACAGAATCAGAGCAATGTATGTGATGTTATCCAATATTTATTTATTTATATTTATAGTTTTGTAATGTATACACATTCACTGTATTATTCCTAAATTTTAACTATAAATGTTGAAGAACCTTTGAAAATAAATAAATAAATAATAATAATAAATGCGCCAGACAATCACACCAATCATCTAGTCTCAAACTAAGGTTTTCGCTTGTACTATGAGTACCAGACGACGGATACTAACTGGGGGCGTCATCCCAGCACACCCAGACCCAAGTCAATTGAGAAAAGTTCGTTTTCCAAATTGACCTGACCGGGAATCGAACCCGGGACCTTACGCGCTTTGAGCGCCTACCTTAGCCACTGCGCCACCGAGGTCGTCAATAAAAAAAACTTGTATTTTACTTGTTTTGTGTGTGTTCAATTTCGGTAAACATAAACAACAAACGAAATAAACAGCAGATGGTGTTCACTGGCAGTCGCTGCAATAACTACCAAGAATGCGGGTAGTTCGCAAAAACACCATAGCTCAATGTAATGTATCAGATGTAAGTGGTCTTCGCAGGGTGTTATCAAGCGGGCGACAAGATGACGCCTTCTATTGGAGACGATCTTTACACAGTAAGACTGCTTAAAAATATCACGCATCGATGGTAGATATAGTAAATTTTGTTCCTGAGTTCGATTCCCTGGTTGAGAAATGCATGGCTTTTTAACACTAATACGTATTATCAAAACGTGTTGAATCCATAATAAATTAGGTAGTTAAGTTAACAGAAGGGTCAGTTACAAATTTACACTTAATACTAATTAAATCACATACAAATTCTAATGTAAATAATACCCTAAGAATAATATTCAATTATTTAAAGAATATTTCAACTTGACTGTAGGTGTAAAGTTAAGTACATCCCTAATTGCGTACAATTAGGGATATACTTAACTTTGTCGTAACAAAGCGCCCCATAATTTATCAAGCCATCGTACAAAAAATTGTGCTTGCTTATATCTAGATTGTTGATCACGAACTCAAGCTATGTTTGTATAAATAAATAAATAAATGCGGCAGACAATCACACCAATCACCTGGTCTCAAACTAAGGTTTTCCCTTGTACTCTGAGTACCAGACGATGGATACTAACTGGGGGCGCCATCCTAGCACACCCAGACTCAAGTCAATTTAGAAAAGTTCGTTTTCCAAATTGACCCGACCGGGAATCGAACCTTCGCGCTTTGGCCGCCTACCTTAATCACTGCGCCACCGAGGTCGTCAAAATATAATATTATATACTTTGCTCGAACCGGAAAATCGAATCTAGGACTCCGAAATACACCAAGTACAGTCAAATATTTCTATACTCAAGTAAGTTGCATTTAACTTTTTAATCGTCATTAAATACAAAGCAAAGCGATTCTGCCGGTTTGGAACATATATCTAACAAGATGTCACCAGTGAGAAAAGCGGCAGATTAGTTACAGTTGCAGTATCTAACTTATTGCTATTTGTAGACCATTTTGGACCAAGACATATAGATTTGTTTCGAGGTGTTACGCAAAGCAAGTACCTAACTTAATGGGAACGGTATCTAACTTATTGCTATGTGTCAACTACTTCGGACCAAGTTTAACTAATTAATGAAAAAAACTTTCACTAATCGCACCGTGTAAAGGCCACTTGGACAGGCAGGGTGAAGACAACGGCCGAACATAGGGGCTAGAACCTTTTAGCTCGGATGTAAGTGTTTTTGTCACTATTTACGGCCCCCCATCCGCTTGTTTCTAGCAAGGAAGACGTTATTGTAATGAGCCTAAAGCTGATATTTCGAATTTCAGAAAAAAATAATCCGATCAAGTGTAAGCTGTTTGAATTAAGAACGTTATTTAGTAATTATGTTACGGAATATTATGATGATATTTAAAATAAGTAGTTTTGTATCGTCAACAGCACGTCAAGGGACTTGCTTGCTTCTCTTGCAATTTAATAATAGTTCTTATGCGAACGGCATAGTGTCGTGGTGCGCACAGCGTCACCACGACATATGCTGAACGGAGACCTTTTAGGTACCTACCATGTTAGTTGATACCAACCACATTGTTTAATTTACCTATGTATTAATAGTACCTAATAAATATTTTTCTTTCTTTCTTTCTTTCTTTCTTTCTTTCATAAGGGCGGTGCAAAGTGTTTAGTCTGAAGTGCTTTTGATTGTACTTCGACTGTTATTTTTAAGAATAAAAAAATCGGTCCTAAAAATTTGAAACAGCAGATTTTTTTTTCAGTTATTAAATTAAGAAAAATCAATACTACCAACATCACGTACATTGTTCTAATTCCATGGTAAGTAGCCAAAGCACTTGTGTTACTGAAATCAGAAACGAACTTTTCTATATTGTCTCAAGCCTGGGTGTTCTAGTACCGTCGATGTTTCTGATTTGTTTAGCTACTGTACTGTTCTGTTCTGTAGTAACAGAATCAGAAAAATAATGATGTTTTCCAATATTGAAAAAATAATGTAAAAGCTAACTGTATATTTGTTTGTCAAAATCCCACGCGAGCCATATCCCAAATGTCAAATGTACCATCACAAACTGGTATTACGCCATATAACACCATAATCCCACGGCAAAAAAAAGGATTAAAAGCCAACATCCCTTCAAACGGCAGCATCAAAGCTACATCTCAGTAGGGTCACCATGCCCTACGAAATAAATAAAATAGTTAAAGTATTAATGAACGCTCATACCGCCGGACAAAGCCCGGTAATTCATGCTAATGGCCCTTTGTTCCCTTTCCAGCCGAGTGGGCCGGCCCCGGCCCTCAAAGGGCCATCGAATTAGTGCATTTCACTCCAAATTGTTGGGCCGGTGACGGTTTTGTTGACGGTACTTTATGTTGTAGGACTTGTAGGGGTACCATGGGTTTTAGGCAGAAACGAAAAAAAAATAGGACGAAAGTTGATCCCAGAGCTTATACTAATTATTATCATATCGAACTTTATATATGGACAAGGTTTTCGAGAAACGTATTATTTTTTTATTAAAACCTTATTTTAATGAAATTGCAATCAAAACTGAAAATAGTAAACTAGAATAACTAAATAGTAAAATAGAACCCCACATGATAAAACTGAAATAGTAAAAAAAAACATTTACATATCAAAACATTGTCAAATCAAGAGTAAAAACTTTCTTTCTTTCTCTTCACTAAACGTAAACTTGTATCCTTTATCAAGGTATTTTAAATAAAGCATTTGTTGGTATTTAATCTGATTTAATTTGAATATATATATATATATATATATATATAACAACTATATATATATAATATATAATATATATATATATATATATATATATATATATATATATATATATATATATATATATATATATATATATAATACATATCAACATAACATAACATATATAAACATAATATATATACATACATATTATGTTGATTTATATATATATATATATAAATCAACATAATATGTATGTATATATATTATGTTTATATATGTTATGTTATGTTGATATGTATTTATTAATATTATATTATTATTTTTTATGTATTATTTTTTTTTTTGTATTAATCATGTTATGGTATTTATGTTTCCTGTTAATATTCACTCAATAAAACTTTTGCACGACCGCACCCGTTTCTCGATATCTACTATTTCCTCTACCTAAAGGTTGTCTGGAAGAGATTGCTTTCTAGCAATAAGACCGCCTAAATTGTACTTGATTATGTCTGTAAAACCAATTTCTGTATAATTGTCTGTGTAATAAAGTGTATCTATCTATCTATTACATAATGGAAATTACGGCAAAGTATGTAACTAAGAATTTAACATTATTGTATGTTCCATTACAGTTTAAAGTACCAACATAATTTGAATAAGAATTTTTCTTATATAAATAAATACATAATATACACTATGTATATGTATCCCCAAGAAACGTATAGATTCACAACAGTGAAGAAATTGAAAAATCGGCTCAGTCCTTTCGGAACCTATTAAATGTAAACTAACAATAAAATCTTTCGTCTTTATAAGAATGGTAAGGATAAATAAAATGCATTGCATGCATTTTTTTTGTCTGACCTAAAATTAAAAATGAAGACATGCATCCTAACTGATACACAGTTAATTTTGTAACAGTCCAAAATATTACTTCTAGCACGTGTGTAAATTCTAATATACAAAGTTTACCTATTCGACAAGGGTGCTGTCATATCAAGTTATTTAGAATGAACAGTTTTTTAACAGCTGACAAAACAAGATTGCCGGTAAGTATGTAGTTCTAAACATATTATTCGGCAGAGGGCACTTACCGGAGGCTAACGGTTGATACAGCAGAAAAATTTCATCGCCTACGATAACTTACGGTTAGGTCAGTTGGAAGAATAGCACGCGCGATACGTGAAGGTCGTGGGTTCGATTCCCGCACCACAAGGGGAGATAAAAATTTTCTGTTTCTAATATTTAAAGTTCGCTAGTACCGCGCTAAAGTACTATAAAAATAAAAAATTTAAAACAAGATCGGTTTGTACATTCGTATTAGATAACTTTTGTTTGACCATTAACAACATAGAGATTATTAACTGAATAAAGTCATTCGGGTTTCCTACTTGAAATCGAATGTCCTTTGCTCAAATATTATATGCTCGAAAATCTTTTCTCGAAAAACCATATGATCGACAAATAATGAGGTCCATAGTTCGCTACATCGATGCTTCAAAATCTCGAATGCCACAAGTTTAACGGATGGAATGCTAGAAGCGGTCTCATTACGAAGCATCATTCCTTGAAATATCATAAGATCAAATTTACAACAAATCGTTTGACGATCCGTTTAGCACAAATGGTTAAGATTGCCGGTTCGATACTCGCATTTTTTTAAAAGTGGTAATAAGGTCATAGCTTAAGGGTGACAAGTAAAGGATAATAAATCTGTTACTGGATTTGTCACCCTTACCTTGAAGGCTTGACCCCTGCTACTAATGTAGCACCACCCAAGAGCACTGGAAACCTTACTCACACGCAGGAACACAACAACACAGAAGTTATTGTTATTTGGCTGCGGTCTTCTGTAAGGTGGAGGTATTTCACCAGTCGGGCTGCTCCAGTTCGAGCAATAAATCGCTATACCCTACCTCTCTTAACTGTAATGTAGTTATAAATGTAATGACAAAAAATGCAATTGGACTGTTAATTAAAAGCAATTGAAACTATGTGCATGAAAACACGAACAAGCTAAGCTGATTAAATTTTATAATTTCATATTGTATAATGAACAGACTGTAAGACTGGATTTGTCAAAGATAACTATACCGATAAATAAAATTTTAATATTTTTATGTGAGGTTAAAAGGCCAGAGAACCGAACCAACACAAGTCCCGTGTCGCTATTCATTTACTTTTTTTTGCTTGTATCGATAATTTTTTTAAAGACAAAAACAAACGGGGCTGACCAACATCTCGTTTTAAAATGTATTAGCCTGATGGTAAACAAAGGAGGAGCCTACATTGCTTCAAGTTACACAAAAAGTTCGGTAACTCTTATCTTTGCCGGACCATAAAGACGTGGAACTCGTTGCCGGCTCATGTGTTTCCTCCTTCCTTTGACATAGATTCCTTCAAAAGGAGCGTGAAGAAACATCTTGCGGGCCAGTATGACGATGCTAACGGATAGGATATTTATCTATATAGGATATCAAATCCGTTGTCATCGCGATGTGGGTTCCTCTCTTGCTTACCATCAGGCTGGGAGGAGCCAATATACTGCGCTATTATAAAAAAAAAACGTATATTTATATCATAATATCCTATCCGTTAGCATCGTTATACTGGCCCGTAAGATGTTTTTTCACGCTCCTTTTTAAGGATTCCATATCGCAGTAGTTAGTCGTTTTTTAAATTATTTTCCTATCAATTATTCTAAAACCCATGGCCAACCTACAAACAGGAAATAAATTATGCACATATATTTTTGTCCTTTCAGCGTAAAATAGAACGATTGTCCCTTCGCGCGAGGATTAATTTTTATTTCACGCGATTTCAAAAATCGGGAAAATTACGTTTTGTGAGGGCAGAAAATTAAGGCTTGTACGAACGATTATCCGTTGAGTGGACGAGCGGACCCTCACGGGGAATTAATAAATTAAGGGTGTAGGAGGGGTTTATTACACGATTAGGATTTTTAATGTCAACGGACTCAGATTTGATTGGCTCTGGTTTGATTACATTAAAATTTTAAAAACAATGACTTTTTTCTGTAATTGGAAATTATGTTATATTTTTTTTCAATTAACCAACAGCCTTAGTCCGTACACTGCTGAACGTAGCCCCCCTTTAAAATTCACCACATTATTTAATTTAAAATTTAAAAAACTACAAATAGGTACAACACGTTGACTTAATGCTAGGGGCATTCTCTACTAATCAACCCTTGGGCCTTTTTGGACAAGACATTTTTGTAAATAAATAGTTTTTTATATGTCGCGAAGTAGTTTCCGGTTTTTAGGTAATAATACGATCAACCTGACCTATATTTGCCTTATAATAGTGATTACATCAGCTGATTTAGCATATCATTAATATTAGTAACTGATAGGTACTTATCTGATATCTACTAGGTATCATCTAAGTAACCTTGCAAAATTTCCACTTGTTTATACTTGGGATGTTATTGATAATTCATTTCGGCTGTGAATTGTGAATAGGTATGATTTACAACTGAAGGGCACAGAGGAAAAATAAGACATGTTTACAGAAGAAAGTTGGTAAAGGTACGTTTTAGTACCAGACGGAAAAACAAGGTGTTACAAGGTTGACGTGTCTGTCTGTATGTCTGTTTATGGCATTGTAACTGCCAAACGGATGAACCGAGTTTGATTTGTTTTGAAAGGTGAACTAGTCGGGAGTGTTCTAATGCGTCGTTCCAATATTTAACGATTCGTAACGTGTTCAAAATGATTATGCGTTTTCTACGAGTCGTTAATTCTAATTTTAAATTTACTTCCCATACCATCTATCATCAGCCGTCTGTCAGTCGTTTTAAGCTTACGTCTCGTATAATTTATTACTCACGTAACGAGAACGGATCGTTTTTGAAATATTGGAACCGGGTATTCGTGATTTAAGTTGAATGAAAATCGGTCTAAAATGGCGGCTGTCACAAAATGTCAGATTGCATATTTTGACAAATTCTCCTCAATAATACCTAATTAAACAAAAGGGCTTGATTAGTACTATACTAAAGTATTTCATGGATGAAGATTTACCTATTTGTGTTAACGTTTTTAAATTTCATTTCGGATGCCCGCCTGTGTCATTTATTTGGAGGTCTTTAATATTGCTGATTTAAAACATGTTGGTCAAATTAACCTTAAATGGATTCTCAAAGTTCAAAGCCTAGAATTGTGGAAATCAGCCATCTAACACTAGATTGCGGCATGTATACTTCACTACATTTGCACAGCGAACATATCTTCCTGCAATAATAAGACTTAAAATTCTCTCAAATCATTTGATTCCTCCAAACAAACTTCGCTTATTCAAAGCTCATCTACTTCAGCCTTGCTTACCCGCCAACAGTACAAGTGAACATAATATACTAGTAACTACGCATTTAATGTACTCTTGTACATAAGATGTATATAACAGATACTTACGTGTACATTAGAGAGGCTTCAGATCTGTCATCCTCACAAAATCCCCCAAGAATTAGAAATGGACGTGTTTTCTGAAGCTTGTAGGGATGGGAAGATTATATTGTCGTTTTCATCGACATATTGTCGATAAAACTTAGTTATGTATCAGACAACGGTCATCATCAAATACATATATCGACATTCCATTACACAGTAAGTTGCCCAAGTCTTGTCTATTGGTAACCAACGATGATACCTCAATATTTGCTTAAATTAGGTTGATGTTTTGTATTTAAATTCGATGCATACAACCAATTGCAGTAAACTCCGTTTATTCCCATTATCCCCAGTAGTTCAGTTAAATATTTAAAAATGTTTCCCGTTGTCCCCGTGCACTGGCCCCATTCTACGGGGACAGCAGTACTTTAATTAAATCTTTAAAAATACTTCCCGCTGTTCCTGTTGAATAATATGGGTAAAAATGGTTGATCACCGTCCGCGTATTTTATTTCTGTAGTATTGTGCGTGGCATCTTTTACCCAACAAACAGAGTGTATTGAATATTGGTATTTAGCTATTACGCTGTTATATTATTTAAAAAACATTAACTTTTTTATAAGCACATTAAGCTGTAAACGCTATTTTCAATTACACGAAAATCATCAGCAAAACTATTTCCTTAGAACAAAAACGTGCCTGATTGAACATACATAATAAAATTAACATTTAAAACACAATGGTGACTATTTAAATCGCCAACAAATGGATGCAGTCATGAAACTTTATAAAAGTAACGGTGCCGTGTCGCCAATCACGAATCGTGAGTCAGAATCATATATTACTTGTAGAAATTATGTCTAAATTTAGACTTTTATAGGGCGAAACTAGGTCGCTGTAGCACGACAGTTTTTAGTTCTGTCGCTTTAAATTAATTGATTGCATTAGCACACGAGTCTAGTAAAGTCAACGAATTTTGATTTTCAAAGGATATTAATTGGCCTGTTGGAATAATGGTTAATGGCTCCTGGCTTTGTGAACCAAAGGTCATGCTCGAGGACATATGTAAGTGTGATGAACGAGTTTGTGCTGTGTCTGCTTGTTCATAAATGTATTTTCACGACCTCGTTGCAGTGGCTCTGTCGTCCAAAGTGCGAAACGATTTAGGGTACGAACTTTTTTTATGGAATTTTTTTATATGTAATTAAACCGAAGTATTTACCACGACTTGATATTAAACGTACCACCATTGGTTCTGGTGTCCATAACACAAGTGCTTAAGCTAGTTACTTTGGGGTCAGTTTAATTTATGCAATATCTGCACTTCTGTACTAATAATATAAAGATGAAGAGTTTGATTGTTTGAACGCGCCCAGGAACTACTAGTTCGAATTAAAAAAAATATTATTTTGTTAAATGGTTTATTTATTAAGAAAGGCTACAGGCTATATAACATCACGCTGCGACCGATTGGAGCGAAAAATCAGTAAAAAAAGCGAGGATAGTATGCGTGCAAAGCCGCGGCGTGTCGCTAGTCTGAACGCAGAAACTATTTGCATGAAACATTAACGTAGAACTTTGTTGGGGTGGAATTGACCATCGTATAATTTATCAGCTTGACATTGAAATTGAATCGCGTTGAGTAAATAATTCCGGCGATAAGTACGACGTGATAAAAGTACGAATCGATTAGTTAGAACAGAAAACAATTTGCGGTACGCGCTGCGGTTTTCTTGTGATTTAAAATTTAAATACTGGATTATGATTTTGGAGTCGAGAAAAGCATGTTATAGATTTTTCGACAATTTGTACTGATTTGGGTTTGGTAATTAAGTGAGTACCTATTATTGTAATTGATGTCACTAACGAAAGGCTTTTTCTTGCGGTTGGATATTCATTATTTATACTTATCATTACCCACCATGAATTGTTTAGTTTCGCCTCATTGGGAAATTACTGATGATCAAAATTTTATCGACGAATTCATCGACACTTTCCCATCCCTACTAAAACTACTGTTAATTACTTAGCAGTGCGCATTAGCCGACTGTCGTCGAAGCTTAGTGCTGGCTCCGTCTCCCGGGAGGCGCCGGGTTCCGTACTTATGCTAATTTCCTTCTCATTGTCTTTGATGGTACAATATTTATAAGCGTTCAATTAGGTGGAACCAATTTTACTACTATTTTAATTAAAAATGTTTTAGTGAATCAATGTTTGTTACTAAATCATGCTATGGCTGAAATTTGATGTTTGATGAAATTTGGTACAAAGATAACTTACATGGAATACCTACATATTACCCGGATAAATAAAAAGTCTTTACTTCGCTTAGCGTGTACCCCGGTTGTGCATACAATAAAATAAAATAAAAATTGTGTTGGATTGTGTATTTATCGAGAAGCTATATAACATCACGCTGAATATGATCAAAGAATAATCAGTGGGAAATGGAGGAAAAATAACTACTTATTTTCTTCTGTTTAACCCCTCCCCCCTTACCTATATGACTGGTTTAACCATAATCTATCTTGCCAATGTATGATAAATCAAACGAATTTTTGATTTAAGAGAAAACGAATAAATCACATTATGCTGCAACCTTCTATTACAGGAGATATTAAAAACTAATAAATAAACCATTTTTTGTGTTACAAAGTAAAAAAAAAACAATAGCCATAACAAAGGCGCGTATTAATCAAGAACCCTTCATTTGTGCTAAATTATATTAGTAATAAATCACTTCCGGCCGGTATTACCTTTTAACGGTCATCTGAGGGGGCCGCCGTCCAAGTACCTACATATTTATTGTTTTGGGACAAAACAGGGGTCCAAATTGGTACCCCGTAACCTGTGACCAGGCGGTAAATTTTGGAGGCCATTGAATAATCTCGAGAGCCTGCGCGGGACATTTTATGGGAAAACGACGACATTTTTAGGTTTTAATTTTGGCTCTCCCTGTTGTGTGCTTATGTAGTGGTTAGAATTAGCGTCTTTTTTTCCTACCTGGCTATAGATGGTGGCTGCGAAGCCTTATCATCTTTACCGAGCTTTCGGGAGAACGCAGATGGCTCTCCTCCTCAAAGGTAGCGTCTAAACACACAATGCAAGGTTTAAGAGAGGTAGGGCAGCGATTTATCGCTCGAACTGGAGCAGGCCGACTGGTAAAATGACTTCACCTAACAGAAGACCGCAGCCGAATAACAATCACTTCGGTGTTGTGTTCCTGCGTGTGAGTAAAGTTTCCAGAGGTCCTGGGGGATGCTACATTAGTAGCAGGGGTTAAGCCTTCAAGGTAAGGGCGACCAGCCCAGTAACAGATTTATTATGTTGTACTTGTCGCCTTTAAGCAAGGACCTTATTACCTCTGAATATCAGGTGGGATGAGGTCAATCTCGATCAGCGGCATCATAGGACCATAGTTGTGGCACACCCTAGACACTTTTTTGTTTTTTTTAAGGCAATTTTGGCAATTTTTAGTTGTTATAAAATACGCTTCTGTCTGTACCTACCTGTGATTCACAACAAAGATTAATCTGATTCTGATTCTGCTTTATAAAGACTTTACACCTAAGATATCCCTACTATATATAATATTCATCATCATCATCATCATCAGCCTGTTGCAGTCCACTGCTGGACATAGGCCTCTCCAAATGTTCGCCACTTCATACATATATTATATTATAAATGCGAAAGTAACTCTGTCTGTCTGTCTGTTACGCTTTCCTATAATAATATTATAATTAACAATCGTAAGTGATTATTAATAGCTATGATTAATTTGTCAAATATAAAATCTTAACCATCAACTCTTTTCTTTAAAACTAAACTTATATCGAACTATGAAATAAGACAAAAAATATGTAAGTAATTAGGTCCAGTGTATTAATATCGGTTGTTAAATGTACTAATACATTGTGGGACCACTGGACCTTTTAACTGTTATATTAATTTTGTCGTTAATTTTTTACTAATTTAACAAATTTCTACTAGCTGTTACAAAGTAAGTCCGACCATCAGCTAATTAACATATATTAATGTCAGTGTAACGGCCAGTTGCCACATAGCTCCCTAATTGGAAAGGTAATATCATCAAAAAACCACTCTAGAGAATGTAAAGATACCTTGTTTTTAGTTTCTGGAGAAGGGAACACTTTAGTTAAGTTTGAATTATTGTTGGTCATGAAATGGTTCCGTATCTACAAATAGAATATTAATAAATGTAAATGTATTATTATTACATTACTAATTTGTTAACTGGTGGTTTGTTTTCCATACATACACTAGCTGTGCCCGCGACTTCGTTCGCGTGGACTACACGGTTTTTTCAGTTTTTTCCCGCTAACTCCCGTTCCCGTGAGAATTTTGCAATATCCTGTTGCAATTAAGCTTTTAGTTTACAAGGCATGCCAAATTTCAAGCGTCTAACTTAAGCGGTTTAGATTTTTTATGTAAAAGGATTTTCCCGCTAATTCCCGTTCCCGTGTGAATTTCGGGATTTCCTTTCTTAGTGCACCTTTACGGTACCTAAGCTACGTCCCTTCCAAATTGCAAGTGCCTAAGTTTAGCCGTTTAGGCTGTGCGTTGATATGTCAGACAGTCAGTCAGAGTCTCCTTTTATATATTTAGATTTTTTATACATACTTATTTTTAGTAATTTTCAATATTTTATGTAGCTTATGATTTTCGTTTCAACATCAAGCAATATAAATAAAAACCGCAATTGTATTTATTTCAATCAGAAACAATATGTAATGCAATTTGTTTTTGTAATTTCTTACAATGCATTACATAAAACAATTAGATTAAAATAATTATTTATAAAACTTTACATATAACATGATAACATAGTATACCTAAAGGAGCCTAATAAAAAGAAAACATATCAGTATTGATATCAAAAAGCTAAGCGCAAGATTGAGGTCATACTATTAATTCAAATTAATAGTATGACCTCAATCTTGCGCGATAAAAGGTAGATGAGGCCTAAGACTCTAAAAGTGTTTTCATAGCGGAATTGTGTAATTGGTCTTACTTCAAATATTTTTAAATTGTTTAACCCTCAAACGATTTGGACAAACAATCATTCATTGGTTTTCACTGTTAATTCAAGGAACTTAATGTTCAATTTTAGGTGGGAACTATTTTGCTTATGTCTGACTAAGGGGTGAAATTATCAGACAAGTTATGCTACACGCTTTGAACGTTGTACCCCCTTATGTCACGGGCATAAGAACCAAAATAGAACTGTAAACGTTTACCTTGATGTACAGTACACCGTACTATATTATCATGCAAATTCAAGGGTCTTCTCTACCGTGGAACCCTACAAAAGTGCACCTGCTATCATCTGATATTTGATGCGCTTCCATTAAACTTGGCGGTGAAAGCTACGAAGATCCTGAGATAAGCACCACCCGCTCATGTTATGACGTCATCAACAAACACTGTTTCAAGTCTAGAACCTTCTAGACTCGTTCTTTGCAGCATTCGCGTACAAGTTAATTTTTTTATGTTAGTTAATAATTCTTGAATATAATGTTCTGTTTTGTTTTTGTTCTGTTTAGTTTCGCACTCGCAGACAACCACTCAAAAGTGGTTTGCTATGATTTTAATTTAAGTATTATTAAATTAATAATAATAAATAAATAAAAAAATAAGAGTAACAAACATCGGTCCTGTCAGCATTATTACTTTGTTTATAACTAAGTACCTTGTCATATTAAACCTGTCAAGCTAAATATGTAGTTAGTTACTAAGATAACTTAACGTGCCTCTAATTTAATACCCCCATTGAGTCGTTTACAATGAAAGTGCTAAACGTGCATCTTTGAAATCCACACATACAACTCACAGTACTTCCTTATCAGGATCTGAATATTAATCTCCAGGAAATCGAGAGTATCCCTCCAATTTTCAAATCAAATCAAGCATTCCATTATTTAGGTAGGTAACTTATTTGAATCGTCAATACAAAGTGACTCTACTGCCGGTTGCGAACCTGAATCTAAGGAGAAGAAACTCAGTAGATTAGTTACAGTAGCAGTATCAAGGGTTGACTGGTAGAGAATGCCCCTAGCATTAAGTCCACCTGTTGTACCTATTTGTGCAATAAAGTTTTTAAATAAATAAATAAATAAATATCTAACTTATTGCTATATGTGGACCACTTTGGACCAAGTCAGAGTAGAATCACTTTGCATTATATACAATGACGATTCGAAAGTGTTATTATATGTAACCTACTTGAATAAACAAATATTGAATTTGGATTTGAATTTGATGGTAGAACCCGTCGTCTCCAATAATGAACACCCAGATACATAATAAACACAAGATGTTGCTCACATTATATGAAATACATATATTTTTGTTTTTATATTGCACTTCAAGATTGACCTCATCCCACCTAGTGTTAAGTGGTAATGAAGTGTACAGCCTAATAAAGCTATAACTAGACTTGTCGCCCTAACCTTGACTCGTGCTACTAATGTAGCACCCCCCAGGAGCTCTGGAAAACTCGCTCACACGCTGGAACACACCAACACCTAAGTGATTGTTATTTGGCTACGGTCTTCTGTAAGGTGGAGGTATTTCACCAGTCCGGTAGGTTCAGTTCGAGCAATAAATCGCTATGCCCTACCTCTCTCTTCGGTCGACATTCGAACCCACTACTAGTCGTAACGGCTGGGCCACCAAGCGTATCCAAAGGTAAATGCGAACACAAGACTATTCGTCTCGTCTACCTTCAAAACTACAGTCGACCGCAGTTCAAGGTTAACACTAGCAGTTCGATATCAGTTCCTATGCACACGGCATTAAGAGCGATGCAAAGTAGTCTGATATCTATTAATCCTGCACACCTCACAGCAACGTACCTCTATTATTATGAACGTACCCTACACAATGCACTTGTCACTTTCGTCTTCATTTTGATCCTTATCTACAGGCACTAAAGGTGAGTAACAGCGGTAGTGGTAGGTGGTGTTTTTAATCACTCTGCCCCGAGCTGTTGGCTGTCATCTCATTTACCCCTGTTCGGACTCAAGGGGATGTGCTCTGTTTTGCACCCTTTTTACCCTACCTAATTTTAACCCTCCATTTTATCTCTGCACTTTAATGGGAAAACAAATAATTAATTGGCTACTGCATACGCTATTACAAATGATGAATTATTTTTGAATATGTATATTTTTTGTTTTTCTTTAGTGTTAATAATATAAAATAATACAATAGACTGTTCATTAAGCATAATTACGTAGATGCTAACCAATAAAATGATGTTCATATATATATCTTGTTATACCCATGTTTATGAAATAATAAATGATTTATTGGTTGATTGATTGAATTGTGTAAATATTGGACAACATAACATTGTTCTGATTCTAAGGTTTGTACCTAAAGTGCTTGTTATAAAAATAGATGACCGTAAATCTCCTAAAACTAGATAATGTTGGTTGGACTTTCGCAGTGACTTTCTTGAAACCTTGTTTTTGTTTTTAATTAGCCAATAATAAAAGTAAATAATAATTGATGTCACCCTGATGTATTTCCGTCTCATTCTCTATTAGCTGAACAAACATAATCTTAATGATTGATTGTCGCCAAGTTGTTTTTATGATAAGTTTTACGCAAAAAAACAAATGAAACAACAACTTTTTCCAGAAAATGCACAGTTTACGTGAGATAAGATAAATGAGTTTATAGTATGTAGTCTTTCTATCTTGTTTTTAACGGAAAGCAAATTTTATGGAGATGTAGACTTGTTTTTATGTAGATAAGATAAAACTTACATTTTTATTATGTCATTCATCCTGTATAACATAATTTAAGATCTTACCTACTTAAGTCTGATTCATTAATATCGAATTATGGTACATAACACAGCTTTTTCATTAATCTGTCAGATAGCTTTTCCTATTGAATAATAGTTATTTCAACAGAAAACTTTGATATAATCTATTTAATAACTGGGTTGTCTGGAAGAGATTGCTCTCTAGCAATAAGAATGCCTAAATTGTACTTGAATATGTCTGTAAAACCAATTTTTGTAAATTTTTCTGTGCAATACAGTGTATCTATCTATCTATCTATTTATTTTGTAAAGAAGAAAAAGGTTTTTTATGTATGAAACAGATAAACTTAAAGCAACAGGACTGGTTTCAAAAACTACTTTGCCAATTGAATTTAAAATGGAATTGAAGATTCCTTTGTTATATTTTAACTTCTTTTTTTATATTGTACTTTAAGATTGACCTCATCCCACCTGATGTTAAGTGGTAATGAAGTCTTAGCTTAAGGGTGGCAAGTACAGCATAAAAAATATGTTACTTGACTTGTCGCCCTTACCTTGAAGGCTTGACCCCTGCTACTAATGTAGCACCCCCTAGAAGCTTTGGAAACCTTACTCACACGCAGGAACACAACAACACCGAAGTGATTGTTATTTGGCTGCGGTCTTCTGTAAGGTGGAGGTATTTCACCAGTCAGGCTGCACTATAGCAAAATGTAAGTAGGTACCTATATGCTTTTTAAATCAGCGACCTTTTGTGACTACTGAGTTTTTTTCCAATTAGGTTTTGATGAGTTTCTATAGCTTTGTCTATCTTTATTTCATTGACAAAAAAAGGAATATTACCGATTTCAAAACATGCGCTACAAAGGACTTTCCTACAAAGGGCGGATTAACGCCAATGCTTTCCCCATGAAATGATGAAAATATTTTCGAAATAAAAAGTTCAACAAAAGCAAAAAAGAAAATCAATACAACAAGGTCAAAGTGGAATCGACCAACTCCCGTAGCAACAGTACCCTCGGATAACAATCTGCATTCTAAAATACATCGTAACGAAGTACAGATACGGTCGCTTTTCAATTCCACCATCCGCCATTGCCAAGCGTAAAATCTAGTGTCACGTTACGCACTGGTTTTAGAGTTCAAATTCGTTCGGATTTCATTCCGGTGCATTTGTTTTCAATGTCAACAGGCCGCATTTGAGTTTGGACCGTATGTATGAGACACAGGGTTGAATTTAGTGTTGGTTAACTTTTCAAGTGCATCGTATGATAGAGCGTGGTTAGCGTTTGAAGGCTCGAGGTAGGGTCGACAAAAAAATTGATTTATAATGTAAAAGTTTTTGCGGCTGAGCTCACAAAAAGGGGGGTAAGTGTTTGGACGTGTTGCTGTTTGGATAACATGTGTTTTAGCTTTGTTTTTTCGTTGGCTGTACTTTTGTTCAAGAAATTTGGAAATGCACGGTCTTAGGTAGTTAAGTTAGATTTTTTTGCGATTTGACGGTTTACAGTCGCCAAGTGACTGTAGGGGCAAAGGTTTGCGCTCTTGGTAGTTGAGGGTCGCGGGTTCGATCCCTGCCAGGACAAACATTCGTGTGATGAACATTTGTGTTTATAAGTAATATGTCTGAGTGTTCATAAATCTATTTTAAAACTTCTTTTGGTTGGAACGGAGATATCTCGACGGTGGTATAGTCAGCATCTTTAGCTTTTGATCAGCTCAGTATTTTGTCTCATTAAGCTAACTGTCTATTTGGCTTACTCAGACATGCAGACGTTTAATGTGACAAGGTATAAAGGTGTATACGAGCTACTGATGTTGACTGCACAGTGAAAAGATGTCAGACTGCACATTAGACTTTGCAACGCCTTTAAGTAATCATAAGAACTAATTTCGAATGGCAAGTGTTTACCTTTATCTGCTGTTGATACCAGCAGGCCTATCATACGCCGCGAGGGTAAATTTTATCGTGCTCTTATGCAATGTCAAAAAATCAATGCGTCAATTCGCACCCTTCGTGGAAGAAGAATGTAAGTGAAAAATGACAACTTTTCAGGAGCGTAAAAAAACTGTCCTATAAATTTATTAACATTATTAGAAATATGTAATATACAAGAAACGATAAGTAAAACTACCTGTAAGGGTCCTACGTCATTATATTTTAAAATAATGTAATGCGTATTATAAAAAAACCTGAAAATGAGCGATGCGTAATTATTCCTCGGTGCATATTAAACACTTGATGGAGTAATTATGAATACTGAATTGTTGACATGTAAAGAAAGTCTCACTGTTTGGTATTACTGCAGATAACTTTTTATTTGCGTTCTAATTTAGTCATGCATTCAATGTGTAAGTGTGGCTTACGTACGTTTTCGTCGAACTACCCGTTTGTGTAAAAAGGGTTACGTACATTTACCTTGTGAAACATTATCATACAATGGTGGTTATTTGGAATAATAACTTTACTGAAAATAAATAAATTTAAATTTGGATGTCAATTTTGTTTTTGGTTACCTTGGACATGAAGACGGGAGATTTCTCTTTGATTTGCAAGTTGAGAGCGAAGCAAAGCAAACACTGCCGTACCATCCTTTACTGGAACCATTTCGCCGCATTTTCAGGCCCCTATTTGAGAACCTCTGGATAAAACCAGAACGCTGAAATTTTCGTTATCCAATAAGCTATAGACACTTACTTGAAATCCAAAATTTCAAGTCTGTAGGTCATTTAGTTCCGAAGTTAAGGGACAGCAAAGTTTCGCATTTTCGACACACACTCACTCACTCATGATCATCAAAATAGAACTAGTACTTCCCATAAACTCAGAGAGCTGAAATTTGGTACAGAGTTAGGTTTTAATGGCCACATAAAGGGAAAACTATAAAAACTAGGATTATCGAGGTCTGGTGTCCCTGGTGACCCTGAGTAGAAAACACAAAAGCCCAACCAAACTATTAGCGATCGACATACTGCCTATAAAAAAAATATTTATCCAGGTAGGCCGCTTTATTTCATTGAGAAAGCAATAGTCAGAAAGGAAACAAAAAAGAAAAAAAGAGCTCTTCACTAGGCACTTTTACTTACTCAATAGCAAAAAACCTACATCGGCATCTTTGCTATTTGCGTTTGAAGACAATTGCAACCCCTAGATAGGTACTTCTACCCTCGATCCTGAAAGTCATCACTAACTCGAGGTGTATGTGAAAGATATTGTTTCACCCCATTCCGTTTTACATTTTTTCAGTTGTATGTAGTACATATCTACGCTTATACCGTGAATAAATATTGCCTGAATAGAAACTGGAAATTAGTCAAGCTACCTGTGTTATCTACGGACCCAACAACCCCTGATTACAGTACACTAAAATACTTTTTTTATTGGTAAATCCAGCACTCTTCCCAATTTCAAAATCTTAATTTTTCTCGCTAAAAATGTTCACAAAACGACAAGCCCGGTCTAATCTGCATTCGAGTTCCTCCACACCCAGCGCCTCAACAGTCACCCGATTCAAAGCGGCAGAAGCAGTACGTAAACAGTATCTTCGTCTAAATTGCAAAACGGGAGGTCGTAGCCACAGAAAAGTGATGTCGCAGAAGCAACATCGAAAGCAACTGGTATGGCTCTCGAAGAGAGAACGGAGTGTTCCGTGTGAACAGAGTGAGGCTACTACTACTGCGCAACAGATCCTTATTGTGGAACCAGCGCGCGACTACATACTGCGTTTTCCGAACGATGTCACTGACGAGGCGATGGTTTTCTAACCACACCCGCTGCATGAAGAGAAGAGAAATACTCAAATCCCAAGACATGGTAATATTACCACTTTATAGGTTAGTGACATCGAGAAACTTACTCATGCTATTAAGTCACTAGCAAATCCGAGTTTCAAGACTCATTATAACGTTGAACTACCTGAGTTTAGCGGAAATATATCTGATTGGCAATTATTTAAGCGCATCTTTGATGACACTAAAACTTATTTCCTAGCTGGTGAGAATTTAGCTAGGCTCCAAAACGGGAAAGGCTTAAGAAGCCGTCCTTTCCTTTTTATGTTCTCATGATCCTGAACTTGCCATGCATTTTCTGATTTCTCCTTGAGGTGGAGGCTGAAAAGCAAGCTAACTTCGGCTCGTGTGAAATTTTTAACATACCACTTCGGAGCGACAAGCCCAAGCCGTTAGCGCAGTTGGCTACCTTTCCTGATCGCAGTAACATGCATTCATCACGTTTCATTCATTCGCATCACATTGCTGCATCTCTGCGAATTTAAATGATGTTTTCCCTTCATCTTCTGTTACCTACACGCCTTTGCCATGTCTGTATGGTGCAGTTAAAAATCATAACATTAAAGCGTGCGCCTAATTCCTAGCACTTCAAGTTTCCAATCGCTTTCCAAAGTTCGCAAAAATAAAATATGTACGCGGTGTTAACGCAAAGGTAAACAAAATATATATATATATATATACTATATATATATAATTTGCATTTAATAAAGGCAAAGCCGTATGGCCTGGAAAACTGCAAGGCATTGCATCACAAAAATTTTCATCTTGGAGAAAATCCCTAATTTTCATCTTGTCTGATTGTAAATAATGTCATGCTGCTGGCATGCCATCGCTCATTTGCCATCGACATCTCATGTCATTATTGACAATAATAAAAAAGAAATCTCGTTTGTGAATAATGAAAAAGTTTTTACACCACCGTATGAGGTTTTATTATATAATCATACATATTTCGTCTCAAATGTATTATATTCTTGCGTGAGAGTTCCGTACTTTTAAAAGTCGCTCTAATCGTTCTTTATGGACCGTCGGCATCTTACTATCAAATTGCTTATCCAAAGTTTCCATGTTTGGATTTAACACGGCTACAGAGAAGAGATTTTTGGCTCTCTTCACTTGTCTCAATACAAGAGCAGTTCATTTGGATTTGGTTCGTAGTTTGACTGCAGATAGCGCAATCATATAGTCTCTGATCAGGTTTGTAGCTCATCGAGGGTACCCTGTAAAAATATTGCCCAACAACGGGATTGCATTTGTCGGTGCAAAAACGAAAGGTCCCGGGTTCGATTTCCAGTCAGATCAATTTGGAAAACCAACTTTTCTAAAATGACTTTGGTCTGGCTATGTAAAGATGACGCCCCCAGTTTGTATTCGGCATCTGGTACTCATAGCAAAAAGGGAAACCTTAGTTTGAGACCAGGTGATTGGTATGGTTGCCTGGCGCATTCATTCATTCATATGCTAATGGTCTTTGAGTTTATTTGTGTTTGATTTCATTGTCAAATGAGATTATCTAATAAAATTAATCAATGTACCCCCGTATCTACAAAAAGAAGTGAAATCCCACCAAAAACATTCTGTAAAAAAATTGCCAAGTCTCGATGGAGCAGCTTGTTTATCTCTAAAAAGTAATGAAATCTAGACAAAGTCCTGCCAAGTCTAAGGTTTCTTACTGCGATTGCTTTATTATTATATTTAATGTTGTGTGACTTGGCCGTCGAAGGATAAACAAAACCAGGTGATCCATGACACCATTGTGCCAATCTGTCGCCAGAACCGTTACCCATTGACGATGGAAAATTGCTACTTGGAAAACATTGATTCAATAAATAATTCATAATTGACTTATTGTATTAATAATACCTTTGTATAGTGGAGCTTTAAACAAACAGTATATAAATATTTCCAGTACAGATGGACTTCTAATCATTTATAGAAGTCCGTCTGTACGTCTATTTTATATAAGATCGGTGGTGGATTTGAAGTTCTAAAAAACCGGTCAAGTGCGAGTAGGACTCGCGTGGAGAGGATTCCGTACGTTGGGCTCATAGGTCACAATAACTGCTTTCACTTGATTGTGAGAAACAAAGAAATATATTGATTGTCTCTCTCTATCTTCCATCTTTCTCTTTTAAAAAAATACCAAATTCCTGGCCCTAATTCTTTGCCCCACAAACCCCCCTTCGTGGGGCAATCCGTAGTTGATGAAATAATGTGTAATCTGCTCATAAACTGATGTGTCAGACCTTTTGAAATTAAGCATCACATGGTACAGGCAGGTAACAATAAAAAAACGTAAATTTAACAAAACAACCCTTTTTTTAATCCATGTACTTCTCATAGGTTTTCCTGTAATCTATAGGTAAAGAGCTATATTCCGCATTAATTTCAAAATTTTTAGCCTAGTAGTTTCGGAGATAAGGGGGGGGGGGGGGATGGTCAATTTTCGCCTATTTTCTTAAATAACTTAAAAACTATTTATTTCAAGATTATAAATGATACATATTTGCAATCCTTACAGCAAGATCTTTCATTTGATATGTTGTGACATACACACGATATGGTTAGCGAATTTTTTTTTAATGTTGTGATTTACCCTCCAAAAGTGTCCCACAAATTCATAATTTTTTATTTACGTTACACATGCACCTTTGGGTCTTTAACTTACATATGTGTTCCAAATTTCATCTCAATTGGTCCAGTGGTTTCAGAGTAATCGGCTGTGACAGACGGACGGACAGACAGACACGCGAATGATCCTAAAAGGGTTCCGTTTTTTCCTTTTGAGGTACGGAACCCTAAAAAAGAAGAGAGTAGAAGTTGTATTGTTAATGTTGAAGGCATGTGTTGCACAATCAATAACAACTTAAATTGAGACACTAGCGTTAAATTACCAATGAACTTGTACCTACTAACCTATCAAGAATGTTCAACGGCCAAGTCACACAACATTAACTATAATAATAAAGAAATCGCAGTAAGAAACCTTAGACTTGGCCGGACTTTGTCTAGATTTAATTACTTTTTAGAGATAAACAAGCTGCTCCATCGAGACTTGGCTATTTTTTTACAGAATGTTTTTGGTGGGATTGTTTTTACGCCATGAAGCTTATAAAAAATCCTCTAAGAACAAATAGCTTCTATTAATTATGACCTTTTTAAAACAAAATGCTAAACTATTTTTGTAATAACGACCAAATAATTTACAAACACTGTTAAGTAAAAATAAGTATCAACTGTTACATAACATAAAATCAACAAAAGTTTCGTGGAATAATTAGGCAACTACACTTGCACAAAGATACCTTCCTAAATCTGCATAGACAAATAACGTATCAATTGTTATAATAATATCATCTGAATTAAAAATTCGTGGAAAAATTAAGCATCTAGACTTGCACTACGATATCCACCAAACTGTATCCTAAAACAAGTCTGTATCTATCGTTATGTAAAAATATTTAATAAAGTCTTCGTTGAAGATTTATGTGAGTATAAATAAGCTATTAGTCCTTGGGAACTTTAGTAAATAAAAAAGTGCAAATGTATTAATTTCCTTATTATGATGGAAATATCCATAATTGTATGTTGTAATATTATACATATTTGTGTTTAATTCCTTCGTTTTGAACATAAAAATTATGAAAAAAATTGACAAGACGTATTAGCTTCTTCTTCATTTTATAGTGCAATAAAAAAAAAATCACGCAAGTGGACTTGCGGCTTTGTTCCAGGGGGGGTGCGAATTGCTGATTGGCTGAAAATACGAGTACCGTGTACTATCACCCAATCAACTGTGTGGAAACTTTTGTCGTCTCGTGCGAGAAATTTGACCTATTGCGGATGCTAAGCCTGCGGGATCTGTTAACTTCAAACCAAACTAAGGGATGTCAGGTTTTTGCTACAATTAATGATTATATCATCTCAATATAGTCGTTCATAAAATCGTAGGCCCAGTTAAAGTCCTTGAGTCAGTCTAGACAGAAGAGTTATCGTAAACATCGTTATCAGTGAGCGTGTTATCAGCGATTAAGCTCTGTAAATAAACAACACGTAACATACTGTAATAGGTATCTTGGAAGTATTTAGTCGAGTCACGTAAGCTGTGGACTCTGGAATTAATATATACTTCGTTTTTAAGTATTAAACATTTGCCTAACTTCTTTGACAGTCGGGTAAAGGGAACAAAATTTGATATTCAAACATTTTAAACTATTATATAACTAGTGGACCCGACAGACTTTGCCCTGTCAAAAAAATTTGGAATGTGGCTTGACACTAAATTTTAATTAGAAAAAGTTAGTACTAAAAAAAGAAAAGGGCTGTCTTTAGAGATTTCCCGGCAATTATTAGAATTTTACTCGCCGTAAAAACCATCCTTGGACTTTAACGAGCATTTAAAAAAAAGAATTGTCAAAATTGGTTGAAGCGTTGTCGAGTTATGCGCTTACCAACACATTTTGCGATTCATTTTTATATATTAAATTCATTTACGTTTTTGAGTTTTCGTGCATCGTCAGAAGTCGAGGCTGACCACATGTCCTAGACAAAAGTTAAAGAATTCATTATATCCCCAAAAGTTTCCCCAAATGTCCATCTCACAGGTAAACCGAACCACTCAGCGGCAGTTTCCGGCTTATCCCCAGGGCTGGTCCCCTTGCCCTAGGCGACCCTTTGATTCCCAGCGCCCTCTATCGACTATTTTCGGACATTTCCGCTGAGTGTCAGCTGTTTGCGACGAGTCCAAATTTTGGAGCTGTGAGGGGAGCCGCGATTGATTTTGCTTTGTATAAACTGCACAAGCGTCGAGGTAATGCAATCGTAGCCCATATTCAAATGCTCAATTCAAGACGAATGTAATAGGATAGAATAGAAAACTTTATTATTGTAAGCTTTACAAATTCACATATGAATCGTCAGTACTAATTAATTATTCTACCGCCGTGTTCGGAATGTTGATGGTTAAAACAAAGCATTCATAGATCGATCGAATTGTACGCTCTTCATAATATTCTAATCTCTTCTTCACAAACATGAAACTATGCATGTATTATGGTTGTTTCTCTTTCACCGAAAAACTACTGGATAGATTTAAATGAAATATAGTTTCTAGGTTGATTAGATACTAAAAGAGCATATAAGAATTTTATACCGAAATAATGAGAATAAACTCGCGTGCTACAGCTGATGAGTTACTGAAAAGAAAATAATAAATCTGAAACTGGCATCTAATGTGAAATATAGCGATCACATCTGGGAGTCATTAAAATGAGGTGTTCCGGCCGATGTCGATTTTAATAGCTATAATGACTTAACAGAAACTCTATAAAATCCAGCCTGCACAAGTCCGAGTATATTCATTTCAGTTTAATTCAAATCATAATATTTTTATTCAAGTAGGTACGTGACAAATATGAAAAGACTAAAGATGAATATACCCATTTGTTAATCTTTCATTAAAAACTAAAGAATCGATCTATCTACTAAACGTTATCAAAAGTATGAGATACCTATTTGTTTAACATTTAGAATAATTTTATCTAGAAATAACGTAGACAAAGACGCGGGCATCAGCTGGTATAAACAAGGTCGTTACATACACAGAAATGAACCTTATCACAACGTCGCAAGACCTTAAGTTCTTGATTGCTTGGCCTGTAGTACTTCTAAATGCATTGTTTTAACTTCACTCCAAAATCCTGATGCACAAAAACTTCAACAAGACATCACCCTTATTTACATGCACGCCATAATTGCCACGTACGCCAAACATTTGAGTGAGCGCCCAACAAAGGACCCCTGGTAACTTTCCGTGAGCGAGATAAGCAGTCACCCATCCCGCTTGCTCGAAAGGGGCAAATTATGACGTGATCATACCCTGCGCACCCCAGCATGCAGTCATGATGCAACTGAAGCCTGTGAGTTTTAATGTGCAAGTAATAAGGTTTGTTTTCCGATGCTTGTGAAAGATGACGAAATCTTAGGGTGAATCGCGTGATTTAGCCCAAGGGCCGTGGTTGGGTGGAGGTGCGTCGTTGCTTTTTTGGTGTTGAAGGCAAAATGGACGCAGGAGGACTTTTTTTGAAGTATTCTATAGTGATCCTTCGAGATCATTTCTGATTTGAGAAGCAAAGTGATAGACTGACGATTTCACTTAGTATCACTTATTAGTAAAATGGTATTTTGTTATTTTTTCAAGCAATATTTTCATTGTAGCTTGAAACAATAGTTAGACCATCTCGCTGTAATTGAACTGACGAAAATTCGTGTGATCAACACTTGCTCTACCAACGTCGAGGCGTTGGTATGAAAGAATAATTGGCGTGCAAAATAAATTATTGTAAATCAACTTGCTGAAATAAATCATTTGATTTCATTTCAACTGTGTTTGGGTGTTTATAAATGACTAGCGGCCGACCTCTACTTAAGTCTTTTCTAGCAATAAATACGGCTGTATTTATGTTACTCTGGGTGAACATCGCTTTCCAATGGTGAAAGCGTTTTCAAATCAGCACAGTAGTTTTTGGGTTTAGCCTTTCCAAACATAGACACAAAAATATAAATCTTTCCTCTTTATATATTAGTGTTGAAGGGCCCACTGCAATACGATCAATGTTTATAATATTAAAATCTACGTGATCAACTTCATTCGGTCACATACATGCAGCTAATAAGCACAGGGCCGGTTGATTGATTTCGATACAATTTTGTAGAAATACAGAGTTTCTAGATTAACAATACACCGAAATAACGCAAAAGATGTATTGGAGGCAAAAGCTACTTTAAAATTATGTATTTTATTTATAGACCCACCGCAATTTTTGAATTCCGCAACGAATGTTTAGTTCCAAATACTATCAATAGTATTTTGTAAACTTCGTATTACAGTACTTTTATCACGAAATGAATGTGAACAAAATTGCGAGAAAGAGCTAGTGTGCTAACCTACGACATTACCTACAAGTCGACACAAATACGGCGTCAGAAGAATTCGCATAGTAAAACTCTCCATACGTAATGCACGATTGGCCAATCAATAATATCGAGTCTACATCGCAATGTCAGTGTTTTGTCGCCACTAACTACCTCGGCGGAAGTACTTCCACTTTTAGTAAAGAACATAGGTACGTTCCTTACACTAGTATAAGCCTTTTTCCCTACGTTACAATCAAAAGGAAATCACACTATATACTTTGGACTTTGCTTCGCTCTTAGGTCTACGGGATAAGATGTAATATCCATACAAGTATTTCTCTAATGTGCTATGGACCACCATGTACGGAAAGTTCGTATATACTACAGTGCCTTGTCATACCAAATCTCCGCGTAACTAAGCAAGTCAGATAGACAGCGACTTAATGTGACAAGGTACAGAGTTGTTCACGAACTAAAGATACTGACTGTACCTACATTATTTTTTTTGTTACCTACTTTTATTTTTAATTTTATTACTTGCTTATCGCATGGTTATCGTTAACATAAGCAAGTCGTTTGAAACAAATTAAACGTATGACATCATGAAAACAAACTTTATCCTTGCTATGTATAATAACTTGTTAATTCACTATTAACCTATACCTATTATAAACAATAGATCAAGCCACTTATCAGTTCCACACGTAAGACACCGTTTGCAGATATTTTTATTACACCGGAATAGATTAAAGACATTTAAAATACAACTTCGTGACGTAAATTGAATGAGTGATTATGCAAATTTAATCTTTTCCGCTTTAAATGAGCTCTAAAATATTGTTTATTGTCTCTAGAACTAATTTAATCTGAATTGATTTTTCAATTTTTTGGGATTGGATTGAAATAGATACAGGTATATTGCATCATCATGTTTTGGTGACGATTTTAGGCCAAATTAGGTCCCGGGTGTGATCATCGACCAGGTCAATTTGAAACTCTTTTTTATATTGCACTTCAAGATTGACCTCATCCCATCTGATGTTAAGTGTTAATGAGCTCTGAAAACCTTACTCACACGCAGGAATACAACAACACCGAAGTGATTGTTATTTGGCTGCGGTCTTTTGTAAGGTGGAGAGGTTTTTCACCAGTCGGACTTTATTATTTTATTTTTTATATTATACTTCAAGATTGACCTCATCCCACCTAATGTTAAGTGGAAATGAGGTCCTAGCTTAAGGGTGACAAGTACAGCATAATAAATCTGTTACTGGACTTGTCGCCCTTACCTTGAAGGCTTGACCCCTGCTACTAATGTAGCACCCCCTATGATCTCTGGAAACCTTACTCACACGCAGGAACACGACAACACCGTAGCGATTGTCATTTGGCTGCAGTCTTCTGTAAGGTGGAGGTATTTCACCAGTCGGACTGCTCTAATTCGAGCGATAAATCGCTATGCCCTACCTCTCTCAATACTCTTCACGCTAATGCTCATAGTATTAGATGTCGTACGTACAGTTACACACACGTCAGACTACACATCTTGTTTTTTGCATCGCCCTTATGTTGGGAGCTCAAGAAGTTATATTGAGCAATATTGTTACACAATGTGTCCTTGCTAGAAATGTTTGTTATTTATTTATTTATTTAAAAACTTTATTGCACCTAAAAAAAGTACAACAGGTGGACTTAATGCTATGGACATTCTCTACCAGTCAACCTTTGGGTCATGCGGAGAGTTAGTTTACGGGTGCGGTAATAGTGACAAAGTGCATATGTTATATATTTGTTTTGTGTTTTGTTACAGTCCCGAAATTATATATTAACATAGCATTACATTAAATACTACGTTTTATAGGTATCGGAAATAAATTATAACTAACTTATCAGAGTCTCGTGTCGGCCAAGTTTACACAAAATATTAATAATATACAATGATAGTGGTGTCTAGAATCCAGAATACAAAATATTATTTCTTTAATTTACACACGACACTTGAGTATGTCTAAGTGTGAAATTAGTTATAAGTTCAGCATTATTTCGCACCTTTGGTAGAACAAGGCACAATTGCAGTTTTTGCAATTTAACAGGACAATTTTAAACATATTTTTTGCATTTAATGTGGTCTAGCTCTGTTATCATTACTCTAAAGTTGTCCTCCTTTTGAAGCTATAAACTATTTACTATACTCTTTTTAGACATGTGCTTGTAAAGATTTAAGATTTTTTAGTTTTTCTTTATTAATTTTGTTTTTAAGGCTGTTGACAAATTGTGCCCTTTGTATTGGGAACTACGAAGTTTCTTGTCGAGATCTTTTCTGTAAGTGATAGGTTCCGTATCGGAGGTAGCGTTTCATAAATACGACTGATGTCATTTACATCAATAAAATAATGTTAAACTTTGTGATTGAGATCGATCGAGGTAGCTGCCAGCTATTAGGTCCCCTAGAGCTTACAAGCATTTCCAAAATGTCTATATAAAAAAGACCCAGTTTATATTAAATGCCTTGTTTTAATCATTTTATACTATATTCGATAAAAACGGACGTAGCGTAATCAAACAAGTTTTCTATTTTATTCAGTTAACAAAACAAAACTATAAAATATATCAGGCGGCCGTTACCAGATTCTAATATTAGTAACAAATCAAAATTAATATGAGAATTTCAATTTATTATCAAATTTATTGTAATAAATATGCGTAGTTCAGTCCGAATATAACTCCTTAGGTTCGTGTCCTTATAATTATGGGTTCTGTATAAATATACGTAATTTTAATTTGTAAAGAAAAATAAGGAAGGTACGAACAGCAATTTCAATTAAATTCGAAATATTTTTGTTACATAATGTTAAACAAAACATTTAACAATTATTAATGAATTGTCTAGACCTGTGGCACCACAAGTTCAAAATCTAAAAACACTGAGAAGATACAGGCAAGAAACTAAGTAGTTTTCTTAATTAACATCAAGTAACAGAGCCTAATATGTTGATTTCTTGAGAATAGAAATCAATAAGAAATAATTAATTAATTTACTGTCTGTACTGTTGTAGAATGCAATGTTTTAAATATAAACTGATAAAATAAAATAAATTATTATAAAAAAAGGTGCACAGACTAGTAAGTGTTCCACACATACTTATCATTGATAGAGCTTAATTAAAGAGGGTATGTATTTTAAATAAGTTTTAATATATGTAGGTACCTATAACACTTAGTCTTGTAATACATTTTTTCTTTCCTTAAGACTAGTTTGTTTTACATGGCAAAAATTATTGAATCCACAGATAATCAAAACTAAAAATTTCTCTAAAAACGACCGATGTGGCTCTCCTCTTACATTCTAATAATTCAAGAAGCAATATTAACTCTTTTTCCAAAAACATTTCACTAAAATACTCGAGGTACTTAATGCAGCTTAAAACGTTTCAACGAAATTGTTAAATTCGAAAAAAATAATATTTAAAGTTTTCTCACTGAATTGTTCAGCAGTAAGTTAGCAAGTAACACATTGGCTTAAAGACTTTTAAATAATAATACTCAGGCATCGACAGAGTCGCACATATATACAGGTACATTAGCTAACAACAATCACCACATGGGTCTCTAAAGTAGACTACTGCTTACAATCTGCCGCCCAAACACTGGAACTAGAATTACTCGTACATCCACGCGATTTCTGCTTATTTATTTCGGTTTAAGGAACCCTAAAAATATCATAATAATTACGATGTCTTACTATTTATACACAACACGTTAAATTAAACAATTTATTACGTTGTTTTATAATACCACGAGCACGTGTAAAGGTCTTGTTTAAATTTATTTTGCTATCGGCATTGTTTTGATTGCTTTAAGGAAAAATAATAATGATTGTTGTAATATTAATGTAACTGGGTCAAAGGTATGTTTTAGATGTTTACGTATAGTTAAAATGGTAAAATTTATAAGTTTTGTTCTAACAATGTTGTGTGTGAGTAAATTAACTTTTAAAAGGTTTTTATATTTTTGTTTGTTTATATTAACTTATTGATTGACTTAGAGGTATTTATATGTTGGCGACCACGGTGGCGTAGTTGCTGGAAGTCAGAAAGGTCCCTGGTTCGGTTCTTGGTCAGGTCATTTGCGGCAACGAACTTTGCTGAATTGGCTTGGATCTGGGTGTACTGGACAAACGCCCCCGGTTAGTGTCCGTCGTCTTGTTCTCATACAAAAAGGGACAAATTTAGTTTAATACCAGTTGTTTGGTATATTTTTTTGTTCATTTATTTTAGTTATTTAAGAAATAAGCAATTAACGTTAGGGAATTTTACTTTTTTTAAGCAAAGCGTTTACGATTACTACAGCGACGTAAAATAGAAATAAAAATATAATGTTTGGAATGGCACAACCAGCGCAAATGGATGCACGGAAAATTATGTATAATACGTAAGTACTTCGATTTATTTAACTAGTATGTATTTCTAGTTTTTATCGATATGACTCTCACGTGACAGACATGCTTAGCCTGTATGTGTGTATGTTTATACGGTCAAGACTGCGGTGCCACGTACAGACAGACAGACCCGCACGTAGCAGACAAACTAAATAAATAAATAAATATTGGACAACATCACATACATTGCTCTGGTTATGTGGTAAGTAGCTAAAGCACTTGTGTTAAAGAAATCAGAAACAACGACGGTACCACAAAACCCAGACCCGAGACAATATGGAAAAATAAAAACATAAAATGTCTAACATTACTGTACAAAAATATAAAATCAAGGTTTATCCAAATTAATTTATCACATTCGACTAACAAATCAAGGAGAGCATCCAACCCTATTACCGGTAGTGAACCACGAAAGTAAAAACGCTATCTCCTACAAAGCAAACTTATAACCCTTCCTTATTTAACAGAATTAGTAGATTTATTTTATTTACGGCCTCCGTGGGTTGAATATACACCATAAACATTTATGGGGCGGCGAACAGATAACGAAAGTTTTTACTCCGTCCGTCGCTAGTGGTTCTCAATGTGGGGCCTGTGTTCAGATAAGGAATAAAGTATGGGGGGGGGGCGCGGGGCGGACTAGTGCCTAATGCTTTTATCTCATGTTTTACAGACTTCAAAAAGGAGGCTTGTCGTTTAGAAATAGGGAGTTCCGGTCATTTTACTTAGTACTGCGAGTGTACACAGCATATCTTAATATTGAGCATAACACCCATAATTTGACAATTTAATTTTATTTTCCGATTTAAATATTTGAAAAAAGGATCTCTTTTAGTTACGGATAAGTCTAGTAAGCTAAAATCGTTCCAGACTAGTAGTCAGTTAGAGAAAAAGTAGTTCATATTTTAATCGAAATTTTGTTCTATATTTATGCCATATTTCATATACCTAACTTAAAAAATAAACATTATCCCATATAAACTTTCAAGGGCGGTGTTACCCCCATTCCCCTAAAAAAAAGTACCCTATGTCCGTTTTAAAGATTCAACGTATACTTCCACCTAATTTGTAATGATATCAATTTAGGGCTTCATCTTTAAATCTTAATTCGAACATAGAAATTTGTTAAAAGTTTGAGTATCGATGTTGAAAGCTATGCATCTCCTTGGAGGAATAAATTGCGTGGGCGCATAGACCGTAGGGCCATGGTAATGAGTTGTGTTATCTTTTTTTAGCCGTCAACTTCAGATTTACTGCAATAGGCCTTTTGTCCAATGGGCATGATTGTTAATAGCTTCACTGCAGCGTTAATTTTTATGGTCAGGTCTGTTAGTGGGACTTGATAGGGAAGTGTCAATGTCGTACGTTTGATGAACTTCAAGAAAGTGTCTATAAGAGATGATTTTCCAAAGACAGACATAAGGCATTGAAGAATAATCAAGCTGATTCTATTGTTGAATCGACTGGTTTGATGTATTCTTCTTTCTTCTAGTTTCTATCCCAATTTAAATTTAGTATCCATTACGGAACCCGGAACAACTATCCTGATTAGAAGTGTCTGGTTATTAAATTGAAATGATCTACGCGACTCTTGCAATGGCAATTTAGTCTTTGTGGCTCATTGTCAAAGCTCAGAGACTTATGGTTTTACATCCCTACCGAATCACACAATCATGATTTCAATTGGACCAGAAGATGATTCAGGCCCATAATATCTTTAATAAGCTAGTGAAACTTCAGAAATAGAAAGTGTTCTCGACAGATTCGAACCCACAACAAAAGAGCACAGTATTCTAACCGTCGGTACGAAGGTAGTTCAGAGGCTGTATTTTCAAAACGTAGAATACAAAAAGTGTCGTTCTTTTGAATTATCACTAATCATAGCTAAAGCCGACATGCAGACTTCAATGTCACTTAAAATTTAAAATGTCGGTAAACTACTCGCCTTATTTTACGGTCCACTAGGCAACAAAAAAAGGTTGAAACATGTCTATCGGTAACTATAATTGTAATCGACAGATCATGAAGTCTTTTACACTCAAAGGAAGTAAATAGCAGCCTTCACCCATCTACATATGGACACAAGTTGATCAAACAGACAAACATGAATAAACAAAGACCTCCACCGCACCACATTTCGAAAGTGTCCTCAGCAGCGCCTACGCACACCCGAACTGGTCTCCCATAACCTTTATCAAGGCATCAGCGTCCGAGCCACACTGTTTGCTATTCAATAAAACATTTATTCACCCCATAAGAAGAAAAAGAACCTGTAACGTCGTACCTGTAGGAACAGGTAAGCGTAATTTCGTGTGGGGTGCCCCAGGGCTCGCTTTTGGGTCCACGGGTTTTCCTTTTCGATATTTTTTGTCGATCGATCGTTACGGCTTCGGTTACGTTCTGGTAATCTCCTGGTGACCGGCTGATTTTTTTCTCGCGTCAGCTGTTCGAACGGTTTTGCTTGCTGGAGTTTCGTTTTTGCTTTACGGTTGTCGATTTGCTGTTTTTGTTAGTTGTGTTTTTTACTTTCCAAATTTCAAATGGTAAACGATCGAAATACTTAATTAACACATATTTTGCCTATTTAATGTTTTGAAAGACTAGTAAGCTAATAACGAAGTTTGAACAAAGTTTGCTGTGGTTTTTCGGACCATAGCTCGGTTTTGCAATCACTAATCTACATTTAAGGAGCGACCATTGTTGCAACAATGACTGATTTTAAAGAATTGCCTTGCCTTGGAGTACGATTTTAAGTAGAATGAAACTTTTTGTTCTTTTAAGTCAAATTGTCAAATGTCGTTCGAATTGGTCTTTAACGACTGATATCTTTATCAAATATACATGTTTTTATTTATTTAGCCACTGCTCTTCTCCTGGATATGATTCGATTGAGATTCGGCATTAGTATGCTTCAAAGTATTTAGTGTTGTCGACGTTAAAATCTGATCACAATCTTAAAGTCATTGTGTCACATTGTTTGTCTATTTTCTACAATTAAATGGTGTCATACTTCTATCTTGTTTTAAAGATTGATATGTCTAGCAAAATAATAGCAAAAATCCTAATGAAAACTAGATATCATCTTACTTTCAAAATTTACTCGTAACTCAAAATATATTACAACATTAGTAACTTATATTGCATTTCGTACCTTATTTTCAGCAGAAGTTAGCCGAATATTACCTGAATCGCGTATTTCAGAGCGTTCGGGCGAAAATAACTTTTTACTGTCACAGAAGCGAGAATCGTCGCGAAACGTACGACGCCTTTTAGTGCTTCTATATGGGCATATTTCTTCATTTATTCGAGTATTTTTTACGTACACTCGCGTGTAAAACGGTATTTGTTTTTATAGCATCTGCAATTAATGATAAAAATCACGAATTATTATATCATTGATTTAATCAACGCCTCGATAGTCTAGTCGCTTAGGTACCTAAGTGGCTTCAATTTAAAACAGTATTTTGGATGTTTAAAACTGTAAGTTTGGGTTATGATCACCAACCCGCATTAGATAAGCGTGGTGATTAAAGTGAAGAAACTTGTTTTAATGGCTTGAAATAGGACATTGTATCAAAATAATAGGCTGAAGTGTTTACTTTTACCCAAAACATTCATACTATCCGTTTCTAATGAGCTTCCACTGCCTCATTAGATAGTGAAGTATCAATTGGAATAATTATTTGACTCGTCGCATGTGATATCCTTGCAATAGAAGAAGACGACGGTTGGCACATAGTAGTTTAAGCGATATTCCCGTGGTGCTATCAAATAGGCGACTAGATATGCGGGGGGAGTTTGAGGGGGTAGTCCCCGCTCTTCTCCGGTTGAGCCCCTCACATGCCGCTGCCTTTTCATATATTTTTAAAAATTTTAGTTATTTTACCGTTAGAATATTTTATGAAGCGGGTAAAACTACAAGCACAATCGAAATTAATATGTTCCGACACTTTTCTTTACACATTTTTCGAAGAGAAGTATTAATTTCTACCTGTCTATGAAATACACAGTTCGTAAAACAAAAGATTCCCCATAGACTTCCGTCGGCAACTGTACGAGTCGAAATCTTGGCGCAAATAATATGAAAGATAAATGCGGAGAAATCTTACGGCAGTTTTACGAGGCCCAGCCGTTTGTTTTGCTCCGGCTTTGGAACAAACTACTGACCTAACTAAGAACGAACTGTACGGAATACGATTCATAAAATGCAGAGGAAAAAGGTTGAGTACGAAATCTATGTGAAAATTAATCTTATATATCAAATGAATCGCTGTTCGTTAGTTTCGCTAAAACGCGCCAACAACAAGACCGATTTGACTAATGTTGATTTTGAAATAATTGTGGAGGTCTACGGAAGGTTAAAAAGGTTAGAAAGTTTGGAAAAAAACAGGCGTTACGAATTTCGCCGTCCCGGCGAGCAAGAGTATCTAGTATGTAATAATTTCCAGTGAACTCCTTGTTTAATTTCAATCTTAATTTGCTTGGTAACTCAGTAAGTAACAGTATCAATAAATGAATTACCTAACACATGAAAAACATAAAAATTCAACACAACATCAGTGCTACTATTACCATATTACACAAAACAAACCACTTAGTAATTATTCCGAAATGTAAATTCGATATTGCTTACATATATTATATTATATACTTATTTTATTTTTATTTAGTTCCTTAATTTGCGTCTTTTGCCTTTTTATTGTATTTCATTTGTGTTTCCGTTTAAAAATATTCATTGTTGATAACATTTTAACACACAGTTATGTTTAAAAATGGTTGCAAATCTTCAAAATCGTCTCATACTTGAAACAAATTTAAATCAGCATATGATTTTTTAAAGAGACCGAATAATTTGACATTTCTAAAAAGAGACATAAGTAATTACATTCTTATACGAGTAATTATATCCTTAATAAACATAAAAATGCACCTTTAAAAGGTTGATGCATTGTGTACCAATGCACTACGTATAAATATGACAATGATTCGCCTCTAACTGAACTTCTAAGCAAAATTACTTTTACGTTTAACTTTCACATGCTCTAAGTTGCAGATTAGCTTTAAGAGAAATCGTGAGCTGGGAGCTAATACATCTGGCCAGACCGCAAACTAAGGCCCCCTGCCAAGACGGGGATGGCTGCATATAGCCGTCGAAGTGGTCTCTTACTTGTACTATGATAAAAACAAACTGAAATCATAATTTGTTGTCAAGCATGAAAACGATCTTATCAACCAAGCATTTCTTAGCATGATGATGATTCTAACATCCATACTAATAATAATATAAATGCAGAAGTAACTCTGTCTGTCTGTTTGTCTGCCCGGCTTTTACGCCTAAACCACTAAACCGTTTTTGATGAAATTTGGTAAAGTCACACTGATGAATTGAATGCAAACCAAAATGATTTAGTTGGGACCTATCTCTAGCGAGAATAACGGCATGAAACTTTGTAACTTGTGTAACTTCGTTTTATTACGAAGACAGCTGACCAAGATGTGCAGATCACTTAAAAAGTCTTAGTTCACTGTCCCAATGCTTGGCTGTCGTGATTACAATGGCTTACAATTAGATTCTTTGTCATTTCAGAGTCCTTCAAAAGGAGCATAATCATAATCGTAATCAATTAATTTATTAATTTTTGTTTCCTACAAGTGTCACTTATGCATCGTCAAAATGAATACAAACCAAAATTGAAGCTACAGCTGGGTCGGAACCTAAACCTACCGAGAAGAATCCGACAAGAAACTCAGTAGTTATCCTAATCTTTACAATGTTTAGAAGTAGAAGACTTAAACTAGACTAGAAGCAACTTAGAACTTAAAAATGTTCGTGAAAAAACATGATGCTAACGGATAGGATGTTACAGTATCAAATCTATTGTCATTGTGGGTGTCTCTCTTACTTACCATAAGGCTGGGAGAAGCCATTTGTGAATAAAAAAAAAATGGCTGCTTTTGCCTATGTTGCGAGTAGTTCGAACTAGAAAATAGGCTGTAACACTGTATTCGTACAATCAATCGGGCGCTCGGGCCTCTCCGCCGCCGCTCGGCCTCCTCCGCCCCAGCTGATGATAATCTGTTGCTATGTGCACTCACACAGCAACAATGAGGACATATTACCTCAACCCTCATTCTCCAAAATAAGCGAAAGTTTACGTTTCCTTTTGCTTTAAACTACTATGCTTTTTGATTCCAGACGGATTTCCAGTTAGCGAAATTTGACAGTTACCAACCGATTTCCGAACTGATACTTGCACAGCCATCTCAAGCGTGCTCTTAAACCTCAACCCAATCAAAAAACACCAAAAAAATCAACGAAATACCATCCGAAACAGAGTTTGTTTGGTCCAAAGAACAAAGAAAAGTCGATAGCGTAAAGCAAATGTCCTTTCTGCGCGTTAGTCGCCCCAACCAGCCTACGTGACTGAACCAATGTGCTCACACACACAAGCACGCCGTGTCCGTGAAAACGCACAGCCACTCACACAGACCCGTGCGTGGTTAACTCAGGGTTCGAACGAAGAACGTCGAAAACGCCGTCGACCTTCACAAAGAAATCTTCACATCCGTCGCTCTTATTGCTAGCTACTTAGAGTTCTGAATTCGAAACGGCGCTGGGAGGCTCATAATCTCCAATGGTTGTGTAGTTGGTAATAGCTCGTTGCGCTAGAGAGTGCATTTATGGCAGAGTTGTGGAGTCGCCAACCTTTCCGAGTTTATTTTTTGCGGTAAACCGTTCTGTTTGGTCGCGCGATCGTTCGACGGCTTAATTGTGATTTGTTTGTCGATTTCTGCCGTTATTTCGTTTCGTTTAAGTTCCATTAAGGGCTTAGGATTGCCAGTAAATATATCGGGATACTAAATAACCAATACCTAAATATTGCAAAGGAAAAGATTATTCAAAATCCATTCATTGTTATTATATACTTCACAAATTCAATGAGTTGACTTTGACCCTACCAATATTTTGACAGATATGTAAATTCAAAAGTGTATCAAGCAAAAGGTTTTGAATTTTGTAGACCTTGCTTTTATCGCAAACAACACTTTAAACCTGCCTTATTTAAAATACCTAAACACACTGTGATACGTTACCGAAATTTGAACGAGCCAATTCCGTGGACAGATCTTTTACACGGCCCACATAACAAATTCTATTTCAATATTTGATACGAAGCTGTATTTCCGCCAACATTCGCCTAGAAACAGTCCAAAATAGCAGCCGAGGTGAAAGTCGTAACTGGCCGCTCCAGAAAAAGGTTGGTGATCCCTGCGCTTGGCAACAGGGAATGAAAGCATTGGAAAAACGACAAACCAATATCTGTCTTACAAGCAAGTAAATACGGTTGGTATTACTTTGAGAGGCAGTTGTTATTGATCGAAACTTTGTGAAAAAAGTTTTGTACTTATCGCCTACAAACGATACATGTACTATTTTATTAATTGGCTTAAACTATTACGTCATTCAATTATGCACCCTATCTGAGGGTGATTAAAGTTGAATTTTGCTGTCCGATTGGGATGGGTTCTTTTTTCATCGAGTTATTAAAAATGGATAAAAGATTCTTCTTTAAATTTTAACAAAGGGTTATTAACGGTTCGTTAGGGAATATTAAAGGAATGAAGGATTAGTTCACAGTTTAATTGCAGCTTTTCGAGGGACGAACGATTTAAACGTCTTTTGTGTATTTTTCAAATGTTTTACGATAATGAGTAGGTATGGACATATTCGGGTGGCCTCGATATGTTTTTAATTTCACTTTTTATTGAAGAGCCTGATGTTAAATTATGCTCTTGGATTTTAGTTAAACACTCAAATTATATTTTTTTTTTATAGTAGCGCAGTATATTGGCTCCTCCCAGTTTGATGGTAAGCAAGAGAGGAACACACATCGCGATGACAACGGATTTGATACCGAAATATCCTACCCGTTAGCATCGCCATACTGGCCCGCAAGATGTTTCTTCACGCTCCTTTTGAAGGAATCCATGTCAAAGGAAGGAGGAAACACATGAGCCGGCAACGAGTTCCACTTCTTTATGGTCCGGCAAAGATAGGAACTTTGAGAACTTTGAAAAGTTAAAGCGGTGAATAAAGTACTATGATCAAGCAAGTTAGACTACACACTTTGGACATTACACCGCCCTTATGTGATGGAGTTAAGATCTAATATTAAACTGCAAATGTTTGCCTTGACATGTTGTAGCTTACAGGTGTGTAGTGTTGCCGGATAATCGATTAACGATTAATCGATAAATCCCCCACCCCCTCCCCAAATAATCTAACAATCGATATGACGATCGATAGTATTGTCTAATATAAACAAATATAATCTAATAATTGTTAATAATCGATTGTATCGATATTAATTTAAGGTCGATTTAATCGATAGTATCGCTTGAAAACTTGATATCGATATAATCGGTTATATTGTATTTGACTACGCATTATTAATCGATTATATTGATATTATCGATACTATCGAATGTCATATCGATTGTTTAATTATTTGGGCCCCTTTTGCATAATCGATTAATAATCGATATACAATCGAATCTACGGCAACACTAGAGGTGTGAGGTGTTCTTAAAATAGCTCCATAGGTACGTTTATCTATCTGTATATGGAGTCACATATACAGTAGCTGCCATCCACTGCCCATTCCACTTTATTTGTAAAGGAAGCTACAGTTTCATCACAAACCAGTCCACATCTATTTGGGAGCCTCCGTTGTAAATAATAAATCCATAACACAATATAAAAGTAAATGCAGTCCAGAAAATAGTAAATACGAACGAAATTGTGCTCGACGTACTTTGATGTACCTACATATATCTTATTTTAAAAAAAATTAAGAGAGGTAGGGCATAGCGATTTGCCGCTCGAACTGGAGCTTTTACTTTACACAGTGATCAAAGAGCCTTAGTAAGCTAGTTATACGTAAAAGTCATTAAACATATAAAAGGAATCACACGCAACATAAACCTACCTTTTTTAAATAATGGACCACTCTTTAAAAGGAGGCTTTGAAAGAGATTCTTATGCAATATTTTTTGGAATTTAGATTAATAATTTACAAAGACAGAAAAGCCGGTGGAAAATAGTGCGGCATTTATTGAACGGAAGAATAATATGACAGATCAAAAACATAAAAGGTTTTAGTATCAAAGACAAACTAGTAAAGAAGGTTATATTAAACGTGCGTTCTGCAAACGGCTAGTTTTTTACACTTTGGGTCACATTTTCGAAGGTTTAGTTAGGATCACTAATTTAAAAATAATTAGATATAGCTTAAAACATTGAAGGCTAGTAGTAGTAGTACTAGTAGTAGTAAGTAGCTTCCAAAAAGTAAAACATTTTTAAAATTTAGGTTAGAAGTTTGAAAATCTATTCAATGCGTGTTTTATATTATTTTAAAAATATATTATGACACATTTTCTCAATCAATGTCAGTATTGGGCCACGATGACGCATGTAAGTCCTACAGTTAATTTCATTTATTTTACAAATAGATACTTTTGTTTTGTTTTTATTTTTTTCAATAATTGATTTTTAATTTTTATTTTACAATTGACAAACTAACTGTGTGTCTTAGTGCAAAATTAATAATAAGTTAAGCTTCCATTTGTAAAAAAAAAACTACTGAGTTTCTTGCCGGTATCTTCTCTTTAGTTATAGGTTCCAAACCGGAGGTAGCTTCATTTGCTTTATATAGAGACTATTCATAAGTATTACTAATGTAATCTATGTGAATAAAAAATATTGACTTTGACTTTGACTTTGAATGCAAACAGATAAGTAAACAATAAAAAAAGTCTATTTTTAATGAAAAAAATATTGAAACCAAAATAACTAAATATTGAAAAATATGGAAGACTAAATTTACCCACTAAATTTCGACCAAACAGTGTGCTTAAAAAAACAATCTACAAGATGTGTTTTTTATTTAATCTGCTTTCTCTGATATAACTGAAAATCTTTTTATTTGTACCATCCAGACTGTTATAAGATGTGTATTGTGACAATAATAAAACTACCTATTACGGACCCACGCATTATGATTCATGCGTTTTTTGTGCCCGAACAAAGAGTCGAACCTGTCGATTGAGACTGGTTTATCGGCTGGGTTCGACGTGTTTCGGATATTAATTTACGTTTTTTTTATTCTGTTTAATTCTATTCGTTTTCTGGGTTATTGAAAACGTCCTTTTGATTAACCTATTTACTTATTATAAGGCATTTTTGTAGAAATTAAGTGTTTAATTACAAAGTTTATTATCGAAACCACATCACTTACGCCAGCTGTTTTCCCTGATTTAATTTATGTTATTGAAATAGTATCCTATACTCTAAGAAGCTAGAATAATAAAGTATATGGTTATATACAAAAATGATAATTGGTAGCTAGATAAACCTATTTAAATTAGGTTAGGTTTAAGCAAAAAAGATCAGCAAACATATTATAGAAGTAACCAGTCAATTTAGCTTTAAAAAAAATAAACAAAGGTATATTTCATCAGAATTAAACATAGTATGTGACAGATTCATACACTTTTGTCATTAAAGTATCATCTTCTTTTTTATTGTAGTCCTTTTTTGTCAAACAATTATTGTACAGATTTAAATCTAATTCAAATTCAAATATTTTTTATTCAAGTAGGTTACATATAACACTTTCGAATCATCATTGTATATAATGCAAAGTGATTCTACTTCCGGTTCGAAACCTATATCTACCGAGAAGACACCGGTAAGAAACTCAGCAGATCAGTAACAGTAGTAGTATCTAACTTATAGCTATGTGTAAACCACTTTGGATCAAGTCATATAGTTTTGTTTAAGTATAAATGAATTAAACATTAAGTATATACTTTTGAGAGGTAAGCTGGAGCAGACCAGTCCCCAAAGATGGCACCTAAGCGTGGCCAACTGGATAACACTTTCAGAGCTGTGCGATAAACTCAACAATAATAATGAATATTATCACAAATCGATCCCGGAACATCGGCTTAACTCACACTCGATGTCTATATCATAAAAGCGACCGATTTCTTTCAATTGAACACAATTTTCCACGCTACGGAACCCTGCCCAAACTGAATAGCTGCCACGCGAGCGGACCTGGGTTCGATTCCCTGGCGGACCCCTGACGGCCGCCATTGAATTATGCATTAGGCACGGTGATTGATTCGCTATGGAGTAGTGGATTAAAGGGATTTATTTATAGTGCTGTCTGAAACAAGCATCTCCTTTATTAGAGAAGTTTAGTGCGGGCTTGATTTTGGATTTATCTTAAACTAGCGACCCGCCCCGGCTTCGCTCAGGTGCAATGCAAATACTAAATACATGATTCTGTGGTAAGTAGCTTAAACTACGACGGAACTTCAACACCCAGACACGAGACAATATAGAACAATTCGTTTCCCGTATTGACCAGACTGGGGATCGAACATGGGACCACAGAGATGGCGCGATGCCAAAGTCCGGTAGCTCGCCTCTCAGCTATGGAGGTCGTCCAAAAAGATGTTTTACTCAACCTCAATTTTATTTTATACGTTCAAAACACTTTAGAAGGGAAAGCTAACTTAGAAAAGGTGTATAGGCAGTAGCTTTAATTCGTGAATAACTCTGTACCTTGTCACATTAAGTCACTATCTATCTGACTTACCTAGTTACGCGGATATTTGGTATGACAAGGTACTGAGGTGTATACGAACTAATGATGCTGGCTGTACCTCACTTTGAAATTACATACAATTAACCAAATCCATCATGGTGGTGCTCATTCCTATCACACAAATGCTTAATTTACTTTAGGATATGACCAATGTGTGTGATGTTGTCGGATTTATTTAAAAAAGAGAGGTAGGGCAAAGCGATCTTGTTTAAATATTATATAAATCTACAAGAGAGGTAGGGCAAAGCGATTTATCGCTCAAACTGGAGCAGCCCGACTGGTGAAATACCTCCACCTTACACAAGACCGCAGCCAAATAACAATCACTTCTGTGTTGTTGTGTTCCTGCGTGTGAGTAAGGTTTCCAGAGCTCCTGGGGGGTGCTACGTTAGTAGCAGAGGTCAAGCCTTCAAGGTAAGGGCGATAAGTCCAGTAACAGCTTTATTATGCTCTACTTGTCGCTCTTAAGCTAGGACCTCATTACCACTTAACATCAGATGGGATGAGGTGAATCTTGAAGTGTAACATAAAAAAAGCAATAAACGGTTCAAAGACACTCCTAAACACCCCATCCGGATATACAAGCTCAGACCGCGGCTCCGCTCCCGAGCGGAGTGCCACCCAAGAGTTACGACTTCCACCGATACGAATTAAAATTTTACGCCGTTTCCGTCTGTGCGTCGCAATATGAGCTAAGCTAATAAATACAGTGATGCCTCTACTTGTTTGTTCAGGTTTGTGTAATATAGAGGCGATGCACGCCGGCTGTTTCTCCACATATGCCTCACGAGTATATATAATATACGTATATGTACAATTTTAAAAAGTCTCAAGCCTCTACCGAAAGATCGGTACAGACGATAAGGCTTAACAACCATCATGAAAATTCAGAATCATAGTCTAATGCCTCAATTCAATATTTGAAAAACAATCTGTATTAGTTACGGATAGTAAAGAATTATACGAGGCGTAAGCTAAAGCCGTTCCGGACTCGTAGCTAGTTGGAGAAAAATGGAAAGTCATTTTCGACACATTACGAATCGTAAAATATTGGAATCGACTGGATCCGCATAAAGATTTTAAAGAAACAGAAACATTTCATCTTCTTTGGCGGGATTCGAATCCACGACCTTAACGTTCAACACGAGCTGCTCTTTCCACTGAAACCAGTTCCCACACCCCAAGAGGAGGTTAAATTTTTTTGTTTCTTTAAAATATGTAAAGTTTAGTAGTGCGTGTGATGACCGATCATGTCATGCGTATGTCAAGGTATATTGCAGTTCAATAATAGTTCGTATGCTCACGACATAACGGCTTTGTCTGCAGGATGAACAGCACATGAAGGTATAACCCGGCAGTACCGGCTTGTAGACCGTACGGTCGAAAGCAAGTCAGACATTGGATTGCCACCTGACCTGCGCAACTCTTATAAGGAAATAGAGTCCTTTTTGGATCATTACACCATAAACGAATGAAGGCATGCTAAATAAATACAAATATGGAGATTATTATAAGATGACACCTGCATACTATGTGAACAAATGATGCGGACTTGTTTGATACTATAAGATCAATTGATTTTATTGCATTTTTTCTAACAATTGAAACTAACACTTGAACATGAATATAGGCTACTTTTACAAAGAACTTGAAGTGTTTTTTAAAAGCATAGTACATTGGCTCTTCCCAGCCTGATGGTAAGCAATAGAGGAACCCGTATCGCGATGACAACGGATTTGATATCGTTATATCCTATCTGGTGGCATCGCCATACTGGCCCGCAAGATGTTTCATCATGCTCTTTTTGAAGGAATCCATATCAAAGGAAGGAGAAAACACATGAGATGACAAGTGAGTTTTAAACAGTTTAAGACAATTTTATAATGAACGTGGACTCGGTCAAACACCAAAACCTTCGTCAGAAAAGAGTATTATGTGTTTTATATAGCATATAAACTTTCCCATTGCTGGGCAAAGGTTTCCGCCATAAACTTCCAGCGTTTTTCCTCCGGTGCCAAGTCTTGCCAACCTTGCAAAAATGTCCAGGTCGTCCCGCTAACGCATTTCCAGGTTCCTCATGGACGTCGTCCATCTTCTGGTGTCTATTGGGTAACAACCCTGGCCCATCTCTCTGGCTTTACCTGGCACACGTGCCCGGCCCACTCCCACTTTAGCTTAGAGGTCTTCACTGTTAAGCCTGTTGATGAGCTGATGATGGCATTGCTGATCTTGTCGATCCTTGGACTGCGTCGGCTTGGCACGCGTACTATCTCCGTTTTGCTCACATTTTTCACTGGTTCTTCACTCCTATTTATCGAAGCGTGATGTAAATAAATAAATAAATATTGGACAACATCACATACATTGCTGATTCTGTAGTAAGTAGCTTAAGCACTTGTGTCACTGAAATCAGATACAAAGACGGTACCACAATACCAAGACCCGAGACAATACTGAAAAGTTCGTTTCCCATATTAACCCGACCGGGGATCGAACCCGGAACCTCAGACATGGCGCGACGCCAGAGTTCGGCCCGCTCGCCTCTCGGCTACGGAGGTCGTCAAATGTTATATAGCTTTAAAACCTTCCTCAATAAATGGACTATTAAATACAAAAATAATTTTCCTATTCGAAACATACAAATTCTTCTGATATAGAAATGCTCCATTCCATCGCTCTTTGGCAAATTTTAAGCCCGAACCCTTGACTTTTACTCAGTTAGTTGAATGCACGTCAACTTCATTATAAATAGCTTTTTATCTTAAAGGTTACTTAACTACAGACAGACTCCCTAAGGCGTATCTAAGTTTGTTAAAATGTCTAATCAATTCCAATTCAAACTCTTGCCACAATTAATCTCGAAATCGGCCGATGGCTGAAACAATGGCTTTTATCGGCTGCAATCAGACCTCAGGGCTTTGTCCGTGATAGATTATGATAAGTAGAATGATCATATGAGCCCTTCTGACCTCGGAGAAAGTCGGTTATGAAAGGGCGATTGTAGTTCCTACTTTGAGTAATACGCTTTCGTGGCAATCATTATGCGAGCTCTGGTCTTTTAGATAAGTACGTTACGTATACTCGGTTCCAATACTTGAAAAACGATCTGTACTAGTTACGGATGGTAATAAATTGTACGAGACGTAAACTAAATGACCGACAAAAAACTGATATAGAAAGTGAACTATGTCTGTGTGTCTTTCTCACGACCGTTCTCTTCGCTCCTCAGACAATCTCAGCTTAAGCATTCCTCGCCATCATACTGAGTTCTTCTCCAAGTCTTTTACTGTGCAAGCCATCCGGCTTTGGAACACTCTGCCCACCGAAACTCGACAATCCCTCACTAAGGGAATTTTTAAATTAAAAGTTCGTGAATTCTGTTATCCCTCCCCCTCTACATACAATTTCGTTTGTTAAATTGATTTGCTTTATTTATTCACTTGTTTGCATATATTTATATATATATTACTTTGTTTTATTTATATAAATATATATTTATATTATATTGTTTAATTATTATATTTATTTATCATGAACTTATGTATGAATATTCTATTCTCGTGTGTAATTTTCTGCTATTTATGATTATTAATTTTGTTGTTATCCATACTCACATTTTTACTGTTACCGCACCCATAAACGTACTATCTGTATGACCCAACGGTTGACTGGTAGAAAATGCTCCTAGCATTAAGTCCACCTTTTGTACTTTTTTTTGTGCAATAAAGTTTTTAAATAAATAAAAATAAATAAACTATGGAACGGTATTAACGACTCGTTGCCGGTTGGAGAAAAACGGGTAGTCATTTTTGACACATTACGAATCGTTAAATATTGGAACTGGGCATTAGATAAATTTCAACTTAAAAATGATTGTGTCATAAAGATTTTCTTTAAATGAGACTGTACTTTGAGATTTTTCAAAAACTATTTGTTCGTGGAATCTGCGGCTTATTAACCATGTAGGTGCTTTGAGTACCAAACGATTATACTAATTAGGTCAAGCCAGGATATTAACGCGCAAGCCAATTAAGAAATGTTTCTTTAATCGACCTAGTTGAGAATCAAACCTGAGACCTTTCGCGCTTTTGGCGCCAGTAGGTAGTAGATACAAATATATCGACTGCCGTAAATGACAAAAAATATAAGACATATTTAAATACATCACGACCTTAAAGTTTGGAGTGGCGTTATTTCTTCGTATAGTTTATAGGAATTAGTGATGAAACAGCCACTGAATTTTGATGAGCTGTATCAGCACTAATTTGTTTTTATTTGTTTAACAAAAAATACGTTCGCATTACATTTAGAAAACTTAATTGACGAGCTAATTAAATACTTATCAAAGTCATCATCCCAATTAGTTTCTGTTACCAAAACAGTTTTTACTTTCATTGAAAATATGACATCCTTTTAAGAAGATAAATATTGTTCTACCCGGTCAGTCACAATGCAAACACTTCTGTGTATAGCTCATGTGATTTATGTTAAGGCAGATAATAAAATGAACGCCTTGTATCGAAATTGCTGCCGTGAAGGCGTCCACTTAAAATCCATTAACTCGACAATGCACATTATTTTACCGATTCGCTCGCTTTGTGGCACGCAACTTACGTTTTTCGAATTTCCAAAATGGCTGCCTGTCAAAATTGGACACCGTCGATATGTCAAATGGATTTATTGTCCGGAAAGAATGAAAGACGCTTAGCGTTTATCGAATGACTTTGCGAACTGTGTGTGAATGCGGCGAATTTTTTTAACATTTAAAATACGTTAACGGTTCGGAACGCGATAATTTTTTTACTAGTTAATTGTTAAGTTCTGCCAAAATTTTATTTTACTTTTTTGTCATCATATTAAATTCTTTATCATCAAAAAACTTTCTTTTTCTTGTTTTATCTTTATTTTATGTATTTAACGACAATGTGCAGAAAATTACGCTGTGATGTTTACTATTTGTCCAAAACATTATAATATACAATTAACATCAATACATTTGAGTGTAAAATTTTATATTTAAAAAACATTAAACTGATAAATAACCTTAATATACAAAAAAAAAACTACGCTTATGGAAATCCTTGTAAGTAATACCAAGTCGGTAATTAATTTATTCAGTCCTACTTAATGGACCTTCTATCTCAAGTTGTTACCTAATAATCTTTTTTTTTTTTTTGTTGACGGGGGGAAATGCTTGATGCACCGTACCGTCACCCCGAGGGAGGGTCACGGCGTGTGTGGGACTCCCACCTACCTACCTACCCCGGACAACCCACTAAAACCCCCCGGTTGGACCTTCATCGCCTTAATGGCGGCGCCATGGGAGATCGGCTCAGCCTTTACTTCCACGATTACGTAATAATTCAATAAAATATTGCATGCAGATTACTGAAAGTTATAAAGGAAGTGTATTTTTTAGAAAATCAACCCTAGAGGATAGTTGTTTCGTTTTACCCCCTGAGGGGGTAAATTTACAAATATATTTTCTTAGTCTTCCCCTACTTTAATGTTTCTAACCTAAGTTTAGGCCCTGCATGAAAAGATCAGTCAGTCAGCTTTCGCGTAAATCGATGGGCAACCGCTAATATTATTATATCGCTTTGGTATATTACAAGTTCAATACCAAGCATTTTCATCGCAAGCTGGGTACACCCCGTAAAGAATAAATTGGAAGTCACCCCAACCCATTATGAAGTGAGCATTATACTGCGTAACGACAACGTGTCGTTCCGTCAAACTGGGCGACGAAGATAAACCGACATCTGTATTTTACACTACATACATACACCACCTCTCACCCTTAACACGACGCGATAAAGTCCATAATACCAGCGCCAATTTACACCGCCCCCCGTGGTTCAGTCGTAAACATACATACGGTACTTGCGTGACGTCATAAAGTCGCGATAAAAACCGGGGCGAGAAAATAACTTGTTATATTGAAATCAGTTGAGAAAGATTGTTTATGCGAGAGCGTGTTTTGAAGGTGGGATCCCTAAGCTGTATGTGCTTGGAGATAAAAACGGCAGAGTCCGTTTTGTAGATTTTACGTCGCCAGAGTACCGAGTTTTCGATGGAGTTTAAACCTTATTCCTACTACATACTGCCCAAATTATAATTTCAATTATCTTGTCATTGTGTTGAAATTAAAACATAGTATCTTAATTTATCTGAATGTTTTTAATTTTGAAAACGATATTTATATAACCATTATTTAGACAAAAACACGTCAAAGTATATTTTCGTTATAGAATAGTTTCTCAAAGGATTTTAACAAAACTTGGTACAATTATTCTTCATACTCCTGGCCCGGTTTACTATTATTTTTATCACACTTCAATCAATAGTTACTACTTACTGTACAGGGCTGTCTTCCACTCATTACAGACCCTGGGTACTTTAGCATAATGAGCTCTTGTGATAACAATAAAGTTCAAACTTCGAGTCTCACGCTTGGTTTTTTCATTGAATTCGCACGCAATTTAATACCATAACTATTGATGAAATAAACATATTTCTCGTATGATTGTCTTCATGTGCAGTTTAATTTAATAGTCATAAAGGACGTGAATTTTTGAAAAAAATCAACCCTTGAGAATAGTTTTTCCGTTTTACCCCCAAAAATCCTTTCTTAGTGCTCCTATACTTTAAAAGTCTAACTTTAAAGTTTAGGCCCTGCAGCAAAAGACCAGTCAGCTTTCGCTTGTATAAATGTACATATTAAAATTAAAATTATCAAGCTAGCGTACTGTACTTATCAATTATGGTTAAATAATCAAGTTGGGACGAGGGACCCCCCAATGTACTGAGGGCACCTAACACATTGGAGGGCCCTGGGTACGTGCCTAGTGTGCCCAGTGGGAATGATGGGCCTGGTGGTAGACTTCCCATCAGTGCCGGTTCTAGCATTACTGTCGCCCTGGACGAATTTCCGCCAGCGCCCCTGTAAAAGCGTATACCAATACATCGATTTAGGGGAATACATCTGGGTACCTCAGGGTAGCTTTCTAGCGCCCGTTCAAGTCCGAGCGCCCCGGGCTGTTGCCCAACCGCGCGCCACCCTAACGCCGGCCCTGCTTCCCATCTCGAGAATGGATTCCGAGTTGCTATACAGAGATAGAACAACACTTTGGTACTTTTCATCCCGAAGTAAAGTGAACAAAGTCGCGGGGTATATCTAGTCCCTATCCCTACTATATCCATACTAATATTATAAATGCGAAAGTAACTCTGTCTGTCTGTCTGTCTGTCTGTCTGTTACTCTTTCACGCCTAAACGGCTGAACGGATTTTGATGAAATTTGGTATAGGCATACGTTGAATCTCAAAAACGGACATAGGCTACTTTTTATTAGAAAATAAGGGCGGGTGGGGGTAATACCACCTTTGAAAGTTTATATGGAAAAATGTTTATTTTTGAAGTTAGAGATATGAAATTTGGCAGAAATATAGCTCGAAACTTGGATTAAAATATAGACTACCTACTTTTTGTTTCAAATATTAGGGGAGAAAGGGGTGAAACCGACCATGAAAGGATGTAGTCCACGCGAACGAAGTCGCGGGCACAGCTAGTAATATTATAAATGCGAAAGTAACTCTGTCTTTCTGTTTGTCTGTTACGCTTTACCGCTTAAACCTCTCAACCGATTTTGATGAAATTTGGCATAGGTATACGTTGAACCTCAAGAACGGACATAGGCTACTTTTACTTTTGTTTATTTTTTAAGTAAGAGATATGAAAATTGGCACAAATATAGACCTATTAAAATATCGATTACTTTTTGTTTCGAATATTGGGGGAGATAGGGGTAAAACCGACCATGAAAGAATGTAGTCCACGCGAACGAAGTCGCGGGCACAGCTACAATAAAACAAAATACAATAAAAGTAAGACCATTTGCACTCTCACGCAAGTGCACCGTTTACTCGGTCCGTGTTGCGTAACGCTCGGCTCCGAGTCAAATGTCAAACAGGAGGGAAGCCCTCGGTAATTAATTTGCTGCCCTCTTTTCTTTATGTGCGTGTGAGGGCCGCAGTACTGGAGGAGGGGCAGTAGCTCATCTTTGTTTAGTTTTATCTGTTAATTCCCTAATATCCCGTTTGCAGTAATAGTACCATAATAAAAAATATGCAATATTTATTTTTGTCATTTCAGTATAAAAACGTATCATTTTTATTTTCAAACATTGCTTCAAATAGTCTTAATACAACGATTGTACATTTTTATTTGTACGGTCATAAATGCCCAAACCAGTAGGTTTATTGACAAACGTCTTAAACCTTTCCGATTCGGAAAGTCTATGTTTTGTCTTTTTCCAATCGTTTATGTTAAGAAAGAGATAAATTCCATTCCAACGTTTTGCGAATAGGTACGCAGGCATCCGTTAATTTATAGAGTAGTTTCAAAATTGTGAACTTGGTTATCGGACTCAAAAATCATTCGGCGTTTTTTATTTTTTGGGGTAAAACATTACTTTTCGTCCATCCCGTACATGGCTCGCCTGTTAACGTCCGTTCATTCTTCACCTGGCACCTCCTCTATAATTTTGAAAATGATTTATTCCGCATTACTTTTTATGAGTGTACTGTGGTCACGGCACGTTGCAAACCAAACAGCTGATTGCTATAACCCATCAAGACCCCTTGTCGTAAAACCGGCGCACGATAAACCACTGTATATCTTAAGTGGTGAGGCCCATTTTCGGATGGGTGCGCAAGACCAATTGGAGTCAGCTGTTGGGCCCCGCTGTAGCTTTTGTGAATTAATTATTGCTGTAATTGGTTTATAACTGAGATGGTGTTATTTTGATATCGCTTTTGAATGTGCGTCCAGTTATTTACAATAAAAAATAAATTGACGTTGTTAAACTAAGTTTTAAGGCTTGCGAACGAGCAGAGAGGTTTTAAATTTGAGTTTTATTACGACTCGTTTATAAGGATAAGTTAATGTACAACTTTTCGTAATATGATGAGTTACGTTTTGTTTAAAAACTTTATGTTTTATTTTAAAGACTAACGAATATATTGTAAATCTTTAAATCAATGTTTTATACAATAAGTTTCATCGTTATATAAACTTTAGACTTTCGCGTTCCATTTTAAACATTTAAAATAATTTAACGGGTCAAAACGCGACACCATTTTTATTTAGTAGTTAATACGAACTACTTACTGAGTCAGCTCGTGACCACGGTTGGTGCAACCTAACCGAAACGTCGGGCAGTGAGTAGTTCGTATTAACTACTAAATAAAAATGGTGTCGCGTTTTGACACGTTAAATTATTTTAAATGTTTAAGTTTCATCGTAATGACGAAGGAGGTTATTTGCGAAAAGGGACTTTCGTACTATCTATATTTTTAAAGTAGCACTCATTTAAGTCTCTGGACCCAGAATATGTTTACAATATTAGCCTAATTAGCATATTAGAGCGGTACCCCCAGTGTTGCAAGCTCGGTGCATGCATATGCATCGTATGCAGATGATGCACTAAAGGCGAGGGCAGACTGGCGATTTTGTGCGGCCTGAATATTTATTAGGGCTTATTAGGGCTTATAGCACTTATAAAAGATATCTATATTTAAAAGAGTTACCGCCATCTTACAGAAGACCGCAGCCAAATAACAATCACTTCGATGTTGTTTGTTCCTGCGTGTGAGTAAGGTTTGTCAGAGCTCCTGGGGGGTGCTAAATGAGTAGCAGGGGTCAAGCCTTCAAGGTAAGGACGACAAGTCCAGTATCAGACAACCTTATACATATTGATCTGATCCTAAATAAATAGCTTAAGCACATTTATTATGAAAACTAGAACGAATGGTGGTATCCAAACCTAATACCACTCACTGATTGACTTGTAGAGTTGCCCAACTATCAACATTATCGATTTAATAATATTTTCGATGTTCTCGATTAATCGATAGTATTGTTGTAATAAATCATTCGTATCTACTATAAATATTCTCTCTTGTTAAAAACTATTGAGTTTCTTGGTATCTTCTCGGAAGTTATATGACTCCAACCGGAGGTAATATCACTTGATTTGTCTGTAGATTATTCATAAGTGTAACTGGTGTAATCTATATGAATAGAAAGATTTGACCATTGACTATTACAAAATATTTTTTTTTTATTTAATAGGGCTTTACGCCACATTAGCGATTTTTTGATATTTAAAGAAACAAACAAAATTCATCTCCCATTGCGGTTAGCTCAGTTGGAAGAGCAGCACGCGCGGTCCGTGAAGGTAGTGGGTTCGAGCCCGCACCGCAAGGGGAGATGAATTTTTTTTTTCTTTTAAATTATATTTAATTATTAATATCTTCACATTTATAGTTGTGTAATCTATGTTACAATATACAATATATTTATTCATATTTAATTAAATTTCTCACATTTCACCTTGGTTAATTGTTTAACTTAACTCATTTCATTCTATCTCCACGTGACTGGCACCAACACACTTTTTACTTTTTTACTTCTTACCTACATCATACCTCTCGATTAACAAAATGTCTAATTTACGTAAGCCATCTGTTATTGACTTAGATTTATGTATCATGTTTGGTTTTTTATGTAAATTCATGGTATTGCTGTTGGATCTCCTAAAAAAAAAATACAATAAAATATTAAAAGGCTTTTACCCCAGTGTGATGCAGACCCTTTTTGTCTCTGATGGTGTCCCGTATTAAAGTTCCTCGTAACAATGTTGTATATTGGCCGAGGAAATGAGCTGGGCGAGGCTGAACCAACTAAAATTAAACCAGTTTATTTAAGCGCTCGACATTCTGAGGAAATTTTCATTTAAACTTAGACTTGGTACAACATATTGCCGAAAGAAAAACCATATAGATGTTAAGAAGAGTGTATTTTATTCAAAACTCCGAATTATTTACGTGCATAAATTTAAAATGACAGTACTAAATTGAATATATTTCGAAAAAAATCGTACATATCTGTTTAAGTTTCTAATCATTGGACTTATTTCACTTCAAAATGAAATCAAAACTAAATTTGGCATAGTCAAAATCTGAATAATTCCAAATAATCAGAAAAATTTACCGATACTTAATTTTATTAAGTTATATCTTATAGTCGTAATAAAATGTAAATGATTAATAAAAAGTGTTAAAAGAGTTTCAGCGAATAGTTCTATGAAAAATCACTTTACTACCTTGATATGTGCGATGACTGTTATTGCGACTTTTTACTTAATCAACTTTGAATGGGGGGGTAAAGGTTCACTAGATACTTCTTTAGAGTTCTGAATCAAATATAAAATGACCCCTAAAAATCAATATTGTAACAGGTTATTAACCAAGCCACAACGGTTCGATTCCATCAGTACAATGAGTTCCAACACCTTCCAATATTTACCCCATCATTGACGCTCCAAGATTTATCTCAGGAACTTTTTTCAAAAACTTGTTATTTTTCCCCGTCTCATAATCTATGCCTCCCGTTGATGCGTCAGCTGACTGCCCATGGTGATAGGGAGCAACTCTCTGAGGGGTACACTTCCTACAACCCGTGCAAGCCTTAGATGCGACCACACCTCCACCCTCACACCCTAACTCCTAAAGCATAAGAGTGTGTTTCTAACGGCTGAGGTTTCGGCAACTGAATTTGTCTCCGCCGAGCAATCTTACGCTCAATGTCACTCTATCGTTATAATGGAGATTGAGCGGGAAAGAGACGCCGCTATTTGCCAGAGCGAGATGGGCGACTCTGATGAAATTCATGAAGTTAGCAAGTTATATATTTTCCATACGCTCGGGGCGGTCCGATACCGAATTTGTATGTATGAGTATGTTCTGATACGATCTTTAGAACGTCAGTTAGGTGAGTGAGAGAGGCTAATAGTGGAGTTTGGGTGCTCCTCATTGGGTAATTAGGGGGAGGATTTGGTTAATTCTCTTAGATATGAGGGAATCGTGATGGTTAAACTTAAGTGTCAAACGATTTTACCAAGCCAGCCTTAATGCCAGTTTATAGGCATATCTTTGCCCATAACATGTTTATTTCATTTATTTTTATAATGCACTTCAAGATTGACCTCATCCCGCCTGATGTTAAGTGGTGATGAGGTCCTAGCTTAAGGGCGAAAAGTTTAAAGACATTTTCTAGTTTAAAAGCATAAATATATCGTAGTTTGATTTGATAAATCGAATTTGTGGACAATTTAAGTAATTTTGCAAAGATTCGGATCATTAGAGAACGGCAATGAAATTTCGTAGATTCGATCCCAGCAGGCCTGCTATTAAAAACGTAATGCACAAACGAAAGGTTTTGTGAATCGATTTTTAATTTTTTTAGTGATTTACGCCGTACTAGCGAACCTTAAATATTAGAAACAGCAAAAATTCATCTCCCCTTGCGGTGCGGGAATCGAACCCACGACCTTCACGTATCGCGCGTGCTGCTCTCCCAACTGAATGGAGATTAAATTTTTCTGTTTCTAATATTGAAAGGTTTTGTGTTTGAACAGCTAACGCAAATTCGCCAGTTAAATCTTAGTTTCTGGTAGTCATAAATAATATTTTGTTTTTAGTTTTTAGTTGCATAATTACGTTTTAGTTGCATTTAAAGTGAGTTAGTTATGATTATGAGAAATAAAAATTGCTACCTTTTATTGTATTCGAGATACCTATTACGTTGTAAGCAGTACACATCATTGTGACGGTAACATGATTCCAATAATTGAGGTCTTTGTCCTGCATTAGGACATTATTTTACAAAGAAAAGACCCTATTTTTTAGCATGAGCTATTTTGTAAACAAAGAAGCAGGGATAATAAATATTTTGTTTTAACAAGTAACAATGAAATATAAATTTTAAGTTGAAAACAGTTTAAAACTATTAGAAATTATAGATTATGAGGGGAAATGTGCTCAATTTTAATTTTTCATTAGAAGAAACAAACTGCGCGCCTACGCCATTTCCATATTAATGAGAAGATACCTACTCTATGCCATTGCCTGTCATGTATGTTAAATCAGACATGTATTCTATATCAATTATTCATTAACATAGTGCTACAAACTGAGGTCTTGCAAAGTCAAATTATGTTAAAACTCGCGTCCTACAAAACGTAACTGAAAAAAAAATACATTATTCAATTGTAAATTTGATAATGGTTAATATTATATTGAAAGACAAAGTTACCCAGTCCGACATTTTGCACTCATACATGCGGTGTGGTGTGTACGTGTATGTCAGTTGTAAAACTAAATTAATTAAAAGCCATGATAAAAATTTAAAAACAGATCTAGGATTAATAAACGAACTGTAGATCTTAATATCCAATGTGCTTAGCTTAGTTTAATGATTTTTTTTTATAGTTCATTTCAAGATTGACCTCATCCCACCTGAAAGTAACAGATTTATTATTTGTACTTGTCACCCTTAAGCTTGAAAGCTAAAGCTAAAGCTCTGGAAACCTTACTCACACGCAGGAACACAACAACACCGATGTGATTGTTATTTGGCTGCGGTCTTTTTTAAGGTGGTGACCTGTGAGTCCAAACCAGCTTCCGAATCATAATTTAAGTATCTAACCTCAATATTTGGGGCTTTAGAGACAATGTTTTTCTATCGAAAGACCCTTAAAGTAAATAACAAAACGACTTGCCTCCTGCTCTTCTTTCCCACGCACTTTCCGATACCGGCTTCCTTCCTGCGGCATAATGGCGCACTTTTATGAGGCATTGTCTAACTATTAGTTAAATGGCGCGTAGAACACTGCTCGTAACTCAGAATTGATACCTTAAATACTCGCTTGGCAGGGCTAATACGAAAAAAAATGTGTTTCAACGCAATAAAAAATGGACAACATCACAGACATTGTTCTGATTGTGTGATACAGAAGTCAAGAGTAACGACGGTACCGCAACACAAAACCAATAAAAACAAGATCATTGTTTTCCCCATTGCCTCGACCAGGAACCAAACCTGGAACCTCAGCGAAAGGTAGCGTGATGCTGCTAGTCTAGTACAGCCCACTCGCTTCTCCGCTACAGATGTGGTCAAAAAAATTGAATTGATTAATTTAATATCAGACAACATGACATATTATATTAGTATCTGTCGAACAATGACTTAGTAAGTAGATCAAGAACTTGTGTTGAGGGCACCAGAATCTGTGGTACAATGAACGTACTCATAATTAACATCCAGAGGAACAAAAATATTCATCATCTGAATGCTTGTGCTGTGTTAAAATTTAATTCCTCAAGTCAAGCCCAAATGTCGACAATTGTCATAATTTTACTAAAGAAAATATTGTTATAATATTAAATTAACTAAAAATGGTAAATTTCTCCGGACCGAAAATACCAAGGAATGAATGAAATTTTCATCGCCGTGAATGTTTAATTATTATTTATTTCATATTTTTCTTATCGTTGTTGTGGACCAAAATTTACAACGGCAAGAAAAAAAACTAAAGAACTGAAAAAAAACGTTAATGTAAAAATTACGGCAATGGAAAAAAGTTAATAATTAAAAATTGACGGAAACGAGAACCTTTTGAAATGCACCCAAAGGAATAGATTTAGCTCATATGGGCAGAAATGTATCTTTAAGCGCAGATTCTCAAGTTTTCCTAGCTCTTTAAGTTAACAGGATGAACTGATGATTGTAAGTAAACAATCGCCGTAACCTGGTCCGTCTCTTGTCCTTTGTTCTATGGCAGCCCTCGAAGGGCCCGTAAACAGTAGTTGTACCGAATCGTTTGAGTGCGGAAGCAATGGCGTGTGAGTCCGGTACGTAGGGCTCGTCTTACACCGTATTGTAAGGATAGGAAACCATAAGCACGCGTACCATAGCGTAGCATATTTGATAACCTAGTAGCAAGCGCGCCTGACGAAGGCCGCGCCCACTGTGAGCTCTCAAGTTCGATTCTCGTTCGGGTTGATATAGAAAACGAACTTTCTATTTTTCTCGGGTCTGTGTGTTTTGGTTCCTTTGTTGTTTCTGATTTTCGTAACATATGGGCTTTAGCTACTCGTTACAGAATCAGAGCAATATAATTTGTAATGTCGTCCAATACATACCAATTTAAAAAGTAAATAAAACCCAATTAAAATTTTAAAGAAATACAGTATTTGTACAGTAAATGTTTCATCAGGCATACCTATTTAGTTTTTTTGTGATATCCAAAATAGTTATATCTAAATGCAAATGACACAATAAGTATTAAAAAATAGACGATGATTCATTTAAAATGAGAAAAAAATAATAACTTCAGAAAAAATTGCAAAAAATATATAGAATAAGTGCACAGAAGTAAAATTTACTACGAATATATATACAGTTTATAAGAATGTGTAAATCCCTGGTTATTTGGATTTGTTTTATGCAAAAACTACCAAATTCAGACATATCAGATACTACAATATCACGTACTATATTTTTCATCACAAAATTATGCGAACAAAGTTGTGGGCAACACTAGTATCAATTAATAAAAGTAAATATTTCGAGATTAAACTTAAAAAAAATAAAAAAATAAATTTAGCGAAAAAACTTTTAATTCTTCACCAAAATGTTACGTTACGGTGTAACTAGTGTCTCGTTTATGGGCGATAAAGCAAAATTGACTCGGCTAATAACAGTCAGACGTCTGACCGACGGACATAGACGTTTGTCCTCCGCAGGGGACGCAGAGGTACCCTATTAACTTCCTTGTCGTAATTAGGTGTAGTTAAAGCTTTTATAACATCCCTTGTCCGATTTCAATTACCTGGTTCCTTACATTGCTGGTACAAATATGATCTCTGACTTTCCTAATCGTTTTATTCGTAACAGTTCAATAATCAAGTGTCATCATTACACAGGCATGGATCCAAATTAAATTATGCTCATATAAAAGTATTTTACAAACTTCAATATTTTAATCCTTACTATATAATAATCCATACTAATATTATAAATGCGAAAGTAACTCTGTCTGTCTGTCTGTCTGTCCGTCTGTTACTCTTTCACGCCTAAACGGTTGAACAGATTTTGATGAAATTTTGAATAGGTATACGTTGAATCTCAAGAACGGACATAGGCTACTTTTTATTAGAAAATAAGGGTGGGTGGGGGTAATACCATCTTTGAAAGATATGGAAAAATGTTTATTTTTGAAGTTAGAGATATGAAATTTGGCACAAATATAGCTCGAAACTTGGATTAAAATTTATACTACTTTTTATTTCGAATATTAGGGGAGAAAGGGTTAAAACCGACCATGAAAGGATGTAGTCCACGCGAACGAAGTCGCGGGCACAGCTAGTAATATTATAAATCGGAAAGTGAGTTTGTTTGTTCCGCTTTCACGCCGTAACTACTGAACCGATTTCTTTGAAATTTTGCAGACGTAAAGTTAGAAGTCCGGATAATAAGGTACTTTTTATCCCGGAAAAATTTATATTCCCGAGGTAAAACACAAATAAAGTTTGCTTGATGGATGGATTGGCAATGGCGCTGTGTGTCGTTTAAAACAAGGTAAAATATTGCAGATGAATATAAACATGTAAATTTAGAAGCTAAATGATACGATAACGAATTCCCGAAAATGAGGAATTCCCGAGGGATGACGTACAATTTGTTTTATGGCCTTAATTGGTTTTTTCATCTAGGTACTTATACAACCTGTAACGGAAAGGGGGTAACAATGTAAAGTAGGTGGATACTATACCTTGTATAGATTCTATATACGAAATCCCGAGTTAAAATAAACACTTTATTGTTTTTATGAAATAAAAAATGATTAACTATAATGACTGACTAAAACGTAAACAAACGCATCACAACACTATTGAGGTCAGCGACCCCAAATCACGTTATCACTTCACGACAATCACTGCGATCCTGAATTTCTCCACCTCCTTCCTCGACATGCGCGCCTAGTACTTTCTTAGAAGATGCGCGAACATTATGCAACATTTGTGGTGTCAGTACAGAACGCGGCCTTGATGCTTTCTATCATCTCTTCCCTTGACGAGCATGCTACAGCGTCCTTTTAAATTAGTCCCACAAGAAGAAGTCCAACGGAGTGAGGTCTGGTGACCGAGCTGGCCATGTGATTCGACCTCCTCGCCCAATCCACAGATGGAAACGAGCGTTTTGATGGTTTCGTAAATCTCTTTCTCTAGCTCTTGGTCGGCCATCACGCTGCCGTCGGTTGCTCCGACACAGAGAATCATCTCGAATATTCTTGATTGCTCAAAGACATCACGAAATATCACTAGGCTATCCGTAGTAAGTAGGTAATCCAGAAAGGCAAAAACACAAGATGTTGTCACGGCGACGACAACTCAATGACTTAACTGAATTGTCAAAATGAGAAACGCTAAACCAACAAATTTCAGATGTGATTCAGTAAACACTAAAAGATGAACCACCATTGTGATATTTAAATTAATAGCATAATAGGTAGGTACATCCAAGTCTTTCGACGATTCCAACAATACTGTGATAGTGTTGTGCAAGCGTGACTTAGTCAAAATTTTTACTTGTATTTGACTGATATTTCAAAAAAAATTATTGAATCAATAAATGCGTGTACACAGCTACAAATGGTCCCATACAGTTTGTAACCGTTAACTGCTTTGGTATTTTTGATATTGTTATACCCTTTCCGTTACACGTTGTATAATATAGTGCACCATTCAGTTTTTGTTTAACAACTAATCGTATCCAGCGTTACATCGCGCTTTTTAGATTTTTTCGTGGAAATGAGAAGTTTTCTTATAGTCGTGCTTTATACCGCATTATAACCGGATTCCACGCGGCCGAAGCCGCGGGCGGAAAGCTAGTGATAAATAAAGGTGATGTTATTGCTTGAGTTGTATATTCTTTTTAACAAAATAACTAAATGAGGTTATTATCAGCCTCATAATTTTTTGCTGACGATTGTCAAAGTTAAAGTCAATATTTTTTTATTCACATAGATTACATTAGTAATACTTATGAATAGTCTCTATATAAAGCAAATGAAGCTACCTCCGGTTCGGATTGAAAAATCCACCCTTATTAACATGTACAAGTTATGTACATTCTTTACCAACAGGGAAGCGGTCTAATAATTGATTCTTAGTCCGTCTGTTAGATCGTCCAAAAATATGGGGCGTGTATTTATGCATTTTCCACCAAATCAAATAATAACGACGATAAATTGAATTGTGTGGTGACGTCATTAGTGGGTAAATTGTTTACCCATCAGTGATGTAACGAGCTCCTATCGCTCACAACTTAGCGTCGTTTATCTTAGTATTGTTTTATTTATTTGGCAAATGCTATAATAAGTGTCTTATATTTTTTAATAACTATTTGACGAACCAAAAATATTTAATAAATTTAACGGGTCAAAACGCGACACCATTTTTATTTAGTAGTTAATACGAACTACTTACTGCCCGACGTTTCGGTTAGGTTGCACCAACCGTGCTCACGAGCTGACTGGTCTTGCTCGCCTTCGTCTGTTCGGGGGAGCTAGCAAATCTATATATGTAGATTTGCGACCCGTTAAATTATTTTAAATGTTTAAAATTGAACTAAAAACAATTTGGTATTTTTTAATTAGTCCACTTTCCTGTTGTAAAAAGTATTGTTTTACGGATTTTATTTGGCGTAGATAGATAGCTAGATACACATTATTGCACACATTTATTTACAGAAGTTGGTTTAAGTACAATTTAGGCGGTCTTATTGCTAGAAAGCAATCTTTTCCAGACAACCTTTAGGTAGAGGAAATAGTAGATATCGAGAAAAAGGTGCGGCCGTGCAAAATATTTATTGAGAAAATATTAACAGGTAATATAAATACCATAATATGATAAATACAAAAAAAATACATAAAAAATAATAACACAAATAAATAAATAGTAGCAAGAATAAAGTTCGTATAAATTTTTTTTTGATAGTGAACTTTAAACTATTGTAAACACTTCCAATCATCAAATTTAATCTTTTATCAAAAACACTCAATCAAACCGACAAAAGTTTCCATTCAAACTTTCATTCATTCATTCAGTCCATAATGCCCAAACCCCTCCAATCTCCAATGACGTCACAAGGACGCTTGAAACTAGAATTAAAATTCCAACCCTTCAACACCATGTGTCCCCATCTGACCACTGCTGTTCCCACTGGGTCGTATGCACCCCTGACCTCATGGGGGCATAATTGTGCACAACGGTTGCATTTAAATAACCCTGCCGTGCCGCTTAAAGAGCACGGCGCTGAATATTTGCATGGGACTAATTAACCCTGTAAGCATGGTATTTTGGAATTAGTTTTTTCTTTCCCACATGAAGTATTAAAGTATTAATGATATTTTACTTAGTCCTAAACTAAGCTTATTTCTTGGTGCAAGGTGATACATATATTTATTTATTTAAAAACTTTATTGCACAAAAAAAGTACAACAGGTGGACTTAATGCTATGGGCATTCTCTACCAGTCAACCTTTGGGTCATGCGGAAAGTTTGATTATGGGTGTTTATGGGTGTGGTAACAGTGACAAAGTGCATAAGAAATCTAAACAATTAAATATACATAGACATACATGAAAGAATATAATATATATATAAAATATGAAGCTATCTACTTTAGAACTTTTCGTTTCATAAGTTTAAATAAAACAAATCATAAGTTTTCATTCAAGTCGGTAACAATATAACACTGAATCTTTACTGAATCAACACAAAGTGGCTACCACCGGCTCAGGATTTATTTCTACGGAGAAGATCGTACCATAACCCAGACAATATAGAAAAGTTAATTTTCCATTAAAATATCAAATTGTGCATTCACAATCACAACGAATCAATCATTGCGAACCCTTATAAATCTGTCAACGATGATTGTAAAAATTTAAATTTCAAGATGTTCTCAACCCGTATGACGATACTCAAAAATTGAGAGAGCCCGTATCTCCGATCGTGAATCGTGATCGTGGGGTCGAAAACACCCTTGTTATGTGTTTTTGTCCTCAGCTATCCAACAGAGTATCGGGTTACTGGTTTTTTATTTTAAAACTTAGAGAATTTTTATGTCGGAGTGCTTGAAAAATGCACGGACGTCACAATAAAGCTTATTTTTTTTCTCAAAATATTCAAATATCGAAGTTTCATTTGCTTTCTGGTTATTCATTAATCTTATTTTTTATAATTACTAAAGTTGTGTGATTTTTTTTGTTTGAAATCTCGATAGAGGTTCACTTGACCGAAATAGCAAGCATAAACTAAAAAGATTATAATTGTGTATTAAAATTAATTTTGATCCGTTGTATGTAAAACAATATTGTAAGTATATTTAAAAGTAATTAAAACAATTAAATGTATTCTCTGAAGCTATGTGTTTGGTTTTGTTTCGAGTAACCATTTTATTTTCTCTGTACAGCTTGTCCTTCGATTCATTAGTTTCTTCAATTTCACAATGTTAATATAGCTTTAGTTATTAGAGATTAAGTAACTATAATGGAATGGTAAAGATAAATCAAATATTAATCTAATTAAGACGACCTCCTTAGCCGAGAGGCGAGCGGGCCGGACTTTGGCATCGTGCCATCTGAGGTCCCGGGTTCGATGTCCGGTCTGGTCAGTATAGGAAACTATTTTTTCTATGTTGTCTCGGGTTTGGGTGTTGTGTCTGATTTCTGTAACACAAGTGATTTAGCTACTTACCACAGAATCAGAACAATATATGTGATGTTGTCCAATATTTATTAATATATTTTATTTCCTGCTCGGTATATATTAGCCATAAGTTTTGTTTTATTTGTTACACATAACGCCTACACTATGTTTCTTGCAGGGATCTTCTTATAGTCATGGGATTTTTGTCTAGTATAAGAGTTACTTTTAAAAAGTAAAGACCATTTAGAAATTTATTCATAGGAAAAAAACAGCAACATTTATAAACTTCAACCTAATATTAGAATATAATAGAATAGAATTCGTTTATTTGCTTTTAGGTAGGGTTCACAGGAGATGACATTAGTTAAAGTACATAATATATAGACCGCCCATTCAGCCGTCAACAACAGCATGCAAATATAATTATAATTATAGACTTAGAGTAATGTACATAAAAAAACAGTTATATTTAACTCATCGTTTGTCGAGGACATCCTGATGTGTTCCTTTCGTATATGCATTTCAAGTTGTACCTAAGCAGCGCTATACAAAGATTAAAACAGACTTGTAAATACAAAAAAATAAAAATCTAAAATATATACCCAAATGGCAATATCTTAACAAAAAAATGTTGACAAAAGCTAAAACCATTCAGTGTTACATTTTATCGCTTAACCCCCCTCCAGGCTACTCCATTCTCTAAGACCCAAACAATATTTTACCGACGGGCACGATTTTAAATTTGGACTGGTCGTTTTGAAATTTTATGGCAATGGCCGGACCCTGTTTAAAGGCCATAAAATTTTATAATATATCGTAATAAAACGAAATCTCTTTAGTAAATGTGCGGAGCGAATCAACAGTCCTTTCTTTTATACTATTAGCTACGATACGTTGAGTTGTAAAATATGTATAATAAACAACTTTGCTACCAGTAGATAGTATTTTATTAAAAAGAGATATAAATTTTACCAAGAAAAAAACTGTCAGTTTATTACTTTTTTGGTGATTTAAACCAAATTAAATAGTTCTAAGGTTTTTTGTTTGTGATCCTCGCCTGATAGAACATTGATTAGGACTCTGACTGGTGAATCAAGGGTCATGGTTTCGATCACAACCCATAACAAGCATTGGTGGGACGAGCATTCAATTCACGTCTTAAGTCTTCGATTAATAAAAATAAAATGTGTGTCTTTACTGTTGTTAACCTATTCAATGGTACGGAACCCTTCGTTCGCGATTCCAACTCGCACTTGTCCGAGTTTTTTTAAGAATTATTGTGAAAACATCAGATATCCCAGATTTTCACCAAATTGATCCTCTCTTTACACATCTCCTACTCTGTTTCGGATTTGCCACATTTTGGGGTATTCCCCACAAATCAACGTTGAACTAACGTAGTGGGTGTGATGATGTGTGTATAATTTTTATGTACTTGGCTGTCTTTTTTATATTGCACTTCAAGATTGACCTCATCCCACCTGATGTATGGTGGTAATGAGGTCCTAGCTTAAGGGCGACAAGTACAGCATAATAAATCTGTTAGTGGACGTGTCGTTCTTATTTTGAAGGCTTGACCCATGCTACTAATGTAGCACCTCCCAAGAGCTCTGGAAACCTTACTACACGCAGAAACCCAACAACACAGAAGTGATTGTTATTTGCCTGCGGTCTTCTGTAAGGTGGAGGTATTTCACCAGTCGGGCTGCTCCCCTTCGAGCGATAAATCGCTATGCTCTACCTCTCTCAAAATTTCACTTAAATTGTCCTTAAATTACCATGATAACTCTCAACTTTTCAGGATGAACATGTATCTCACTAACCCGCCATTTGGCATCATTGATGATGTTGCTCCGGAAGAAACTATTCCTTGACAATGAATCCTTTGTCCTCGGCAGGCTACGGAAGCTAGTCGCCATTAAACACGTCATGCTGTTTCCAATCGAACAAAAACGGTTTACGCACAAAGCGCGCGGATCCAAAACGGGTTTCGTTATTCGAAGCACGTACGCCACATTAGAGGAGTCGACAGAAAGATTTACTTTATTTTTACATTAAAATTCTTACCCGTGTGGTTCCTACCGTGCTCAGCCATTAGGACAAAAAAACGAAAACGTATCCGAAAAAAGTCAAGTATAAGTCGGGTCTAGTTCTGAGCGAGCCAGAAAATAACACGCAATCGTAAGTTCTTTACTGAAAATTTAATAATTAAAAAATATGTATGTAAACGAAGTGTCTATCACTTTTTAGTTTAAAAGTGCTGCATAAAAACTTTAATGTTTAATTGCTCTATGGACCAGTCAGTCGATTCTGTCATGATGACTGAGTGACACTACGTGAGAGCTATAGATATGAAATAGGATACGTGTAAATAATATTATTATAATTAGGATAATTAATTTTCATTAAACAGGTGAAGCAATAGCTCTTAATATTGTTTCTCTATATCAGGTGAGTTTGTGATTTATAAGTGTAAAAGTAGGTATAATGTTTTGTTTATGCAATAAAATTGTTATCTATTTCAGAGCAACAGAATTTTTGTAACAGTTTTACTGTTACAAAAATATATCAAAAAACCCTCTATGTATTTGATATAACGCGTATCAAAAAGGAACTTTAAAGGCGAACTTAAGCTATGTCCAAGCTAAGTTTGCAATTTGACAACCGTCAACTCGTCAGTTACCACTTAAGTTGATGCAACTAAGACAGAGATTAAAATTTTTGAAGTTTAGCATACCTACTTACAAAACCATCCTATTCTACTTTTACCATTAGTATGAACTTAGAAACATTAATGTACTATGTGTGTTGTTATTTCGCGGAAAAACGACAAAATTTGCTAACTAGATAGAGCATATACTAAAATAACGTAAAGAATGCTATATAACCCAAAATAATGCGAACAGAGTCGCGGGCAACACGTACTAATACATATTGTATATTGTACTATCATGCATTTAAGCAAAAACACACGTTTACACTAATACTTAGAGAAATGTGGGATTCGCTCTCTGCTTTTTTGACAAAAGACATTTTTTCCGCTATAATAACCTTCATAGTTACAAGTAATTAAAAACTACGGGTTTTACAATGTAACCTAATCCTGTGGCTATGCTTGTTTGTTTTACAACTAAAACATAATCTTAATTAGGATTACAGTCCGGAAGCTAAAAATTATGGCCGAAACTACGATTACCTTTTTTTTGTAATGCACTTCGAGATTGACCTCATCCCAACTTACGTTGAGTAGAAATTGGGTCCTAGCTTAAAGCCGACTAGTACAGCATAATAAAGCTGTTACTTGACTTATTGCCTTTACCTTGAAGGTTTGACCCCTGCTACTAATGTAGCACCCCCCAAGAGCTCTGAAAACCTTACTCACACGCAGGAACACTACAATACAGAAGTGATTGTTATTTGGCTGCGGTCTTCTGTAAGATGGAAGTATTTTACGAGTCGGGTTGCTCCAGTTCGAGCGATAAATTGCTATGCCCTACCTCTCTTACAACTGCTGCTGTTAGTTTTGGTCGTTTCCACCGGACTGAAGGCGTCTTAACTGTGTCTGGTGACGGCCGCGTGCAGCGCCGGTCCACCAGTCATGCGTGAGCGGCGGAAAAAATAACTTTTCGAAATAAAACATTTTGTGCGTCCACTGGTCGAATGGTCGAGTGGTTGAGTGGTCCAGTGGCCACGATGGAAGCCAGGTAGAACATTAAATTATCGTCCCGCTTTGTGTTGAAATTACTTTCGTAAATACGAGTCGAACATGAATGAATTGTTTACTTATTTCATCTTTATTGCGTAGGTAGGTATGAGGTAGGGCATAGCGATTTATCGCTCGAACTGGAGCAGCCCGCCTGGTGAAATACCTCCACCTTATAAAAGACCGCAGCCAAATAACAATCACTTTTGTGATGTTATGTTCCTGCGTGTGAGTAAGGTTTCCAGAGCTCTTGGGGGGTGCTACATTAGTAGCAGGGGTCAAGCCTTCAAGGTAAGGGCGACAAGTCCAGTAACAGATCATTACCACTTAACATCAGGTGGGATAAGGTCAATCTTGAAGTGTAATATAAAAATAAAAAAATATATTTTACAAAATAACATTACCTACTTATTTATTACCTATTATTATTACCTATTAATTATATTAGTTTTATCTATACGATGGACATGATCATGATATGTCGTTATAATCGGATATTGCGCGAATCACGTTGTAGGGGATACGGAGAAAGAGAAGGATGCTGTATTGCGTTTGCCGGCCTCACTATCCCAACATCAGAGTCACTCATTTTAATGTCAAATCGATGTTTTTAGTATGCAGTGTCCTACAAAATTGTTTTACTAAAATAGGATACTTTTTATCCCGAATTAACGCATAAGAAGTCGCCATCAAAAGTTAGTAAGACAATTTTTGGCGCCAGCGTCCACGTTCAAGCCAAAAATAGCTCAAATCCATTATCGACCAAACAGGTCTCAACGACAGATACAATCATGCCTACTAGATGGAGTCACGTGCAGAGTAAAACACGTCAAGTCGCTTTACAACTATGTATCGCTCTTATCTCATGCACATAAGGTCTAAAATTGAACTGCAAGTGTTTACCTTGACAAGCTGTCGACGGTATTATGGCTACTGTGGGCGAAACTTAGACAAGTGAATTAGCAATTTGTAATCGTAAACACGAGCTTAGAACATTAAAACGGTGGAGACACGCGAAACGAGGCCAATGGGCTGCCGGGTGTTAGAGATCCATGGAAACGTTCAAAAACCTAAAAATATAGGTATACATTGCTGGTTTTTCACGGCTACACTTGCATGCCTGACGCATCGATACAGCGAAGGCTAGTGCAATTTTTCGAAGTAGACATCTAAGGAAAGAAATAAATTTTATTTAGTGACATGAAACAGTATATAAAGAACATTAACTTTAAAAAAATATATGCCACTAATTGGTCGCGGTATCGGAAGGGACACCCCGACGCTGGTCTTCCGTATATGCCTTCAAGTGGTGAGCAGTGCTGCACGCAGAGACAGTGACAAAAATAATAAAAAATTAGTAGGCAAGTAACTGTTGATGGAAGAAAGGCCTAGTTGAAAATTAATTAATTACGCACTGACTACGAAGGATGACAGAAAATCAAGGGTTACGAGTTACTTCGGATCGAACCTTTGTTAAGCTTTTAAAGTAAATCATTCTTCATTTAGAAGCAGAACAGCAGGCAAGGTAAACACTAGCAGTTCAATATTAGTCTTATGCTTAGGACATAAAGTCCTAACTGTGTAGTCTGACGTGCTTTTTTTGTACTTATTATTATTTATTTATTTAAAAACGTTATTGCACCAATATGTACAACAGGTGGACTTAATGCTAGGGAAATTCTCTACCAGTCAACCCTTGGGTCATGCAGATAGTTTGTATATGGGTACGGTAACAGGGGAGGAAAAAATAAACCATTTTAAACAACAATAAATTAAGCATTAAAAATAACATTACGGTATCTTTTAAATAAACGATAATTATACACATACAATATAAATTAATTAGAATATATATATAAAATATGAAGAAGGTATTATTAGTAAAGTCCCAACACTTTTGATGAAAACTTAAAAGGATTTAAACTACAAGTGTATCTTGTAGCAATTTTCGTTGCTGAAGGGCGTATGGGCCGGATTTTCCGGCCGGCATCGCGTGATCTCCGGTCCCGGGTTCGATTCCAAGTCGGGCCTATATGTGAAACGAGCTATCTCTTTCCTTTGTTGTTTCTGGGTGTTGTGGTAACGTCATTATTTCTGTAACACAAGTGCTTTAGTTTACTACAGAATTAAACCAATGTATGTGATGTGGTCCAATATTTGAACAGATTTGGTAAATTATCGTTTTTTATCTTTTACAAATGTAAGTAACTAACTTAAAATCGATCTACTTAAGGTTTTGAAACGCCTGTTCACGCTTGACCATTTTTTACGTAGGTACAAACAACGCCAGCCACAACATGGCTGCCCTTGCGCAGAACTGGTTACGTTTTTGTGTGTTTGTTAGATAACTCTTTGTTGCCTAAAGGACGGGGCACACAGTGTTGTTTATAATATACTAGCTGTGCCCGCGACTTCGTTCGCGTGCATTGCATGTTTTTAAAAGTAGCCTATGTCCGTTCTAGAGGTTCAACGTAGGTATAGATGTAGTGGATGGGAAATGAAAGAAGCAAATGTAAAGAATCGAAATATATTATAGCCAAATAAATTAAATTTATCGCAAACACGTCTTGCACATCGTCGTCGTTCGTTCGTCGTTCAAATCTAAAACTCTGTCATTCAGACATTCATACGTACAGGCATCGCACATGTACTACGTTCGAATACATTCGCTATCCCACATACATAAACCAAACTACATCAAAATCGTTTAGTCGTCGAGTTACTTTCGCATTTATAATATTCAAACTCAACCTCAAATATTTCTTTATTCAAGTAGGATACATATAACACTTTTGAATCGTCATTGAATACAATGCAAAGTGATTCTGCTTCCGGTTCGGAACCTATATCTACCGAGAAGACACCGGTAAGAAACTCAGCAGATCATTTACAGTATCAGTATCTAACTTATTGCTATGTGTAGCTCACTTTGGACCAAGTCATATAGTTTTGGTTTTGATGAGTGATAAAACAAATAAGTACTCAAGTAAGTTTTTACTTTCGAGAGGTAAGCTGGAGCAGACATTAGTAGGGATGAGTTATTTTTACTTTACTACTATAATTGTGTGCAAGCGAATTTATAGTTTTAAAATCAGTATCACGAATAGGTTAGATGACTTGACCTTAGCCACGAATGCCCAGTTCCAATATTTCAAAACGATCAATTATACGAGGCGTAAGCTAAAAACGACTGACGGACGACTGATAACAGCTGATATGGAAAGTAAATTTGAAATTAAAATCAACGCCTCGTTGAAAACAGATAGTTTTTGACACATTACGAATCGTAAAATATTGGAGCGGGGCAAAGTCATCGAGACTGTCAAAATATTTTCAACGTGTTGTTATCTCCTTTTTCTTTTTATATATAAATAACAGGCTACAATTATATACTAATATTTCCAGGTATAGGTCAAAGCACTGAACGGCTTGACTTATAAACACTAGATCAAAAATAGATTTAAACCTGTTAGGGTACAAGCCTTAAACTTTCAGTGAGTTTACCAAAAAATATAGACGCAAGCTTTCTATAAACATACACAAATTTACTAAGACACATAAAAGCTTTAAAATTTAGCATGATTTCACTTCTCTGCAGTGTTTATGGCATAGTTTTCAAAATATTTATGAAACAGTGGCGTAAACTCACTCCTTCCACCGAACTTTGAATATGCTCTCAGTCGTCTTAATTTTTTTTTATACATAATTGAACCATGACTTTTCTACCGAGTCATCATCCCTGTAAAATAAAGAATATATATAAGTCTATGTTAAATTAAATTAAATAACAATTAAGATAGAAACAGTGAACACCAACCCTTACAATACAAACTTTTTGCTATTTACAAAATAACGTTTAGTTAGAGCGATAGGAAATTGTATTAGACGGTAGAGTCATGATGACAAGACGTGTTTTACGAACGATCTATTATTCTTGAATAGCGAGATGTCTATATAGAAGACATAATTAGTTATTGTATTTAAATATCCCTTTGTTTTAATGGTCATGTATTGACCAAACTAAAAGTTTTTTTTTATTGCACTTCAAGATTGACCTCATCCCACCTGATGTTAAGTGGTAATGAGGTCCTAGCTTAAGGGTGACAAGTACAGCATAATAAATCTGTTACTGGACTTGTCGCCCTCACCCTGAAGGCCTGACGCCTGCTTCTAACGTGGCACCCCCCAGGAGCTCTGGAAACCTTACTCGCACGCAGGAACACAACAACATAGAAGTGATTGTTATTTGGCTGAGGTCTTCTGTAAGGTGGAGGTATTTCACCAGTCGTGCTGCTCCAGTTCGAGCGATTAATCGCTATGCCCTGCCTCTCTTAAATAGTCCCAGCGACTAGTTTTAAGGTTATTATTTTCACTTTCATTTTAAAATAGATCATACATTAAAAAACAAAGATACAGTGCATTTTTCAGTGCAACAGTTATTCATATGTTCTAACAAACTTTCGCCTTTCTATTATTACAGTAGAGATATGATTCTACTCTAATTATAGTTATACACTTAGCATAGCCACACGTCTATTTTTCATAGATTTAAGATTTTTTTTCTGCCCACAAGCCTAACTTAGTGTAGAAACCGCTAGAAGTTATGTCAAGAGTGTACGTAGGTACATTTCGAGACATAAAGCTATTTAATTACCATATACTGTTAAAATAATTTCGTATTTCAGCTGTACACCGTAAACAAAGTATGTTATCAGTTTCTTCTTGGTGAAAATAGTTTCTGAATGTTTTACAACATATTTTTGTCGACGTTACGAAAGTGTGCCACAAAAATATGATTAATTGATTGATTGTAATATTATACATATAACCATTCTTGTAAAACACAAAATCGGTTGTTAAATTGATAATTAAAATCATATCCGTGACAAATATGATCTCTTCTTCACAGAACTAGCTACATTTAGACGTCAAACGACCCATACGGATTTCAGCAACACAATTCATGTCATGTTTTATACAAACAACTCATAAAGCGAAAATTATTGCTTTTGCCGCTAAAAATGTAATGTAGGTCGCGTTTGAGTTAGAAGGACGATGCTTTTATATACTCGTATAACATCTACATATACTAATACTAGCTGTGCCCGCGACTTCGTTCGCGTGGACTACATCCTTTAATGTTTGGTTTTACCCCTATCTCCCTTAATATTCGCAACAAAAAGTCTATATTTTAATCCAAGTTTCGAGCTATATTTGTGCCAAATCACATTAAAAAATACACATTTTCCCATATAAACTTTCAAAGGTGGTATTACTCCCATCCCCTTATTTTCTAACAAAGAATGGCCTATGTCTGTTTTTAAGGTTCAAAGTATACCTATACCAAATTACATCAAAATCTGTTCAGAGGTTAACAGACAGACAAGAGTTACTTTCGCATTTAGAATATTAGTACGGATTACAAAGCTGAAGAGTTTTTTGAATTTGCTTATCTTAGGAACTACTGGGTCGAATAAAAAAATATATTTGTGTTAGATAGCCCATTTATCCTAGAAGCATTTAGGCTATTTAACATCGAGCTGCGACCAATTGGACCGGAAAATCATTGTAAAATGTGAAAAAACGGAGATAACACGTATGCGAAGCCGGGGCGGGTTGCTAGTTCTTTTAAACTCAAACTCAAATATTGCTTTATTCAAGTAGGTTACATATAACACTTTTGAATCGTCATTAACTACAATGCAAAGTGATTCTACTGTCGGTACGGAACCTATATCTACCGATAAGACACCGGTAAGAAACTCAGCAGATCAGTTACAGTAGCAGTATCTAACTCATTGCTATGTGTAGCTCACTTTGGACCAAGTCATATAGTTTTGTTTTGTTGAGTGATGAAACAATTAAGTACTTAAGTAAGTAGGTATTTTCAAGAGGTAGCTGGAGCAGACCAGTCCCCAAATATATATATATATATATTGCACTTCAAGATTGACCTCATCCCACCTGATGTTAAGTGGTAATGAGGTCCTAGCTTAAGGGTGACAAGAACAGCATAATAAATCTGTTAGGTACTGGACTTGTCGCCCTTACCTTGAAGGCTTGACCCCTGCTACTAACGTAGCACCCCCCAGGAGCTCTGGAAACCTTACTCAAACGCAGGAACACAACAACACAGAAGTGATTGTTATTTGGCTGCGGTCTTCTGTAAGGTGGAGATATTTTACCAATATAAATTGGTATGACTATGTTGTATTTAAGTAATAACTGTTTCTTTCTTCGTTTCTTACATTGAAGGATTAATTTTGCTAGATTTTTCTACCTTACCCTTAAATAAACTCAAAAGGTAATTTCTAAATATAGTCCTTATTGTTATAAACATAAGAGCTATGTGTGCTGACCGTCCCACATCTCATTTTGCTCGGGAAGGATGCCGCCTCGTGAGTAGGTAAACACATTTATCTAAAAGAAGAATTGTAAAAAATGGTCAAGCGCGAGTCGCATTAGCCCGATGATTCCGTCTTAAAAAAATACTCGAGATAAAATTTAGATGCCTGTGTGAGTAAATTAAGTAGTATTGATCAAATTAGTGGCTGCCCGCATAGAGTTAATATTTTCTAGAAATTAATATACTTAGCCTATTTTACTCAAGGTGAATTTAGCTTTCTAATGGTGAATATTTTTGAAATCGGCACAGTTTTGGAGTTTATTCGTTACAAATATACACACACAAAAAAATATTTATTAAAGTTGTAGTAAAGTAGGTATATTTTCCTAACTATTTTACAATCGGTCCGTGAAAATAAATACCATCCAATAGATATCCCCACCACATCAGATTATAACAAACTTTAATGCCTATAACATAAAATATTTGTTTAAAAAAAAGATGAGAGCAGGTAGATGAAAACCCTATTCAAGGTAAAGAGTCTCTGCCATATTTGCTGAACCTTAAAAACCTTGCCCTCAAAGTCACGGTCACAAAAGCAGGTCCGAGATTCAGTTTCCTACGTAAAAGGGCATGTGTAGACTAAACAAAGCTCTCCGTCTCTCTCCCACAACATACTGAGTGAGAGAGAGGCAAATACAAACGTGGCGACAAAAAAAACATGGCTGACGAGTTACGCGGTGACAGTTTTTTTCTTTTTAAGGTCCCAAAATAAATTTGAAAACCACTTTGGAGATAACATGTGGACGTTTTTTTCTGTGTTGAATCATTTCTGAGCTAAGGATTGTGTAATTCTATGCTTTGTGATCTTAAAAGCTTTTTTCTTTTGTACTATTATCTGGTCGAGACATGTTTTGGATGTTTCTGTTTCAAGCTCTTACAATAAAATACTGTTTTTGCAATTAAAGTTTCTACATACTTATCTACCGAACTATATTTTTACCCCCTCGTCGTATTTGATAGAGGTTAAACGTAACTCATATATATATTATTTGTTTGTTTGACTGCACTAATCTTAGGGACGACTTATGCCTCTATGGCCGTTAAGGGTCTTCAGTTTCCCATAGCGCTGTCACTGGGCGATGAGAAGGTGGGTGGGGTTTTTAGGTAGGGTAGTCCTCGCTCCTAGCGGGGGAGTCCCACTCACGCCGCTGTAGTCCCCACGGTAGCGGTATAGTACGAAAAGTATTTTCCCCACCTTAAAAAATGGGACGACTTATGCCCGGTTCCAATTCGATTCGTAACGTCTCAAAAATGACTATCCGTTTTTCTCCAACCGACTACGAGTCGTTCAACAATACAGTTCCATATAGCTGTCATCAGTCGTCCGTCAACCGTTTTTAGCTTACGCTTCGTATTACTGACCTGACCCGTAACTAGAACGAATCGTTTTTCAAATACTGGAAACTGGCATAATGGTTGGAATTGAATAAGCGATTTATCGCTCGCATTGGAGCAGCCCGACTTGTGAAATACCTCCACCTTACAGAAGACCGCAGCCAAATAACAATCACTTCTGTGTTGTTGTGTTCCTGCGTGTGAGTAAGGTTTCCAGAGCTCCAGGGGTGCTACAATAGTAGCAGGGTCCAGCCTTCAAGGTAAGATACAGATACAGATACAGATACAGAATTTATTTATTTCTCTAGTTTTAAGTTTTAATTACATATCACTTAAGAATCTCATTTTACAGGTGCGTATTCCATTTTGTCCGTGGGGTAGGAGCTTTTGAAATCTGTCCTAATTGGTTCCTCAATTGCTAGTGCTTATATAATTTAAGTTGAGGGTACCGGAAAAGCAAAGGGGATTAGCCCCAGCGGCATGCCGCTTGTTACTTATTAAGTGACTCTGCGGTCAGAGCCTACGCTGTCGAAAGGACGCCAGTTCAAGGTAAGGGCGACAAGTCTAGTATCAGTTTTACTGTGCTATACTTTTCGCCCTTGAGCTAGGACCTTATTACCACTTAACATCAGGTGGGATGAGGTCAATCTTGAAGTACATTATAGAAAAAAATATTTATGTGTTAGATAGTAGGTACATTTATCGAGGAAAACTTTAGGCTACATAACATACTGCGATGATATGAGCGAATAACCTCTGGAAAACATGAAAAAATAGGGAATAGTATGTGCATGCGAAGCCGGTCTTCAATATGTTTTAGTTTCTTTTTCTCAAAGTTTAGTCACTTTCAACTTTTAAATCCGCTGAGCGACGTAAATTATGAGTGAAAATGTCTTATTCTCACGAAAACTTTATGTAGTCATATGAAGAATAAAATATAGTTTCTAACAGTGTTCCTAAAGTTTGGATACTTTGTCAGTAACAAAGTTAAAAGTATTGCGTTAAAGTTCTGACGTCACATTTGTGTAAATCAGACAACACAGTTAGGATTGTAGTTACTACAATAAATTAATCTGGTATAAAAAACATTTTTTAATAGATTAACACAATTCATTTCTTCATGTAGGTTACAAATCGTCGCTGCGCGTACAAAACCGCATAAGAACAGTTCGTAAGTATCGCTAAGATATCGGATTTTATACGGTTCCGATTATAAGGTGAAAAAACCTGGATATCTCTGTCATTTGACTAATTATATAGGCAGAACTGTGTAGTAACTTTTTTGTGACTTACTTTCAAGAATGTAATGTAAATTGATCTATAACTCGTTTAGAGAGTGTGATATTTCTATGCTACGCCTTTTGCAGTTACGCGGTGTCAAAGTCAAAGTCAAAGTCAATATTTTTTATTCACATAGATTACATTAGTAATAATTATGAATAGTCTTTTTTTGCACTGCGGTTTTGGACACACGTCGACAAAATAACACTTTTGTATCGTAAATATGGAAACAAAACAAGTACAAAAATGCCACCTTTTCAGTATTTAATCCCGTCCAGAAGAATCAGTTATGAAACTCAGTAGTCAATTAAAATGATAGCACTATAGACTTTTCTTTGTAAATATTACGGAATAGATTATAGGTAAAATAGACCCAGTGTACGTCACATTTGAACCATATAATTTACGTATACATGAACGAACTGTTATTCATTACCCTTTGTAGACTGAGATTAAAGAGTAAAACATAGTTTCTCCATTACTTGATTACGTTGCTAACTATTCTATAAACACAAACCCAACACAAATATTATCCTATTCAACGTCATTTGCATCTAATTAATTTACAGCTTAATTTCCTATTGTCAACTCCTCGGTCACTGGTCACCGGCGACATTAAAAAGTGTGTAATTAACAACGACCCGAATTAATTTGAGCGTTATCAGCCGATCACTTTCCATAGAACGCTGCGCATTTACCGTGACCTGCAAGCAGCACTTTTGTTTAGCGATAGCGAAAGCTCGCTTCATCTATGATGCTCGCATCCCACCTGATGTTAAGTGGTAATGAGGTTTTTTTTTTATTTTGCACTTCAAGATTGACCTCATCCCACCTGATGTTAAGTGGTAATTAGGTCCTAGCTTAAGGGCGACAAGTACAGCATAATAAACCCGTTACTGGACTTGTCGGCCTTACCTTGAAGACTTGACCCCTGCTACTAATGTAGCACCCTCCAGGAGCTCTGAAAACCTTACTCACACGCAGGAACACAACAACACAGAAGAGATTGTTATTTGGGTGAGATCTTCTGTAAGGTGGAGGTATTTCACCAGTCGGGCTGTTCCAGTTCGAGCGATAAATCGCTATGCCCTACCTCTCTTTAAATTTGTGATTTAAGATGTGATTGTCTACGCAAATAACTCTCCGAAAAGACAAAACACGAAGACAAAAGATCACATATTTTCAACTATACGTTTTTAGAAAACTATTAAAGACCATACACACATTTCAGTTCCATTTAATTTATTAAAGTGACCCAAATTAAATTTGAACGTTATCAGCCGATCACTTTCCACCGTCACGCTGCGCAGCCACTGTCCCGGTGCACAATAGCCCAGTGGCGACACGGTCGTGGGTTCGATTTCCGACACAATTAGATGTAGTGATAACTTTAGCAGCTTGTCGGCATTTTTGGGTCAGATTACATGAATTAGGCGGAATTTAAACAATGGTGTTTAATGGGGTCAATTATAAAAACGCGGTGTTCATTGGGTGAAAATAAATAAAGTAGTAATGTTTTAATTACGGAATGTTTTAACTAATAATAGGGATATTCTCGTGGTAGTTCCTAAACATAGATTTCATAAACTAAGTAATTAATTTATTTCTTTAAGCATAAAATGTTAAATAAACTTCCTAGAGACATTTTAGAGTTACCTTCGTACAAATTTAAGACATATATCAAAAGTTGTATTAAAAAAAAAGGCTACAAAGTAGAAGAATATCCATACTAATATTATAAATGCGAAAGTAACTCTGTCTGTCTGTCCGTCTGTTACTCTTTCACGCCTAAACGGCTGAACGGATTTTGATGAAATTTGGTATAGGTATACGTTGAATCTCAAGAACGGACATAGGCTACTTTTTATTAAAAAATAAGGGGGGGATGGGGGTAAAACCACCTTTAAAAGTTTATATGGAAAAATGTTTATTTTTGAAGTTAGAGATATGAAATTTGGCACAAATATAGCTCGAACCTTGGATTAAAATATAGACTACTTTTTGTTTCGAATATTAGGGGCGAAAGGGTTAAAATCGACCATGAAAGGATGTAGTCCACGCGAACGAAGTCGCGGGCACAGCTAGTAATATATAAATGACAAGAACGTGTGGACCACTTACTAGACTGGCGCCTGTTCTTACGTTATTCATTTTCTTTCAAAGTTCACTCTAAGTTCTACAGTTGATTTACATTTTTTTACAATTGACAAACTAACTGTTTATCTTCGTGCAAAATTAGTAATAAGTTTAGCTTTTTGTTATAATTTTGCTTACGAGCTAGGCCGTAATTTTCGTGACTGGCTGACTGGCAACTGACTTCCAGTAACGCCCTCCATCATTATTTTTCCATCTGATGAATGTTTTAAAAGTAACTCCCGAACATAACCCACCTATAGGCCTCCTCCTCGTCTGAAATTGTCGGATAGGCTGAGTCAGCAGACCAGTGTACCCTGACCCCTCACACCCTGAGCTCGCGTTTGAAGTCGGTGGCTTTCTTTGACCCGCGCGGGTCTAGTTACGCTGGACGCTTGTCTCGTATGATTGATATAGGATATGATTCGGGTGAACAGCTGTGAGTTTCGTAAGGTAGTGATGGTGGAGTGCCAAGAGACGATCAATCGATAAAGTATGCTATTTCCATCATCCAGATCTTTACGATTTTTGATCGCGGAAGCCTTATTAATCAAAACCAAATGTACTACTTCAGGGGGGGGGGGAATGATTTGATGCACTACACTGATGATGATGATTGTGTAGAATAACGGCGAATATGGGCATTCTTTGACTACGCATTAATTATGACAGGAAATTACATTAATAGATTATTAAATATATATAGTGAACTTTAAATATTTTGCAGCTGAAAATAATGTAGTTTTAAACACATTCGGCAGAGAGCACTTACTTCAGTAACGCTAAGAGAATAATACAACAGAAAAAATAATCAACTACGGATAACTTGAGGTTAACTCATTTTGTACTCAGCACGCACGATACGTGATGGTCGTGATTTCGAATCCGTAAGATTAAATTTTTCTGTTTCGTTTATTTATTTATTTCAACAGTGTGCATGCAGACTCACATTGTTCCCAAAACGCCAGCACGCAAATTACAGAAAAGACTTAAATATTAATTTAAAAAAAATATGTCCCAATATATCACACAATAATTACAAAAGTCAAATAGATAAGAGGTCAAATGAAACAGGATAATATTAATGTCAAATGGTTAAAAAAGATTACCTAATTAATAAAACAATTTGTCAAAATTAAAATGACTTTAATGTTATATTAATAAGTTACAACATTTCATCGAATTTATCGATAGCTTCCGTGTCCCTTCCCTGGCGGAGTGTAATTTGAGAGGCTTTGCGTGTGAAACGGGTATTTCGGTGTTCATCATTGTCTTTCAAGTCATTCCAACGCCTCTGTACGAATTTGTTTAGCTGTAGAAATGTACGCTGCCTTCCTACTCCTGGTGAATCGTGACCTGGTTTCTTGGTTTAATTTTGAGCTCGTGTAGTTTGTTACGATTGATAAGTGTTTATGAAGAGTAAACTTGTTCTAAGTATGTTCAGTCAGCATCATTAATATACGTGTCAGTACCTTGTTTCATTAAACCTCCGAGCTAGTAAGTTAGTTAATTATGCAGTTGTCTTCATGCGACAAAGTCCTCAGTTGTTCACGAACGAATAATGCTGACTGCATTACATAATTTTGGATTTCTTAAAACAAGATTGGCTTAGTGGTGGGATGACTGTTCGATATTCTGTTAGGTATGCTCTAGCTCTTAAAATAAACCTCTTAAAAAAAATTATACTTAATGTTTTTTTTTTCACTTATCAAAACAAAACTATATGACTTGGTCCAAAGTGTTCTACACATAGCTATAAGTTAGATACTGCTACTGTAACTAATCTGCTGAGTTTCTTACCGGTGTCTTCTCGGTAGATATAGGTTCCGAACCGGAAGTAGAATCACTTTGCATTGTATTCAATGACGATTCAAAAGTGTTACATGTAACCTACTTGACGTAAGAAACATTTGATTAATTGCTCATTTGGAAGTTTTCAAACTATTTTTTTTTATTGCACTCCAAGATTGACCTCATCCCACCTGATGTTAAGTGGTAATGAGTTCCTAGCTTAAGGGCGAAAAGTATAGCATAGTAAAACTGTTACTAGACTTGTCGCCCTTACCTTGAAGGCTTGACCCCTGCTACTAAGCACCCCTGTAGCACCCCCCAAGAGCTCTGGAAACCTTACTCACACGCAGGAACACAACAACACCGGAGTGATTGTTATTTGGCTGCGGTCTTCTGTAAGGTGGAGGTATTTCACCAGTCGGGCTGCTCCAGTTCGAGCGATAAATCGCTTTGCCCTGCCTCTCTTAAAACACATATAAATAACACCTGTCTGTCTTATTCTGATTAATTTTACTCTAGTCCTATTTCTATCTTACTCGAGTTATTGCCGTCTTATAATAAATTTATTTTCGTATTACACAACACATAGCTATTTTATGGTAGCTCATTAGAGCTGGACACATAGCTTGTAGAATTCGCAGGTAGAATAGAAAGGTTCTTGTATGGAAAATCACATTACTATGTGGTTTCCGGCGAACACACATAGGCTGGGCCCCCACAATGTAAAAAGACTACCTAATCGCGATGGTGAAATGGAAACGGCAGCAAACTAAGACTTGTGGAAGTCTTTAAGGTCTGTCTTCAGCAGTGGACGACCTTCGGCTAATGAGCCAGCTACACTTATTAAATCTTATCAACGTATCACCTAAAAATAATAATAGTCATGTAATAACAAACACATAATCACACATGTTTATTTATTATTTTCCTTTCGTTATCACTGACCTTGCCTAGTAACGGCGAACACCGCATGATTAGCGGTTAGCAAGCCTAATATTTAAGTCATAGAGTCGAAGGTTCGATGCCCGGATTGCTAGCTGTTCGCTATCACCCTTCACACGCATGGCTGATGATAAGTGATTCGTCAAAGGGACGAAATGGGACAAGAGTGAGTCCGATTTTAAGGTTGAGTTCTGTATAGTTGTGCTCAAACGGATTGGCGTGTTTGTTGGTTTAATAGGCACAAGATTTAAAAAAAGTATTTTTTTCAAACAATCACGTGATCAAATTCAGGTACGACGAGTAAGGAAAAATGTAGTTACTATGCGTAGTCGTAAGCCAGTATAAAATTTTTTTGCTGTGCAATAAATATCTACGAAAATAATTAATTTTTTTTCAACTTTGCATACTAGAACTAATTTTTTTCCAAGTCAAATATTTCTATAATCAATTGGTAACATATAACACTTCATTGAATAGAATGCAAAGTGATTCTACTGCCGGTTCGGAACCTATATCTACCGAGAAGACACCGGTAAGAAGCTCAGCAGATCATTTACAGTAGCAGTATCTAACTTATTGCTATGTGTAGAACAGTTTGGGCTAAGTTATATAGTTTTGTTTGATGAGTAAAGAAACATTAAGTACTTATTTTTGAGATGCAGACCAGTCTCCCAAGGTGACCTGTTTACAAGCATGACGTATGTGCCAATCATCGCTTCTCTCACGAACACTTTATATTTTTTAATTAGGGTTTGTCTTCGCCTTGTAGTCAAACTATAGTTTGTTCTAAATCCCATCATGTCTTTGGAAGACACGAGTGCTTTAACTATTTAATACAGAATCAGAGCGGTTTTCGTTCTATGGTATGTAGGTTAAAGCACTTTATATTGATTGTTTTTTTTTGGTGCGTGTCTTGAATGCTTGGTCTTATAACTATTTCTCTCTTATAATTCTTGCCACCAAGTCAGGTAATATTTACTCTACCTAGAGGTTGTCTGGAGAGATTTCTTAAGACCGCCTTAATTGTACTTGAATATGTCTGTAAAACCCATTTTGTGGGCAATAAAATGTATTTATCTAGATATCTACTGAGGCATGGGGACTCCAACGCACGGACTCCCAAAAGACCGTCACGTTATCAAAAACAAGTACATCCATCAAGCCTTATCCGCCATCTTGGTGTTCAACAGCAGTAAGTCACCCCTCTTCTGAAGTGCATAGAGTCCAAATTACAGCGTCAGCAACATCGGCCACTCACTGTATGTAACTACAAACCGGTGCGATCCGGTTTATACGCTAGAACAATGAAAGAGTTCATTATGTAAATCGGTTTTATTTGCATAGGTATTTTTATATCTTTGTTTGTTTGGGAGAGATTCGGGTGAATGTAATTAAAGAAATGCGTTAGCGCGCAGTGTAAGGCCCGGTTTAGATAAAAATAGTATTTAAATTTTAAACGAGAATACATATACATAATTATGTCTTGTAGAAATTAAAATGTTGGGTTTTATGTAACTTAATATATGGTAAATAGCAAGTCAAGGTTAAAATTTGCAGTTCGATATTTTTTTATTGCACTTCAAGATTGACCTCATCCCACCTGATGTAAAGTGGTAATGAGGTCCAGCTTAAGGGCGACAAGTACAGCATAACAAAGCTGTTACTGGACTTGTCGCCTTTACCTTGAAGGCTTGACCCCTGCTTCTAACGTAGCACCCCCCAGGAGCTCTGGAAACCTTACTCACACGCAGGAACACAACAACACAGAAGTGATTGTTATTTGGCTGCGGTCTTCTGTAAGGTGGAGGTATTTGACAAGTCGGGCTGCTCCAGTTCGAGCGATTAATAGCTTTGCCCTACCTCTTTAATTTAAAGAAGCCAGAATGTGACGTTAGTTGTCTTATAAATTGCATTAACACTTCTATTTACTATCCATACCTAATTACTTACCTATATCCTTATAATATTATAAATGCGAAAGTAACTCCGTCTGTCTGTCTGTTACTCTTTCACGCCTAAACGGCAGAACGGATTTTGATGAAATTTGGTATAAGTGTACGTTGAATCTCAAGAACGGACATAAGCTACTTTTTATTAGAAAATAAGGGGGGGTATGGGGGTAATACCACCTTTGAAGGTTTATATGGAAAAATGTTTATTTTTGAAGTTAGAGATATGAAATTTGGCACAAATATAGCTCGAAACTTGGATTAAAATATATACTACTTTTTGTTTTGAATATTAGGGGAGAAAGGGGTAAAACCGACCATGAAAGGATGTAGTCCACGCGCACGAAGTCGCGGGCACAGCTAGTTACGTATATGTATCTTGATACTTGGAAGTTTATCTCATCTCCAGTACATTGACACAGTGACAGAGGAATTTCGCCAGAAACTAAGCTATAACTATAAGGAAACGGTTCACCGAAACATTTGGGACTTGATCGAGTGCCTACGCAATATTTCCTGTTTCCTTACTGATTACTTACCATTTTCTTTAGAAATTTGAAGTAGGTCCACGATACTTGATTATTTTTGTCTAAACGTAAAAAAAACAAAAGTAAAAGCGCCATACAACCACACCAATCACCTGATCTTCCGTGGAATGGTGTGTCAGTCATGTCTCGGTCCCGGGTTCGATCCCCGGTTCGATCAATATGGAAAACGAACTTTTCTATATTATCTCGGCTCTGGGTGTTGTGGTACCGTTGTTGTTTCTGATTTCTGTAACACAAGTGCTTGAGCTACTTATTAAGGAATCAGAGCAATGTATGTGATGTGTCTAATACTTACGAGTATATTATGTAATATTAATATTTTTTCTAAAGACCATAAATAAAGTTTACGTACAATAGCTAAAATTGAATAATTTAGCCTTATAAGGCATAACTCATTCAGGCAGGCACCCATTATCACATCTTCAAATAACACAAAACCTAAAAAAGGAACGAATCATCTCATTCCATTCATATTCACCTGAGTGGAACACTGTTCACCCGCCCACCCATCCATCTAGCAAATGAAACTGTTTTTTCTACAGCCTTTTACCGGCCGAAAAGGATAGCCTAGGCCGGGATGGAGGCAATTCTCTAATTACGCCTAGTCAAAGGGAATTAGGGCCCAGGGTGGGGTGTTCCGGGAAAAATGCCGAAAAAGGGAGGTTCTACTTAGGACTCTTGTTTCATCACTCATCATAACAAAACTTTATGTCTTGATCCAAAGAGAGCTACACATAGCAATAAGTTAAATACTGCTGGTGTAACTAATCTGCTGAGTTTCTTACCGGTCTCTTCTAGGTAGATATAGGTTTCGAACCAGCAGTAGAATCAATTTGCGTTGTATTCCATGACGATTCAAAAGTGTTACATGTAACTTATTTGAATAAAGAAATATTAGAGTTGAGTTGAGTTGCTCATTTGTTGCCTGTTTAAAAGATTTTTTTTTTTCCTCATTTGGTACTAACAAGATTACTGCGTAAAGATTTTGTAAGTAAATCTCAATTCAAAACTCACCCGTTATTACAATGTAATACTTGGCATCTTTGAACGGTCAACGGCGAGTAAAGGTAAACATTTGTAATTCGATATTGGATCTTATACGCAGGACATAAGAGCGATGCAAAGACCAAAGTGTACAATCTGACGTGATTTTTATCGTACCTTTAATGTAGTGTAACATATCATATGTCTACAATCATTTTACTCCTAAGAAGTATACAGGAAAAAACTCAGTATGTAGGTATTCTTAAAAAGGTAGCTGCTCTTTCAATTTAAACATGACATATTAGGCAAATATGTAGAATATGTAAATGAATACGTGTACTTGGGCAAACTGATATCCTTTGATGCAAATAACAACGAAAATGAGATAGATAGAAGAATAAGTACAACATGGAAGAAATACTGGGCTCAAAAAGAGATATTGAAAGGGAATTATAGTCTTAATATAAAAAAAGACAATAATGGACTCCTGTATTCTGCCAAGTCTCACCTATGCCAGCCAGACGTGGGTCTTCACTGAAAAAGTGAAAAATAAAATGTCAAATTGTCAACATGCAATGGAACGAAGTATACTGAAACTGAGAAGGATACAGAAAACGAGAAACGCAGACATTCGCATGAAAACTAAATTAATAGACGCACTTAATTTTAGTTTGAAACAGAAGTGGAAATGGGCAGGACACCTATCAAGATATGAAGATCAGAGATGGACATACCTAACAACTAAATGGCAGGGCCCAAAAGGAAAAAGGAATGTGGGAAGACAAAAGAAGAGATGGTCGGATGACATAGTAAACACAGCTGGTAAAAATTGGATGCAAACGGCCAAAGACAGGAAAAAGTGGGGAATAATGGAGGAGGCTTTTACCCACAGAGGGGCCACATAACAAAGTAACAATAATAGTAATAATAACTATAACCGTATTTCTAATAACAATTTGTTATGTGGGAAAATAAAGCTGTAATAATAATAATATTAGGCAAAAAATAAAAGCAAAATAATATATTTTTAATAAGCTGCCAGAAAAGATCACTGCATTACCTATGCATAGATTGAAATCTCTGATCAAAAATTGCCTAATGAACAAAGGGTATTATAATATAGAAGAAGAGAAAAATGTTTAGACTTAATAGCATTAATTACGTAAACTAGTCATAAACTACGTTGTTTTTATTATTTTTTTTGCATGAACCATATTTGTAAGTCTTTGAAAAGAGTAACTATCGAGTTTCTTGACGGTTCTTCTCGATAGAAGCAACATTCATAAATGCTTTTGTAAAACTTTAGATGAATAAAGACATTTTCTATTCCTATTCTTATTTTTCGATTTGTACTCAGTAAAAATATAAAACATTGTTAACAAAAGGAAAGAAGTAAAGAAAAGAAATCAAAAATTTAATTTGGGAAACGTTACTCGCATTTTTTATTTTATTTAAAACAAAACAAAACCTGTAACGATTTTACATTTAGATTTAAGAGTCTACAATAATTAAATACCACTAAAAAATAATCGTGCAAAGTTCTCATTTAAATTGAATCGATCCTATTGTCCTATATTTAGAACGTTTAGCTTCAAAAGCGACGTCATGTCACGCTGACATTAACTCAATGACAATAAAAATAGCTGCATCGAGCATGTTCTTGGACAGTGACATGATCAACGGCCCTTCAACTAAGCCCTATTCATATGTCTTTTGCATGCCCTACGTCGAAGGCGTGGCCGGATCGAGGTAGATGTTATAATGATAATCTTTAATCATACAAAGGGAATAGTGAACGTTTATCTTTAATAATAAAGGGGTTTAGATAAAAACATATTTTGAAATGCAGGTAGATATTAGAATGAAGTACAAGCGTTTTTCAACTTATTTTAATGTAAAAAGCCTATTTATTGAAATGCTAAATGCAGTTTGTTGCTAAGCACTTAACATACACAATTGATTTGGATTACTTTGTGATTCGATTACAAATAACATATCTATTCTTAATAAGTCATAGAACAATACAGGTGAAAAAGAAAAAAATATTCAGTAGAAAAAAAGTGTCTGATGAAAATTTAGAAAAAAAAATGTTTTCTACTAAAAAGCCATAAAATACTCTCTGTTGGATGGTTAACTTATACCAGCAAAAAATATTTGTAAGCTCCCCAGACGAGACTAGTCAGCTCTTAACCACGGTTGGTGTCACCTAAATGTCTGGCAGTAAGTAGTTTGCAATAAATTAAAAAAAATAATCAGTTTTTGACCCGTTAAGTTATTTTAAATGCCTTGGTTTTGATTTTGAATTGATTTATTACGTCAGATTTTTTTTTGTTTTTGCTGCTTCTTATAGCTCTAAGTGGAACAAACCATTCGCTCTCATTACTAAGCCTGTTTCTCCAGCGGGTGCCCGGGAAATAAATTCAGCAAATAATTCCTATTCTCCGCCTGCAGTCGGCCATGCTTTATATCAGCGGGGCCTCAAAGAGAACGTTTGTTTCAAATTAGGGACCTTCTGTACTGGGACGCGATCACACCTATTGGATGATTAATATAATTGGAATAACAAAATTGTGCCTTTCAACCTTTGAATAAAACATATTTTAATTTACAAGCTTCAATGAGGGTGTTCGCGCATGAAAAATCCACTAAATGGCGATGCGTAGGCGTGAGGTCCAACTGCTGCGTGATTGGTTATGGTTTTTTATGACATTGACAGGCATGTCAACATGAAATTTACATGACCAACTAATATCAGTTGGACCCCGCGCCTACGTATCGCCATCTAGTGGATTTTTTATGCGCAAACACCTTCATTAAATACAAATCATCAAAATAAAGAAGTCTTGTTTTAAAACTTTGGGTATCTTTTTTTGTACTGGCTGTTTACTGCCATTAAATAAAAAAGGACTTGACGTCTGCTGAAAAAGTAAAAATTAAAAGGTTAATAATTTAATTATTAAAATGAAATTTAATTTAATACTTTTTACTTTTCTTACTTTAGTGTTATTATCCTGATAACCATTGTGTTGTTGAGTTCCATTTATAAATGAATACGTATATTTATCTAAACAATTTTGGATCTTTCATACGGCATGTTTCTTAATTTCACTCTTAATCCCAAGTTCAAAGTTAAGAGTCCAAGTAGTCGAGGGCCCCTTCTCAAATTATGCACATCTTAAGGAACCACTTAATGAGGCATTTTTCATAATTAACGCCTTTGTCAGGGCGCCCGGAAAGTCCGAGCGTACGTTTTGTTCGCCTTTGAACTTCGCACGAATTACAGATAATTGTGTTTGAATTTGAAAGCGGACCTTCGTAATTTCGATTATTGTAATTCCAATGGTTTTTTGATCTTTTTAATTTGGCAATGTTTTGAGGAAATTGTGTTACGCATTTCGTTGTGTTGCCAAATACTTTTTTTACAGTACCAGCTTGAATACAGTCTGGATAATTGAAAATAAATATATTTATTCCTATCTCAAATTTGATTTAATGTTTTGGATTGCGCCTCAAATTGTTATAGGTTTTTTACAGTCAAAATCATCGAAAAAAAGTTTTTATTCGATCAATAATATCTGTGTTCAGGTGTGCATAACTAAGCCCTGCTTTAAAATTTTCTAGACTTAATACAGAACATTATGAATTCATGAACCTAAAAAATGTATCCCCAATAAGACATATTAAAACTTATTTTTTTAGTAGGTACACCATCTTGATCTGCATCTGTGTCTTAAACTAAATATTAATTTTAAATGTATATATTTACTCATTTTTCGTTGGTTATGCGATTAGTTTTGGAAATAGTTTTATCATAATATTTATATAAATATTTGATTGGTATATAAGTTTATCTATTATATCCTCTAGTTTAAAGTTATATGGAAGAGATCGCTTTCTAACGATAAATAACCTAACTAATCAATGAAACTTAAATGACTTAATTATTATTATTTGGTATTGCGCATCCAAGGGTGCGACATTGGAAACGTCATTTGATCAAGTACTAAAGCTTACCAGTGTATTAACAGGAAGTAGTTCTACCTCACGTGGGTAATACACAGACAGACATACAGGTTCTCAAACGACGGCCGGACGCGAAGATCAGTGGTTGCAGAAACCGCAGCCGCGAGGTAGCGGATTCACTTCCCGCACCGCAAGTGTTTCCTTTCTTATGTAATTTTGTCTTGTTTGTTAGCTACGGGTTTTATGCCGACGGGTATCAAAAATACACATTTTTCTTGGACTTCAGATCGATAGATATACTTTATTGCACCAAAACATTACAGAAATAGGTTTTACAGATTGACTATAGTACAATTTAGGTCTTATCGTTAGCAAGCGGTCTCTTCCAGACAGCATTAAAGGGGTACGGCCGTGCAACATAAATACAGATTTTATTTTTTACTTCAGTGTTAATTTATTAGACTAGCCTTACAGTTCTAGACTAGAGAGTAGCTTTATTTATTTTTTTATTTATTTTTATTTATTTTTTTATTTATTAGGTACACCAACGATTGTTACAATATAAAATATATACCTAAATCTAGCTTAATAATAACACGGAATAATTGCACAATCACTTATAGGCGTACACTGCATGCTAAATTGTATCTGGACAAATTGTTGTTTAACAAATAAAACTTAAACTAAAACTAAATTTAAATAGTAATAAAACAAAGAAAACTTACAATCTACTCTCTTATAATCTACTGATTTCCCTTTGAAGTATGTAACGATACTTGCCAAGCGACATGGAATGAACATCCACATCAACTGATACATTGCACTTGTTGAACAGTCTACTTAATCGTGTTATGGGCGAGTTTGCTCCCATGGTTGTTCTTCTGAGTGGCGGTGACAGGAGTTGGACAGGGTTGCGAGGCAGACGTGAGGGCACACGAAAAGAAAAGCTTTGCAATAGTCTAGAGCAACGGATATGGTTATTGAAGACTTTATATAAAAAGATCAGATCTATTAGGTTACGCCGTTTCTCCAAACTTACCATCCCAAATTTGGACAGTCTATCTTCATACAAAAAAGATCGTCTCGCCCTACCAATGCTGTACGCCAAATGACGCGTAAATTTTTTTTGGACTCTCTCAATTCTCAGGGAGTGAGTTGCATAATGAGGGCGCCACACGGTGCTTGCGTATTCCAAATGTGACCGAACAAGGGAATTGTAGAGAAGAACCTTAGTTGAGATTTTCCCAAAGTGTTTTGCATTTCTTATTACAAAACCCAACATTTTGGAAGCCTTCTTTACAATGTGGTCGATGTGGGGAACAAAAGTCAACTTTTCGTCAAGTACAACACCAAGGTCTTTGATCACACGAACTTCGTCCAACTCCATTCCGCTAATCGAATATTTGTACGCAGTAGGGTTCTTTTTCCTAGTAAACTTTATATAGGAACACTTTTTGACGTTTAACTCCATCCCATTTATATCACACCATTTGACGAGTGTGTCGAGATCGTTCTGAAGTAACTTGCAATCTTGTATAGAGTCGATACGTCTCCACAACTTCAGGTCGTCAGCGAACAAATACGGAGTAGAGTACTTAAAGCAAGATGGCAAATCATTTATAAAAATGTCAAACAAAACAGGACCCAAATGAGATCCCTGTGGCACGCCTGATTCAATGAGACAAGAATTTGAAGAAAAACCATTTACAACTACATAAAAAGATCTATTCGTGAGATATGATTGTATCCAACTCAACATTGCTCCACATAGTCCATACTTTGATAGTTTAAAGATCAGTAAATCATGTAAAACCCTATCAAAAGCTTTACTGAAATCAGTGTAAATAACATCCGACTGCTTGTTTGAATCAATAGTTACAGCTAATTCTTCCGTAAAATTAACCAAGTTCGTACATATTGATCTTCCTTTAAGAAAACCGTGTTGGTGATCAGTGACAAATCTTTCAAAGTATCTCTGTATATATGGACTGATCAGGCTTTCAAGGGTCTTGGCCAACACACAGAGTATCGATATGGGTCTATAGTTTGCGACAAGATTGGATTCACCAGCCTTGTAAATAGGTAAAACTTTGGCTATTTTCCAAACAGAAGGAAACACACCCGTCTCGAGGGACTTGTTGTATATAAGGCAAAGAGGTGTGGCAAGATTTGCTCCGCAGTTTCGGATAAAAATTGGAGGCAATCCGTCCGCTCCGGCTCCTTTAGAAATATCTAACCCCAGGAATTTCCTCTTTATTGTATCAAAATCTAGCTCGAGAGAAGAAAAAGCATTAACGTTATTGGGAATACCGGTGATAAGCGATAGACTAGCCTGGTAGGATGCTCGTGTATTGTACACATCAACAAAATGAGAAGCAAAGAGATTGCACACCTCCACTCCGTCCGAAGATAATGTGACACCATTTGAGATTATAGCCGGGTATGCACTAGTACCGCCACGCTTGTCCTTGACGAAAGTCCAAAAGTACTTAGGGTTGACCTTAATATTCTCTTCAACTTTGAGCAAGTAAGAATTATAGCAATCCTTTGTCAGAGTACCACAACGTTTTGATAATAAGCGGTAAGAGATGAGGTCGAGAGGATTATGGTATTTTTTGTAGTTGATACGATACTTATTTTTCTCCCTCAGTCTTCTTATCAGGTTGAAACTAAACCACGTTGGATATTGACGATGGCGAGGCTTACTCATAGGTACAAACTTTGCTATTATGTCTTTAATATTTTTATAAAATATTTCAACCATCTCGTCAACATCCTGCTTATCAGAGAAATCGTGTACCCAGTCAAGTTGTGAAAGGTGTTTAAACACATATTTGTGAGTTCGAGGTAGAAAATCAAACAGGTTTCCCAATAATAATTTTGTTTATTCTCTTTAAATGCACCGTCGTCGTTCAAAACATTATCTGATCTCTAATCACATTCCTAACAGATTCAAATCCCTGTCATACTTCATCTATCTTACTCGTTCTCTCTCACTCGTCACGCGTTCAGAAACATTCACTATTCCACATATTTTATCAACGACTCAGAAACACTGTATGACATCAAGACCAACACCACATTAACGCCATAAATTCTGTTTGCATCCTGAATTACGCTTGACGGTGCTACTTTAAAATATTTCCACCATACTGTTATCAATTTATAAGCCGTAAGCCGGGGTCACTGACCAGCTGATAACATTTAATAATCTGTTAAGATAACAGACCTTAGGAATTTGTTTCACAACCTAAACATTATGGTGGTACTCTTGCGACCGATTGTGGTCCAGCCAATCTCATCGAGATAAGACGCTACGCAGGATTAAGTTAAAAATAAAAGAAATACCTAAATACTGGACAACATCACATACATTGCTTTGATTCTGCGGTAAGTAGCTTAAACACTTGTGTTACAGAAATCAAAAACAACGACGGTACCACAACACCCAGACCCGAAACAATATACTAAAGTTCGTTTCGTAGAATTACCCAACCGGGGTTCGAACCCGGGACCTCAGATTTGGCGCGACGCCAAAGTCCGGTCCGCTCGCCTCTCGGCTACGGAGGTCATTTGTGTTACAGAAATCAAAAGCAACGACCATACCACATAATACAGTTGTTATAGGCTGATGACGAAGATGATCATGACAAGGGCTTTATCTGCTTCTCTTAATCGAATAACTTTCTGACACAAAGAAAGCCTGAAATAATTTACTGTTTAGATCTTCTTTATTTCATCTCTTGTATATAAAAACTCAAACTCAGACTAAAATATTAGAAACAGAAAAATTTTATCTCCCCCTGCGGTGCGGGAATTGAACCCACGACCTTCACGTATCGCGCGTGCTGCTCTTACCAAAAATTTTCTGTTTCTAATATTTAAAGTTCGCTAGTACGGCGTATAGTACTATAAAAAAAAAAATAATAAAATCGATTAAGATGCCAGGTGTCTTCGATTCCGTGGTTTTCAAACATTTCTGCAACGAATGTACCATGGGCCGATAAGTATGTAGATATAAACATATGCGGCAGAGGGCACTTACCGAAAGGCTAACGGTTGATACAGCAGAAAAATTTCATCGCCTACAATAACTTGCGGTTAGCTCAGTTGGTAAGAGCAGCACGCGCGATACGTGAAGGTCGTGGGTTCAATTCCCGCACCGCAGGGGGAGATAAAATTTTTCTGTTTCTAATATTCAGACTAAAATATTTCTTTATTCAAGGTTACATATAACACTTTTGAATCGTCATTGAATACAATGCAAAGTGATTCTACCTCCGGTTCGGAATCTATATCTACCGAGAAGACACCGGTAAGAAACTCAGCAGATCAGTTACAGTAGCAGTATCTAAAAAATCAATCGTGGTTCGTTAGTCACGCTTAAAGTCGATAACGGCCAAACTGATTTAGCTAATTTTGGTTTCGATAGAATCGCGAAGGCCCAGAGAAGGTTTAGACCACCCTGTCCTCCGCGGACGGTGGGTCTCGAAACTCCATCTGGCTCTTGGAGGAAAAGCTGGAGTAAGAGTCTCGGATTTCCGCAATAGCGGTAGGTAGCGGAGTCGCATAGCAGATCCGCTTCTGGGGCCGGGGACGCCAGGGGTGGAGTAAGCCCAGCGTTCGTTACTTCGGTCTTATCAGGTGGCCTGGCACACTCAAGCCGCGCGCCATTTGCACGACGAGGTGGGCCGCTTAGCAATAGGCGCTGTAGGGGAGCCTGTGTAGAGTCCCGAGATCCCGACTCCCCCACAAGTCCTACAGTGACGGTATGGAAGGTATATCCCCCTCGAAAAAAAACAAGCTTGTGTTTATTGCTCGGGCTGTGGCAGCCAGTTTTTTTTTAGAAAGAAGATTATAGTTTTTGCGTACATGGTATACATACAATCAAAGACACGTTGAGCATTATACCTAAGCATGCTGTATCTATTCAAAGTAGGTGTGTCGCGATGTCCTCGCGGCTGTAAACGACCTCATATATCACAGGCTCTTTGAACGGTCATGCCCCTTATCAGATAATGTGTTGTGCCAAGCTACGAGTACAACAATAAGGCTTATCTAAACATAGCCAAAGGACTGCTTAGGCAACGTAAGCCTTATAAGTAAGTTAGTAATCCGGGCACTGTACGTTATAGAAGTAGGTACATACTTGGTTGCACCAGCTATTCATGGTAGGGTTGACATATTTATTGATCCCATTTTCCCATGGCACCAACCAAAGGCGTTGAGACCGGGGGGGAGGCCCACACACGTCGATGCCGTCCCCAAGGCAGCGGAATGGTGCGGAAATGCATTTTCTCCCCCTTAAAAAAAAGGGTTGACATATTAACATGTTGCATCATATCAAAATGGATGTATTTTAATCCAATCATAGAGGATCGCGTATAGGTTTTAAAGGACACTGTTGTTGCTATCGGATTTAACAGACTTTCTGTCATCCATCGTAATCGGCACATCATTAATTAATTTTCAACTATAATTTTTCCCATCAACTGTTAAAAAAAGGATGCTACTTGAGGAGACAAGTAAAACAAACTACTGCCGAGTTCATACAACATAGTTTATTGTTCTAAAAAACACGTTATTATATACAAATACTTAAACATTACTTATATCTAACCATACCTTGTTCTACCTAGTTATTTGTATACAAATAACTTAAAAAATTAAATGTATCTTTATACATTAGCTATAGCTATTTGTAATATAATTAATATTTTTTTGTCACTGTCGCTGCGTACAGCACTGCTCACTACTCAAGAGGTATACACGGAAGACCAGTGTCGGGGTGTCACTCAAACACCTTGTCAAATGCTTAGTATGTATTTGCATTAAATATTTTTATTTTATGATCTACTAGCTGTGCCCGCGACTTCGTTCGCGTGGACTACATCCTTTCATGGTCGAATTTACCCCTTTCTCCCCTAATATTCGAAACAAAAAGTAGTCTATATTATAATCCAAGTTTCGAGCTATATTTCCAAATTTCATATCTATAACTTCAAAAATAAACATTTTTCCATATAAACTTTCAAAGATGGTATTACCCTCATCCCCCCCTTATTTTCTAATAAAAAGTAGCCTATGTCCGTTCTTGAGATTCAACGTATACCTATACCAAATTTCATCAAAATCCGTTCAGCCGTTTAGGCGTGAAACAGTAAAAGACGGACAGACAGACAGACAGACAGACAGAGTTACTTTCGCATTTATAATATTAGTATGGATAATTGCAATGTATGTCATTCTTTTTAGATGGAGCAGTCCTAACTCGGTCCTAAGTTCACTCACCGACTAACTGACTGACTTATTCACGAGATCTCAAAAACTATAACACCTGATAATTTAGAATGTGGCAAGTATATTCCTTATATAGGGTGTAGACATCCGCTACCGAATTATGAAATTTTTTTTGTTTGATTCTAATCATTTAAACTTCGCAATGAAATTTATAGGTCTACCATAAAGAAGTGGAACTCGTTGCCGGCTCATGTGTTTCCTCCTTCCTTTGACATGGATTCCTTCAAAAGGAGCGTGAAGAAACATCTTGCGGGCCAGTATGGCGATGCTAACGGATAGGATAATTTGATATCAAATCCGTTGTCATCGCGATGTGGGTTCCTCTCTTGCTTACCATCAGGCTGGGAGGAGACAATATACTGCGTTACTATAAAAAAAAATAGGTCTCTATGATGATGCTCGAGTTAATCCCGATTTAACATCCTGGGCTCCGCTAATATAGGCGTTGTGTGTGTACGTTTGCACACACACAACCTTCTTATCGGAATAAAGTAAGCCAAATTAACTACAAGACACAACATTTCAACAAGTTCTTTTCATAAGTCTATGGTAAATAACAGCCAAGTGCTAAACTATATTCCTTCTTACAATTTGATCACAATCGCAACGCACACGTGCACTTAATTGAAATCATTTTTTAACAAAACAAAACAATACATCATCCCACTAATTCATCCTTCCCACTCAACCACAGAATCACCAGAAACGTCCATGTAATAGTATTTACCGTATAAATTGATCACTGTTTAAACCTTCCAAAATCGACTCTATAAGTTCGCAGCTACGGTTTGAAATTCCCTGTTAAACGTGTGATTTGAATTATTAACGCTTGCATTTTAATAAGAGCAAACACTTGTCGTTTTCAGTCTATAAATAGAGAGCCAAGTTCTTCAAATGGCGACACTATTCGTAAGATTTAAGTTTCAATTTTGCGTGGTAGCCCTGCAGCGTGGTGGTCTTGCACATGTTATGGCTCTTCGGTGAGTGACACGAGTGCGGGTTCGGTTCCAGTTTCATAATTGCCGAGTGCAAGATGCGCTGTCCATTTTCCTTGTCTTTGTCCTTTAGAAACTATTTTTAATGGTCCATTGTGACTTGAATGCTAATTATGCTGATGTTTCTTGTCTGTGTGACCGGATGTTCCTACTAGGAAACTGGATGAAGGTACAGACTAAAGTACATCATGATTAACACTTGTAGTTCGATATTGACAATTTCCGTAGTTGAGAGGCGAACAGGCTGTACTTTGGCGTCATTTCCCAGTCCGATTCGGTTCCCGGTTGGGTCAATATGGAAATTAACTTATCTATACAGTCTTTACTTCTAATACACCATTGCTTCTAATTTCTTTAGCACAAGTGCATCAGGTAGTAGGCACCTAAGCATAGAATCAGAGCAATATTATACTAATATAAATAAATAAATTATAGTTTTAGTTACTCAAGATGTGGAGCAGATTAATCCTGGCGATAAGACCCAAGGTCAACGAAATGTACAAAACCGCAAATGAGATGGAAAAACTACATGAAAAGGACTACTAGGACAAGCTCAATGAATGCAAGAAAGAAAAGAAAGAAATGTATTGTCCTCAACTTACAAATACAGCAGATCATAATCTGTTCCAAACATAACATGGATTCTGAATGAGACCAAAATTATTTATAAAATATTGAACATTTCTCAATATAAAATGCTTTCTCGAAAATGACTGCGATAGTTTTCAATAATAAAACTAGATTCTTTTAAATTTGTATGACACATCACGCTGCACTAGTAAACTATAATAATTGAAAGAAACAGAAAGAATTATCTCCCCTTGCGGGATTCGAACGTACAACCTTCATAAATTGCGTTTGCTGTCCTTCCCACTGAACTAGCCGCATGTAATTGTAGGCGACTTTTTTTTCTGTTGAAATTCTCTATACCTTCAGTAAGTGCCCTCTGCCGTATGAATTTTGATCTAAAAACTAATTGTGGTCTTAGATCTTAGGTATCCTACATCAAATCACGAATGAAATTACATATACATCATTTAAATTTAGAATAACAAAAATTTAGTTTTCTTTTTTAACCAAATGGCGCGTTATTAAACAATGGCTTTGCAGCAGTGACCTCAATTAAGGAAAGATTATTAATAAAAATTAACTTCGTCGCAATTTTAATGATGATTAATCGTCTTTGTCCCACTTCGAGCACGGTAGTTCAGCGCCTTATTGCAATGTTTTCTTAGTTCATTTGTCAACTTTACTTTGTTTCACGAAAGTTTTGATAATTTCAGGTCATTGTTCTTTGTTTTAACGAACTCGTATTAACAAACATTGGTCAAGGTTCTCACACAATTGAGTAAGTAATAGAATAAAATAAATAAAATAATACGTTTTTATGTCAATAGAACTTGTTTGCACTTAAACAATTAATGTGATTTTATACGTTATACGACAACTGCGATATAGCGTGAGAACGAGTAATTATCTTGGTTGAGCTTGGGGCATTTTTCCAAAAAATAAAGATTTAAAAAAAAAGCCAGATTTGTTGCTTAGACTATTATGTCAGATATTGTTTCTTATTATTTTATTTATAGGTGGAGGTATTTCACCAGTCAGGCTGCTCCAGTTCGAGCGATAAATCGCTATGCCCTACCTCTCTTGCCTTTTTAGTGACACAATTTCATTTATAAAATAATGTTTTTTACGTGCAATGTATGTCATGTTACTAAATAAACGTTTATTTTTTCTTTCTTTCTTCTTCTTCTTTCTTTCTTTCAAAATTAAATTCATTGAGGAAGCTTTGATGCTATAAAACATCACGCTGCAACTTAAAAAAGCGAGGAATCAGTGAAAATTGTGAAAAAAGGGACTGCCCTTTGCGGAAACTGTTCCGCGAGGGCAATTTTCCTATGTCCTATTGTAACCAACATCACGAAACTTATCAACCGCCCCATTGTTATCACCAACATACGACCAGACCAGCACACACCTCCACTGCATTTTATTACTCGGATACCTTAACATCATGACGTTAATTGCGTCTAAATCCCGATAATTACAGTCATTATCTGAACACAATCGCGGTTACACCCAACCATGTTCAAAGCACAATTCCCTTTGTACCAGGCACGTATTCAAGACTTGGCTCTCCTTTTATCCGTCGCAAAAAAATTACAAACGTAACTACTTTAAGGAGACCTTTAGGACCGTAGAGACTTTATCAAACTGTGGGTCTATCTGCGTTGGATAGTTTGTTAATAAAGTATTTCGTATGTTTCAGGTAATAAAGTTGAGATTTGAAACGTTTTTTGGACTATGGTGATATTTACAATGTTTTGCAACTATAAAACCGGGTGTATTTCACTCATTTGACAATTTCTGTTTGAGCTTAGAGTAAAAATGTACAATTATAAAATTAGATAGGTATACTTTTTTTAACTTAGTTCAAGACCTTGGAAATCTTTAATATCGACATTAACACGTTGACAGTCTAGTGATTTTTATGACTGTTACGCGGAGAGTGAATGGGTTAATAAATAAAAATGTACGGACAGGAGGGAGCATTTACTCAATGCTATTACTTTATTGCCTTTTCTCAAGGAAGATATATAAATATCTTTTGTCGAACTTTCATGTCAATGTGTCCAGTGACTTTTTGCAGAAATTTTTTACTATTTGTCTGCGTCGCAAACAGTGAATGGGTTAACAACTTAAACAGGTACTTACATTCGGTAGTCGTTGAAAAAATATGTTAATTAACGTAATCAACTTTGTCTAAGACTAAGGAAGTCACGCAACATTTAAAATATGCGATTTGTATCTGTAATCAATTATGTATCGAGTGTACAGTTAAAAGCACATCAGACTATATACATATACATATGTATATAGTCTGATTTGCTTTTACACTTTTACACTTCAGACCTCGTATCGCTTTTATGTCGTTTAAATAAGAATTAATATTGAACTGCAAGAGTTTACTTTGTGTGCTGTCGACCGTATGTAAATAAATTTGCTGATTTATTTATTCAATAGGTACACCAACAGAAATACATAACATTTTAGGGGCATGTGATACAGAGATATAAGAGACGTACGTAAAACAGTTTTATTTAATCTACTCTAAGAAGAAAGATTTGATTGTATTTTTGTTTGTTTATTTGCGATATAAATTGTAAAATAAATAAATAAATAAATAAATATTGGACAACATCACATACATTGTTCTGATTCTGTTGTAAGTAGCTAAAGCACTTGTGTTACAGAAATCAGAAACAACGACGGTACCACAACACCCAGACCCGAGACAATATAGAAAAGTTCGTTTCCCATATTGACCCGACCGGGGATCGAACCCGGAACCTCAGAGATGGCGCGACGCCAAATTCCGGCACGCTTGCCTCTCGGCTACGGAGGTCGTCAAAACGCGACACCATTTTTATTTAGTAGTTAATACGAACTACTTACTGCCCGACGTTTCGGTTAGGTTGCACTTCAATAATATTTTGTTATGTGACAATATGAGGGTGGATGAAGATTTGCTAGCTCCCCCGAACAGACGAAGGCGAGTAAGACCAGTCAGCTTGTGACCACGGTTGGTGCAACCTAACCGAAACGTCGGGCAGTAAGTAGTTCGTATTAACTACTAAATCAAAATGGTGTCGCGTTTTGACCCGTTAAATTATTTTAGATGTTTATTTGCGATGTTTTCTGTTTGGAAGCTACACTATCTCTCCGGTGAAGATAGGCTATCCTTTTTTTTTTTAAGTTAGGCATCCATGCTCCTCCAATATTATAACACAAGGTGTGAAAAAAATACCAAATAACTTTCTTAGATTGCGTACACTACGAAAATTATTGATTATAGAACATTATAATATACAACGTCTTGGAAGAACATAAAATATCTACAAATATGAATAAATCGCGATAGCAAATGTATACTAATCTGAGAAAAATGTCGATCAAACAGGAATTGTGCGTGTGCGAAACCGCAGCGAGCCCCTAGTTTTAAAATAGATAAAGTTTCAATAAGTAATCCTTCTGTACACATCTCGTACTGCTCTTTGCCTTTTTTACTTGATAACATAAACGTTAATAATGATCGTCGCATCTGTTCGCGCGCAATGGGGTCCGTTTGTTCTCACGTCATTGTCTATGGATGCAATAAAACGTCAGTCGGCATTATGGGATTGTTTATGGTAGCGGTTTTTATTTTCTTTATTCAAAGTATCAGTCTATATGTCCCACCGTAAGTCTTTATCCGTAGAAATAAATGAATATAAATATTGGACGACTTTACACACAATGAACTGAGGAAGTAGAAGAGTCTGTAGTAAGTAGCTTAAGAACTTGTGTTTTAGGAGTCAGAAACAACGATGGTAACTCAACACCCAGACCCGAGACAATATAGAAAAGTTAATTTCTCATATTAACCCGACCGGGGATCGAACTTAAATATTACTTTATTTATTTATTCATTTCGATAATTATAATTCATGTTAAATTTTAGCTGGTCCTCACACTAGGCTAAGCCTGTCCTGTGAGGAACAGTTAACATTAACAGGTACAACCATGACACTTGTACGTAAATAAATTGAAATATTACGTTTCTTTAAATAATATTTGAAAAAATTATAAATCTACAAAATAACAAAATTATATAAAGAGAGACGGGCGTCAGGAATTGTGTTTAAGTGTGTGTGTGTGTGTGCGTGTTTGTGTGTGTATGTATGTATGTGTGTGGGGTAATCACTTTATTACTTCATTTTTTTTTTAAATATTACTTTATTCAAGAAGGTTATATATAACACTTTTGAATCTTTATTGAATACAACGCAAAGTGATTCTACTGCCGGTCCGGAACCTATATCTACAGAGAAGACACCGGTAAGAAACTCAGCAGATTAGTTACAGTAGCAGTATCTAACTTATAGCTATGTGTAGCTCATTTTAGACCAAGTCATATAGTTTGGTTATGATGAGTAATGAAACAATTAAGTACTCAAGTAAGTATTTACTTTCGAGAGGTAAGCTGGAGCGGACCAGTCCCCGGTGGTGGCGCCTGTTCACAAGCATAACGTATGTGTCAGCCATCGCTTCACTCAACCATATTGAAAGGAATGTAACGACGACCTCAGAGACAGCGCGACACTATAGTCAGGTCCCCTTGCCACTCGGCTACAGAGGTCGTCAATTCAAGTTATCGTTACAACTCTACTTATTCACCAACATTCTAGCCAAATACTTGATGATCGCAAATCGGAGCTATATTCGAAGAATCCTTATGATTTAAATCGTATGAATTTAGTAAACGGGTAGAGCTTTAATTCACAATTCAAAGAAAAATAATAATTCAATTGTGTCTGTCACATTTCTTCGTCGGCGGCGGGTTCATTAAAAAGCCATTCAGTTAAGAAGCATTTTCACGCAAATTATCTTCAGTCACATGACGAACATTTCCCACCCCTTTTCCTGATTAGGGATGAGCCAATTTTTACTTAGATGAAATATCGATGAAACAACTCACATTTTTTAGAGGCTGCACAGGCCTTCATTGTTAACGTAACTAAGATTATATTGCATATGTAAATTAGCTCACTCTGGCATGAGGAAGTGTGAGAGAAGTTTTGCATTTAAATTTTGTTAGACATATTCATATTATTTCAAATACATATATTATTTACATACGAATTTCTGAACGTAAGTAATTTAGTAGTTTTATTTGAAACATTAGTTTGTTTATAAACTATACTATACTATATTTTTGTTTGTGACGAATCAAATGAAAATCTGCTGCTTCTTATTTAATTTTTCACCGTTATAAAAAGTTTACATCGCCAGAAATTATGAATCTATTACTGCCTAAACAAATATTTTCCACATTTATTGTTTTAAAGTATTTTATAATCTGTTTGCCATCTTAACTCCTTCAAACGTAAGTCAAGTTGTTTTTTTTTTGTTGATTTATTATGCTAATATCAAAATTCCATGTTTAAAAAAATATCTAGTAAGAACGCAGTCCATATATGTATTAAAATTTATCAATCCTTCAGGTCCGGGTCCAAAAAAATATAATTGAACCGGCTGTAGTTTCAATTTTGGTTTGCAACTATTCATTTTGGCGATGGATTAGTGTTACTTGTAACCGATATGATTAAATTAATTGATAATGTTTATAACAACCATAATACACTCCTTTCGTCACTTTTAATGGTCTTGTACTTTAGAAATATTCAATATAGCATGTTATAATATTAATTATCGATACATTCAACACCCAACCGAAGCGAAGTGAAATAATATCAACCGTTCAGTATCGAAGAGCCTTTTTCGCGATTTCCTCCCCTCACCTCCCACTCCCCCTCCAGCCATCCATCAATCAGCCGTCGGCTCCAAAAAGGAGGTGGTACTGTTTTTCCGTCTGTCAGAAACATTATTTATATAGAGTACGTTACCTTTCATCTGGTGCTTGTTCGTGCGGATGGGGTAAGGCAGTTTAAGTCGGGAAAGAATTAGAGCGTTTGAACGTAATATTTCATCATACAAAGCAATGGTGGAGAATCAAGCCAGTGTTGTAAAGAAGGGTGGAAGGCTGTCGAAATGCCACGGGCCTCAAAACTAAAGAGGCCTCCAAATCAAAAGAGGCCCCCAAAACAAAAATGACCACCAGATATAATGTGCCCCAAACAGAAGAAGGTACAGTCAGAAGATATAAGGGTTACCAGCAAGAGGGGCCTCCGGTCAAAGGAGAATCCTAACTCCCAATTATTTAATTTTATGTCATCAAGCTTAATTATATTTTTTATTTGGTGTCTTATATTACAAGTGAAATTCATTTTCTGCTTTTCACATAGTGATTTATTACTAAGCTCTCTTAGAGTAGACAAATAACGCTTTTGAATCGTCATTGAATACAAATCAAAGTGATTCTACTACCGGTTCGGAACCTATACCTACCGAGAAGGCACCGGTAAGAAACTCAGTAGATCAGTTACAGTAGCAGTTTAGCTTATAGCTATGTGCCTGTAGCTCACTTTAGACCCAGTCATATAGTTTTGTTTTGATAAGTGATGAAACAATTAAGTGCTCAATCAGTATATACTTTCAGCGCTTTACCCAAAACAAAGGCTGTAAATCATCACGGATTTAATGAATAAGCCTGAAGGTGTAAATCAGCGCAAGCGGAAGCTTCAGGAAAACAAACTTAAGTGAATAATATCTTAATACCTCAAGTCGTTAATGAAGTTATTTACGTCAAAGGCATGCCACGTCCCGTCTTAAAATATTACGCTAAAAATTTAACGTTATAATTACGGAATGAATCATCGGTCGGGCCAGGCCCACACAATGCCTCTTAATTACGAATAAAAATGCAAATACTGTTGGAGGCAACGCCGCGGGCGAAGCTAAGCAATCTTTGTCAAAGACGAGGGCTGTAAAAAACAGAAACGTTTTTGGTTTAGTGATGTTCTGGTTTCGGCAAGAACGTTAATGCTGTAACAATGCCGTATTCTCGCAATGATTCAAGAAATTGGGTTTTAGTGTTCCCAAAGGATTGAACGCAGAATACCAATTCTAATCTACACTTATATTATAAATAAAGAGGAAAGACGATGTATGTTTATAATAAACTAAATAAAATATAATACTAGCAAATGATAAAATATAATATGCACAGCATGGCCGCTTACGCGACCCCGTCTCCTCCCCCCTGAATGGTCAGGAGGGTAAATACAGAAATTTCCTAGTTCAGGCACAAGTAAGTTTATGTTCCTATGTTTTAGGCCTAAGCAGTATGTTGAAATTAAGTGTAATAAATTTATTTTATTTTATTTTATTTTATTTTATTTTATTTATTATTGTTGAGTAAAGTAACTGAGTACATATTTACAGTTGGCATTAAAAAACTTCGCCTAAAAGTTTTTACCGAAAAATCTTTTCTCATTTGCGCCGTAACTGCAGTTTCACTTTCGGCCCATCTAGTCACGTCACTACAGATAATATTTCGGCATTTTCGGTCCTAATAAATTATGGCGCGAGGTATTTGAAAATCAAATGGGATTCCGATGGAACCCGTTAGGGGAGGAAATTGAATTCTTCATGCCTGTCGGGGTTTCGTTAACGGGCTGTGTTGATTTTTCGTGGAAATACCGAATTTAATATTTGTGCTGGTAGATGTATTCAACGTATTGTACTAATATGAGATTGTTGTAATAAGGGAAGTAATGTAGGGACAAAGGCATGTTAGACTACACAGTTCCGACTTAGCACCGCCCTTATTTCGTGACCATAAGATTCAATATCGAATTGCCTTGACGTGCTGCCCTACCTTACGAAATCAAAAACAACGTTCACGGCCGATTATACTTCTACTAGAAAATATTGACATAGGTTGCCTATCAAGGGATTGTGATGACAGTGATAGTGATGGCGATAGCCGTGATAAGTGTGATAGCGCGGCTGGCGTCAGCTCGTCTGATTGTGGTGTAATGTCGGCGACGAAAGTGTTTTGTGTATTTAGTTTTACTTCCCTAATTTACCCTGTGTTTTTACTTAAATTAGCAAGTAATTTAGAACATCACATTATAATTATAGTCAATTTACTTATTAATGTTGGTTATAAATAATACTTCTGCATGGTTAAAATGAATATAAACCAAAACAGCTACAGACTGTTCAGAACCTCATTCTACCGAGAAGAATCTGGCAAGAAGCCATTATCAAATTACCTACACGTAATTTATAGATCTAATTATGTTAATATTTAAATATAAAAGTTGAAATGTATATATTGGTACTCTTTCATACAATAACAACTGAATAGACTTGGATATTTGGTAGCCACTAACTATTGTACTTGCCAAAAAAATTACAGACAAGTAACAATTAAATATATAGGTTTATTAGAATGAAAAAAGAAAGAAAACCACTTAAGAATTACTGTCGTATTCAAAATGTTGATATAATACGAGTATATCATATATTTTGTCTAGAATAACTTGCAAGAAACTCGACACTTACTCTTGCCAAAATAAAATTCACTTAAATATTTATAACATCGAGTATAATGTTTCACTATAGTATATTACTTAATTAATAAATAAATAAATAAATATTGAACAACATCACATACATTTCTCTGACTCTGTGGTAAGTAGCTTAAGCACTTGTGCTACGGAAATCAGAAACAACGACGGTACCACAAAACCCAGACCCAAGACAATATGGAAAAGTTCATTTCCCATATTGACCCGACCGGGGATCAAACCCGGAACCTCAGAGATGGCGCTCGCCAAAGTCAGGCCCGCTCGTCTCTCGGCTACGGAGGTCGTCAAATTAAAATAAGCAAAGCAAGATTTACATAAAAATGTAAATAATTCGATTATTTGAAAAAAGATTTAAAATCATCCAAATCATTTGCACGCGAATGTACATGCGTGATTTTCTTATTATCTTAATTACGCGAAACGTGTTTTTATGCTGATTCAACCAAACATACATGACAAATGTATGTACTTCGAACCTACTTACCCACGTTAGTTTATCTAGCTGATACGAATCTGCTGTTTTTGTCACAGCTCTCCTTAATCGGCGGTTTCCGTGCGATGCGTCAGTCGATAACAAACACGTAATACCTATTCGATACCTTTTTTTGGGGGGTAAATGTATTAACGCGCTGTACCCACACGCGACGGAGGTGAGGGCGTGTGTGGGACTCCCTGCCTGTATAAGAGCAGGAATACCCACTAAAAACCCTTGGTGGACCTCATCACCTTAATGCCGGATAGTCGATTATCGATTAAGCCCCCCCCCCCCCCCCAAATAATCTAACAATCGATATGACAATCGATAGTATCCATATGACAATCGATAGTATCGATATAATCGATAGTATTGTCTAATCTAAATAATTATAATCTAATGATTGTTAATAATCCACAATATCGCTTGAAAACTTGATATCGATATAATCGATTACATTGTATTTGACTACGTATTATAATCGATTAATCGATTATATCTAATAAAGATAGGTATCGATATAATCGATCATTCCGATATTATCGTTAATATCGATTAACATATCGATTGTTAGATTATTTGAGCCCCTTTTGCATAATCGATATACAATCGAATCGACGGCAACACTACTTAATGGTGATGCTGCGGAAACAGAACACCTACCACGACATCACCAGCCGGGAACTAAGCAGACCTATTCAATACCTACATTTATAAAGGCTAGCCTACTTGTTGAGCGTGAATTTGTAACCTGAACTTTGTACGAAAAATCCGATAATTCTTTCCTTCCGCCCTGAAATCAAATAAGAATAAGAATCATTTATTGCTTTAAACTGTGTACAAACAGCATCATTAGTTCGTATATACCACAGTACCTTGTCATACCAAATCTCCGAGTAAGTACGCAAGTCAGATAGACAGTGACTTAATGTGACAAGGTACAGAGTTGTTCACGAACCAAAGATACTGACTGTACATTTGTTGCTGTTGTAGTTGCATAATTTAGGCACATGAGACAATTTGCCCAGACCAGGGCAAACTGTCTCATGTGCCTATTTTTTTTACGAACACAAACACGACACATTAGTTACAGTAGCATTACCTAGCTAACTTATTTCTATATGTAGCTCACTTTAGACCAAGTCATTTATTTTCGAGAGGTAAGCTGAAGCAGACCAGTCTCCAAAGTAAGCAATCCGTCACATAGCGCCACCACCCCTGTAACTTTTAGTTATCATCGCTGGACATGACTATTGAGGGAGTATTGTCAAAATGTTTAATCCGCAATTTCCCTTGAATATAAATAAGAACACTCTCAACTAAATCACTTTTCCAATTTAAAGAACAAAATGGAAATCAATTCATTCATTTGGGAGCTACAATGCCACACACAGACAAGTCAAACTAACAGCCTATCGTTTTTGCGTCGCAAGTGTTAAAAATAGTAATCTCTAAGCTGTTCTATAACTATTTCTATTCCATTAGAGGCACCAATCAACGTGATCAAGCAATCATGCAGAACACTGATGATGAACACACGCAAGGATTACCTACTTATTGACGAGTATTTATTGAGTACAGTACATAATATAACAATGATCGTGGTGACAAGTGCATGCGATTACATTGCCTACTTATTGCTAATAGGGTCTTACACACCGATTTGAAATATAAACCACGACTTTAAAAACGCTTTACAAAATTTGATATCTCTGCGATTATTATTTACGACTTTGTGCATGAAGTAAAGTCAAAATATTGAGATATACTCGTAGCAGCACAAAGTAATCTCACAAAATATGACGAAATATAGCTGGGCACGCGCCGCGTATCGCATCCCATTTGATGTTTAACAATTAACTATTCGATTTTTACGCCAGAAATGGTGACTTCACCAAATGCATTAGGATGCACTCACCAAAATATTTTTATTTAACGGTCAATAGCATGAAAGGTAAAGACTTGCAGTTCTATAATAGTTTTATCACTTGAACTGGAGCAGCCCGACTGGCGAAATACCTCCACCTTACAGAAAACCGCGGCCAAATAACAATCACTTCTGTGTTGTTGTGCTCCTGCGTGTTAGTAAGTTTCCAGATCACCTGGGGGATGTTACATTAGCAGCAGGGGCCAAACCTTCAAGGTAAAACAAACCTAGTAACAGTTATTATTATGCTGTACCTTTCGCCCCTCATTATCGGGTTTTAGTGGGTAGCCCTAGGTAGGGAGTAGGCTGGAGAGTCCCTCTCCCTCGGGTGGCGGTACGGTGCGTCACGCATTTCTCCCCGTAAAAAAAAGGACCTCATTATCGCTTAACATCAGGTAAGATGAGGTCAATCTTGATAGATAGATATCTTTTATTGCTCAAAAACTTTACAGGAATAGGTTTTACAGATTAACTAGAGTACAATTTAGGCGGTCTTATTGCTAGGAAGCGGTCTCTTCCAAACAACCTTAAGGTAGAGGAAATAGTAGATGGCGAGAAAGTAATGGGTACGGCCGTGCTACATAAATAGTGTAACAGCAATTTTTAAAAATAAGAATATAAAAATTTAAGTGCAATATAAAAAAAAACTAGCTAATATGTTGGCTATATGTGTAAAAGACCCTATAACTAATTGAGAATGCTAACAGGCAACAATGAACGCACGGGCGGCCATATCTCCACGTGTGGTGCGCACGCGCAGACGGCGTGGCGCGGTGCTGCTACTGCGACGGACGCTGCTCTCAAGAGACTTACACGTGGCCGGACGATTCAAGGCTGACTTCAAGGCTGAAGGGATTTTTAGGGCCTATAAACTATACCGAAATACGTTAGCCTAAACATACATGAGGATAAACATGGATGTTTAAACAATACGTGCTGAGCCCTGGCCAAATGGCTGTTGTCAAATTTTGATATCGTTTCTACTGGTATGAAATGTATGGAATTGACTTTTTGGAATTATTTAAGATTTCTCAGTAAAATGGCTATTCCGTTCATTCGAAACTAGTGGAAAGGTCATTGAAGTTAGCAATTCTTAAACTTTGCCTGCTTTCGAAGGCGTTTTCCTTTCCTTTGCATCAAAGTGCTGAAGTGATAAAAGTAGCCTCAACTATTTATTATTTTTTTAACAAACAAATCGTTAGTGTACATGTAGACAGATTTCCACAAAACTGTTATGACAGTTGAGAAAATACGACGATACGATACATGTATATATTTTTTTAAAAGTAATCATGTATGAAAATAATTATACAACACATTTTTGATTTAAACTTACTTTTAATAATATGGAGTCTATTAAAATATTATTATGATAACGGGATATAGGTCCTGTCCTGGTATAAGCTTAATTTTCGCACTTAATTAAAAAAAAAAGACAATGTGGAAAAAACTGACGTCGCTAGTAGTTAATAAAATCACTAAAGATAATTTAAATAGGAGATTACGACTTTTAATGCAAAATTTTGTACTTAAGAGTGCCTACTCGTAACATACGAGTTTCACGATTACAACACTTGAGACATGTCTTAAGATTATATCTTCAACAACCCTACACTTACTGCACTACACAGTATTCTCAACAATTTGTTACATTACACACTTTATGTTCAGTATGTATAACTTAAATATTTTCCAGGTCGTTATCACAACTCACAATAGTATCTTAAATGATTCCTCCAACAAGCTACTCCGTCGTGATTGAGAGTCCTATTAATAGAAATGATCTAGAATTCTAGACTTATGTAAGAACACTTGAACGTCTGTCTCAAGATGCTTTCGAGAAACGTCTGTTTTATTTGATGTCAGATAAGTATGACTGTGCGATAATTGGAAGTATTAATAGGCTTAGATATTTCATTTTTAATTTCATGTTTTGACACGAAATTATATTTGTCTTATGTGTGTTGCCAGGGACAAGATACGGGACAGGGGGTGAACTCTCTAAAACGAAATATGTTGAATCCGACGAACGCAATTTTCAATTCTGACTATCGTAACAAACTCAATCAAAACGCGTCTAAAGAGTTAAAAAAAAATTATATTATTTATCCATACTAATCCATACTAATATTATAAATGCGAAAGTAACTTTGTCTGTCTGTCTGTCTGTATGTCTGTCCGTCTGTTACTCTTTCACGCCTAAACGGCTGAACGTATTTTGATGAAATTTGGTATAGGTATACGTTGAATCTCAAGAACGGAAATAAGCTACGTTTTATTAGAAAATAAGGGGGGATGGGGGTTATACTACCTTTGAAAGTTTATATGGAAAAATGTTTATTTTTGAAGTTCGAGATATGAAATTTGGCACAAATACAGCTCGAAACTTGGATTAAAATATAGACTACTTTGTGTTTCGAATATTAGGGGAAAAAGGGGTAAAACCGACCATGAAAGGATGTAGTCCACGCGAACGAAGTCGCGGGCACAGCTAGTGCATATATAAAACCACGTCTTAATTCATAATCTTTTCATCAGCCACCGCGATCAGCTCGTGACCACAGTTGGCAACTTAGGTGGAACGTCGGGCAGTAAGTAGTTCGTATTAACTACTAAATAAAAATGGTGTCGCGTTTTGACCCGTTAAATTATTTTAAATGTTTAAAACGGAACGCGAAAGTCTTAAAGTTTATACTTACAGCAAGGTGACATCTGGTGACATTTTTCGGAATATTGACCAAGTCGATTAAAGTTGATGGCAAAATTATTTGACTTCTGCCAGTCTCTTGAAACAGGGCGCGGCTCCTTAATAGGTATGGCGATCTGAGGTATTCGATCAAAAATTTAGTCTGAGATCGATTACTCGGTCCCAAAAAAAATATTTTTGTGTAGTATAAATCTTTCCTTAAATCGATATTGCACTGTAGAACTGTGAACTTTTTTTTCTTTTGACTAATTTATTTACATATATTTAAATGATTTCAAATGTTTCTTTGCAGCTTATTTCTTTATTGATTTTATGTAACTTTTGAAGCTTTTTTATGTAAAAATTGATAATTTTAATAGTAATCCTTTTTTTCTTTCATGAGCTAATTTTTGACAAGGCAAATTAAAACAAACCCTTATTTGGTTGGTAACAAGCTGACGTTCCTTTTGGTATATTTCTATTTCTAAAGGGATTGCTAATTAAAAAAATACCTTGACTTTTTTTTTAAATCGGTTTTTAGACCTCGATTTTTTTGTGAATCAATTCATTAAATTACATTGGGATTTGATTGAAAATCGATGTTTTTAGCAGAGACTCTCCGTCCTTACTTCAGCCACGTGTAATATTTGCTCACACATTAACCATTGCGCTGAGTCTGGTACAGACGACCTTCGCAGTATCTAAGGCAAACCTACACCGGGTAACAATTGTTATCGTATTTGCACTTCCTATTTGCACAACACTCGGCTCTGCAGCTGGGTTTGCGTAGGGTTTGTAATGCCAGATGGGGCTTAATCTGGTGATAAGAGTACTGTTGCAGACCCTTTATTCTTGGGGGTAAATTCGACAAACGATTACGACTTCGAAAGACAAGGGCATGTGTTACTTCCAAGGCCAGGCCGTTAGCCAGCTTCACTTTGAAAAGGTGGGCCTTATCACCTTAAAGGGAAATGTTATAGGTATTAGGGGTACGCCTTTTTTCTTGCGGATGAAAATGCGTGAAGCACCGTAGCGCCGAGAGAGGTGACGGCGTATATGAGACTCACCTGCTCAAGAAGGCTCTGCCCACTCAAACTCTGGGGGCCTCATCGCCTAATGCCCGGTTACATTAAGTTACGATTCGTAATGTGTCAAAAATAACTATTCGTTTTTCTCACCCGACTACGAGTCGTTAATACCGTTCCATAGTTTACTTTCCATATCAGCTGTCATCAGTCGTCCGTCAATCGTTTTTAGCTTACGCCTCGTATAATTTAGTACTACCCGTAGCTGGAACGGATCGTTCTTCAAGTATTGGAACTGGGCATAAATGGTTACGCTGTGGAAACACTCTAAAACCACCACAACACCACTGGCAATAGGGGTCAAGCTTGGACTAGGGAAACACCGGCGGATTGGCTGTTGTAAACGGCCCCTACAATCCACATCAAAGACAGGAGGAACAAGGATGGTCAATCAGATAGGACCACCTCCACCTCACACTGGAGACCATTAGTACAATGATTACTCTTTCTCCAGAACAGGAATAAAATATATCTTCCGAAACCACGATGCCTTTGTGTTTTAATGAAAAGTCCTCGAATCGCACGAACATTATTATTTATCAAAACTCGAAGCGCGGATATTTTGAAACTCCCCGCTAGAATTAGGTCACAGCTGCCGATAATGCTTGCATAACACTTTAACATACATTGTAGCTCTTCGTCCGCTTAAGCGGCTATGTGATGAACAAACATAGCAGTGTAAAGGGACGCTGGTCTTCATAATGTACCTGGTACGGAAACCGTAAATGGTAATATTTGACCTGTCTAATGGAACAATGATTAGGTTAGGAACTACGAGGCGTGCATATCAGACGCAGGGTCGATCTCCACCTGAGACAAATTTGTGTGAAGAACATTTGTGCTTGTTCTGTATCGAATTATTAAAAATGTGTTTATATATGTATTGTGGTATCACCAGTGGTTTCGGTTTCCAAAATGCAAGCCACTTATGTTAAGATCAGGTCGATGTATGTGATTTATTTTGAATTTGATATCAAATTTTCCACTCATCTTTCGCAATCGATAGTATTATTCCTTATTGCTTTTATAATTATGCCGGTTATTTGCTGCACTCACGTTTTATTCATGGGTCTTGATGGCAGTGAAACCTTTTTAGACGGGACACGTTCTTGTGATGTTTCTGATTAAATACGTACGACACGATAGCAGCGGTTTCTGAAAAAAAATCTTACTAAAACAACATAGACTCATTCTTGTATCCAATTATTCGTCATATTGAACTATTAAATTATGTGACATCTTGTGTCCACTAAAACTAGACGTACGCATCGACACGGATAACACATTTAATGATCGCTTCATTACTTTCAGTTTACTTAAGGCCAAAAATAACTGCATATACATATTAATCAAAGTGCTAATAACATGATATTTCCTTTTTCACTACAAAAACCCATAAATTGAATTCAACAACAGTTTTTTGCGGTCAGTAGTAAGTTCACTAGTATGGAAAACAAACGGAGTGTGATATTGTTTCACAAAATGGTGTTCATTTTCACTCATTTTACTAAATAAGTACTTGGTACAAATTTTGCGTTTCGGTACGTTTACAACAGTGTTGACATCACTATTGTGTGCAGAATTTATCGTCCCATATACAAATGTTTCCAAGGTCGCTAATAATCTGGAAGTTTGGCGACTAGGCGCTATGTTTGAACACATAGGTATACAGTCGCCATATTGGCACACATTGTAGTATTGTTACCACGCCCTAGATTATGTGGGGCCTTTAATTGTAAAAGAAAACAAAATATAATGATTATTTACAAGGACTGTTATTGTAGGATTTTTATGACATGGATTAAGCTGGATCAGGTTTAATTACCGAGGTTTTTCTCTCTCAATATAATAAATAAGAAGTATACATATATATAGAGTGCCCTTAAATACCATTTGACCAATTACTATTATATAATGCATTACAAAAATTGTTATTTCACATAAAGTGGCGTATATTTATTAGAAATATGCTATCGCGATGTTTTTTGTAATCACTATCTTTCGTGACCTCCGTAGCCGAGAGGCGAGTGAGCCAGACTTTAGGGCGCGCCATCCCAGAGGTTCCAGGTTTGATTACCGGTCGGGTTATTATGGAAAACGAGCTTTCTTATTCGTTCACAGGTCTGGGTACCATTGTTGTTTCTGATTCATAAGCTTTAGCTACTTATTGCTTAGAGCAATGTTCTCTTATATCGATGTTAACAGAAACGGAACGATGTATTAAACTTACCTCTAGTTTAAGATACAAAGAGAGAGAGACATACTGTAAATATGTTTTAAACAATGTACAAAAAAATATTCACAAATCATTACCACTTGCCTACTTCCACAATTTAATCAAAGGTACCTAATCTTAAACAATAAAATAATAACTACTTGCATTACTTTTTACATAACCGCCATTTAAACTAAGTACGAATAAGTGCGCATGAAAAGTTTGTTGTTGTAGCTAAATTACATAATTTCCTTAAGTATATTATTAAGTTATCACACCATAACTAACAGTCATGAGTCAGTTCGTTCGTTTTATGGACTTAGATCATGAATATTCAATTAGACTGAGCGTAATACGCTACACGTGCCTCTTTTGCTACTTGCTTTTATAAATTTTTATTCGTGCTTTTTAGGATGAAAAACCAATATTGCCTCCGTGGTAGTTTTTCTAGTATCTTACTTGTTTTTGCCACTAGATTAATCCAAATCTATTCAATGACTTTAGCGCGATTGAGTAACAAACGTAGGATGTGAGGTAAATCCACTCGTCTTAACTTTTATGTGTTTGTGTTAGTAGAAGGGTATCTGCAATTTTGTTCCCATTTCATTTTCCTTAGGTTTATAGTTAGAGAAAAATGTATTAGTATATGCCTACGTACTATAGTTTTGTAAATAATAGCATATCTGTGGGAATGAAAAAAAATATTAAACCACATTTAAAAAAACTTTTATGTTCTTTGGAACAACAGTACGGTAGTAAATTAGTTGTTTATAAGGTGCTCTGTTTTCACATTCGGCCTTTCGTATCTACTCTTTATCTATGTGGGTTTATTGATCTACGTTCCAAACAAAAAATCTCCATCAGTTAGACACTCGTAAATTACATTAGAACTACTTAAAGGGAGCAAAACATTACTTCTTCCATCACACTTATCTCAAACGTATCAACAGAAAATAATAATTAGATTGTTGCTTTTGTTGTTCATTCAACATCACATATGTACTTAGATCTTAATTCTTATGCCAACGGTTTAAGGTACAAAATTTAAAGTGTTTGGTCTGACATGCTTTAAATTGTATAGTTGCCAGCCGTATCATAGTAATTGTGGCGAGACTGCATAAATTTGCCTTTGGGTAATCACACTCTTATTAAATATTTTTTAAGATTTTTTCGGAAACACATTAAATTTAATGAGTAAAAATTTTGGTATTTCAACTCTAAAAAATTAACCCAAGCTGTAAAAATACTACGCACTGGTTAAAGGAGGCGTCCAAAGTGCGAAAGGTCCAGGATTCGATACCCAGTCAGGTCAATTTGGGAAACGAACTTTTCGACTGGCTTGGGTCTGGGCGTTAGTTTCCGTTGCTAGAATTCATAGTACAAGGGCGAGCCTTAAATTGGGACCAGATGATAATATATCAATCATTAAAATAATAAGATCACATACCTACATAGCACTGATTCCGTGGCAAATAGCTAAAGTATTTGTGTTAAGAAATCACTAACAATGACGCTACCACAACACCTAGATTGGTGTGTTTGTGGGACACATTTTTATATTACACTTCAAGTTAAACCTCATCCTTGCTGATGTTAAGTGGTAATGAGATCTAAACTTAAGGGCGATAAGTACAGCATAATAAATCTGTTACTGGACTTGTAGCCATTACCTTGAAGGCTTGACCCCTGCTACTAATGTAGCACCCCGCAGGAGCTCTGGAAACCTTACTCACACGCAGAAACACAACAACACAGAAGTGATTGTTATTTGGCTGCGGTCTTCTGTAAGGTGGAAGTATTTCACCAGTCAGGCTGCTCCAGTTTGAGCGACAAATCGCTTTGCCCTACCTCTCTTAAATCAATCCTTATTTAAACATTTATTCATGTGTAGTTTGAAGTTATACATTACCCAATAACAAACAGAACTTATCAGTCTCACGGAACTCGACAATTTTTAATGAATGTTTTCTTGACCAACATTGGAATCAAATATCACTGACCTTGGCGATAAAACTTGTTTACAATTTAATATTTGCACAAAAATCTATGAAGGACTCGATAACGATATTGTACAATGTAAATAATCAGATAAGCGCCAAGCAGGACTACCTATATTTTTTTGCAAGGTTATCAGAAAGACATCCATCTGGTAGCAACAAGCTCCATCAGTTACCTTTTCCGCAAAATTACACCTTCACTCTCTGTATGCAATCCTGGTACTTTGAACTCAAGAACTAGTATTGCCTATTTATTTTTACTAGCTGTATCCGCGACTTCGTTCGCGTGGACTTCAGGGTTTTTCCAGTTTTTTCCCGCTAACTCCCGTTCCCGTGGGAATTTTGCAATATCCTGTTGCAAGTAACCTTTAAGTTTACTAAGGTACCAATGCAGGCATGCCAATTTTCAAGCGTCTAACTTAAGCGGTTTAGATTTTTCATACAAAAGGATTTTCCCGCTAATTCCCGTTCCCGTGTGAATTTCGGGAATTCCTTTCTTAGTGCACCTCTACGGTACCTAAGCTACGTCCCTTCCAAATTTCAAGTGCCTACGTTTTTAGCCGTTTAGGCTGTGCCTTGCGGTGTGGGATGCGAACCCACGACCTTCACGTGTCACGCGTGCTGCTCTTCCAACTGAGCTAACCGCAAGTTGTCGTAGACGATGAATTTTTCTATTGTACTAACCTTAGTCTTCAGTATCCCACACCGCAAGGGATAAAAATGAAAATGTTTCTTTAAAAAACAGTTCGCTATTTCATGCTGAAGTATTACAAAAGATGTTCAGTATTTATTTATGATATTCCTTATACGACCTCCGTAGCCGAGAGGCGAGCGGGCCGGACTTTGGCGTCGCGCCATCTCTGAGGTTCCGGGTTCGATCCCCGGTCGGGTCAATATGGGAAACGAACTTTTCTATATTATCTCGGGTCTGGGTGTTGTGGTACCTTCGTTGTTTCTGATTTCTGTAACACAAGTGCTGTAGCTACTTACCACAGAATCAGAGCAATGTAGGTATGTGATGTTGTCCAATATTTATATTTATATTATATTATATTTATGTTCTTTCCTTGGGAAACCAATAAATCAGTAACTAACTCATCAATGATGGCGAAGACGGAGGACATCCACTGTATCCATAAACTCACGATTTCTGGAAGACGTCATGAAGGACCTTAATAACAGGAAAACGGATAAAAGGCAGGCTTATATCTTACAGTAGAATACAGTAGAATAAAAGTAGTAGAAAATAGAAGAATACCTACAAATGTTTATTAATATATATTAAGGCACCTTTTTATTAATTTGGGCCCCAGAAACACTGACTGAGTCACAGAAAAGTCGCCCAAGCCCAAGTGGCTCACTTATTCAATTTGTGCCCAACCTAGAATTTAGGTTAGATCCATATTTTTTTGATGTTCGATTAAGTAGAATTCACATGATTCTAAAGCGAGCAAAACATTGTTTTGTCGATAGAAGGTGTGCACAACTAAATTATAAAGAATTAGCAGCGGTTTAATTCTGGGAATGATTCGTAACAAAAAAAACACATACCTACACAAACATCGTCTTTTAAATGGCTAATAATATTACGGTAGGTACGTGTTTACTAGATGACTAAGGGACCGTCAAAAACCAGTAAAACGTTACAACATTTTGATAAAACTATCCAATTAAAATTTTATCTACCGAAGTCGTGGAATACCTATTTATGACTCACACGGCTTTGTTTTGTAAAAATGATGACGCAATTGTAAAGCTGTATTTTTTTATTTAATTACTTAGACTCTGACGATGGTTAGTCTAGGTCTGAGCTGTCCAAACCTAGGTCCGCGGGCCGCATGCGGCCCTTTGTCTATCTAGGTGCTGCCCGCGGTGTGTTATTTAATATTTTCCGGAGGAATATTTATTTTCTATTTTTTTGTAATTTCTGGCACTAGGTAAGAAAATGATAGAATCTGAAATCTGATTATTAGAAACAGAAAATTTTTATCTCCCCTTGCGGTGCGGGAATTGAACCCAGGACCATCACGTGTCGCGCGTGCTGCTCTTACCAACTGAGCTAACCGCAAGTTATCGTAGGCGATGAAATTTTTCTGCTGTATCAACCGTTAGCCTTCCGGTAAGTGCCCTCTGCCGAATATGTTTAGAACTACATACTTATCGGCCTGTGGTACATTCGTTGCAGAAATGTTTGAAAACCACGGAATCGAAGACACCTTGGCATCTTAATCGATTTTATTTTTTTTATAGTACTATACACCGTACTAGCGAACTTTAAATATTAGAAACAGATTTTTTTTTACGCGCGATACGTGAAGGTCGTGGGTTCAATTCCCGCACCGCAAGGGAAGATAAAAAATTTCTGTTTCTAATATTTAAAGTTCGCTAGTACGGCGTATAGTACTATAAAATAATATAATCTGAAATCTGATTCCTGTTATACTTCTGTGTTCCTTTAGTTTCGATTTGTATTAAAATTTAGCGTCTTATTCACGGCCAAGCGCGGTTATGTATTAAATGCTATTATTTTCTTGCATCTTTAAGCAATAAACAAAATATTTAATAAACAAAATTTTTGTGTGGCCCTCCAATCTATTTAGTAATTAGAATTGGCCCGAAATCATATCTGGTGTGGACAGCCCTGGTCTAGGTAATTAAATAAATTATTGTGTATACTTATATTGACGGTGGCGACGCGTAGCGTTTACAACATTTGCGGAAGCTGTCAAATAATAACAATGTAAACATTACAAGTTTCTTTGCAAATATAGATAAAACCAAAGATTAAAATAGTATTGTTGACATTATTTTAGTGCAATTTATTCAATAGTTTTACTGTAAAATGATTATAATAATACAAACCGGGTTTGAAACTATTACACATAATATTCGTTTCTAACCACAAACTGAGACAAAAGGCAATAAATTAGTATTAGCCGAGCATGTAAGAAATGTGGAAGAACTGCGACATAACGGCCAGAGCTACTTAATACGAGCCCACGTAATTCGTCAAACATCTGTGACACTAACACCATACAAAACCAGTTAAAACGTAAGTAATGTTTATGTGATACCAGAATGCTATTACATATAAGTCATTTCCAATTTACTAATTGTAAGCTTCTTACCCATATTATTACCTAACATCAACAGTCATGGCCCTTTCCTTTGCTTTGATTTCGTACTGCATTCAACACATTTGACAGCTGATCATCCGCATTTGTTTCTAATTTTTGCCGTGTTGTGCGCTGCGGTCATTATCAAACTCAAACTCAAACTCAAATATTTCTTTATTCAAGTAGGTTACATATAACACTTTTGAATCGTCATTGAATACAATGCAAAGTGATTCTACTTCCGGTTCGGAACCTATATCTACCGAGAAGACACCGGTAAGAAACTCAGCAGATCATTTACAGTATCAGTATCTAACTTATTGCTATGTGTAGCTCACTTTGGACCAAGTCATATAGTTTTGGTTTTGATGAGTGATGAAACAAATAAGTACTCAAGTAAGTTTTTACTTTCGAGAGGTAAGCTGGAGCAGACCAGTCCCCAAAGGTGGCACCTGTTCACAAGCATGACGTATGTGCCAGCCATCGCTTCACTCAACCATATTGTAGGGAATGTAACGACCCGCCACATAGCGCCACCACCCCAGTGACATTTTAGTGAGCATGACGACTCCATCTCCCCATAATTTGTAAGTATTTATTATATGTGTTTCTAAAACACACAGCGTTGTTTGAAGAAGCAATCCATAGATCTTGCCTAATTAAGTGTAAATAGCTTGTACTTACAGGTTTCTCCCTTTTTGTTACCTGTTTTTTCTTTCACCATCTAGGCTGTATGCATCTTGATATCTTGATGTGACTACTGTCACTGTCAACTATGACAATTCATAGCGTTTGTAGATTTTGCCGCGTAAACATCGCAAAATTTTCACAAAGTGTAAAATTACTTGTTCTAACAAGAATTTTCCGATTTTAAGTTGTCTTGTGTTACAAAATTAAACCTAGCAGTGATATTAGTGAAAGTGCAATAGGGTTTTAGTCATAATGAGTGAGTTACCCACGCCGGACGACCCCCATAGTTCGAATGCTGTTGCTTCAGTAGAAGAACATGCATCTCGACGACTTTCCGGGGAAAGTTCCTCTGGTAGTTCAGATGAATCCTCCTCATCTTCGGAAGATGAGCAGGGTTTTGCTTCTCCGCCGCCTAACAAACGGCGAAAGCAATCTAAAGTCGACCCACGCGTCGATTCTTTGGTAAGTCAGGTGAGTTATTTGACTAATTATTTAACTAATTTCCCTACTTATATCACTGCTGGTACCCAGGCTGCCGGTACTTCAAGTGCTGGAGCTAGCTCTTCTCAAACTGATTCACAATTTCTTGTAAACCCCTGTGCATCTATGCAGGATTTTCAAATAGGTTCGCTTAATACTGAATTTGATGAGAAAAGGGTTATTCCGGTAGCAAGTAAGGAGCGACTTGATCAAGTTAACCACTTGCAACAATTTGATTCTCAGGCCTGGAAAGGCATTCGTTATAAAACAGTACTTAAGTCATATGGGGCCACTCCAGGTTTTGTGGCATTACGAGTTAACGACGAACTGTGTCATTTTAATAAAACTAAAGATTTCCTGGCATCTGCGGATAACATGTTAGCGGGATTGACCAATGCCGGACTTGAACAGCGAGAGTTACTAAGAGACTCATTACAGGAGTTGGTTAACTGGGCTGCTGCCCATCCCGGGGATCTTAATCCTAAATCACTTTTTGAAAAGGTATCTATACTTTTGGGTCCAGGATCACCTATGCACAGGTGTTCAGAGAAAATAATGCAAATCATTTGTGGACGCAGGAGTGAGTGCATTGAGATTAGAAGGGACCGCATTCTAAAAGAGATAGGTAATCCAAATTTGAAAGCTACTTTAAGAAACATACCTCCAAGTTCAGAGTTTTTGTTCAGTCGAGATGCTTTACAACCTGTCATACAGTCACTGGGTGGTTCCCAAGCTTGGTTGAATACACCTGGTTACATTAGAGAGAGTAAGAACATTAACCGAGACAGAACCTCAGTGAACAGGCAGGACAAGAGACCTACGGCCTTTCATTCAAATACAAAGAATGATAAGAAATCCAAATTCGTGCCAAAAAAGCAGACTAATTTTCGTCGACAAGGAAATAATCAGGGACATAATAACACCTCAGGTTTTAGTGGGAAGCCTAAATGACTATATTCTCAGTCAGAGAACTTTTCAGGGAGGCTGTTTAAGGAACCATGTCCACCGTTGGCGGGAATTGGGTGCAAACCCATTCATATTAAAAACAATAACCTGTGGCCGCATACCTTTCCGCCTCAAACCACCCCTACAATATCTGAGCAGGTCCAAATTAAATCTTTTCTCAACCAAGACATCTCCACAGATGTCCTCAGTAATTCAGGATCTAAAACAGAAGGGGATACTAGAAAGACCACCAGTACTGAACAGAGGTTTTCTCTCAAAAATGTTCTTAGTCAAGAAGGCAGATGGGGGAGTAAGACCCATTTTCGACCTGAGAGGTCTGAACAATTATGTTTTCACAAAACATTTTCTTCTCATCTCTCAGATGGATGTTGCAGAATTCCTACAGGACAACGACTGGTTGGTCAAGGTAGACCTTCAACAAGCCTACTTCCATTTACCAATAGCGGAGCCCCATCGTCGGTTCCTAAGGGTTGTCTACAACCAGGAAGTTCTTCAATTAACATCCCTTCCCTTTGGCCTTTCTTCTGCCCCCCGTACATTTGCTGCTGTTTCCAACTGGATTGCAGAGGTCCTACGTGCAAGAGGTATAAGACTGCTGGTCTACCTAGACGATTACTTGCTGGTAAATCAGGATCGAAACCAGCTTATATCTCAGGTTTCGGAAACGCTGAGTTTGCTGGAGGGTCTGGGCTGGCACATCAACTATCAAAAGACAGTTTTAGAACCCAGTCAAGAGTTGGAATATTTAGGTCTCCTGTGGAACACTGCCAATTGTACCAAGTCCCTACCGCAGAAGAAAGTGACCAAAGTCAGTATTTATATTGCAAAACTCCTACACAGGAAGTGTGCTTCACTTCGAGAGATGCAAAGCCTAGTCGGGCATTTGAATTTTGCCAATCTGACTACTCAGAAAGGTCGATTACACTGTCGAAGGATGCAAAGATTCCTTCGACGCTTTACACAGCAGAGACCTCGACAGAAGCGCTGGCTCCCTCCAGCTGTACAGCAGGAACTTTGTTGGTGGCAAAAAGCCATAAAGCAAAGCTCGGTAGCATTGCACAGACCAGAGATAACCCACTTCTTGATAACAGACGCAGCGGATGCGGGGTGGGGTTCATATCTCAACGGAGAGTATCTGTCGAAAACGTGGTTTCAGAGCCAGATGTCATGGCATTCAAATGTAAAGGAGATGTTTTCAGTGTACGGCACAATACTTCATCATCAGTCGTACCTACGAAATGCCCACATACTGGTACAGTCGGACAACAGAACTCTGGTGGCGCATATCCGGAACGAGGGCGGAACGCGTTCTCTAGCTCTACTGGAGCTGACGACCAAACTCCTAGAGTTGACAGAGGGTCTCAACATCACGCTCTCGGCGGCGTATCTCCCGGGGAGATACAACGGCATAGCCGACCGCCTTTCAAGAGATCGACCAGTGCCGGAATGGCACTTGTTGCCCCCGGCCGCGGAGGCCGTATTTCGAAAGTGGGGCGTCCCAGAGGTAGATTTGTTTGCGTCCCGAGAGGCCGCGGTAGTACCACGGTACGTAACGTGGGACTCAAGAGATGGATCGGCACTCTTCTGCGACGCCTTCAGTCGTCCATGGCATTTCAAAAGAGCTTGGGTCTTTCCACCGCCCAGCCTAATGCCCCGAGTCCTTCGACATCTCAACACCTCCCAAGGGACTTACATAATAATAGCACCACACTGGACACAGTGCTTTTGGCTAGCAGACCTCAGAGCCCGAGCTTTGGCGGAACCGTTACTGATAGAGGATCTAGCGAGCAACTTAGTAGACCTGACCACGGGCGACTGTCCCCCACAGGTACAGAAGCTGGAATTGTTGGCTTGGATAGTTGGGGCTGGTCCGATCAAATAGCTAGTTGGTCAGTAGACGAAAAGAACCTTCTACACAAGAGCTGGCGAAATTCAACTTTAACCACCTATAAAGCACCCATCAAAAGATGGATGTTGTGGTGTAATAATAATAATATTAACCATAAATCTCCTCAAGGAGTTGATGTGGCTAGATTTCTTGCAAAATTATACTTAGAGGATAACTTAGCTTACCGCACCATACTTGTACATAAGTCAGCAATTTTAACATATTCTGCGACTACATCTGAAGATTTGACCAGAAATTTCTTTGTTCATCAAGTACTTAAGGCTATTTCCTTGTCCAGACCCCTGGAAAACAAAGCCCCAATTTGGGACACTAAGATACTTTTTGACTGGCTCAAGCAAAGCCCAGCATTGGGCACACATTTTGATATAGCTAGAAGAACAGCGCTTATTTTACTTTTAGCATCTGGTAGAAGGATTCATGACCTTACATTATTGGAAATACCTGAACGGGATTTAAGTTTGGATAAGGAACTGACTGAATTATATTTATGGCCTAAGTTTGGGTCTAAGACTGATAAAATAAATAATAGGCAGTCAGGGTGGTTGCTAAAACCTCATCCAAATCATATACTATGTCCAGTGCATCACATAAAAATGCTTATTCAAGCGACAGAGCATAGACGTTCAGAGGTACCAAATGTTACAAATTTATTTATATCAATCACGGGAGTTGTGAAGCCTGCTACCAGAACTATAATAGCAGGGTGGATCAAAACAATTTTTAAAGAAGTTAATATTGAGGCCTCACCAGGTAGCATTAGATCAGCAGTTGCATCTAGAAGCTGGGTGGAGAACAGGCCTATTGAAGAAATTATGTCAAGAGCTAACTGGAAGAGTGCCCAGACTTTTTATAAATTTTATTGTCGTGAAGTAGCAACAAGTGAGAGTAATGTGTCTCAGGATTTATTGTTAAACAATTTCCAAAATATTTAACTTCATGTGTGATTTGATATGAGGAATTTAAGATTCCTGATCTCATTAGTTTTTATTGAATTTAATGTTTATTATTTTATGTTACTACAAGAATTATTTTATTCAGAATAAGAAATGTTGATTTAGCTGTTTTAACCTCTGGAGGGTTTTTTAGTTTTGGTTATGACATTAGAGTCTAAGAAATATAGTATTCTCATAGTAATATTAATTAATATACATATATTAATAAATTATAATTTAATTTCACATAGCGTTTGTATTCTTTCACCAGCAGATAACAAACATGTCTTCAAACAACGCTGTGTGTTTTAGAAACACATATAATAAGACTGTTTTACATTCCAATAAAACAGTTATTATGTGTGTGAAAAAAACACACAGCGTTGCAGCAAGGTGCTTGCTGGTGTTTTAGGAAGACTATGAATTGTCATAGTTGACAGTGACAGTAGTCACATCAAGATATCAAGATGCATACAGCCTAGATGGTGAAAGAAAAAACAGGTAACAAAAAGGGAGAAACCTGTAAGTACAAGCTATTTACACTTAATTAGGCAAGATCTATGGATTGCTTCTTCAAACAACGCTGTGTGTTTTTTTCACACACATAATAACTGTTTTATTGGAATGTAAAACAGTCTTATTATCTAATCTGTCCGCCACTACTCGCTTTGCACATAGCCAATACCTCATAATAGTAAATTTGGTAATTTCACATTATTTCAAAGCTTACCAATCCATTGATACCTCACACTTCATAGTTGGCTTCGCACTCGCACGCGTACTGCCCCCTTGTTTTCATATTTTCCACCGGTTTTTCGTTCTTATTGGACGCAACGTAATGTGATATGATCTAAAGCCTTCCTCTATTAATAGACTCTGCAACACAAATACATTTTGCGATTCGAACCAGTAGCTGCTGAGATTAAAGAACAATTAGAACAAACAAACTCTTCAGTTTTATAATATGTAAAGATTTGGTTTCATAGTAAAACGAATTTTGGTCTATCTTATCTTTAAAGTAAAGATTTTTTTCTGTTTCTTTAAAATATGGCCAAGTGCAACTCGGACTCGCGTACGAAAGGTTCCGTACCATTGTTTAGGTAATTAACAGTAAGTACTCAAATTTCATTGAACATTGCCCACCTGTTGATATCGAGCAAAAATATGCAAAAAATCGCATTTATTGTATGGGCGCCCCTTAGTTTCTATCCCTACTAATATTATAAATGCGAGAGTAAATCTGTCTGTCTGTCTGTCTGTTACGATTTTCCGCTTAAACCTCTCAACCGATTTTGATGAAATTTGGCATAGGTATACGTTGAACTTCAAGAACGGACATAGGCTACTTTTTGTTAGAAAGTAAGGGGGGGGGGGATAATAAAATTTTAAGTTAGAGATATGAAAGTTAGCATAAATATAGCTCTATTAAAATATAGACTACTTTTTGTTTCGAATATTAGGGGAGATAGGGGTAAAACCGACCATGAAAGGATGTAGTCTACGCGAACGAAGTCGCGGGCACAGCTAGTATTTTATATAATTTTAATTTATCATATTTAAAAAGAACATAAAACTAAATATTCTGTGAATAGTTTGAGCGTCTTTAAGTCGCTGTTATAAGTATCAAGTTAAAAACTAAAAACGGTTGTATGGGGCTCCCTTGAATATTTGTTTTTTTTTTAGTTGTAGTAGTCTTTCTTGTTGTTTGCGGTATTAAAAGAAATACATCATCTGTGAAAATGTCAACTGTCTAGCTATCACCATTCTTGAGACCATACTAGCAGGTGAAAGGTGGACTGTCTCAGTAATAGGGTCCCGTTTTTACCCTTTGGGTACGGAACCCTAAAAACCAGTTAAATTTCCAAATCACCCACCATTTTGCATTTGGGTCTTCAAAGCGAGCGCTTTTTCTGTTAAGCGCGCCCATTGTCTCATTGTTTCAACAAAAGCAGTACATTTTAGTAGCCCAACTAAAGCTCAGCGTCCGCTAGAAAGCTTTCAACCATTTGCAGTTAGGCTTTTTGTTCCACGAGCTTTCCTAATGCACGATATTTCATTAAGTTCGGTTAATTCGTTGGTGTTTTATTGTAGTAGCAAAATCAAGCTCAAATATTTCTTTATTTTGACGACCTTCGTAGCCGAGGCGCGCTGGCCTAACTTAGGCGTCGCCACATCCGGGTTCGATCCCCGGTCGGGCCAGTATGGGAAACGACCTTTTCTATATTGTCTCGGGTCTGGGTGTTGTGGTACCGTCGTTGTTTCTGATTTCTGTAACACAAGTGCTAAAGCTACTTACCAAAGAATCAGAGCAATGTATGTGATGTTGTCCAATATTTATTTATTTATTTATTCAAGTAAGTTACATAAAACACTTTCTGAATCATCATTGAATACAATTCAAAGTGATTGACGTCACCGATCGCTACTTTCATAGGATACCTATGACGGAATCGTGATTTGACAGGTATTTAAAAGTACCTCATTTGACTAGTCAGTAAACATCCCTCTAGTAAATAGATAAATAAATAAATAAAATAAATAAAATAAATAAATGCGCCAGACAATCACACCAATCACCTCGTCTCATACTAAGGTTTTCCCTTGTACTATGAGCACCAGACGACGGATACTAACTGGGGGCGTCATGCCAGTACACCCAGACCCAAGTCAATTTAGAAAAGTTCATTTTCCTAATTGACCCGACCGGGATTCGAGCCCGGGACCTTCCGCGCTTACCTTAGCCACTGCGCCACCGAGGTTGTCATACTTCCTGTCTTATATCGACCGATATTATAATGTATTTACTTCTAAACCCGAAAAGTAATATCAACGCTTGTTTTCTGTGTCTCAAAACGAGGCCGTTGTTGAAAGTCTAGCCTAATCTGAGCTAGACCCTAGACGAACTTAATGTCTAATTTAGATATCAAATTACTGTCCGTTCACTTTGCGCTAACTCAATCAACTGGGCACAGCACTTCGCAACACAGTTTTGAGTAAGAGCTTTAAGTTATTTATTAAATGTTAGTCTCAGCTCATTGGTCGATTTTAATTAAATATATATAACAGATACACATTAGAATATAATAGAGTAGAATAGAAAACATCTTTATTCGTGTAAGATTTACAAAAGCACTTATGAGTCGTCAGTACAAATTAAGTATTCTACCGCCGTATTCGGAATGTTGATCATATCGAGAAGTGTTACTCTTTTCAATCTTACAATGTTTCCTTAAACTAGGTACTTAAATAAAGTATTCTAGACCCATACATTTTTGTTATATAAATAATCATCAGTTTTGTAGAAGCCCTTTTTTATTAAACAATTTTTAACATGAGACTTAAATCTATGCATTGGCAACTGCATAAAATAAATAAATAAATAAATAAAAGGCGCCAGACAATCACACAATCACCTGGTCTCAAACAAAGGTTTTTCCCTTGTACTATGAGTACCAGACGATGGATACTAACTGGGGGCGTCATCCCAGCACACCCAGACTCAAGTCAATTTAGAAAAGTTCGTTTTCCCAAATTGACCCGACCGGGAATCGTACCCGGGACCTTTCGCGCTTTGGCCGCCTACCTTAGCCACTGCGCCTTCGAATTGACCGTACATTCACGCACATACATAATGGTCGGTACTTACACGCACTCCCAGAGGTACACACATACTTAAGAGCTATGTTTAATTGTATCTCAAGGTCAGATTTAATATGCTGCAACAAAAACTTGTTTGCTTCGATTCTCTTATAAAAAAGAAGGTATAAGGGCGTTACTAATGGTATACCCATACTTCATGTTGTAATTAACCGGCCAAGTGCGAGTTGTATTCGTAACCTATTATTTATATGAAAACTTTATTACATTAATAAGTACAACAGGTGAATTTAATAATTGCGGCATTCTCTATCAGCCAACCCTTGTTCATGCATATGAGTGAGTTTGTATATGGGTAAAAGTGAAAAAGTGCGCAAGAATTCTAAAAAAAATGTATAGAATCAACGATCTTTATTACATCATACTTTTTTATTCATCGTTATTTGTCATTTTATTTTGCTAAATTGAACAATTAAAGTTAAATTTTACCTTTGTTAAAGGTAAAATTTAACCCTGTCATTGTAGTTGTGCCTAAACCAAAAAATACTATGTAACAAAAAAAAATGTGTAATAGATAATGTTTGACAAGATCTTTACAACAGTAAAAATATATTTTTCTGAGTATTAACATTCTAGCAACACTAGGCATATTGTCATATCAATATTAGTAAAATATCAATCGAGCTGTAACTAAAATTCAAAGACAACAAAAGTTTAACTACTATATACATTTACAATTGATTGCGTATCACCACAAGATGTGAAGTTGTACAAAGGATCGCAAATAGAAATCGCGGCGATGTTTACCGCCGGGATCAGAACCTGCTACCCGCTGCCGGTGGCTAGTCACAGGAACACAGACAAGAAACATGCAGCGGTATATTTTTATAAATTTATGTTTTTATTTATCTCGCTTAAAATATGGACATAAGTTTGTATTACAGTATATCCCCGCAAAACTGATGTCTGCAGGATCTGATGATTATGGTTTCATTAGCCTAACATACAATACTTAAATATGGTAAATAATACAGAAATAAAACCCTTTAAAGGGGAAAAAACGTCCTAATATTTAAAATTATTTCTATTATTAAATTGATTGTTAAGAGAAATGTTTTTAAAAAGAGACTTAATTATTTTTTTTAAAAACATTTTTAATCGGTTAAAGTCGATTGTTCTCTGGGATACCTGTTAGAAATATAGGTAAACGTTATCTTAATCTATCCCCCAGTATCCATCGTTTGGTACCCATCCATAGTACTTGGTAAACCCTTGGTTAACGACCACTTAATGGGAGTGATCGTCTTACGTATGTAGTTTTTAATTACTACTCGAGTCATATACAAATCGATAAAGGTGTACATCTCGCTAGAAGCATTCTCTATCAGTCTGCCCTTAGATCATGCACATAGCGTGTTTATGGGTGTGTGTGGTAATATTAAGAATATATGTTCGTTTTACAATAAACACACATTTTTTTTGCACTAATCCTACTGATCCTTCCTCCTCTGTGGCAAGCCTCTCGGGATATGTCCGCACTTGTATGCGCTGTGGAGTGCGACGAGCATACTCGGTCCTTTCTGTTTGCGTCGCGCTGAGTGCCGCCTTATGGGCCACGGGGTCGCTGGAGAAGGGTTGACACCCCTTATAATTCTAAGGTAGAAACCGAAGATAAATAAAATAAACATCAGATGTCATTACACACATGAGAGAAAGAATAAAGAAAGAAAGAAAAGTTTATTTGGTGACATAAAATTGTATCTAAAAACAACACTTAAAATAAAATTATGTCCCTAAAAGGGCAATCACTCAGCATTTGTCGATCATTTGATTTGCATGCACCTGATCCATAATAAGTACCAAAAGATGTTGTGTTATGGAAACCAGAACTAAGTACCACGGTTAAAGGTATACTTAAATACATTTATAAACACCCAGACACATAATATTTAACAAGGAAATGGGTTCTATTTAATCAAGCACCAAAAAAATACTAACCTAACCCTAATAATAGGTTGGGCACACATTTAACAAGTGAGCCACATGAGATTAAACTTGTGGCTCAGCCAGTATTACAGTCATCCAAATTAATAAAAAAGTGCCTGTAAAATTATAGTAGTAAAAATTAGGCAAAATCACATACATTGTAATTCTCTGGGAAGTAGCTAAAGTACTTCTGTTACAGAAATCAGAAATAACAATGGTACCATCAAATCGGAGACAATGTAGAAAAAAGTTATTAAATTTTTCGGTTTGACCATTTATAAGGGGGAACATGAAAAAAAAAATTGTATCAGTGTTTAATACTATTTTTTACGCACTTTTTCATTATTACCACCCATATACAAATTCACTGCATGACCCAAGGGTTAACTGTTAGAAAATGCTCCTAGCATTAAGTCCTGTTGTGCTTTTTTGTGCAATAAAGTATAAAAATAAATATATATACTTACTAAAACCCCCTCGCCTCTCATAACCTAGTGACGGCGCTATGGAAATATAAGTAGATTGTCTTAAACAGATATAAGAATTTGCCTTTGAAACCTTAATCCTTTCATAAAAAACTAATCACGTCTTTCTGTACATCGTTCGGCAACCCTACATTGGGTCATTGTGTTTGATCATCTGAGCTGTACCTGTTGGCACTCGAATGGGTTAAAAGAAATCTTCAAGGGGTTACCTAAAAGAGTTCTTTAATTTTTGGGTCGAACGGTTACAAGTTATGTTATTGTGTAACAATATACTCGAAGTTTATTGTTTTCTTATTATAGGAATACTCTATGACGAGATTCCTTTAGAGATGAAACCTTTTTAGATTCTTTCTCAAATATTATTATCATCTTCAAAACTGAATTCCGACACACGTTTGTTCGGCACTGCGTTACTCCGACAAATGTTTATTTTTTTATATATTTCATCTATCTTTATTTAATGCAATAATCCACTTAAGTTAGAACTAGTTTGGTTACACCGCAGTAAGTTCAGATTCAGTTTGGTTAGCTTAGATTCGTTTAATAAACATTTGTCGGAGTAGCGTAATGTCGAAGAAACTTGCGTCAGAACTCAGTTGTTATGCCATTATTATTAATTATATTTATTGGGCACAGGATTAGAAAGGAACAAATTTAATAGAAACATACGTTTATTCGTCCTTTAGCTGTGACAGTTTTTTAGACAAGTAATATTTCAAAAATCATAAAGAATATAAAAAATAATTAGAAAGAAATAAAGACAAAATTTATCAAAAAGGTTTTGCGTCGGCAACAATATTAATTAGGTATTTATCGCTTTAGAAATAAGTTCACTTACCCAATAGTTTTGAAACATTTTCTAGTACAGTACGTGTATATCATATTAGACATTAAACATCAGGGTATTGGTATCCAATGAAATTTAAAAAAAATGAACATATAAAAAACCCCCGACATAAAATAGTGTGAAAACCTTTTATTTGACACCTATATTGAAGGAGTTGTGACAAAAATAACTATTTACACTGTAATATAAATATTTACACTGAATAAATATTTTTCTATTTCTATTTCAAAAAGAAATTATAGAAATCCGTCATTTTCTGGCGGCGCACTGTGGGCTGGATTTCGGCTTCCATAGACACCCGATACAAAATGTCGAAAGTGTAGACTTTTATGCTTGAACATGCTTAGAAAAGCTTTAAAAAAATATATAATTAGCATCGCTACGTCGTATAGTTTTTATTGGCGCGCCCAGATTTTTTTTCCGAAAATTTTGTATGGGGATTAATCGAAAAAAAATCACATCTTCGCTCTCGCACAATTGGCCCTAATTCTTTTTGGGACATTTATTCTATAAATTATTTGAAATTTTTTGGTATACTGCATAATACGGCCAGGGGTGTGAAACATTTTTTTAAAATTCGTCGAAAATTTTTATTTTTCAAATATCGTAATTTCAGCTTAATTTTGATTTAGACGTCTATAAAATATGGAAAAAATGTACACCAACACTATTAAAAATAACTATGCTTAAAAACGAGAAAAATATTCAATTTAATAAACTTACTTAGAAAGTTAAGTCATTATTTTTTCTTGTACATCTTTCAAACAAAACAATCAAAATCAAAATCGGTTCATTTGTTCGGGAGCTGCGATGCCATAGACAGATACACACACCGATACGTCAAACTTTTAACACGTTTTTGCGTCTGGGGTTCAAAAACGGCGAATTGGAAAGAAGAGTTACGTCTACTATCGCATCGGATGTCATATCTACTGAGAAGACACCGGTAAGAAATTAAGTAGATTAGTTACAGTAGCAGTATCTAACTTTTTGCCATTTCATTTGTCATGAGAGATGAAACAATTGAATACCGAAATATAAATTGGCGCACCAGAGTTACAAATTAATTTTGTGAGTACACAATTAACACTTTCTTTTAATACAGACAAGGCTCACATTTGCACAGCTTCCTACCTTCGCTCCCAATCTAATTTAGACCTAGATCAATACGGCCAGATACAACCTCGCTCCCGTTAGCATCGCGGCCGCCGCGTCCTTCCTAGAAATACAGGAGGTTTACTAGAGCGAATATCTTTTTGCGTAAACAGTAATTCAAGAAGACGATTTGAGATTCCAGATACAAGAACAGGGCATAACGATTTATGCTCGAACTAGAGCAGCACGACTGGTGAAATACCTCCACCTTACAAAAGACCCACCTTACAGAAGACCTCTGCCAAATAACAATCGCTTCGGTGTTGTTGTGTTCCTGCGCGTTATGCCCTTCAAGGTAAGGGCGACAAGTCCAGTAATAGGTTTATTATGCTGTACTTGTCGCTCTTAAGCAAGGACCTCATTACCACTTAACATCATGTGGGATGAGGTCTACCTCGAAGTACAATAATAAAAAAAGTCCAAAGTGCAATAGTTTGATGGGCTTTTGACTGTAAAACCTATATCCAAGTATCTTTTGTCCCCGAATAATCTTAAAACATTACCTACTTACCCAGTCAGTATAAGTTATGAATCCTCATATCTTCCCAAAGCATACTGGTAAGATGATCCTATCCAAAGAGCAGTATGTAGGTGGGTATATTGGACTTTGAAGAACAAATTTTTGTTTGTTTTAGAGGCGTTTAGGCTTTATTTTATTTGTACATAAGGGGTAAAATACGGGTCTTAATGTCGCAAGATGTCGCTCGTCCTAATTTAAATAGGGATTGCGCAGGCCACGAGGCTCTAAATAAAAACGTTCACTTTCAGGACTTCGGCCGCCCTACTTTAGGGCTCTGACGTCAACGCCCGCCCAGCAGGGTGTTTCCGAGGAGAGGTGTGGCCAGTTAAGAGACTTCTCCCGGATTGTGGAAATAGTTTGACTGGGGAAAAAAATATACTTATAACCAAATAGACAGACAGACGGGTTTTGGAAATAGATAAAGGATGCATTGGACATGCGCAGTTCATTTCGGTAGTTTTTTACACGAACTGTAACAGGAAGTTAGAGATATTAGTAGAAATGTGTGTCAATTCTTCTTTCTTATTATCCAATAGTTCAAAAGATTGTAGCTTCCAATCTTAAGAGATTTCAATATAAAAACCTGCCAGCAGTTCCAACTCTGGTGTCAATTATCAAGAAATGCTATCACGATTTAATTAATCAGGTTTTTATATTAAATTACGGAGACCAGAAAAATATTCATATTCCATTTCAGGACTGCATTTGCACTAACCAGCTACATTTTGATGGTTAAACTTATATTTGTTTCTTAAAAATATTGTTGTACAAAAAATTGCCACCGGTGACCTTAATGCCAGGAGCAGTCAAGGATTGACTGGTAGAGAATGTAAGATAAAGTGGTAGGGTCTAGATGCAATAACAATGAAAAGTGCGTAAGTACGAATAGGTAAATGAAAAAGTAATCATATTATGATACTAAAAACAACAATAATCTAAACACTATGTAATTACGGTGACTGTTAGATGATTGAAAGATTTTAACACTATCAACGCATTGTGACTTGAGCTCTATTATTTCAGGGAAATTCCGATTTCGGATAGCAACCCAGTTGGAAAGCGAGTATTACTGCGAAGGCCGCGGCCGGGATGCGGACGACTGTTGCTAGGTTCAACGATCCGCTAAGTGTATTGATCTAGGTCTAAATTGGGCTCGGAGGGAACCTCTCCGCAGGAACGTGCCTCAGAATGTTTCAAAAGCCTAACTACGTAATGTAGGTCGAAGCCAAGGGATCAAGTAATGATTACGAACTTGCGTTTGTGCTAGGTAGAAACTAGACATGCGAAAGATCGGGTCTGAGTGTTGTGGTACCGTTGTTTCTGATTTGTGTAACACAAATCGTTAGCTACTTACTATGTTAATGTAATAGTTAGATGGTATGTGATGTGCCACAATTTAAAAAACACATAAGAGTTAAATTATGTATTTAGAAAAAAGGTCGTAAATCATTTTATTTAAAATATGCAGTCAGGTGATATTGTTTCTTAATAGTCGAAATTTTGTTTTAAAATGCTCAATATCTGGTGTATTGACAAGTAATATTGTAACGTCATAGATTGCTATGCAAACTCAAATACTTATTTATTCAAGTAGGTTACATATAACACTTTTCAATCATCATTGAATACAATGCAAAGTGATTTAACTGACGGTTTGAAACTTATATCTACCGAGAAGACACCGATAAGAAACTCAGCAGATCAGTTACAGTAGCAGTATCTAACTTATTGCTATGTGTAGCTCACTTTGGACCAAGTGATATACATAGTTTTGTTTTGATAAGTGATGAAGCAATTAAGTACTCAAGGAAGTATTTACTTTCGAGAGGTAAGCTGGAGCAGCCAGTCACCGTCGGTGGCCCCTGTTCACAAGCATGACGTATGTGCCAGCCATCGCTTCCCTCGACCATAAGAGAGGTAGGGCATAGCGAGTTATCGCTCAAACTGGAGCAGCTTGACTGGTGAAATACCTACACCTTACAGAAGACCGCAGCCAAATGACATCACTTTAGTGTTGTTGTGTTTCTGCGTGTGGATAAGGATTCCAGAGCTCCTTACCACTCATTAATTTATCATCCGGTGGGAGGTGGTCAATCTTGAAGTGTAATGTAAAAAAATATATATTGATTGACAAGTATCTCAGTTAACATTCCATTTGTCTCCAAAAGCCAACAGTCTACAAGATAGGGCCTTTTTACGGTCAGCTGCACGTCAAGGTAAGTCGCAGTTCGAAATTAATCCTTATGCGCACGGTATAAGGGCGATGCAAAGTCCAAAATGTGTAGTCTGACATGCTTTTATCTGTACTCACGAAACCTACGGAGCCCTAAGGGAGGAACTTAAACAATAAATAAAAGGATTGCAAAAAGCTCCCCCAACTTAACTAGTTTAACTTAGCCCAACTTAGATGGGACTTGTCTTCGGCACGAAACCCTGGGGGATAGCGCCCCTCTATTTTTAGAACGCCCAGACACGAAACCTTCATGTGAAGTGATCGTTTAACTATTAAAGCACCAGGTTACTCTTAATCGAAAAAGTAACTTGGAAATAGAAAAGTGTCTCGAAAAATCTGCAAGGTAATGTCGTGTTATTTAATTACGTATATAACTAACTAGCAGTTCTCGCTTTTGTTTGTATTTTTTTTAGAATAAAAGATATATTGTATAAGAGAGGTTGGGCATAACGATTTATCGCTTGAACTGGAGCAGCCCGACTGGTGAAATACCTCCACCTTATCACTTCTGTGTTGTTGTGTTCCTGCGTGTGAGTACGGTTTCCAGAAATCTTGGGGGGTGCTACATTAGTAGCAGGGGTCAATCTTGAAGTATAATATAAAAAAATATTAAATAATAAAAATAATGTGGTTTTAGCGCGCAAGAACAGCAATCATTCATACACACAAAATTTTAAATCTCTGAGGTCTCATGTTCAATTACCGATCGGGTCAATTTGGAAAAACCACTTTTGTTCTTTATCTCGACTCTAGGTGTTGTGGTACCGTCGTTATTTAACATTTGTATGACAAAATTACTTAAGTTTTGTCCACAGAATACGAGAAATATAAACAATACAAAGATCATATCTTTATTACATAAGTAAAATCGGATAAAGTAAGATACGGTCGACGGCACGTAAGATACTTTGGACTATCAACAGCTCTTATGTAATGGACTTATGAACTAAAATGGAATGTTTACATTTATGTGTTATGAACCGCACCTTGTAATTATTGTAATCAAACAGTCAAACTTAGAAAACCACGTCGTTTTGCGTCGAGGGTTAAAACAAAACGCGGTCCTATACATTAACTTATACTTATGTAAATATTTATAAAATTATAAAATGTTAGAAACAGTAATTTATTTATAAAGCTTTAGTCAATTTCAGAAGAAAGTTTTGGTTTGACTTACATTTGCACAGGCATATATAACTTAGAATAAATAATATAGTGGTTGCCATATTAAAAATAAGATAAGATATTTAGTATATAAATAAATAAATATTGAACAACATCACATAGATTGCTCTGATTCTGTGATAAGTAGCTTAAGCACTTGTGTTACAGAAATCAGAAGCAACGACGGTACCACAACACCCAGACCCGAGACAATATGGAAAAGTTCGGTTCCCATATTGACCCGACCGGGGATCGAACCCTGGACCTCAGATGGCGCGATGTCAAAGTCAGGCCCGCTCGCCTCTCGGCTACGGAGGTCGTATATAATGATATTGCTTTGCCCTTGCAGGACATCATAATATGGACCTTCTTCCTTTTAGATGTACATAACTGTACTCGTACATACTGTGACCTGTAATAAGCGTTTGAATTGAATTGAACATCTTTTTAATTAAGTCTACCATTCAGACTCGGTCTCTGTGTACAAGAAGCGATTTAATAACCATAACTAAAATTTAAAACACCCCAAACACTACCGCTCCGCGCTATACGAACGTGTTGTTACGCGGTCAATCCGTTCCACTAAGGGAACCAATATTTTCTAAGGGCACCCGAAGGTATTCATAGCCGATTGTGTAAGGAGAAAACTATTTAGATTGGGGCCCTGGAGAAACGATTTATTTACATAAACCGCTTAAAAAATTGCAACAGGTGGACTTAATGATAGAAGCATCTTCTACAAGTTTAGGAAAGCTACTTGAGATAGATGTTTTATATCGGCCACAATAATATTTATTTACCCTTGAATTTTTAGTTGCTTCCTCATCAGGAATTATGGTTACCCCCTTACCCTAATTATGGAAACGTTATTATGGTGCGGTAACAGTGAAAAAGTGCGTAAGTAATAATAAAAAATCATACTGAAACAACAATAAATAAAACACATAAACGTACATGATTAAAATATATATATATATATATATATATATATATATATATATATATATATATATGTATAGATATTCTATTTAAATCTAATAGTACACTAACTTATCAATACAAACTAAACTATATATTTACAAATATAAATATTATTTAAAAAAATAAAAATCTTTTAAAATTGGGCCTTGTGGGATCGATCCCAAGACGCTGGCAGCATTACCTCGCTGAATAGCTATTAGATTTAAATAGAATATCTATACATATAAATAAAATTAGAGTGGCTGTTTGTAATATTAAAATATTTGCTTTCCAATAAAATATATATTTGAAATATGAAATATGAGGATACCTATACTTATATTTTCATAATGTATGTATGCTTACTTTGTTTGGTATCTAACATCTCACGATTATTTGTAATTAAATTCCTGATGAGGAAGCAACAACAAATTCAAGGGTAAATAAATATTATTTCGGCCGATATAAAATAACTATCTCAGGTAGTTTTTCTTAACTTTTCTAATTGAAAACGATCTCAGGTAAATTAATTTTAGAACGAGCTTGAAATATTTTCCTTGGAGACCACATTTTTTTGTTTTTAAACGTTTATTGTCAATAGTTTTGATTGGACGATACCCAAATCACTATTAGATGATAGAGGAATCAGATAGCATTATTAAGTAATATGAATAAATAAATAAATTAAGGAGACAATAAAAACATTTAACTAGCCTCAGACTTAGATGTCTTCATGTTATAGCACCAGACATCGGACACTTTAAGTAACACTATTATAATTACTTTTTGAACTTCATAGCCTATTATTGCATGTAAAACTCTCCTCATAATATTTTTATGGTAATGCATATCAGATAATTATGAGTCGATAAGACAATTCGTAGCAAAAGTTTGTAAATGTACAGTAGGTTGTTATATTTAGTACAATTATTACATACTTTCCGAAATTTAGGTGCCAAAAACTTCATCTCGAGTGGAACGCGCCACGCACAAACAGACACGCACAGTATACGTGCCGTACGTATGTATGTTTGTATGTAACCCATACATATTCAAAACGAGTCGGCAATACCATATACAGAAAGAGCGTAAGTCAGTAGCAAAACACGTTTAGGGCTGCCACAAGGATGATCGTTTTAGTTCGGTCAAAATGTATAAAAGATTGGGGTTTTCTGGGATGATTTTTCAAGGTTTTCTTTACAAAAAGTGTTTTTGTTTCCCGCTTGCTGCAGGTGTCCATATGATCGCGTTCAGGTTCCCGTGGAGACAGGCCGGCTGATGATTTGAGGGTACTTACTTCAGTAGGTACTTCAATTGGCCACTAAGGGAATGAACGGGGTCTAACCGGGGGTTTTGTAGGAATCCTACACAAAACCTTTCGCCGACACAGCGGCACAAGGCAGTGTTTTATACTTAGTTGTTTTTCTAAGAGTGGAAAAAAGTCTAGAAATTGAGACCTATTTTTCAGAGGAAATATTTTAAGACAGAAACACTGCAGAATAGTTATTGGGTAACTTATACAAAACGTTTTAGTCCAAATCTGTGAAAGTATTCACCAGCTGTTTTTTAACGCATCACGAGTTATTTTCTATTCAGGAAGCAAATCTATATTCAATAGATTACTCTGTTTTTCTAACAGCAAAACTTATCTTAGCTATATTTTAATTAAACAGCTACCAATGATCAATTTGCATTATTAATTGCGTTCGATCGAGGAAGTGAAGATAATCATTTTAATGAGCAAAAAATTAGTTAATCTCGATTTATAATATCGAGTAGTCGATAGCCCTGCCAAACCGGAGTCAAGCCTCCATACAGACCGGTCCTACAGGTTTCCAAGCGATCATTGGTCACCATTCAAGATTGTATATCACTAGAAAACCACAATCGAAATCAAGCCTTAACAGGAACGAAAGAAGCTCTATTTTGTTTGGGAGGAATCTTGCTTAGTGACCTATGAAAATGTGGAAGCAAGCCTATATCTTTCCCTCTCTTACAACAAATGTATGTATAAGTGTGTCCTTATCGGAACAGCTGTCATAGCCAGTTTTCACAAACATTGATACTTGAAAACGGGATGGTGAGGTTCTCGAATCTTAAACGAGCTTCAATTGATTTCCTTTGAGGCTGCAAGCTTTGTTCCTAAACGATGGTGGGCAGTCGTTTTGTTTGGAGAATGATACAGTCAAATCTTGAAGAACTGATGTATTCAATTAATTTAAATGGTTTTGATTACAAGTCAAACCAAAATTGTCTCTTATTTAAAGCTCGCTAAGAACCAAAAGAACCGCTTTTAAGACCGCAGGCAAATAACAATAACTTCGTCGTTGTTGTGTTCCTGCATGTGAGTAAGGTTTCCAGAGCTCCTGGGGGGTACTATGTTGGTAGCAGGGGCCAAGCCTTCAAGGTAAGGGTGACAAGGGAATGGGTCAATCTTGAATTACAATATAAAAAAAAACAAAAACAGGCCCATTTTTCTCACTGCGCTCACTGGAAACGTAACTTAAGCCCCCCAATATTTTGAGACCCATGAGGGGTCTAGGCCTAGCGTATTAAGCCATAAACGATTACTACTGTAAAAACAAAACGCCAGAGCTAGAGCTTGCCCAGAGCCTATAATGACTTAAAGTCGGCTCTGACCAGAAACATTTATACTGCCTTATAAGCCCTGTTGTTGGCAATGCCCCATTGAGTTAGATATTCTACTGTAATCATATACACAGAACAATGTCAATTAATGCCAATATTTGAAAAATGATCCGGTCTAGTTACGGATAGTAATGAATTGTACAAGGCGTAAGCTAATAACGGCCGACGACTGATGACAGCTGATATGGAAAGTAAATTATGGAACTGTATTAACGACTTGTAGTCGGTTGGAGAAAAACGGATTGTAATTTTGGACATATTACGAATAGTAAAATATCGGAATCGGGGATTAAGGATCTAAGTATACATACAGATAGCGACTTTTTCATACTATGTGGTGACAACCAGTTCAAGCTGCATCTAATATTTATTAACTTTATCGCCTCACTCCATTTATGGAACTGGCTTTTACTCTGTAATTCCCAAATAGCCCCAAAAGCTCCAACCATAGCGTTATCACACGTCAGTATAAACTTTATGCATCCAGAGATTGCCCGGAACCTCGGTCCGTTCCCTGTTTCTGTCTCGCTCGCACGCGCTGCGAGTGAGCGGGACAGCGTACACCGATCCAGACTGGTCGCTTGCAGCGTGGTTTAGGGGCCCGTAAGTCTTATTGAAATATTGTCTAATGAATTTTTATGCTGTGTGGGAGGACTAGTCTCGTTGTCGTAACTTATGTGTTTACTGAGTTTGGGTCTCATATATTGGATATCACATACATTGCTTTGATTGTGTAGTTAGTAGCTTGAGCTACTAACTACACTTGCACTTGAGCACAGTTAACAGAAACAGCGACGGTATCACTACACCCAGACTTGGAAAAAAGAAAACGTTCGTGTTGGTGACGTGGGCCCTCTGATGTGCAACTAGCGACCCACGTCGCGAGTGGACTGTATATTTGCTGTTTTCTCTATAATGTGCAAGGCTTAAGGCCAACCCTGTCTCAATCGTAATGTGCGGGTGCAAGGTTTTGAAATGAAACTCTCTCTTTGTGCTTCAGGTGGCAGGCGAGTCAGGCTAGGGCGGCAGGCTTCTTCAGGAGTGTAGCGCTTGTAGTCAGAGTGTTGTAGCTTGCTTAAGAGCCGCAGTCGGAATGCCACCCGCCCCCCGCGCCCTAGCCTCACTCCCCTCAGTTTTCGTACCATTTATTTAGAACTGTCGACTAGTGTTACAAGATAAAACTTAAACTACAATATACAATAATCTCTTATGTTAATTTGTCTTTTCGTCGTGAACAGTTCGTTTTCCAAATAACCCAACTGGGAATCGAACCTCGGAAAATCGAGCCCTCGTGCTTCTCGGCTACGGAAGTCATTAAGTAAATTAGGTTACATCATAACACTTTTAAATCATCATTGAGGCTCCATCTCTGAGGTTCCAGGTTCGATTCCCGATCGGGTCCATATGGGAAACGAACTTTTCTGTATTATCTCGGATCTGGGTGTTATGGTACCGTCGTTGTTTCTGATTACATTAACACACGTGCTTTATCTACTTACTACAGAATCGGATCGTACGAATAAAGTAGTTCTATCGAACTTTAAATATTAGATACAGAACTTTTTTGTGCTTAGAGGCTAACGGTTGATACAGCAGGAAATTTTCATCGCCTACGATAACTTGCGGTTAGCTCAGTTGGAAGAGCAGCACGCGCGATACGTGAAGGTCGTGGGTTCGATTCCCACACCGCAAGGAGAGATAAAATTTAAAGATTCTAATATTTAAAGTTCGCTAATAAAAATAAAGAATCGACTAGTTCTATCGAGTTGTCCAAACTGGATAAAGCCTAATTCCTGTTATTCCTCCTAGTTAACCAGGCAGCATCTCGAAACGCGCTTATCACCGCGACCCTTCTAAATAACTGGTAATGAGAGGGCTTACTTCCATAAATTAGCGTTTTTATACGGACCCCTTTCGTTAGCCTCCTTCGCGGCGTCTCATGTTTACGATTATAGCCCTCGGATGAAATACTGTTATTGTAGTTGATATTTACTCTTAAATACGTAAGGCTTATGTGGCCTCGTGCACACAACTGGGGATACAGAATATGGTATACCTACAGGGGGTTTGGAATGAAATAGGTTCATAAGTGTTTTTGTAAATCTTACATGAATAAAGATGTTTTCTATTACATTTTATTCTATCATTTTTATTCAGCAGACCTGAATCTTTCAAATTTTAAGTTCTTGTCGGTATCTTTTCGGTAAGATTAGGTTTCGATCCGGCTTTAGCTTCAATTTTGGTTCATATGAGGATGTATCCGAACGTTGTGCATGTGCGATGCCTGTACGTTTGAATATCCGAATGGTGAGAATGTCAGAGTTAGATTTGAACGACGAACGAGGATGTGGAAGACGTGTGAATTGTGTATTTAATTTTATTTGGCTTTAATATATTTCGATTATTTACATTTGCTTCGTTTCATTTCCCATCCACTACATTAATTTTGACAATGCATAAGTGTTACTTGTAACCAACATGAGTGATGATGATAGGTTCAAAACCGGAGGTAGCATTGTTCAGTTTATTTATAGATGATTAATAAGTGTTGGTGATACTATATATATATATATATATAAATAAAGTTTATTTTGACTTTGACTTTCCCTTCTATTATAAACGGGAATATTTGTAAGAATGTATAGAGATATCTGGATGGTGTGTTTGTTGCTCTTTCACGTAAAAACTACTTAATAGATTGAGATGAAATTTGGTAGAAAAGTAGAATAATACCGACTCTTTGTTAGGATTTTTTGCGGTGTCTCATGTCTACGATTATAGCCCTTGGATGACATACTGTTATTGTAGCTGATACCTATTTACACATAAATACGTAAGGCTTATGTGACCTCGTGCAGTCAACTCGATGACATAGAGTATGGTATACAGGGTGTTAGGAATGAGATAGGTTATCATTTTTATCAAGCAAAAGACCTGGATCCTACCAAGTTCAAGTTTCTTGCCGGATTCTTCTCGGTAAGATTATGTTTCGGACCGGGTGTAGCTTCAATTTTGGTTTATATTAATTTGGCGATGCATAAGTGTTACTTGTAAGCAACATGAATAAATGAACCTATTGATTATGATTATAATTACCCTAAAAGGATTGCACAACGTACGTACATAGCCCTTAGGTACAAGCTCCAGGAACTCGAAACGCATTTGGAGAGTTCTAAAATTCCTTACTCAAATACCTTCACTTAGATTAACAAACAAATAATTTATAAAGCTAACAAAAAAGATACCCTTAAGAATGTCTAGAATTGTAATACCTGTGCTTTAAACTCTCAAAAGCATTTTTTTTTAAATATTTTTTTTTTTTGAGTTCGTGGAGGTTTCATCTTGTTGTGCGATATTATTAAAAGATAAAACTTTTGCTTGTAACCTGATCCAAAAAAGTTCTACAGCTTAAAATGAAATCTGTGTTCATGATACGCCTTTCAATTCGAACCTTTATAATCCTTAAAAAATATATTATAAAGTACGAAATCGCAAAATTCTTTATCAAATCTTAAATTAAACACACATCGGGCTACGGAGATGTCGTAAATATGCTTTTTAATACGTGGTGAACCTTTAAGGGCGTAATAAAGAGTATTTATTGCATGTTCGTTTTCGGATATTACTGGGGCGATCGGGGAAATAAACTTCAAATTACAATCTTCTTAACTATAGGTATCGAATAACTACGTCTTGCTTATATCTGTACATCCAATGTTTCATAAAGTACCTACGTACCAATAGATATATCTGACGATCTCCGTAGCCGAGAGGCGAGGGGTCGGACTTTGGTGTCGCGTCTCTAAGGTCCCCGGTTTAATTCCTGGTCGGGTCTGTCTCAGGTCTGGTCTTTAGGCAACCGTTGCTTGTTGATCTATCAACGTACAACCATTACACCAATCTCAACTAAAAAAAGGACTTCTCAAAGGGGGGGGGGGGGGGGGTTCCCCATTCGATCGTATATATATTTTTTTATGTGTGTTCTGTAATTGATTGGTATTTTTTTCTTCTGACAAACTTCTGTATGTCTAGGTGCAAAATTAGTAATAAGATTAGCTTTTTTTGTAAAACAAACTGCTGAGTTTCTTGCCGGTATCTTCTCGGTGATTATAGGTTCCGAACCGGAGGTAGCTTAATTTGTTTTATATGGAGACTGGCCATTCATAAGCATTACTAATGTAATCTATATGAATAAAAAATATTGACGTTGACTTAGACTGAGTTGATTTTATTGATTTTGTTTTTAAAGCAACTGACAATTGCGCCATTGTTCTACCAAAGATGCGATATGTCTTCAATTTGTACAAATTTTACTTTGGCCAGTGGTTCTTATCGCCAACTGACGCCTGCAACAGGCCGACACATGCATAAGCGAGTCATCCTCAACAAGCGGACGCTCTCCGCCTCCCGGTAGCGTCGTAGCGACCGGTTGCGTTCAACTTTGCCTTTCGTTTTTTATTATCCTCGACGCAGAATTAATAGCCCTGTCTTTATCGTCCATCGCGATAGGCGGCGGCCAGACTGCGGATTTGATTTGTTACCTTTTGGGCTCAAATCTAAACATATAAAAGGAGTAGCTGACTGACTGACTTTGAAATGTTTTATATAAGCCTTATATATTTTATTTAAGAACCTAGTATAAGAGAACATTGTTACATTGAAAAAATAAGTGTCGAGTTTCTTGCCTGTTTTTCTCGAAATGATCAACATTCCGAACACAGTGGTAGAATACTTAATTTGTACTGACGATTCATAAGTGCTTTTGTAAAGCTTACATTAATAAAGATGTTTTCTATTTCTCTTTCTATTTCTATTTGACATATCAACGCACAGCGTAAACTGCTACTGAGAAGGGACGTAGCTTATGTACAGTAGAGGTGCACTAAGAAAGGAATTCCCGAAATTCCCCCGGGAACGGGAAACAGCGGAAAAATCCTTTTGTATGAAAAATCTAAACCGCTTAAGTTAGACGCTTGAAATTTGGTAAGCAGGTACCTTAGTCAACTTAAAGCTTAGTTGCACAGGATATTGCAAAATTCCCACGGGAACGGGGGTTAGCGGGAAAAAAACCGGCCAAGTGCGAGTCGGACTCGCGCACCGAGGTTTCCGTACAAACCTGCAAGGTTTACAAAGTTCGTTCATTACGACAATCGAGTCATAACTATGGTATTTTTTATTGCAAAATGAAATTCATAACATTACAATGGGGAAAGATGGAGGAGCATAAATATTTTGTAATGTAACTAAAAACGGAATTTTTCCTTTATGTGTGCTATAAAACGTTGCTTCATGCCAAATTTCAAGATTCTAGGTCGACTGGAAGTACCCTTTAGGTTTTGATTCCCTTGCGAGTACTTGCGAGTTTCAAAATATGCAGCTTAAATTGCTGTTTCTTTTGATTGCGTTGACATAGAAGTTTGATTTTGTTACAGCTTAAAGGTATTATAGACCTGAGTATTTGGTATGAATTCTCAATCAATTTAAAATCAATTTAATACCTCTACGCGTTTATGAGGAAATGGGTAGTAAGTTTAAAATTATTAAAAAAATATATATTATGTGATGTAACTAAAAATTTATGGTTTTCGTAATTTTTCCTTTATCTATGCTATAAGACGTTGCTTCGTACCAAATTTCAAGATTCTGAGTTCACGGGAAGCACCCTGTAGGTTTTGATTCCCTTGCAAGTGTCGAAAATTTGCGGCATAAACGGCTGTATCTTTTGATTGCGTTGGCTTAGTAGTTTGATTTTTTCACAGCTTCAAGGGACAGTAGACTTGAGTAATTGATATAAATTTCAGCTTCATACCTCCACGCGTTCCTGAGAAAAAGGGTCTTGACAGACGGACGGACAGACGGACAACAAAGTGATCCTATAAGGGTTCCGTTTTTTCTTTTTGAGGTACGGAACCCTAAAAACTGGACAAACCCTGTAGTCCACGCGAACGAAGTCGCGGGCACAGCTAGTAAAATATAAGCAATAACTGGCACGTCATTGCTTATATTCTACTTGCTGTGCCCTTTCTTCTTTCTCAATCATATATACTATATGTATATAAACAAAGATGTTTGGACTTGATAGCATTAAATATGTACATTAGACATAAGCTATATTGATAATTTTTTTGCATGATTTATACCTACCATATGCGTCAGTTTTTGAAAAGAGTAGCTATCGAGTTTCTTGCCGGTTCTTCTCGATAGAATCAACTTCCGAACACGGCGGTAGTTTACTTGACTTGACGATTCATAAATGCTTTTGTAAAAGTTTACATGAATAAAGACATTTTTTATTCTAGTATATTCTAATGTTATCGTACATTACCTCTATATCAAAAATATGAACCGCATTTAAAGTAAACAAATCCGTCTGCATGCACCCTAACCTATCACCTCAATGTTTACCATACTCGCCGGCAATCAATTTGATTCGAAAGCTTGTCTGTTCGCTTTTGTGTGTGTATGTGTGTGTGTGCAGGACCGCTAAACGAGTGTCATCGCCAATTTACTTGAAGTACGGACTTCCTGCCAACTGTATTCTTGCTTGAAATTGGTTACTGATGGGAGCGTATACCTACTTATAAAATATATGCCCGGTAAGAGTCTTTGATATATAATCTTCCTACCTATTTATTCACAGCCTCTATAGCGAAGAGGCGAGCGGGCCTGGACTTTGGCATCGATCCATCTGTGAGTGGGTTCGATTACCGGTCGGGTCAATACTTTTGTAGTAAGACGACAGGTAATAAACAAGAGCGCCCAGACCCAAGAAAGTTCGTTCCCTGAATTGACCTGACTGAGAATCGAAGCCGAGACGCTTCGGCTTTTAGAAAAATAATATTTGAATGCATTTAAATAACATCAGACTTAACCAAGAAAACCGTATTATTTTCGTTGCTAGTCATGACATCACCTGATCCAGCACATAGTTACCTCCCTCTTCCCCCATAAGTGCGAAAGAGGCAGACGCCCCTGGTGCAATTTGCGTAAGTCCGTCGGTTTGTTCCGGATAACTTCGGTTATAACCGGATTAGTCTTTTATCTAGTGAACGCAGCCAACCCAACCTTGTTTGAGCAAATTAGGTGGAATTTGTATGCGGGATATTTTCTGGATCGTGTAAAAAGAAATGATTGTAATTATTCGAAAATAGCTAGCTGGAAAAGTATTATTTTTATATATTTTAAAGAAACAGAAACATTTTATCTCCCCTTGCGGAGCGGGAATCGAACCCGCGACCTTCACGTATCGCGCGTGCTGCTCTTCCAACTGAGCTAACCGCAAGTTGTCGTAAGCGATGAAATTTGTCTGCTGTATCAACTCGTTAGCCTACGGTACGATACGTGAAGGTCGTGGGTTCGATTCGTGGGGAGATAAAATATTTCTTATTCTTTAAAATATTCAAAGTACGCTAGTGCGGCGTAGAGCACTATAAAAATCGACTATTTTTATATCTTAAGGTTGTCTGGAAGAGATTGCTTTCTAGCAATAAGACCGCCTAAATTGTACTATAATTAATCTGTAAAACCTAGTTCCATTGAATAAGATGTGTAAGTTGTTAGCAGGTCAGGACTACATACTTTGGAGCTTTGGAACACCCTTATATCGCGCACTTAAGAATTCAAATGGAACTGCAAGTATACATTGATGTGCTGTTCACCACTGTACGCGGTATACAAACAGAAATCGTTATCTCGTTTCTTTGTGTCGGAACTGATAAGAGGCACCGTGTATTCTGAGTCTACACTAATCACAGCTACACACCCTTCCATCCGGCCCTTTGTTCAAGCTTTTATGGAAAGGAACGAATTTGAGTTTTTTTTTTATGTCGCACTTCAATATTGACCTCATCCCACCTGATGTTAAGTGGTAATGAGTTCCTAGCTTAAGTAGGTTCCTAGCATAGTAAAACTATTACTAGACTTGTAGCCATTACCTTGAAGGCTTGACCCCTGCTACTAATGTAGCACCCCGCAGGAGATCTGGAAACCTTACTCACACGCAGGAACACAACAACACCGGAGTGATTGTTATTTGACTAAGGTGGAGGTACTTCACCAGTCAGGCTGCTCCAGTTCGAGCGATAAATTGTTTTGCCCTGCCTCTCTTAATAAGAAACTAAATAAGTGTAATAGCTGTACAAATGTACATAACAATTTAAGACTTGTTAGCAACAGATAAAACGTCCACCGGGCTATGCAACGCTAAGTTGAGATGTCTAGGACTTCTCTATGCAGGATTGATCACCGGGAATGGCCACTTTCGCCCAGGAACAACAGGGATTTCTCCCTACTAAATGTTCCTGGAGGGAAGTGACGGGGCTGAATTTCCGCCGGTGGTGTTGTGGTTGGTCAGGTCGACCCGGGTCCCTACACTACTATATAAGGCGATGAGGTCCAATTGGGGGGTTTTAATGGGTAACAGGGCAGGTTGTCCCTCCCACACCATTACCTCCCTCGAGAGACGGTAGGGTACATCAATGACATGTTTGACGACCTCGGTGGTGCAGTGGCTAAGGTAGGCCAAAGCGCGAAAGGTTCCGGGTTCGATTCCCGCTCTGGTCAACTTGGAAAACGAACTTTTCTAAGTTAACTTGGGTCTGGGTGTACTGGGATGACGCCCTCAGTTAGTATCCGCCGTCTGGTACTCATAGTACAAGGGAAAACCTTAGTTTGAGACCAGGTGGTTCGTGTGGTTGTCTGGCGCATTTATTTATTTATTTTATTTGATTATTGTCCCTCGTTAATGTGCCCAAGGCCTCTAATTAATGAAAGACGGGCATGGTGATTTAAAAATAGGAAGGAGGTATCAGGTTATCCAAAACCTTAGCACTCTCACCGAAATGTGACCGATCAAAATCAATAGTAAAATCTTCTTATTTGTATAGAGATTACATCAGTAACACTTATGAACCGTCTCTATATAAATAAAACGATCCTAACTTCGGGAAACTAACTACCGAAAAGATACCGGCAAGAAACTCAGTAGTTTATTAGGGTTCCGTACCTCAAAAAGAAAAAACGGAACCCTTATAGGATCACTTTGTTGTCCGTCTGTCCGTCCGTCCGTCTGTCAAGACCCTTTTTCTCAGGAACGCGTGGAGGTATGAAGCTGAAATTTATATCAATTACTCAGGTCTACTGTCCCTTGAAGCTGTGAAAAAATTAAACTTCTAAGCCAACGCAATCAAAAGATACAGCCGTTTATGCCGCAAATTTTCGACACTTGCAAGGGAATCAAAACCTACAGGGTGCTTCCCGTGAACTCAGAATCTTGAAATTTGGTACGAAGCAACGTCTTATAGCATAGATAAAGGAAAAATTACGAAAACCATACATTTTTAGTTACATCACATAATATATATTTTTTTAATAATTTTAAACTTACTACCCATTTCCTCATAAACGCGTAGAGGTATTAAATTGAAATTCATACCAAATACTCAGGTCTATAATACCTTTAAGCTGTAACAAAATCAAACTTCTATGTCAACGCAATCAAAAGAAACAGCAATGTAAGCTGCATATTTTGAAACTCGCAAGTACTCGCAAGGGAATCAAAACCTAAAGGGTACTTCCAGTCGACCTAGAATCTTGAAATTTGGCATGAAGCAACGTTTTAGCTATAAAGCTTTATGTGTGCTAACACATAAAGGAAAAATTCCGAAAACCTTAAATATTTAGTTACATTACAAAATATTTATGCTCCTCCATCTTTCCCCATTGTAATGTTATGAATTTCATTTTGCAATAAAAATACCATAGTTATGACTCGATTGTCGTAATGAACGAACTTTGTAAACCTTGCAGGTTTGTACGGAACACTCGGTGCGCGAGTCCGACTCGCACTTGTTTTTTCAAAATAAGGCTAAACTCATTACTACTAATTACTGTTACTTTGCTAATTGTAAAAAAGTATATAATCAATTAAGTAAAAAAAATGCAAATGAAATTAACTGTGGAGAGGCAGACTACCCATTTGCGGTGATGATAACAGCATTAAAATACCTCACCACTGAAAATGATACAAATTTGTCTGTCCGCAACAGAGTGAATCACATCTCGAAATACTGTCTTTGTTACAAAACACATTTAAAGCAAAGAATGCGTGTTCAAATATAACAATATTCACTTGTCGAGTGCATTATCTTTGTCCGCGGTGAGTCATTTGAAAAACGCCGACACACATTATCACGTGTTACTCGAACAAAAGTATTTCAAGTAGGCTTTTTAATTTTCAAGTAAAAGACGAGATGTTCTTTTTAACTGATAAACAGGCCTAGCATGCGTGATACAGCAAATTTATCGCATGAGACATCAAAAGTTTCGATACTATCGATTGGCATATAATACACCGCACTCGTATTTTCAGCAAATCAATAGCTGAGCTGACGGCGCTAACTAGTAGTTATTGCGTGGAGGAGTAAGAAACACACATATATGCTATGCATATATTCTTATACGTATTCGTGTTTATAATAGTAGGATATAAAATGAATTCAGCGAATCGGGAATCTCTTTATTTTCTTTCAGGTCGATGAATAACATAAATGAAACTTAGGGCAAAGTTTTTACCCTATGCCGTTTAAGCTGTATCGTACAGTGACCCTATTTAAGTACTAACAGGAAACAATTCCGAGATAGAAGACTTTAAACAGTTAGTGAAATCATTCCATCACGGATACCGTCACTGCTCAGTGGATGATTTAAATTACCGCGGTTCATTACCCAGATCAGACAATAGAGCGGTAATAACAGGCCACTCACGGAATATCGTCGAGCCAGATCGAGTCAGCTAGTTGAAGGTTCTGCACGTTTCGAAACAGACAAACAGAAGAACAATCATTAATCGAAGTAAATATATTTCTTTTTTAATATATATATATAAACACATAAAATTACCTAATTATAAATAAATTACTCTGATTCTGTTGTAAGAAGCGTAGGCACTTATAAGTATAGAAAAACAGAAACCACTATGTACCACAATTAAAACGTTCCTATATTTATGTCTATTTATTTGACTAAGTGCTTTAATAATTCAGATTATTAAAGCACTTACACGAGGGTTAAAATCAGTTTTAACCCTCGGGTCCACACGTACTCCTATTTTTAGAACTCACACTGAGGAAGTAAGTGGGACTCTCTGCCCTGATGCAAGCAAGAATACTCACTAAAATCCCCTGTGGTCCTCCACACCTTAATAGTGATGCCGTGGGAACAGAAGACCCACCACAAAATCACAGGCGTGCTTCTGCCCTGATAATGGTAGAAGCGCCAATTGAAACCCGCTGAAGAACCTCATTGCTCTAATATTGATGTTGTGAGGAACTCCAAACTCATCACAGGACCACCAGCTGTAGCATTTTACGGTTATTGGAGGAACCATATTAACATAAAAAAAATAAAATGGGCAGCTACAAGATTTCAACACGGACCCCCAAAACGCCAACATCAGGTCCAATTAAACGGCCTGTCAGTCACAATGAAGAACGTCACGTTTCAGCGGCCTTGGGCGACGTGTCAAGTTCGCGGGTTCATTCCCCGGCCGCTTCTGACCTTCGCCTAACCTCCACCTACCTCATAGGAAGAATGGGGGTTATCTGAGGATCTGGTGAGATCGGATAACTGGCTGAGATAGCTGATGGGTTCCACTACTTAATTCATTCGACGGCCTCCGTAAACATGAAGAATACTTTAAAGAAAAACATAAAATATGGATGTAGTCTGCTTGCTGGCATACTGAATCTAATCTCATTCATATTTTTGAGTTCCCTGTACTTTTATCATTGTAATAATAGGTTAAAACTACTAATTTCTTGAAATTTCGGTTGTGAGTGAGTTGTAATTGCGGACTATGGTAACACCCAGGTACTGAGCAAACATTAATGCTTATCACAGGTACGTTTGTGCGTTTCTGCCTCTACGTGGCAGATGCGTGCGCATATCACCTGGTAAAAAAAAGTAGCAACCAGCTTTTGGGTCCACTGTCTACAGGGAACACTAGTTCGAATTGAAAAACAAGGTTTGTGTTGGACTACCCATTTATCGAGGAAGACTATAGGCTATTTTACATCACGCAGCAACCAATAGGAGTGACCAATCCGTGGAAAATGTGGAAAAAGCGGAGATAGTAGGTAATGAAGCAGAAGCATGTAGGTCAAAACACCCGAGGGAGAGAGGCGGCGTGTGTGGGACTCCTCCTACCTGCCTACCTGGCCTACCCACTAAAACTCCCCGGTTGGACCTCATCGCCCTAGTAGCGGTGTTGTGGGAGATTGGCTCAGCCTTAACATCCACAACACCGCCGGCGGTATGGCCGCCTACGCGGCCCCATCTACTCCCCCATGGTGTCCTGAGGGAGGCTGGGGACGGCCGATCCAACTAGACCGCCCCCACCTCGCTGCAGAGACCGTGAGTGCAATGCCGACTGAGGTGCCCTCACACCATCAGCCGGCCGGTCTCCGCGCGGAAATTCAGCGCTGGCAAATTGCCGCCGCGCTCTAAGCCGCCTGCGTTTGCGGCATGCAGGAGCGGACGGGAAGCATGTAGGTTAAAATGTATAAAAATGATGTATTTGAATATCACACATGAAGTCCTACAGTTATTTTAATATTTTTTTTTTCAATATATACTTTTTTTTTCTTTTTTTTACAACTAACAAACTTACTGTATGCATTGGTTCAAAATTTGTAAGAGTTAAGCTTTTTATTTGTAAAATAAACTATTGAGTTTCTTGGCGGTATCTTCTCGGTAGTTATAGGTTCCGAACCGGAGGTAGCTTCATTTGCATCGTAAAGAGACGATTCATAGGTATTACAAATGTAATCTACATGAATAAAAAAATATTGACTTGTGACTTTTGAATCGTGCGAAGCCGGGTTGCTACTTTTGTATAATTGTACAAACCTACTCTATATTGTTTATTGCGTTTTAATATTTTTTTTCGATTGTAAACACTATAAGTTTGTTATTAAATAAAATTAATCTATATCTTATAGATTAAAAAAAAGGTCTAAATCACGTCGTTACAAATTTACAGAGCTCTAGTAAAAGTGGTCAGTTGTCAAGCAATTATCTGCTCTGTGCTGTTGAGTGGCTTATGTCATGCGACGGTCGAACAGGCAGGAGTGTTGGTTATTTTCCACGTTAAATGATTGTATGTAATTATGGCGTATCCATGTTGAATGGCTTTTTGTAATGATGTATGTTGTTTGATGGCTGGGTTGGCCGGGCCCGCCATTCATCATTCGGTTTTCGACGTCAATTTTCTGTTGGAATTGTGATTTGGAATTGTTGAAGGTGCGTTCGACGACAACGGTAATTGGAAGGTGGAGGTAGCACACTGGCCTGCCCATGAATGTGTTTGACACAAACATAACTATCCGTACTTGGTAGGCTGACAAAAACGGAACGAACAAACCGCAACTCTAGATGAAAAATTAAAAAACAATTTCATAAATGAAGAAAAAAGGTTTTAAGCATAATCTTGATGTAGGCTTGATTTGATAAAGGAGATCGAAAACGTAGACTAAAGACTTAAGACGTCCCGCCCGCTGGGTTCCGCATCTTGTCGCGATGGGGGGGCTCAGTAACCCTGTGGTCGTTGAGGCTGGCCTTGTCACCCAGCCTCCAACACCGCAGAGTGACGGTGCATTAGGCATTTCCCCCTCGACAAAAAAAAAAGACATAAGATGTAGTTTTGTAAGTGCTCTATTTAGCCGAAAAAAAAAACTAAGCTAACCTAAATAAAACGTTGGGCACAAATTTAATAAGTTAACTCGGGCTTCGGCGACTTGTGGCTCAGTCAGTATTTTTGTCGCCCAAATGAATAAAAAAGTGCCTGTGAAATTATTTGTCGATTTTGAAGAGCTTCAATAATATTTTTTTTAGAAAACGCCTCACATATGGGTACGGTACTAACGAGGTGATGTAGAATGGTCGACTGCACACGTAATCACAGCGACCTTAAACGAATTTGTAATTACGTCCTAAATTTGTAGAACTCAACTTCAGTTTGCTTTATTTAATTTAAGCCAACAATTTTTTCAACTGCACACACGGGTAAATTGTAGTGTTCCTTCAAATGTACTTTGTTGATGCACACGATATTGTCCTTGGTAGTGATGGAACCCGTATTGTCGATAGTATACCATTAATACCATATTTGTTTAAAAAATTTATTGTACATAAAAATTACAATAGGTGGAATTAATGGTAGGAGCATTCTCTACTAGTTTATCCTTGGGTCATGCATATAAGTCGTTTATGGGTAACAGTAAAAATGTGTGTATTGATAACATAAAATAAATAATAACAGAACTATCGACAGATCAGTAAAGCTAATTTGTTTAGAACTCTTATGATTAAGCTGAAGAAACGTAAATGTCAAATGTGAGAGTGTAAAACAAAAAGTACAGGAATAAACAACAATTATTTTACCGAAACAAAAGTGCATTTCGTTCAAGTACAGACCAAACCAGTCACAGATAATAACATTGGTGATAAATTAATAAAATAAATTAATAAATGCACCTGACAATCACACCAATCACCTGGTCTCAAACTAAGGTTTTCCTCTGTTCTATGAGCACCAGACAACGGATACTAACTGGGGGCGTCATCCCAGCACACCTAGACCCAAGTCAAAAGTTCGCTTTCCAAATTGACCTGATGGCCGTCTACCTTAACCACTGTTCCACCGAGGTCGTCATAAAAACTGTCAGATGAAGGTAGGTGCTGTACACGGCACGTGGAGGAAGCCTCGCGGCACACCACCGCACCAGCCGCCCGTTGCCATGCCCCGCGCCGATGACATCACCCGACCATGTCTGAATACATTAACTGACAAAGCGCAAAAACGAGATTCGAGATACAGCCCGTAATGACGCCTTTGATCGGCGTGGTGTTGCCATGCATCATGGTGGCTGAGCAGGCGCGTCCGAATGGGGGGTCACAGAAGAAATGACCCCCCCCCCCCCCTCCAAATCTAACTAAGGCTAATACCGCACTACGGCTAAACCGCCGCAGATTTTAACCGCCTGAATTTGTGAGTTAAAGAAACTAATGGAAGCGGCTGCACTACGGTTTTTATCCGCGACTGATTTTAAAACCGCGTTTCGTTACAGAATGTTTAGCGTAAAAAAACTGCGCCAAAATTTGTAGTCCTTAGAACTTATATTCGCGTCGCGGGTTTCACCGTAGTGCGTGTGTTTCGGGCGGCGCGGTTCCACGATTTACTGCTTGTGGGAAAAACCCGTAGTTTAGCCTTAGGTCAAATTGAAAAATCACGAAAATTTACCAAATAATAAAAGAAAATTGCTAGCTATCCCCTTACAGCGATAATTTATAGTGTGCTGATATCTAGTGGCGTTTTTAAAAACTACGTACGATGACCAAGAATGCTGATACGAAACTTCCTAACTGTGTAGTTTCTTTCCTACTTTATCAAAGTGTATGATGATGATTTATACTTAATTAAATAGACGTTTCACAAAATTCTGGCAACTTTTCCCACAAGTGGTGCGACAGCAGAGCGATTAACAGGTTTAGCTCTTCTAAACATTCACCCGGCAAGAGTTCCAGACGTCTCAAATATTGTCTCCCGATTCGCAAATACAAAAAAACAACTTCCATTAGTTTTACAGGTAATGTTTAAAATACAATTGTCTTCCGCAATAATGTTTATTTAATTCCAGATATGTACCAATTTTTTATAAGTAAAGTGAGTGACCCCCTCCAAAATTACAGGCTGCGTCCGCGCCTGGTTGAGGTTGCGAAAAGTGACCTTTCCGATGATCAATCATCGTGCTTCATGAGACACACTTATCGCGAATGATCGAGATTTAGAGTCAAGATACGGTTTAGGTGCTTAGGATCGGTTACATACTATGCTCCCCACGGGATAGGCTAGTTAGATGGACAGATACACTTTATGGCACAAAAAATTTACAGAAATAATTTTACAGATATATTCAAGTTCAATTTAGGCGGTCTTTTTGCTAGAGCGCAATCTCTTCCAGACAACCTTTAGGTAGATATCGAGAAACGGATACGGCCGTGCAAAATTTTTATTGAGAAAATATTAACAGGAAACATAAATACCATAACGATTAATGCAAAAAAATATACAAATGAAAATAAATAAAACTTAAATAAATAAATATATACATACATAATAATTAAATAAATAAATAGTCGTGGGGATCAGTAAATTTTGTTAGGTAACTTGTTGGTTTTTCGATTTTATTATTTTTATAGTACTATACGCCGTACTAGCGAACTTTAAATATTAGAAGCAGAAAAATTTTATCTCCCCCTGCGGTGCGGGAAAAATTTTTCTGTTTCTAATATTTAAAGTTCGCTAGTACGGCGTATTACTATACGCCGTACTAGCGAACTTTATAAAATACTCTATAAAAATAATAAAATCGATTAAGATGCCAGGTGTCTTCGATTCCGTGGTTTTCAAACATTTCTGCAACGAATGTACCATGGGCCGATAAGTATGTAGATATAAACATATTCGGCAGAGGGCACTTACCGAAAGGCTAACGGTTGATACAGCAGAAAAATTTCATCGCCTACAATAACTTGCGGTTAGCTCAGTTGGTAAGAGCAGCACGCGCGATACGTGAAGGTTGTTGGTTTTTATTTTAGAAATAAATTTTATTTTTCAATCAATTGGAAGGAAATGCAGACTCCATGCGTTTTATTTAGTAAACTTTTGGGTGCAGATTTGGAGTTAATTGACTTGGAATCAATCTATTTAATTACTCATATTCAAAAGCAAGTTCCAATAATAGTTGTATGCAAACCTCATTTTGTAATTTTATTCTTGTATGAAAAAAGTTGTGTTCTGTAAAAAGTGATCTTAATTTCAGAAATTTAATGAAACGTCTATATAATGCAAATGACGCTACCTCTAGTTCGGAACCAATAGCTTACAGAGAAGATCCCGGCAAGAAACTCTGAAGTTCACATCCATACTAATATACATATAAACGCGAAAGTAACTCTGTCTCTCAGTCTGTTTGTCTGTAGGCTTTCACGCCTAAACCACTAAACTGATTATAAGTTGATGATTAAAAGTTTTTATGGGAGAGATGTGGACTACTTTTTGTTCCGAATAAAACCAACCATGAAAGTATAAAAAAACTTGTTTCATAAAATTACAACACTGCCAGTGACATTCTAGATTTAAGTTGAACTTTTATAAAGTCTTCTTATTCTTGTTGTTTACACTCTATCACCATCTTCCCTAAAACTCTGTACTACGCTCTGCTATCACTAAATATTATTTATTTAATACCTCAAGTTTCCACTAGGTTGTCTTTTCCTTTCCTAGAGTAAGTATATTGCGGGCACAGATAGTTACAAAAAATAAAAAGCCTAGATATGCCTAAGTACAACCAGCCTCATTAGTTCATATACACCACAGTACCTTGTCATACCAAATTTTAGCGTAACTAACAAAGTCAGACAGACAGTGACTTAATGTGACAAGGTACAAAGTTGTTCACGAACTAAAGCTTGACTGTACAGATAAGTGCATCAAATGCAACAAAGGCGTCTCGTCGTCTGAGTCGCGTCGCGAGGTCGCCGAACAAGTAATGCCACACCGTTGCAATGCACCTATGTGTTTATGTACTTAGTACCATTGCAAACTAAGTATCAACTGTGCTAGTTTGCGCCGATTTATGTGTAATTCTAGCCTGCGGTTAAATGGTGTAGTTAGGTTAGCTTTGTGCTACTAACTAGAACTTATTAACAAACCTACAGTAAGGAACGTTCGCTCATTGAATGCAAAACAGACCCAAAAAGAAAAATCTTTATTTTACAGGACGTGAAAACAAAAAAATAAATAAAACGTATTGAGGTAACGTTTTTGACGTCCTGTTAAATACGACCGTTTGTTTGAAAACCTCCGTAGCCGAGAGGCGAGCGTGCCGGACTTTGGTGTCGCGCCATCTCTGAGGTTCCGGGTTCGATCCCCGGTTAAGTCAATATGGGAAACGAACTTTTCTGTATTGCCTCGGGTCTAGGTGGTGTGGTACCGTCGTTGTTTCTGATTTCTGTAACACAAGTGCTTTAGCTACTTACCACAGAATTAGAGCAATGTACGTGATGTTGTCCAAATAAATGGATTGCGTATGTTTTGCATGTAATGAGCGGCATATTCTTTACTAAAAGTGGAAGTACTTCCGCCGAGCTAGGTGTTATCTGCTCGGGGACCAAGACCCAACTACCAATCTTGGTTTGTTGTATATAATTAGTGGCGACGAAAATTCTGACATCGCGATGTAGGATCGATGTATTGATTGGCTGGCTAATCGTGCATTACGTATGAGCTATGTTTACTATGTCAATTCCAAACTTTACTAAGTTTGTACTAAGTATAATTGATTAGTAGTTCAATACTTGCGGTATCACGATAATCAGGATAACTTGCGGTTAGCTCAGTTGGAAGAGCAGCACGCGCGATACGTGAAGGTCGTGGGTTCGATTCCCTCACCGTAAGGGGAGATCAAATTTTTCTGTTTCTTTAAAATACTTTCCAATATTATGTATCTGTATAATTACTCCAATCTGTGACACTCATAGCATTAACACTAGAAATAAAAACAAGCTTGCTGTTCCTAAACGTAGACTACGTAAAATAGGTAATTCATTTGTTGCTTTAAGTATAAAAATATTTAATAAACTTTCTCAAGTCATTATTGAGTTACCACTGTACAATTTTAATACGTATCTCAAACGTTGATTTTGACTTCTGGACGTTTCTTAGGTCCTACTGTCCTTATTCTAAAACGCAAGAGAAACCATGAACGCGAACTAGCTTACGAGTCATTCAAGGTCAAAGTTAGAATCTAATACAGCAACATTGTATCGAATAACCAGCCTCACCACAACTAAACAAGCTAATAATCTAGACTAGTCGACGCTACCCACCCATCTATTGCAAATTAAACCCTGTCCCTGCGAAATAGGTTTCGAACTTCCTTAGCTAAATATATACAGCACACATTGAATACCGTTGCCAATTGCATTGAAAACTCTAAGTGCATAATTTTAAGTGTTAAATTTACATAGTCTCGCCGATGTGGGGGTATCATAATGGTTGCAGGTGTGTGCGTGTAATTGTAAGTACTGGAACCTTGATAGCGGTTACCAACTGCATCTAACTGTTCCTATTATGCGTTTGTATGCAATTAATGATTGTTCTAGAACAGTCTCAGTTTAGAAGTAAATATACGATTTTAAGAGAGGCAGGGCACAGCGATTTATCGCACGAACTGGAGCATCCCGACTGGTGAAATACTCCACCTTACAGAAGACCGCAGCCAAATAACAATCACTTCTGTGTTGTTGTGTTCCTGCGTGTGAGTAAGGTTTCCAGAGCTCCTGGGGGGTGCTACATTAGTAGCAGGGGTCAAGCCTTCAAGGTAAGGGCGACAAGTCCAGTAACAGATTTATTATGCTGTACTTGTCACCCTTAAGCTAGGACCTCATTACCACTTAATATCAGGTGGGATGAGGTCAATTTTGAAGTGCAATATAAAAAATACTTTATTGCACAAAAACTTTACATAAATTGTTTTTACAGATTAATTATAGTACAATTTAGGCGGTCTTAGGAAGCAATATCTTCCAGACATCCTAAAGGTAGAGGAAATAGTAGATAGCGAAATGGGTACCGTGCAACATAAATACAGTTTTAAAAAAGTAAAAGTATCGATAATATTTTCAATATATGCTCGTTCCAATATTGTACGATTCGTAATGTGTCAAAAATTACTATCATGTAGAAAAACTGCTGCGAGTCGTTAATTCTAATTTCGAATATACTTTTCATATCGGCTGTCATCAGTCGTCGTCGGTCGTTTTTAGCGTACGCCTCGTATAATTCATTACTATCCGTTACTAGAACGGGTCGTTTTCAAATATTGGAACCGGGCATTGCACCATCGATTCCTAACTGTATCCGATTTAATGTATTTTAATCGATTATAATGCATATTCAGAATGAAGACGCTATCGATATCAAGTTTGGGAGTAATACTGTGGATGAATCGATTATATGGATGTAATCGATTATATGGATGTAATCGATTTTCGATTCGGTATGTTACAGTTAAAGTATTCAACTTCGCTATGCTGCTTTCTAAATAAAAGTAAGGGTAAAATTGTTTTTTGTGAATGTTGCCTCCCCTTCTACAAAAAATGTCTAAGGAGACAAAAAAGGTTTTGACTATTATAATATGTAAGAATAAATTGCAGATTAATCAATAGCAATTAAAATAGGCAATTCATTCGGTAAAATTATTGTCCATTTCAACAAATGAGTATTACATTTTATTAAAATCGGTCGACCTTAAATCAATATAGAGTCTCTATTTGGTAGTCGATACGATTATTTGAGGTAAACATCGATCGTTCAAAAATCGTTTATTCGGCAACACTAGTACGATCAGGACAGATGTCTAAATCTTCTTATATATAAAAATGAATCGCTGTTCGTTAGTCTCGCTAAAACTCGAGAACAGCTAGACCGATTTGGCTAATCTTGGTTCTGTAATAATTGTGGAGGTCCAGGGAAGGTTTAAAAGGTTAGAAACTAAAAAAATAGGCGTTACGAAGCTAGTAACTAATAAAAATTACCAACGTAGAAAGCAAAGATGTGTGATTCAAATACTTATTAACCAAACCAAGCAAGCTCATATTTTTATCAAAAGCGTTGACATTTTTTGAGTGCCAACATAAAGAAAACGACACCAATTTCCGGTAATTAGACATTTAACTGCTCATGTTTGCAGGAAGCAATTTGACTTCGTAATAAGGACTGGGAGGGAACTCGCTGCCGGTATCTGTATTTCCTACACGGCAACCTTGTCTTTATTATGTTAGCTGTTTCCCGCAACTTCGCTTACGTTATTTCGGCATAAAAGTTATTCCTTATGTAAAGACAGAATGACCTTCGTCTAAATCTTAGGTCCTCTAAATATCAATTAGAAGCACTAAGCAACATTAGGGCTGGGTAGCTTAGAATGTTAGCGATTCGTCATATGCGTGGCGCGCGGACCGTTGCTCGTTCAAAAGTCAACCAGTGACAGTCTTACTTTTTTTTGTCGTCGCTCTACCATCGACAAAGACGTTCCGCCAGAGCCACAATGTCACTCTTATTCTAAGCATCAACGTTGAAATAGCGAAGCGCCTACATCCCTACTATCCCTACTAATATTATAAATGCGAAAGTAACTCTGGCTGTCTGTCTGTCTGTGTGTCTGTTACGCTTTCCTGCTTAAACCTCTCAACCGATTTTGATGAAATTTGGTATAGGTATACGTTGAATCTCAAGAACGGACATAGGCTACTGGTGAAATACCTCCACCTTACAGAAGACCGCAGCCAAATCACAACATTAGTAGCAGGGGTCAAGCCTTCAAGGTAAGGGCTACAAGTCCAGTAACATTATTATGCTGTACTTGTCGCCCGTAAGCTAGGACCTCATTACCAGGGATGAGGTCAAACTTGAAGTATAATATAAAAAAAACTTTAAATAATGCGGACAGAAACGCGAGCAACATCTTTATTATTCATTCCGCTATAAGCCAGTTGCTAAGTCTTTACATAGGACCGTCTAGGCAGACACACAGGCTAAGCCTAGTCTTAGTTGCGTAAGAACAAACAGAGCAACTCAAACAGTGTGTGTAATGACTAATGCCACTTCTGCCGCGGATCACACTTCATTGTTAGTTAAGCCTATGATATACTACAAGCGATAGTTTTAGTATGCTAAAGATATATCTTTAACGAGTTTCTTTATCGAGTTTTCTTTATTATGTATATGTCGCAGTCATCTGGTTTAATCAGCTATTTGATTGGATCACTAGCGCGTTCATTGAATGACGACGTTTAATTGAATGACTAAAGGACAACTCGTCAAATTGTTTAATATAACGTTCAACTTCTTGACTGAACGTCATTTAGCATAGTCGTTGAATGGGATATAGCTGACAGACATGACATAACACACCTTAATAAGATTTTTTAATATGTTTTAACAATTTTAAGTCTTAAGACAATTAGGGTAAAACAATTTTTTTTTACGAATAAGTCACTTTATATCTCAATTTCACTCTAAAAATTATCAACACAGTGCTATTCGATTATATCTGTACCAGCTGTTTGACGCCATCTTTGTTTTGATGAGCACTAACGCCGCGGTGGAAAAAAAATGAACTAAATTACAATCACCTGACTGATTACGTCCGCTATTTTCAAAGGGCTATGTTACAATCCGCTAACTTGTTGGACGTTCAGTGAGTCTTATTCATTCAACGTTCGGCCTAGTCATTCAATTAAACGTCGTCATTTAATAAACACGCTAGTGATTCAATCAAATAGCTGTTTCAACCAGATGACTGCGACATATATGTCACCATAAGATTGAAAAAATCGTTAGATTACAATCTATCTCGCGAGATTGTAAACTGTCGACAGATTGTGAACCGTAACATTATGATTGCAATTTAACGCAATATTTTTCGCTATATTGTAATCTATCGATGGGAATCGGTCAAATTGTGAACTGACGTAGAACGAAATGCATCTCGCGCGCTGATTGGTTGAGATTTATGAGCCCCCCGCCGCCCCGTCATTCGCCATATTTGTTTGTTATTTCGTTTGTTGTCTTTATACTATTAATCTATGGTATGTTTAAAGGACTAAATATTTTTTTATAAAAGTACCTTAAAATTTTCCAATTTTAATTTGTGTTAAAAGACAAAATAATTGTTTCATTTTATTGTAATTTTTAATTATAATTTTGAGTGTTTGAAGAATAAATATTTCGGTACAATTATTTCTCAACGTATGTCAGGATTATTGATTACCTAGTTAATAGTAAATAAATACCTGAATATTTTTTGAAGTGCATTTATTTTATTGAAACGACATCTTCTTTAAATAAAAGAAATGATTTGAATTGAATTTCATTCCTAACTTTACGCGAACATAGAAAGGCTGGTCGTGATTGGTCGCTCATACAATAAACCGACCAATCAGGAAGAGATTTCGGACAGTTGACAGTTTGACGCCTAACAAATTGTAATTTAACGGTTTCACTTCGTTAGATTACACTAAAGCAAAAAAAAATCTGTTAAATTGCAATCCCCAGTTACGGTTCACAATCTGTCGACAGTTTACAATCTCGCGAGGTAGATTGTAATCTAACGATTTTTACAATCTTCGGTGACATATACATTCTTGTGTGGGACAGTTTTTGAACTAATCCACACACAGCAGGCCTAATCGAATTGAATTCAAAACATTGTATTAACATTTACTGACATACTAAATCAGTACACCAAATAAGAGTTTGTGACAAACCGAACTATGTACAGAATATCTAAAAAGGCGTTTTCAATGTCCAGGATATTTTTTTACCCATTTAAGATTGTATAAAACTAAATTACGGTTTCTCATGACCTCCAAAAAGTTATCACTATACAGTAGTATAAATGTAGCGGGTCAAAGCAAATGAAATTCAAATTCAAATTCAATATTATTTTATTCTTGTAAATTACACCAGTAATATATATGAAACGTCTGTTCAATTTTATGTTTGGATCAAATATTTTTACAAAAACACTTTTATAAATAATTTAAACACACAGATTGTCTTCTCGTCATACGTCGCCTGGAAAATGCTCCGTCTTCTGTTCTCATTCTTACTCTTTCACTCTTCATTATCTCTGACTTAAACCCGTTCGGATATTTGTAGGTACACCTATTTATTCCACACGTACATCTATATCCCACATAAAGTTTAAAAAAAGAAACCTTCGCCCAAACCAAAAAAACATATCTTAGCTTTCGATGCAGAAACGCCCGATACACGCGTCTATAGAAGAGGACTTGTTTACGCTTTAATCCAGCATCGCGTTACATCTCCACGTGTGCTACTGCCCTAACTGCCACTGTCTTGTTGTCCTATTATACACCTTACTGTCTGAACTTCAGAGTTGAATTAAGATTGTGACCAAATTTTTAAGAAGTGCTGAACAATTTTCGACTTTGTGGCTCGAGCAGTAAGATTGTCTTTGCGTGTCCGTGTGTGATGTTATGAGTTGTTAGTAGATGTTGTGTGTCGTCCTGTATGTCTGTTTGCTGTGGGCACACCGACAGCGGCGAAGTGAGCCAGTTATGTTTTATTGCTGATGCTGCTTTCTTGTTTCGAGCTGGTGATGTGCCCACAAGTTTGAGCTTTGGTGGAATATAATATTCATAGTATTTATATCTACTACCTAGATGTCACAGCGAACAAAATTTCTAATCTTTTAAGCCTTCCCTGGACCTCCACAATTATTTCAAAACCAATAGTATCCAAATCGGTCAAGTGTTATCGAGTTTTAGTGAGACTAACGAACAGCGATTCATTTTACATATAAAATAAATAAATATTGGACAACATCACATACATTGATCTGATTCTGTGTTATAAGTAGCTAAAGCACTTGTGTTACAGAAATCAACAACACCCAGACTCTTATGGACATATACTTAACATCTCCTGTAAATTAGCAAGATTTTGCTATGCTTTGTTCCACTTAAAAAAAGTTACTGACCTCGATACAGCCAAAATGGCTTATTATGCATACGCTCACTCTTGGCTGTCATATGGAATAGTCTTGTGGGGCAATAGTACAGAAATAAATTCCCTCTTCATAAAACAAAAAAAGGGTAGAATATTATTAGCAAATATAGATGGACGAACGAATTGCAGACCCTACTTTATTAAATTTAAGATCCTTACGCTTACATCTATCTACATCCTCGAAGTATGTACCTAAGTTTGTCAGGAAAAATATCCACCTATACCCCATTCACACAAGACCTGACAACTTAAGACAAAGAAGTAGACTAGCTCTTCCTGACTCAACATTGAAAATACACCAAACTGGCCCTGAAGTAAGTGCAATAAAAATATATAATAGAATCCCTAAATGTTTAAAAGATCTGGAAAAACTTTAATAAATTCACACTCCAACTGAAACATTTTCTTATAATTAATAGCTTTTACAATTTATAGGGGTTTTTCGAGTATAAATGAGCCAGAGAATCCTTTTAGTAATTAAGTATAATATGATTTAATAGTTATATAAATTTATATTAAGTTTTTGAAATATTATGTAGAATAAGTTATGTTGCTGTGCCCTTTCAGGGTTTTATGTCTTGGAGCTATGATAAAATTACGTCAACTGTATAACCACATGTGTGCAACAAAGAATTTTGAATTTGAATTTGACATCAGATTATAGGAACATACTTATTAAATTATTTAAAAAGAAAATTCAGAAAATCCGGAGTCACTCCAAAGCGAATGGTCACATGAGCTGACACGTTCGTACCAGTATAGAGTTCCCGCTGCATCCTGGAAACGCATCATTACACGTGATAACTGCACTCATCGCTCGCCCTTATCACACCCACATAAAGTCGAAATTCCAACACCACCACCACAAATTGACTGTGTTAGAATGTTAGAATCTATGTTTTGAAACTTACACGTCGATCTTATTCGTATGACGTTAGAGTTGATTTTGTAGACGCAAACGTGATTTTATAAGATGTTTGTTGAGCGTTTTAGAATCGTGCGTTTAATTAATGTTGATTTAGATCTTGTTTCGAGATTTATTTTTGGACGTAATGGTGTTTTTGAGATCTCTTTTAGCTTTTCGAGGTTAGTTTACAAGTGGGGTAACCAATCAAAGTTGGGGGGAAGTTTTTTTTTTTATTTTCTAAGCTTCGTGCTAGTCTTAGTAATATTATTAACGTGAAAGTTTGTAAGAATGTCCCTACATTCTTCATCCCATCCCTATGTCTGGATGTATGTTTGTCTCTTTCACGCAAAAACTACAGAACGGTTTTGGGTGAAATTTAGTAGATTATTATATCTATATATCTATATGATTATTATATAAATATAATAATAATAAATGCACCAGCCAATCACACCAATAGCCTGGTCTCAAACAAAGGTTTTCCCTTGTATTATGAGCACCAAACGACGGATACAAACTGGGGGCGTCATCAGAGCACACCCAGACCCAAGTCAATTTAGAAAAGTACGTTTTCCATATTGACCCGACCGGGAATCGAACCCGGGATCTTTCGCGCATTGGCCGCCTACCTTAGCCACTGCGCCACCAAGGTCGTCTAACTCATATAGAGATGAGATACTATGTTAACATATACACAGTACTTTTTACCCCAAAATAACGTAGGCAAAGTCGAGGGTAACAAGTAGTTAGTAATATTAAAAATATACGGTCGAATTGAGAACCTCCTCCTTTTTTAGGTCGGTTAAAATAGCACGTGTATTTAGAAAAGCATATGACAATATGAATTTATTTATTTATAAACTTTATTGCACAAAAAAAGTCCAAAAGGCAGACTTAATGCTAGGAGCATTATCTATCAATCAACGTTGGGTCATGCAGATAGTTCTTTATGGGTGCGGTACACTAAAAAATACTCATTAAATATAGACTTATACTGAATACAAGTATCGTAAGAAATATCTATTGGTGCAGGTAGTTGAAATCATACTAAATATCTTTTAGACAAGTAGTTGAAATCGTAGCGTCTGCAGCATTAAAATATTCACTTTTTGGCATATTAATGTGCACACGATAAATTTCACAATAAACTAAAATTTGTAAGTTTTTGATTTCTTGCGTTTTCTTTTTTTTTTATCTTTATTGCACTTTATCACATTACAACATTTGAAGATGGTAGGTACATTTAAAAGGTATACATGTGACGCCCTGCAAGGGCATGGCAACATTGAGGGCTAACTACATTACTAAACTTAACTTATTTATTATATTAAGATAACATAACATTTATTAATATTTATAATTTCATATAAACTAAAAAAAAATGTATTTATTTCAAGTAAATCTTAACAAGTAGGTTGCCGGGGCTTCCCAAAAAGTAGTCAAAAGACACTTGTGTAGGGAATGCCTCGCTCTTCTAACATAAACATAACAGTTGCGATTTACATGTATCATAGTGAGATAAACTAGAGAAGATACATATTAAATGAAATTAACAATATTATATATTATGTTTAATTAAATTTATCTGTGAAATCTTTTCCGTGTAATCTTTGAAACGGCTGCACCAATTCTGACCACCAAGTGCTTAAGCTGCTAACCACAGAATCAGAGTAATGTATGTAATGTTGTCCAATATTCCAATATTTATTTTGTTTTATTTATTTATACTTCAATGTTCTATGAGTAGTAGTAGCCAGGTATTAAGACTATGAAGTAAACAAACTGACCAATCTCAAACGAAGTAAGGTATACTATAGCGTTTCAAATACTGGTAGGTCCGTGTCCCGGGCGGATCGAATCGGTTCGTTGACGACATCTATTGAACACGACTGAAACGGTAACCTAAGATAAATACAACCAATTAGAGCCGATATGAGCGACAGACTATCTGTCAAAAGAGACCTAACACCCGCTTATACACGAAAATCCCTTGTGATGGCGGGCTCGGGAGCCGAGTTAAACACTTAGTTTAGTTTTTTATGACAAACAGTCCTTTATTATAGATTAACACTGTTAATTTATTCCATCCATCCATCCATCAGCATCTTTTTGTCCACTGCTGGACATAGGCCTCCCCTACAGAACGCCACAACGCGCGGTCCTGCGCTATCTGCATCCAGCGGCTCCCCGCACATCTGACGATGTCGTCAGTCCATCGTGTTGGGGGCCGCCCCACGCTGCGTCGTCCGGTACGTGGTCGCCACTCGAGGACCCTCTTTACCCCACGGTCGTCGGTCCTACGAGCGATGTGGCCTGCCCATTGCCACTTCAGCGTGCTAACTCTTCGGGCTATGTCGGATACACCGGTCCTTCTACGGATCTCCGTATTACGGATCCGATCACGTAGGGAAACGCCGAGCATAGCCCTCTCCGTAGCACGCTGCGCAACTTCGAGCTTCGTTATGAGGCCAACATTCAGAGACCACGTCTCAGTTCCGTAAGTCATCACTGGTAACACACATTGGTCATAGACCTTTCTCTTCAGGCACTGGGGAATTTTGGACGTGAGGATATGCCTAAGCTTCCCGAACGCTGCCCAGCCGAGTTGGATTCGTCGTTAATATATTTGGTACACGTAAATGTGTGAGAGTGGTTAGTCATACACTACACCCTGACTAAGGATATTTTTTAAATGAATGTTCGTGAATAATTCCTTCTCTTACTAATACATACGACTACACGGAAGCTATTAAGCACAATATACATTTCCATGGTTACTTTAATACATTGCAGACTACCGTAGGCGAAAGGTGAACGATTCGGACTAAGGCATTTCTCCATCTGAAAATTCTCCATTTTGAGAGAGGTAGGACACGCTCTAACTGGAGCAGCCCGACTGATGAAACACCTCCACCTTACAGAAGACCGCAACCAAATAACAATCACTTCGGTGTTGTTATGTTCCTGCGTGTGAGTAAGGTTTCCAGAGCTCCTGGGGGGTGCTACATTAGTAGCAGGGGTCAAGCCTTCAAGGGAAGGGAGACAAGTCCAGTAACAGATTTATTATGCTGTACTTGTCACCCTTAAGCTAGGACCTCATTACCACTTAACATCAGGAGGGATGAGGTCAATCTTGAAGTGCAATATATAAAAAAAAAATAAAAAAAAGTATCCGGCCGCCATATTGCCCGCTCTGGACAAATACCTCCTCTAAGTTGTCTGCAACGTTATACACTTCACAGAGTACATAATTGACCTCGGCCAGCACTCGAACCGGCACACTCACCAGTTGCCATGGCTACACTTTTTGCTAGCACGGTGATTCGGCAAACTTGCCGCACAGTTTTTTGCCGGCATTATGTCATACTCGGTGCCTAGTCGATCCGCGAGTTTTGCTATCTACAATCTCTGTATCTACTTTCAAGTCTCCATCATCAGCAATCCAAACCTTAGCATCATTAAAATAAGGCCCAACGTTTACATTTGCAACGGTATTGGAAGTTGTTAGTTTTTTATCCGACTTGAAAAAGCACGCGAATGTTTTTCTCCACAAGTAGGTGGACGCCATAATGAGTGAACATTTCCTTTGATAATCAGAGACTTGTTTTTACTGTTGCCGGTAATTTTGTCGAGTGTGCATCCTGTTTTGGTGTTACCAATCTGCTGATTGGATCGCGAAATTGTTGCTAGCGGAATCTTGATGATACGCCCGTTCAAAAGTTCAAATCAATTGATTGTCTAGTAACATGAGAAACGCTATGGCTGGCATTTACGTCATGCTTGCGAACAGGTGCCATGCAAAACTAAACTACTCAGCCTTTATCGTTATTTCGCTCATCAAACCAAACTTGCATGGCTTGGTCTAAAGAAATTACTAATCAATAAGTTTCATACCATTGCTTGCATTATGTACCGATTTAATGTAAGAATATTTCTCGTAAATGACAATTCAAGCATGCTAAATGTTTTATCCAAAATCCAAATCTCTTTATAAAATAATCATCGTTGCACTACATAAGCTATACAAACTGAATATGATACTCCTAACTTATGACTACCGAAAAAAAAACCGAAAAAATATGCAAGAAACTCACTTGTTTTCTTTACAAATGCTTTTACTTGTTGAATTGTGAGGATTAGGGATGTCTATGATGATTTTTGAAAGTAAGCCTCGATGTTTAATGGCCACTACGGATCTACCATTGGTAGCAAAAAACACCAGCGCTCAAAACATTACCAACTCCCGCAGAGTGAACGAAAACAAAATCAAAAGCGGCGGAGATTGACGGAAAACAAACGGGAGCACTCGAACTAAAACTGTGTTTGTTGTTCCGATGTTCCAGGCCGGGATTAGCCGTGCAGGGAATTAATTGACGTTTGTTTTTGCAGCTTCCGGTGGAATCAATTAAGGCTAGGGTAAGGCTGGCTTACATAGAGTCAATGGCTGATGGGGAAAAAGTTCTAGAATGGTAAACGTGGAACAAAATACAGCCCGAAAGAAGATGGATATTATGGATAATGGATTTAAGAGGCCTAACTTTGAGAGTTATGGAAGTCTTGGTGGGGGTCTATAATTAACAATTCTTTGACCAAGAACTTTTATATTTGTGTCAGTGAGACTGAACGTATCTTTAACTTACTAGTTGAAGTGCATCCCGAACTTTGTAATAGATTCACAATCGCGATACATGCTCTGTGCAGTGTCTATCATGGATAATCCAGTGGATCGACCATCCTCGTTCTTCCTCCAAATCATCCAGGGGGAAATGATGGGGCTGCAAAGACCAGTGGTGTTGTGGTAGCAATTCTGTTCCCATGGCATCACCATCAAGGCGATGAGGTCCACTGGGAGGTTTAGTGCATATTCCTGCTCTTGATAAGGCAGACGCCACCTCCCTCGGGTGACCGTAAGGTGCGTCAATGCATTTTCCCCAACAAAAAAAAGGTACGCAAAAGTAAGGTAAAGTAGGTAAGTAAGGTAGGTATACGCTTGTCCTTTAGTTCAATGCAGACAGCAACGTTGTCTGGTCATTGCTAATTAACGATCAGCTGTCTACAAAGGAGGAAAGCCATTGGGCAATAATAGTTCCGTTAAGACTTGTCTTACTACGGTTATTGAAATCGGTGATAGTAACGGTCTCCCCATAATAGGAGCTGTGGAAAATTTCAGACAATGGGCCTGGCTCCCACTGACACGCATAGCAACAGCATTGTATACTCGGCTATCTGATCGGGTGATGGCAAACAGGCTCTTATCTCTGCTTACATTTAGTGCACAAAGTAGAGTGCATGCGTCACGCGAGCTTCGCCAAATTGCATTAACAGCGACGGGAGATTGATTTTGTGTAATGTTTGGTACATAAGTAGGTACAATAACCATTAGGTTCTAAGTATAATTAGCTCGGTTATTCCTGTGTTACTCTTGATTAACTGGAAGGAGAAACTTTCCTGCATTAGCAGATAAGATAGTCATCTGTTGCTTAAAAGGACAAGTCTTAAGAGTTCTTAATTGGTCCTTAAAATGTACAGTTAATAGTTGACAGTCTAATTCAATAAACACTAAACTAACACGAATTAAGTAATATTGAATTAAATCAAGAAGTTATTTTGGAACCGTTGCTTATTGACCACTAAAGTGACAAAAAGGTATTCGTATTTATATAAATTGGGACGTTCTAAAAAGCCTTCCAATATATGAAGTAGGTAGTATAATGGAAAAAGAGTGGCCAACTAATTTTATTGGTGAGTCACCAGAAGAAATAGAGAGGACATAAAAATCATCGAGCCTAAATGAGCTGACAACTGATAGCATAACAATGCTTAAAGAAGTTTCGTTTCGATATGTAAGTTGAAGGTATTATTAATTCCTCTGGCTATAAACCTAAAATTCAAAACCACATTTTGATTTCCTAACTCTAGATTCATTATGAAAAACGAAGCCTTACGTGATGGTCAAACTATTTGAGTGAATATTTGATTATTCTACTGATTCAAATTCGTAGAGTTCACCAAACAGCTATCGATCGTGATTTATTCTCGTATCGTAGGTGCGCGGGCGCAGAACAATGGCGCGGCGTGTGTCGGCTCGGCGGGACGGAATAAATGAGTTGTATTGTTGAGCCGACGACTCATGCCTCACTTTTTATGCCGAACATGTTGCTTGATAAAGTTTTAAAAATGACTTGACATCTCCGTGACTGGAATGGTCAGGATCAATATTTAACTAAATATCAGTATTTTTTTATACACTTCAAGGTTGACCTCATTCCATCTGATGTTGAGTGGTAATGAGGTCCTAGCTTCAGGGCGACAAGTACAGCATAATAAATCTGTTACGAGACTTGTCGCCCTTACCTTGAAGGCTTAACCCCTGCTACTAATGTAGCACCCCCAAAGAAACTTGAAAAGAAGTGAAATACCGGACACTCTCACATACATTCAATTAGACGATAATTTATAATATTGTTCTTTTCCTTTACACTAATAAAATGTATACCTATTTTATACAATCCTATAAGTATTAACCTTAAGTCATTAGAGAGAATAAACTTCAATTAAGGCGACAACATGTCATTTCAATCACTCCTGGGCTCCAACATTGCAAAGAGTTCTCTCATACAAAGAACGTGACTTTTTGCTTGATATTCGTAAAGACATCACCATAACTATTCATAAAACGTAAGAATCAAACTCAAATTCAGAAACTAAGTTTATCTCTTTCTTAATGTAACGATTAGGGTAGAGACAAAATATTGATCGAACCGGAATGATTTCTAACTTTTGTGAATCAAGCTTCTGGTATACGCTTTTTGCAGAATATTTAGTTATCTGTTTCTTTAAAAATACAAACAAAATTTTTTTTCAAGAATTGTTTCGGTCTTAATTTATCGATAATGGTATCAATCCGTCGTGAGCGAATCCGACTCACACTTGACCGTTTTTTTTTTTCAAAAGATTGCCCATCCCTATCCCGGTTTTAATAAACACACATTTTTCCTGTATAAGAATCTCAGGAGACGCATGAAAGTACAAGCGGCAACAAATCGACTTTCCTTAACCTGAGAAATATCCAAGTCAATATTCGACTTAATTCCTAAGCTTACACAGCTTAATATGTATCGAGGAAGTTTGACAAATGAGGGTAGTTGTAAACTGTACACGGTCGACTCCCGCGCGTAGTGGCCGGCATCAGGTTTCAATTAGCGATGCGGGTTCGATTCCGGATCAGTTGTCGCTCTAATGACGTTTGGTATGGCTAATGAACCGTGCCGGAATAAATTGCTTATCGGTAGATGGAGCGGTTTTGAGCTGTCGTGTGATTGTATCTTTGACTAGCGGCCCGCCGCGGCTTCACACGTTTACTACACCCGTCTTTCATCAACATTTTTCACTGATTCATCGCTCCTATTCGCCGCAGTTTAGGCTGCGTACGAAAAATAAGTAACTTTTCTGCTTGATTTTTTATACCTTGTGTTTCGGACCCAAGTATTTTACAGAACCCTATTTTTTTCCAAAATAAAATTTAGCCCATGTTACTCTTGGATAATGTAGCTTTCGAATGGTAAAAAAATTTTTGAAAACAGTCCAGTAGTTTTTAACTCTATTGATTACAACCATACAAACAAAGATTTCCTCTTTATAATATTAGTGTAGGTAGAGATAGCCTTGACCCTTCCTCGATCAATGGATTATCCAACATTATTTTTGTTTCATTTCGAACCAGTACTCTCTGAGATAAGGTCGTTCAAATGAACTCTTTAGCTTTATAATAAAATCAAAGGGTCAAACCTTCAAGGTATGGACGACAAGTCCAGTGACAGATTTATTATGCTGTATTTGTCACTCTTAAGCTAGGACCTCATTACCACTTAACATCAGGTGGGATAAGGTCGATCTTGAAGTGAAATATAAAAAAAAAATTATAGATTGTATATTAACGTATCTTGCTTATAGTTAATGGGCAGCCCCATTGGCTAAGGGTCTGTTATTTGGCTGGCTGTCTAAATCGTCAGTGCTCCTGTCTTTTGAACCAAAGGTCATGGGTTCGATCCCAGGTAAACAGTATTATTTTTATTAAATTTTTATTAATTTAATAAGGTCCATCTACAACTAGTACATTGATAAATAGAAGAAAAATGATTAACACAAAATAAATTATGCTAAATGTAGTCTCTTACAGGCGAACACAGCATGCACAAAAGAAGAGTCACTTAAACTATAAATAAAAAACAAAAGTCAGCAACAAAAAAAAAGTGCTAAAATTCTGAAAAACCATTAACCAGTATTGTGATGGACGTGTTTTTTTTATTTTTAGGTGGCCATATTTATATAAATTTCTATTGTGATACCACCGTTGATTCTGGTTTACTTACTTTGAAATCCGCTTAACTATACACCAAATGTCGGATTCGGAAACCATCTTGGACAACGCCATATACCTACATTGCTCTGATTCAGTGGTAAGTTGTTAAAGCTATTGTGTTATAGAAATACACATACATACAGAAACAACGACGGTGCCACGACACCCAGACCCGAACACATTACTCTGTACACTTGCGTTCTCATGATCATATCTGTTTCGAATTATCTTCAATTTCCTCTACGAATGAAGTTATTTTAGGAACGATTGCTATCAAGTGAAAATTTCGACTAAATTGTTGTTGCATAAATAATATCCTACAACTGTAAATGGTTTCAAATTGAGAATATCTTTCTATCTAACTAAAATTTATATTTCCAAAGTGGGAAAAATAACAATAGATTCTCCGTAGCGGCTAGAAAAAAAAGATGGCTGTTAAGTATGAGACCACATGTTGTCGAATTCCTCATTCGTGGCGTGTTATCTTGATCTCTCCTCAAACAATAGGTGTTCACAACTCGCGTTGCGCACGCGCAGACCGCTTGCCTTTTATTCTTTGTTAGCCCATATTCAATGCATAACGAAGGATGGAAATAGAAAATCACTAGACATTACCCGCGACTTTGATCACGTTCTTTCAGGATATGAAGTATCCTATAAGTAAATAATATAATAAATAATAATACTATTGGACAACATGACATACCTACATTGCTCTAATTCTGTGGAAAGTAGCTCAAGCACTTATGTTTCAGAAATCAGGATTAACGACGGTACCACAACACCTAGACTCAAGATAACATAGAAAAGTTCGTTTCTCATATTGTCCCAACCGGAGATCGAACCTGGGACCTCAGAGATGGACGCCAAGTCCTTTTTTTTTTTTTTTCGGGGGGAAATTCTTTGACGAACCGTACCGCCATCTGAGGGAAGATGACGGCGTGTGTGGGACTCCTCTACTTCGCGAAAGGCAGAGACTACCCACTAAAACGCCCCGGTTGGACTTCATCGCCTTTTAATGATGGTGCTGTGGGAAACTCGGCTCAGCCAGAACTACCACAACACCACCGGCTGGACGCCAAGTCCTGCCCGCTCGCCTCTCGGCTCCGGAGGTCGTCAAATATTGTATCTGATCTATCTTGCTACATCCATACAGTAGTTTTTGCGTGAAAGAGTAACAAATACATCCATACATTCAAACGTTCATGTTTATAATAACTCAAATAAATCTATCATCACCCAGAATCAGAACAAACACACGACCGTTTGCGCAGCATGATTCATTTTTATATTAAAGATAATTTAAAATACAAAATGTGTACTCATTAACTAAATTATACGCGAAACTACTAAAAATGGATAGATATTGCTACTGTTACCGATCTACTGAGTTTCTTACCGGTATCTTTTCAGTATATGTAAGTTCCGAACTCATAGAAGAGTAACTTAGCACGATATTCAATGATGATGCAAAAGTGGTTATATGTAACCTACTTGCAAAAAGAAATATTTAACTATGACTTTGACTTTGAGTTAAGTCCTTGAAACTACATGAATTAAAACTCCAGCTGATTCTTCCAAATTAAAAACAATGTAACGGCTGTGACATTCTTGAAGTGCACAAGAAATGCAAGAGTTCGGTAATGAATTCCTTGCACTATCGGCGTGCCGAATGGCAGCACAAGTTATGTCACCTTTACAGGGCCAAGGTGAAGGCACACGTGGTTGTGTGTTGTTGCCGATATGTGAAGCAACGTCTAGCCACAACCTATGCTAATAAATATTGAACAACATCACATACATTGTGTTGGCGAGTGCTGTGATCCGACCTCCACAGCCCTTTTTGGCCCCTTGGTCCCTTGCTTTTCACCAACTCGACACTTTGGTTGGGGAAACTCAAAATTAATATTATTACTTTTAAATGGCGTATGATACTGAGCATCAATACGACAAAATTATTACAATCTAGTCTGAAAAGACTAATAAGTAATTTATATTTAACTTAGACTGCTAAAGATAGTTTACAAAGAAAGTGTCCAGTAACACTTTTCTTATTGTCTCTATTAAGGGGAAGACACTTTGTTCTTGTGTTCTTAATGAGTGGCACACACTTCACTTTCTGTCACTAATTTACTACACTAGCTCAAAAGGTTTTGTCCTTTTGAGCCTCCTCACTATGTTCGTGTTGTCAAGGAGCTGGATGGCCTCAACATTTACGTGGTGATGAAGTCGTCGTTCATGAGCTTCGGCGTATTTCCTGATAATGTCTTTGACGAAGTCTACTTTTAGGTCCCGATGTAGGTCGTCGTTTCTGATGTACCAGGGTGCATCTACAACACCTCTAAGTACTTTATTTTGGAAACGTTGGATGGTTTGAATGTTTGTGTATTTGTCACAGTCCCATAGCTGAATACCATATGTCCATACTAGCATGAGGACTTGTTTATAAAGCAGGATTTGTTGTGTACTGACACCAAGAAATGATTACCAAGAAACCAAAATTAATATAACTTATTATTTCGTCATCTGGACATGCTTAGTTTTTTACGTGTGTCCACATAGTGAAACTTAATTAAATCACTTTTATGTTTTCACTAACTGGATACACTCAGGATTTTTAGAAATTAGGTACAATCAGGTTATTAATTGTCTTGTTCATTGAATTAATGAACTAAGCAATTTCATAAAAGACCTACCTTGAAACCTCGAAAGGATTTTTTTAAATCAATTAAATATAATATAAGTGAGCCACTTGTGCTTAAACGGCTTGTGGCTCAGTATATCTGTCGCCCAAATTAATAAAAACATGCCTGTAAAATTATTTCTTATTTTTAAATGTCACTGGAATACTGAATTGTACTTGTACTAAACCCAAACATATAGTGTTAGATAAACATTACTAACATTTATTGATTTTGGATATGTTAATTGCTATTTAATATGCTGGCTACCCATGAACAGCTAATACAAGAAGGTACCTGTTGCAAAAGAAAAAATGAGCATGACATCATAAATAACACCTTCTATGTACGCGCCTCTTCATTTGAATAGTTTTTAACTAATAATGGCTTAAAAAAGTAGACGCGGAGCAAAAACTATTAAACATGTACTTACCCAAGACTAGTACCCTTCATTATAAATGAACTTAGATCACCAACACAATTAGAGATAACATTGCCATAAGCTTAAACGATTTGTAGGGCAGTAAGTTTGTATTAACTTCCGAAAAATGTTATCGTATTTGGACCCGTTAACTTATTTTAAAATGTAAATATGATTTGTCAGGATTACTATGCGCGCAAGTCTAGCTTTTCTGCTCGCTCTAGGCTGTTTTGAGCATCTTAGACCTTATACATATACGATGGGTCCAGCGTAAACTAGAGCAAGTCCAAAAATACAACTTTTCAGGAGAGTTAGCTAAAGGTTTAGTTCTAAAGCTTGTAACTTTGAAATATTAAATACCTAGAATTGAAATACATTTATTTATTGACAATACCCAGATGTTGCGTAGAGTCAATTTTGATATAAATGACTAAAGGCGCAACAATGCGAAGGACAGCAGGAAAGCTAAAAATGCCACCAATTTGCATCTACGAATTTATATTTTATACATTTCTTTCAAGATAGAAGATTGAAAAGTATTTTTACTCTCATCAGCCTGTTAGCGTCCAGAGCTGGATACAGGCCTCTTCAGCAGCGAGCCACTGAGCTTGATCATCAAATCATCGTTTCCAATCATTACCAGTCACTTTGCGAATATCATCGCTTTATCCAGCTGAAGTCCTACGCTACGTTTGCCATAGCGTGGTCACCACTCCAGAACACGTCTACTCCAGCGGTTGTAAGTTTTGCAACAGATGTGACCAACCCTAATGACTTAGCAAGATTTTAGTGAACCTTTAATGTCGGAAGTCATCTTACACTACGTTTACTAAGACGCGGAATCCACTGAAGAACCCGCTTACCCCAGTGGTTGTCGGTTCGGGAGATAATGTCCAGACACTGCCACTTCAGCATGCTGATGCTTTGTCAATAGCTCTGTGTCTAGGTAGAGGAGGAGAGTACATCCTGCAAAATATTGAAGGTAGATTGACATAAGGGAAGGCCCATGACCAGCAGTGGGCTAGTATGGGCTGATGATGATAATGATGATGAAGATAATGAAATTGAAGCCAAAAATAATTTCTTGATATTTTGGGTTGCATTACTCTACGTAGTAACCGTCGAATGACTCAGTCAATTGGGTTAGTCATTTAATAAAAAAATAGTCCATTTATGCAATCATGACTGATATAGATGATGTTGCAGAACCTAGTTTTTTATTGATATTAGTTGGATGCATAGATTAGATCATTTTTTGTTATTTCGGGTCTGACTTAATATAACAATCTAGTCCAATAATATAATATATAATTTTACAAGCTGTGCCCGCGACTTGGTTCGCGTAGACTACATTCTTTCATGGTCGGTTTAACCCCTTTCTCCCCTAATATTCGAAACAAAAAGTATTCTATATTTTAATCCAAGTTTCGAGCTATATTTGTGCCAAACTTCATATCTCTAACTTCAAAAATAAACATTTTTCCATATAAACTTTCAAAGGTGGTATTACCCCCATCCCCCCCTTATTTTCTAATAAAAAGTAGCCTATGTCCGTTCTTGAGATTCAACTTATACCTATACCAAATTTCATCAAAATCGGTAGAGAGGTTTAAGCAGGAAAGCGTAATAGACAGACAGACAGACAGACAGAGTTACTTTCGCATTTATAATATTAGTATGGATTATGGATTTTTATCCCAAAATAAGTCGAACAAAGCCACGGACTTTACCTATGTAGTTTATATATACTTACAATATGTTTACGGACCGTATGCGTGGGCTATCGTACATTCAGATCAAACACTAACATAGGTAAAAAACGGTTTTAAATATACACTTTGAGCTCTAATTAAAATTACACATTTCATGCTAAATGCAAATTTGTGCCTACAATTACACGCGCATAATTATGGCTTAGTAATTGATACTTCTCTTGATACATTTCCTAATTACTATTTCCCATTGTATGCTAATATGGTACAATTGAAATCTTGGGGTACAAGGTAAGTAGGTACCGACAGTACAGATAAATAATGGGCGGTAAAAATTACGAAGTCCGAACCGCGTAATATTAAAGAGAGGTAGGGCATAGCGATTTATCGCTTGAACTGGAGCAGTCTGGCTGGTGGAATACCTCCACCTTACAGAAGACCGCAGCCAAATAACAATCACTTCGGTGTTGATGTGTTCCTGCGTGCGAGTAAGGTTTCTAGAACTCCTGGCACTAAAAGTTTGAAAATAACTTGAAGTAAGTAGGTACAATTTACTAAATTACCTCAAGTTATGAACAAATCATTATTCCAATCGAAAGGTGCGTAAGTAGTAACCAAGAACAATTTTAATAACGAATCGTTAACATAATGTATTGCAAAGAGGAGCGCTCACGCAATAATTTATTCCTATTCAATGCTCACAAACGGCTTATTTACATAAACCAGAAGTGGTGTCAAACGAACGGGGGCCGGCAAAAAGTGCGGCCAGCGACAAAAAAAAGGAACAAAAAATTGTAAATTCTATGAAATTGTAAACGATTGTGCGAACTTGGCTTTATTTTGGAAGTCACGGATGGCCGCGCTCGCGGCGACAGCCTGTCTAGCGACGCCGGAGAGCGAGACAGGTATAAGGCCATCGCACCTGATAGAAAAGGACGGCACGGTGCGGCCTAAAAGTAAAACGTTGTAAGTGCCCTCTGTTTCGCTCTGATTAGTGCGTTGGAACAAGGTTGAAATGAGATGGATAGAGCGACCGTTGTCGTCAAGCGGGTGGCTGTCAAAAAAATGGACGAGCGTTAGTTGCCGCTGTGCGTTGAAGGTTCCGTGTGTTTTTTACAAGGGCTATGTTTGGTATGAGGCTTTTCTAGAGAGGAATGAGTAAGATTTTTAATGGTCGACTAATTTAATGTGTTTTAAGCTACTGTACGTAACCGAAGCATTAGGAGGCAATATACATGTTTGCGCCTACTGTCGTGTTATTAGGTAATTAGCAACACGCGACTTATTCACCAGGGTGCAATAAAAAGTAATATTTTTTTCAACTTTTGTTTTATAGTATGTATGTATTTGTATCTATATTATACAACCTGTAACGGAAAGGGGGTAACAATGTAAAGTAGGTGGATACTATACCTTGTATAGATTCTATATACGAAATCCCAAATTAAAATAAACACTTTATTGTTTTTATGAAATAAAAAATGATTAACTATAATGACTGACTAAAACGTAAACAAACGCATCACAACACTATTGAGGTCAGCGACCCCAAATCACGTTATCACTTCACGACAATCACTGCGATCCTGAATTTCTCCACCTCCTTCCTCGACATGCGCGCCTAGTACTTTCTTAGAAGATGCGCGAACATTATGCAACATTTGTGGTGTCACTGTACAGAACGCGGCCTTGATGCTTTCTATCATCTCTTCCCTTGACGAGCATGCTACAGCGTACACCTTCCTTTTAAATTAGTCCCACAAGAAGAAGTCCAACGGAGTGAGGTCTGGTGACCGAGCTGGCCATGTGATACGACCTCCTCGCCCAATCCACAGATGGAAACGAGCGTTTTGATGGTTTCGTAAATCTCTTTCTCTAGCTTTCGGTCGGCCATCACGCTGCCGTCGGTTGCTCCGACACAGAGAATCATCTCGAATATTCTTGATTGCTCAAAGACATCACGAAATATCACTAGGCTATCCGTAGTAAGTAGGTAATCCAGAAAGGCAAAAACACAAGATGTTGTCACGGCGACGACAACTCAATGACTTAACTGAATTGTCAAAATGAGAAACGCTAAACCAACAAATTTCAGATGTGATTCAGTAAACACTAAAAGATGAACCACCATTGTGATATTTAAATTAATAGCATAATAGGTAGGTACATCCAAGTCTTTCGACGATTCCAACAATACTGTGATAGTGTTGTGCAAGCGTGACTTAGTCAAAATTTTGACTTGTATTTGACTGATATTTCAAAAAAAAATATTGAATCAATAAATGCGTGTACACAGCTACAAATGGTCCCATACAGTTTGTAACCGTTAACTGCTTTGGTATTTTTGATATTGTTATACCCTTTCCGTTACACGTTGTATAAAGCTAAATTACCACTCACTGACTGACTGACTCATCGGGGGTTTTTTTGGGGGGTTTCCCGTTTTCCTACCTCTTTGGAATGTTCCGACGGGGTGGGTTATTTTTCAATCAAAGCAGGTTTTTCCATTTTTTTTTTCCTAAATCCAAGATGGCGGCCGATTTTGCTGGATTGAAATAAAAAAAATGTATAGAGTGCCCAGGCGGTTTTTACTTTTTTAGAGAAGGGTTTTGAAGTGAAGTAGAATAAAAAAGTAAAATGTCAAAAAAACAAGATGTCCGCGCCGCCATCTTGGATCGAAAATTCGGTTTAGAGGTGTTTTTGCGGAATCGTGGTAGAGAGGTTTCCATAGATAATTGAAAAATTTTTTTTGAACTTTGCTGGCAATATAGTCAAATTGAAAACCTCATCCATAGATTATAGAGTTTTGTCATAGAGACGGCGCTGGCGGCAGTTTTGTAGGGAGCAAAAAAATTGTCATTTTCAAAGTAGATTTTGAGGGGGATGGCAACACCATGTCGAATCGGTTTGTATAGGGCGGTGGTAGGTTAGTTATTTGTCTATTGTTTTGAGAAATAAATTCTACCAAATTCATGGTAGTTTTTGCCCCATGGCCCCGAATGGTAGAAAAAAAATTAACCCTTGTAGAAAAAAAATAAATATGCAGTGGGGTGGCCATGAAGGTCCGAAGAGACAAAAAAGTAGTTTTTCGGAAAAATCCTGGCAACCCTGGAAATGGCGGGGAAAATAATTTTTTCGACATGGTTTTTTCCAAAAGTTCTTTTGAAGACTGGGTGGGAGCGAGAAAAAAAATAAAAATTAGGTTCGGTGCGGTATATAACCTAGAATATGGGAAAACTATAGACTTTTCGATTAACAAGATGGCGGACCCCATTTCGGCCATTTTGAATTTTTCACGATTTTCAAAACCGTTTTTCAGGCACATGGCAACATTTGAGCGAGTCGCAATGTATGGAGCGGTTGCATGTCTGCTAAATGTGTGTTGCCAGGTGAAATAAAATTTCTACCATTTTTGGTAGTTTTTGACTTTTGCCCAAAAAACGAAAAAAAAATTTTTTGACATTTGGTCTAAATGTCTACCACGTTATTATGGCAACCTTATGGCCGAATGATATTTTACTAATTTTAGCTCAATCACCTGGGCACACTGGGGGCCAGAGCGAAATATATATTTTGTGACTTGGTCATTTTCCAAAAAATAATATGGCGATCGGGTGAGAGCGAGAAAACAAATGAAAATGAGGTTCGATGCCAAATATACTCCAAAATATAGGAAAAATACGAACGTTCAAAAATACAAGATGGCTGACCCGCTGGCGGCCATTTTGTAAAATGGTTGCGTTTTTGAAAACGTTAAATCCTAATTTTCATGTATATGGCGACATCTGAGCGTGTCGCAATGTACCAAGGGATTATGAGTTTTGGTTGTGTGTGTTGCCAGGTGAAATAAAAATTCTACTATTTTTGGTAGTTTTTGACTCAGGTCCCGGCAAAGGTCGAAAATAGAAATAATGACATTTCGCGCAAACCATTCCCATGTGCCTATGAAACATCCCCATTGAAATGACATTTGACTATTTTTATCTCTGTGACTTGGCAACACCGGGAGCTGTTGGCACGAATTTGCAAAAATCATGGTCACCTTCCAGAAGTCCTGTAGGCCGCAGGATATAAAATTAGAAAAATGTAAAAATGAGGTTTGATGCCGTATATAACCTAGATTACAGAAAAACTATAGGCTTTTCGATAAACAAAATGGCGGATGCGCTGGCGGCCATTATAAAAAATCTGCAAAATTAAAAATATATTCATTAACTTTCGGGGTAGAAAGAGGGGTCGTAGGGAAAAAATGCTCGAAGCTTTATTGGAGGTCTACATGATGCCCCAGTGATGGTTGAAAAATTTACCCGACTTTTGGGGTAATTTCGGAGATTTTGGGCCCGACAGAAAATGCTCGAATTTAAAAAAAAAAAGTATGAGGTCCTGTCAAAAATGTCTATCCGTGGCCTATTGACCCAAAAAAAAGCGAGTAAGTACGAAATTTTAGGAAAAATTTGAAAATCAATTTTCTATGGAGTACTTGGTTCCCCATACATTTTGTACTGAAATCGACCGTAGTAAGAAAATGTATGGGGAAATTGTTGCATAGAAATATAGTACCATATTGAGTGCTATTAAAACTCGGAACTGGTAACTTTGCGAGGCCGAAGGCCGAGCTTCGAATGCGAGGCCAAAGGCCGAGCGCCCGCGTAGAGCGAAGCTCGGAGCGGCTGCCATCAAACACTTTCGACCGATATAGACGAGACAATTGATCAAGTAACCCACGCGAGGCCGTAGGCCGAGCTGCGATGCGAGACCATAGGTCGAGCGCCGCGTAGGGCGAAGCCTGAAGCGGCTATGTCCTGTGTAACTTTCGCGAGGCCGAAGGCCGAGCTTCGAATGCGAGGCCAAAGGCCGAGCGCCCGCGTAGAGCGAAGCTCGAAGCGGCTTCCGTCAAACACTTTGGACCGATTTAGACTAGACAATTGATCAAGTAACCAACGCGAGGCCGTAGGCCGAGCTGCGATGCGAGACCTCAGGTCGAGCGCCGCGTAGGGCGAAGCCCGAAGCGGCTACATTCTGTGTAACATTCGCGAGGCCGAAGGCCGAGCTTCGAATGCGAGGCCAAAGGCCGAGCGCCCGCGTAGAGCGAAGCTCGAAGCGGCTTCCGTCGAACACTTTGGCCATTTTATTAAAGTGCAATTCAAGTCACCCTAGGCGCGAGGCCGCAGGCCGAGCTGCGCCGCGCAGGGCGGAGCCCGGAGCGGAAAGGCTCCTTAGGCCACAGTTGAATAACTCTAGCGCCGTACAAAAAAAGCACTAGGCCCCCATTGCGGACGGTTCAACACCCCCGTGTCACACCCGCGAGGCCGCAGGCCGAGCTACGTATGCGAGGCCGAAGGCCGAGCGCCGCGGGAGGGCGAAGCCCGGGAGCGGCCAGCGCCGCAGGCCTAGCTTTTAGCAGACTCGCGCGAAGCGCGTGCTGCAAAGGCTAGTTATATTATAAACCTTATTCTTAAATCACTCTGAATGATTAAAAACCCTAGTTTAAAGATCTAAGCATACATAGGAAGATAAAATGAGAAGTGACTTTGCTTAATACTATGTAGTAATGAGAAAGCACGTTATTTATTTTTAATTAAAAATAACGTTTAAACAAAAGTCATATATTTAGCATTTTCAATTTAAAAATTAGGCATGCTGTTCTATCAATAAATAAAAGTGTGTTATAAATGAAATACTAAGTAATGCGTAAGTTAAAAGACATAAAAAATTCAAAGTGTGTATTTTGAAAACCAGAACAAATAGTGTAATACATGTATAGATTACCAAATACGAAATAAATACCACATTGGTTACCACTTGACCACTTTGCGAAAAAGGTCCTTGAAACTGCTGTACCGCAGAACCCAAGAAAGAGTAATTAACACAGAGAGTGCGTCCATAATAGAAAATAACGCATAGATTAGGTCATCACACAAAGTGTTCATTAGAATAATGGCCGCATCAGTACCGCTGTAGTTGTAATTATCGTTCAAGTAAATTATAGAGTTCCACCTGAAGAACCGGTTATTAGAATCGCAAATGCACGCCGATGAATTATTGTTTATTGACGGCCATTGTTGATGATGGTGTTTTAATATTCGCAATGTAATTTTTCTCGTGTATCTTAGTTTTCTATCTTTTTTAAATTTTAGGCCGTCATTACATATTCCGCTTACATTTCGTATTTCATTTTTATCTAAATCCATTTGAAATTGTTTCAATTCAAGAGAGTATAAGACCTTAAAATATTAAACAAATACTAGTTTTGATTAAACGTTATTTTTTAAAATGCTTATTTGTTCGATGACATCATAATAATTATGAAGTAAAATACAATCTATCGAGCTTCAAATTTAAATGATACTTAGGTACCATTTGATCACAATTAACATTTATGCTACATCATACCGCATGTACAAAGTTACTAGACAAAAACTCAATTAATTATACTAGCCACATTGTATAATTTGATGTACGTTTTAATATCTCTGCTTTGATGGAAGACAAGTAATACAATAACCACTACTCACTAATAAGGCTACACAATGCAAAAAACTCAACCTTTAAGTCAGTCCCGTGGGCGTAACAGTGATACTTTATAACCAAAGATAAATATAAATATACCATAAGCACCTGCTGCGTTATAGTAATACCATTTTGAGCCGATTTTATAATGTATTCTTTTAAAGGCGAAGCGGATAAAAGCAGGTTGCCTTAACACTTGTATTCAAGAAAAAAAAATTGAACAGATTTTGCAGGTACGCCCTTTTCTTGCAGAAGCCTAATTCCTTCATTCGTCTTTCAGTCCATCGTACATCTTATTCTTGAAGGCTTTGAGTTGATTTTGGCGTGCGGACCACAGTTGTTAGAGTGAAATAACGTTATTTAAAAGGGAACAAAAGATTTTTTTCCTCGGCCGACATTTCACGATCACGCGTGATTAGTTCGATTGGTTTTTTTTTTGCGCCACAGCGCAGTGGTGGCCTTGGATTTTTGGCTACGCTACACTTTTTTGCCGCTTTTTACGATAATAATAAGTAATTTTTAATCGCAGTTACGTTTTCTGCGCGATGACATCATGCTTCTTTTTACATGGGTATTGTCTTTGCTTCGTCGATGAGAGACGTTCTAGTAGAGTACTTAGCTACGAATGTTGTGAGAAAAAAAATTGAAATTGTAGATGAGTGAAAAAAGGCAGGTATGACAAAAAAATACGTAGGCAGTCTTCGGTTCTTGGTACTGTCGGCATATAAATACGACTGTCAGTCAAAAATCAGAGGTTAAAATAATAGTAACTTGATGATGTTTTTTTAATTATACTTTGATAATATGATTTATGCACGGTTCCAATATTTGAAAAACGAATCGTTCTTTTTACGGATACAAATTAATTATACGGGGCGTAAGCTAACAACTACCGAAGGACGAGTGATGGCAGCTGGTATGGAAAGGTATGAACATTTCTGACATTACGAATCGTAAAATATTGGGACCAGCATTAGATGCGTTGATAAAGGCTTCTCACTAGAGAAGAACCTTACCCCCCAGGGGCTCTGGAAACCTTACTCACTCGCAGGAACACAACAACACACAAGTGATTGTTATTTGTCTGCGGTCTTCTGTAAGGTGGAGGTATTTCACCAGATCGAACGATAAATCGTTACGCCTTACCTCTTTTACTAAATATAGTTTGTAGCGGTTTCATTGTCTAAAAACATAGATAAAATGACTTCGCTAGGTCGATTTAAGCCCCTTGTATACTGTATTTCATGAAAACCGTTAAAGTCGTCCCGTGATTCAGATTAAAGTTTAGAGAATCTAGTGTAAGTGAGGTCAATCTGGTATTTTTCAACCCAATACGATTTCCAATTGTGTCGGTACTTTCACGAAACTTCGTGATCCAATAAAAAGGTCATAAACGCCGCTCAAAAACATATCTTATATTTACGAGTATGTTCACACTTCTCACCTGATTTCTGATTCCCTTCAATTTCTCTTCAGCCAATGAGATGTGAAAATTTAATCTCAATATTTGGCGCGATAAATAAACATTGTATTAACACATGTGTCGCGTGTGAGACGGCGAATGTAAACTGGTGAGGGAGTGAGCGAGACAGCTGAACAGTTGAAGGGCGGCTGCGCGGGCGCACGGCATGTTTTTTTGGGTCACAGGTTCAGTGCTCGCGAAATGCGTCGCGTTGTTATAGGGCTGACACAGGAAAACTATTATTAGTTAATGTTTTAAAATTAAGCAAATTAGGTACACATAATTTTAAATGGCTTCAAAATACGAATATTACTTCGTGTTACCAAAATATTGTTAAAGTCGGTTTTATTTTTTGTTAAAAATGATTACTTGTATCACAAAAGTGCTCGCGAACAAAACAAAAATTTTCTGTACCTATAGCTTTTCATCGGAGTCACCTAGATATTTCTATACTCCTAGTGGTTAAACCCTTTAATTTATGGCTTACCGAACCAGAGCAATGCACCTATATCATGTTGCCTAATATTTAAGCTGCGACGCAAAAACGACGGGCTATTATCAGTTTGACGTGGATGTCTGTTTGCCTGTGTGTTTATGGCAAAGTAGCTCCCAAACGGATCAACTAATTTTGTTTTTTTTTGTGTTCGTACATTTGACACCCCTGCGCCACACGTGGCGGGATCTCGCTACTGGTGCGACACTCAGCGACGGTCACATGGCAGCGAACTGTTCTGGTATAGCTGATCAAACGAACCGGCCGAAGACCTACCATGTAGCCACACAAATGAGTACGAGTATCCTACTAATGTAATAAGCTGTGGCAAGTGACTCTTCGCGATATACTATGTATTGGGATACAACGTGCCTTGTTTATTTTTTTTAATGGCGTATAATACTGAACATCAATACGACAAAATTTCATACAATCTAGTCTGTAAAGACTAATCAGCAATTTAAGTTTAACTTAAGCTGCTAATTATAGTTTACTAAGGGTCCAGTAACACTTTTCTTATTGTCTCTATTAAGGGGAAGACACTTTGTTCTTGTGTTCTTAATGAGTGGCACACACTTCACTTTCTGCGATTGATCATGCGAGGCTCAAAACGACCACCCCCAGGTCCATAAAAATGACGAAATATGACAAGTGGGGGGAGGGGGGGTTAAATTAAATTGTCAAAAAAGAAATACTCTTACTAAAACTGTTTTAGTAACTAGTTTAGTAACAAAATAATGTACTACATCTTTACAGAATGCATGTCTAACTATTATAGTTATGTCAAAATAAGGTGGGAAAAATGGGGATACTATGCGTACGAAGCCGCGGCGGGCCGCTAGTCTAGTACAAGTAGGTCGTCTACGTTTGAATTATAGTTTTTGGTTCCTAAACCCTGATTACTTCAATTACCCAGCAGGAAGAACTTATTAACAGCACAAGATTGTCTAAGTACGAAACTTCGCATTTCGATGGTAGGTAGTAGGGGCCCGTACCCGTAAAAAATGGTAGGGACTATTATTATTTAATCGCTTTGTTCGTTGACCTGTGTGGGATGGGAATAGGAAGATCCCATGGCTAATAAAAATAACATCATTTATTATTGTCGGTCAAAGGATGACACTCTGGGACTTTCTTGAAAAAAATACATTCTACGCAGACGAAGTCGCGGGCTGAGCTAGTTAAGAACGTAGCTACCGAACCTACATGCTATTTAGATTGACTTTCTACTACTTCCATTACTGAGAGGCGAGCAGGCTGGACTTGAGCGTCGCGCTATCTCTGAGGTCCCTGGTTCCATCCCCGGTCGGGTCAATATGGGAAACGAACTTTTTGATATTGTCTTGAGCCTGGGTGTTGTGGTACCGTCGTTGTTTCTGATTTCTGTAACTCAAGTGCTTAAGCTTCTTCAGAATCAGAGCAATGTATGTGATGTGGTCTAAGACTAGCTTCCCCCTGCGGCTACGCACGCTTGCTAGCTTTTTTTCGGGTTAGTAGTCGTTTGGCACGAAATATATTCGCCCGAACGTGCGAATCATCCCCTTTCAATAAAAATATTTTTTTGATAGGCGTTTCGCACGAATTTATTTTAACGCATGCGTATCGACTCCTTTCAAGAACTAAATGCATGCTTCTAATTCTTGAAGGAATCTTGTTTTCCACATTTGCCACCGATTCTTCGCACTTAATGGTCGCAGTATGATGTTACACAGCCTAACATATACACTTACATGTACATAATTACATACTATGTTGGTTCTGGTTTTTACAACACTAGTGCTTATGCCACCACAAATAGTATCAGGTGATACATTTTGAAAAGTTGTCTATAGTTTGAAGAGAGGCTGGACAAAGCTATTTATCGCTCGAACTGGATCAGCCCGACTGGTGAAATACCTCCACCTGACAGAAGACCACAGTCAAATAACAATCACTTCTGTGTTTCTGCATGTGAGTAAGGTTTCCAGAGCTCTTGGGGGGTGCTATATTAGTAGCAGGGGTCATGCCTTCAAGGTAAGGGCGACCAGACTATTACAGTAACAGTTTTACTATGGTATACTTTTTGCCCTTAAGATAGAAACTCGTTACCACTTAACATCAGGTGGGATGAGGTCAATCTTGAAGTGCGTTATAAAAAATATTATTCTCAACTATTGCATCTCAAATTTTTATATTTTTTGAAGCAATTTTTATTAACACATGCAGTGCCACGACTGACCATCATCAATGATTGCCGACCCAGCCGCAGACTCATCCAATTACCGAGATCATTCTGATCCAACGATGAAGTGTGACTAAACCAAAATTCATCAGCATAGATACAGGAGCCAAGCCGCAATCACAGCTATTACCGTCTAACGAGGAAGTAGTTGGTATGGGATAATCAATCATCATTATTTCCATTGGAAAAGTAATCACTTGTTCTGGCACAGTTCATCATTGCTTTGCTCACTTGTTCTGGCACCGCTCGCCTCTCGGCTACGGAGGTCTACTCCGTAGCCGAGAGGCGAGCGGGCCGGATTATCGTGTCGCGCCATCTCTGAGGGCCGGGGTTCGATTCTATCGATGTAACAAATTATTAATATTGATTCTTCTATCACATCGGCGGCATTTTAGTTTTCAAATAGGTCCCTTGATTGCGTTTTCAGAGGTTTTGATAAGGTCTGCTAATGTTCAATTTTGTGGACAAGCATCAAAATCGATTCTGCGTTACTATTCACAAAACTTAAGCTTTCCTCGATTAATGGACTACTTATCCAAAACAAAAGTTTTTCCACCAACCAGTATAGCTCCTAAGATTACAGCGAACAAACAAACGTCTTCACAGCTTTATAATATTAGAAAAGAGCAAATAACTATTCTAATTAAATAAAGAAATATTTAAATGTTAACGAGTATTAAGGTCTTTATATCACATTTTAATAACCTAAATTGTAGTGATACGAGTATAATTAAGGCGATGATAAAATTAAATTAATTTGAAAGTTAAAGTACTAGTAACTAAGGGACCGCGTTCCATTTAAAATGTATTCAAAAATTCTAACAGCGACATAAAATGCACATTTAGCTTATCATCCCTTTTAAATTTCAATTTAAAAGTTTAAATTAACACCATTCTCGTATTTCACGAACATAGCCGAACAATGAATTTTAATAGTTGAAAACTCATTTATTCGCGTGTAAAATGAACTCGTAAGAAGAATTCATCACAATATTAATATCTTTAGAGTCTGCAAGCTAGGGAAATATCTTCTTTGGTCAGGTAGGTAACCAACCAGTCATGGCCTTACATTGTTCGGTGAAGCCGCATATGAATGAGAAGATTATTCGTTGAGAAAACTTTATAATTGCTAATAGTTTTGTATACTGAATGATTAACAATCGGCAGTAATCCAAAAGTTGTGAACTAAAATAAATGTGCCTTCATGAAAAAGTAGTTAATTAGTCAAAATACAAATACAACGTTGATTCACTTACGCCACTAACTTATTTTTATTTCTCACATTTTGTGCAGCACGCACGAGTAATATAGTATTTATTACTAGTTTGTCTTGGTACTTTTACCTTTAACTTTGTTCTGCCATTTAACTTATCTCAAGAATAAATAAAATAAAATAAAATAAATGCGCCAGACAATCACACCAATCACCTGGTCTCAAACCAAGGTTTTCCCTTGTACTATGAGTACCAGACGACAGATACTAACTGGGGGCGTCATCCCAGCACACCCAAACTCAAGTCAATTCAGAAAAGTTCGTTTTCCAAATTGACCCAACCTGGAATCGAACCCGGGACCTTTCGCGCTTTGGCCGCCTACCTTAGCCGCTGCGCCACCGAGGTCGTCAAATGTCAAATGTCGCACTATTTTCCGGCTTTACATTCCTTTTAAATAATTTTCTCAATTTTAAAAATGATATTTTTCATTATGATTGCTGCAGTTTTCATTCTACCAGACTGCAGTATTACTCTGACTGTGGCACTTATTAATGTTTGTTTTATGACCGTTCAGCGAGATAGCGAGTTAGTCATAATAAATTATGCACCCGGCCAACGTTCCTCGTCAAACTTGGATCCAAATAATGCCAAACATTTTCCCAATGTTGTAGCAAGTGATATGACAGATGCATATTAAGCATTTCAGATTTTTTTTATTACTGATTGGGAGGAAGGAATTTTTGTATCCAATCTAAGTATTTACATCATCTGTGACAATTTCAGCTGTCAATTAATATAAAAACACTTTCAAATATTACCTCATTCCAATTCCCAGAAACCTGATATAACTGCAGCTCCGCCACAATCCTTATCCATATCTCCCAATATGGTTACGAACAAAAAGCTATGCCAATAGAAAATACCATTTTACCCAAGTTTACCCAGCGGAGAGCGGATACCGCAGTTACCTTACCTCGGAAAGCAATCCAAAACAAACCTTACTCCGATGTCATAAGAGTTCCCTAAATACCTTTTGAAAAGTTGTCAACACATTGTCCCTTTTAGAGAGTCTTCTTCGCAACGAAAGAATTTCAATCTTATATGTAGAGGGATAGAAGTGAAACTGATTGTGACCGTGCTGAGTATACTTCGGTTGTCCCCTAATTTCCGTCCTCAGGGAGAACAAAGAAAGAACATCTTTCGGTTTTCGTCTAGTGTTTGGGTTATGTTAATTTCTACTTTGCATTAGACATTTTTAAAATATACTTATTTGTACACACAATAGCACAATAGTATAAAGTATGTAGTCAAAGTGTCATGCATTTGAGAGATAAATTTAAATGAAAAAAAAAACAAGTTTAGGATTGGCATTGCCAATTCAAAGATAAAAACACAGGTCCATTTCACAGATTTTAATAAAAGAGTAAACATTTTAAGCCAACTTTTAATTCACATCAAAAGTAAAACAATCCACTGAAAATAGTGGATAATAACATGATAAACAATTGTAAATTCTACAAAAGGTAAAGATATACAATTAATTGATCCACTAAAATTGTGACAGTTGCCATTTTTATACCACCACAATTTGGTAAGTAACCAAATAATTGCTTTTGTATCTAGGATAACATTTTTCCAATTTGTAAGCTATGTTTATTCTTAAATATTAGGCATAATCTACCTGGTGCTGTGATGGTTCTGGAGTTTCCCACATCACCACGTGCTTCCCAAAGCACAGAATCAATAATTCTTATCTGACAATCAGGTGAACTAAGCCTGCAATGGGAAAATCTCACAAATAGGCCTAGCATGCGCAATATGTCAAATTTATCGCATGAGACGACAAAAGTTTCAATACTACTGATTGGCTAATAGCACACCGCACTTCGTATTTTCAGCCAATCAGCAGCTGACGCACTGACTTCAATGGATTTTGACGTTTGTTAGGAGCGCGATAAAATTTAGTCATGTGCGCATGTTAGGCCTGAAAGTGAAAGTATTTTTCGCGGGATTTCAATTCACAAACTCTAAGTTTTGAAGTCGCTCGATTACACCACGGAGGCATTTATAAAATACTTTCAAAACATAAAAGTACCAATGCCCCAACAAAACCTATGCTCGTTTCTAATCCAACCAACAACAGTGTTTTTAACACCATATGTTCATAACATACTCAGGTTCTTACAAAAAAAAGAGAATGCTTACAATAATAACGATACTTATCACTATTTTTATATAGACCAAATTTCTTAACAGGTTACCTGTCCCACGAATCATATTTGATTCACGATAACTAACGATACTAAACACAGTTTTTGTCTCGGACCAACTTTCTTGACAGGTTCCCTATCCCATGAATCGAATTTGATCCATTGTTTAACTATTGTGTCTGCCGCCTGGACTGTGAATCGGTTAAGTTCCATAAGATATTATTTATTTAAGGCACTGCCATTTTACTTAGGTATTTAATTATTTGCTGCGTGACATATCACTATACTATCACTTTGACCTATCATTATATCCACAATTTTGTATATGGAAATCAAAGTTTCAAACTTAGTACTTACCTTAAGAAAAATATCAGTTTACTTATGTCTTACTTCAGGGTACAAGCAGCCATCAGGAAATCAAGTAAGCTAAATATAGCTTACTTTTCGGAATGTATGTGAATACACCACGCTTGCCAAATTCAGTGTTCACAAGTCCGAAATATGTTCGAAAATAGTAGATAACTTAAATAAGTTTAGGTTTAGGGTTCTGCTAAGTACCAGAACCCTAAACTCTTACTACTAGTGCTTGAATAATTAGACCATCGAGAGGCCCATACTAATCTAATAAACCTAATTAGGCACTTCCACAACATCTTCATCTCGTGTTCCCAACTGTATAAAAGTATTGTGAGTCAACTTCCCCATACTAGCATTACTTAGAGTATCAGATATCAGTTTCAGGGCTATCTTCTTCTGTTCTTCATCAGCACCCTGCAGTTTTGCGTCCACTAACTTCTCTATTTCATCCTTCTCATCTTCGTCTTGGTGAATCCTATGAGGCTCATACACAGCATTCATTCTTCGCTTCAGAAACACGTTAGGTACGTAATCTGTTTCCGGAGTGCCTTTGCTTTGGGATGATGATGCTGGGTGGGCTGAGGTATTGCTGCTACCGGTTATTGAGGTGGAACTATTCTGCAAACCATACGCAATGTTTAGAGCTCATTAAGGCACACCTATGCACTACATTATTATATTTGTATATGTATACACCCAAACATAATACATATTTATATGTAAAACGCCATATGGACATCAGGCTGTCCCCTGTTCACGGGTTTCATCGAACGATGAGTGAAATATAACAATTATAAATTATTATCAATATTAAAGTAGAAGAAAAGCTAACAGAAAAATTGCCTATACCAATGGACATGAGATGAGAAAAGATGAAAGCCAGGTGACCAAACAAGTAATATTGATGTGTATGTGAAGAGATGGAGTAGAAAAGGACATCTGAAAAAGAGGTGGGCCGAGTGTATAAAATATGTTTTGCAGGATAAGGTGGATCGTAAAATAACGACGAATGGTATTATATGGAAGAAGAAAGATATATCAGATAGTAGGTAAACGGTGAAACTTAAGAGAAACATGTAAGTATAATATATATTTACCATTACACCCGCTGGATCAGGAGTCCTACCATTCCCACATCTAGCCTCCAATTTACGCGAAAACTCTGCAGACCAAGCAATGCCAATGCTTTTGCTCATGAAGGTGAAGTCTCCGAAATGCCACAGTGTTGGCTTGTGTTTGTGGGGCTCGTCCGGGTGCGTGTAGCGAGCTAGTTTTATCTGTAACAGTATTAGATATTGCTAGGTTGTTGAAGATAATAAGACGGTATAGACTTATTAAGATTGTATATAACTAGCTGTGCCCGCGAATTCGTTCGCGTGGAATACAGGGTTTTTCCAGCTTTTCCCGCTAACTCCCGTTCCCGTAGAAATTATGCAATATCCTGTTGCAACTAATCTTTAAGTTTACTAAGGTACCGGCATGCCAAATTTCAAGCGTCTAACTGAAGCTGTTTAGATTTTTCATACAAAAAGATTTTCCCGCTTTTCCCGTTCCCGTGGGAATTTCTGGCACCCCTTTCTTAGTGCACCTCTACGGTACCTAAGTTACGTTCCTTCCAAATTTCAAGTGCGTGTAGCCGTTTAGGCTGTGCGTTGATAGGTATGTCAGTCAGTCAGTCAGTCAGTTTCTCCTTTTATATATTTAGATAGATAGGACGGCATACACTCTTGTCAGAACATTACTGTATAGTTTACCTTACTTAATTTACTCTAGTTCCGCTCAGATATTGAGTTAGCGTTATCCATACTAATATTATAAATGCGAAAGTAACTCTGTCTGTCTGTCTGTCTGTCTGTCTGTCTGTCTGTCTGTCCGTCTGTTACTCTTTCACGCCTAAGCGGCTGAACGGATTTTGATGAAATTTGGTATAGGTATACGTTGAATCTCAAGAACAGACATAGGCCACTTTTTATTAGAAAATAAGGGGTGGATGGGGGTAATACCACCTTTGAAAGTTTATATAGAAAAATGTTTATTTTTGAAGTTAGAGATATGAAATTTGGCACAAATATAGCTCGAAACTTGTATTAAAATATAGACTACTTTTTGTTTCGAATATTAGGGGAAAAAGGGGTAAAACCGACCATGAAAGGATGTAGTCCACGCGAACGAAGTCGCGGGCACAGCTAGTATCGGTATATACCACTCAGAGTCAATTAACAAACAGTTGCTCACTATTTACCTAAGGCATCGTTCACACGAAACATTTTGTCCGCCGACTGTGGGTAAGCTTTATTCTTCGGTGTGAACTACCAGTTAAATGAATGGAGAAGCGATAAACTATGCAGCGCGCTCACAGTCGTCGGCGGAAAATACGATTGGCGTGAACAATTCCTAATGGGGTCGCGGCCTACAGGCGTAGGTATCCAAATTGGTTGATGCCAAAGGCTTTCTTAACTCACCCTCTGCCACTCCATCACGTAGGACTTTATCAAGGTGTTCAATTTCCTCCTGACGGTGCACAGGGTTGCGAACTGGTCGTACTCCCGGTATACCCTCAGCAGCGTCAGCATGTCCATCAGCTTACGTTTGTCGCTACAATCCGTGTTCTTTTTATTCCATAGGTGAGGCATGTTCTTGAAAAATAAACAGGTTTGTTTGTTTTTAATTGGGATCTAGGAAAACGCCCAAGATGACTGGGAAGCTCTGGATAGAAGTAGAAAACTATTGGAGAGGCCTTTGTCCAGTAATGAACTGCGATAGGCCGACAATGACGAAAATGGAAAGGTGACTACTAAACCATTAACTATATTGTATCATTAGTAGTTCCCTAAGCGTTATCTGCCGGGTCTTTACGTTGGTTGGTAATGCTGGCACATACGTCATGTTTGTGAACAAGTGCCACCTTTGGGGTCTGGTCTGCTCCAGCTTACTTCTCACAAATAAATACTTACTTCAGTACTTAATTGTTTCATCACTCATCATAACAAAACTATCTGACTTGGTCCAAGTGAGCTACACATAGAGTTAGATACTGCTATGTACTGCAACTAATCTACTGAGTTTCTTACCGGTATCTTCTCGGTAGATACAGGTTCCGAACCGGCAGTAGAGTCACTTTGCATTGTATTCAATGACGATTCAAAAGTGTTATAATGTATTCTACTTGAATAAAGAAATATTTGATTTGATTGATATACCCTTGCAGAGTTCTTGTGTGAACAGTCGTGTAACTTGTTTGTTGTGTAATATAGTTACTAGGTAATACAAGAAGTTATAAATAAGTTGTAAGAAACGTATGTTCCTTACTAAAAAAGGAAGTAATTTCGCCGAGCTCGGTGTTAAGTGCTCGGCGACCAAGATCCAACTACCTTCTTGGTTATAATGGTATAATCTTGGTTTGTTGTAAATATAGTTAGTGGCGACGATAACTCTGACATCGCGATGTAGGATCGTTGTATTGATCGGCTAGTCCTGCATTACGTTCTGCTGACGCTGTGTTTGTGTCGACGTGCAGGTCATGTCGTAGGTCGGCACAAGGTAAATAGGCTAATACTTTAGTTTACTTACTTTAAAGAGTTGAAACATCTGCCGCAGCACCCTCCGCTCGTTGGCTCCGGCCATTTGTATATCGAGAATGCGCACGCGCAAATCCGTCTTTGATGAAAATCGCGACCCCACAGATCTCTGCGACATCTTGGAACAAACATAATAACACGTGACTTTATCAGACAATAATATTTATTTATTCGAAATTTGGTGTAAGTACAGACTAAAGCACGTCAGATAATGGGATATGGCATACGGGAATAACGGGAACAAGCCAGTGTTAAGAGAGGCAGAGCTAAGCGATTTATCGCTCGACCTGGAGCAGCCCGACTGGTGCAATACCTCCACCTTACAGAAGACCGCAGCCAAATAACAGTCACTTCTGTGTTGTTGTGTTCCTGCCTGTGAGTAAGGTTTTCAGAGCTCCTGGGGGGAGCTACATTAGTAGCAGGGGTCAAGCCTTCAAGGTAAGGGCGACAAGTCTAGTAATAGATTTAAGTCAAAGTCAAAGTCAATATTTTTAATTCATGTAGATTACATTTGTAATACTTATGAATCGTCTCTATACAATGCAAATGAAGCTACCTCCGGTTCGGAACCTATAACTACCGAGAAGATACCGGTAAGAAACTCAGTAGTTTTTTTTTACAAATAAAAAGCTTTATTGTGCTGTACTTGTCGCCCTTAAGCTAGGACCTCATTACCACTTAACATCAGGTGGGATGATTGACCTCATTGATTCAAAACATTCAAGATTGATCTTGAAGTGCAATATAAAAAAGAAAATAAACATGATTAAAGTTGTTTCCCATTGTCCTCTTAAAAGGACATGCAGAAAAAGCGACTTTTAAATAAATAAATATGCGCCAGACAACCACACCGATCACCTGGTCTATAACTAAGGTTTCCCCTTGTACTATGAGCACCAGACGACGGATACTAACTGGGTCATTCCAGCACACTCAGACCCAAGTCAATTTAGAAAAGTTCGTTTTCCAAATTGACCTGACAGGGAATCGAACCCGGGACTTTTCGCGCTTTGGCCGTCTACCTTAGCCACTGCGCCACCGAGGTCGTCAAAAGTCTCGGCGGGGTAACGCTATTTCAGAATCTATCTATCCGGACTTTCAAATCACTGTCATCGGATGTCATCGGATAATCCACCTTGGATAATATTCCATCGCGAACCAAAAAATTTGGTCACTCATATCTTTGCCGCACCATACAGAAGTGGAACTCGTTGCCGGCTCATTTGTTTCCACCTTCCTTTGATAGAATCCTTCAACAGGAGCGTGAAGAAACATCTTGCGGGCCAGTATGGCGATGCTAACGGATAGGATATTTTGATATCAAATCCATTGTCATCGCGATGTGAGTTCCTCTCTTGCTTACCATCAGGCTGTGAGGAGCTAACATACCGTGATATTTAAAAAAAAACTATACAAAAATAACATTTATAAAACCAAAAAACATCTGAACATCGCTATGAGCAAACTATAGGACAGGAAAGGTAACTATGAGATTACACAGAGTTGTGACATATTTGAAATACTTGTATTTAAAATACAAATACAAAATACAAAATACGTATTTTGTATTTTGTATTTAAATACTATTTTTAAAAAGTATTTTGTATTTTATTTGAAATACTATTCGAGACGTATTTTGTATTTTACAAATACAAAATACTTTTTTATTCTTAACTTCATTTTTCTAAAGCATTCCGCGATTCAGAAAAACAAAAAATGGCCACTAGTTGGGCAGCAGCTTTGAAAGTCAATGCGAATAATGACAGATGAAACAAAACGCATATAGAACCTGACCATTAATCTAAGAGGGACTCCTCTTGACAATCCTCAAAGTAGTGTTGCCGGATAATCGATTTCTTCAATAATCTTCAATAATCTAATAATCGATTGGAATATCGTTATAATCGATTATATCGAAATTAAGTTTAGGTTATATTATTATATTATAATTGTTTAGATTAGACAATACTATAGATTAAATCGATTATTATGTTGCAATCTATTAATTTGCAATTATTTTTAGATTTAATCGTCATTCATATTATGTCTTCTTATACATAACACATTCAAAATGAAACCGTGAAAAAAGTTATTTGTACCCTACTTTTTATTCATAAAACGTTATTGTTAAGTTGTGTTGATTGATACTTGGTACCTAAACTGTACCATCATAGCGATACTATCTTATCCGATAGGTAAATAATATCGATTATATCGATATAATCGATTTCATCGGTAGTATCGCTTCAAAACTTGATATCGATACTATCGATTATATTATATTTGAGTACGCATTATAATCGATTATATCGATACTATCTATAGTCATATCGATTATTAGATTATTTGGGCCCCTTTTGCATAATCGATACACAATCGAATCGACGGCAACACTACCTCAAAGTCACTGATACGTTTTGCAGTGTTGTTCGTTCGAAATGTCTATAACCATAAAGTATTTTATTTCAATAAAGTATTTTGAAAATACATATTTTGTATTTAGTATTTAAATACAAAAGGCAAAAGTATTTTGTATCTTGCATTTGAAATACTATATTAAAAAAGTATTTGCATTTTGTATTTAAATACTTTTCGAAAAGTATTTTGTACATCTCTGAGATTACAATATAGCGAAAAATAATGCGTTAAATTGCAATCATAATGTTACGGTTCGCAATCTGTCGACAGTTTACAATCTCGCGAGATAGATTGTAATCTAACGATTTTTACAATCTTACGGTGACATTTACATAGTTGTTCTAACATTAGCACTCAAAAGTTTCAACAGTTAGGTACACCTATAACGGGTGTGCAACATAATGAGTAGTCATTTATATAAAATTTTCACTATTACCCATAAACTAACTCTCCGCATGATACAAAGGTTGACTGGCAGAGAATGCTTAACGCCTAGCATTAAGTCAACCTGTTGTACTTTTTTGTGCAATAAAGTTATTAAATAAATAAATAAAATAAAATCAACTCTTTGGTACCAAAATATTCGCTTAAATTATAAAGTGCTTTAATATAAGAAGGTAAGTGATTAAATATTTTGGTTCCTTTATAGAACTATTTTTTTTATGTTTTATTTATTTATTTTATATGTGATTTTACTAAATATGTACATAAATATTTGGTCTGGGTACGATAACATTGTTTAAATATTTACTAACGTAGGTTTGGTCTCAAAGCAGATTCATTTATAAAAGAGGAGCTGTTTTTAAGTCATGTCCGAATTAGTGTTATTAGTGCCGGATAATCGATTATCCCCCCTCAAATAATCTAATAATCGTTATGACAATCAATAGTATCGATACTATAGATATAATCGATTAATTTGCAATTATTTTTAGATTTAATCGTCATTCATATAATGTCTTCTAAGACATAACACATTCAAAATGAAACCGTGAAAAAGTTATTTATACCCTACTTTTTATTGGACTGACATTACCTGGACTGTACCATCATGGCGATACTATCTTATCCGATACGTAAATAAAATCGATTATATCGTATTTGTATTGTATCTAATAAAAATAGGTATCGATATAATCGATTATATCGATACCTATTTTTAGCAACACTAGTCCGAACGGACCATACGTAATGGAATCATTACAACTTAGTTACGTAATATTTTTTTAATTTATTGTTGTTGTGGTTCTATTCCACGACGACCTCCGACACCTCCGTAGCCAAGAGACGAGCGGGCTAGACTTTGGCATCGGGCCATTGAGGTACCGGGTTCGATTCACGGTCGGGCCAATATGGGTAACGAATTTTCTCAATTGTCTCGGGTCTGGGTGTTGTGGTACCGTCGTTGTTTCTGCTTTATGTAACACAAGTGCTTAAGCTACTTAGCACAGAATCAGAGCAATGTACCTAGGTAGGTAGGTATGTGATGTTGTCCAATATTTAATATTTAGGTATTTTTATATTTAATATTTCATATCATTGGTTTTGGTTTCCACAACGCAAATGCTTGAAGTAGGTAGGTAATGAAATGTTTTACCTATTTCTGCAAGTGGACTAACAAAATCTTTTGCACGTCAATTATTTTTTCCTACCAGAGCGCCTCGACGTTGTTTAGTAGGTACCTAGGTACCTACCTACCTTTGGGATCAAGTCGAAAGACTTAATGTTTTATACATATTTCAAAACCTAGGTTACCTAGGTACCTACCTACTACTACGTGTGGTAATTGGCAAACGAAAATAGGCGACGGAAAAAAGGAATGAAAAAAAATAAACTCACATTGCAAGTTGCAACAGGGTGGGATGAAACCAATAAATCACTCAAAATCAAATTTCGAACTAAGAATTAACAAACAAAATGAATAAAGAACGCAATTTGTTTGTACGTTTATTGAATAACACTCCCCAGTCAGCTGTTGATCGACTCGCCGGCCGGCGCGCGGTGCGGCAACGTCGCACTGCGAGCGAGCGTGGCCGCGGCGACCGGCTTGCTGGAGTGGCAACGCCGCGCTCTTACAGAATAAAAAGATTTAGTAGGGAAAAGTGTATTGTTAGAGATTGTGCCTACGTTACCTGCCGCACTTGGATACTACAGTTTAAAACTTTTCTTTGAATAATTGACTGCTTTGATAGTTTTTCTATTCGATAATAGGACAAATAGTTTGTCATGTTTTCAATTTTAATTTAAATGATAAGTTCTTTGTTTCACTAAAACTATGAATGCACGATTTAGCTTAATAGTAATATCAGCTAGTACTAGTAATTTAAATTGTAGCTAGTACTTTAACTAACAATTAGTACCTTATTTTATTTGAATGACTAAAACGGAAATAAACAATGTTTCTCATTTTGTAATTAATAAGGATTTTAATACTAAAACGGAAATTATCTTAACTAGACGTAAAAACACTTTTCTAAAGCTGCTGTACGCTTTTAATGACGCTAAAATTGAAGGGGGTAAAGTTTGTAAGTTTAAATGTTTTGGGTACTCTCCGATACTATTGACAGATTCAATTTAATTATAAAAATTCATGCCATCGCTTCTTTTACTAGCGAGACCTTATGATGTAAGTCATGGTAAGTCATAATTATTTATTTATTTAAAAACTTTATTTTACACCAATAGTTTGTTTGTGGGTGCGGTAACAGTCAAATATATATAAAAGTCTTTTAAGCATAGATAAAATTGGAACTTAAGTTTCTTTTTAATTATCAAATTTTCACAACCCACCACCGCAACCACCTTCTAAACAACCAGCTTGAAGATAAATGAAGGGGGTCAACAAAATTATTTGCAACATAATATTTTTTTATATTTTATAGATTTCATTGATTTATCCGCTTAGTTAAATAACGTTTCCTGCCTACGCGCTCTGTCTGTAACTTAATTCACACTTTACTCTATGATAAGCCACCTCGCCCACCGAGCGCGATGAGCGATACACTCGACGCGGAGCGGCAACGCCGCGATCGCTTCATCTCGCTCAGTATCGCATCGGCGTCGCTTGGGAAGGCCGTGTGCCACCCGATAACAGCTAGTAACCGTGTATTGTTACGTCTAAAACGATAACTATTCAACAAAACAATCGTTATCTGTGTTTATTTCGGTCCGGGACGCTTCGCTCACGCCGCAAACGTGTTGAGTAGGTACCTACAGAGAAAAAATATGGATGCGAAGTCGCTTGCATAAATTGCTGCGCGACGTTCTCGAATTCAAAAATGGAACGCTACAGATAGTAACTTTTTTCTGTGGTTTTGCCAGCCAGTAACTGTTAGAGGTTTGATTTGATGTGAAAACTTTTTCGTCGACGATTTAGTAATGCGTCACCTTCGACCTTGACATTATACTATTTTTATATTTACGTACGATAGATAGGTATACAAATTTGATAGAACAATGACGAAGATGAACAGTAGGCAGTACAGAGAAAAGTTGATAGATGAAGTGAAGAAGTATCCAGTGTTGTACGATACGACGCATGAGAACCACAGGGACATTGATATCAGGGACCGGTGTTGGCTGGAAATATCGGAGCGGCTCGGCGCAAACGGTGAGTATAGTCGGCCGAATGATTGGAGCCGGTAAACGGAGGGAGTTTGAATTTTTTATTTTTAAATAGGTAGCTACCTAATTGCTATGAACATTCGGTTGGATTTACAACTGTAATGTGTGTGCACAACGCACCTCATTTTCGTAGACTTACTTTTTCGTCTTTATTGTTTTAGGTTCTTTTGTATATTTTGGTGTTATGTTTCGTTTATTACAATTATTTTAAATTACATGTTTCCATTATTTTTACCAACGCATAATCCTGCATTTACAATGTGGATTTTTATATTTAGGTAATGCGTATTTTTGTTTACTTTTGACTCTTCAGTAGTTTTTTGACTAGGTACCTAGGTAAGTCAGTTTTTAATACAAAATTGTTACATGCTATCTCTATAAACGGCAATCCCGTAGCAGTCATGAGAAGTCTCGAAGATAAAATTATATCTTTTATGTCTTAACAGGAAACAAATAATCTCTAAAGAGAAACATAGTCCTACAAATTAGCTTATTATTATATATAATCAAAATGGCCATTTGCGTGTAGCGGGAATCGAACCCGTTATTTAGTATTTTTTTGCCGGTAACTACAACGCGTACCTATTTACCGGCAAACAAATACTAAATCAATTATTTGTGTGGAACTACGGTCAAAAGCCCGTCAAGGTAAACACCTGCAATTCGATAGTAGATCTTATGCGGACGACTTAAGGTGCAAAGTTCAAAATACCTTTGATCGTATCTACTTAGGTAAAAATAACATCCTTATCATATGAACATTAAGGTTAATATTAGTAGGATAACCGCAGCCTCTACGGTTCAGTGGTAACAAACTTAGGTTCGTAATCCAGAGGTCGTAGTTTCGATTCCCGCGGGACAACATCTTTAGTGTTGTTTCCAGTTTGGATAGGATTTTTTCAAATTAATTACGTAGGGGTAGCATTTTCAATTATTTATGCTTGATACTGTTAAAAATTTGTCACATACGTTTTGATTAAGCATTAGAGTAGTAAATTATGAGGTATAAAGAACATCGCACCAGATACTGCTTCAAAATTATGATACCAACATTGTTTTAAAAAAAAATTATCCCTACGTGCAAACCCTTACAACCCTCTTTTGGCATTCAAAAGTACCCTACGTCCATTCTCAAGTTCAAAACTATCTGTATAACACATTTCATTCAAATCGGTTCAGTAGTTTTGCGTAAAAAGCCGGACAGACAGACAGGAGTAACTATAAAGACCAACGAGCATACACATCTTGATAAAAATAAAATAAAATAAATGCGTCAGACAACCACACTAATCACCTGATCTCAAACTAAGGTTTTCCCTTGTACTATGAGCACCAGATGACGGATACTAACTGGTGCCTTAGAGATTTTCTTACCAACTTGAAATTCTGCTTCCAGCCGAAGTCCTAAAGCGGGAATGGAAGATCCTGCGGGACTCGATGCGGCAGGCGCTGAAGAGGACCAAGAGGGGGGCGACCACGAAGGCGGGGACTCCCTGCAAGAAGTGGCGCTTCGAGAGCCGCATGGCTTTCGTGCTGCCCTACATGACTATGAGGAGGTAAGGATACTGTGTCACTCTTAGGTAAGCTATGTGACCAGATTAGGAGGGAAGGCGAAAGTAGAGGGAGACACCACATCGGCTTACAAGGGGGATGGGGCGAATAGAATATACATAAAATTAGGGTCTGCCTTATGTATGTTTTAAATAGATTAATGTTCCTTATTGCGCAAACACTAACAAAATTAGTTTTAAATATTTTTTTTTGATCACTTCGAAGGTCTTATATATTTGTTTGTTTGTCAAAATGCTCTGTACGATCAAAACGTATCACGGTGAACACTTTAAGTGTGATTTTGGTTCTTATGTCTTCGATATAAAGCGGTGAATCCGTGAAGCGATAATTGGTAATAAACATTTGCTGGAAATACTTCCCTGGATATCACAAGCACAACTATAAACAGCAGAAACTTAAAGAATGCAAACAAGTGGAGTAAGAAAAACATTTTTTTTTAAGTCAAATATTTATTTATTAATTTTTATAACAAATCTATTGTTCTAATAATAGTGTAATCTATTGTTACTGATTTCTGTAACACAAGTGCTTAAGCTACTTACCACAGAATCAGAGCAGTGTATGTAATGTTGTCCAATATTTATATTTATTTATTTTTTATCTATGGACAACTTCAAAGCCCTGGAATGAAAAAGATCCTGTCGTCGTCACCTTTTTTTCGAAACACCGCATTATTATAGTATACAGTCATGTAAACTCTCACTTTAATGAACATCATCTGGAAGAGCTGGGTAGGAAAGCAAGGGCATGGGGCATATGTATTAAGGAACACATCCGACTGAAAAGACTCGTATATCGACTCCACAAGTTTCAAATTCATTCGGCACTTCTCGAAAATCACCCGAAAATTGTCTTCCATTCGGGCCACGTAATCAAACAGCTTCTCAGTCCGAATGGGCTCTTCTTTCACTACAATGGCTTCGTCATCATGTTTAATCTCTTGCAGGTTTTGAGATATCTCGTATAAGTTCAGAAAGTGTTTCAACATGTTGCAATCATGGTATTCAATACACTTCCTTAGAAGAAGATCTATGAAGCTGTAACTGTTGACTTCTGCTGCTATCTTCGCCATCATTTTCAGTTCTTTCTCATCTATCTCAAAGTCTGTTCGAATATCTGCAGTAGTTTGAATGACGGATTGTATGTTTTTTGTTAGAATATCGTCACTTTTGCAAAAGCTCGGACCTGCTTGTAGTTCTTTAGTAAGTGTATTATCAGTGCATACTTTTTTTGTACCAGACTTCTCAAGCTCGGCACATTCGAACAGCTGAGCAATAGCTTTACCCATGTCTTCAGAAATTCCTCCCGAGTTCTGAGGCTTTATGATATGGGAAAAATACAACTGACGAAATTTAAGCACAAATCGCCGAGAAGTCGGTTCAATGACTTTGCCACTTTTAGCTTTAATTCTTTTGAACAATTTCTCAGTTACTCCCAAACTTAAACGTGCGGTTAGTAAATGTTTGAATTGTTCTTTACGTAAGTCTTCGAATAAGAGTAAAAGGGACTTTATTGACACCTGCATTCCTTTTATAAACAGAACGTTCGACGTGACCTCTTGCCCCGTCGTACAATTAATTAGTTTTAGGGATTGAAAATAATTCAAAACTTGATTGAGGAGTTCTATTTGCTCTTCATATACTCGGAAAGTGGCTGGTGACAGGACAGAGACGTTCATTACCTCTTGCAGATCGTTCATCATTTTCAGGAACTCGACTGTGTCTTTTGCAAACCAGCTCATCACACTGAAGTTGATAAGAGTGTCAATACCCACAGCCACACTATTGTTTAGCAGCTCCGCCGCGTATTTTGTATCCCGTTTTTCTTTACACGATGGATTGATGTGACTTTCCGTTAGAGCACGCGCGATTCTTAGTTCTCTTTTCTTGTCGAGTTCGAAAAATTCTTTCACGTAATTAAATTTCGCACATTTAAGTGTATCTGAACGGAAGTCGTGTGTCATGAACTCGTTGCGAAGCATCCTTAACATGTGAGGGAAATCGTAGATGTAAAAAATCTTAACATCGTTTAACATAAAGTATGGTTTGTCAACTGTAACTTTTCTAATGTTAGCTTCATTCAACAGCTTGGATTTGGAAGTACAAACAAAAGTCCTCACTTTCAGTCCCATTTCGAGTAATTTAGCTATCGTTTTGTCAATCCATTTGGAAATTTCTTCCGGAGTTATCTTACAAATAGTGGGTGATATCATTGCGAAGCCAATAGGTTGGGTCCAGTTCACAAATATGCCTCTCACGACTAGAACGACAGCATACCTAGCTGGAATAGGAGACTGCAACCCATCTATCTCATGGAAACCTATCACTTTATCCTGTTTTGCGCTGTAGAACAGATTATACTTAAGCCTAACTATGTCCACGACAACTGAACATTGCTTCTCTGTTTCCGTCATATTCCGCACTTTAATATGAAACGTTGACAGTATGTCTTCATTGATATCCGTGGACATAGGAAGTTGTATCGCCTTAAGCCTTTTTATAGGAGGTAGATTAAAATCTTCAGATATCAATCGGTAAGCTTGCGGACTGACGTGGTACAGGTTAAGACAAAATATCCTGTAAGCAAGTGTGTACTTCTGGTTTCGGTTGACAGCCGCTTTGACAAGTTCAGCGAGTTGGGTGCCTAAGTAGTTGTCACAGGATTGGTTGAATATCTTCAGTGCGGCTGGTTCAGTCCCGCACTCGTACGTTGCCAGGCGGCTGGCGACGTCTTCGTATTCGTCTTGAATTTTGCGTTTTCTTTGCAGGTCGGTTATTAGGGTCGAGCCGGCTTGGCAGACCATGTCTGACTGTCTGACCGGGTTTTGAGTCTGAGTGGAAAAGTCTGATACGCAGGCCTCAGACTGCACTGATGCGTCACTTTTTTCCTCTACAGGCATGTGCTTTGAAGGGTTGACATTCTTTTTCAGTATGTTACGAAACGGCGAAACGATTATATCTGACTGGTAGAAGTGGTAGCTGCAGATATTTAATTCGTTTTGTATTTTTTCGTTATAGAGGAACTCGTCCCGTTTCATCATTTTCAGCCATTTTTCCCGTCTGAAAAGAACAAAGTGTAAAATAATGAACAAAATGAGTGCTTTCAGGGATTCTTTTCTTTTTCTTTACTGACATATGTGTTCAGTTTATTTCCCACCCAAATTTAAGGCTTAGTTATATAATAAAAAATTTAACAAACTTCCAAACCACATTAAGGACTGTGATTACTATATCACCTTCAAAAACAAATTATTTGAATATTTAACTAATAATGCATTTTATTCAATTGATGAATACCGTAACATCAGGCAATACAATTAATATTAATCTTATATTCTTTGACATTTCATCAATTGGCTACTTGACAGTTTTTGAAAAAGTATTGTAAAATGTGCGCCCGTTCATTTTATATCCCAAGTAATTCGATTTATCTGGAAATAATCTAAATAACCAAAGAAAAATAAGATTTTGTGTAACACATTTAAAAAGCGCGCGAAAACGCCTAGTCGCGTCAATGTTGCAATTATGACGTCAACGTCCTAGACAACGAACCGATACGCATAGGAACGACTTAATTAAGATAAACGGAAAATGTTTCAATAAATTCTTTATACGATTAGAGACACAATAATTCATTTTAATCGGCAAAATAATCATTGTTTCGCCACATAAAATAAATAATGTTCGCCGACAGCTGTCATTTCCGAATTGCAATGGTGGTTTCCGTTTCGGTACTTTTGTTCCACAGATAAAAAAACTAAAATTTATTTTGCAAAAATAAAATACTAACTATGCTTTTAATTAAAAAGTAAAAATGTAAAATGATTACTTAACTAATAAGCTAACATATCTAACACTTTTCATATTTTATTGTTAACACTGTCAAGTAGCCAATTTAAATTTGACTTTTACGCACATAAATAGATAGGTACCTCTTGGGGTTTTATACTGATTGTGCTCCTTGGACTAAGTTGGGCGTCGCTTTACTCTCTAGTTTAAAATGGACTGGATGAGAGTGACTCTTTGACATTTTAAATAATATCATTTTATTTAATGATATTTAATAACTGTTTTTTTATATTCATGTAGACTTTAATAATTTTACACTGACATTTTAACTTGATAGAAGGTGTTTTTTTAAATAGTTTTCTTTGAATTTCTTTGTTAATAATAATTTTAAAAAAATGTTGTATTCCAATGTTCTAATGAGTCTAATGTTATTTTAATAATTTATCAATTTCTAATAAATGAGAAACTTATTTTAAATTGTATATTTGCATGCCGCTCTTGGCCGAATATGGCAGCTCTATTTATATTAATTTGTCATCTATTGTATACTCATATTCCGCAAATAAAGTATTTGTATTTGTAAACTAAGAAAGTAAATACGAGTACTTACTTAAATCTCGCGACAAGCTTTTATCTATCCTAATATTATAAAGAGGAAAGATTTGTTTGTTTGTAATGAATAGACTCCGAAACTACTGAACCGATTGCCAAAATTCTTTCACCATTGGGAAGCTACACTATCTTCGAGTAACATAGACTATATTATATTTTCAAAAAAATTAGGGATCCTTACTAAAACTCCAATAATGTAACCCAAGGTGACCTTAAAAATTCTTTACATCGAGTGCGCTGCGAAAACTATTGATGATAGAACAAAATCATGTACTACGACTTTGCAGATCTCATCATAATCTACAATAAATGTCGCGATAGCATATGGTTAAATATTATAGTTATGTAACAGTAAGCGGTTTTTTAATCTAAAAAATTAATTCATATGCCGCCTCTTGAAAAGGCTCTTTATTTGTAGCTTGGTATTCATTATTATCAAAATAAATAACTTTATATTCAAGACGGCTTCAATACCTTTATATAACTTTTTGAATTATTCAATTCGAAAGATATCATGAGTTTAAAAATGTAAGTATTAGAAAAAAGTCGCGTGGTTGCCGCACCGCGCTCAGCTAGCCAGCATGCAATGTAGGCTCCATGTAAGCGTCATTGGGGTACGGGAGGAGTAAATGTAATAAAATAAAGTGCAAGGTTTATATGTATAATACGTACATATTTTAGTACCTATTGCACCCGTGCGAAGCCGGGGCGGGTCGCTAGTATCATATAAATTGTGTCAAATGTGTTAAATATGATGTACGGGGAAGTACATCATCAGATCAGCTCCACGTCAGGAAAATATTGCATTGACACCCGATTTACATATGCATGCAAAATTTCAGCTCAATTGGTAAACGGAAACTCGCAAGATTTCATTACAGACAAACAAACAAACATCGGGACAGGTTAAACTAAATAAAAGCTTGTAATATAGTATTAATTTCCCCAAGAAACCTTTATTTTTTTCAGAATTAGTTTTTTACTGTAATTTGTTACTTTTTGGATAGAAAAAATAAGAACATGACACCTACCGGACCGGATCATTTGGTAGCGAGAAGAATGACGCCTCCGGGTATGCCTTAGAATTGATCTTACAATCTAGAACGTCGCATGACGTGATTTTCTTAACACTGCTGCTAGCTTGCGGCGGATGCTGCATTTTTTTGGAAATTAAACGTGGATTAACCTTTTAAATTGCGCACGTCCGTTGCGGGGCGCGGGGCGGCGCGAACTGATTAAATCATACAAAGTGCAGACAGCGTGGCCGTGTGGTGTGCGTCTCACCCACACAGACGGCGGTAGGCAACGCTGCGAGCAGAGTTTACTGTTTCCAAGTGGGTATTCTTATAGATGTGTGCGTGCGTTTGGGTTTACAATTGTGGTTGTAATTGTGTCGCAGTTTCATAGGGAAATGGAACGCTTTTTTTCTTTTTCTTTTATATTATACTTCAAGATTGACCTTATCCCACCTATCAAGTAGTAATGAGGTCCTGGCTTAAGGGTGACAAGTACAGCATTATAAATCTGTTACTATACTCGTATTGTTTTAACGTCGCGTTTGTGATAGCTACTATTTGTTCTATCGAAGATGTGATCAATTATGGCGGCTTAATTAAAAAAAGAAGATGCGTGGTTCCCATTCACCACGCTATGCTAGCTAGGCATCATCTTATATAATAGGTAAATGTATTTATTATTTATATTCACTAGACATAAGCTATATTGTTTGTCGGTTTTCTGCATGGTTTCTTAATTGTATGTTTTTTAAGAGTAACTGTCTAGTTTCTTGCTAGTTCTTCTTGATAGGATCAACATGTCGAGGACGGCAGTTTAAATACTGACGATTATAAATGTTTTTTTAAAAGATATCAAAAGCAAAATTAAAACATTTGAAAAAACCCACGATGGTAAAAATCTAATCGAAAAATTTTGTATTCTATCCGAGTGACGACTCGGGTCTTATTTGAAAAAGTTAGTTATCTGTATAAAACTAAATTATTTTTTCATTACCGTATGTACCGCTATGTAATATAAGAAGTTAGTGTCAGTATTTGGAAAAAATTCTGTAACACAAGTGCTTAAGCTACTTACCACAGAATCAGAGCAATGTATGTGATGTTGTCCAATATTTATTTATTTATTTATTTATTAATAAAATGGTGAAATGGTGAAAATACACAATGTTAGTTATTAAATTATTTAATAATCCCAATACAAAAAACAACATCTTTCCCAATACAAAAATTAATTGATACTTGTTTATTACTATTTTTTCGTTAGACATAATAAAAAATTATACTCCAGCGTAGATTAATTAAAAAAGTGATGATGAACCTATTGTGAGTGTGTGTGAGTAAGTGGGATACCACTTTGGTGTCCTTATTCAGTTAGTTTAGGAACGACAAATTGTTTTCCCTTGTACCGGCTTTCATGGTAAAGCAAGTTGTTGTATTTTTGTGTCATGTGAAGTCTCAATCTGACGAAAATTTTTTGGCAAAACGTCGTCGGAAAGCAAGGGCATGGAGGAACAAACTCCGCCGCCTTTATGCTCTCATACACCGACGACCCCAGCATCAAGTCTCTGCAGTTAATCCTATCGAAAGACCTTTGGAATTTATTCTCCATCATCGCGACAAAGTCGACGAACATCATAATCGTAGGCTCGTTGTCGTATTTGCCAGTATTGTACATCTTCGTGAACACTGTGATAGTACCACAGTTTTTATGTTGCTTCACATTCGAGCACAGCTCCAGCAGGAACGAACATATGTCACGCATTCTGTTCGTCTCGCCAACTTTTATTTTGTGGAACTTCGAAGTGGTCAGGTATTTGGCTCTCATTTCGTTACATGGCCCTTCTTTCGAGCACGCATACGCTTCGTTGGCATCGTCAAAACCTGTGAAATTTGTTAGGTTTACAAGTAGCTTTGTCAAATCTTTTGAACAGGAATGACCTCCCGCAGTCGGCTTCAACAAGTGTGTGAAATATAACTTGCGGAAGGCCATCACGAACTGATGACTGGTCGGTTCTACTGTCATGTCACCTTTTGAACGGATCATTTTAAAAGCCCGGTCTGTTACGTCTAGAGTTAGACGGCGCGTTAGCAAGCTGTTGTAACCTTCCGATTTAAGGTCTTCTGATAGATAATTAACAGCATTAATGGTTACTTGGAAGCTTCTTATAAAATCAACATTGACGGTTGGGTCTTGCCCGCTCTTTGCATGGGATATTTTTAATGATTTAAAGAATCCTAGACCTCTTATGAGAATATTTTTTTGATGGCTTACTCCAGTAAACACGGTTTTGAATGGATCATCAGAGACTGACGACGAATTTAGAACATCGAACAAGTCGTTGATTAGTGCCAAGACTTCGATTGTTTCCCTTGTCGACTGTTGTAACTTGTTGTAGTCTGTATAGACAGAAAGAGCCGTTGCTACAGTCTTGCTGAACATCTGGGCCGCGTATCGCACTGACTTCCTCCCCAAACCGCGGGCTTGGAGATGACTCTGGGTGAGTTTAGGAGCCATTTTCAACGTTTTTTCTTGATCTTTCTGATAAAAATTCCTTACATGATCACTCTTTGCCACACCCACGCTACCACCAGCTCTCTGATATTGGAAGTCATGAGTTAAGAAAGTATTGCGGAGTTGTTGCATCAGGTCCGGTACGTTGAAAATGTAATAAATTTTGACGTCCTGAATGTAAAAGTACGGTCGATCCACACGTATGCATCTTATTTTGGCCTCGTCCACCAACTCGGTCATAAAAGTAGGTATGTATGCTTTGATTTTAAGTCCGGTTTGAAGAAGCTTTTCTAAAACTTGATCCATCCATATTGAGACGTCCTCAGTGAATTTAGTTTCTGATAGGAAGGCGAACCCTATTGGTTGCACCCAGTCGACAAATAGACCTCTGACAATGACCACAAGGGCATATTGTGCCGGGATTGGTTTTTGCGAGCCATTAATTTCGTGTAAACCAATTATTCTGTCTAGCCTAGAGTTATAAAACAAATTCCCTTTAAGCCTTATGGTATCAACTGCTACTACGCAGTATTTCTCAGAGTCCGACATATTTTTGACTTTTATTTTAAGAGCTGCCATTAAATCGTCACTGAAATTCGTGGAGACGGGCACGTCCATTGCTTGCAGACTGGTCATGCTGGGCAGGCAGAAGTCGTCTTCTATCATTCGGTATACTTTCTTGCTCACAAAAAACAAGTTCAAGCTGAATACCCTGTGTTCGAAGCTGTACCTGTTACCTGTGCTGCTGTATTTCAGTTCGGTTTGGCATTTGACCAGCTCCGCGAGGAAGGGAGGCATGATGCGGTCGCAGGCGGAGCAGAATTGCTCCTTCTTTGTGCTCTCCAATTCTCTCTCGGCGCACCTTAGACGTCGTCTGGCTAGGAAGAGTTTCGATTTGATCCTTTTTTTGAAATCGTCGGCTGTTTCGAAGTCAACTTGTATTGAAGAGTCTCTTCCGGCCATTGTTTCATATGTTTGAGTGGTGATGTGGGATAGTTCAGGCCGCGCTAAGACAGCTTTGTCGCACGTGCAGATTTCGATATTCGTCTTTGTGGGAGTTTGCTTGGTTCCTGGTAATGATAGTGAAGGGATAGCTTTCTTCTTGGGGAACTTTCTTCGGCTTGTGGATATTATGTCCTCATCACGAAAATGCTTTTCGCAGATGTATATGTTTACGTTAGACGGGTCTAGGAGATCTTCGCGGTCGATCAGTCGCAGCCAGGCCCGCCGTCTGAAATGGACAAGAGAAACAAATAAACTAAGCATAACATTCTAGTTTTATGCTCTGTCTTTTATTAGTAAGTTGTTTGGAGGAAAAATAATTTAATTGTTAATACAGTCTCAATTGTACATTGATTTTTATGTAAGTAAACATTCTGAGCAATAATTAAAAATAAATATATAATCTTCTATGATATATAACTACAGCGTAATAGATCTGTTACTAGACTTATCGCCCTAACCTTGAAGGCTTGACCCCTGCTACTAATGTAGCACCCCCCAGTAGCTCTGAAAACCTTACTCACACGCAGAAACACAACAACACAGAAGTGATTGTTTTTTGGCTGCGGTCTTCTGTAAGGTGGAGTTATTTCACCAGTCGGGCTGCTCCAGTTCGAGCGATACATCACTGTGCCCTGCCTCTTTTAAATGTGTATATTTGTTGCTCATTTACGCAAAAACTATTGCACGGATTTGGACTAAATTTGGTAGAAGAGAGAATGCATTCTAGATTAACACATAGAGTAGTAATTATCCAGAAATAACGCGGGCAGTAGCCAGTATACGTACCTAAACGGATCAACAGGCAGCGTGAAGAGCGAGTATTCCGGGCAAGAGACAGAGTTAACCAAGCATCCGTACACGTTGCAGTATGGACGAACTTCTTGCTTCGTCCCAATACCTCGTAATGCCTCCGCGGAGACACCAGCTAAGGATTCTTCTTTCACTATAACTGGCAGGTTGTCTTCAGGCTCTGTTTTTATTTCGATTGTTTCGTCCACGTCCATGGGTTCCGATTTCAATATTGGCTCCATATTTTGTTGTAATTGGCTTCTTGACAGTGTCAACAATAAAATATTAAAAATCTTAATATGTAGTTTCTTATTATGTAGTTAAATGGGCTACTTGACAGTTTTTGCAAAAGTATTGTAAAATGTGCGCCCGTGTATTTTATATCCCAAGCAATTCGATTTATCTGGAAAAAATGTAAATAACCAGAGAAAAATAAGATTTTGTGTAACACATTTAAAAAACGCGCGAAAACGCCAAGGCACGTCACTGTTGCAATTAATGACGTCAAATGTTCTAGACCTCGAACCGATGCGCATAGGAACGGCTTAATTTAGATAAACGGAAAATGTTTAAATAAATTCTTAATACGGTTAGAGACACGATAATTCAGTTTAATTGGTAAAATAATCATTGTTTCGCTACAATAAAATAAATAATTTTAGCCGACAGCTGTCATTTCCGAGTTGCAATGGTCATTTTGTTCCACAGATAAAAAAAGTAAAATTTATTTTGCAAAAATAAAATACTAACTATGCTTTTAATTATAAAATTAAAATGTTTAATTATTACTTAACTAATAAGGTAACATACCTAACACTTTTCATATTTTATTGTTAACACCAAAGTAACCAATTATAATTTTACATTTTTAGTTTTTAATTAAAAGCATAGTTAGTATTTTATTTTTGCAAATCAAATTTTACTTTTTTTATCTGTGGAGCAAAATAATCGAAACGGGAACCAATATTTGTGTGACGTCACTAAACACTGCAATTTGCAAACGACGGCTGCCGGCAAGTTATCTTTTTTTTAATGTAGCTAAACGATGATGATTATACCGATTAAATTGAATTACATATTAAGAATTATTTTGACATTTTCCATTTGATAAAATTAATTGTAGGTATCTTAAAGCTATAAAATCGTTCCGACCCGTATCGGTTTGGTGTTCTGAGCAGTGACGTATGCATTTTCGCGCGCTTTTAAAATGTGTTACACCAAATCAAATTTAGGTACATTTTTCGCCAGATAAATCGTATTGCCAATATAAAATGAACCGTCGCACGATTTACAATACCTTTTAAAAACTGTCAAGTAGCAAAGTAGCGTCGATTACGCGACGTCCGCAGCGGGGCGCGGGGCGGCGCAGACTGGCTTCGTTCGTACGGACAGTTCACTCGCGTGTGCGAGCCGCTATCGTGAGAGTGTGTGCGTGCCACGCACGCGGCTGTAGCGCGATGGCGGCCGCGGCTGGAGCTCGCGCTCTCTACGTAGGTAATAAATGTTGATTGCGAGTTAGGTAGTGTACAGACTGAGTGGCAACCGGCTTGATGGGCGGTGTGTAGGATGTTATGGGAACAATGTTTCAAGGTGATTCATTATGAAAGTTAGAAGGGAAAACGTATTCAAAAATGCTTTAGACATTTATTTATTGCACAAAAACTAGTACAAAAGTTGAACTTAATGCTACAAGCATTCTATACCAGTCCACCATTGGGTCATGCGGATAGTTAGTTTATGGGTGCGGCAACAGTGAAAATGTGTGTATGGATTACAATAAATAATAATAAATAGCTATAAATTAAACACCAGAACAGAATATTCATTCGTACATGATAACTTAAAATAAAATATATATATTAAATATACTTACGAACGGAAATATAAATATAAGCAAACCAGTAAATGAATGAGTTTAACTAATGAAATTATATGTAGAAGGAGAAGAACAAAAGAAAACATGATGCAATTGAATCACTATAAACCATACATGATACATAAATACCTACCTATAAATAATTATAACCTAACCGCAAGTTATCGTAGGCGATGAAATTTTTCTGCTGTATCAACCGTTAGCCTTTAGCTCAGTTGGTAAGAGCAGCACGCGCGATATGTGAAGGTCGTGGGTTCGATTCCCGCACCGCGAGGGGAGATAAAATTTTTCTGTTTCTAATATTTAAAGTTCGCTAGTACGGCGTTTAGTACTATAAAAATAATAAAATCCATTTCAAAGATATGGAAGGGCGTACTAAATCGGTACGCCGCAAACTCAGTCGGCCGCTAACAGTTTGCCTACTGGGGACACATCCTTATCAACAATATTATCCTTCTCCGTACGACCTCCGTAGCCGAGAGGCGGGCCGGACTTTGGCGTCGCGCCATCTCTGAGGTTCCGGGTTCGGTCCCCGGTCGGGTCAATATGGGAATCGAACTTTTCTATACTGTCTGGGATCTAGGTGTTGTTGTACGGTTGTTGTTTCTTATTTCTGTAACACAAGTGCTTAAGCTACTTACACCACAGATAATACAGAGCAATGTACTTATGTGATGTTATCATATTTGCATATTTATATTTATTTGCCCACAGGAACGAGCGCCAAATCAAGGACACTGACGTGAAGCTGGATGAAATGGACGAGGCTCCAGCATCGGACCCTGAGTCTGAAGTGTGGGACGCGGGTCACGGGCAGCAGGACTCGCTGGAGCTGTTCTTCGCGAGCGTCTGCCAAAGCGCTAAGCGGCTGCCGCGCCGGCTGCAAAACACCCTCAAGAGGCAAGTCCTGGACGCACTGTTGAGGGTGGAGGAGGAGTTCGAGAATGGGCACGGAGATACTAAAGAGAGTTAACCTTGTAAAGGTACGTCAGCCCCGGATCTGGGGGGCCCCAGGTGACAAATTGGTACGGGGAAGACGATTATCTTGTGAGGCTGAACGTCAGCCCCGGATCTCTATGTTAACCTTGTAAAGGTACGTCAGCCCCGGATCTGGGGGGCCCCAGGTGACAAATTGGTACGGGGAAGACGATTATCTTGTGAGGCTGAACGTCAGCCCCGGATCTCTATGGGCCATTGGGAACTTACGCAAGGGAAATCATTGTAACTAGGAAGACGAATCCACAAGTCAACATATAGCAGCATATACCTGGCAATAAATAATGCCCATCGTTTTAGAAAGAGAACTTTTTTTTTTTTTAAGACAACATCACATACATTGCTCTGATTCTGTGGTAAGTAGCTAAAGCACTTGTGTTACAGAAATCAGAAACAACGAAGGTACCACAACACCCAGACCCGAGACAATATGGAAAAGTTCGTTTCCCATATTGACCCGACCAGGGATCGAACCCGGAACCTCAGAGATGGCGCGACGCCAAAGTCCGGCACGCTTGCCTCTTGGCTACGGAGGTCGCCTTTAGAAAGAGACATCGGCTATCGGGTTTGTAGAGCATTATCTCTGTCACGCATCCTATGTGACGTTACGTTGATTACGATGGCGATTTTTTTATGACTTTTGAACAAGGTTTTGACAAGGTAACTTAATAAATAGCTACTTAATTGTTGTATTTGTGCATTTTATTTGGTCTACTCCAGCTTTTCAAAAGTAAATACTTACTAAATTGGAAAACATAGTACTTATTGATACAATTATGACACTACTGTCTATATAGTACCCTACACTATGGTTGAGTGAAGCAATAGCTAGCACATACGTCATGCTTGTGAACAGCCGCCTGTGGGGACTGGTCTGCTCCAGCTTACTTCTCAGAAATAAATACTTAAAGTTTCATCACTCATCAAAACCAACTTCATAACTTGGTCCAAACTGAGCTACACATAGCAATGAGTTAGATACCGCTAATGTAACATAATCTGCTGAGTTTCTTAACGATGTCTTCTCGGTAGATATAGGTTCTGTAACTGCAAGTAAAATCACTTTGCATTGATGACGATTCAAAAGTGTTATAATGTAACCTACATGAATCAAGAAATAATTGAGTTTGAGTTTGATCTGCACACCCATCAAAGCTCGGTGAAGATGACGCTTCGCAGCAGTCATCGTTATATAATACGTTTATTTATACCAAGAAAACTATAACACTGCATCATCACAGCACTCCATCAGCTTCTTACATAATTCTCTGCCGCAATTTCTAATGTTTTATCCCGGCAGAGCCATAATTTCCAACAATAATATCGGTGGTAACCTCACACGAAAACAAAGATATAAACATGATCAATCGCTTAGTGGAAGGGGGGCCATGATTGCCCTATAAATAACGGACGAGTCCCGGACTGTCCTCGCCGTGTAGGTACTACGTCAACGGGGATGATAACAGCGTAGGGGAGGGTGATATTACTTATTGTATGCAAAATGTTCGTTCCGTTTTCTTATGTTATTCTAAGAAGGTGAAATACGTGATTTACCTGTGCGAGCATGTAATTGTTATTATTATACAGTTATTGCATTTTTTTACTATTTAATGTTGAAGTAATGTCGTATTGATTGTTATACTCGGAGACGACACAATATTGGTATTATAAATATAGTATGTGTTTATTGATACGTCTTAAGATGTTTTTTCAGCGCTCGCATTGCGGTAAAACTTCGCGTTTCGTTATGTAAACCTTGAAAGACAATTTTCGTACCAAAGCATATTTTATAAACAGTGATAACTCAAACTCATTTTTTTTCCGTTAAACAACACTGTCGTTGTTATTATTTAATCTGTAACAAAATCGATTAAAAGTAATGATTAAGAAGACGAAAAAAGGAACACTTACACTTTTATTACTTTCGGAAGTTTATTTTGTAGAATTACTTGACATAAATTTAATCTACAAATTATTGCTATTAGACTAAATAAACTATATTGAAGTATTTTCAAGCTACCTAAGTAGTACTCATTGTTTCATCAAAACTCAACTGCAGTACAATTTATCGGTCAGCTACTATACCTTTTGAATGCTCCCCAGGCACAGCGTATTCGAAACTATCATAAAAACGCAATATCACAGAGTATAACCGCATAAACACTTACGCTACCCCACACGCAGTCCTTCGACACGGAGATATATCGGCAAATATAAATAATCCGTCCGCAGGGCAAGCCCTCCAACACCATAATAACCGATACAAGTGGCTATCACCCCAATATTAAATACTACCCGACCAATATACTTCGACACAGAGATTGAGTGTCGCTTTGTGTCTTCAAGGGTCAACTTATTTTGGTCGGGTAGTTACCTTTTTTTTTTTTTTTTTTTTTTTTTTTTTTTTTTTTTTTTTTTTTACGGGGGGAAATGCTTGATGCACCTTACCGCCACCCTGAGGGAGGGTGGCGGCGTGTGTGGGACTTCCTTCCTACCAACCAACCCGGTGTACCCACTAAAACCCCCCGGTTGAACCCTCATCGCCGAAATGGCGGCGCTGTGGGAAATCGGCTCAGCCTTTACTTCCACAGCGCCGCCGGCGGAAAAGCCGCTTACGCGGCTCCGTCTGCTCCCCCCACGGTGTTCGGGGGGAGACTGGGGATGGCCGGTCCAACGGGACCATCCCCACCTCGCAGTGGAGACCGGTGCAATGCCAGCTGAGGTGCCCTCACACCATCAGCCGGCCGGTCCCCACGCGGTAGCTGGGCGCGGTCGTATTGTCGCCGCGCCCTCAGCCGCCTTCTTCGTCGGCAGGCGGGAGCGGATGGATCATTCTCCCGCTCCCGCTCTGCGGCCTCCTTCTGCGACATGAGTCGGGTAGTTACCTACGTAAGCGTTGCCTATCGCTCATCCGGTGTCCGAGGACTGTTCTTGTTTTATGGTCACCCTGAATTATGTGCGTGTAATCATTGAATGTTATTGCGAGTATCGATTGAGAAGAAGGAGATATTATTAGGTGCCTAGGTACTGTTTATTTTGTTTTCAATTATACTGGAGAACTGATACGGGTTGGGTTGCACGTGTTTGGTAAAACGATTCATTAATTTTCGGATATGATGCTGTAAAACTAAAGTTAATTAGTGATCCGGGCTGGATTAGTATCTACGAATAGATAGTGTTGACAACTTGAATTACATTTTTTTCTAGTTTTAGTAAGGATCTCTAATTTAAAAAAAAATAATTCCATGGAATACTGTTGTTTCTTAAAATTGGTTCAGTACTCGTAATTTCGGAACAATATTATTAAATCAAAACGAATTAACAATCATTGCTTACGATAACTTGCGGTTAGCTCAGTTGGATGAGCAGCACGCGCGATAGGTACCTAAAGGTCGTGGGTTTAAACCCAAACCGGAATGGGGAGATGAAAATCCTGTTTCCTTAAATCTATCGATATTGTTACTAGTAATCTATCAACTATCGATAGTTGGGCAACTCTAGTTGCGTCTATTAACATACCTTCTCACTTCTCACAACCCCGTCACACCCCCGCCCGTTTGCTCCCCAAAACACAAGCTCATCTGAGTTTAAACTTCGGATGCAGCAGGTAAGTTCCTTAATCCAATTACCGTTAGAAGCTTGAAGTATTAACTTGAACCTGTCAGTGCCGGGACTCGAACCTGCTGTCACACCCGCGTCATAATCGAGAGGATTGTAAACGAGTGATGGACCAAATTAATATGGATTAAACGTCCGATGCGATACTAAGTTATTGAAGTGGAAGGCATTTGTGTGTCTGTTGTAAGGTGCTAGCAATGATTATATAGCTGCTACGGTGCAAAATTGTTATGTCTGTATTAAATTATGACATTACCAAATGGTAATGTCATAGACTGATCATAGACATGGTTGCTTAGCGACAGTGAACGTGAAAAATAACAGGAGGAAAATAAATTTACGTCGTAAAATAAAAGGTGCGTTTCTTTAACTTTGGGATATCCGCAACAGGTAATTTTAGTAGCGGAACAAAACATTTATAGATAAACAAATGCGCCAGACAATCACACCAATCACCTGGTCTCAAACTTAGGTTTTCCCTTGTACTATCTTCAGACTAGCATCTAGCATCAGACGACGGATACTAACTGGGGGCGTCATCCCAGCACACCCAGACACAAACAATTTAGTAATTCGTTTTACAAATTGACCCGACCGGGAATCGAACACGGGACCTTTCGAGCTTTGGTCGCCTACCTTAGTCACTGCGCCACCGAGGTCGTCGAGATTAAGCTTAGTTTACCCAATCCGCATTTTGACAGAATCCTACTCAAATACTAAGTAAAACATGTCGCACACTAATGCCCGGTTCCAATATTTGAAAAACGATCCGTTCAAGTTACGGATAGTTATAAATTATACGAGGCGTAAGCTCAAAACGACCGGCGGACAACTGATGACAGGTGGTATGGAAAGTAAACTGATGACAGGTGGTATGGAAAGTAAACTGATGACAGGTGGTATGGAAAGTAAACTGATGACAGGTGGTATGGAAAGTAAACTGATGACAGGTGGTATGGAAAGTAAACTGATGACAGGTGGTATGGAAAGTAAACTGATGACAGGTGGTATGGAAAGTAAACTGATGACAGGTGGTATGGAAAGTAAATTTTAAAACGGTATTACCTAACTCATAGTCGGTTGGAGAAAAATGGATAGTAATTTATGACACACTACGGATCGTAAAATATTGGAACAGGGCTTGAGTCACTCCTTAAGTGTAGTTGTTCACTTATTATGTTAATAAAACGCAAGAATTTATAGTGCGATAAATTTATTTTTGTTAAAAACACTTTTGCGCAAAATATGAGAAAAAGTGATCTTAATTCTGGAAGCTTTCTTTATCAGTCAACCCATGGCATAGCATGGCATTGTTTATCAGTTCGTTATCAGTGTAATTACTGTTACATGTTTTGTGCCTAATAAACTTTTCTTTCTTTCTTTTTTCCTTCTTTCAGTGAAAAAGTGAGTTATTCATTTAAAAAATAGTTACAATTACAACAACATATAATCCATAATAATATTATAAATGCGAAAGTAACTCTGTCTGTCTGTCTGTCTGTCCGTCTGTTACTCTATCACGCCTAAACGGCTGAACGGACTTTGATGAAATTTGGTATAGGTATACGTTGAATCTCAAGAACGGACATAGGCTACTTTTTATTAGAAAATAAGGGGAGGATGGGGGTAATACCACCTTTGAAAGATTATATGGAAAAATGTTTATTTTTGAAGTTAGAGATATGAAATTTGGCACAAATATAGCTCAAAACTTGGATTAAAATATAGACTACTTTTTGTTTCGAATATTAGGGGAGGAAGGGGTAAAACCGACCATTGAAGGATGTAGTCGACGCGAACGAAGTCGCGGGCACAGCTAGTTTATTATAAGAAAATAATATTACAGTACCTAATAAATATACATAATTATGATTTAATAAAATCAACATTCATATTTTTTTATGTCATCTTTCAGGTCACATTTACCTAAAAAGAAAACATTTTCCAGAACCAATTCTTCCAATTATAGCTTTGTTACCATTTAGGAGAAGAAGGGCATAGTGATTTATCGCTCGAACTGGAGCAGCCCGACTGGTGCAGCCCGATTGAATGTAGCGGTCTTCTGTAAGGTGGAGGCATTTTACCAGTCTGGCTGCTCCGGTGCAAGATAAAATATTATTTTAACACAAATTAGAACTTACGGCAAAATATATTTACGCGGTGTTGCACTATCCTCGACGATTTGTTAAGAGCTAGTGTTGCCGGCTCTCGATACAATCAATCGATTGATATCACTATCGTGTATCGACACGATTTGGAAACACCAAACTTTTTGATACTTTTAGTGTACACCGAGTTAAGTGAGATTTGATAGTGTTAGGTTACACTGAGTAAGACAATAAAAAGTGAGGTTCGAAATAGTTAGGTTACACCGAGTTAGGTTAGAAAGAGTATAGTAATTAATAGTATATGTATCGATATATCAATTATAATAATAATTGACCATTGTAATAACAATAGCCATGACTGATACTATCGTATTAATAGTTATTTCGATATTGATCTTCAATATTATCAATAGCATTGCAGTATACTAATACTATTGCACCAAACTTAGTAATCGATAGTATCGATATTATAGATGAGTAGCTTTCCGCCCGCGGCTTCGCTCGCGTGGAATTCGGTTGTGTTGCGGTATAAAGCAAAAACTTCTCATTTCCACGGAAAAATCTAAGAAGCGCGATGTAACGCTGGATTCGATTAGTTGTTAAACAAAAACTGAATGGTACACTATATTATATAAGTAGATGTAAAAAACAGTTTAGACGATAAAACAAATTGCACGTCATTCCACATTTTCGGGGATTCATTATCGTATCATTTAGCTTCTAAATTGACATGTTTATATTCGTTTGCAATATTTTACCTTGTTTTAAATGACACACAGCGCCATCTCCAATCCATCCATCAAGCAAACTTTATTTTTGTTTTCCAGATTTTTTTCCAGGATAAAAAGTACCCTATTATTTAATCCGGACTTCTAACTTTACGTCTGCAAAATTTCAAAGCAATCGGTTCAGTAGTTACGGCGTGAAAGCGGAACAAACAAACAAACTCACTTTCCGATTTATAATATTAGTAAGGATAAGGATTTCAGAGGTCAGCACTATTAAGAGCACAATAAAATTTAATCGCATGGCGCATCCAAAGCAGATATGACAGTTGATTTTAAATAAGTTTGCAGATACAAAGTTTATGGGGTAGGTTACATCTCTGTTGTTGTTTCTCCTGACTGGGGAGAGGGCTCTGTACGAGATCCCGGGGAAGCGTTTCCCCGTCCCCTACTTGGTCTCCTCCTCCCTCTACTGGTGTCGTTGGCGATGGGCCTGGAGGTGACGGGTCTCCTCACGGAAACGTACCCTGGTGACACAACACACAATACTCATCATACACTTTATTCTTTGACGACCTCCGTAGCCGAGAGGCGAGCGGGCCGGACTTTGGCGATCTCTGAGGGTTCGATCCACGGTCGGGACAATATTGAAAACAAACTTTTCTATGTAGTCTCTGGTGTTGTGGTACCGTCGTGGTTTCTGATTTCTGTAACTCAAGTGCTTAAGCTACTTACCATAGAATCAGATTAATGTATGTTATGTTGTCCAATATATAATTTAAATTTAAATTCTTGCTTTTGGAACGAAGTTTTTTATCAGAAAATCTAGACAGAAAAAAAATAAGGGCAAAAGTTGTAACGACACTTTTTGCTATACTTGTAAGTTGTAACCCGTGCGGTGTGCGCGTGTCTCTCTCTCTCTCCCATAGATAGCAGGCCAGTTATCTTCGTACTCATGCTATGGTGTCAAAAATATCCATTAGATGGCTGTTAGTAGGCAGATACATAGATTCTTTTGATTATTATTTGTTACGTCAAAAGAACATCGTTCCATCCGGGTGTCCCTTGACAACTTAAGTTTTTTATAAAAGCACACTTTATTGGCTCCTACCAGCCTGAAGCAAGAGAGACACTCACATCCCGATAACAACGTATTTGATACCGTAATATCCTATCCGTTAGCATCGCCATACTGGCCTGCAAGATGTTTCTTCACGCTCCTTTTGAGGGAATCCATGTCAAAGGAAGGAAGAATTATATGAGGCGGCAACGAGCTGAAACTCGTTACTCGTCTTCAAGCTAAATAACAGTAAATGTTACCACTAAAAAGTGGACTTGTTAATGGTAATTTTTACTGTAATTTAGCCTCCTTGTATGTACTAACTAGGGAAGCAAATCCAAACAAATAGAAAAAAGGTTACTATACACTTTTGGTAAAGTACCCAAAAATGCTAACATTTCTATTCCAAAATCAATGGGTTTCATTTAATTTAGTAATTTTTTCATAGAATAATATTATTTTATCTGACATCCATTATACAAGCAAACGTTCACGTTTATAGACCAACGCACTTGTGTTACAGAATCCAGAAACAACAACGGCACCACAACACCCAGACTCGAGACAATTTGTAAAAGTACGTTTTCCATATAGATTCGACCGGAAACCGAACCCGGGATCTTCTCCTAGGCGGGACACCAAAGTCCAGCCCGCTTGCTTCTCGGCTACGGAGCTCGGAGTACATCAGCAGAAGCTTCGTACTTGAAAAGACAAACTGAGCAAACTTGATGATGGTACAGGCAAATGCACATCATACACACTTTGGACGTTGCACCGCCCTTATGTCAAGTGCATAATAACTAATATCGAATTGCCTGTCTACCCTGTCGTGCCGTTGACCGTACTATAGTGGCTAATTGATCGATTGTGTCCACCTCAAACTAATCTAAAAATCGATTGGACTATCGCTATCAATATAATACAAGATACAGAGCTCCTGTGGGGTGCTACATTAGTAGCAGGGGTCAAGCCTTCAACCAAGGTAAGGGCGACAAGTCTAGTAACAGATTTATTATGCTGTACTTTTCGCCCTTAAGCTAGGACCTCATTACCACTTAACATCAGGTGGGATGAGGTCAATCTTGAAGTGTAATTTAAAAAAAAAATCGCTGACTCCGAAGCCTTTTCAATCCTTCTATAGCCGAAGAAGACCAGACCATTAGGAAGAAGACTTGCAAACATACTTGTGTGTATTTGAATGACGTGCTCCACTATATAGGTGATGTCTATATTCTTCTTGACGAAGTACGTGTAGTAGTTGAGGTGATAAAAGAAGCTTGTCTTCTTCCAGGGATTAATGATGGTATCTTTGGTCCTAGCTAGCATCACCGCCATTTCGTTGAGCAAGGTGTCGAGCCGACTGAAGATGTAGCCCACACGAAAGCTGAGAACATATAAAACATTGGTTTATTCATAATGTGGTTACCATGTTAAGCACACTACTTGCCGAGTATGATTTAAGGCATTTAGTAGTCAGATCCGGCCGGTGTATCCTATCTTAGATTTATATCAAAACGCCTCAAGAAGCCACTACACGTTAGGTCTTATGCCACCCGAAAGAAGGTTTTAAGTCAAGATGTGATTATTATCTTTGACATTGACAGATGTCACCATGACAAGCGGCCTCACTTCACGACTACGTATGGCCGTCTAGCGGATTTTTCGAACGTGCGCGATATTTCGAACTTGCGCGCTATTACTGGATTTGTTACAAATTCCGGTAAGGAGTCGAATTTGCCGGCCGGATAGTTGCAACAATAATGCAGATCAGCACTCACTGGATGTCTTGCTCGTAATTTTGGGTAATCTGCTCCAAGTCCTTGAGCCGGTACTGCGTGGCGTATATATGATGCCGCATCATGTCCATGATCCTCCGCTTCTTCTGGTTGTGATACGGTCTCTTCGGGAACTGGTAACGCCGTGTCTCATTGTATTTCTGGTCCATCTGTTGGTTAAGCAGCATATTACTTGATAGCTATTAAGGATTTTTGGACTAGGCTTCGGCCATCCCTGCTTTGCAGTAAGGGGCCGAAGAATACTACCGAGGTAAACCTGCCTATTGTGACGGGCGACTAAAAGGGCCATCAGGCTTGATCAGGCTCAATTGCGTCCCCAAAATGACGACGTTCCCGAGCTAGTCAGTAGCGTCGGAGGACCCTCCAACCGCGCAGTGAGGGTGCTAAAGGAAGGCTCTTGCCAGCACTAGATGCGGAACACGGACTCGTTACGGACGACCGCCGGTGCCTTGCAGCCTAGCTATCTGGCTTCGTTCTTGGGCGGTACCGTGTTACAGGCAGTGGTCCGGCAAAACGCAACTGCTAAAGGACGACGGCCGTGTTCTGCGGGTGGGGTCCCCCGCGTCCTTCGTTCGAGCGCTGACGCGCACTGCTATGGGGTTTAGTGCAAGTCGGACATAAACCGCATTTTCTCCTCCCAGGAAATGCGGGTATACGTTACCGATACTTTCAAATAAAATAAATAAATAAAAAAATATATTTTATACAGGAGTCACAATTTTCTGTAGTCTCAATTTTGATGGAATACGTTTGTTATTATGACAACTGGAATCCGACGTATGTTTTAACATACGTCGGATTTAAACCAGGTCACCAGATCTCTGCCCATGGATTTAACATAATTTAAGGTACAAAGTTTCACTTCACTGTATTTGTCATGTTATAAAAGAACAAACGAACAAAACAAAACAAAAAAGAAAAAATATATATTTAATTGTTTTTTTTGAGCGTAGAATCCTCTTAGTGATCGGGTGTGTAGGTAAGTGTGAGTGTGTGTGTTTGCGTGTTTAGTGATCATCATCAAAAATCTAAGAAAAGTTTTTCGAAGTATAATATCTTGGAGAACCTCGTCTCATCGCTCTTACGTCATATACCTCTTGGGATCGCTATTACCTACGTCACATACCTCATGGGTCTCAAGTGCAAAGAGGAAGGGATCAGGACAGCCGTCACTCTTCACCACATCAGGCAGGGGTACTTCCATCTTTTTCTTCAGGATCTGCGCCAGGCGAGCGTCCTCTCCCACAAACTTCCTGTCTCTGAGCTGGATGTTGGAGCTCGTTAGGACTGACCCTATGCCTGGGGCAGGACCCGTTTAATTTTTTTTAGGGCAATATTGGTAAAGTCAGTGTAAAATGCAGTGTGAAAATGAAGATGTTAAAATGTTATTTTCCATTGGCGTAGGAGACTTAGAAGTGACCAAAACAGATTTATGACCAAATTACTATCTCAAAAGTCAGCCGTGGTATCAAAATGCAACTGGTTTGAAGAGGAAGGGGTAGTACTAGCTATGAGGAAAGAGGTTACGCCAATAAAGGCTGCTGTTTTAAGAGCCTGTTGGAAAATGCCTGATAATACTCTGTGTACTTTTGAAAGGTCCTAAAACTAGAGGTAATATAAAAGTAAGTATTTAAAATTGTACTAACAACTGATATGGCCATGGCCTCTATCTTCGAAATCAAGTCATCGTGCTGGCTTAGTCCCCAAGCTTTAAACGAAGTTTGGACTTCGTTTAAAGCGGGTTGGCCCGCTCGCCCGTCAGGACGTGTCTGATGTCCCGGGTTCGATCCCTGGTAGAATACTTGTACTTATTTGTACTGACAATTCATAAGTGCTTTTGTAAAGCTTACATGAATAAAGATGTTTTCTATTCTATTATATTCCTGGTCAGGTCGATATGGAAAGTTAGCTTTCAATATTGTCTCGGGTCTGGGTGTTGTTGTTCCTTGTTTGTTTCTGATTTCTGTAACACAAGTGCTTAAGCTTACTATCATAATCAGAGCAATTTATGTGGTGTTATCCGATATTCATTTCTTATAAGCTAGCCAAATGCGAGTCGGTGATCATTATGTTCGAAAAATCTGAAACATACTGTACTCGAATCCAAGACCACGAGTTCATCACTTAATCTAATAGATGAATAGAACACCGAGGCACATGAAGAAGCTTAACACCCAACAAATACAACGGTTGGTGCAGACTGTGCAAAAAAAGTTATAATTAATAAAATTATCGAAGTAGGTACTCACACAAGGCGAGAAGCAGGCGCCGCATGGTGGCCAAAGACTGAGTCCCGATAATTACTCGTTTAAAGCCAATAAACTTTTTAATGCTCTCATCGTAAAGTCTTACGCAACGTTCTTATGAGCAATACCAACCAACATGTAGAAGCCCAGTGAAGTGCTTCCGACCGAAGTTACCAAAATAATAAATTAATGTGAGGAAATAAAGATAAGTCTTAGTGGTTTTTCTTAGTCTTGTGGTAAGCCTCTGGTTGTTGTAAGGCTTCAGTCCAATCCAGGAAAGTTTTTTAAGAATGTATAGATATCTGAATGTCTGCCTATCTGGACGTTTTGTATTTGTATGAAAGTTTGTTATTTTTGGATTCTTAAATTGCTATACGGATTTGTGCGTAATTTAATAAGAGAAGCGATGACATACCGGGCTAATATAAATAGGACTATTTTGACACGCAACGAAGTTTCAGGCAACAGCCAGTCATAAAATAAATAAAATAATTATCATATGTACAGCGAACAGCACATTAAGGTAAACAGTTACAGTTCGATATTAAATCTTATGTGTAGGTATGTAGGACGGTGCAAAGTCCGAAGTCTGACGTAAACATGTCTGTTGCATATTTTCATATTTGTAATTTTACTAACTAATCAACTGCAAGTGTTAGCCTTGTAATGCTGTTTGATGACCGTTCGTAGTCATCCGCTCCCCCACAAGCTCACTGTTCTCAATTTTTTCATAAACATCACCTTAGAATTCGGGTTTGATTTTGTAATTCATTTCAATTTTCTTCATGAATTATATTTATACCAAAAATGTAAGATTCATTTAAAAATAAAACATACATAGTATGTTCTTACACCTTTTAAGAAACATTGTTTTAACTGTAAATATTTCGACAACCCTTGCTCTTTCTACTTCCGAGAGAACAATAGGACCCGGCTAGCTAGTGCTGGGCGAGGGCATAGGCCATGTATAGCTAGCTATAGGCTGACTCGGGAGCCGGGTTCTGGGCGTCTGGCTAGAATACAGTAGAACCCGGGAGCTGGGTTCTGGGCATTGTTAGTGAAGCTTCTCTTTTCCAAGTCACGGCAATGTCTCTTCTCAGAAAAAAAGCTGTTCCATCAGATATTCCTTGCAAAGCCAGCCAAAATACTCGTTTCAACCGCTTTATTAAGCAGAACTATTCAGAGAAAGTATCAGGCACCTCATTTAAATTCACATAATGTTTTGCTCTGATAACAAAATCGATTCAGTCGAATGTTTCACACAGCAGTTTTAAATTCAACGAGCTCCGAATTTGGTCACGATTTGTTTGCTGAACATGGAGATGAGGCAATCGCATTAGTAAACGATGCTATATGGATTGAGGAGTGTTTTAGTTTGATACGCTAAAAATAGGAGGTGACTATATCCATTCATGGGTATTTTAAATAACTTAGACTAAGTTCATTTTAAGCCGACTTCGAAATAGGAAGAAGTTCGTCAACATGTTTTTTTATGCTTAATCACTGATTTCCTCATAAATTAAAAATGAATTTTCAAATTGTTTTACCAGTTTATTAGAACTTAAAAATTGCCATCTGAAGTGAACAGAAATTAAGTCATCACTAGATACAATAATGGCTAACGCGGATTTGTGACCACAAACCATGTACAATTAAGAATCATAATTTGTTCGATTCCCCAAGACATAATGCTACAACTTAAACCACTAGCACTAGGCCATAGAGGCGTTGAAATGGTATACCTATCAGCTCAACTACTACCATTGCAGTACCAGCAGTTCATACACCCATGACTACTATATCATTTATATTCCCATGGCGCCGTCACTAAACGATGAGAGGTGTGGGGGGTTTTAGTGGGTAGTCCCCGCTCTTTTCAGGGAGTCCCAAACACGTCGTTATCTTCTCCAAAACAGCGCGGCTCGGTGCGCTGCATCTCCCCCCCTTAAAAAAGTAGCGGAACACATTGTCATGCCTTCCGAATCACGGAAGTGTTCATTCACACCTCATTCGTCGGAATGGTCACCCATGCAATACTTTGTTTCCGAACCATAACTAACTAATATTATAAATGCGAAATTTTATAAGAAAGAAAAGTAGAGGTCTGGGTGTAAGTTTGTTACTCTTTAATAGATTATAAAAGATTCATATGAAATTGGCTACTTGACAGTTTTAGAAAAAGTATTGTGAAATGTGCGCCCGTTCATTTTATATCCCAAGCAATTTAATTTATCTGGAAAAAATGTAAATAGCCAGAGAAAAATAAGTTTTTGTGTGACACATTTAAAAAACGCGCGAAAACGCCAAGTCACGTCACTGTTGCAATTATGACGTCAACGTTCTAGGCATCGCACCGATACGCATAGGAACGACTTAATTTACATAAACGGAAAATGTTTAAATAAATTCTTATTACGGTTAGCGACACAATAATTCAATCATTCAATTTAATCGGTAAAATAATAATTGTTTCGCCACAATAAAAATAAATTTACGCCGACAGTTGTCATTTCCGAATTCAAATGGTGGTTTCCGTTTCGGTTCTTTTGTTCCACAGATAAAAAAAGTAAAATTTATTTTGCAAAAATAACATACTATCTATGCTATTAATTAAAAAATTAAAATGTAAAATTATCACTTAACTAATAAGCTAACATATTAACACTTTCATATTTTATTGTTAACACTGTCAGATAGCCAATTTGATAGAAATATGCATTAGAAGTTGTGGGCAACGGCTAGTGCTGGATATGCATGTAATAGGGGGAATATTATCATGAAGGTCTTAATTTCGGATTATCATGAGAGAATGAAAATAAAAGTAGTTAAAGAGTATATTTTTCCAAATCAAATGAACAACTACGAGTAAGTTACATTAATAAGCAACAATTTTAACAAATTAGAACACCTGCCTACTTGAGCAAAATAAAATCCACATTCGTTTAAGTTTAATTACTTGAGATTTACGTAATGAAACAAATTGTCAGCTAAAGATTTTTTCTTAATTCTCCTGTTGTTCATCTTAAGTTGTTGCGAAATTCTAAGTCTGAAGAACAATGTCGTCATAAAGGCAACAGGAAAACAATCACAAGGTAAAGTCACCGTCGATATTTTCTTCGGCAACAAGGGCAGAAGTCGCTTGTTCTCAACGTAGCTGAAGAAGCTTTCCTCCAGGTTAGTATCCAGGGATTCCACGAAGTCGATGAAATTATCATCAGGTACTAGCGGGTCTGGATTGTCCGGGCAAATTAATTCGCCATAAAATCCTTGGTATCGCGTGTAACTAAACTCTGGTCTCTTTCTAGTAGGCAGAGAACACTTCCCATGTCTTTCATAACACGCTTTGAGTAGAAACTCGCAAATTGCAAATGCCTGGCCGTTTTTAGGTAATTTGAAGTCTTTGTAGTCTGATATGTGTAATGAGAGCCGTATATTAGACGCCTTTTGAAAAGACTTTAAACTTAACGCGTCTTTCAACGGTACATTAGTAAAGAAATGGTGGAATGCGTCACTCATCGTTTGCTGACCAATTTGTGATTTTGAAGTTTTGAACAAGTTTTTAAAAAGCACTTTCCTGAACGCTGAAATTAATCTCCACGCAGTGATGTCTTTTGTTTTACTCTTCTCAATAATTCCACTGAGGAAATTATCTGCAATATTCATTCTGATGTTGTTTGTGCAAAGATTGGAAATATTCTCGAAAGTCAAGTCCTCATAAAGAAGCATGATTGCCCTTATTGTTATCTGTAATTGTTTAATAAATTTGACGTCATCAGTGATATCCACGCCGTCTTTGATAACTTTCAAGTCACGGAGGAATGTAAGTGCTTCCACAACCAAATTCATTTGAGATTCGCTTCCATTAAATGGTTTTTGGTACTCACATGATGTTTTGACGTTTTTTGAGGTCATAAACTTGTAAAGTCTGCTCATCATAGTCAAAAACTGAACCGTCCCCATCGCGGAACCTTCCATCAATCCAAAGTCTATATAGTTACCTATACCAGCAGCTACACGTTCACTCAATATATCCATGACCACACGACTGTTATCTGTATTTCCCTTTTCAAAATTGAAATGTGTTTCCGTTAGTTCGGGCACAAGCCTATGCGCTTTCTTGCTATCGCTGTCATAAAATAGTTTTATATCTTGCCATTTAGCCACTAACCCTTGAAAATGAAACTCGTTGTTTAAGAAACACAAATAAACATTTTCCATTAAGAACTTTGGATCATATGCGTAGTATAAACGCTTTTCACCAATGTGAAGGTACGGTTTTTCAATGGTAGGACCTTGGACTTCATTAGTTGAGGGTTTAACCGTTAAACCAAATAAGCGTGAACTTAGGTTTGAGAGGCAAATGCGTACTTTGAGTCCAGCACTATTTAGTCTGGAGACAATGTTGTTAAGCCAGTATGCAATGTAGTCTTGTTGATTCTCACGGTCCTGAAAGTTTAAAAGGACGTAATCAATTGGCAACACCCATTGCTCGTAAAGCCCACGCACCATGAGAACAATTCCATACTGAGCTAGCTGTGGTGTCTCCACGTTGTCAAATTTACTAAACCCGTATAGTTTATCTTCTAAGACGTGATAATAAAGGTGTGGTTTAAGATCTGTTACGCTTACCAAAACTATGCAGTTTTTTCCTAACTCTGTCATGCCATCTATCTTGGGCTTCAGCATTTGAATACATTTAGAAATGCTATCTTTGAAAGATGTCGTATATAAGGCCCTTAGATCTTTCACAACAGGGAGCTTTAGAGTCTTCTGCAAAGACATGTAATACGACGGGTTGATGTGATAAAGGTACAGACAAAAGAACTTGTACTCTATCGACTTTTGGCCTCTGATGATTTTCACTCTCAACTCGGCCTGGTCCTTGACCAACTCGGCGACGTCTTTGAGGAGGAATCGGTCGCAGAGGGCGTTGAACACGGCTTTGTGGTTAACTCGGTTCATAAGCTTTTTCTTCCTGATATTGCTCGCGGATTCTCTCTCCGACCTGCCGGCAAAACAGTAAATTTAATTTAACTTTGTATCAGATTATCCTGACCCCCGAGTTTACAACGTTATTGTTAAACATGAATTCATCTTCTGAATGATGCAGGCATGCGACAACTTGTCTAGCTACTACTACTACTGCTTGTCTCTGTATTATAAATATTTATTCCTTTCTTTCTCTGTTTCTAACCAACTTTCCAATCTGTTTTTACTATCTGGAAATCCAATACGAACAAAAAAATTCAAACAAGAGGGAAAATTTCAAGTGTTTTATAGTTTTGCTGTATTCAAATACGCACATTGAAATCTAACATAAATTAGTTATTTTGAACAAGAGAGAAGATTCCAGAACTATCAACACAGAATACAAAACAAATCACTTAATATTTATAAAACTCAGTTCGCCGCATCTGTCTATATATCTGAATACAATAAACTAACTTATCCATTTTATAATGTTTTGTGAATAATTCAAGCGTCTATCTGTTGCCGTTAATAACATCGAGCAAAAAACAGTTAAACAAGTCACGTTTGTTTCATAGGAGCCCCAGTTACAATTGTATTAATTACTAGCTGTGCCCGCGACTTAGTTCGCGTGGACTACATCCTTTGATGGTCGGTTTTTTTCAAAAAGTATTCTTTATATTAATAGAGCTATATTTGTGCCAACTTTCATATCTCTAACTTAATCTCTAATAAACTTTCAAAGGTGGCATTAACCCCCCCCCCCCTTACTTTCTAACAAAAAGTAGCCTATGCCCGTTTTTGAGGTTCAACGTATACCTATGCCAAATTTCATCAAAATCGGTTGAGAGGTTTAAGCGGGAAAGCGTAACAGATAGACAGACAGACAGACAGACAGAGTTACTTTCACATTTATAATATTAGTAGGGATTAGTAGGTATAGTAGGGATTTTATCTTGTTTTTAGTATTTTTTGTAATAGCGGAAACAGACATGGGTCGTTCTTCTTTTTTACCGACAATGGACATGACTGATAAATCAATATTTAATATGTACATATCATATTAGTAATCATTGGTAATACTGCCTAAATTGTTGTGTGAGGAATCATTTTTCAGATGGTCTATCTTATGATGTCAAATTAATTTATAAGCAAACAATATCGATCAAAATGTACAACTCCGTCACGGTCTTCAAAAATAGTACCACTTACACCTCCGTCACGCGATGTAACTTTTTTCTTAAGTTAAATAATTAAGAGAAGTACCTACGACATGATAACATAATTCCTAATCTATCATACATTAGGAATATTACAATAGTTTGAAGTACTCATATATTTGTTTTTATAATTATACATTCGTATTAATGGGGACAACTTATTGTCGGTAAAAAAGAAGAACGACCCACATACCTAAATTATCTGTGAAAATTTCAACTCTCTAGCTATCACGGTTCTTGAGATACAACTTGGTGACAGACGGACAGACAGACAGCAAAGTCTTTACAACGGTCCCGTTTTTACCCTTTGGATACGAAACCATAAAAAGTACTCCTGGCGGAGACCTTTACCAAGTTGTTAACTACTCCATCGAACCAGTCAATAGGTCTTACATTTGGCATTGCACAGCCTTGTTGGCCAGCTGTACTTCCACGTCTCCTGAGGGCTCCTGCTCCTGCCCAGTCGGAGGCTTAGGCAGGTGCAAGGAGGGCAGCACGCTCTTCTTCAGCAGCTTCTTGGTCTTGCATACCTCGAACGCGTTGAGAGGGAAGTGCACCTCACAGATGTAGTTGTTGCTGCCCTCTCGCCTGGTGAGGAGGTCCTGGCGGCCGATCAGCGTCACCCACTTAGTGAATCTTGGATAAGGAAATTAATTTCGTTAAAATCATACAGCAAAAAGCAAAATGCCGTAAAAAGTATTTTTTTAGCGCAAAGCCATATTAATTATACGTAAAAAGATATCGATGCAGATTCAAAAGTTATTTTATTTTAATTTACCGAAAATTACTTTATTTTTATCTTGAATTTAATCTTTATAAATAAATAAAATATATGTTTGCAATATCGAAATAACCGCTTTATACTACATGCATATGAATGTGCATGCGGTCCATACATTAAAATATATTTTTTTACAGTTTTTGTCTGTCTGTCTGTTTGATCCGGCTAATCTCTGAAATGGCTGGACCGATTCTGACAGGACTTTTATAGGCAGGTAGCTGATGTAATAAGAAGTGACTTAGGATACTTTTGTTTTAGAATATATCTATATATTTTTATACTTTTATTTTAAAAATCCTGTAGTCCGCACCGCTAGTGTTTTAAATATAAAAATAAGTCTCCCACCAAAACGGTACGGAAATATTTTAAACAACAAAATAACAGGTCTATGCTGTTTTTGGACCGGTAGAAATAAACTAGCTCATATTAGTTGCGGATTCATCATTTAACTCCTGATCATTAATTAGACGTAAACTTCGAATAATTTACAACAATATGGAGCACACTTAGGTGTCCCAATAAAGTTTGAGGTTCCCATAGATTTTTCAAGGATAAATATAAAACTGAAATAATCTTAAATTATGCACCAAATACATGGACAAGAGAAAATATCGGGTAAAACAAAATAAATACATTATGTTTCATTTTTGTTTTTTATTTTTAAATATTTGATACAATTTTTTTTTCAAGCTAGTGACAGACTGACATTTATGGAACAGTCAACAAGCGCACACTCTGCATCTGCTGCGGTGAGCATAAAGAATTAGTGCGTTCTCTTAAAAAAAACAAAAATGATGGCGGTGGTGACAGCTGTCAAACGGTCAATAAAAACTGACAGTTAAAATTGAGTAAGTGCAACCAACATCGAGTATATAAATCATGACTCACTTCCTCAGCGGCGATACTGGCATTCTATAAAACTTGACTTCCTTCCCGCTGTATGAAGTATTGAGGCAGCCGCGCACGACGCACGCGCAGCGCGTCATCGCGAGCGAGCAAGATGGCTTTATGTTTATCAGCTATGGGCGGCGGAGGCGCGACGCGACCTCCCCCTACGACGGTCGAGCTCGACTGGCGTTCGTACCGACTGTACCGAATGTTTTAACGCAACGCGCGGTGAGTCGCAAAGATGGCGGCGGGTTTTCAATTATGTACAACTGTCGACTACTTGGGTTGGAATTTAGGCACTTCTACTAAACGTGTGTTTGTAATAACGTATGGTTTTATAGATGTCCGAATGAACTACGTTTGTTACTTTTATACGCAATAACTGTAAAATGGATTTAGATGTTATTTGGTACCAAGATAGATGAGATGCTAGATAAACGTACGGGATACTTTTTATCCCGAAATAACGCGGACTAATTCGCGGGCAACAGCTAGTGTTTCATATTTTAATCTCCTTTTATGATATGATATTAGATAAGTAGGTAGATACCTATTTGACAACATCAACAATAATCTGTAGGATAGACTCCAATTACAGATTGCCGCCTTAAATATTATACTACTCACATGTGTGAAACATCACCGTGTTTCAGAAATCAGAAACAACGACGGTACACAACACCCAGACTTGAGACAACATTTTTTTTTCGTTGCATTACCTAAGTGTGACTCTGTCTCTTTGATCAGCCCCTTTCTTGCTTGTCCTTAGAAGCGAACCTCAATGGGGGGACTCAAAGGGGGAGGTGGGGGTTATGGTTCGCAAAAGCTTAATAAAATAGGATCCCGCTATTACTAAGACTCCAATGTCCGTCTGCTGCGTTTTGAGTGTTCAGATATTATTGGTTAGTTGTGTGTATATAGATAATTAATTAACTATCATCTGCTCAGATATTACTGAAGTAATAAATCTTCAGATATTAATGGTAACTTGTACTGTATGGAACTTATTGACATAATAAACTGTTCACAAGTATTTAGTCACTTTGCTCCAATGTATCTGACGGCGTTGTACATTTCAAGTTAACTTACTGTTTCCCGTATCTTGGAAGCCTGAAGAATTGTAAAGGCGGACCTTCGTAGGTAGTGTTGTGACAGCTGGCCACGGAACACACCAGGGCTCTCTGGTTGCCCGAATAAGCGCCCTGGTCATGGAATAATACAGAAAAAATTAATTGCAGTGCGGGAGTCGAACCCACGTGCAGGTGTTACCTTTGGGGATGGGTCTGCTCCAGTTTACCTCTTAATATGAAATAATACCTAATGCTTTTTTCATTATCAAAATACCACTATATGACTTGGTACAAAGTGTTCTACACATAGCTAGATAAGTTAGATACTGCTACTGTAACTAATCTGCTGAGTTTCTTCTCGATAGATATAGGTTCCGAACCGGAAGTAGAATCACTTTGCATTGTATTCGATGACGATTCAAAGTGTTATATGTAACCTACTTGAATAAATAAATATTTGCGTTTGAGTTTGAGTATCGCGCGTGCTGCTCTTCCAGCTGAGCTAACCGCAAGTTATTGTAGGCGATGAATATTTCTGCTGTATCAACCCGTTAGCCTCCGGTAAGTGCCCTCTGCCGAATATGTTTAGAACTACATGCTTTTTTTATTTAAAGTTTGCTAGTATGATTTTTAAAGTGCTTTAAGTCGTACTAGCGAACTTTATATATAAAGAAACAGAAAAGATTCCCGCTCCGCAAGGGGAGATACAAATTTTGTTTCTTTAAAAAAATGTTTTTGGATGGAATTTGTAAAATCGATTCAGTAGTTTTTTAGACGCGAAAGTCTTTAATTCTATGTGGCCAAGTGCGAGTCGAACTCGCCCATAAAGGGTTCCGTAACAGCAAGTAACATAATATAAAAAATCATATTGGAGTTGATAGAATTAAAGGTAAATTGCGGTTTACCTTATGACATATTAAAAAAAAACTTTAAACTAGATCTTGTTCTAACCAATTTTCGGTGGTACATCATATTTTTTTTTAGTACTATCGTTCTCTTATTTTAAAAGTTAGAGTGGGGGGACAAACAATCTACCACTTTGGCAGTGTCTCTCGCGCAAAGTATTCAATTTAGGGACACATCTACATATGTATATGTCAAGTTTTAACAGTAGGTATAGGTCTTATAGTTTAGGAAAAAAGTGGCTGTGACTTACGGACGGACAGACAGACATAACAAATCCATAAGGGTTCCATTTTTCGCCATTTGACTACAGAACCCTAAAAAGTGGCTTTGACATTAGGATGGACTCAGACATGACGAATCAATGAGGGTTCCATTTTTCACCATTTGGCTACGGAACCCTAAAAAGGCCTCCTGATTTTAGGGACGAAACCTATGACATCTTTTGAACGTTTTGACGTCAGAAGCTGTCGTTCTTCTAGATTGTTCCCCTCTTCTTCTTTTACCTTTTCCATGATTGTCACCATTATCTCACTCCTCGCCTCGCCCAGCTCCTCACTTTCACTTCCGTCATCTTGTATTTGCTTCTTTGGCAGTTTCTGCTTTCTCTTTCTAACCGCGTCGAACTTTTCTTTCTTTAATGTTAGTGTTTTACTTCTGCGCGGTCGTCTTGGGCGTTTTGTCAGTGGCACAATCTGGACTCCATTTTCGCCTAGTATAAATTTTGGTTTCACCTTTTTCGTTCTAAAAAAATATATAAAACATTAATTTTGACTTCACATACATTGATCTGACTAAAGTAAGTTGCTTAAGGACTTGTGTTATGGAGATCAAAACTAACGATGTTGGCATAGTATGTACTACATAAATACATATACACAAACATACATAAAATTAAAAACGCGAAAGTTTGTAAGAATGTACAGTTTCTGGTGGATGTACCTACTCGTATGTTTGATGAAATTTGGTAGGAAGAAAAATGACATAATAGCTTTTCATATAGGATACATTGTATACTCGAGTCACGGAAAACAGGTAGTACCTACATAAATACATACACTTATAAGCGCCTTGACACAGAATTAACACAATTTTAATCACACAAACTTTCGTTCTGGGCAGGAATCGCGCCCCGATCCTTAGTTTAATAGCCAGGATCGCTAACCTTTTAGATCATGTAACATTCGTCGGTGGAAATTGTTATACAAAACCTATTACTTGCACCAGTGGATTATTTGACAACTGTCAAAAGTCTAACATACATTTATGCAATTTATCAACCGTCAACTCATTGGTTACTTGTAAAATAAAGTTGTTGCAACTGAGCTTAAGGTTATATAAATATTATTTTGAAAAAAGAGTTTTAATGCGTCGAATATTAAACTACTCAACGGCATCTATGTCTGAAAAAGTCATAAAAACAAAACCAACAATCTGCGTAATTTATTTTGTCTTTTTTTAGCAAATAATTTTTCTATTTACTTACTTTTTGGATCTTGTTCTCATTTTAAAGATAAAATCTTATTTTTTTATGATGGAACAATATGACCAAAACCATATATCTATTGTTTCAATTTTAATTTAAACTGATTTGATTTTCGTCGAATACACCGACTGCTTGAAGAGGAGAAATTGTTAAACGTGCAACACACAAGTGAGCTTTTATACCATTCCTGTTGAATATTTGTTATTCTTTCAATTCAGGGTTGTCAATTACTTTAAGAGAGGTAGGGCATAGTGATTTATCGCTCGAACTGGGGCAGCCCGACTGGTGAAAAACCTCCACCTTACAGAAGACCGCAGCCAAATAACCATCACTTCTGTGTTGTTGTGTTCCTGCGTGTGAGTAAGCGTGGGGGGTGCTACGTTAGTAGCAGGGGTCAAGCCTTCAAGGTGGGGGCGACAAGTCCAATAACAGATTTATTATGCTGTACTTGTCACCCTTAAGCTAGGACCTCATTACCACTTAACATCAGGTAGGATGAGGTCAATCTTGAAGTGCAATATAAAAAAAGGTGATTTTGAAAAACTCTTCATCAACCAGAATCGCGTTTTATATATTGTAAGGATTAGGATAACCTAACCACTGAGTTTCTTGGCGGATTATACTCGCTACGATTAGTTTCCGAACCGGATGTAACTTCAATTTTGGTTTACAATAATTTGGACGATGCATAAGTAACGATAATACATATTTCAAAGATTAATAGAAATTCCATGAAATATTGAATGGGGGAGGCGAGCGGTTGGACAGCTTATATCTTATTTCAAATACAGGCAATAAAGTTGAAGCAAATAAATTTAAATCAGATATTTGAAAGGATCCCAAAATGAGTTGTGCGGTGTGGTCTTTAAATAATATACTGATAACATGGTACGAAGGCAAACTGGTTCATAAGTTTACAGAGTTCAGTTCGCCAACAAACTTTGAGTTTTGGTTTAATCCAATATTAATAACAAGTTTGTGGACCTGACAGTAACTTAGGTGGTCAAGTTTGTTTACAAATTCACGATTTGGTTTAAATAGTAACTTAAATGTTACTTATGAATTATTTCGTGATAACAATAATTTGACAAGTTAAACAGGTAAACTAAGTCTGCGTGTAATAAAATGTATGAATATTCTATTCTCGTGTTTAATTTTCTGCTATTTATGATTATTAATTTTGTTATTATCCTTAATGACATTTTTACTGTTACCGCACCGGTTGACTGGTAGAGAATGCTCCTAGCATTAAGTCCACCTTTTGTACCTTTTTTGTGCAATAAAGTTTATAAATAAAATGAATAAATAAAATAACAGCTTCATATTCAATGTTTATGGATCTGTACAAGTTATATATACCCAAGTATTTTATTACAATGTTCGTTTGTATGTACTTTGTAAGAGTGTAAGCCGAGTAATCTTTAAAAAAGCTGGACCGGTTTTTACGAAACTTTCACTGGTCGATAGCCGGCTTGACAGATAAATAGAAGATGTAACTAACTTAGGCTACTTTGATTGCTACAATGATTTTTGTAAATTGCAATTCTGTCACAACTAACAGAGCCACAGCCCTAGCTGTGACAAGCACAGCCTGTCACCACATAGATACTGTCACATTCTTATCGTCGCACTATTTTCTTTTAAAACTAAAGCTTTTACAAGCCGTTGAAAAGTCATGAAAACTGGAATCTTTTTCATGGAAATCTTATGTTATAAACGCGATAGTTTGTAAGAATGTATGTTTGTTCCTCTTTCATACGATTGAATGAATTTATAGAGAAGAAGGTAGAAAAAATAAATACATATTAGAAAACACCACATACATTCCTCCGAAATCAGAAACAACGACAGCATCCCTACACCCAGACCCGAGAACATGTAGAAAAGTTTTTTCCCATATTGACCGACCAGGGATCGAACCTGGGACCTCAGAGATGGCCCGACGCCAAATCCGGCCTGCTTGCCTCTCGGCTACGGAGGTCATGAGCTTTGGCCATTTTTGTATTGACTGCAAATTTATCTTTAATCTTTAAAACCCATCAAACTATGTACCTGCTTAATAGTTAGTGTGTTGTAAAATAAAAATTGTAACGTCATATTTTCGTATTTTCATAGAACATTTATGAAGAAATAGTGTTTTGAAAGGCATTTTAAAGTACCTCAATTGAGTCGGCAGTTATCATCCCTTACTAAGCAATAATTGAAACCATAAAATTGGGGCACTAGGCGTACACGTTTCTCTAAAAGTAACAAATTGCGTGTCATGGGCGTAGGTAAGTCTTCGCGATGTATTATTTGTAACGTAGAAGGCTGAGGAATATTACAGGCTGTTACCAACCTTCTGCCGTCCTGCCAAACCACGCAGCCTGCACTATCTAAATTATTCCAGTCCGGAAGCTGCGAACAAATCATACTCCAGACATCCGTGAAACACATTGTTTTACAATAACTGAACCAGCTATTAATATAACGGTCAGAAACTATACTTTGTCTCTTTCGAAAGATAACATCTTGAAAAACTTTCTATAAAAACAAAATCAGGCATTTCCATTAGCCAATTATGTAAATATTTCGTATGCTAAATTGTCCTGAATTCCGAACTTCGACGATTCAACGTTTAATAGTTGACGATTAAACATTTAACGTTACGCTTAAATAAAATGAAAACATGCGTCCATTTTTGATCGGTTTGTGATGTATGTTTGTTTGGTTTTCAGTTTCTCTTTCACGCAAAAAATACTGTATGGATTCAGAGGAAATTTGGTAGCAAGACACATTAAATACTTGAGTATGTTAATTTGGGAAATTTTGATTCCGAAATATTTCTGGGAATGAAAATTTTATTACATTGAACTGATCTCAAAGTAATAGTGCAAGTATTTAAATTATGGAAACCAGATTCAAGTGTAGTTTATAAACATAAGACAAAATCAATTATTCATCACAGAAATGTTAGTTCTGGGTGTGATTCGAACCTTCAACCCTTGATTTAACTGCTAAGAGCTCTAACTATTGTTTCAACGGGCCAGTCAAATTGCAAGCGATATATGCAGAAATAGACTTCGCTGATTCTAGTTGCAACTTTACAAACAAAAGTTTTGCCTACTGTATAAACGACGCCATGTCAGGCAACACACTTTGTACTTTGATAGCGCTTATGTCGCGGACTCAAGAACTAAAATCGAACTGCAAGTGTTTATCTTGATATGCTGTTCACCGTACATTTTCAAATTGTAATAAAATGCCACTAATGTGTCTGTGTTTACATGTTACGTTATTTCCTAACTATTTTCTCGCTTCCGGACTGTGCTAACATTTAGATTGTCCCCGTTTCCCGAGCCTCCCATATTACAGCAGAGCGCCCTCATACTCCTCTCGGGGCTCGCGTTCGGGTGGCCATGAAAAAAAAACCGGCTTTGGCAAAGTAAATTGAAAAGTCATTCTAGTAAGCAAGTTATGTGAAAAATTGACATAATTATGTTGCTTACGTACTACATAGCACTTGAACTACTAGACCACTAAAGAAAAAAAACACCTATTATCTATTTAGTTTAATCAAAATCTGCATTTCCAGTCATTCCAGAACGTCGCATATAATAAATTCGACAGTTTGTAACGTCTGTTTGTTACTCTATTGAATTTGCATGAATTTTGGTGAAAAAATGTATGAGTGTATTAACATATTATCTATAAATATTGCGGACAAACACGCGGGTAACGGCTACTCAAACTATGATAGCCACAGCAGCAATGTGTGATCATATAGTAAATTTATTGTAGTTACCTATAGTTTATATTTTATTTCTACTTCAGGAACGTCCTCAAACCCGCCCGTCTTATGGCACCCCTACCGCCCCGTGCCTCCCAAAGCGGGGGTGGGTAGGGGAGGCGGTATAAATAGCCGTCCTCGCTCACTGCCAAGGTCGCCGACGATCGATACGAAGCGCTGCGATTTGTTGGTGCGTGCTGAATCACTAGGTGAACTCCTTTTTATATGCTGGTAGGTAGATAACAAGTACAGTCAGCTGCACTAATATATTAACAACCTCTCAAGAGAAGTATACCTCTCAACATGAAATAGGAGCTAAGGATTCGTTCAGTCGTTCGCCAGATCCGGTCAGCCGTTTTATTTATTTAGTTACAAAAACTAGCTATTGCCTGTGGCTTTTCCTGCGTTTTTTTTGGAATAAAAATTACCTATTATGCATGTCTCATCTCGGCTTCTACCAAATCTGTTCAGTAGATTGTGCATGAATAAGTAACAAACATACGTGCAGACATCTAATACATCCATACATTTTTTCAAGCCTTCGCGTTTATAATGTAAGAAGGAAGTAGGATTATGGAAGAAAAAAAGACATTAAATCAATAGTATCGAAAAGAGTTTGTCACGTTTTAGGTGCGTGAGCAAATAAAAGGTGATAAGTAAGGGTACATATAGTTTATTGCTTCTCAGGGAAGTAGGTTCAGTTGATTAGTCGAGAAACTTTAACAATTCTTTTAGAAGAAAACCACTGTCCTGTAAGTAGCGAGGAACCGATGTCGTCCGCAGCAAGGGTTTAACATTCACAGGGCGGGTAGCAGACAGGTAGATAGACAATTCCACTCCTGGAACTGGAACCCTGGAATTGCCCCAATTGGATGTTTTAGAAAATGTCCAGCTTCATTCACTTGACTGCAACATCCAGATCCGACGGCAGAAGCGAGCTACTAACTACAGCGTGGCTTCTTAAAGCATCAATTAGCGATCAAAGATGTTGCAGTACAAGCAAAATCACAATTCACCCAGTAGAATTCAGCACAGAAAATAACTATACAAAAATTTCAACATTAAAACTAAACAGGTAGGTAAATACGATTAAATGTAGAAGTTTTACAACATTAGGGAAAATTGTATTTTATGTTGCACGATGATGTACGGCACCTTGTAGCAAAGCAGCTTATAGCAAAAAGCTTAGTTAAAACCATGTAATTATGTATATAATTCACGCACAATTATTATATTTAATTTACATAGTTGATGAAGAGTTGGTTAAAAGTAGGGTAGGAATAGGATGATTAAACAATTTTGCAACACTCACCCAATCCGGGGAATTAGTAGCACTAAGTATTTATTGTACGTTTTGTAGAACACTCCACTCGCAAGTTAAATTTAATTGTAGTCAGAACAGATTCTAACCAGGACGGAGCTAAGTATTGATATTATCGCAGCGTAGTAGGTGATAGGAACTATGCCGGAGAGCGCAGTGATCAGAGTGCCGACCGGCCGATGTCCCTCCGCTAGTCACTCGCTTGACCACCCGAGATACAAGGACGTATGACGTCGCCCATTATATTCGCGTGCGGCTACGGTCTCAGCGCACATTTTAAAACTATTAGGTACATTTCTGTTTTATAACTTTAGGTAGGTTAGCCGTTATGGTAGATTAAGTTTGCTTCAAACAGTATTAGCATAATGTATTTAGTAAATTATTTATAGTTCTGGATTTAATTGTACATAGTGAAATTATTTTATATGTTTGTATTATATATTTTTAGAAATTAATTATTAGCCTTAGACCTATAAAAGATAAGTGTTACAAGTTAGAAAGCTCTCCCCACTAAGAATGTACCTATTATTATTACTAATGTATTTGGGTCTTTGTAGTTCTAGTAAACTGTGGTCACTGCAACTATGATCTATTGTGACTCGCCTCCAACTTAAAATATAGCCCCTTTATCCAGGTAGATTCTAGAAATTCTTGTATCTTCTTGACTTTTAGGTTTTTTATTTCCTCTGGTTGTGCTATATGTCATAACCAGATGATGTTTCGTTTGTGGATCAGGAACATAGGAAGTGTGAAGGTTTTCTTTGCCTCCTTGTAGAAACTGCAGACGTTACTCAATATCATGTAAAATTAGCGTCATTTTAGTTTGCAGTGCCCGGTTAGAGCTTTCACTCCTGTACTGGCCCTAGGCCTGCTAAACTGTAGCAGCTCTTCAGTCTATTTGCACGAGTCGTCAGCGACAAGAAGTTTTGAATCTTCCCTGATTGATCCTGTTGACTTGATTTATGTCTTGGTGCTAAATGAATTATAGCTTTATTTGTAATGAAGATAGACTACAGAGTTTCTTGCCGGGATCTTGTCTGTAAGTTATACTCGTAGTTTCCGAACTTGAATTAGCTTCTTATGAGTTATATAGACGATTCGTAAATATTACTGATATAATTAACATTACTAAAAGAATGTTGACCTTTGAACTCCATTCAATATTTTTTTGACTCGTATTCTATTCTTTCTTTTAGAGACTAGCGAACTTAGCGTTGCGCCATCTCTGAGGTCCCGGGTTCCATTTCCGGTTTTAGGTCTGGCTTTTGTGGTACCGTAATTGTTTCTGGTTTCCGTTACTATCCCTACTAATCTCTACTAATATTATAAATGCGAAAGTAACTGTCTGTTACGCTTTCCTGATTAAACCTCTCGACCGATTTTTATGAAATTTGGTATAGGTATACGTTGAATCTCAAGAACGGACATAGGCTACTTTTTATTAGAAAATAAGGGGGGGGGGGGGTTATTACCACCTTTGAATATATATGTTTATTTTTGAAGTTAGAGATATGAAATTTAGCACAAATATAGCTCGAAACTTGGATTAAGATATAGACTACTTTTTGTTTCGAATATTAGAGGAGAAAGGGGTGAAACCGACCATGAAAGGATGTAGTCCACGCGAACGAAGTCGCGGGCACAGCTAGTAGAATATATGTGATCCAATATATCTAAAGGCCCTCATAATTGAAATCAAACCTCCATACCATCGAGGCGTCAGTCGTAACATATTCACTTACCCGGAAATCAATTCAGACAGTCCCCTGCGGCATCGTACGCCCCAAACACGCGTTCCGGGTCCGACTGACCACAACCGAGCGCAGCTGACGACTGAGCTAGTTCACATAGATAGGATACCTAGAATATCAGCGCATTAGTTTCAATTCAAAAAAGAAAAAGGCCTGGAAACCATTGGAATCATTGAAATCCATACAACAAAGGATCAAAACAGGTTGCATCGCATCACCACTTAGGTGATGAGGTCCATTGTCAGGTTTAGTGGGTAGTCCCTATTGAAGTCGGCGATAAGGTCTGGCCCTGGAAGCCCCACATACGCTGCAGTTTCCCTTACCTCCGGTAACGGGCGTCATTTCCTGACGAAAAAATTGGTCCTAAACAGGTTGATAAGGAAAATCTTCGTGGTGTAGTGGTTACAGCGTTAGGCTCAAAAACCCCGGAGGTCGTGGGTCCAAATCCCGCAGAACACTTTCCCTATGTGAGCTTTTGCAGTTTGGTTAGAGTATCGCAAATTAGGGAGATCAAGCAATTGCTCCAGAGTAATAACCAGCCTTGTCAAATCGGAGTCATAGTTGTAAGTGGAAGCCGGGCTCCGTAATAGTTACACGCTAGGTAAAGTAGAAAGAAGACAATAGTTATGGACTTACAGACAAGCACTATTTTTTTGATCATTTATACGGCAGACCATTAAAAAAAATGATTTTGGACGACGTTAAGTACTGTTTTAATTATGGTGGTCGTATAGTGGATCGAGTCTTAGAGAGGGTTTAGGTACCTACTACACACTCAACACCTACTAAACGTACATCTTCGCAAACAAATATTTTATGGCTTTAGAGGGTAATTTATTATACAATGGTTAATTCTATTCAATATCTTAATTTAGATAACTTGATAAACATTGATAGTTATTTAAGACACCCTCTAACATTGCTGTTCCCTAACGTGGTCTATAATGATCTAATTTTAAGAATACCTTCTGTACTCTCAACTCAAATATTTCTTTATTCAAGTAGGTTACATATAACACTTTTGAATCGTCATTGAATACAATGCAAAGTGATTCTACTTCCGGTTCGGAACCTATATCTACCGAGAAGACACCGGTAAGAAACTCAGCAGATCATATACAGTATCAGTATCTAACTTATTGCTATGTGTAGCTCACTTTGGACCAAGTCATATAGTTTTGGTTTTGATAAGTGATGAAACAAATAAGTACTCAAGTAAGTTTTTACTTTCGAGAGGTAAGCTGGAGCAGACCAGTCCCCAAAGGTGGCACCTGTTCACAAGCATGACGTATGTGCCAGCCATCGCTTCACTCAACCATATTGTAGGGAATGTAATCATTTAAGCAATAAACGATTGAATATTGAGTAAACATTTTAAATTTAGGTTTTCATTATCAGCTGGCGATTTTACATCTCGTGCTTATGTTTATTAATGTTGACAGAACAAAGAAAAAAGCTACTTGTCGGTGAGGTAGACTGTACCAATGCTCAAAGAAAAGCAAGAATATTGGTACACTTGCATTCTGTGTGCCCTCGGACTCCGAGTTCTATCTTTCTAGCGTAGAGCTGTTAAATATATTTTTTTTTCCTGAAAGGCAAATTTATAGGTCATACGCAAAACATTATTCTATTTCATTACAATATAGTGTCAGAGTATGATTATGTCTTTCCTCCACCTGTGTCTCCGTAAGTGTTTCGTAATTAATATCGATTTTGTACCTCATGCAAACATAACAATCGAACCATCAGAAAACAAATTTAATTAACCCTGCTTATTTAACTTACTCGTACCTAATTATTACCCATATATCTTTCAAAGCCCCACCTGTCATATAAACACATTAGATGACCTTCCGGCAGCTTTAACCTCTGAAGCACGTAGCCAATGATTTGCCGCCAATTTTAAGTGAATGCTAGCAGTCGACATTTAGTACAGGCATTTATTCCGCCATTTCTTAATACGGTCAATCAAGACGTTTCACAAATACCTACCAAAGAACTTCCTCAGAAGTTGCAGTGATCTTTAAATAACATCGCTTGTCCTCAGTACTTAACGTTAAGATAAACGACGTCGCAATTTTGTAATTAAACCCGGCACAGTCCATAGACATTGCTATAATGTACAGCTTTATAGACGAGTGGTTTATCATAAACCCGAGATAGACGGAGCCGAGAGATTAAGTTTGTTACGGATGATATTAATTACCCTACGTACATCAGCTACTATGCTCAGGAAGCCTAACGCATCGCCGCCTTATTACCGGATAATAAAGTTGATAATGGAGCGTGAATGTACAAAAATTACCCTGTCTCCAACCGAGGATTACATCAGATCGGTTCCGACTAAATTTGGACTTAATTTACCATGAGTAACAGTTCGGTTTTGCTTGCAGCGGCTTGGCACGGAGGGAGTCGATACAGCGACATGCGCAGTCATTCTCGTTCCATCTCTCGACTGGTCGCCCGATTTGTTGGTTGTTGAGAGATTTGTCGGGCGATCGGGGTCGTAATCGGTGAACTGGTCCGCTTAGCAACAAATCAGCTGATCCGCCGGTCCTGTATCGATTCTGTATCCGAGTCTATTCAATTAGGATTACCGGCGGTTTGTTTAGTTCAATAAATATTTAGGGACGCGGAGATCTGCATTTTAAACGGAGACGAGCGGGGCAGCCGAATTAAAAGTGCTTTTAAAGTGTCGGGTATTTAAAGATGGTTGAAGCTGAGTTTGTTTATGGACCGTGAACGGGGATCTATTTAAACGAGAACATAATACCTATCTACGTTATGATACGAAAAAATCCTTACTAGAAAACCTCCACATTTTGTAAAGAGTAAATAGAAAGTATTCAATTATATTCAATTCGTTTATTGCATGTCACATTACAAGTTGGTACAGAATTTTTATGGTATACATGTGACGCCCTGGTAGGGCACAGCAACTCAAGAGGGCTTACTACTTATTTTTAACTATAACATTTTACATTTAACTATTACATTATTTCATTTATTACATTTTATTACATTATATTATTTATAAGCATACATATTAACATTACACAAAATATGACAATTCAGTTATTTTTAAATCACAACATCGATATCATTAAAAAAATCATGCAGACTGTAGTAACATTTGTTTAAAAGAAAAGTTTTAAGCATTTTGTTAAAAAGCTTAAAATTGTCTGTGTTTTTAATTGAATTTGGAATGTGATTATATATTTTAATTGTAGTATTATGTGGGCTGTTTGATACAAACTTTAGATAGGAAAAAGGTATTTTGAGCTTATTTTCATATCTATTATTTCTCCTTTTCTTATTTCAACGTCCGCTTCCAACATTTGAAAAACCATCCGTTCAAGTAACGGATAGTTACAAATTATACGAGGCGTAAGCAACGAACGGCTGACAGACGACTGATGACAGCTCATACGTAAAGTAAACGATATTACCGACTCGTAGTCGGTTGGAGAAAAACCGATGGTCATTTTTGACACGTTACGAATTGAAAAATTTTGTAACCGGGCATTATCCAACCTGTTTCTGTTAAAAGGCTACGAAGGTCAGTTCAAACGAAGTTATTTTGAGTGTAAAGTAAACTACGGAAATCGATGTAGGTACCTACTCAAAACCAACAGTGGTACCACAATACATACTACAATATTTTTGTGAATATACACAAAAGCCTAAACGTAAGAGGCACCCTTTATATTCTGATATGCCCTTATGTTTAGGGCTTAATTTATTAAAGTCTGAAAGCGAATAGCAAGTGTATACTTTTCTGTCCTGTCGGCTACCACGGTAGGTACCTACATATTAAAATACTTTGGTTTGCATTCAGACACCAATGATTGTTCTGCCGGTTAGGGATCGAACCCATGACCATTGGCGTAACTAATTCCAGCCAGGAACAGTTCAAAGTTTGACTCGATAATTCATTTATAAAAATTTTAAACAAACAGATAAAGTCCAAGAGCGGGCTTGGTGACGCCATATACCTAAACATGCTCGCATGAAATACTTCATACATTGCACTTACACCAAAAGAACTTTTTTCTTCAATTTTTGTCTGTCTGTGTGTTCCACCTTATCTCTGAAATGGCTGGACCGACTTTTGACGCCACTTTTATTGGCGTCATGCTTATGAATAGGTGCCACCTTTGGGAACTGGTCCGCTCCAGCTTACCTTTGAAAATAAATACTTAATGCTTTATTCACCGATTAAAACAAAACTATATGACTTGATCCAAAATGTTCTACACATACCTTAGAAAATCCTTTTGTATGAAAAATTAAACCGCTAAAGTTAGACGCTTGAAATTTGCCATGCAGGTACCTTAGTAAACTTAAAGCTTGCAACAGGATATTGCAAAATTCCCATGGGAACGGGAGTTAGCGGGAAAAAACATTTGTGTGAAAAAATCTAAACCGCGTAAGATAGATGTTTCAATCTATAATGCATGCATACCTTAGTAAATATAAAGTTTCTCCCACACACACAACGATCTCTCTTTTATAACACGCCACGCAGACGAAGTCGAGGGCAAAATCTAGTAGAAGTATATTATGTCTTAATGACGTGTCACCTTACACAATAACGACTTCAAAATGGCCGCTGCTTTCATCCCCGATTAGGGTTGCCAACTTTTTTTGACAAAAAAAAACGTATAAACTGGTTTGGATAGGAAAAAAATAAAGTATTAGGAAGAAAAAAAAAGTATTTTTCAAATTTTAGGTTTTTATTGCTTTAAAAACGTATTTTTGTGTGCTTTTAGCACATGCTAACAATTTTTTGTTATCTTTAAATGTTGCAAAACTTGTTTGACAATCAATATTTAAATTTAAATAAATAAACAATTCGTTTTTAATTAAATTTATTGATGCTCTATTTCTCTCTTCTCGCCACTTTAGATTCATTACTGAAAAAACTCTTTCAGTGAAAGCTGAAGTGGCGGGAATGGAGAGTAGGTAAGAAATAATTTTTTTTATATTTGGTAAGCTATCAGATGCATTTTTAAGTATATAGTGCCATTTTTCTACCGTACTTTTCACTGAAAATTCTTTATCATCATTAGTGAATTTTCTTTGGATCTCTTTAAGTCTTATAGATTCGGAATATACATCGTCCATCTTAATATTTAATCTGTCTTGTAATTTGGCCTTTATAATAACCATTTCAAAATGTTCAAATTTTACCTCATTTTTCAAAGACATGTTAGGAAGTATTGAAAGCCAGTTATCTTCGCTAAAATTAAACCATTTTATCATATAATTTAAGCTCATATCAATAAAAAGTGCAAAATTATTGATACCTGTATTGAATGTTTCGGGTGATGACTTTTGAATTTTTTGTAATCTCATTTTTGACTCATAACCAAAGTACTTATCAGTTTTTCTTTGTTCTAATTCGTTTCTTAAATTATCCATAATATTATAGACATCTAGTATAGTTACATCATTTCCTTCCAGACGTTTTATCGTTTTATTAAATATATTAAGCATGTGGCTTGTAAAGTGTAGATAAATTTCCACAACTTCCCTATCCTGTTGATCACTTAGTTTTAATAATTCTTGTATAATTATTGCACAATTATCACCTAAACTTAAAAAATAATTACATATTGGTGCCCAATTAAGTAAAAGGGTGTCAATGGCTGGAAGTAGTGATAACCAACGTGTACCAATATGACGTTTGATTTCGTGAAATTCGCCATCAACCATAGTAACAATTTTTTTAAAATCATCTCTTCTACAAGCAGATACCGAAAAATGACTATATATTTTTAAAACAATATTTTCTATGTCACAAATCAAGTAGCCCATAGCATGTTTCACTGTATTATGGATAATGTGTGCATGACAGTTGCCTTTTATTAGGTTTGGTACTTCTTTTTTAATATTTGTGTACAATGAGTGATGAATGCCAAAATTAGCATTGCAATTGTCTGCACTAAGACCTGATACTTGATTGAATGACAGGTTGTGGGAATCCATAGACTTCTTCATAGCTTCTAACATGCCATCAGCAGATTCATTTGAATTTTCATAAAAATCTATCAGTTTATTTTGGATCCCTTCATTTATTGAAAAATATTGCACTACGAGAGGAAATAACTTAATATTATTTTTATTTGATGCATCTGTCTGGAGACAGAAAAATACATCATCATGTAAATCATTTATTACACTTTCCACAGAATATGGACCTAACACTTCTGTCACTAAAGCTTCCATTTTAGTTCTTGCCAAGCGTATTTTACTAGCTATTTTGGAATCTATAAATATAATTTTGTTTAATTTATTTAGGCAATCCATGCTATTATAAGATAAATTATGCTTCACAGTGTGAAAAGTCAATGCTAATTCCGCTGCTGTAATATTCTCATCATCACTAGATCCTTGACAACTTGATTTAGTATTTGATGTAAGGAAATTTTGTAATACACCAGATGTTTTCTTCATTTCAGTTTTCATCTTATGCTTCTGAGTATTTTGATGTTGCTTAATCTATAGAAAGAAAGAAACAAAAACTGAAACCACCACCAGATTAAACCATCACCATTTTCAAATACTGAATCAAGAATTTCCTATTCTTCAATTGAATGACAAATATTAAAATATCTATTAATATAATTTTATCCAAAAACAATTATGTGAATGAGACTATAAACATTTCAGAATTCTGACAATTAGTATGAACAATATATTTTTTTTATATTATTATAATAACAAGTGACAAGATTATTTTTAAAATAACTCATAGAACTTGAAACATTGAAACTATTTTCCCATGATCATGCTTAAAAATAATGTATAAATATAACTCTTTTTAAAACTTTTCAATACAAAGTCCTACCATTAACCATATACAAACTGGTGACTTTTTTTTGTCAAGATGTAAAAAAACCTAATAAATAAGGTTAGGTAAGTAAGTTAAAAAATGTAAATAAAATAACTATACGAAAGGAGAAGCAACGTAGCTTTAACAATATTTGTACACATTAATAAATTTTCATACCTGTCCAATGCCAGCTGAACTGATTGTAAAATTCACGCCGCAGGTAATACATTTTGCATTACTTTTATTTTGAAGATCACTTGTTATCCAGTTGTATTGTTTTTCCCACTCAGGTTTATACTTTTGTAAAACTTTAGTTATTTTAGCTTTTTTAGGAGTTACTGGTGTGTCGCTATCAGAATTACTCGTCATTTTAAGCATTAATATTTACTTTAAAATGCATTCTTCAATTATAAACAAAACTAACGGACTATTTTTGTACAATTTCGTCGATAGGGAGTGACATCTGTGACAAATGTCACAACTGACATCTAACATTTCGTTCAGTAATTATAAATCGTTTCCATTATCCGTTTTAAATATTTCGTTCAGTAATTATAAATCGTTAAGTACCATAATGAGTATTTTGTTTTACGCATCACAGTAAAGGTTGAAAATAAAGTATTTTTGCATACTTTATTTGTATATAAAAGTATAAAGTATGATTACCAAAAATAAAGTAAGATACGTTATTATAGAGTATGGTTGGCAACCCTATCCCCGATCAAGGTGACCCGGCTGCACCTAACGCCGAATTTGTCGTAAAATGTCTCACGTATGCTTTTAGTGATTAATTGCTGATGTGGAAATAATAACCTGCATTATGGTAGAGTTTGATTTATATGGTGGGTTTATTTATTCACCTGCTAATGTCCACTGTAGGGCGACCAGCTTTGGGTAATAAGGGCGAGGGTTGCGTGTGATATAATTGACCAAATGACAACTAAAAGATTTATTATCAATGCCTGAGTTAGACTCTATGTTGGCTACCAGTAAGTTTTACAAGCTAGCTGACATACATCATGAACTGGTAAATATTTAATACAAAATGTTTCAGTTACTAATACAAGTTCATTAATGGCTACTTAGATTGTCGTTACGTGTTAAAATCCATTCATATACATTTAAAATACAATCCCCGAAGATATGACAAAGCATTTTATTTAGAGACAATAAAAATAGTTTCTACTACTAAAGCTATCCTACACAAAGCACACCACAGCGGCATTTCGGGGCTGCTTCCGCTATGCAGCCACGAAATGCTGGAATAACATACCTCCACCACTTAGGAATTGCAAAACAAAATGTAACTTCAAAATTAAATTTAAAAATTATCTGTTAGGGATCCAAAGGGATGGTGTGCTTTGTGCTTAGCGTCTGTGTTTAGCGTTAGTTCCATTTATTTTGTTTAGTTTAATTATGTAGTTGAATATTATAACTTTCTGACGTACATTGTCTATTGTTTGTGTTGTTTTGCATTGTATCATGTATAGGTTTATTGTTGATTTAAAGAAGTATGGTTTGTTTGAGTATATGTTTCTTTTTTAATGTTTTTTATGTTATGTAAGTGTGTTAGGTTATGGGATGTTGTTCTTTATAAGATGTATTTATCACCACTGTGCCGTATTTTAATTTTAATTTGTCTTATGTAATTACTTTGTTTTTAAACAGGCGACCACTGAAAATCAGCGTCGCGAGACTCTATTATGGGTGTCCCGACATATTGCTGAGTTGGGAGCCTTTTTAGCACATATTTTGTTTGCTTTTTCTTTTTTTTTAATTTTCCTTTTTTTTGTACTGTCTTATTTTGTGTGCGAAATAAACATTTATTCTATTCTATTCTACTCCATATGAAAGTATGTCATCCATAAGAAAAATCCGTTGTTATCTCGATGTGGGTTCGTCTCTTGCTTACCATGAGGCTGGGAGGATAAAATATACTGCGATACTATGAAAAAAAATGTGTCGTCACTTTAACGAGATAATAAGTAAACTCTCTGTCATTACCCGACTGCGACAAAGCAAGGAGAAGGAAGGTTATGATTTTTACTTAGACGTATGTATGTTACTTATTTAGATTTCTTTGGTCCACATACTTAAACTGTCATGCATCGCTCATAAAATTCGAACATTTTGCACTGTACCACCTGTTATGTATAACTCCAGGAAATTGTAATAAAAAGCCACGTGGAGACTTGAGGTATATATAATTTGGTAGTAGTTATTGGAAGAGAATGACAGAGAGTTGTAAACAAAAATAGACAGTATAAAAGTTCAAACTTAAACCTAGAACAGATCCAAAACGAATCTCGGTCACCACTAACCATTACACAGATGCTTCTGTAAATATAGTTTACTCCGCAAAAAACACCCTGAACTTGACATTTTCCACCTTTAAAAAAATAAATTATCCACATTGCACAATATGTCATCTGACTAAATTTCTTATATTTAAATTCAATTTACCTTACAAAAAATAAGTCTGTCTGTCTGTCTGTCTGTTACGCTTTCCCGCTAAAACCTCTCAACCGATTTTGATGAAATTTGGCATAGGTATACGTTGAACCTCAAGAACGGACATAGGCTACTTTTTGTTTATTTATTTATTTATTTATTTATTTATTTAGGTTCTCCAGCGTTTGTTTACACTAAATCAATTATTATAAATGTTATTATAACTATGAAACTACTTAAATGTAACAAACTTTTAAGGCGAACACAACATGCAAAACGTTAAGACTAACTTATTACTATTTACTATTTATAAAATACAAAACTCAGTAGCAGGCAAAAAAAAGAAAAAAAACATTAAAAAACACTAAAATAAAAATACGCACACACATCAGCATATATATATATATATATATATATATATATATATATATATATATATATATATATATATGCTGATGTGTGATTATATGTTTATATATAAACATATAATAAATAAAAAACCCAATAAATATGTAACCTAAAGCCAGGCACGGCGTAAGATTGTTTTGAGCTTGGCAAACGAATCGGCGTGGATATCAATCAGATCACTACATCCATTAAGCAATTTGCATAATCTTGGAACAGTGGAATATGCACCCAAGACAGATTTGCGAAAAGGAGGGCAAAGTGGAGTAATAGGGGAGCGAGGGATTTTGCGAGGAACGCGTAGTTTAAACTTCTGAAGTAGAGCTGGGCAGTGAATTTTGTTATTAAGAAGTTTAAACAGAAAGCCTAAGTCCAACAAATCTCTCCTATTTTCTAATGAGATTATTTTAAAATATTGTAGCCTTTTTTCATATGAACGCATTACTTTGTGGATCTTATTACTGTAGGCCAAGCTTGAAACAAATTTTTTTTGTAACCGTTCCAGTCTTAGAGTATGTGTTGCGTAATGAGGTCTCCATACTACGCTACAATATTCTGTTATGCTTCTCACGAGGCAGTTGTAAAGAAGGATTTTGACTTGATTATCTCTAAAAACCCTAGTGTTACGCATAACAAAACCTAACATTTTATATGCTCTTTTTGCGACATTTTCCATATGGGGAATAAAAGTCAATTTTTTATCAAACACTACCCCCAAGTCTCTTACTTCCTCCGTTTTGTTTATAGGTATGTTATTAATATTGTAAGTGCTATTATGTGGGTTTACCTTTCTAGTGAATTTCATATGGAAGCATTTTTTTAAATTCAGATCCATACCATTTTTGTGACACCATTCCACCAAGCGATCGATGTCGTCCTGAATATTATTGATGTCTTCAAAGCTATCAGAAGTACCGACCAACTTCAAATCATCAGCATACATGAAAGGTAAGGTATGTATAAAGCAAGAAGGCATGTCATTCACAAAGACATTAAAAAGTAGTGGACCCAAGTGTGATCCCTGTGGTACGCCTGATGATACTTTGCATGAGGTGCTATTGTACCCGTTAACAACAACGTAGAAGCTGCGGTTACTTAAATATGATTTAAGCCATGTCAACAATGAACCAGTTATACCACACGCTTTCAACTTCGACAAAAGTATATGGTGTGGTACTCGATCAAAAGCCTTACTAAAGTCAGTGTATATTACATCCACCTCTCCGCCTCTATCCACCGCTTCTACTAAGGTTTCATAAAATAATGTAAGATTAGTTGTTGTAGATCTTGATTTAACAAAACCATGCTGATGTTCGGAGAGGTAGTGATTAATATGACGCTGCAATACAGGACAAATTAGCGCTTCAAAGATTTTACTTAAGGTTGACAAGATGGATATGGGTCTGTAGTTATTAACAAATGCAATGTTGCCAGCCTTGTGGATTGGCACTATTTTGGCTGCTTTCCAGACATCTGGAAATATGCCTGTTAGAAGAGATTTCCGATAAATCAAAAAAATGGGTGTAACGAGTTCGTCTGCACATGATGAAATAAAAATAGGGGGAACACCGTCTGGACCCGCACCCTTATTACAGTCTACGGACTTAATTTTTTTTAATATCTGGTCTTTACTTATATGTGGAGCAGTAAGCTCAAGACCATAGTTCTTGATCGAATCCCAGAAGTTGGCATTTAAATTGGTATTGACACTGCTCGTAGGAATGCTATACACAGTTCCAAAGCAAGAGGCGAACAAATCACAGATTTCTTTGCCTTGAGACGAAGTAGTAATACCGTCGGTCATTGAATGAGGAAAGCCACTCTTCCCACACCTTTTTGCCTTTGTGAACGACCAAAAAATTTTAGGGTTAGTTTTAATATTTTGTTCTATTTTTTTTATATATAGGTTATAGCAATTATTCGCAAGCGCGCTACAGCGACTACTGAGAAGTCGTACTTCAATCTCATCCATGGGATTTTTGTATTTTTTATACCGTTTTCTTATATTTTCTTTTTCTCGTACCATTTTTTTCAGTGAGGCACTAAACCAAGGCGGAAAAGAGTTATTGCTTATTTTTTTGCATGGAACATATTGTTGTATTAGGTTATTAAGGATTTCATAAAACAATGAAGTCATTTCATTTACCTCTTTGCCACAAAATAGTTCATCCCAGTTGAGATTAATCAAGCAACTGCGGATTTGTGTATAATCGGCTTGTCTGAAGTTACGTATTTTGGTATTAACGTTATAGTGGAGTGTAGCGTTTGAGGCAAATGATAAAGCTATTTGAAGAGGGGGATGATGGTGATCTACAATACTCAGGGTTTCGAGTGATTCTTTCACGGAACACTGGGATGTTGAACTATTTGTTAGTATGAGATCCAGTACACGATCAGATTTATTACAAATTGCATTTAATTGGACCAGTTTATAATAATGCATCATGTCTGTTAAGGGCTGAGATATACTTGGCGGAACGTAACTACTTGATGAGTCATTGACCAAGCTCCAATTTATTTTGCCTAAGTTAAAATCTCCAATGATGTAAACAAGTATTTTAGAATTATTAGATATTACCCTTCTACAATTTTTAACAAAGTTTTCTAAATATAATCTTTTAACTGGTGGCGGTAAGTACACACCGCAAAGAGCTATTTGATGGAAAGTTTTTCCGATTTTTAAGTCTGCAACTACCCAAATATCTTCGCTGGTACTTTCCCATTCAAATTTCCGGATAGATTTAATTGACGTTAATACGGCAATCAAAACTCCTCCTCCATCTTTGCCTGCATTTCCTGTACTTTCACGGTCCCGTCTATATACTTTGTACCTGTCATCAAATAACTCTTCGCTCATAACACTATTATTAAGCCAAGTTTCAGTTAAAATAATGATATCGAAGCGATTACAGATTACTTCTTTTAAGAAATTGTGGGTTTTACTACGCAACCCACGAACGTTTTGGTAATATATTCTTAGCTCTTTTGTTGATAAGGGCAAGAGATACATCCAAAGACAGAAACTAAACGATTTTATTTAACATTAGCATGCGATTACTTCAGTCTATTAAGTGTGTCGATATTTCTGATGATTTTGTACTCGGACTCATCTGTTTTCCTCATGAAGATACGGCCACCTCTCACCCAAACGTATTTATATCCTTTCTCCTTAGCCGCCTGTCTTGCTGCTGCATGAAGAGCCTTGTTTGTGGTAGAAAGATGTTCACCGACAAATATTGGTGTTTTAGCTCCAGTGATACCAGCATGAGAACTATTCAACCGATCATTTGGTTTGGACTTGTTATATTTTATTGCTGCCGCCAGAAACTGATCCCTCATTCTGGTCGTATTGAATTGTAGAATTATAGATCGTGGGCGATTGGAGTCCTTGTTTAGTTTCGCTGTACGAGTATAATGGGCCAAATGTCCCTCAGCAAATTGACAGTTAATTGTTTTACCCAGTTCGGTCACAATGTTCAACAGATTTTCATTGGTCTTCTCGGGTACACATTGAATTTCGATATTGCGCATTCGCGAATTTTGTTCCATTTGATTTATTCGATTAGACAAGTCATTTATCTGTGTCTGCATTGCATTGTTTTCCTCTTCTAGGCGCGTTATTTTCTCATTTGATTCACCGTGTTCCTTTGTAATAGCCTCATACTTTATGTTCATAAATTCCATGGATTCCTTTACATCTCTCATTTCCTCCTTTAATGATTTCAACTCCGCGCCTAAGACGTCCGATATTGTGCTCCGCATTGTTTTCTTAAATTCAGATATAACTCCTTGGATAATTTCTTGCATGTCACTGCGTGTCACAGCTTTTTCGACTGGGGGAGATTTTAGGGCTTGTCTCTTCCCTGGTCTGACTGTTATATTTGGGTTGTAACGGACGGGGGTATTATCGCTGTTTCCCTGTTTTTGTGTTTCAGAGCATAGAGGACAGACCCAAGACGACACAGAAAAGTCTTTTTGTTTTGCTTGATTATCCGTTAAAGACAGACATTCATAATGATAAACAACCGAACAATTAGTACACTGTATATAGTTCGAGTCCTGTAATCCCATGGTGCAACATCCCCATATCATGGTCTCATTCGTATTCGATTGCATATTGTTTTTAGTCCGAGTAACGAAACAAAATGAAAAAAAAAACAAAATGTTAGTCCCTTCTAATATTATAAATGCGAAAGTAACTCTGTCTGTCCGTCTGTCTGTCTGTTACGCTTTCCCGCTTAAACCTCTCAACCGATTTTGATTTGGCATAGGTATACGTTGAACCTCAAGAACGGATATAGGCTACTTTTTGTTAGAAAGTAAGAGGGGGGGGGGGTAATGTCACCTTTGAAAGTTTATATGGGAAAATGTTCAAGTTAGAGATATGAAAGCTGGCACAAATAAAGCTCTATTAAAATATAGACTACTTTTTGTTTCGAATATTAGGGGAGATAGGGGTAAAACCGACCATGAAAGGATGTAGTCCACGCGAACGAAGTCGCGGGCACAGCTAGTAAATATCTTAAACCGGAACTGTTTCCAAAACCCAACACTACAGCAAAAACGTTTTCAACCTCTGCTTTTTCTTGCACCCGATGTTTATTCGAGTTGCTTGATTAGAGACAGAGTCAGAGTTAAAAAGCTTTCCAAGAACTGATTATTGTTGCGCAAACAAGGCGTGAGCGTGCAATCAGACGGTGATTTGACGGAGCTTCGCTCATTACGAGATCGACTAATAATATTGTTTTTCAGATACTAGAGGAAACTATAATTGGACGGTTTAAGAAGTTATTACTTAGTCTTGTGCGATGAAAATGTCTAATGCCCGGTTACGAGTCGTAATGTGTCAAAAATGACTGTCCGTTTTACTCCAACCGACGACTTTTTTTTTTTATATTACACTTCAAGATTGACCTCATCCCACCTAATGTTAAGTGGTAATGAGGTCCTAGCTTAAGGGTGACAAGTACAGCATCATAAATCTGTTACTGGACTTGTCGCCCTTACCTTGAAGGCTTGACCCCTACTACTAATGTAGCACCCCCAGGAGCTCCGGAAACCTTACTCACATGCAGGAACACAACAACACAGAAGTGATTGTTATTTGGCTGCGGTCTTCTGTAAGGTGGAGGTATTTCACCAGTCGGGCTGCTCCAGTTCGAGCGATAAATCGCTATGCCCTACCTCGCGTAACTCGACTAGTCGTTAATTAATACTGTTCCATAATTTACTTTCCATATCAGCTGTCATCAGTCGTCGGTCGGTTGTTTTTAGCTTACCTACGCCTTGTATAATTTATTGCTATGTGTTCTATTTTAAACGAATCGTTTTTCAAATATTGGAACCGTGCATAAGTGATGACAATAACATTTTGTTAAGTGAGAATGAGAGGGTGGATGATGATTGGCAAAGCATCTTCGAGCAGAATACAACGAGCTAGATCAGTCAGATCGTTACCACCACCATTAAATAGTTCGCAATTAATGACTTAAATTGTTATTACTTATCTTGAATTAGAAATGTTTGAAATGGAACGCGTAAGTTTACCGAGTATGTATAAATCTAAATCTTCCGAAAATTTCCACGGGCTCAATGTACACGAACGTATAGTCAAAGGCATGTCAGTTTGAATACCGCCCCTATGTCGTCGGCATAAGTTCGTTTCGTCAGTTTCGTAGATTTTGATAGTAGACCTGCTGAGCTGAGTTTGAAAAATATACAAGAAAAAGTTATTAGATTGGTGGGCTGCCTTCGACTTCGTCCACATTATTTCGGGATAAAAAGTATCCTATATGTTACTCATCTATCTTTCTAGCAAATTTTATCGAAATCCATTCAGTAGTTTTGCGTTAAAGAGTTACCAACATACATCCAGACATCTAGACATATATATATGTTCGGATCTCCAGTATCCTGTGTAGATACCGTGATCCGTACATTCTTACAAACTTTCGCGTTTAAAATTAGTAGGATATACAAATCCAGTACATCTTGCCACTTACAACTGATTTACCAGCAAAATAGATGATGGGGGTTCTAGAGAGCAGAAAGCAATGTCTAAAGTAGTTAGCGTTGCTGATGCAATGCGACTTAAACACATAAATCATAATAATGCATCACAATTATAACGCGAGGCGAGTTGTGCAATCAGACCTTACATCACTACCGGCGCGCGTTGACAGCTGCCGGCGCGTGCGCAATTACGAGTGCTAATTGAGTATAGATTACTTGTTATACTCCGGTGCTATACTGGGAGCTGATAGGCGTTCTCGTGACACGGTAGCAACAGCGATTTGGAAATATACCTAAAGACGTCCAAATTTAGTGACATTTATCACAACTCAAGACTTTGTAGCATGTCATATGAGGTGAATGTTTACATTCTTGTTGCACAGATCTTTCTAATTGTATCATGGTACTCATACATATATTTAAGCAGATATAACAACACTGTATTACCTATTTATTACCCTTACATAGGGACGGTATTATATTGTATTTATAGAAGGCACTGGATATGTATTAATTAATTGAGGATTAATTATGTTTAGGGAACGCATACACTGTCCATCAAATCAGATTATTCTCGAAATAGTTCATATAGGTTTTGTTTATTTACACAGTTTAAAACAATAAATGATTCTCAGAAATTTCTATAGCTGCTCTTTAAAGGATAGCCGTGTCATATCATCATAGTAAATTTTATCGAGCACATTTTATATGTTAAAATTGATGCAGTGGAGACTAAAGCGAATGAAAAATCCGCTAGGAGTCACTACGTGGCCGTGAGGTCCAACTGCATCGTGATTGGTGATTATGTCATGGTGACACATCTGTCAATGTCATAGATATATAGATATATTTTATTGCACAAATCTTTACAGAAATAGGTTTTACAGATTGATTATAGTACAATTTAGGCGGTCTTATCGCTAGAAAGCGATCACTTCCATTTATTCATTTTAAAAATAACCAATCGTGTAGCAGTTGGACCCCACACACACGTAGACTGATCTAGCGAATTTTTTTTTTTAGAACTTTATTGCACAAAAAAAGTACAAAAGGTGGACTTAATGCTAGGAGCATTCTCTACCAGTCAACCGTTGGGTCATGCAGATAGTACGTTTATGAGTGCGGTAACAGTAAAAATGTGAGTATGGATAAGAACAAAATTAATAATCATAAATAGCAGAAAATTACACACAATAATAGAATATTCTTACATTTTTCACGCGCGATAGTCCCCATTCAGTGCGTCAACTGCTGATTGGCTGCAAATACGAGTGCGGTGTGCTATCAGCCAACCAACAGTATCGAAACTTGCTGTCTCATGCGTGATATTTGACATATTGAGCATCATAAGTTTCGGAAGGAAGGAAGAAAAGGCAAGTTTGTCCCGGATGTTTTGATGATGTAAGTCGATCCTCCGAAGTTGTATCCTCAAATGAAGGGATCTAACCCACCGCTGGGCCCACGCTCGGCGCGGGCCGGTTAATACGCGAATTAACCAACGTCTTCAACGGCAATAAATTACGCGCTAAATTAATTTAACCGTTCGCGTCTGGGACTTGGAACAGAGGAGTACAGAAGGGTCAATTTTGTACCAATGATATTTTATTATATAACGCTAATATGTACTGTTGGGTTTATATTTCACAAAAGATAGATTTTATTAATGAAAGAATGGTAAATCTATCTTTTGTCAAACATATAATGTAAAATCTTGGTTAATATTTCATGGTGTAAATTCTCTTTTTATTGTGCTCGAAAGTTGTTGGAAATAGATGATAAGAGAAAGTATAATGCATAGATTATTAAAGTAAAAACATACACATGAGGAACAAAATTTGACGACCTCGGTGGCGCAGTGGCTAAGGTAGGCGGCCAAAGCGCAATAGGTCCCGGGTTTGATCCCCGGCCGGTCAATATGGAAAACGAACTTTTCTATATTGTCTCGGGTCTGGGTGTTTAGGTACCGTTGTTGTTTTTGATTTCTGTAACACAAGTGCTTAAGCTACTTACCATAGAATCAGAGCAATGAATGTGATGTTGTCCAATATATAATATATTTTATACTTGCACTCTCTGTACCCCCATACTCTACGCGCAAGCCGCAACGACCGCGCGATTTGCAAGCCGGCCGCTTGACGAATGGTCGCGGGTTCTGTGGTTGGCGTTATTTACGCTGTTTTTGTTGTCCCGGCTTTGCTTGCCTCAGCGAGATTACATGCATTTATTAATGAATCTTCATTTGAGACCTCTTAACTTAATTCGGAGCCGTTAAATATGGTTTGATGTAAATGTTACTCAACTAAATGAGAATTTAGAGTTTCGAGTGTAAGTTTAGTATTGACTTTCTAGCTTAGCAAGTTTAATTGGAAAGTTGAAGTTATAAGCTTATTTGAACTCAATCAATCTGACCCAGCAACCGTGGGGGGAGTAGACGGAGCCGCGTAAACAGCTATTCCGCCGACAGTGTTGTGGTTGGACGCCGATTTCCCACAACACCGCCACTAAGGCGATGGTGGTCCAGCCGGGGGGTTTTAGTGGGTATTCCTGTCCTATTAGGGCAGGGAGTCCCACACACGCCGTCACCATCCCTCGGGTGACGGTATGGTGTGTCAAGGTATTTCCCCCCGTCAACAAAAAAAAACGGTTTTACGCACATAATTAAGAGGTCGTCGGTTCAATCTCAGCGAGGCAATATTATTCAGTATTTTTGTTTGTCGTTATCAGTTTGAATAGGATAAAACCACCTTTTAGATAAGAAACTGGAAAGTATGGTGTATGGATGTGTAGACGTTAGTTACTCTTTCACGAAATAATAACTGAATGGCTTTGGTACTAGTATAAGAAAGTAGAAAAATAATTAAGGTACTTTTTATCCTGAAATAACAGAAACAAGCGCGACTTCTTTTTGTTGGGTCAAAGTATTTCTTTGACGAACCGTATCTCCATCTGAGGGAAGAGGACAGCGTGTGTGGGACTGCTCTGCCTCGCGAAAGGTAGAGACTACCATTAAAACACCCCGGTTGGACCTCATCGCCTTTTGGTGATGATGATGTGGGAAACTCGGTCAGAACCATCACAACACTGTGCACACAGCTTATTGATTAATAAATACGCTTTACAACCACACCCATCAAAGGTTTTGCTCTGTGAAAATGGGACCACCTCAAAAGTATACTGTTTCAACCCAAAAAAAAATCCCATTACAATTGACGGAGCAATCGGTGAAAATTTAGAAAAGTAAAAAACACACACACACAATGTTGAGCATATAACCTCAACCTTTTTAGAGGTCGGTTAAAACTAAAATAAATTAATCATTACCTGGAAGTTCGGTAATGACTAGTCGGTGCTAAAACGACTTCTGGGTAACAATTTCAGCACACAACACACTTTCGTTCCAGAAATTCCGATGCGAGCGTAAAATTGGTGTTTGATGTCACCAGCTCTACGGCTTCTATGGAGTTAATCAATTTTGTTAATTATGTTTGAGGGTGGAAGGGAGTCGAGTCTGTAAGGAAATTATGAATTAAATCAAAATTCATGTACAATTTGCGATGTAATAAGGTGTTTTGTGGTGATATATGTGGGTAGTTTCAGAATGGTTCTGAAAGCCTCATGGGAAGAAAAATACTGAAATTCACCACAAATGTCCAACTAATCATTAAAATATTTCATTACTAGCGTCTCGCCGTAGCTTCGAATGACGAGTATACCTCTAATTTCCACTTATACCTCTGATTCTTCGATCCTATTAGTAGCTGCGTGGTGTTATATATCCTAAAGCCTTCCTGGATGATTCCTGGAAATGGACTATCCAAAACAAGACACAATCAATTCGAACCAGTAGTTACTGCTATTAGCGCGATAAACATGAAAACCGAAACATAAAGTTGACATCAAGGATGGCTGCAGCTAGCCTGGTTTCAAATTAATTGCTGAGTTTCTGCACAACTTGCACCCCACTTCAAAAGACCAGTAGCTTTGTGAGAGCCATCTGCGCTCCCCCGTAAGCTCGGTGAAAATGATAAGGCTTCGCAGCCATCATCGATAGTCAGGTAGGAAAACTACTGGAAATCCTTGAACCCTGGTGAGGGGACCCACCTCCACCGATGTGCTTCTCAGTGAACATAAATATAATAGTTTTTTTTTATATAACACTTCAAGATTACCTCAACCCACCTGATGATAAGTGGTAATGAGGTCCTAGCTTAAAGGTGACAAGTACAGCACAATAAAGCTGTTACTGGACTTGTCGCTCTTACCTTGAAGGCTTGACCCCTGCTACTAATGTAGCTTTCCCAGGAGCTCTGGAAACCTTACTCACACGCAGGAACACAACAACACAAAAGTGATTGTTATTTGGCTGCGGTGTTCTGTAAAATTGGAGGTATCAGTCGGGTTGCTCCAGTTCGAGCGATAAATCGCTATGCCCTAGCTCTCTTAAAGTTTGTTTCTGGCCGAGACCCTCGGATACTCCGTGACGCAAGTGTCCACCGTGACTCGGCCGTGAACCTGGCACCTGCCGCACCTCGCGTCACTCACGGTTCTGGGTAAATTTATTAATAAAAAGGCGGTCAAGTGTAAGTTGGAGATAGTTATTAAGTTCCGTACTATTCTTTTTCCATCTCACCATTCTACAGTTAGAAAACCGAGTTATAAATTTTAAATCTTTAATAAAAATGATTGGTCAATTACACGTATACATAAAATAAGCTAAACGTAAAAATAGTAGACCACATTGTATAATATTGTTTTATGTTCTTAATAGTAAGGAAAAGGCTAACCTTTTAGTATTTTTTTTAACTAGGACTGTCCTTACGCGTGTAAAGCCGCGGTGACCTACTAGTTATTTATATATTTATATAATAACGGCATTTTTATATAGTTGCAAACTTTTGCGTAAGTAGTATTGGTTAGACTGTAGTAATTATCGGGCACAGTAACCACCCTAGGTATTATTGGGTATTTACCTACGTAGAGTAGTGAGTACTTCCTGCGGCCTATAAGCCATTGTATTACAGAACCCTAGAAACAGTCCCACAGTTGCCAACATGTCCACACTTGTCATATCTCCAGCGAGCAGTTAACGAGGTGTGAATGATATGCTGACACCATCGACGTCTTCAGCTGTTTGAAGAGTTCCTCAATAACGTATGCTCTAAAGAATCTCATGGTAAACACTTGATATTAGATCTTATGCCCTCGATATAAAGGTGGTACAAAATCCAAAGTAACGTGAAGGTCTTACAGAAGTTCACTACCACGCGGCGTGGTGCAGGTCAGTATGTTGAAATTTAAAACTATCCAGTTCACGAAATACTTATTGCGTACGGAACCGGTACTTTCGACCTTATGTACTCCGATATTCCGTACATATTCGAACTACCGTCCATGGAATTTTCGTGCTTCGATATCTCGTGGTGGAATCGGCTTGAGGGACAATAAGTGTGTAGTTCTGCTCTTGTTAGGGCAGGAAGTCACACACGCTGTGACGATACGGAGCGTCAAAGCATTTCCTCCCGTAACAAAAAAATGGTCCCATGGTTACGTACAATATTATATTCAGTAGTAAAAAGTAATCACACTGGACATAAGTTTGCAACGAATGTTGCGATGTGGAAAAATAAAGAGCTGTTAGCGTCACGTTCTTTGGCAGAGTACAAATAGCTTATATCATCGCCCCAAACGGTGAGGTGATATGAAACAAAGGTCCATAATACGCGGTGTAGCACTCCTGGCGCGGAGCCAGGGGACGGCCGTGATTCCGGCCAGAGTTTAGTGGTAATACTTTGTCGGTAAGTACATGTAAATGGACTTTTGTGAATAAATGCTTCATAGTTATTAAAACGATGGAATGTAGCCACAATGTCCAGCCGCAATCGATTTTCTTATAATCCCTACTAATCCCTACTTTAATATTATAAATGCAAAAATAACTCTGTCTGTCTGTCTGTCTGTCTGTTACGCTTTCCCGCTTAAACCTCTCAACCAATTTTGATGAAATTTGGCATAGGTATACGTTGAACCTCAAGAACGGACATAGGCTACTTTTTGTTAGAAAGTAAGGGGGGGGGGGGGGTAATTGAAAGTTTATATGGGAAAATGATTATTTTTTAAGTTAGAGATATGAAAGTTGGCACAAATATAGCTCTATTAAAATATAGACTACTTTTTGTTTCGAATATTAGGGGAGATAGGGGTTAAACCGACCATGAAAGGACGTAGTCCACGCGAACGAAGTCGCGGGCACAGCTGGTATCAATATAAATTGATTACGGGAAATGTGATCAGTCAATTATATAGAAGTAACTTTTGACCACGAGATTAGTAAAAAAAAGTATCTTAAATATCTTTTTAAGCTACTTTTTTAATGTCTTTTTAGTGTTATTATCTAATTTTGGGTAGTTATTCCATCCAAATCCATTCAGTACGATTTTGCGTGAAAGCGTAGCAAATAGTGTTTAATTTTCTGCTATTTATCATTAATTTTGTTGTAATTCATACTCACATTTTTACTGTTACCGCACCCATAAACGAACTATCTGCATGACCCAACGGTTGACTGGTAGAGAATGCTCCTAGCATTAAGTCTACCTTTTGTACGTTTTTTGTGCAATAAAGTTTTAAAAAAATCAATAAAAATAAAAATATCTATTAATTCATACAGACATGAAAGATGTTTATAATATATTTTGGGTCTGTTTTAGATTAGTTTACTCAGTATATAAGTGATTCTTTTTAGGGTTCCGTAGTCAACTAGGAACCCTTATAGTTTCGCCGTGTCTGTCTGTCCGTCCGAGAATAATCTCAGAAACCGTTTGCACTGGAAAGCTGAAATTTGGTACAAATACTTAAGTATTGTGATGCACTGAAAACTACGGAACCCTACACTGAGTGTGGCCCGACACGCTTTTGGCCGGTTTTTTTATTTTTATTTGCCTTTTCATATTTAAGAATAATAAAACATTTAAAATAATTTAACGGGTCAAAACGTGACACCATTTTTATTTAGTAGTTAATACGAACTACGTACTGCCCGACGTTTCGGTTAGGTTGCACTAAGCGTGGTCACGAGCTGACTCAAAAAAAAAAATATGTTTTAAAAATAATGTGAATAGGTCCTCTGGTCGTGAGTACCTATGTATGTTAAAATTTGTGTTTTGTTTTGAAATTTACTCATAAGTTTGGTAAATGCAGTTTTTGATTCGAAAAAGTATTATTTTCTTTGTTCAAAACGCTAAATTCGCATACGAAGTGAATTGGTTACGATTATAAGAATATATATTTCGTTGGTAGACGTAGGTCTTCAGATTCCGCAGACAAACTGTGTACCTAAACAATCTTGTGGGACTATTATACACTTACTTGTTGGTGTAGAAAATGTGCCAGAGAAAGTTTACCGAAGCAACTTATCATATGAGAACAACTTGGTTCCTGAACATGGCATGACTGATGACGAAATGAGCTCAAACTCTGAATACTTCTCGCCAATGTGCATCACAATTGGCTACTTGACAGTGTTAACAATAAAAAGTGTTAAATATGTCAGCTTATTAGTTATGTAATTATTTTACATTTTTATTTTTAAATTAAAAGCATACTTAGTATTTTATTTTTGCAAAATAATTTTTACTTTTTTTATCTGTGGAACAATAGGACCAAAACGGAAACCACCATTGCAATTCGGAAATGACAGCTGTAGGCGAAAATTATTTATTTTAATATGGCGAAACAATGATTATTTTACCGATAAAATTGAATAATTGTGTCTCTAACCGTATTAAGAATTTATTTAAACATTTTCCTTTTATCTAAATTAGGCGTTCCTATGCGTGTCGGTTTGATGTCTAGAACGTTGACGTCATAATTGCAACAGTGACGTGACTTGGCGTTTTCGCGCGTTTTTTAAATGTGTTACAGAAAATCTTATTTTTTTCTTGTTGTTTACATTTTTTCCAGATATATCGAATTACTTGGGATATAAAATGAACGGGCGCACATTTTACAATACTTTTTCAAAAACTGTCAAGTAGCCAATTTGCGTCAGAGTATTCACACCCACCTTCTAGTCACTGAACATAGTTCGACTTTGTAGGTATTATTATGTAGGGTAAAGGAAGGTATATTGGTGATATAGGTAACTTGATGATAACGTTTTAAACTGATTGCCACACAATGTTAAATTGAAATTTTATTTAAAATTTAAATAAAACACAATTGCTTACACTCGTAGCAACCTCCTTAGCGCTGTCTCATGAATGTGCTCGCATAGGAAATTTTGTGGCAATCAGTTTAAAAAGTTATCATCAAGTTACCTATATCACCAATATACCTTCCTTTACCTTACTAGCGGCCGGCCTCGGCTTCGCTCGCGTACTATCACCGTTTTTTACACATTTCTTTGCTTCGATCGGTCGTAGCATGATGTTATATAGCCATAAGCCTTCCTCTATAGATAACCTATCCAACACAAAATAATTTTTGAAATCGAACTAGTAGTTCCTGAGATTATAGTGTTCAAACAAATAACAAACTATTCGGTTTTATAATATTAGTGTACATAGATGTTCTTTGTAACAGACGAAAGCGCATCAAGGCAAACACTTGCACTTCGATATTAGTTCTTATGCCCACGGCATTAGCGATTCAAAGTCCAAAATGTGTCTGACGTCTCTCGTGATCGTAATCTCTCTTATATATTTCATTTAAATCCGTCCAGCAATGATTGCGTGCAAGAATAACAAACATACGTCCACACATCCATTAATTCTTACAAACTTTCGCGTTTATAACGAAAGTAGGACTTATTCATTGCAATTTCAGAGACCGTTTAAAAAATCACTAGATTCTTCTATACCCAATCCATCAATCTCTCAGCAGAGTTACGTTTGGAAATCCAACAAAAATAATGGAGACGAGCCAAAGATTCGCGTGTTTGCCATTCCGATCGCAAGATATGAAAATTCGACGATGGAAAACATAATCGTCAATATCGGCATTAATCTCGGAATCACGTCGCACGAAAGCCCTCAGACTCCGGATGTCAAACACGCCCCGAAATTACTCTCCTCTCAGCAAATAAACCCTCGACGAGTCTTTTCAACAATAGGTTTTTGCTGTTGACTTTCTCGGACACTGTAATAGAATACCGTCCTTGCGTTAATGAAGGACAAAATTTAGTTCTCAGTTGTAATGGAATTGTGCAAGTTACTTAGGGCGAGGGAGGCGCAATTATGCAAATTTCAACCTTAATTTCATGCTCTCGCTCCGTTGACTGTCTCACGCAGGATATACTCAGTCCTAAATTAGGATAAAGAGATTAGATAGCGTTATCCAGTAATAAAGCCGAATTAACTGCGGCATTTATTCACAATTTAATCGAGCTCCTGAAAGTTGCGGGTTATAAAGCGGCGGTAAACATAATGGCTTCCGGGACCCGCTGCAGCGCTGGTTTCGTGGCGCTACTGATTTTCTAGCACAGTCGCTTTTCTAGGGTAACAATTATGTGGTTACGATATATAGGCCCGGTATATCTTTCATCTTCACAATCGCCAGATCTTAAAAAAAGTTTTGAAAAATGTCATAACAAATACTACTTGTTAGGTTTTCATACTTTTTGTATCGTTTTAGTGTTTTTTTATTGTGACGTTGACATCGTGTTTGTTGAGCTTGAAATTCATTGTGATTGGACGTTTACGAAATGTTTTTTGAGTTTTAATTGCTTTTAGACATCAAGGACCTAAACTTGTACACTACAACTTAAGGCTTTTTAATGGACATCTTTGTTAACGGAGTTAAAATCGTCACAATGTAGCGATCTTCATTTTTGACGACCTCCGTAGCCGAGAGGCGAACGTGCCGGACTTTGGCGTCGCACCATCTCTGAGGTTCCGGGTTCAATCCCCGGTCGGGTCAATATGGGAAACTAACTTTTCTATATTGTCTCGGGTCTGGGTGTTGTGGTACCTTCGTTGTTTCTGATTTCTGTAACACAAGTGCTTTAGCTACTTACCACAGAATCAGAGCAATGTATGTGATGTTGTCCAATATTTATTTATTTTATTATTCATCTTGGACCGATTTCTATCAAACATACGAGTATATAACAACACTCCCGACTAATTCACATTTAAAAATAACATAATCAAATTCGGCTAATTAATTTAGGAGGTATAATGCCATAAGCAGGTACACACACAACACTGTTTATTTACAATATTTAAAGTTGGCTATTTCAGCGTGTAGCACTATATTTTTCAATTGTGTGTCTTCGATTCCGTTGTTTTCATATATTTCTGTAACGAGTGTATTAGTAGTATATTCTAAACTCTTAACATCATAGAGGGCACCTACAAAAGGCTAAGATATTAATATATCAGAAAAATTCATCGCCTACGATAACTTGCGGTTAGCTCAGTAGGAAGAGCAGCACGCGTGACAGGTAAAAGTCATGGGTTCGTATCCCACACCGTAAGAAGCGATGTAATTTTTCTGTTTCTTTAAAACATTGAAAGACATTTTTAAGCATGGAAAGTATGCTTCAATTTATAATTACTTTCATTAATAGTTGTGAAAGTGCTTTCAAATAAACACACATTTCAAATGATTGAAATAGGCGTTAACATATTGACGATGCCCCGTTATTTGGTTGTAATTTAAAGCGTCGCCCAGGGAGCATATTTTGGTCCGAAATATTTTAAACTTCAAAAGAGTTTCTACGAAGGCAGGGGCTTGCCAAGGAAGGATATTACTGTGCGCGGTGTTCTCGGAGACGCGTAGACGGTCGGGACACAATAAAAAGAGTCGTTTGCGGCGGTTAGTCTCGCCAGATGTAAAACCGCCTTTTCCGGAATATTTTCAACTTGGTATTTCGAATGTCCCTTCATAATGTGGCAACATTAACTATTTTCATTTTCCTTAATAGATGTGGGGATGTTATTAATTTGGGCGAGCCGCAAAATAATAAGTACCCTTTTACAATAACCCGCGCACTGCTGTGCTGATTAACACTATTAATAGTGGGGGGCCACTATTAAATCTTTACTTTGTTCAGGATTATAAGAGTGTTAATATCTGATAAATCAAAAAAATACAAACAAAATAGGCCATAAATTTAATAAGTAAGCTACTTGGGCTTGGGCGACTTGTGGCTCAGTCAGTATTTCCCAAACATGTTGCCCAAATTAATAAAAGGTGTGAGCAAAATTATTTCTCCATTATGTTATTACGATCCGTAACGGATCGTTTTTTAAATACCAGGCAGTAATAAACATTTCTTTCTTTCTTATTATTATATAATTATTTTTTTTATTTTTCTAAATCTGAGAATTAAATCATTTGATTAGGTTTATGCCACTGTGAAATGTCGCTGGCGTCTCTGGTAATCACTCAGCAGGGTCCACTGAAAACCAGCGTAATGGCCTTGGACTTGGGCCAGGACTTATGCTGAGTGAGGCCCTTTCAGACATCACGACTTGCCGTTGTATGCATTCCCTAGTTGAACAGGAAAATCCTCCTCAGATTTTATGTTTCTAATATACCTACGTATTTGTTTATTTCTTTTTCTATCTTTTTCTGTCTCCAATTCTAATTGTTTTGTAAACCTGTATGACTCTGGCGTCTTCAAGTTATAAATGTGTCTGTCGTCTTTTCTTTAATTTCGCAATATCATGAGATGGTGTAGGTTTCTGTTGATTACGACAATTCAAATTTATGACATTAATTAGGTATTTCAAGAATAGAATACCTAAGTCTTAAAATATTGATGCACGGCTTGTGTACATTATGCGACATTCATTTGTACTTTGAAGGTCGGTCAGTACAATTAGCGGTGTGTGCAAATACATTTTAGTTGCTTTAAATGCGTGAGACTGGTCTTAAACATGTTTATAGCGCATCCCAAAATACATTTAATTTTCTATTCATAGAGATATGACGTTTTCGTATTCTAGAGGTTATGTTATTACACAAGCAAACTATTTTCGTTTGTGAATGATTGCAACAAAACAGAGAACTTGTCTAAGACGTATTAAGTCTTCTCAGAGTGTACATCTATACTCATTTTATAAAGATTTGATTGTTTGTTTGTTTGCATTGAATAAGCGCCGAAGCTGCTGAACCCGTTTTAAAATAAGCTTATCCTATTCCCGGCTAACTTAGGCCATATGTCGCGGGCTTCAAACCAGAGGAGCGTATAGGCAAATCCCTACTTTTCAGGAGACAAAAAAACTTAATAACTATATCCCTAGTGTATCTACATAATTATAAATTTGCAAGTGTCTTGAATCGGTAAATCGGATAAAATATACGCTTATTTTTACATGCCCCTCTGGCTGGCCCGCGATATGTATATTTTAAGTAAAATAGGAATCCATAGTAGAACTCAAATATTGCAACCCAAGGTGTAATAGAGTCTATCTACCCATGCATGACGTCATCAGTGCGTAGGTACATTTACGAACTCCGACCCGCAAATTTGCACCGTTTTATCTGTGTTTTTATTAATTAAATTAGCAAATGAAAAAATACGTCGTCTCTAATATTTTTAATACCTATTTAACGAACTAAAATAAATCTGGTTTGATCCAGTCCGCTCCCCTGCTAAAGTGAAGATAGCAAACATTCCACTGATCCTTCAGTCTCTTGAATTCAGGTGCACTATAGCGCAATAAAATGCAACTCAGTTACTGAGTTTGCGCCTGAAATTTTGCTGAGTTACCCACGCCTGTCTAGTGTCTGAAGTGTTGGCAGCGGTGGGTAACAGTGACGTCACGCGCCGTCGCCCTGTCTGCGGCGTGCGCACGCGCCGGCCCACGCGGCACTCTTCGCTAATGATCTTGATCGTAAATCTAGCACGAGGTGGGTGCTTTGGTGATTGGCGAAGTGGGTTGGTCTGAAGAGGCTTATAGGTCAATGAATTAATATCAGACAATGTCACATACTTTGACCTGATCACAAAGTAACGTAAACACTAGTGTTATGGAAACCAGCAATGTATACTTTTACTTACTTTTTTTTTATAGTAGCGCAGTATATTGGCTCCTCCCAGCCTGATGGTAAGCAAGAGAGGAACCCACATCGCGATGACAACGGATTTGATATCGAAATATCCCACCCGTTAGCATCGCCATACTGGCCCGCAAGATGTTTCTTCACGCTCCTTTTGAAGGAATCCATGTCAAAGGAAGGAGGAAACACATGAGCCATGATAAACTAGTGTTTGCCCGCGAATCCGTTCGCATTGTTTCGGGATAAAAAGTATCCTACTGTTGATCTAGTTTTAGTACTATATAGTAACACATATCCGCCGGCACGGCGTCCAAAGCGACGGCACAAACAGCTTTTCAAATGCCGGCGGCATGCGGCTTCGACACGTTGTAGGAAAGCCGGCGGCAAAGTCAGCGGCAAGGCAGTCTGAAAGCCGGCGGCATATGTGGATGCACCATAGTATCTCATATATCTTTCCACCAAATTTCATCCAAATCCATTAAGTATTTTTGCGTGTAAGAGTAACAAACATACATCTATACACGCAGACATTCATAAATTCTTCAAAATGTTCGCGTTTATAAAATTTGTAGGATTTCATTTGAAACGTGTTTTTTTCGGTTGCTCATGCTAAACTGTCGTAGCTTCAAAAAGTAAAAAAGGGTTTGTAAATTTGTGTGGGCACCTAAGTAATGTGCATTTGAAGCCAAAGTCCTAACGTACAAGTAAGATATCCTCGGCGTGTGGTCGGAGCACGCCCTGGAGGACTGTTTGCTTTGTCAGCATTACCGACTTATTGTACTCCCGGGCCGCACAAATTGCTCCTCACCGTTCCTTGATATTGCAAAAGTATGTTGCTTAGAAGACATCACTTCGCAACCGAGGTAGAAACACACCATGTCCTCTGTTTTCAAAACAAATATCTCTATTCCCAAGAGTCCTTTTTCCCAAAAAAGAAAATGGTCTATGTAGAGTTTAGCTTACCAATACTTTTTATGGTACATTTTAGGTAGTCATATGGAAAGAGTGCGTTCTTTTCTTGACAACCTTTAGGATGAAAAAATAGATAGGAACGAGTAATAGACTTTGAAGAGATTCGTTGGTGGATACTAATTGTTGCTAGACAAAATAAAAATGCATTACGAGAAGTCTCAAAGACTATTCAAGAAAGAAAAGTATTAGCAGGATTATATGGAGCGTTTACGTTTTGCAAACAAAAAACTAATTAATTAAGCGACGTCAACAAGCTTCTCAACGTAATAAATGTGCAGTGGGCTTTGTCTCGCGAAATAAAAGACTCAAATAAAAATAAACTCTAAACTAATTGCTCGGGCGCATCTCACAAAACAAGATGAATACTCTCGCCAAATAAAACATAAGCCTGACCAAGTTTTTGCCGGTACCGTGCTGATGAATTTTCAACATTACCAGCTTCAGTTTTGAGTTCAGATTGGTTTGAGGAGTAGTAAGGTATGATGCAAGCGACGATTATACTCATGTCACATAAGCGGAGTCCTGACAGAGATCGTGCCAATACGCACGTGTACAAACTGTCCACCATAACTGGAGCCTCACTAGAGGAGAATTAGGACGGTAGCTGCAGCTCCCAATTAGCTGGTTGTGAATACAAACGTACATTTGAAAGATCCGTAATTAGAAGTTAGAACCGACGAGAACATTTGTAATGCAGTTGACATGCGTGTTATTTGGGACAGTGTTGGTTGGTGATAGGAATGTTTTGTTATCGTACATATCTACGATTATTTACATACATTTGAGTTAGCAGATCTATGAATCAGTAGGCGTACAATTAACTTTTTCTATTTGTTTTATGTTTTCTTAGGTCAAATATAGTAATTGAAATTTCACCTTCAGAAGTCAACCAATTGACCTGAAATGTGGTATGCGGTTTGGTTCTGGGGACAGGACAATATGTTATTTCAATATGCCATGGCCATCTTAGATTTTCATAAATCTAAGATGGCCCCTGATACAAGATGGCCGATAACCTATTTGTACTCAATACCATTAATATAGGTATCAAATAAGGGCTTGAAAAGTAGAATACAGTGCATTTTAAACTATCTGAAACCCAAGAAAAAACTATAAATGTATGTCTTCTGCGAATTGCGACCCGCCCTGACTTTAGCATCGCACCATCGACCGTCGTTGTTTCTGATTTCTGTAGCAAACTTTACCACATAATATGTCCAATATTTATTTTTATTTCATTTGCGCGTCTCTTCAATTCTAAGAAACAACAACTGCTGTCTTTTAAATGAATGACATCGGAATGTTCAAGTCTTGACTTTTTACGTTTTAATTATTCTATTTTGGAGCGGCAACGGCTCAACTTTCCCAATTTCATAATCTGGAGGATGACAGTAATCTCTTGGTCCCGGAGCCAAGTGTGATATTTTACGGAGTTCGGCCACGTCATGTCCGATCTCTTTGATTAAGAGGCAGGGAAGATGCAGCATTATGATAACATCTTGGCTAGAAATAACACTAACGAATTCACTATTTACTTGTTTCATTGACTTAAATATTGCATACTACTGGACAGGTTCGGTATTTTATTTTTTAATGTGAAATGGCACACTAGATTTCTTTGGAAAAGTTAATTTCTGCTAGTGTTGCGTCGGAATCAATATAATATGGCAATAAGATACAAATCGGTGCTCCAAACTCTCCTCGTAAAGAAGTCACTTGATACTTCTCGTGCATTTTAATAAGGTCCACTTTATCTATCTCTATAAATAAAGATGAATCGCCGAAAGCTATGAAAACACATAACTTCAGTAAGACTGCGCCAAATTCTAGATTTTTTTGTTAAGTTTATAATTGGAAGGACAAAGGTTTTTGCAAAAAAAAACAAGGAAGCGAAGTCACGATGGGCCGCTTGGTAGATAGTATTATTGGACACCATCACATACATTGCTCTGATTCTGTGGTAAGTAGCTTAAGTACTTGTGTTACAGAAATCATAAACAACGACGGTACGACAACACCCAGACCCGACAATGTAGAAAAGTTCGTTTCCTATATTGACCCGACCGGGGATCGAACCCGGGACCTCAGAGATGGTGCGACGCCAAAGTATATGGTCCACTCGCCTCTCAGCTACAGAGGTCGTCGTCGATTATTGATCACTCAAATAACACATAGAGTAGGTAATGTAACAAATTGAATACATAGTTCGATATAAATAATGATGATGATGTATTTAAAACGGGCAATTAACTATGCTTAGTGTTTTCCCAGCCGAAATGCGATGGTCGCACCCCAGCATCACCTACTCTCGTTCCATCTTGGCAGCGGCCCTGGTTTAATTCAAGTTTAACTTCACACAACATTAAATCTTCGTGTTTGGCTTCGGCTTAGTCCAAAATATCTGTTTTTGCCGCTACATTAACATGTCAGGTTCTTGGCATTTGTCCGGTAAATTACGACTAAATTGTTGTCATTAAGCTCCCTCAAATCGTCAAACATTTGGACAGAAATACTCCGGTAAATCATGTTTCATTTCATCGTGCCGTACGACTATGTTCATAATTAAAAATAATCGACACAAGTCATTTTTTTCATGGAATCAATATTGAGAGTGGAACTCTAATTAAAAAAATGTATTAAGATATGTTTTATGATCCGAAGTTTTCTCGTATGTATATATTAAGAATACTTATTTGCCTTATACGTCATTAAGGTGATTGTAAAACTGAGTGGGATATCTATTATTTTCAGCAGCCAACAGAAACATAAGTTTTGCTCAAAACTAAAGTATTTTAAAGAAACCTGGAGATACGTAATCCAGTAGATAATACTTGTTTAGATTAAAAAGTGGAAAGGCATCGAGATGTATATATGTAACTGTTTTATACAAAAACTATTGATTGGATTTGAACGGTATTTGTTTCGGTAGATAGACGTCACAATAGATTTACATTTGAAATAATTCGCATCTCTAAATATCATGAACTATTCAGCAGCAAGTTATTCATCAATCATCAATATCAATTACCTAATAAAAAAAAACAATCACCATTAGCATTTTTCTTCCAAAAATGCTAAAGCACGATTCTACGCTAAAATAACAACCAAAAAACATTACCTCTCGTACCTACGCGGATTAAATTTAATGACGGACTCACATTTTACCCATTGAGATAATCCTCGACTTTCTAAAAATGCTCTCTCGTAAGACAACTCCAAATATAGACAAGTATGACGGCGAGACGAGCTCCTTTGTTCCCGATACAGGCACCCCATTGAGTGATGTCATCTCTGTGTTTCCACCAACTAAACTAATGTGTTCTGACGTAACACTTGGGGGCTTCTAATGAGGAAGGCGAAAGAATTATAGCTGCAGTATTGAGATGAGATGCGAGAATAGCAGAGATTGATACAAGGGGCCGAGCTCACGGCTATTTATTTCAAACCTTTTGAAGTTCTTTTTGCAGACACATTTGTTAATGTCTGCAGTGTTATTTCACGCAGTTTATGCATAATCGTCGCGTCTTTTATTCTGTCCATTCCGACATTGAACAACGATGCACGTTGCATCAATTTAAAGAAAATGCACTTTAAAAAGGCCTTTTGATGGTCGTACAAATTTATCGGTTTCTATTTTATGAGTCATAAATTAGGCGAAACTCGTCAAAGTCGCCGATGAAACTATAAAATTGGGAGTAACACCGTTACTAAAAGCAGACAGGGATATCGCATAAACTTGTGTTAATGTGAACGAAAAGAGGCATAAACGCAATAAAACCTTTTATTTAATACATCCTTTTAACTTGCTCTGTTTGTAACAATTTTTTATGACTACGTCGAGTCGTAAAATTGTCGGTTGCTAGGAATAACGACTTTAATTAATATTTTTGGATTTTTGGCTCATTTTTTTTGGGTTTCGTAATAATAAAGATAATAAAAAAGATCTGTATGTAAACTGTTTGTCAAATGTTTGTTTTAAAAGCTTTTCGATATTAGTTCTTATGCACAGGACATAAGTGCGGTGCAAAGTCCAAAGTATGAAGTCTAACGTTTCACTTGATCGTACGTTAGCCATTACCATTTTTATAATAAAGTGCCTTCTAGTAGAAGCACTAATTTGACGAAAAGATCTTGACATAATAGGAACATTATTCATATTTTATCATTTAAAACTTTGCTAAATATTAATCTCGTATGTCATTTATAACGTTTTATTTTATATTAATTATATAAAATATGAGTTAATTATTTATTTTAGCGCTATTCGTTTCATGAAGAAATCTTTTTAGAATTCAATACCTAAAGTTCCCAAAAAGAATTGTTTTGAGTTTCTATACTTTTTAATGTGATCCCTCAACCTCATAAGTGTTACAAATGTAATCTACATGAATAAAAAATATTGACTTTGACTTTGACTTTGACGGCTCAGTAAAGACGTTAGTGTATAACCCCTTGAAATCTGAACACATTTTGCTGGAAAAATAGTTACACATGAAATCTACATTATATCTAGTGTTACCAATCGCGGTATAAACATTGTTTATGGTTCAGCTAGTAGGTATCCTAGGATATATCTGGGCTCGCCAATAACTTTTTTGGTTTTCACTAATTGCAACCATTAAACCCTCTTGTTACACCATTACAGGCCTTAAGTTGCTGTGATATGGGCTATAATGGCTTGGTGCGCAATTAACGTGTAGATAATTGTAGGCAATTTATTTGTGCGCAGTAGGATAAAGAACAGCAAGGTATATTCTTGTGCTATCTGCATTTTCACACAACTATTTCCTCTTCACAAATCAGGGAGCTGTAGGAGGAATATGTGAGTCTAGTGGAATCCGGTTTATTTCAAAGATTTTTCTAAATATGCTTATTTTGCGCCGCCCAAACTTTAGACATTTTTTAGAAACAGTAAAAATTCATCTCCCATTTCGATGTGGAATTTGAACCAACGACCTTCACACCTGTGAAGCTGGGCTGAGCTAACTCTGCTAGACATAAGAACGGTATCTACAAAGTGTAAAGTCTGACATAATTTTGTCGGTACTAAAAGTGGAAGGAGCCATCATCACCCAGTATAAATATTCTTGTGATGAATATTGGCGTCTATTCTATGTTATACACACAGGTTAATTAATGTAATTAAGTATAATATTTCAATTGATAACATGTTTATTCATGTAAGCTTTACAAATGCACTTATAAGTCGTCAGTACAAATAAGTATTCTACCGCCGATTAGGTCATTGCAACTCATATAATCATACTGTGGTATTAATTTTGATCCTGATTTCCATTTTATAAGTAACAGGGATCAGGTTGGGCAATTAGTGGGTTTAGACGACCTCCGTAGCCGAGAGGCGAGCGGGCCGGACTTTGGCGTCGCGCCATCTCTGAGATTCCGGGTTCGATCCCCGGTCGGGTCAATATGAGAAACGAACTTTTCTATATTGTCTCGGGTCTGGGTGTTGTGATACCGTCGTTGTTTCTGATTTCTGTAACACAAGTGCTTAAGCTACTTACCGCAGAATCAGAGCAATATATGTATGTGATGTTGTCCAATATTTATTTATTTATATTGAATGTTACCTTTTTGTTAGAAAATTAAGTTGTTAAAAGGCGAGCGTCCTCTCTCACATTGTAGTGCCCTAACATAATGAGGTAATTATAAGAATACCATCTGTTCTGTATCTACATTATAGCAGCAATAAATGATTGAGTATTAAGGTAAGTGTATGTGATGTTATCTTTATTTGTTTACTAGCTGTCCCGGCGAACTTCGTAACGTCTGTTTTTAAAATGTCTAACCTTTTAAACCTTCCCTGGACCTCTACAATTATTTCAAGACCAAGATTAGCCAAATCAGTCGACCCGTTCTCGAGTTTTAGCGAGACTAACGAACAGCGATTAATTTTTATATATGTAAGATTACATTGATATGACACTCAGTGCTTCACTGTATTTTCGCGCGCTGTGGCGGCTGCGCTTACGCACAGTTTCATCTCCAATTCGTTTCACGTATTGTGTTCATTAGCGGACTCTATTTTTGTTACAACTGTTATGATTACTTTGCGAGTGCACTCAACTTCAATTGACTTTATTTTTTATTTGTAGCGTTTTGTTCTCCACAATGTCTTAATTATATGAATACTGCTGTAGTAGTTTTATTAGCTTGCGTCGGTCAGCTGCACATAGGCCAATGTCTAGTTGTGTTCAAGACAAGTGGCTATCCAGGAGAGGCATTCATCTATCCCTTGGCTTGCCAATTCTGTTCAACTCGCCTGCTGCCTAATGACTTATCAGTCTGTATAGCTGTTGGCCTTACCAGGGTAAATTCTCTTGGAACGGTTCGCAGTATGCAAAAGAATTGGCCTCAAACATTGGACAACATCACATACATTGCTCTGATTCTGTGTCTGTAGCTTAAGCACTTGTGTTACAGAAATCAGAAACAACGACGGTACCACAACATTGGACGACGTCAAAACGCTAACAATTCCCAGGCAGATACCTATTGTTTGACTGGCCCGATGGTTACCGTTCCTGTGTGTAGAAATTAGGATCGTAGGTTCGATCCTCACCGAGGGCAAACTCATATGATGCATATTTACGTTTGTTATGTATATAAGTGACTGTTCACTTGGGCCTTAATATATCCAGATCAAAAATCAAGGCAAAGAAGATTTGCCTCCACAAGTAAGTTATTGCTACTCATATAATCCTATTCGCTTGGCTATCTAGCAGATCCATCCCAGAGATGGGAACAGTATTCCATTAAAGAACAAACTTGGGCTTTTTACAAATTTCAGAGCTGCTGAAAATAAAAATAAAAAATATATATCTTTATTAACTACAATTTTGTTGTTGTTACAATGTGTGGGTCTCTTCTTTTAAGTTTAGTTTTAAATACCTTCCCCCTCTTGAGAGGATACCAAGTTCTTACACGAGTTAGCTTTTTGAGGCAGAATTTAAATGAGCAGTCCGATAATAATAAGCTTTAAACCCACGCCAAACTTTCTCTTTGCCTTGATTACTTACCTAGATTGGAAGCTTAAATGTGAGCCCTTTCTTTGTCGCCCTTAGTCCGCCACATCATATTTTTTTATTGACAGAACCAGGCACAATATTTCCATTATTTCCAAGTCTCGGATTTGTTAAACCGTTGACTAATTAACGCCCACGAAACAATTACAGCGTCGAAGAAGTTAGTTCTCAAATACAACAAAACTACATCGTAAAACACATTAGCGACACGTCTCCGGGAATAGAACCCGCGTCCGTGAACCTGACAGTGACGCGCTGCGCTAACGACCACGGACGCTGATAAATTTGTGGAACGACCTATTACTGTCTTTGAAGCTCTCGACTATAAGCGGACAATGTGTTTGAATGGCTTTACGAGGAAAAAACTCGTTACGAGTTATTTTTCTATTTTGCTTGCTAGTTATTTTAAAGATGCCATATAAAAATACTGGGAGCATTTGCGTATAATGTAACGTAGCAGACTCGTGCATTGCATGGTGAAAGATTGGAAAGGTAACTTAATACTAAATTAAATTAAGGTACTTTGTAATGATACAAAATGTGTTTCCTCAATGAAGAAGGAGAACCGAGCATTACAAATATTACAATGCACACCTTGTGCCCTTGTCGATATCTACTATTTCATTTACCTAAAGGTTGTCTGGAAGAGATTGCTTTCTAGCAATAAGACTAAATTTGCCTAAATTTACTTGCATATGTCTGTAAAACCAATTTCTGTAATTTATTCTGTGCAATAAAGTGTATCTATCTATCTATCTTTCTTGTAATGATACACGGTCGTTCAAATATAACCGCACTCAGCACAATGACCGCTTCGCCTGACATTATGGTAAGAACTATATCAGAATGCTGGCAAATTTTACTAAATGTTACATTACACGCAAACGGTCGTTGGTCAGAGTATTGTGAAGAATGCTCAAAGTCGGCTCTGTAATGTTACATGACATGCGAATGCTTCCGGTGAAGGAGCACCTTAACACATACACTTGCATTCAAGTCAAAGCAAAGAAAGGTTTTTAATCTTCTTTGTTTGTTTACATATACCTAGTAACGAAGACGTTTGATATCGTTATATCATTTAGTGATTATTTTAACTGGTAGAAAAGAATTTGACCTGTATATTGGATTTAAGATTGACTTGACTTTGCATCTTGGACTTTGTGCCGCTCTTATGACGCGGGCGTGAAAACTATAATCGTGTATAATATGTGATAAAAATATGTAGGGATTCTAATTCCAAGTATTTTACGTAAAGTAAATCTATATTTGAAAGGTAAATTCTATTTTCTAAATACGCCTTTTACATTGTATCTGTCGTTATGTTATTGCCACAGATAATTTATGTTCATTCTCGTTTGTCAGATAGTATATTATTGTCCACGATTAATGTCAGATGTGTTGGGCCACTGCTGTGGTCGCTGTCAGAGATAATTCCAACAAAGTTGTACATGTGAAATTGATTTGACTCGTCTCGTAGAACGATCTGTAGACGCGTCACATAGATGGATTGGACAAATTCAAATGTATAAACATGTTGGCAATACACGAACATCTTGACATGGAAACAAATTTTTCCATTTTAAGGGTAGTTAACGTACACAAACGGTAAAAACGGGACCCTATTACTGAGACTTCCCGTCAGTCTATTACCAGGCTGTATCTTAAGAACCTTGATAGCTAGAGAGCAATAGTATTGAAAATAAAATAAATATTTATGGAGGGATTTGTACAACAAACGTGATTTTACCCGATTTTTTGCTCGATGTTATATATTAACTAAATAAAGGTTAGGTACAATAATGTCTAATGTTGAAAAACTACTCACGGTACCTACGGAACTCTTCTCCGACGTTTTCCTCTAATGTGACGAGACGTTAATGGTAACACGGCTAAGAAAGTAATCTATGCTAATATTCTAAAGCTGAAGAGTTTATTTGTTTGTTTGTTTGAACAAACTAATCTCAGGGACAACTCGATCAAATTGACACATTATTTCTGTTTTTTTTTTATTTTTTTTATTTTTATATTGCACTTCAAGATTGACCTCATCCCACCTGATGTTAAGTGGTGATGAGGTCCTAGCTTAAGTACAGCAAAATAAATCTGTTACTGGACTTGTCGCCCTTACCTTGAAGGCTTGACCCCTGCTACTAATGTAGCACCCCCCAGGAGCTCTGGAAACCTTACTCACACGCAGGAACACAACAACACAGAAGTGATTGTTATTTGGCTGCGGTCTTCTGTAAGGTGGAGGTATTTCACCAGTCGGGCTGCTCCAGTGCGAGCGATAAATCGCTATGCCCTACCTCTCTCTCTTTCTCTCTCTTGGTTGGATAGTCAATTTATCAAGGATGGCTTTAGGCATAATATCATGCTACAAACAAAAGGAGAATCAGTGGGAAACGTGGAAAAAACGGGGATTGGATGTATTTCAATGGAGACTTGCATCGCCGTATTCTGCCTCAGGTTTCCGAAGAATACCAGCGTCTTGCGCAGCGTCTCCACAAGATATGCTGAGCGGAGACCTTTTAAGCACCGTTTTAGTTCATTTAACATTCGATAAGTAAGAAGTTTTTTTCTTTTTTTTGTAGTTTTAAGAGAGGTAGGGCATAGCGATTTATCGCTCGAGCTGGAGCAGTCCGACTGGTGAAATACCTCCACCTAAGAGAAGAGCGCCGCCAAATAACAATCACTTCGGTGTTGTTGTGTTCCTGCGTGTGAGTAAGGTTTCCAGAGCTCATTAGTAGCAAGGGTTAAGCTTTCAAGGTAAGGGCGACAAGTCCAGTAACATATTTATTATGCTGTACTTGTCGCCCTTAAACTATAATACTCATTACCACTTAACATCAGATGGGATTGAGGTCAATCTTGAAGTGTAATATAAAAACATATGTGTGGCACTCATCACAATTAATGAACTTTCTTCCTGTCACTAGGTGATGTATATCCACCTAGCAATTGGAGAAGTGCCTTCTGCGTCAAACTAGCGACAGATTGTCTGCAGAGCGGCTCGGAGCCCGTGGGCGAGGGAATACCGACTCCAAGTCCACGGCATAAGAGTGATGCTGCACTGGCTCTATGATGGAACGGATAATAAATTTCAAATCAGATTTGTCTTTGGGCTCCGTAAGTATGATCACATTTCTAATTTTCGCAACCAACTTAAATGGCTTCCGTTACGTCAACGTAGAAATACCAGGATACTCTGCCTGCTCTTCAATATTCTTCACAATCCATTGTCCCCATCCTATCTAACAAAACAATTTCAATATCTCTGTCAATCTCATGACCGATCTCTTCGCTCCTCAGACAACCTAAGCTTAAACATTCCTCGACATCAAAGTGACTTCTTCTCTAAGTCTTTCACTGTGCAAGCCGCTCGGCTTTGGAACGCTCTGCCCGCTGATATCCGACAATCCCTGACTAAGGGAATTTTTAAAAATAAAGTTCGTGAATACTTCTTCTCTCTCGCTAACAAGTAGGTAATGATAGTCATGAATTTGTCAATTGCTGAACCAATTTATTTATCTCCTGAATTTATAGTTATGTAGATATTTGTTTATATCTATAAATTATTAATATTATGTAAATCTAAGTATACCTTCATATTTTATATATTATATTCTAATTAATTTATATAGTATGTGTATTATTATCGTATATTTAAAAATACCGTAATGTTATTTTTAATGCTTGATTTATTGTTGTTTAAAATGATTTCTTTTTTTTTTTCTCCCATGTTACCGCACCCATATACAAACTATCTGCATGACCCAAGGGTTGACTGGTAGAGAATGCCCCTAGCATTAAGTCCACCTGTTGTACCTATTTGTGCAATAAAGTTTTTAAATAAATAAATAAATAAATAAAATGTGACGTGAGTGGTGAGAAAATGATGGAAGTAAAGAGAGTTGCAGAAGGGACTCTTCGGAATTAAAGGAAATGAAGCAACTACCATTCACGACCTCCGTAGCCGAGAGGCGATTGGGCCAGACTTCGGCGTTGCGCTATTGCCAAGGTGCTGGGTTCGATTTCCAGTCGGGTCAATATGGGAAACGAATTTTCAATATTACCTCGGTTGTGAGTGTTGAAATAACGGCGTTGTTTCTGATTTCTGTAACTCAAGCACAAGTGTGAAAAATTGATTGATCAGACATCAGTAAAGATGGAAGCTAATTGTTACCCTTGATTCCTACTTATATAATAACCATGAAAGTTTAGATATGTATAATCATGTTTGTTACTCGGTTTGGATGTGTTATGATAGCTAAATACATCATTTACTAGTATAATATATAGCAAACTTTTTATCCCAATAGCAAGAAAAAATTAAAGAAATGTTTATTAAGTGACATGACATAGTATTTACTGAACAGCAGCTATAGACGGACAGTCTTTATTAAAAATATAACTGAACCTTTGTTTCCTTTACTTAAGAATGGCCCTACCCATCTGTACCATACCAACTCTTGATTTCGCCTGTCTCGTAACTCAATATTTTGTGCTCCATTCGTCTGCCAGCGTCGAAGGTTACCCATCACGGTGGCTGCCAGTTGGCAGCGGCCCCCCCTAAAGAGTAAACGTTTCACAATGTGCTCATAATGTTGCAGCAACACCGCACATGTTGCTCTGATGAATGGTGACAAGGAACTCCGCGTTGGCAACAGGACTTGTTCTGTTCGTCTCGTTCAATGACCAAACTTCACTGGTAACAGTAATCTTCACCATCATTCATTATGACTGTAGCTGAAGGATATCCATAAGCATAAATAGGCCTCTCAATACTTCCAATACATAAAAATTAAATTACAATAGTTGTAGGTTAATCCAAGTCAATTAAGTACTCATTCATTTACTTAATCAACCATTCAAGATTCTATGACTATTCTCCGGAAACAGGGCTTAAAACGAAGTTAAAAATAAAGAGGAATAGAAGGCTGTTTGCATTCGTGTAGCAACCAAATGTGGGCAATCTCCCTTCTAAAGGTGGTCAGTGAGCTTAAGAAGACGTCAGAGGAAGAGCTAATTTCGTTGAGTAACCGACTTATGCGGTAAATAGGAGAATTTCTGCCATACACCGTGCGTCGTTTAGGCGTTATCAGGGATTTATTGGGTTTCGTGGAGGTCGACATATTTACTAATAATGAGATCTTCAGTGTCTTTCAAATAAAGGTGATGTCACAAGTAATTCAGATAGTTTTTTTCGAGGGTTTGTCGTCTCCAAGTGATTAAACTTTTCATATGAAGATAATTTCATTTCAATGATGGAGTTAACCTTGCAGTAGTACTGTCAAAATCACAGCATACAGACACTGTGGGTCGATGGCATTAGAACTAAAATCGAACTGCAAGGTTCAACATTGATGCGGCTTTGACCGTACATTAATAATATTATTACTTTGCTGTTAGTTAAACGATATTTTCTCATTTCTCCACCGCCCCAAACTTTTTCCTGTTTACGCCAAGCTTCGCCGACAGAAAACCGTAGTTGCCGTCAGATCCATTTTTGATAATCGGCAGCAGACGAGAGAACACATCAAAAGCCGCGTCAGCACTGACATGAAGCATCGCTGGGCAAATTGGAGCCGACGGGGAGGGCGCTGATTGGAGCAGACAGCCGAGACGTCAGGCCGCGGAGATATCAAAGACGCGGTTATGAGATGGGGTTTTATTTGATGGAGCGGGGGTGCTGACGTTGGACGGGACTGCGTTTGCCAAACTGAAATGTAGTTTGGTTTGTTTGTACCAAATAACGGCATAGACTTGAGATGTTAACAGCATTCACAAATAATTAAGGTACGATCAAAAGAACGTCAGACTAGACGATTTGGACTTTGCATCAGCCTGTCATTGATTCAAGAACCAATATGGACCTGCCAATGATTAACTTAACGTGTCGTTGACCGTACAAATGGCATAAAAGATGATTTCTCTATGACACATCCGCCCTATTCTTTTTTTGCCTATTATCTTTAAAATACTCCCAAAACTATTTTATAGTCAGTTAAAAAGTAAAATTGTGCTTTCCTCATACATTTTTTATGTAGAAATTGTGTCTTGTCTGGTAATTAAAAGTATCTCGGTGATTAGCCAATTCAAATCCCTATTAACTTAGGGCTTCCAATTAGGTATAAGTCTCATTCTAATTATCATCTCGATAGTTACGATTTACCAGTTTATGATTTCGAGCCTCTTGGTTCGATTTCCAGTTCGATCAAAGTATGATTTTTTCAAAGTGTAAAAGACATAAAATAAAGTATAATAATAATAATAAAATAATTTATTTTGGACGAGTTTAAATCCATAATGGACAGTTTTGGGCAATTCAGAAAAGTATTCTATTTCTAATTCTAACCTAGGTATACCCAGGTCTTTCGAAAACAATTCAAAATTAAAAAAAAATTAGATCATCATCTAATTAAACGTCTATAGTAGTTTGGCATCCTTAAGAGATCAAGTTATGTAATTATTTTCAGTTACGTATTACCTTACGAAGCGTAAAATAACAATCGTGAGGAAATCATTTGTCCATTAGCGCGTTTCTTACGCAAGAATGAAGAAAAATAACTCGAGGGAGTCAAGTTACTGATATTTATGGGATTCTCCCCAATTATCTAGCCTTAACGAAGCCCCTAAAAGGATTTCGGGAAAGGCAAATTGATTGGCGAAGCGTTCGCTGCCGACGGACTGATTTCCGTCACTAGGGGGGAATGGGCGAGCCTGGGCGAAAATGGGCGAGGATAGGCGCCGGTGGGCGACGCAAATTCCTTCCTATCACGACGTTATTGTGCCCGATTTGTTGTTATGTGTTTTCATTTCCTTTTATTTCGACGATTTCCTCGGCTCCGAGTTGACATGCGAAATCATTTCTGGCGGAGGTTGGAAAGGGCACATTGTATGCCGCCGGAAATTCGGGAGATAACGCTTTGTTTAGCTGGTTAGTGGGAACGTACTTGTATGTAGAGTAACATACTGCTTCCTGCTCCTACAGTTAGTTTAATGGATTAATATTCGACACAATTTAAGAGTTGCTGGAGCAATTATGCTCGCTATATTGTCACTTTTGTGGTGGTTTGACCCCACCACGAGTTAAAGCCCCTTCAATATGGTTGAGTGAAGTGAAATACAGTGGCAGGCAAATACGTCATGCTTGTAAACAGGTGCGACCTATGGGGACTGGTCTGCTAGCTTATCTCTCAAAAATAAGTACTTACCTAATTGTTTCTACAGTTTTAGATCCAAAGTCTACACATATCAATAAGTTAGATACTGCTACTGTGACTAATCTACTGTGTTTCCTACCGGTATCTTCTTAGTACATATAGGTTCCCAACCGGAAGTATCAACTTTATATTGTTTTAAATGACAATTCAAGAGTACACAGTGTATTCTACATGAATAAAAGATGCTGTTTCGGTCTGCCACATGTGTCGGTCTGTCCTTGCAGCGGCAGTCAGTGCCTCATGAACCATGATAGATAGGCAGTTGACATTTTTACAAAATTTTAATGAGTTGTAAGTTGTGCAATGGGAATACAAATAAATGGCTTATGATAGAAATTGTATGTTTGTAAAGTTTAATGATTCTTCACGCATCAAAACAACACAACTGACAAGTGACAAAGACGCAGCAGATTGGTCACAGCAGCAGTATCTTGTCAGATACTGCTGTGCAGTGACCTGTTGACCAGTGACCAGACAAGTTTATTACCGGTGTCTTCTCAGTACATATATAATCCGAACCAGAAACACTTTGCATTGATTTTTATAATTTTAATGGTGCTTTACGCCACACTAGAAAACTCTAAATATTTTAATGAAAGAGAACCCTGCATAACAAGAAGAGATGAAATTCAAATTATTTCATGTAATCAATGTCAATTCAAAAGTATTGTAACCTACTTGATTAAAGGCATATTTGATTTTGACATCACGGCACCCTAGTGAAATTAAATATTTTAAAGAAACACTCACAGTTCTGCTTGTCGAATTCTCACGTCTGTTTTTAGGTAAAAACCAGTCAAGTGCGATGAGCTGTAAGTTTTGATAACGTTGGCTTAGAAGTTCCGTTTCTCACAGCTCCAAAAGACAGTAGACCTGAGAAATTGCTATTCCCGCTTGATAGCTCCACGCGTTCATAATAAAAAAGTCTAAGGCCTTTTTTATTCTATCTTGCTTAGCTAGGTCCTAGCATAAACTTAATCTTTAAATTAGGACCTCATTACCACTTAACATCAGGTGAGAAGAGGTCAATCTTGAAGTGAAATATAATAAAAGCATTTTTTTTATTGATATTATATTCTGACTTTGCTACTTGAAGTTTTAACAGAAACTCGCAGCCTCCTTGGGCGGTGGCTAACCACTCTGTATATCCGCAGGCTAACTGCGCCAGAGGAATTTTACACGAGGAATTCAAGTTAAGTTTTACAGAGGAAAAAGGCCAACACTTACATGCTCATTTATTTCTTACAAGGGTAACCTTCCAACTTTTTCGTTGGCAACTTACATCTCTGCAGTTAAAATCTGCATAGGTAACCTCACTTTGGCGCATGCTGACAATTCAATGAATTAGTTAACCACTACATGCAATGCCTCCTGCTGTCTCTTATATGCTTAGATCTTTCAAACTATGCAAAGTATTTCGACGCAGTATTTTTAAATGGATAGAGTGATTTAAGAGAAAGGTTTATGTGTACATATTTAGTGCCTAAACAAAAGCTGAACAATTAAATTCTTCATTGCATCCCTACGAGGTCGCTAGCTCATAACTGTCAGAATTTTTGCCTTTTTTTTCTGGTCTGGGTGTTACCATCTTTGTTTCTAATTGGCTACTTGACAGTTTTTGAAAAAGTATTGTAAAATGTGCGCCCGTTCATTTTATATCCCAAACAATTTGATTTATCTGGAAATAATCTAAATAACCAGAGAAAAATAAGATTTTGTGTAACACATTTAAAAAGCGCGCAAAAACGCCTAGTCGCGTCATTGTTGCAATTATGACGTCAACGTCCTAGACAACGAACCGATACGCATAGGAACGACTTAATTAAGATAAACGAAAAATGTTTCAATAAATTCTTTATACGATTAGAGACACAATAATTCAATTTAATCGGTAAAATAATCATTGTTTTGCCACATTAAAATAAATAATTTTCGCCGACAGCTGTCATTTCCGAATTGCAAAAGTGGTTTCCGTTTCGGTTCTTTTGTTCCACAGATAAAAAAACTAAAATTTATTTTGCAAAAATAAAATACTAACTATGGTTTTAATTAAAATGTAAAATGATTACTTAACTAATAAGCTAACATATCTAACACTTTTCATATTTTATTGTTAACATCTGATTATAGCAAATATGTGTTGATGTCTAATATTTATTTACTAGCGCCTCATTTTCAACGTAAAAATATACGCAATGAAAATCACTGAAGATAGAAATAAGAATTAGTCAATCGGCTAAATCCTTTTAATGTTTTAGGCATTCGAGAAACCATGACTTAATTTTTTTTATTTTTAACATCTTGGACTTACCAGAAATAATTTCTAAAATGCAAAGCTAGTGTTTCACTTCTTATGAGAGTAGCCTTCAAAAAGAAGTTGATCCCATCATAGTGGTGAAAACCCTTAGGGACGACAGTTTCGTCTCTCTGGTTGAACGGCACCGGCATCTCCGGGATTGTATCTGTACCCTGTCTCACCAGGGGGGAGACTATCCCTTCAGGCGTAGCAATCCGTAGTCCTACCGCGGAATGAACTGGAAAGGGGTTAGTATAATTATAATAAATTATACCAATTACAAAGCAATTCCGCTCCCTAACATGAAACGACCGAGATAAATCCAGATGGTTCTATTATTTAACGTAAACTAATGTTAAGTTAGGACAAACAGAAAATAAACGTACATATATGCAAAATAGGTTATCCATGAGACGCACCCAGCCTACCTATTAACAAAACATCGGACCAATTCGAACACGGAAACTATATGTCATCTCTTTCTTGATTTTTACGATTGGATAGAGATAAAACTTGATTTTCCCAATCGAAACCGTTTCTGACATTTGTGAATCAACCCCCAGGTTGGAATTCAGCAAGGACCGAAGCCATAGCCGCTGGATCTGAAGGAAAAGTTATTAATGCACTTTCTCCACAATTACCGCACCCATATAGAAACTATCTGCATGACCCAAGGATTGACTGGTATAAAATATAAAATTTTAATTTCTACCACGGAGCCACAGTGTTTTCTGCCTGACGTATTCTATCCTTGTTTAAATCCTTGTTCAAAAATGCTTTTATAGTGTCAACGAATTCATCAATTGTTAAATTTAAATATTTATGTACTTAAGATGATTCTAATATGACACTATTGTTTGCACGCCTGCTTGCAGGTCAAATACAACTCAAGATACCACTCTGTAACGTCTTCATGTATCACACTGTATTTTTTTTATAACGCACTCCAAGATTAGCCTCATCCCACCTGATGTTAAGTGGTAATGAGTTCCTAGCTTAAGGGCAAAAAGTATAGCATAGTAAAACTGTTACTAGACTTGTCGCCCTTACCTTGAAGGCTTGACCCCTGCTACTAATGTAGCACCCCCAAGAGGTCTGGAAACCTTACTCACACGCAGGAACACAACAACACCAGAGTGATTGTTATTTGGCTGCGGTCTTCTGTAAGGTGGAGGCATTTCACCAGTCGGGCTGCTCCAGTTCGAGCGATAAATCGCTTTGCCCTGCCTCTATTAAAAATTATGCAAATAAGTAAATGTCATTGTGTTAACTGTTGTTTGCAAGTTGAGTACTCATATAGTTGTATTCCTGGGTCTTCTTTTCAGAGCCAAATATTACCTTCAAATAAAACAGGAGGAAAAGGGCAGTAAAAATGTCCCCGGGCACTGGGGCGGTAATCCGGGATTACGCGGTGTAGCCGCAGGTGCCCGGGACCTCCCGGGAAAAATACCTAATACAACAAGTACACATGGCTTACTCCCTTCCTTACTCCACACGAAATCACTTTTGCTTAATTCTCGCGCTCATATGTTTGGTCAATCTTGACCACCAAAGTATTATCTTGTATAGATAGATAGATACACTTTATTGCACAGAAAAATTTACATAAATTGGTTTTACAGACATAATCTAGTACAATTTAGGCGGTCTTATTGCTAGAAAGCAATCTCATCCAAACAACCTTTAGGTAGAGGAAATAGTAGATATCGAGAAATGGGTGCGGTCGTGCAAAAGTTTTATTGAGAAAATATTAACAGGAAACATAAATATCATAACATGATTAATACAAAAAAAAATACATAAAATATAATAACATAATAAATAAATACTTATACCTATACATTTAGAAAAAATATATGAAATTAGAATAAATACCAACAAATTCATTATTTAAAATACCTTGATAAAGGATACAAGTTCACGTTTAGTTAAGAGAAAGAAATAAAGATTTTACTCTTGATTTAAAAATGGGAAGGGACTCAGATTCCCTGATAGGTGAAGGAATTCCGTAAGCGTATGGACTTGTATATCTTCATCATTTCAGTAAAAAGGCATCTGAGTGCTGATCATACACGCCATCAATAGACGAAAAAAGAATTTAAAACTAAGTCAGGCTAACTAAACATTTTTTTTCTTGTAACTCATCTTTCTACCAAATTGTATCTACATCCAATTATGCCCGGTTAAATATTTTACAATTCGTGATGTGTCAAAAATGATAATACGTTTTTCTAAGAGTCGTTAATTCTGATGTCAAATTTACTCTCCATATCAGCTGTAATTTGTCGTCCGACTCATAGATATATTTACTTTCCTTATTCTAAGGTCCAACTGTCGTTTTTAGCTTACGCTTTGTGTAATTGTCCACTTGTTACACTTTCTTGTGTAATAAAGTATTAAATAAATAATATAAGTACATATTTGTCGTTAAATTTGAAGCAATATTAATGGTTGAGGGCCTTCAAAAGGCCCCCACGTAGCTAAATGAACATACGAAGTCCTGAGTAGTACTCCAGAGCTAATCCGGGATCGAGAGCAGTCCCGGTAATCCGCCGATATTGCCGTAGGTGCGCCGGACTGTTGTAGGGTGGCCATCGACTAACATGCAATACAGGCCTTTGAAAGAAAGAAAAGAAAGATGTTTATTGAGCATCCCAAATATGAGGGATGACTCATTAAATAAAACAATGATCCTATTTACTCAGTCAGTTCGATTTTCAAAATACAATGAAAACGAAGGTTTTGCTTTAACAATAAAATTCAATTTGATGATGATACAGCGTATTAATATGCAGTAGAGGAAGGGGATTGATTCGTAAAAAAATTACGCAGTGCCTAATTTTAACACAATTTGTTTTAGTATTTTTTCGATTACAAAATAAGTAAGTAAAAAGATCAAACAGATATTTTTAATCATATTGCTATGTTGCTACGGTATTCTCTCAAAAACTGCAGCAGCGTTGTAATTTTACATAAATTAAGAGAAAATACTGTTACTGAAATATCATAGTGAACAACGTGGGCACTCTTATTTCTAGAAAGCGATCTCTTTCGGCAAACCTTCACAAAACATAAAAACATGTTTAGGACTAAACTTGAATTTTTTATCGTTTCCTACCCGTTATTGCTAACTCTTCACAAATTCCTTACTGAGTGTCTTTATGTCGTCCAGAAACGAATTGACATCATCGAACAATGATTGTTTGTATGTTTTTTTTGCCGGTATCTTCTAGGGTTCCGAACCGTAGGTAGCGATTCATATGTGTTACCGATGCAATCTATTTGATAATTTTGAGTTCGAATTATATCTAGTAAAATTTCTGTCCTAATTATAGTCAAAGACGTATCCACCTTACTGCGGAAGGTCCAATTTGTTATTATTCACTGCGGAACGTTCAAAGGAGTCGGCCTCTTTGTCTCGAGTCCGATTCGTTGTTTTCAATCGAGTGACCCTTGTACAAAGCCCTACTTACGCCGGTAGTGCTGTATTAATGAACAAATTTGAACTAGTTCCCCAAACAGAAATGATATATTTAGTTTTGGGTGAGAATGTGTTCGTATTGTGATGTGGGATAGCGGATGTATCCGAACGTTGGGTATGAGCTATGACGGTACGTAAGAATATCCGAATGGAGAAAATGACAGTTAGATTTGAATGACGAATTATACGATATGGATTACATTTTTTTTTATTTGGCTAATTTAATATTAGGATTATTAATCTGCTTTCTCATTTCCCATCCACTACACAAATACAAAAGCCTTCAGGTTTATTCTGTTGGGTAAGATTTGAATCTTTGTAAAAGCCTTTATGTTCTAATGGTTGATGTTAGATATGATCTTGGGGTACTGAGTTCGATTTCCAGGTCAAGCAAAGTATGTTACAGATTATTCGGCTCAGCTCAGGGTTGTGATCACTTCTTATTTGCTAAGCGTACTAATTATGTCAAAACCACGGTTCTAATAATGAGTTAATTTAATGTTGCAGGCCTTTCCCCTATACTACAGTCTACAACTACTATGGTCTTTGAAAGTTTGAAAATCTTGCCAAGGTCACGTATGTTTCATTAGAATACTAAAGTAAATTGACTTCACTAAATAATCAACATCAACAATTCGTATAAATCTGACTTTGAGTTGTTGTAAATCTCTTTGTTTTCAATACTTCCTTATCAGACGTTAAAGAAAATCCAACTAGGTCTGACTTTTAGAATAATATTTAGAATAATATTTAGCATAACGTGGTTAGTGATAATTACAATTAACTATGTTCCTTTCAAATTTCAATATTATTGTATTCATGTAAATACACACAAGTAATATTTAAAAATGACGCTACCTCCGGTTCGGAACCTATAACTTACAGAGAAGATCCCGGCAAGAAACTCTGTCGTTCATATTACAAATATAGCTGAACTTATAAATATTTTTGTACAATGACATACAGTGTGGTGTGTAAATTGTAAAAATAATAAATTGATCCTACTTCTAATCACATCAATTAAACAATTGGTGTATTATTTCTTAGTACCTAAGTAGTATTAAGATAATGGCTTGCCTTTTTTACATTTAAATAAGAATTGTTACTTAATATTCGTGCAGATTTCTTCCGTACATTTCGTTCCAACCTTTTAATAGCAAAATTAATCTCAGCGTTCGTTATCCAGAATGAAACAGTGAAATATATTTCACTTAATAATTTTTGTCTGCGTGATGTATAGCGCGCAGTTAAGACTCATCAATTATTCGTATTGCGCAAGAACTAGACCCTTTTCTAATTTCAGAGCGAGAAATAATTCATCATCGTTTTTGATTTATTCGGGATCATTCGCGCGATCCGTTTTGAGATTTAAAAGTGAGATGTTATGGCTCTTTTTTGGAGAGCTTCTCTTGTTGCCGGGTCTGAGCAAATAGAGTTGGGAAGGTTTGTCTCCGAGCGATCTTTCGAATAGAGTAGATAGTGTTTAAAGTTTGATAAAATACTTTTGTAAAATAGTTTCATAAGTTAGTTAATGATTAAATTCTAGTACCACTATCAACATCACCAGATTACCAAACCTCAAAGCAAAAAAAAGGATGCAATAGTTTTTAATCCATGTGGAGGTTTTTAAGGAACTAGTCAAAAAGTTGACTATACTTATCTCATACTGCAGTAAAGATTTAAAACAGCAAATGAAATCCGTCTTAAAACCATGTGCTAATTGGCGGTTAAAATTGCATTGAAGATAAAAATTGCGTCTAGGTAGGTACTGTATTTGCAATTATTAGTGAAATAAGCTGCAATATCAGAAGCTGATACCTTCGATGTTGGGGCTATAGCAATCCGTAAACTATGCTATGCTAACTTTTATTAGTTGGTATGCTTGTTCTCAGGGTGGGAGGAGCTCTACTACATAATGGACTGAGACATGAAGGTAAAGGAAGCGGAACTGAGGTCACCGATATAACTCTAAGAATTATGGCAATGAAGTGGTGATGGGTATTGGGTGGGAAGGTTCTTGAGTTGCATTATTAAGTGGCTAGAATATTAACTTTAATGGCTATAACTGAGCCGAGTTTCCCACAGAATCACCCGAAGGAAGAAGTCTGATTAAGGAGAATTAATGGGTAGTCTCTGCCCTTGGCAGAGCACATGCTGTACCTACACTTAGGAGGCGGATCGATTCGCAAAAGAATTCTTTCCCACACCCCCACCCAAAGGTTACTAAAATATTAGAATAGAGAGCATTTGCTGGAAAACCCAGCATAGGCTGTCCTACCACAAAACCTTGTTGCGATGATACGCGTAGTAAGGCAAGCGGATTCAAATTAAATGAAAGCCAAGAGCGTGCAAGTCTTGGGGGAGGTCTTCATTCAGCTGTGGACGTTCTTTGATTGAAAAGTAATGTTTGTTCGTCTCATGGCTTAGAAACAATTATACGAATGATTCCGCTTATCGATTCAACGGGTCATCACTAGACATGGCGCACGTCAAAGCGTCAAGAGACGCGAGGATAATTCAGAAGTTGGCGATGATTAACGGGGACCTTGATCTTGGCGCGTTGGCACGCTCGCGCCGCTGATGAATTGGGCCTCAGCTATTGGCCGCCCGACAACGTCATCTGTCTAAAAGCTCCGGCTAATGAAAACGAGAGGACAGATTTATGCCCTTGGAACAAACAGTTAGTAATAGTAAATTTGTGAAATGATAGTAATTTTCTGATCGAGATTTTACGAGCGGAGAGCATATTGTCCAGATTAAATATTCATATTTTTTATTGTACTCCATAAGTAAGTACTGATGTTACATGTAGTTTCTGGACCCTGGTGGGCACGGCAAAGATAAGAGAGGGGAAGATTTTTTTCAGTAAGAGAGCAATTTGTAAAAAATAAAATAAATTAAAAAAATACTTTCTATCAGTAATTTTGCATATACATACATACACACTTGGAAACTAAACTATAACATGTTTCAAACTACATAAAATACAAAATATTTTTTCAGTACCATTTTTATTACATTTGTGTGTTATGATTGAGGATTTGTTTTAAGTAAATAATTACTTGTACTTGAATATCCTCGCTCTCTATAACAATGCGTTCCGTACTTTAACAAATGTGATGACTATTTTTAATCCTCTTCTAAGTTAAATACAATTAATGGTTAAATGACGACCTCCGTAGCCGAGAGGCGAGCGTGCCGGACTTTGGCGTCGCGCCATCTCTGAGGTTCCGGGTTCGATCCCCGGTCGGGTCAATATGGGAAACGAACTTTTCTATATTGTCTCGGGTCTGGGTGTTGTGGTACCTTCGTTGTCTCTGATTTCTGTAACACAAGTGCTTTAGCTACTTACCATAGAATCAGAGCAATGTATGTGATGTTGTCCAATATTTTTTTATTTTATTTATAAATAATTTTAACCACATTTTTTTTGTTTTGAAAGAAGGAAAATAATAAGTAAAATACTTCGTGGCATAGAAACTTGATTCTTGTTTTGCTTGAACACCATCCAGTAGGCAACACATATATACCAATGTTACCACTGAGACAAATGTGATTCCCTAATTACCGTAACTCTAATGAATATAATTGGCTTCCGGCCGCTAATGAAAGTAAAACTCGACAAATAAACCCGCCCGGGTTGACGTCCACGCCTTGGCGCGTCGCCAGCCGTGCTCCCTTGTTGGCACTTCAAACTGCCGCTAGCTAGTGCTTGTCACCTTTTAGAAATTAGAGCACACGGTAGTGTGCATGTTGCAGCCAAGTAGCCTAATTGGCCTTTTAATTAACTTTTTAAATGTCGCCGATCAATTTGTGGTCTGAATTTATCAGCCAATTCGTCGAGTATAACATTTAGTGGATTTTCCTTATTTTTATAATGCTTTACGCCGCATTTGCGAACTTTTAAATAACAGAATAATTTTAATTCTCGGAAATGTATTATATAACCTTTGATATTTTATTTAAGTACCTAGTATAAGGGAACATTGTTACATTGAAAAGAGTAAGTGTCGAGTTTCTTGCCGGTTCCTCTCGACATGATCAACATTCCGAACACGGCGGTAGAATACTTAATTTGTACTGACGATTTATAAGTGCTTTTGTAAAGTTTACATGAATAAATATGATTTCTATTCTATTCTATTTTTAAGAAACAGAAAATGTCATCTCCCCTTGCGGTACGGGACATGAACCCACAACCTTTAAGTATCACGCGTGCTGCTTTTCCAACTGAGCTTACCGCAATAACTTGCGAATAATACGATAACTCGTAGGCCATGAATTTTTCTGGTATACCAACCCGTTAACCTTGAGTAAGTGCCCTCTGCCGAATATGTTTAGAACTACATGCTTAAAATATTTAAAATAACGATTTAGTGTTTGGATTGGCTTTCGTTTAGACCGATGCTTTTCATTTCATTAAATTTAATAAAGTATAGTTTTATTAAATGGCAATCAAGATGACAAAATATATTGATTGGCCCTACAGTTAGATTACAAAAAAAGATTTATTTTATTAAGTAAACAAAAAATAACTAAGATATACCTAATGTGTTGAAAATTAGCGCTTCCTCCCTTATTCTAACAGTTTTATGAAATACTGACGTCAATATACCGCGCCATGGAACTTTGATGCACTACACTAAAAATGTCGATGATGATAACTTCAACAACAATTTTTTACTTTTCATAAAATACGTTTAGACTGTAAATTGATAATGTGATTGACGGATTAAATGGAAACATTGTTTGTTTACCTATTCATCGTCCGTAATTTGAACATAGGGCACAGGCGTTGATTGCTCTTAATATTTTCCAATCTAATCCCTATCCCTACTAATATTATAAATGCGAAAGTAACTGTCTGTCTGTTACGCTTTCCCGCTTAAACCTCTCAACCGATTTTGATGAAATTTGGTTAAGGTATACGTTGAATCTCACGAACGGACATAGGCTACTTTTTGTTAGAATAAAAGGGGGGGGGGAGTTATTACCCCCACCACCTTTGAAAGTAAATAAGGGAACATGTTTACTTTATAAGTTAGATATGAAATTTGGCACAAATATAGCTCGAAACTTGGATTAAAATAAAGACTATTTTTTGTTTCGAATATTAGGGGCGATAGGGGTAAAACCGACCATGAGAGCACGTAGTCTACGCGAACGAATTCGCGGGCTTAGCTATTATATGATATGATAATATCTGACTGACAGTACTTATACTAAATATATGCACCTTTTGGGTCGAATGTTGTTTGCGTTGTTCATTGCGATCTCCGGTCGTGTTGGATGAAGCATATTAATCAAAGAGCTTCCTGTAGCGGAAAATAAACAGTCACCGGTCCTTGTCACCTGCGTGACGTGTGAGAGAGATAGACGACTAAGTGTTTGTAGAACAGATGAATACAGATCGCGTATCGCACTTTCCATAGAATTAGCGTACCGCTGGCAATCTATGATATGGTAAAAACTTGTTTTCATCTTTATTTTGTGTGTGTATATATAAATAATATATTATATATTATTATTCTCTATCTATTGTATTATACATTTTATTTTTTTATCTTTTTTTACCATAACTTATTTGAATAGATTTATTTTACTGTGCAACGTCTAAAATCACTTAGTAGGGTCCGCTGTGCATCAGCCCCTTAGCCATGCCTATTGCCTCCTCTACACGTAGACAGATTGTCTGCAGATGGCATCGGCGGAGGCGTCCGCTGACTAGTAGAGGGTGTGATTTGCTTGTCTGTGGTAGGTATTTGACATCGGTAGACGAGCAAATCACCATATTGATTGGCGATGACATCTGCTGACGATACTGTCTACGTTTAGAGGAGGCATATGACTTATGCTGAATGAGGCCCTTTTATTTTTGACGTCATGACGTGCCATTTCTGTATTTTCTGTAAAACGAAGAGCTGAAAGTCACTCTACGTGATAGGGCAAAAGTCGTAGCACTTAGGCGATGAGGTCCAACCGGGGGGTTTTAGTGGGTAGTCCTGCCGTTGTAAGGGCAGGGAGTCCCACACACGCCGTCACCTCCCTCAGGTGACGGTACGGTGCGTCAAAGCATTTCCCCTCGTCAGAAAAAAAAGGGCAAAAGTCGTAGAGTTTCATAGGTAGCTAAGGTGGCATTGGGCATGGGCACGTCACAAAGCTCGTAAAGCCGATGTCTAATCTTGCAGAAGGGTTCTATGCATAAATAGGCACTGTCAACAATTTTTTACTGGACATATAATTTATGAGATTTTTTTTTCTAGTAGGAGTGCTAGTGCAGCAGCATAGGCGGCTAAAAAAAATTTAAAGACAAAAATATAGAGAAATATAAAAACATTATCATTTTGATGGGTTTCAACACATTACAGGGGACCCAAAAGCTCGCTGCTTCCTCGCCCAGCGTCTCTCAATCACCATTAAGCGAGGTAATTCAGCCAGCAGTTTGAATACCTTACCACTGGGACCATCTTTGTTTATATATTTTGCTATTAGCTATTAGCTAGTATCATAACAATTAAGTTATTAATAAGATTGTCAAATGTTCATTGACAACTGAAAAAAATGCTATATTTTGACGCTTCTGTACATCCACCATCCACAGATAAATCTTCGCCGATGATAACAGTGTTACATCATGGGATTAGCGAATATTTGGCGCCAGCACCGCGGTATCACTCACGGAAAATCAACCCAATATTAATATTTGTCACAGATTTTATTAAAAATATTTTGCTAGTTGCGACTGCCACTTTTCTTTTTTTTTGGATTCGAAGAGACAAGTTCTGATGACTTCCTGGAGGAAATTCTCTGATGTATTTATTATATCTCTAAATTGAATTCTAAAATATGAATGTATGTCAATGATCTGTGAAAACAAGATTACGTAACATTTCATTGAAAATATTAACTAATGCTAACTGCTGCATGCGACTTCGCCCACTTTACCAGTATAGTTCGTACCTTTGTGTCTTTTCCTACCAAGTTTTATGTAAATCCGTTAAATACTTTTTGCATTGCAGTAGCAGAATTACATCCATACATTCTATACAATCTTCGCATTTAACTGGAACTGTTTTCCCTTATCCCACCCTCTCCTTTCCTTCACAGAACCACAAGAGCCGGCCAACGATGTCATCGCTTCACCGTGGAAAATATTCCCACCATGAACAAAAAAATTTGGTAACTCCTATCTTTGCCGGACCATAAAGAAGTGGAAATCATTGCCGGCTCATGTATTTCCTCCTTCCTTTGACATGGATTCCTTCAAAAGGAGCGTGAAGAAACATCTTGCGGGCCAGTATGGCGAAGCTAACGGATAGGATATTTCGGTATCAAATCCGTTGTCAGCGCGATGTCTACCATCAGTCTGGGAGGAGCCAATATACTGCGCTACTTTAAAATTAATTATAATACTAGTAGGATTTGGTGTTATATTAGTATAGATCAAGCAAATGTAAAGCTTTGTAATGGAAAATGGAGCAGTGTCCCCTGAACAGGCAATTAAAGCCTAAAAGGAGACCCTGGGTGTTATACGTATTCTAATGTTTATGTTTTGTTGAAGACCATAAAGATTTTTAATTATTTGATCATGGTTTTTAACCATCTGTATAGCTGAAGTCGACAGGCCAAGCGAAAACTGGTAAAACTTTGTAGTCAACCTACAGAGTGGACCCGCTGGGAAACAAATTATGAACTTACATAGATAGATAAATATACTTTATTGCACAAAAACTTTACAGAAATAGGTTTTACATATTAATTATTGTACGTACAATTTAGGCGATTTTATCGCTAGGAAGCGATCTTTTCCAGACAACCTTAAGGTAGAGGAAATAGTAGATGGCGAGAAATGACATTTACGTTTTTGACATCAATAGGACAGTAGACCTTTGGGAAAAACCCGTTCAAAATAAATAGTTTGAAACTTTAAGATATTATGTGTCAACTCTTAGGTCAGGAGATCTCTGATTCTTAATTAGTTGGAAATTACTCCAGTGCAGAAAAATACTATGTAGTGTTTAAAATCTTCACATTTCGTAATTTTTTCAATTATACGTGGTTGTGATGTGAGTAAAAATTTAAATTAACGTTCGTTTATTTAATAAAATTGTAACTAAAATTTGGCTTGAACGATCCTTTAAATGAATGATTGTAACTTTATACATAATTTACAAAACTGCTTTAGTAAAAACAGGTCTTTTGAAAACCACACAAGTCCTTAGCGACACTACTTTCGAATACTTTGATTCATATGATTGTTTATCCCGCTCCCACAGTCCGGTCTCGCTCGCACACACGTTGAGCAAATATCCATTAAGGCGCCTCCACACGACGCTACTCAAAACAAACTAATTGCAAACTCAAATCACCAGTCGTAAGGCCGCACGTACACAGCCAAGACGCGTATGGAATTCAAGATGAATTAATTGATTGAACTGCATTTGTAACGATTATTTATTTCAATGTAGGCATTAGTCCAAAAACTATAGTGGAACATTTTAAATAGACCTTTTTCTTTTAGTGAAGGATTTTAAATCAAAATTTTGATATCTGGAGTTTGACGGACATGCCTTTAGTTTGTGATTGCTACCTCGAATTTGAGCAAGTTAGCTACTGAACAGGTGCCACCTTTGGGGACTGGTCTGCTACAGCTTACCTGTCAAAAGTATATACTTAATGTTTTATTCATTTATCACTTACTTAAACAAAACTATATGACTTGGTCCAAAGTGTTATACACATAGCTATAAGTTAGATACTGCTACTGTAACTAATCTGCTGAGTTTCTTACCGGTGTCTTCTCGGTAGATACAGGTTCCGAACCGGAAGTAGAATCACTTTGCATTGTATACAATGACAATTCGAAAGTGTTATTATATGTAACCTACTTGAAAAAACAAATATTGAATCTGAATTTGAAACTTGAGTACTTACGCAAAACCACACTTTGACTTCACTCTCCTTCTTTTTTATATATAATATAAATAGACAACCACACCAGTCACTTGGTCTCAAGGTGCCTTGTACTGAGCTCCAGACGACGGATACTAGCTGACCTGACCAGGAATCGAACCCGGGACCTTTCGCGCTTTTTGCACGTATTTGCATTTTGCATAATCATCTGTACCACTAGCCTCCTCTAAAACTATTTTTATGTTATTGTGTTTTCCTGTTTTAATTAGTTTTTTTAGATAACCCGTGCTTTCGTTGCTTACATCACTGATTGGGCTGGTGCCCACTCTTCAGTGGCGTAACTACAGGGTGGCAAGTCGGCAAAATGCCACGGGCCCCCAGCCAGAAGGGGCCCCAGGTAAGAGGAGAATCCCAATTACCAAGAATAATTTTTACATCAAACTTTTCTAAAGTATGCACTACATTTCTGGTATTTCCAAACAAGTATTAGACATTATTCTTTCTTTGAGAAGGAGGGGGGGGGGGGTTGGTCGATGGATTGATGAATTTGCCACGGGCCCCGAATGGTATAGTTACGCCACTGCCACTCTTACTGGCTCCGTGTGCAAGCGGCCTAAGAGTAAATATCCATTAAACTCTCGCGGCCGTTCGCAAAACAACTTTGTTTTATTTCCACCGTTTTCCCGCTTGATCACAGCATCGCGCTCTCCAATGAGAAAACACTTTAGAGGTCCGCAGTCAAATAAAGACCCCTTTATGTGTGCTCTATGTTAGTTAGACCGTAGCAGTCAACACTTGGATACCTCGTAAAACATATGTAGTGTAAAAATATTTAAAAAGATTTCACATTGAAATAAACGGTAGTAGGTTGTTAACTTGCATTAGACTACAGGACCCTGAGGCCATGGGTTTGAATCCCGTGAGGAACAACCAGGAATCATGCAGTTTAGGAGGAAAAATCATGCAGTTTAGGTTTTATGAGTACAGAAACAATTCGATTAAGAGCGGTAGGGCATAGCAATTTATCGCCCGTACTGGAGCAGCCCAACATGTGAAATACCTCCACCTGACAGAAGACCGCAGCCATATAACAATCAGTTCGGTGTTGTTGTGTTCTTGCGTGTTAGTAACCTTACTAACACGCAAGAACACAACAACACCGACAACCTTGTCAAAGCTCCTGAGGTGTGCTACAGTAGTAGCAGGGGACAAACATTCAAGGTAAGGGCGACAAGTCCAGTAACAGCTTTATTATGCTGTATTTGTCGCCTTAAGCTTGCGATGTAAAAAACAAGATACAGATTTTAGGTAAGCTGAAGACAAAACCCTAAAGACGGAACGAGTATAACGTTTAAGTCATAATATCTCAGAAGCAATCAGCTGGTTGAATTAGATGCCACCTCCACTGAACCCTACAGGAAACATGTCCCGACTTGTTCTTGACTGATCTTTTATTCTCTGTATTCTCCGATGCCGCCATTTTAAGAAACATTTTGAAGGCAAAGACTCTTTTAACAGGGTTGAATTTTCATGAGATTCTATTATCGTGTTCAGAAAGTTTTAATAAAACGCTGCTTTTTACGGGCATTAAAATGCTCAGTTTGTCTTTCTTAGTCCCCGGCGGCGAGGAGAAAAAGAATTTAAATTGTGTTATTATAAAGCGATACCCGTAACTTTTAGTGGCCGCTAGAGGGCGCCATTTGTGACGGCGCGCCGGGGATGGGGATTTTGAAAGATAACAATGTTGATAGAATTGCTAGCAAATAGTTTTGGAAACAATTCAATATTAATGAGCGTTTAAATGGTTGTTACTGAAATACTTATACCGAAATATTTTTGGTAAAGAGAAAAGATTTATACAGGGTATGTAGTCAACATATCTACACTTATATTTTACAGCTGAAGAATTTATTTGTTTGTTTGTTTGAACGCATTAAGCTCACTTTGCCGACCTACGACATGACCAACAAGTCGACACAAATACAGCGTCAGCAGAATTGACATAGCAAACAACGCTCCATATGTAATGCAGGACTAGCCAATCAAGACCATCGATACTACATCGCGATGTCAGAGTTATCGTCGCCACTAACTATTTATACAACAGACCAAGATTGGTTGTTGGGCCTTGGTCCCCGAGCAGAAAACACCTAGCTCGGCGGAAGTACTTCCACTTTTAGTAAAGGAATATACGTTTCTATTTGTTTGAATTGATGTAGGGACTGAATAAATGAAAAACGGCCTTGGTATACACGGATCTTACCACTTTTTACGGAAGAACAACTGAGTTGCAAGACTTGGTTCTTTTGACAAGTATTTATTTTTATAGGATTATTTTTACCGAGATCCTTAATACATTAATTTTATCGCATTTCTGTATCAGTGGCATCAATGAGCTAACCGTGCCTATTAGAAGGCTCCCATCAGGCGATGACACGACTCTCGCGTGACTAGAATGATCGCTAAACACATTTCAAAGGTACAGTCAACAGCACGCCAAGGTAAACACTTAGCGTTCGATATTAGTACTTATGTGCACGTCATTAGGTCAAAAGTCCTAGATTTGTAGTCTGAAGTGCTCTTGACTGTATATCAAGACAGTATCAACATTGTAGGCTATAACGCCTGCGGCCGCCGGTTACATGACCAATCCAGTTTGAAGGAAATAAGTAGTTAGCGTCAAGTAATTTTAAAGAAACGAGAGAAAATGTAATACTATTAGAAATTGTATTTAGCGACACCGTGCGCCTGGTTGATATGGGCATTTTGCTAATAGGGGTGAGAGCCAGCTACGCTTCCCCTAAAGCCACCAGAATACCAGCGCTGTAGCGGTGTTAAAAACAATGCCGTTGCAGCATTTGCTGAGGGGGAACCCATAAAACATTCTGCGTGCATGATAACTAGTTTATACATTTTTGGTTCGGGCAATAAATTTCTTGCTTTCTTTCCTTTCTAAAGCTCGGCGCAGATGACAAAGCTTCGCATCCATCATCGATAGTGAATCGTAGTTATTTTGAAAATAGTAATTCTTGCCGGTTCTTCTCGACATCATCAACATTCCGAACACGCGGTAGAATACTGAATTTGTGCTGACGATTCGTAAGTGCTTTTGTAAAAGTTAAGAATTGTCAGCACATGCTTACATGAATATATATTTTCATATTTCCAATCTGTTTCTACATATAACCTACCTAGAGCGTTAACTGTTCCAGTCAAATTTAAACATTTTCCAGTTCTTTTTTCCTCATCGGATGTGCTCAAACGTTTCTCGGTATAACTCGTGTTCTCGTAGTTACAGACGATTAAGTAATTACGTACTAACTGTACGTTTAGCTCGCGGCTAGTGATAACTGGCTTCTAATGGCATAGATACTGTAATTAAGCATTCGCAATTTCATTTCAATCTTTTTTGTCGGTAAATTGATTTAAGCACCTTGCTGAAGATGAGGAAAAGTAAGAACTATAATCGGTTAGTATCCCTCAAGGTACACTTACCCTGCTTCCTGGTGTTAGAAACTAGAATCAAGGGTAAATTTTAAATTAAGTTTTCAATCTATCTAACTTTTTATCGATAGCTCACCTAGAGGCTAGAGACCTAATAACACTCTTGATAGTCATTTATATTGAAGCTAATACAATTCATGCTATAGTGGTACATCAGTATATACTTACCCTGTAAATACAGTGGCTATAACCCAAAGCAGTAGTGAGATCACCATCAACTGATATGATGCTAACCATTACCTATGTATACATACCCTATAAATTAGTATAGTACCATACTAAACTTAAGGAGGTTCTCTTTATGGGGGTAAATAGGTCAGATGGCAATCGCTACAATGTAATAACCAGGTGAAATCAAAATGAGAGTCATAGCAGGCCCTGATATTGCACAAACAGAAAAACGCAAGGAGGAAGAAGATATTCAGCTCACAATTTCAGTGTAAGCCCTCAATATAAACGCATAGCAACAGGGACTAATTTATAAAACTAGATAAACCAGCAAGCATGTCGAAGACGCTATAACCATGACAAGAGCAACTCAGATGTAATTAAAAAGAAGAATCGCACCGTGGCTCACCTCACTAATAACGATAATTTCGAAGCCTAAAACGCTATCTCCTGAAACACCATTACTCAAACCGTCTCTCCGAATGTGATTTATTCGCGAGCACGCGGCGCACTGATCCATTCATGCTCCAGGCCTCGCCTCATAAACCTTTACGAGCTCTGATGCCTTTTCCACCTCCTCAATTAGAGCGAAAAGGGTACAAGCCGCACGAATTAATACGTTTTTAATGTTTCCACAAGTCGTTGTTTCCATGCGAGTAACTCCGCTCCACATACCCTGTATTTATTAAGACATTGTGGGTTTATTGGATCGTAAGTTTAGCGTACGACTGTTGGCGTAAATAATAGCAATGCGTAAATCTGACTTTGATGTTGCTTGATGGAGTCGTAAGCGGTGATGTTAAGGCTTTGTTTGGGTTCAGTACTGAGTATTTCTTACTGTTGTAATGTAACCCGAGCAGGTATAAGTGGCAACGAGAGTAACTGATGCCAGCAGTAATATTAGATGCCTAATGAACGTCCCGCTGCAGAGTAAAGACCTCTATGATTCGACGACCTTCGTAGCCGAGAGGCGAGTGGGCCGGACTTTGGCGTCGTGCTATCTCTAAAGTCCCGGGTTCGATCGCCGGTCGGGTCAATATGATAAACGAACTTTTATTTTATTGTCTCTGGCCTGGGTGTTGTGGTACCGTCGTTGTTTTTTGGTTTCTGAAACACAAGTGCTTAAGTTCCTTACCATAGAATCAGAGCAATGTATGTGATTTAAAATAATCTAACGGGTCGAAAAGCTACTACTATTAACTACTAAATAAAAATGATGTCGCGTTCTGTGCCGTAAAATTATTTTAAATGTTTAAAATGGAACGCGAAAGTCTTAAAATATATAATGTATGTGATGTTGTGCAATTTATAATATGGATATAATATAATTGAATAATATCAAGTACATTTAAGTATCGGTCACCACGCTTGCAACAAGCAGATAGGTGATCACAAACCCTTACTATGTTCAAACAATTCTTTGCTTAACCCGAGAATTGAACTGGGACCACGAGATCATTACACTAGACCACAGCTGCCGTTATTTTTTGTCAAATTGTATTTTGATCGAAGATATTGAAGTCCTAAGATTTAAACAACGTAATAAGATTCGTCTTGTCATATTTTGCCACATCATAACTTCCCCTACACAATGTGAAGATAGTCGGTTTGATGGTATTTAAAGAGTGAGGTGGTATATAAAACGTCATCAAAAATCCATAAAAAAGATGCTGTCAATCAGTTTTCCGAAAAGTACTACGTTTTTAGTTCTGGTGATGAAAACGATATGAGCATAAACCTACAGCGCTCTATAATTCTAGCAAAATGTATCAAAATTAAATCTGTATAAGCTGCTAATAGTACTTACGAGAGGCACGGAAATTCCAAGTAAAATTTCATTGTAACTTCAAAATGAATTTTCCTATCAAATTTTTGCGTTTAAAATTCTATTAGCAGTACGTACCTTATATCAGGAACTGAATCGAATAATAGATCGGCAGTATTTATACGCTAACGCGCTCAAGCTCATAACAATGGCCGTAAGTAGATAATACATCCTTTGTGAATATTTGAGCGACGCCTGACGAGACACGGGCAGACACGCGATCCATCGTTTTGTATACATAATTCAGGGGCAGTCAATCGCTTTCATATTCTGGCATTTCATGAGGCAAGCCGATTGATCACTACCGTAGCTCCGCGCTATTATGACTGGCCTTTAAAATTCTTGTAATGCTTGAACACTTGGTATTGAGCACTATTGCCCTATTAAATGACGTCTGTAGCCGAGTGGCGAGCGGGTTTTGGCGTCGCCCTATCTCTGAGGTCCCAGGTTCGATTCTTGGTATCTCGCTTTTGTTTGGTGGTGTGGTTAAACAACAACGGTTCAAAAACTTTAGCGAAACCAAATCAATGTCACAACAACTAACTCAATTAAAAAGCGAGCGAAGCCGCTTCAGGCCGCTAGTTAGTTATGTAAGGAACGTATGTTCTTTACTAAAAGTGGAAGTACTTCCGTCGAGCTAGGTGTTATCTGCTCGGGGACCAAGGCCCAACTACCAATCTTGGTTTGTTGTATATACAACTTAGTGGCGACGAAAACTCTGATATTGCGATGTAGGATATCGATGTCACGCATTACGTATGGAGCGTTGTTTACTACGCCAATTCTGCTGACGCTGTATTTGTGTCGACTTGTAGGTCATGTCGTAGGTCGGCACAGTTACATAACTAAAAGTACATGAATCCTGTAAGGGTATGGCAAGACATAGTTTCGACTTAAATAATAACATTATTGTACATTACAACCTCACAATTTGTGTTATTGCGCCCAAATTTACATTTTGCCGTAAATCTTATGCCTAACATGGGTTTAAGTTATCTCGTATATAATAGTAAGTTTTTTTTAATTAATCCGCTGTCAGTCGTCCGATGTAAAGAGACAGCATGTGTAGCATACGTAGCCTTTTTTTTTAGTAGGGGAAATGCCCACGTACCTTCACTCTCTGCCACGGGGAGACAGAGAGTGGTGTGATCAAAATCAAGCAATCAGGTAGTAAATATATTTGCAATACCCACGTCTCTTGTGTGTTATATTGATGGTGGTCCGATGCATGTGGTCAGCAACAATGATCACCTGACAAATGTCGCTAATACAACCGGCTTAATGTACAATCCGTACGTCATTTGAGGCTCCTGCAACACCGAGACTCTGGAACTCTGACTGATTTCTTTTGTGTGACCCGTCATGAAAATTTTAAAAGATTATAACAGATTGATAATAACAGCTTTAATAAATACTATCAAAGTACGCCCCTGTTGCTTTCATTTAGTTTTTAAGAAAAAGAATAGCATAAATGGCAACTCCGCGATATTGTAGGCTTATGAAGGACATAATTGTCTTATAATAATGAGGAACCCCTGCTCCGCAAATTAACTGTCGAAATGCAATGGTCCCGTGGCTGCTATAGATAATCTGTATTCTTCTGACGACTTCACTAGGTGATGAGAGATGCGGGGGGGGGGGCTTAGTGGGTAGTCCCCGTTCTTTTATACACGCCGCTGTCTTAGCGGTACGGTGTGCCAAAGCATTCTCCCCCACCCTTCCCCTTAAAAATATCCCCTTAAAATTACATCTGGCTCCTCTTTGTAAGTATTCCGAAGGTGAGTACGGAGATGGTGCAAGTTGCAATCGGTGCAATATCGGATTATAGTTGTAGGACTCCGGGCACCGTAATGTATGCACCACCGGAATATGCGTTGGGAGAAATAAGTTCTAAACAATATAGATTATTTTGTATGTCTTGAATGTAATTTGAAGCCTAGTCTTTATGTAACAATTTTGCGGTATTATGTTGTATTGTAAACCGTAAACAACTGTGATATATAAAAACCATTTTCCATTTACCGTTTATGGACCTTTCTCTTATCTCCAGACGAAAAAGATTCGAAAATGGCTTTAAGCTTTTATAATAACAGAACGTATTTGCCGGTAGATTGCAATATTCTCGTTCAATTGTGAAGTGTCAGCTCCTTCCGCGTTGGTTGTAATCTTCTTTCACGGCGTTCCAGTGGCTCAGCGCCCCAATATCGTCCATGATGGATGCTCAGAGGAAATTGGTCTCGGTTCGGAAATGGCGGCCGGCGCCGACGCTCGTAGCTGCTCCACTGTCGCATTCAGCTGCGATTGGAGACAGTGATGCAATTAGTGAGTATACGCTAGACTGAAGAATTCACCGTACCCGTTCGTCGTACTAGGAGTATTTACCTCAACTTTTTATACTTCATTGATCTTCGTTGACAGGGTACGTGTTGAATGACTGAGCGTTATGGTATCTTATCAGACTATTCCGATGTTGGGCAACTTATTCGGTCATAAGCTGCTGTAGAATTTGTGTTGATACAGACAGACCTAGCTCGCGTCGTCTTATCCATTTTTTTATATTGGACAATAACATATTCTTTGCTATGTTTGGTAGCTAAAGTACTTGTGTTACAGGAATCAGAAGAAACAACGATAGCACACCGAATACCCCAAACAATCTAGAAAAGTTGATTTGTCATATTGATCGAACCTGGGACCTCGGAGATGGCGCAACGCCAAAGTCCGGCACGCTCGCCCCTCGGTCAAAGGCCGTCATAATCATTAATGGTTAAGGCCCCCAATCTAGCTACCCACTTAACTTATAATACTTCGACTCGAAACACACTCCAGTTGTACTGGCTCCAGGGTGTAACGAAACATGCATAGGGGAAGACGGGGCAAGACGGGGTTGTGGGTAAGACGGGGTACCGGTCGAAACTCGCAGTACAAACTGACTAATCACATTCGTTTATCCATCGTATGACGCGCCGCCGTGGTGCTTGACAGTCCCGCGAAGGCTAATTGTTCAGAAGTGCACATAGTCCGAAAAAAATATTAAAAAGTGTTTTTATGCAAACCTCTTGTCATATTTTCTACTACTTTAACACGTGACTGTGATGTGTTTAATGACGTTACCTGGTGAGGTGCTATGATGAATGACGCTAAAGCTAACCTCTTTTAAGGTAAACTTAACGTTACCTTATCATTGTTGGCTGTTTTAATTTATTGATCGGTTTTTTAGAAAATGGCCTTGCGGGCAAGATGGGGTAATCAATACCCCATCTTACCCCTAAAAAGAATAATCTGGTTTTGAGTTGTAAATCTCGTTTGTTTTACAATAAAATTGATTTGTTTGGTTTGTTATCAGCTTATGCTTTATACTTTGCCTTTTTAAAATGGTTCGTGAGTACAAACACAAGACTATAGAGGGTCGTGGTCCTAAGAATCCATGCTGAAAGCAATTCAAGCGGTTTTGGATAGAAAAATGGGTTATTATAAAGCAGCAAAACCATGTTGCCCCTTCTCTGACTACCGAGATCCAGTTAAATGACTGTCAAGCTGCCACAAACCATGAAGTCCTTTAAGGTACAAGCAGCAAACCCAGCATAATGCTGCGACTTTTAGCAGAGACGTTGCTGTTGACTCTTTACCAGGATGTTCCCACTGGAGTCCTAGGGTATCTGCATCGAATCAAACTAAAGAACAAAATCAGTTATCAGAAAACCCTGTTAGTCAGGAATCAAAAACACCACAACCAGCTAATATGCCCACATGCGATAAAAGCGACAGTTGCTTTGCTTTGACTTCTCCCAAACAACTCTTACCACTTCCCGTTACTAAGAAATCCTCTCGTGTTCCTAAAAAGCGTGGCAAAACAGCAATAGTCACGTCGTCTCCCTACAAACAAGAATTAGAAGCCATCGCCCAGATAAAAGAGATGCTGAACAGAAAAACCTAGAGAAAAAAGAAATAAAGTAGAGAAAAGATGCACTGAGAAAACAGAAGGACACTACTAAAAAAGCTCATTATAAAAAATCTAATAAGAATGACCGATCAGTGAAAACTGCCAAACGTCGAAAACTTTCATCACCTGGCAATGAGAGCGACGGAGAGGAAGACGCGCCATGCATGTATTGCCAGAACGTATATTCAGTTTCCATTGAAGGCTGAATTTCATGCTTATCTTGCGGCAAATGGGCTCATAACAGCTGCGCAGGTATCGATGATGATTCCGACGAGGCAACGCACGTCTGCGAGCCAGGAAAAATAAGCATCCTTTTTGTATGAAGATTTTCATTACCCCGTCTTACCTCAGGGGGGTACCCCATCTTACCAGCACTATGGGGTAAGACGGGGCAAAACACATCTTTTATATTTTTATTTTTTTCTATGAATATTGTGATCCAAAGTTATAAGAAGAAGAATAATTAGTCTTTGAGATTAAAATAAATATGATTGTTTAACTATGTTTTTATTGCACTATTGACCTTAAAAGCTTAAGTACCCCATCTTGCCCTCTCTTCCTAGACCATACATGCAGGCATTTTTTTTGCTTAAAAAGCGACTCCAGCCACTAATTATTGCAAACAGAAAAAGAACCTGCCGAGAACCATTGCCATGCGTCTAATTGTGTGATGTAGTTATAGGTTCCGAACCGGAGGAAGCTTCATTTGATTTGTATAGGTAAGATTCATAAGTGTTACTAATGTAATGTAAACCTATATATAAATAAAAAGATATGACTATTGACTATTGATAAACTTGTAATCAGATAAAATTTAGGGGATTGGCTTCGCAATTAGTAATTAGTAATAAGTGTAGCTTTCATTTGTAAAAAAAACTACTGAGTTTCTTGCCGGTATCTTCTCTTTAGTTATAGGTTCCGAACCGGAGGTAGCTTCATTTGCTTTATATAGAGACTATTCATAAGTATTACTAATGTAATCTATGTGAATAAAAAATATTGACTTTGACTATTGACTTTGACTTTGCATAAAAAGCAATAGTGGACGAGACCCAAAGTAAACAAAACAAAGAATCCCTCAGATTCCGACACGACAGCCTCTCATTCCTTCCTCATTCTTAAAAAGTGCCATGCTAAAGCGAGCGTTAACGAAAATCAGCTCATTTAGTAATGTTTACGTGCACTTGGAGGCTAATCGAGCTGAACCCCCCCACTTGGGAGGGGGGAGGTCCCGGAACTGTTCTGGCTCCCGGACGAATTCAAACCGCGGCGGAACTTCTTGGTCCGACTGGCTGACTCCACGGGGCTAAGCATTGTTGGTTCTGAAATTTCGAGTTTTACTTTCACAATTATGTGGGGTGCTTTTAGAATGCTTAATTTAGCGTCGTCATTGCGTATTGCGGTTACGGGAGCTAGTTAATTGCTTGTTGATTTTACTTCATCCTGCTAATGTAAGGATGTAGATATGAATTTACTTTCTCTCCCAAACCCTAAAAAAATCGATTTCGTTTCAATTTTGTATGAAGATATCTATGTTTATAAATATAATAAAGTACTACATTAATTCGGTATAAATGTAGGATACTTTTATTCCGAAATAAAGCAAATGCAGTCACGAACCACAAAAACATGTTTTAAAAAGTTATGAACTTAATTAAACATCCTTTTGTATGGCGATGCTAATGAATAGAATATTACGTTATCAAATCCGTTGCCATCGCGATGTGGGTTCTTAGAACTATCAGGCTGGGAGGAGCCAACATATTGGCATCTACAAAAACCCCAATTAAGGAACGACAAAAATACATTGTAGATAGTATTAGGTTTTGTGTTGTATATTTTAAGCTAACGTATATGTCTGTCTGTCTGTCTGTCTGTCTGTCTGAAGCGACTTCGTTCGCGTGGACTACATCCTTTCATGGTCGGTTTTACTCCTTTTTCCCCTAATATTCGAAACAAAAAGTAGTCTATATTTTAATCCTAGTTTCGAGCTATATTTGTGCCAAATTTCATATCTCTAACTTCAAAAATAAACATTTTTCCATATAAACTTTCAAAGGTGGTATCACCCCCATCCCCTCCTTATTTTCTAATAAAAAGTAGCCTATGTCCGTTCTTGAGATTCAACGTATGCCTATACCAAATTTCATCAAAATCCGTTCAGCCGTTTAGGCGTGAAAGAGTAACAGACGGGCAGACGGACAGACAGACAGACAGACAGACAGACAGACAGACAGACAGACAGACAGACAGACAGACAGACAGACAGACAGACAGACAGACAGACAGACAGACAGAGTTACTTTCGCATTTATAATATTAGTAGGGATTATGACGACCTCCGTAGCCGAGAGGCGAGCGGGCCTGACTTTGGCGAGCGCCATCTCTGAGGTTCCGGGTACGATTCCTGGTCGGGTCAATATGGGATACGAACTTTTCCATTAATTTTTTTTTTTTATTAATTAATTTAATTTTTAGGGCCGTTGACAATTGTGCCCTTGTTCTCCCAAAGGTGCAACCTATAAAAACAGTACCAGAATGAACGCCTTTGTTCTTTACTTCAGCCGTACAAAAGTATGTAAAAATTATTTTTGTTTAAAAAATATCACGTCAGATCTCTTGGGTTCCTCGGCTAAGAGGCCCAAACAAAGGGCCGCCCCGAGCGCTGCGGGTAGTCGGAGGCGCCCGCTTCGTGACGTCACGCCGGCATTAAGCGTAATTGTTTCGCGCAAAAAGTCGCCATTACCGCCGCACCATTACACGCTCGTGTCGCAGGGTTGGCGCTTCACATGTAATTACTTTTTTAATCTCCCATTATTTTAACTATTTTTAGTAGGAATGGGTTACGGTGTACTTTCTTCTTCGTACGATTAAGGATTTTTAAGTCTGACCTTAATGTCTCATAAACATCCCTACTAATATTATAAATGCGAAAGTAGCTCTCTCTGTCTCAAGTGATTTTGATGAATTTTAGCACTTGTTTTGTTTAGGCCCTGAAAAAGGACAAAGGCTACCTTTTATCGCGAAAAAAACCCTGTAGTCCATGCAAACGAAGTCGCGGGCACAGTTAGTATACCACCAAGAAATGGCAGCGGGAAGACGAGGTATAACATACTCAATAGATGGAGTTGTGCAAAAATGCATTTAATACACGTGATATGCGGTGACATTGTTTATCGAATACTATATGCTTTCGATAATTAAACTACCAGATACTACTTTGACCGCAAATAAATTGCTTTAAATCGCTTAAAGTTTCTATTATTGTAAGTCGCCTCACACCGTGTTGAACAAAAACTGGGGTCCTGTGACGTTCTATAGTAATTTGAATAAGTTCTAAGTCATCTATAGGGCCAAATAAAATGACCCGTAAAATTATTTTAAATGTTTAAAATAGAGTCGTGATCACGATTGGTGCAACCTAACCGAAACGTCGGGCAGAAAGTAGTTCGTATTAACTACTAAATTAAAATGGTGTCACGTTTTGACCCGTTAAATTATTTTAAATGTTCAAATAAAATAAAATTATTGTTTTACCAAAGCATTCACCGTCTCACTTAGCTGACATAGTGAATGTCGCCTTCTATCTCTTGTGTATTTGCTCCTAATTTTTTGTATTTATTATGACGTCACAGAAGTCGAATGCTGGTAAATTATTACAACATTGTTTTAGATACAAAGTGGGGTTCTCAAACTAGAAAGAAATACTTCATACTACTGTGCCGTCTCCTTTTCCGTGTCTCTCTAAATACTTGAAATGGGCGGAATTATTGCGTTGTTTCTTATGTCAGAGAACATTTAAAGAAAGGTTTATTCTTTTTCAACTTACTTTTCCGTGTGTCTGTGGCAGCCCTAGCCTGAGATGGAAGCTCGCTCGCGCAAACTAGGCGATATTGAATTGTGTCCGCTCGATTACTCGCGGTAAATGTGTACTCTGCCGAATTGAACATGCTCGCCGCCCCGCCCCGCTCGCCCTGCGCTAACGCTCCTAGCGATTTATGGAATCGAGATTATTGCTGACGCCTCTAACAGGGTACTGTTACTTTATTATTAATTGACATAGTACAATGCATGACTTGAGTTACATTATAAGCTACCTCCGGATGCTACCTTCGAATGAAGCTACCTCCGGTTCAGAACCTGTAATTACTGAGAAGAAAATTAAACCGCAAGACACTACAGTTTACCGAAAGTTAACTAAATAAGCTGAACTTATATTTTTTTTAAATAAATTACAAAATCCCATTCATTGACCTGATTCTGGTCTAAGTAGTGAAAGCACTTGTGTTATAGAAACCGGAAACAAAGAGAATGTAGAAACGTTCGTTTTGCATATTGACCCCGATTGGGAATCGAACCCAATACTTCAGAGATGGTGTGACGCTGAAGTCCGATCCACTCGCCCTTCGGCTATGGATGGCGTTTTTTATATTTTATATATAAATTTAATTGCGCCAGACATTTTACTTTTTTTATTGCGCCAGACAATCACACCAATCACCTGATCTCAAACTAAGGTTTTCCCTTGTACTATGAGTACCAGACGACGGATATTAACTGGGGGCGTCATCCCAGCACACCCAGACCCAAGTCAATTTAGAAAAGTTCGTTTTCCAAAAAATTTACCCGACCGGGAATCGAACCCAGGACCTTTCGCGCTTTGGCCGGCTACCTTAGCCACTGCGCCACCGAGGTCGTCAAAACAACATAAACAGACATGTTAAAAATTACCAATCCACCGAAACTCTTAACAAGTAAAAAAGTAAATCTCGTCTCCAGTTCCAGAACAGTCTCCGATGATACCTAACCGGTTTCGCTAAATTATGTGTAAATGCTAAATAGTAAATAGTTTTTATATGTATAACGTGGAATTCTAAGTGAAATGCAAAACAAAATGTGTTTTGTGAATCAAATACGCACGGTTGGTTGAAATTCATAGAGTTTTTGCTAAGGCGGTATGAACTGGATTGAAATAGGCGAGTATGGGTGCTCCTACTTAACAATTTAAAATAAGTTAACGGGTCAAAACGCGATAATATTTTTAGCAGTTGATGCGATGAACTTACTACTACGCAGCCGCTACCGTTGATAGAACAAAGCACAATTGCAGTGTTTGCAATTTTACAGGAGAGCCATTTTAAGATTTTTTTATTGCATTTAATGTGGTCTAGCTCTGTTATCATTAGCACTTCAAGATTGACCTCACCCCACCTGATGTTAAGTGCTAATGAAGTCCTAGCTTAAGGGCGAAAAGTATAGCATAGTAAAACTGTTACTAGACTTGTCGCCCTTACCTTGAAGGCTTGACCCCTGCCAATACTGTAGCACTCCCCAGGAGCTCTGGTAACCTTACTCCCACGCAGGAACACAACAACGCCGAAGTGATTGCTATTTGCCTGCGGTCTTCTGTAAGGTGGAGGTATTAAATATATATTTTTTTTACCATTCTCTACTAAACAGTAATGAATAAAGCAATTTAACACATACAATTTGCTTAATGATGAATGAAGACTAAAAATTATTACAGCGGACCGATGTCATTATCACAACCTTCCACGTCTAATTAAGAAACAGAAATATGTTTATTCGTGTAAATTACATAAGTAATATTTATGACTCATCTATATAAACCAAACGACGCTACCTCCGGTTCAGGACCTAAAACAATAAAGAAGATAGCGGCCTAGTACTCTGCCCTCTGAACTTAGAACTAATTAGCACCAAATCATACAGGACGGAGAGTTTGGCAATTGTAAAAAAATATAATGAGTTCAAAGGAATGATGAAAAACTTAATACACTATTCATTATTTTTCATATAATTTGACCAAAGGTTTATTGATAGAGTACGCTCTTAGCGTTAAGTATTCCTTTTGCGCACTTTCTATGGAATAAACATTATAAATAACATGGACAGAAATTTTAACAATAACCAATTCACCAAAATTCCTCAAAAATTAAAATAAAGTTAAACTTCTATAACATTAGAGGCACTTTATATTTTTTTTGTTCCCGCTCTCGCGTTTAGAAATTACGCAGTGATTACGCCTATGTCCAGTGTTTACAAAGACACGCCACATAATGAGACTGTGTAATGGAGTTAGATATTTCTATCAACATTGAGATCCTTATTATGTACTTAAAACACAAACGACACATTAACATTAAAAACAATTCTTCTTCAAAACATTTTCTAAATAAACCGATGAGCATAGGTTTTGCTGTCTGTCGTTTGCACAACACGAAACAACTACTACAACAAAAATGAACGTTCGTGACTGTGGTCAAAAAGCGGTCGCTCAGAGTTCATGAAAAAATGCACAAAGGATGCAACAATGCGACTGCAGTCCTCGGGGGGAATGACCTCCGCCTCTGAAAGCATTTCGCGCTCGCCACAGCACAAATGTACGGACAGACGGACTGTTACAATGTAAATGACATTACAGTACCACGCTACACTTAAATGTATGTAACACAAATATCTACTAATTAAATTGAATTTAAAATGGATTAATTCACATAGATAAAGTCCCCCTTTAAGGCATTAAAAGCTCCAAATTATTTGTGAATGGTGTAATTCGCGTGAAACATACCATCATCTGAATATTACGACTCCCACGAATCTATAATTATGTAATTCTGACATGAAATATTGATTTTTTTGTTTTTGGATAAATAAATACGATCTTAAGCGAATTAAACCGATGCGCCATCTTCCTCAGTCTCGATTTATCAATTCGTTTGATTCTTAAAACATTTTCCTTGGATACCAAATACACAAAAGTATACCAAAAAATCTTAAAGAAAAAGTAACGAACATTTGATTCTGAAGACGTTTTCCTTGGATACCAAATAAAAGGATTCATTCATTAAAAAGTGATTTAAATCACTAACCAGACAACTGACTGAGGTACTTTTAAATAACTGTCAAAACACGATTCCTTTATATATTTTGTATGGAGATATGAAGGTAGCATATTTTGACGTCACAATTTTATTTAACAACTAGAGGCCTGTCCCAGCGTCACTATCTCCGTTTTTTTCCTTGCCCAAAAAAAATCATCAGCTTTATAATATTAGTATAAATAGATACATTGACTATTAGTTTCAGACCATTTATAAATATCAGTCTAAAGATTAATTTAAAAAACTAACATTATGGCCGACATAAAAAAGCCCTTTTTTATGGCATTGATACCCTAAAATTATTTGTGAATTGAATCCACATCTCAATTACTCCCTACAATAACACGAAATGTTTCCCACAATATTGAATCAAACCAACTTTCGAATCAAATCGCTCGTAATATACTGGAGCATCAAGACCGAGGTCGTATATCACTCCACACGTAACAAAGAAACAAGAAAAACATTACATTGAAGAAAACAACAAAGCATTTCGTATTCGTCGCGAGTCGATTTAATTTGTTGTTCAAAATGACAGAGAAAATAATCGCAATACGCGTTGAGATCAAAATATCTAAATTGAAATTGTACCGGTGAGTAGGCGGAGAGACAGGAGATACGGCCGTCGCGATATCACTCACTTTTCTCAATTGATTCTAGGTTAAGCCATCGACATAAATAAACGAATAGCAGACATCACATGGGTACATACTACATAGACCTGATTTCAAACTAAGTAGCTTTAGAACTTCTATTAATGACTTCTATAACTAGCGTTGGTGCCACAACCCAATACATTTACACCGGACACAGAACGCTCACGAATATTTGGCTTGGGTGGGTACCGAACTTATGACTCTTGGTTCAATAGCTGGCGGCTAAACGTTTCTGGGAGCGCTTAACAATGTTTTAAAGAACCAGTCAATATGTTAACAAGTATTTCTTTTAGCACTTTTTCCTATCTAAAGGGTACCAAATTTTTTTTAAAATTAAATAAGCTCCGTTCGAGTTCAATTAAGAAGCACAATTATCGAAATCGTGCAATTAATTAGTGAGCATAATGTTACGCGCCTCGATCGATGGTGTTCTAGTAAACAGCGCCATCTAGTTTGGAAAGGCGGGACTTCAGAGAGTCGAGACGCGTACGCCAGAACTTACTAGAACTATAGCCTTGACCGAGCGTACGGCCGGTCAAGGCCGGACTGCGCGCGAATGTTCCGGATGTTTCTGCGTTGGAAGGTTCGGGAACGGCCGCGGCAATATAAAAGGCCGGGATTCACCGCGACCGGGACAGAATTGAATTAGCGATACAAGTGATTACTTCGAAAGCGATTTTGAAGTGCGACTTGGGAGCGATTGTTGTTTTAATTAGTGCGTTTTAAGGTTGTAATTAGTGGCGTTCAGTTAAAGTGTGACTTTTGGTAATTTTTATCGGCTGTTTTTATTGTCACGAACCCGAAGCTCGTAACAATTGGTGTCAGAAGTGGGATTTAAATTATGCCGATTTTACCTAAGGAGGACACGGAGGGTATCCGTACCCGGAGTCAACGCCAACAGGAGACGGACCAGAGACGTTTTGGTCGAGCTTTGCCGCAGGAATCGGAGAGCCAGTTATTAACCACGGAGGCTGGCCCGTCCACAGCAACACCAGCAACATCGGCAGCACCAGACCTTGCTGCTCTGATGATGATGCTGCAGGAGCAGTCTCGCCGACAGGAGGAACAGGCTCGCCGACAGGAGGAACAGGCTCGTCGGTTGGAAGAACAGCTTAAGCGGGACAAGGAGGAACAGGCTCGCCGCCAGGAGGAACAGGCTCGTCGATTGGAAGAACAGCTTCAGCGGGAGAAGGAGGAACAGGCCCGCCGACTGGAAGAACTGCTCAAGCAGGACAAGGAGGAACAAGCACGGCGGATGGCAGACCAGAGGCAGCAGGACAAGGAGGAACAGGCTCTCCGCCAGGAAGAACAGATGCTTCTTTTGAAGGACCTTCATGCCTCTTTAGGGAAAGACATGAAGGAGGTGAAAGACAAGGTTGCTTAACACGACAACCGCCTGTCGGAAGCTGAAATCAGGATCGACCAAGTGAAGAATCGGGTTGACGACGTGGTAGAGGATGTAAAGAAAAAGCTGGATTGCCTTAAATTTGGAGAAGCAATCGCAGCTCCCGTAGCTACAACACCTTCGCTACGTGGATTCAAAGTGCCACCGTTCGACGGAACTTCTTCCTGGTCGGCCTACAAAATCAAGTTTGAGGCAGTCATGAAAGCGAATGGCTGGAATAAAAATCAGGCCATGACAGCCCTCACCCTAGGCCTTCGTGACCAGGCCTTATCAGTTTTGGAAGCTCTCGATAAGGAAGTGACTTACGAGCAGCTCCTTGAGGCACTGGAGGCTCGATATGGCGACGCTCACCTGGAACACGTGTTTCGCGCACAGCTCAGGGACCGCGTGCAACGCAGTAGCGAAAACCTGCAGCAGTGGGCCCTTGAAGTGGAGAAGCTGGTGCGTAAAGCATACCAGTCCGTACCAGTGCTTATTGATGGGAACCTGGTGCAGGCGTTCATCGACGGCATCCGCGATATTGAAGTTAGAGCTGCTGTGAGGCTCGGGCATCATGGGACGCTTAAAGACGCCTTGGCCCATGCACTGGAGGTGGAAGCTGTGCGGCAGGATCATCGTTCCCATCGCATTAGGGAGGTTGCAGCGGCTACAGTTCGCGACTGCAATAAAGGATACAGCCCTAGGTGCCACGGTTGTGGGGAAAAGGGCCACCTTCGATCCAGTTGCCCTAAGCGAACTGCAGAAAGAGAATTACGACTACCTGCAGACCTGATCATCAGAATACCACCTGATGCTCCAGGCAGTATAATCGATTATGCGAATAACTGGCGGTTTAAAATAAATGACATTTGTGAGCACATTAGACAATCGGGACAGAAAATGTCTGGAAAGATGAAAACCCTTTGTGGCCGCAAAGTGAACAGTAGAGTGTTCGACGAGGGTCCACAGGTGAGGTTGCGTAATCCAGTCCACAGCAGAGGGGGATCTCCTGGGCTTCAGTCTAGATGGGAGGGACCGTACCGGATTGGGACTGGGGGCAATGACGTAACCTACCGGAAACAGAAAGGTGCAAGAGGCACTCCTAAGATTGTCCATGCGGAGCGATTGGCGCGTTATTATGGAGCCGATAATGCTCGGGACGAGCATGTCTTAGGAGGGGGCAGTGTTACGCGCCTCGATCGATGGTGTTCTAGTAAACAGCGCCATCTAGTTTGGAAAGGCGGGACTTCAGAGAGTCGAGACGCGTACGCCAGAACTTACTAGAACTATAGCCTTGACCGAGCGTACGGCCGGTCAAGGCCGGACTGCGCGCGAATGTTCCGGATGTTTCTGCGTTGGAAGGTTCGGGAACGGCCGCGGCAATATAAAAGGCCGGGATTCACCGCGACCGGGACAGAATTGAATTAGCGATACAAGTGATTACTTCGAAAGCGATTTTGAAGTGCGACTTGGGAGCGATTGTTGTTTTAATTAGTGCGTTTTAAGGTTGTAATTAGTGGCGTTCAGTTAAAGTGTGACTTTTGGTAATTTTTATCGGCTGTTTTTATTGTCACGAACCCGAAGCTCGTAACAATAATTTATTAATTACTTGTACGGATAAATGCACGAGATACTGTAGTTATCTCGGAAAACGTAAACATACGTATGTATGGCTTCCTCCAGCTAGGTGTAATGAGTAATGAGGGCGATACACGCAAAGTGGCTGGCAGCAACGATTGGAAATAACGAAACTAAGCTCTGCTGTGGCGCTGTAGGAGAGGCCTAGGCAATGTCTATTAGTGCCATCGGCAGACCTATTTGAAAAATAAAAATTAACGTTCATTCAATGACGTAAACATGGAGTCCTCAGGCCCCGGACCAAAATCGGCGAGTCTGTTTTGAATTTTCATCCATGTCACAAACAACACTCTTTGCCGTTCGAACATGCAGCTTGCGTAGTGGGCGTAGGGTTGAAGATGGCGCGGCCCGCGTGTTGCTAAGGCTGCAGGCTTATTTTTTCTTGGTCGTCTCGCGTTACAGAAACAAAGCTTGTTTTGATCTAATGAGCCGCTGTTGGCTGCTAGTTTCACTCCATGTGCCGCGTGGGGTCTCCATGCGGTGAGGATTTATAATATAAGAACTTAAATAGAAGAACTTAATAAATCATACTAATATTATAAAGAGGAAAGATTTGTACCTATTTTTGTATGTTTGTAATGAATAGGCTCAAAAAGTACTGGGCCGATTTAAAAAATTCTTTCACCAATAGAATATTACATTCTTCCAATTTGACATAGGCTACACAATTAGGGATCCTTGGTAAAATTGCGCGGGAAAATCCTCTAAGGCGAAACGAAGTTCGCAGGGACCGCTAGTATATTAAAAGCAGAATAGTTTGTTTGTTTAAACGGGCTATTCTCGGAAAATACAGGTGGGAATTGAATTATTATTTTTGTGTTGGACAGTCCATTTTTCAATGAAGGCTTAAGGCTATATAACATCACACTGCGAAAAATAGAAGCGAACAATCAGTGGAAATTGGGGATAGTAAGACTCTTTTACTTAACAGAAACAAATTTTAACAAGTAAACCTGCAATGTATATGGAGACCGTAGAATTAAGTATCTTGCTTATCAATTTAAGGCTAAACAGGGAAAATAAATATTAATCTGTTCGCTTCCGATTCGCCACGCGAGTAATTTTTATAGCGCTCATAAGGCCTAGCATACGCAACGCGACTTAATTTTATCGCGCTCATAACATACGTCAAATTGAAGTCACTGCGTCAGCTGTTGATTGGCTGAAAATACGAGTGCGATGTGCTATTAGCCAATCAACAGTATCGAAACTTTTGTCGTCTCATGCGATAAATTTGTCATATTGCGTATGCTAGGCCTGCATAACACACGTCAAAATCGATGCGTCTGCTGCTAATGAAAATACGATTGCTTTGTGCTATCAGTCAATAAACGGTATCGAAACTTTTGTTGTTTCATGCGAGAAATTAGATGGTCTTACATTGCACCTTGTCTTACCGCTAGCTACGTTCATAATCATCATAAACTAGCTAAAAAACTATCCTGCTCTATCTCCTCAGCCTGGCAAACCTACGGCTGTGTTTGCATGTGTGTCGTTGCGCGTTAGTGACGCTTCGCCTGTGTGGGTTTGATTGACAAGTCGCGGGGTCGACGCCCTCCGCAGGTTCCGTACCGCTAGGCCGTGGGTTCACAACCTTTCTCTGACTCTACACTGTATTGGATGCGAGAGATAACTTCGAATCACATTTCTCCTAACTTAATAGCTTAGTTGCTAAGGTGCAACCAACCCGCAGCGCCATCCTGGGTTCGATTCCCGGTCAGGTAGATTTGTGAAACGGACTTTGCTAAATCTTTTTGGGTATGGGTGTGCTGGGTTATTGACCCTGTTAGTATCCGCCGTTTGGTACTCAATACAAGGATAAGTGTTTCAGACTAGTCGGTTGGTGGTTGTCTGGCATATTTGTTTCTTAATTAGTAAGGGGGATTTCCAAAGACATTATTAGCACACCTTAACACATGTATACTTTTTTAATTTCAAGTATCTTACTTAAAAAACATAGGACTTCTAATCCCCGCGTACCCTTAGGTGTAAAGTTACGGTAAATCAATAAACGTATAAGAAAACTGTAAACCGGTAGAAATGCATAATGTTTTCTAAGATTTCGTAATGAATCATTCAGTACAAACTATCATACACAAATTAACAAACATAAATACACTAGCTGTGCCCGCGACTTCGTTCGCGCGGACTACATCCTTTCATGGTCGGTTTTACCCCTTTCTCCCCTAATATTCGAAACAAAAAGTAATCTATCTTTTAATCCAAGTTTCGAGCTATATTTGTGCCAAATTTTATATCTCTAACTTCAAAAATAAACTTTCAAAGGTGGTATTACCCCCATCCCCCTCTTATTTTCTCATAAAAAGTAGCCTATGTCCGTTCTTGAGATTCAATGTATACCTATACCACATTTCATCTAATCGTTCAGCCGTTTAGGCGTGAAAGAGTAACAGACGGACAGACGGACAGACAGACAGACAGACAGACAGACAGACAGACAGACAGACAGACAGACAGACAGACAGACAGACAGACAGACAGACAGACAGACAGACAGACAGACAGACAGAGTTACTTTCGCATTTATAATATTAGTATGGATTATAAATGCGGAAGTTTGTAATAATGTAGAAATGGTTGACTGAATATTTGTATGTCTATATGTCTACATGTTTGAATGTTTGTTACTCTATCACGCAAAATGTACTGAACGGATTGGGGTGATACTTGGTAAAACAATAGATGATCTACTAAACTAACATCAAATACACTTATTATTAAGAAATAATGAGAACAAATACGCAGGATATAACCACTATCGAATGTAACAACACAGAGCGGAACTGGGTCACTCCCTCGGGAACAGGTAAAAATAGCCCGCTGGTTGGCGCTTCCTTCAGGATACACTACTGAAGGGCGTGTCAGGAACAACGTTAGAGCTTCGGTAAGTAAAAACCTTTTCTGGTTCCAGGTCACAGCGTTTTAATATTGTAAACGGAAAAGATTGCGACTCGTTCACGCAAATACGAAAAGAACAATTTTGATGACATTCGGTAGATAGACAGATTGCATATTTTAATCATCATCACTACATAGTATAAAACAAAGTCGCTTTTTCTGTACGTCCCTATGAATATTTAGATGTTTAAAACTACGCCATGCGGTCTTGTTCATTATGTAGTGTGATTCAAGAGGAAGGTTTTTTATTGTTCTAAGTATTTATATTGGAACCGGGCGAAGCTGGGGCGGGTTGCTAGTCTATACTAATATTATAAAGAGGAAAGATTTGTTTGTTTGTTTGTTTGTAATGAATAGGCTCCGAAACTACTGGACCGATTTCAAAAATTCTTTCACCGTTGGAATGCTACACTATCTTCAAGTAACATAGACTATATTATATTTTCAAAAAAATTAGGGATCCTTACTAAAACTCAAATAATGTAACCCAAGGTGACCCGAAAAATTTCTTACATCGCGAAGTGTCGCGACAGCATATGTCTAAATATTATAGTTATGTCACAGTAAGCGGTTTTTTAATCAAAAAATTTAATTAATATGCCGCCGCTTGAAAAGGATCTTTATTGGTATTTTTTGGTTTTTGGTATCTTTATCAAAATAAATTACTTTATATTCAAGACGGCTTCAATACCTTTAAATAACTTTTTGAATTATTCAATTCGGATATTTCATTCGGAAGATATCATGAGTTTAAAAATGCAAGTATTAGAAAAAAGTCGCGTGGTTGCCGCTCACCGCGCTCAGCTAGCCAGCATGCGATGTAGGCTCCATGTAATCGTCATTGAGGTACGGGACGAGTCAATGTAATAAAATAAAGTGCAAGGTTTATATGTATAATACGTACATATTTTAGTAACCATTGCACCCGTGCGAAGCCGGGGCGGGTCGCTAGTAATATGTAAAAGTCTTTTTATACCGACATATCGTAAACAAAGTCCACATTTAGTTTCATCGCTATGTGTATAATACCAAGGATTCCCAGTCGGATCAATGTGGAAAACTATTTTCTCTATATTGTCTCGGGTCTGGGTGTTGTTGTAACATCGTTGTGTCTTTTTTCTGTGACATAAGGGCTTTAGCTACTTAGTAGAGAATCATGTTTGTCATGTTGTTTATTTATTTTTGCCCGGTTCCAATATTTTCAAATTCGTAATGTGTCAAAAATTACTATTCGTTTTCCTACGAGTCGTTAAAATTTCAAATTTACTTTCCATACCAGCAGTCATTAGCCGTCTGTCGCTCGTTTTTAGCTTACGGCTCGTATTATTTAATACTGTCCGTAACAAGAACGGAACGTTTTTGTAATATTGGAACCGGGTGTAGGGTAGAGAAGCGATGTGTGGGTGATAAATGAATCACGTCTAATATATATACAAAAGTTTATTTACACACCACTTTTACACCTAACAAAATAAATAAATATATTTCTTTTAAAAAGAAATATATTTTTCCTGTCATTTAGGTACATATGTCACTGTGTGAAAATTATTCTGTTACATATTTTACGTATAAGTTTATTTTGATTTATTTTGTGTGTACAGTTATATATTTCCTCATTTCCTCTTTCTCTCCTTCTTTTGTAATTAATATTTCTATTGGTGGAGTGTGTGTAAATAAACTCTTGTACAGTAATTGTTATAATTATTATTTACCTACACATCACTCTCTACCCTACACGGGCATTAGTTGATAACAATTTTTTTAGTACTAAGAAGTAACAAACTGAATTTCGCGTTCAAAAAGGATATGGTTCGTTTCATGTTTCACGCCTGCCGCTCTACTCACATATAAAATATGTATGTTTCTTCTTCGCATAATCTCTTGAAAGCTCTTCTGTAAGGAAATAAATAAATTAAATGAAAGTAGGCGGGGCGGCGGCCATTACGAAGTGCTCAAATAAAAACAAAGCGGACGAGCTCGGAGCAGTTCGCGCGCTGAGTTCGGTCACGTAATTTACGAAATTTCATAATTTACTCTCAAATTCTTAATAGGATGAGTTTGCAACTTAAACAATGAGTTGGAGAATTAGTAAGGCTCTTCACGCGCTCGCGGATTAACGTATTAAATGCCTTTAATAATATACTTGTTTATATTTCTTTACAATCACCGACAGTTAAATAGTAGTGTTTCGACTTAAAGTTCAAAAATTTTAGTACATAGTATTATACTTTGATATCAAGTTTATTTGATACCTATACCAAGTAGGTTACAAAATGATTTCCAACATTTTCTAACAGCGGCCATCTTGGCTTGAAAACCGTCAAATATAGCTACTTAAGACATTTCTCTTTAGCCTCTTAAAACCGTCTTAGTCATTTCTCCTCAGCCTCAAACTCGAGAAGGTAAATTGATCAGGATTGTGATTGATATCCCAGGCGAATTAATTTCTATCTAGCTCGGTCTTTGACTTAACTATAGATAAGCTTTAAGGTGAAATAAGAATCTAGGATTATAAATGTACTGTGCAGGATTCACCTGTTTTATCTTTTTTTTATAAATATTTGTTTCGTGAAAAAAGTATCACGGAATCTATTTCTATTGCCATTGTCTTTGCTCTGTGGCAGAAAGACCAGCTTTTCATTATTTTTAAAATACATTAAAATAAATTAGAAAAATAAATCGCATCTTACGTATAGTTAGTTACGCAAATTATTTTTAAATTCATAATTCAAATATAAGAAATTATTTCAATAGCGCCTGTCTTTCAGTCGCAAACAGGGGTCTACTTCTAAAAACAAAACGAACAAACAAAAAGTTAAGTTTTCAAAGATTAATCAAAAGTTAGAAAAAAACGTGCTATTTGATTTGCATAAACAATAATTCATTGTTTGAAAACGCCTTATTTGCATTCGAAGTGAATCGGTTACGATTATGAGAATAAAACAATGCTATCTGTCTGTCATCGGATTCGACATACCTATTTCGTTTTTGGAAATAGACCTCCAAGTACCTTGTCTATAACCCAAACCAAAATATCGCACATTCGTTTTCTTGTGCTGTGAAAAATATCAATTTAATACACTATTGTGTTTTTATATTAATATTTAACCCCGGACGTTTTTATAACAATTGACGTATAAATACGAAAAAAAAATATTGCCTTCAATAACTCACTTCAATTCAATATTCTTTTATTCATGTAAATTACACCAAAAATATTTATGAAACGTCTATATAATGCAAATGACGCTACCTCCGGTTCAGAACCTATTACTTACAGAGAAGATCCCGGCGAGAAACTCTGTCGTTCTGTTGTAATATGAATTTCATATTACAAATATAGCTGAACTTATAACTAGTTTTGCACTAAGACATACCTACAGTGTGCAGTGTAACATATATATTTAGGACATAACATTTCTTACATTCGTAACAGCTAGCGCCATCTATCGCAGGCATTACCAACTAACCCAGAGAAAGTTCAAATCATAGTTTAAAGGTGCAACAACTCATTTTTCAACAGCAAAATCGTAATAATTTCCACATTGGCCCCTGACACGCGATCGAAGTATCGCTATTAGCCACCATTGAGGCCTATTAAGGCCCGTCGGTGTAACAAGAGCGTTTCGCTAAATTGCGACCATTGTGCGGCTAACCCTTAGTATTTGAGGAGCAGAGGTCAGCGTGAATGTCAGATGATTGAGACGCTGCCTCGACACCTACAGTGTTGGGTACCATCGGGTATATACAAGTTATCATGACTGAAATGGTGTGATTAAAAACTGACCATGTAAGAGTGGAACTGGCGCAAGAAGAGTTTCATTTATCTTCTCAAAAAACGGCCAAAATGTTTCTTTTTATTTTTTTAGACCGAGTCTACATATTCAGTGAATATTTCAAGCGTTTACCTGATGGCGTCATCAATGTCAACCATAATAATATGAATCCCTATGAAAAAAAAATATTTGGTTTTGATTTTTCGAGATACGTAATCTGTGAAAATGTATAATTATTCATGTTCATGAGTAAAACAGTTTGATAACTGTTTTAATGAAAAAATATTTTACCTTCATATATTTTTCCTGTGTTGGCTTCCTAGTGATAATCTAAAAGTAGATTCAGTTCATTACATACAAAATCGCTTACATAAAAAACAGTTGTTTTCTATTCCGCTCATGGCCTGACCACAATAAAACCTTTCATTATTGATCAATTTTGACAAATTAATATTCCATGAAAATCTTATTTCGATATCAAAGTACCTAATACTCGGAAGCGGCGCGGTGATTTGAGCTCGCATTGTTTTCCTCGTAAAATAAATAATGAACGAATTAGCCGAGGGGGGTAGTCATCAAATTATCGCGCAAATCACCTAGCAGCCGGAGCCAGCTGAGCAGAGGAGCTTAGGGGGCTCGATGCAAGAGGGCTAGTGACGGTCGACCGTTCAATATTGCACCAAATAACCTATCTGTTAAGCTAATACCAAAAGAAGAAACGAACAAAGGAAGGTTTCTTTAGGTGTTAAAGTGGTTATTGATTTACATAAATCATATTTAGTTTTTTTTATACGCTTAATTCGCATTCGAAATCAGTTGGTTACGAATACGAGAATAAAAAATTGCTATTACCTATTTTATATGTTGATATAAAATACTACATCTAAACCAAAACTATATGACTTGGCCCAAAGTGAGCTACACATAGCAATAAGTTAGATACTGATACTGTAAATGATCTGCTGAGTTTCTTACCGGTGTCTTCTCGGTAGATATAGGTTCCGAACCGGAAGTAGAATCACTTTGCATTGTATTCAATGACGATTCAAAAGTGTTATATGTAACCTACTTGAATAAAGAAATATTTGAGTTGAGTTGAGTTGAGTTGAGTTGAGTTGAGTTGAGTTGAGTTTTGGTAGCAGGCCTCCTGATACTAAATTAAACGACATTTAGATACATTGAAGATTGAAAAGAGATCCATGAATTAGTATGTTATTTTTAGTGAAAGGTTCAAAGGGTAAAAACGGGACCCTTTCACTATGAAATCATAACTTTATTTGCAAAATAAAGTACAGAGTTGCATGGTAGCATGTGGTAGCACAATCCTGGGTCGTGATTTTATATCCTAATTAGTCTGATAGATCAATGTTTAGTGATCCTTGCATAAAATCAATAAAGATAAATTAATTAATTGTTTAGTTAATTTGGTTGACAAAAATGTTTGTTTTACTTCAAAATTGCAAATGAAAGGATAGTAGTGCGTGTGAATTAGTCATAAATAGCCTACAATGTAAGTAAGTAGTGTAACTTAAGTAAGTGTATGAATGAAATAAAATATGCTTCGCCTAGTGTGGGGTCACTATCTCGTTGTAATTGTAAAACTCAAGTTTTTGGCAAATAAACGCATTTTTTAATTATGTTTAAACAAATATTTGTTTTACGAATAATGTAAATCAAATCTTGATTCCTGCCAGTTACCTTCGTGACATCATTAAAAGGATAAAACATTTCAACATAACAAATGATGGCGAAACGTTGGAGCATCCAACTCCTTGGCCCTTGCGAAACGCACGATCGTTTTGCGATGATGAATGTATTTCTATCATAAAGAGGGATACGTTTGTCAATTAATACATCTCATTGGCGTGTAGCCGGCTGATGAATGGTGGGGCGAGCCTTATTGATTGTTGACGAAATGAATATTCCCCAAGTGATGTTTGTCCATGTAACCGATACGGGGTGTGTGCACAACCTAATGTCACGGTGATGAATTGCGTGGCTTGCTTTATTTATTTGGGTGCCCGATCAGTTACGACTGACTCTGTGGAATAATTCGCGCTCTTAGCTGTTGAACTAACATTGGTGTAATCAACATTTGTTTCTGTATGTGTGTTTATAAATGTATTTTAGCAAATATTGTGCTGCTATATTATAACCATACATTACGTTTTTGCCGTAACGTGATGTCCATTTTAGAACCTAAATTAAATAAAACTTGTTCAAAGACTAAGATGCATTGTTGCCGTTTATTCCGCTTTGCTAATTGAGAGTAGACAGTTATTTTAATCTTGTGATAATATGAAAGAAAAAAGGAAGAAAATACATTTATTGACCATAACAATCTCTTCAAACAAACAACGCAAGACAATTGGTACAAAACTTAAAGAACCTTGTGAGGCCAATTTAGGTTCCACCTCAGAAAATGCTGTTACGGCACTTTAACACCGCAGCAGCGCTGGTGGAACCCACTGCTTGGAAAAATAGCAAGAGCTCTGGCTCTTGTTAGTTCCCCACGCAAGCGAGTGGTGTTAGACGTAGTTTTAACACATTATAATATGTCAACTTACTATACTTACTACTATATTGAATTGAGAGCACCGTACGCGATGAAGGCGACAGACACTGGATTAAAAAAGTTACTATGGAATATAGTATTTTATTTGACGACCTCGGTGGTGCAGTGGCTAAGGAAGGCGGCCAAAGTGCGTAAGGTCAAGGGTTCGATTCCCGGTCAGGTCAATTTGGAAAACGAACTTTTCTAAATTGACTTAGCGGAGACTAGACGGAGCGGCCCCCTAGGGGGCAGCTATCGCCGACGGCGCTATGGCCGTTATGGTTCTTCAGTTTCCCATAGCGCTGTCACTGGGCGATGAGAAGGTGGATGGGTTTTTTAGTTCGGGTAGTCCTCGCTCCTAGCGGGGGAGTCCCACACACGTCGCTGTCGTCCCCACGGCAGCGATATATTACGAAATGTATTTTACCCATCTCAAAAAAAAAAAAGGTCTAGGTGTGCTGGGTTGACGCCACAGAGTAACTTATATTGGTTGACGCCCCCAGTTAGTATCCGTCGTCTGTACTTATAGTACAACCACCAATACATGTTGACACAAGCGATACCTACATGAAAACAAATTTCAGTAGATTGGTAATGTTTGATCAAATGACTGTAAGATGCAATAAAATCTTTTTCATTCGATTTTTTTCACTTCTTTTACAAAGAAAGTAAAACTTAAGCGTGTAGCAATTGGCGTGGAAATGATTTCTAAGTGAAAAAGGATCGTTACCACGGAAACGGGGCTAATTTTTCCCGTTCAATAGCGATCGGTCCCGGGACCAGGGACGCGCGAATGTTCCTGCTTGTTGTGATGTAACTGATACGTTTCCTGGCTTAGCTGAAGACGTGTGACGTATTGGGCATACTATTCATATAAATACATACTGGACAACATCACTGTGTTAAGCAGCTAACATGTAACAGAAGCTGTGTTACAAAAATCAGAAGCAACGACGTTACTACAATTACCTTTCTTTTATATTGGAATTTATTGATTGACCTCACCCCACCTTTGTTCTGTGATATGGAGGTCCTAGCTTAAGGGCGAAAAGTACATCATAATAAAGCTGTCTGGACTTGTCGCCCTCACCTTGCAGGCTTGACCTGCTTAATGTAGCACCCCCGCATGTCAAACGTTGTCTTTTAATAAAAGGCTACTACAAAATAGAGGAATATAAAATTGAATGACAAGAACGTGTAGACCACTAAATAGTCAGCTCACCTGTACTTTTGTTTTTATTTTGTTTTGAAAAGTTTTGACGCTTTTCCTCAATCAGTGTCACGACTGTCACGTGAACCAAAATGTATACAATGATACATAAAAAAATATTACACATTAAGTCCTACAGTATTATTATTTTTTCAATTAATTTATTATATATTTATTCTAATATTGACAAACGAACTGTATGTCTTGGTGTAAAATTTTAATAAGATTAGCTTTTTTTTTTGTAAAACGAACTGCTGAGTTTCTTGCCTGTATCTTCTCGGTAGTTATAGGTTCCGAACCGGAGGTAGCTTCATTTGTTTTATATAGAGACTATTCATGAGTATTACTAATGTAATCTATATGAATAAAAAAAATATTGACTTTGACTTACTCATACGCAGGAACACAACAACACCGAAGTGACTGTTATTTGGATGCGGTTTTCTGAACGAGAACCTCAAGACAATATAATAAAGCTCGTTATCCATATTGACCCTATCGGATATCGAATCCGGGACCTCAGAGATGGCAAAGACCACTCACCTTTTGGCCACTGTTCGCCTAAAAACGTTAGTTTTCTATTAAAACATCGAAAAACAACATTTCCGCTCTAATTCATACGCATTGCGTACAACTGTCTCGTTTATAAGTCCGAAGAAATGTAACTTGTGTTCGCCTGTCAAATCAATATGAGTCCATGCGATTGCCCGCGAAACACTGCCGGAAAATACTTGCCTTTTCTTTGTCCCCCTCTCGTACAACAATGGACCCTATTCACCCAAAATAGAGGGTACAATAGAACGGTAAACAGTTAATTGGAGAAAAACACGCTTGAAATAGGTTTAAAAATGTAAATTGGGTTGAAGTTGAAAGCCTTTCGCTCTGTGCCCGGTCATGCGATAGGATCGGCTAGGAAGCTTCGAGGCTCACGCTCACGCCTGTAAGTACTTAACATTGCTTTGTTTCTAGCAGTGTTTTCTTGAGAAACTTTGAAATCTGATTCAGCTAATAAGATGACGGAAATAAGAATGCTTGATTTGCTTCAAAACTACGTATGAAATGGTGTGTAACTAATCATATACTAATTCAAACTTATGAAGGATTGAGAGTAGAGAAATTAATCGAAATAATTATTAATGACAAAGTAGAAGTAAAAACACCTAGAACTGGACCAAATTTACAAAATAGCACTATTCACAAAATAATTAAGGTATAAATACCTTAAAAGAGGACTTTATCTAACATCGGTTAGGTATATTAATTATGTGAAAATTATTAACAAACATATATTTTAAAACTCAGTAAAACTATTGTGTTGTGTATTGTAAGTAAAAATAATCTATGAAGAAATTATGTCTTACAGGTATGTCAATTGACTAGCCACTCATGATCCCTATTGTTGTGGTAATCAACTTACAAATAGGTGGAAAGAATTATGGTCTAAAATAATTTACTCATTGTGATTAAATCTTAATCACTTTTGCAATTAATGCAGTGTCAACGTTTACCAGATGAGAATAAACGATGTTTCTAGTTTTCCAGAATCATTATGATTTTTTATTTTTTTCGTGGAAATTCTTATGAGTTTGATTTGGTTATGATTTGGATATTATATTATCCAACCATATTATTTTCTATAAAAACAAACTAATATCTACTATATCAATATTAATTAGAGTTTTTGTAAAACGGAAAATTCACTTTTTATTGAGTAAATTAAATTACTATCGGAGTACATCTAGTAGATCTATCTAACCGAAAGTAATTTAAGAACTTGTTTTGCAGAAACCAGAGGGTCTACTCCCAAAAACGAAATATGTCGGATCCGATGACGTTTAGCAATTTTAATTGCTCATAATCGCAACCAACTCACTTTGAATGCGAATAAAGCGTTTTCATAAAACAAAATATTATTTATACAAATCAAAAACCACGTTTTAATTCCCTAACTTTTAATCAATCTTCAAAAACGAAACCTTTCGTTTGTTCGTTTCGTTTTTGGGAGTAAACCCCCAGGCGTATTAAAATATAAATGTAAACTTTCAGAAAAATATAAATATCACAGGAATATTTAATTTTTAGACGTTGAAAATATTTATATACATAAATGTCTTGCCTCGTGGCTCTTCTATTCAAAAATATCAATTTTGCAGATTTAAATTATGGTAATAGATAGTTATTGTAACGACGTGCAATCTCACTCGAATTCATTTATTAAATTCAAAAGGGGTGCCAGCAATATTGGCACCAAATTGCGCAGAATCAAATCAGAAACCCGTTCATCACTATTTACGAGTGCAATCGGGGGCCAACGCAATCAATTTACCATGAATATGGAACCCCATCCGTTTACGAATATACCTACATGTTTCTGCGAGACCTTTGCAAAAAATGGTATGGTGCGGACCCCTTTTAATGTCCGCACCCTGGGATGAGCCCCAATATGGGAAAAGCTCCATTCAATGAACAGAAATATGAATATGAGATTACGCATATCCAAATCGCACAATGGCGTCGCCACGTGTTCTTGCCAATCGATATGATTTTCTATCGTAATGAACAAATAAAAAAAAAGTACTTTCGTACCCCATCGTATGGATATATAAAATAATTTTTTTAGCTGCCTTATATTTTCAAGGATATAGCTGATATATATATAGTTTAGAAATATATTATGAAGAGTATTTATTGTATGGAGACTGACCGTTGACCGATCATTAAAGTTAAAGTCAAATGATTTATTGCATTTATGAATGTGATTCAAAGGTGGATCATCTTACCGCAATACTTTTCAAACACATGCTCTTATGGGGATGATTTTATAATATTAATACAGAGATTAGTTCAGTTTCAACTATCGTTGAACAATTGTCTTAGTGACTAGAACTACCACGAAAAATATAAAGACTAATCGTCTCTGGGTCTTATATTACGTTTTTTATTTCTGTAACACAAGTGCTTTTACTACTTAGCACAGAATTAGTTGAATGTACGTGATGTTGTCCAATATTTATTTATTAATAATTTATTAGAGATGCTGAAATTATAGTTATTACTACCGAAAGTCTGCCATCCGACTTTGTAACCTGATTTGCGCTCGAGCGGCCTAGCTTCCAAACAGCCTAAAACTTAAGCGCAGTTAAAAAAAAACAGAGGTGATGTGGAGACCAGAATCAACCAGTATTTGGGAAATAAGGCTACATAATATTTGATGCACATGGACCCTATAATTTCGCGTAATATCTTCATTCTCCCGTAAACCGACCAATTACCGTGCGCGGACTGCCGGAGTCATCCCAATCTCCGTGTAACAGCCCCTAAATGGCCAACGAAATGATTATTACATTTTTCGTATCATGTTTACGATACATTATTGAAGTGCAGATACATTCGCTCAGACAATACTGAAGCTTATGATTCAAATATTACAACTGTAATTCATTTAACAAGTTATTTTATTTTTTAATATTTGTTCTCCTTTTAAAACATTGCTGTTTTTGGGTACACATTGCAAATAAGGTTACCTGTCAAATCGATTGCTTTATCACAATTCACAGTTATTGAATGTATTCGAATATCACACGTTTTAGTAAAATTGCTTTGGTGGGTTTGGTAAGTAGCCTTTTTAGGAACTGGGCGTGCACAAAGTACCTATATTGAATAATTATGGAGAGCTATTGTTTAGTGTTTAATGGCAATCACCAAAATTATTACAGATATAAAAAGTAGCAATAAAATTTTGGTTGGTTTTTGGACATGTTTAAGACACAAACTCCATTAAGGGTTCTGTTCGATTACTTTTAGATTCCACCTTTAAATTCTGGCTAACACGGTAGGTATAGTATAACTGATAGTCTAATATAGATACATACAGCCTAATTATTATTTATTTACATATTTCTTTTACAACATATTTTATGGTAATGCAATCAAAGACAAGGAAAAATAAAATTATTTAAATACTACATAAAACGTACAAATATATATTTTTATAAATCGAGAATAAAAAAGGTCTAAGCGAGAATAAAGCTTAAAAAATTAATACGTCGCCAAGCTCACCGTCTCGTGGCATTGTACCCAGTACTCTATATACTAATGGACAGTTTAATAGCAAAATTAAAAAAATCTTACATGAGCTTAGTTGATTGGAACCAAAAAGATTAACTATTCTTGAAAAAATATCGATCCGAATTTAAATGATTACATTTATGAATGCAAAATTTCAATCCAACAAAATTAAGCCTCCTTTATTGATTGACGTTGGCTACAGGCTACAGATAATATAAGCTACGACTTAGCTGAAAGAAAATTCAGCTAAATGAACTCCATATCATTGCTCCATCCAATTGTTTACATGTTTGCCTCAACCGGACCGGTGTGTCGGCTCAGGGAGGTGTGGATGAGTAATCAGTTCAGGACGGACGGACGTCATTACCGGAGACGAAGGTAAAAGTATACATGAATCACTTCAATTCTGCCTTCAGCTGGGCTGTGCCGACAATATTATATCCTTATTTTCGTAGCCACTCGGACGATGCTATTTATTGTTCATGTAGATTAGATTTTCATGAGTTTATGTTAATTTGTAAACCTAATTAGATTTTAACTTTTAACATCTTTTGAATGGATTTTCCGAGTATAATATTTCAAAAATCATGTTTAAAGGGATTGATGCAGACTTTATTGTAGGCAAGTGGAATAATTTTTTCACCAAAGATTCCATTATTCATGTATTTAGTAAGGGGACTTCAAATTTAAAATATAAATCGGTGTACATTATTCAATATCAACAAACCATTCCAACGGCATAATAATTTGATATCAATTCAGTAGGTACTTTGAAGTTTATTCTTTCCAAACAAAATACAAAAATAGAAATAATTCCTCTTTATAATATTGGTATACTAATATAATATAATAATAATACAATATGGGTAGATAAAGGTATTATATCAAAACCAAAAACAGCTGAAAAAATATATAACAAAGAGAGATAAACACTCACGAAAGCGATATTATCAGAGCCATTTGTTACCGACACCGCTGATGCGGAAGAGGCATTATTCTTCCCGGGCATCGGAACTATCGGAGTGCTAATTAATTATTATCGGACTGTAACAATGGCCGGCCGATTGTTTTGATGACGCACTTGATAAGTTTTCTCGATATCTGCCTGCTTTGTTACAACAGTCGCGAACCGCCAGCGAATAGATGAAAGATATGGTAACTGTCCCGTGGAGTTATTTGTTGAGGAATATTCGGTGAATTTGTGAGAAATAAGAGTATCGGTTGCTTTTGCTCATCAATATCTCAATAAGTTAATGGTAACAGTACAAAAGGAAACATTGCTTACATAGTACCATAAAAAAGACGTTGTAATACATCGTATGTAATGATTTCTTGCAGACCATCCTTAAATGTGCTTTCAAACCAAAAACGAGACAGGAATAATACTCAGTATTCCATAATAGTCACTATGTATTTGTCGACTTCTCTGGAACATAACACTAATTAATCTAGTCTGTTACGGCTATTTGATACAAACTAAATTTGAAAGCTATACCTAAAGCCATCATCTAATTAAATTCTTGTGTAACACTAAGAATACATTCCCAAAACTCGCCACACCCAACCCTCCCGCGCCCTCCCACTCAAAAAGGCTCGGAATTCTTACTGCCTTGTATTCTCATCTTAGTTTTAAAATTAGATATCAGTAAATACCCTATTAATTAAATATTGCCGCCTAAAATGGACAGCCGAACGTTTGCATCTCCCTTGTATGGTAATACAGGGCTAAATCAAATTTTACTTCATATAAATCGAGACTCTATTTTGTGTTTATGGTGAACTAATGGTAATGTTCAGCCGAAACCGGCGTGGATTCCATCAAACCCGTTGTGAGTGGCTCCGTAAAAGGTGGTGACATAGTTGCTAGTTGTGACATAGGCACATGTTTAGATCTGTTTTGGGGTTTTATGTAAGTTTTAGAAAGCGCCCATAACACTGGCTCTCACAAGCAGAAACTTAAAAACGTATCAATAAAATTACAAACGCGAAACTGCTTATAGTTAAATGACAGAGTCTTATCCAAAAAAGTCGTTTTGGAAGGCAGTTCTATTCCATAGCATTCCCTTAAGGAAAGGCAATTAAGATGGTAGCGACTAGAATTTTTGAAAACGGATATGTCGCCGAAAGCTAAAAACCAGGACAAGGAAACTTGCTTTTGAGTGAAAACTACTGCAACAAAATCACTTCATTCGTTTGTGAGCAACGATGTCACAAAAACACACACACAGACATTGGCATCAAATATATCTGCAAAAGAGGGTTTTTTACATCGCGAATTAAAAATCCGCCTTACTCATAAAACAAATATACACATACATATAAATTGATATAGATGTCAAAATTCATCAACAATATATTATGTAGAAGCACTTTTTCAACAAGAACTTTCTCAATTTGTTAAATTCCATCTTAAAAATGATACTCTTCAACTCTTATGGGAGTTTATTATAACCTGATGGACTGGTAATATAACAGGAGGAATATTTGACCATGTGCCAATGTAGGTAGGAAGGACCTATTAGGACTTATTACTTCCCCCGCGACAGTAGATAAAAGCGGGTTTGCTTTCAGTTCAACCCAATGTGAATTTGATGAAAGCTTTAATTACATCGGTCCATTAATCCTGATAATGGAGCGCGACACACCTACGGACGGACAAACAGTCTGACGTCATCGTTCGTTACCTCGGCCGGCCGACCGTACCGACATCAATTATTATTTTGTATAGGCATTGTTGATACTTTTGGTAGTACATTAACTACTTTGTAATTACTAATGTTTCATAATCAATAAATAATATTACAGCCAACAATCTTCACGTCGCTCTGTTTAGGCGACACTAAGTGATATTGATCACGTGGAATATATTTTCAAAAGGAATTATAACAACTTTGAGTATTGGTAGTATTAGGTTATCTAATTGTAATTAGGAGACGATTTCCTTCACATCCAGCGTATCTACGATGTTTGAGGATCGTGGCAAACTTATCAGATGGCTCTCAGGGGCCCGTGGCACTTTGACGTCTTGCCACCTTGTAGTAACGCCACGGCATCAGGCTACCCTTTTTATTTTCTGTAGGTGTAGTTTGTATACGTTCTTTCAGTTACCAAAATACATTTGAATGAATAAAAGTTAATTGTCATCAGATTATCAGACTTTATTCCAGAGGGTCTACTCCCAACAACGAAATATGTCGGATCCGACAACGGATAGCAATTTTTAATTGGCTACTTGACAGTGTTAACAATAAAATATGAAAAGTGTTAGATATGTTAGCTTATTAGTAAAGTAATAATTTTACATTTTTATTTTATAATTAAAAGCATAGTTAGTATTTTAATTTTGCAAAATAAATTTTACTTTTTTTTATCTGTGGAACAAAAGAACCGAAACGGAAACCACCATTGCAATTCGGAAATGACAGCCGTCGGCGATAATTATTTATTTTAATGTGGCGAAACAATGATTATTTTACCGATAAAATTGAATTATTGTGTCTTTAATCGTATTAAGAATTTATTGAAACATTTTCCGTTTATCTAAATGAAGTCGTTCCTATGCGTATCGGTTCGTTGTCTACAACGTTGACGTCATAATTTCAACAATGACATGACTTGGCGTTTTTGCGCGCTTTTTAAATGTGTTACACAAAATCTTATTTTTCTCTGGTTATTTACATTTTTTCCAGATAAATCGAATTGCTTGGGATATAAAATGAACGGGTGCACATTTTGCAATACTTTTTCAAAAACTGTCAAGTAGCCAATTCTCATATTCGCAACCAATTCACTTCGAATGCGAATAAAGCGTTTTCTTAAAACAAAGTATTATTTATGCAAATGAAAAACCACGTTTTAACTCCCGATATTTTGATAAATCTACAAAAACGAAACCTTTCGTTTGTTCGTTTCGTTTTCGAGAGTAGACCCCCAGTACCGACGTTACCTACGACTTTGATAATGTTATTACTTGATAAAGAGTATCTTATGTGTCATTAGTATATAATATGTCTATCTACCAAATGTTATCGAAATACATTTTTCAGTAAGTTTTTAGTTTTAAGAGAAATACATCACATAAATTCAACCTTTGATGTATTAGTACATCAGAACATTAGTAGTATCAGAAACTACTTCGCTTCTGCCGGTTCACAAGTACCTTCCATATCCTCAAAATCAGGTGTAATAAGAACTCCTCTGTGCGCAATTGAATGAGGTTGGGTACATTGTTGCGATTTAATTTGTGCATAAACGTAATGGCGCAGGACACGCACGCGGCAATCACTCGCCCCGGGGTCAGGGAGCAGGCAAACACGACCCTGCAGAAGGGACATTTGCTTTAAGGGCTATAATACGAGATTCTTTACTTCACAGGAGGGGGAGGGGTCTAAAACTGTGCATTGTGTGTAATTTGTGTTCCAAACGTCAATAGGGATATACCAGATTGCTTTCGGTCAGTTTAATAGTTTTTAAAAACATTTTAGACTCGTATTTTAATGTTCACCAAATGAAAAAAATTGAAAGTTGCGGGTTTAAGGCTTGTTAGGTCATTGGTGAGTAAAAAATGTACCTACTCACACTTATACTTACGTCACGAGACAATTCAATTCAGTGTGTCGCCGTTATTTTTCAATTAGGTGTAAAATGCAAAATTGTTTGATATTTTTGGATAATCTGAGATCACCACCGGACTTAAAGCCAATTTTAAGTCCGCTTCCTTTCTAAACGGAGTCAACAGTTTCTATGTTAATATCTTTTTGAGAACTAATATTTTAAATCACGTGACACTAGAAAGGCCAAACGCTTTTAGATGTGGAACATGACAACTTGAAATTTTTTCTGCATTTATGGGGAACAGTTAAGTGGTGCATGCACACATGCCGCTGGCTTTCAGGCTACCTTGCCGCCGCTTTCCACTACGTGTCGAAGCCGCATGCCGCCGGCATTTGAATAGCCGTTCGTGCCGTCGACTTGGCCGCCGGCCCGTACTAACGGGCATGTATGGATGCGCCATTAGAAAATCATAAAATTCTTCTTAATCAAGAAACATGCCATACTTATGACGTAAGAAGATCCGATCTTCTTTATCTTATTGATCAGGCACTCAGTAAAATGGCAACCATGCTCATGGATGAGAGCTGATGAGAGCTTCCATTAATTGCCAATCCTTTTAACTCTTTATACAGCTAATACTGGCCACGATTTACCATCCCAAGGGGAGATTGAAGGAAAACGTGTCAAGAAATTAAGTAACCACATCTGTCCTACCTGATTGAAATATGGGGTTTCGCCACAAAAACAAGGCTAAGTAAACTGCAACGCCAACAAAATAAAACTATCAAATTACTTTTTAATTACCCTTCCCGGACACCGACCGAACAAATATATAATGACACAAAGTTAATGAATATCGAAAAATTATTTAAATTCAACAGTTGCATTTTCATTCGAAAATCATTGGATCGGAATATCCATACTAACATTACCTTTACCAAACGCGAACAGGTTATCGGTCGCCGTACTCGCCGTGCGAGCTACCTTGTCATTCCCAAGCACCGCACTGGTTATGGTAGAACGTTAATTTGTACGGACGGAGCACGGCTTTATAATAAAATACCCGCCACAATAAAAAACCAAAAATCTTTTTATAACTTTAAAAAACAATTAGCTGAATATATTACTGATATAAGTTTATCAAATGGTATTAAATAGTGAAGTCAAAGTGAATAGATTAATATCGTGTTGGCGAGTAGTTTATTTGGGTAAATGGTGTTTGAAAATGCATTGTGTATGATAGTCAAATTATTAGTAAGTACTTTCTATGAGTAGCTAAGCGTCTTTAGTGTTTCTGCTTCAATATTCTATTTTAAACAGTTGAAATTGGCGACAAAATGGACGCAATTATTATTAGTTTTAATTTTAAGTTTAAATATGTTATCACGTAGTGACTATTTGTTTTCAGTGATAATAAAGATCTTTAAACCTAAACCTAAGTAAACCTTACTACGAAGTATCCCTACTGTACATACATATTGTATGACCTGATTACTTGATTGATGGGGTTCGATGACCGTTTCTCGACACGCGAGCCTGCGAATTTCAACCTTAAATCTATCCTGTTTAGAATATGTTACATTTGGAAATAGTAACAACCATGGCCATCTGATAATAGGTGCCTTTATTATTTGTTTAGGAGATGTAAAGTACCGACATGCACAATGAAATTAACAACAGTGATATCCACTTTAAGTATAACAATGCAAAGTATCAGGCTATTAATGCTCTGGTGTCGTGGTACTGGCTGAGCTGTGTTTCCTAGAGCTTCACCTTAAAGGTCATGATGTCCAATCAGGGGCTTTTAGTGGGTAGGGCTTTGGCCTTTCAGTGGCAGAGGAGCCCCACATACGCCGTCTTCTTCCCTCAGGTGGCTGTACGATTTGATACAAAAGAACGATCTATTCCATTACGTCTAGGGCCACTGGAGTCGACGGAATTAGTCGCCTCATGGTAATTCCATTATTAGACCAACTGCTACCAGTCATTTCACATTTGATTAATTTTTCACTCGACTCCGGTGATTTTCCTGATGTGTGGCGTAGGGCGTTGGTTCATCCTCTTCCCAAAATTTCCAATCCCACTTCTCCCAACCATTTTCGACCCATATCAATTTAAAGTAATCGAAGCCTGTGTTTTGAAGCAACTTTCTACACACTTAAATATAAACAATCTGCTCAACTCACAACAGTCCGGCTTTAGGCCTGCACATAGCACCACTACTGCACTCATCAAAGTAACTGATGACATTAGAGAGGCTATGGATAATACTAAGCTCACCATTCTCGTCCTGATCGACTTCTCTAATGCTTTTAATACGGTTGATCATGATCTCCTACTTGCTACCTTATCATCACTAAATTTATCCCTTCCTGTTTTAAACTGGATGTCCTCCTATTTACGCGGTCGCCAACAATCAGTTGCTACAAAGTCTGCCTCTTCTAACTGGGTTTACTTATCAACTGGTGTCCCACAGGGCGGTATCCTTTCCCCGATCCTCTTCTCCGTTTTTATCAATTTAATTTCCAGTATTCTTGATTGCTCGTATCACCTGTACGCCGATGATCTGCAATTGTATACTAGTGCAACTGTGGTGGAGTTATCCTCGGCTATCGATAGGTTGAATATCAATCTTGATCGTGTTCGTGCCTGGTCACATGATTTTGGGGTTTCTGTCAATCCCACTAAGTGCCAAGCGATGTTAGTTGGAAGCTCCAGACTTCTATCTAAGCTTCGTATTTCTGACCTGGGACCGATACAATTTGATGGAACAATTATTCCCTACTAGCGGCCGCCCGCGACTTCGTCCGCGTGGATTTCGGTTTCCATACAAACCTTTACAGTTGTAGTGATGTTATTTAGCCTATAGCCTTCCTCGATAAATGGACTATCCAACAAAAAAAGAATTATTCAAATCGCACCAGTAGTTTCGGAGATTAGCGCGTTCAAACAAACAAACAAACAAACTCTTCAGCTTTATAATATTAGTATAGAAGTATAGATTGTGAGTCTGTGAAAAATCTTGGTCTTCATATGGACTCGAACCTAAGTTGGTCTATTCATGTTAGTGAGATTAGCCGCAAGGTAGTTGCTTGTCTGAGGAGTTTTTATCGTTTCAAATTTTTTCTTCCTTTCTCCACAAAACTCATGCTTGTGTATACTCTAATTTTACCCATTATTGACTACGCTGACGCATGTTATCCAGATATCTCAGAAATCCTGGTTACAAAACTTGATCGTCTTCTTAACAACTGTATCAGATTCATCTTTGGGCTTCGTAAGTACGATCACATTTCTAGTTTTCGCAGTCAACTTAAATGGCTCCCGATACGTGAACGGAGAAACACTAGAATTCTTGGCCTGTTATTCAATATTCTCAACAATCCATTGTCCCCGTCCTATCTTAAGAAACAATTTCAATACCTCTGTCTTTCTCACGACCGTTCTCTTCGCTCCTCAGACAATCTCAGCTTAAGCATTCCACGACATCATACTGAGTTCTTCTCCAAGTCTTTCACTGTGCAAGCCATCCGGCTTTGGAACACTCTGCCCACCGAAACCCGACAATCCCTCACTAAGGGAATTTTTAAATTAAAAGTTCGTGAATTCTTTTATTCCTCCCCCTCTACATAAAATTTCGTTTGCTCAATTGTTTGCTTTATTTATTCACTTGTTTGCATATATTTATATATATTATTTTGTTTTATATATATACATATATTATATTGTTTAATTATTATATTTATTTATCATGAACCTATGTATGAATATTCTATTCTCGTGTGTAATTTTCTGCTATTTATGATTATTAATTTTGTTGTTATCCATACTCACATTTTTACTGTTACCGCACCCATAAACGTACTATTATGGGTGCGGTAGCAGTAAAAATGTGAGTATGGATATTTAGCTTTAAGTCCACCTTTTGTACTTTTTTTGTGCAATAAAGTTTTTAAATAAATAAATAAATACAAAATATATTCAAGAAAAACTTTTGTTTTATTCAGACTGCTACACCAAGTACCAAACTGCATTTTCAAGTTTTCAAGATGTGTACTTAATAGTTCTACTTACTCTCCGCTGTTTTGATATGTTGGACAAAATAAATCTATACGATTAAAGATATTCAATATTCTTTTATTCATGTAAATTATAACAGTTACATTTATGTAAAGCTGAAGAGTTTGTTTGTTTGAACGCGCTAATCTCGGGAACTACTGGTTCGAATTGAACAATTATTTCTGTATTGGATAGCCCATTTAGGCTATGTAATATCACTGCGGCCAATAGGGGCGAAGAATCCGTATAAAATGGGGAAAAAAAGGGATAGTACGCGTGCGTTTCCACTACGGGCCGCTAGTTCTTAATATGTGTAAATGGACGCTGTTTGTGTGAGGAGCTAGTCTGCTTGGTGGGTAATCCGTCATGCAAATAACTTGTAGACTTTCAACTTTAAGACGTATATTTGTAACAAATTCATTATTGTAAAAATATGTGGAAGTGAGTGCGCGCGAGGTGGTCCCGTGCCCGAATGGTCGGGCGATGTGTTCGCCTCCCGTCGGTGCTGGTGTCGCCGTGTGCGTGTGGCTCACACACACATGCTAGGCGTCTACAGACGCTGTTGCCTCACTGTCATACTCGGTGTTGTGGTGACGGGTGAATGCGCACAAATTAGGCGATAATTTGCAATGATGTAATGTAACATGTTGCGATGGCCCATGGAGACGTAACAAAGCAATCCTACGTGATTGAGACAGATTATTTAAATTGCGATAAAAATTTGAATTCTAACGATGTTATTTAGGAATACAATGCGATGGTAATAATAATGATGATTGTGTTGAGAATTTACGAATGGTATCATTAGTTTTTTAAACAACTTCAAAAATGAAAGAAGGTTTTCAATTTATCGCTGACTATTTATTTATGTAACTTTGTGTAAATAACGTCATCATATCGATCCAGAAATAACTCGATTTCTTAACACATGTTCCCATGAAAATTTTATTATAGTAGTTTTTCAGATAATTTTTTTTTTACAAAAAAAAAAATATGTCAACCATTTATGCATGTTATTGATTACTCGAATATTTAATCAATTAACGAAATTCCTTTTTATTTCAAGATATTAATTTTCAACAATCATAACTTTTACTTACTGAGTGACTTAAAAAGGAAAAGGCTCTTAACACTCGACTAATTATATAATTATTTAGTCACAAAATCTATAAAATTTGGCACCATGGTGTCCAGCCTTTAGTCTGATTGTACATATGTACATTTGAATGTTCACCATATGATAGGTCATAGTGCATCAATAAAGCAAATGTGCAAGCTGTTTAGTTTTCAATAAAAAACAACTGACGTGTATTTTCTTTCATTTTTTAAACCGTTGCTGAAAAGTTATTCACAGTAGCAGATCTAAGATGCCCAAGGCAATTTCCCAACAGCGAAAGCGGCGAGACTAGGATAATCCTCTCGCAGGCGCCTGAATGAGGCCGGGAGGACAATGGAGTCTCAGGACCTCATGAATTTTGGAGCATTTGTGCCGCCTCTAATAGCCGTCATAATACTCATAATCTATTGTGTCTCTTGTATTAGTTTTGTTCGTCAAACGCAAGGGAAGTCTTAGCAAAGAGAATGGAAAATCTGCTAAAATAAATGAAAATGTTTTTAGCCCTGTGATAACATTCAATAAAACTTTGTAAATGTAAAAATTGCATTATGTACCTATGTATTATTTGCTTTTATGCATTGAAAAAAAATATCGAGTCGAGTCGGTGTTCCATGAAGAAGACGAGAATGGTTGTGAAGAAGAATTTCTAGATGACCTCCAAAGCTCGTGACGAATGGGCCGGACATTTTTATTACGCTATCTCTTACGTCAGAGATTCCAGGTTCGATTCCCGCTCAAGTTAATATGCCAAACTAACTTTTTCATATAGGTATCTTAAGACTGTTAGTTGTGGACTGTCGTTGTTTTTGGTATCTCATATAAAATAACACTTACTCCCCACAGAATCAGAGTAATGTATGAGTATGTGATGATGTCCAATATTTTTATAAGAAAAATTAGAACGGGAAAATATGACCTTACGATGAATGACGCTTTAAAACAATAGCAACTAATGGTGACATAAATATACCACCACGTTCAAGATTGAAAGGTTCAAGCATGCTGCAGGGTAAGGAGACACCACACCTCTTGATCTAGAAAACCTACATTCTTAAAGAATACTTATTTATGAAAAGAAAAGATAGTGCGCATCTAAGCACCCAATGATGTCTGTTTATTATTTATTGTATAAAATATAGAAGCTTGTTTGTAAGGCACCTGTTTGTAATAAAAAAATACAATTACATGATACTTCCCCTTGTTTAATGTTTTTTAAATGTTGACTGATGTTCCAATTAACAGAATATATAGACATGCTTCCCTTGATCTTTGTATCTCTTAAAACGGAAACAAAGAATAATACATACGTACATACATCAAACAATTTTTTCCCTATCATTAAACTGGGAGCATTTACAAACCGTTATTTATGAAAGAACAAATTTAATGAGAGCGGAAATAAATTTCTAACGAAATTGAAATGTCAAAGCATGAGACAATATCCAAATACAGCTTTAGATTGAGGGAAAAATTGACGAATAAATTGAGTCAATTATATGGGGCATGTTCTGCTGATGGCACCTGGGCTTGGGCACCCAGCACACAACATATAAAATAAAAATCTATTCTTTTACAGAAGAAACACAGACGTAGTAAAGACAAAATAATTATATATATTTAAGCTAGTGAGTCTTAAATACTATTTGATATTATGCCACCATGTTGCTGTCTAGCAGAACTAATAAAAAAATGGAACCAGTGATATTAAATATCATTATTCTTCGTAAAATCTATGAAAGGAAAGTATAGTGTTAACAAGCAAAATTATTGATATCAAAGTAGTGTTTATTTAATTTTTCTTGTAAAGTTACTAATTATCCGCTGTTTATTTATAAATTTAAAAACTAAAATTGAACGATGAAGGTGAAAAAGGAATGTAATTTTTGTAGTTTACCAACAAAAAAGGAATTTTACGAAGTTTTTGGAGTAACCTTGTATTTCATTATTTAAAAAAAACGAATACTAAAACCAACACGCCATTGTCTTAATTTTTAGTATTTCTACTTGTCAAATCTTAGTATAGTCTTTGTTGCGCACAGGAATTTAAAAAGAATAATTATTGAAACAAAATTTAAGTACAAAAATCAAAATGATACAGAAAATAATATAGCTATCATTTTCAATAGTTTTGCATCGGCCACCGTTCATTGTTTTAAATTAGCATCAAAAACGTAAGCATATCATTTAGGTGCCTAAGCCGGGTGCCAAGAGTGGAATACACCAATTAGTTCCAAGCCACCATTAGAGTCCCAATCTCCACCGACGTCTCTCCCATATTGAAATAATTTTCAATAGGTACCTTTGATGTCGCTCGTTTTAAAAATTCACGACACCCGAAACAAACCCTTTGTCATATCAGTCATTCCTGGCCGCATCTTCGTTTCTTCCCATACCAGCCGTTCAATTTTCATCTCAATTTTAAACCAGTTAGAACTCCTTTTCCATTTGGGTCGTTCACGGAGAATAGCCTAGCTGAAAGAAGATATTCTGTGTCTTATCATATCTGACGAAGGTAACAATTCGCGTGTCGGTAAATTATTAAGTAATTTCCATTGTGGGACAGTTCGGAACGTTGATATTTTATTTAGGAGGCTTTCGCTTATGAAATCTAGAGTCCCTTAGATCATCAATCAACAAGAGAGGTAATCTCGGGGCCGAAAACAATAGAAACGGTATGCGATGCCCGACGTGAATGGGGCGACGTGATTACAAACGTATTTATAGTTCGCTTCCGTACGTTTAATTGTTTACTGTCGTTTCGTATCAGCTTGGCCATTAAGGGCGGGACACTGTACTAAATCTCCATCCTTTAAGAAATGACCACTTAGACTTTTTTACACATGCAGGAACGCAACAACACAGAAGTGATTATTATTTGGCTGCGGTCTTCTGTAAGGTGGAGGTATTTCACCAGTCGGGCTGCTCCAGTTCGAGCGATAAATCGCTATGCCCTACTTGTCTTTAATTTCATTATAAAAATAATGCTGTACATGAATCTAGTATGTCATCACTCTTTCTACCGAATTCCATCAAAATCAATTGATAGTTTTTTCGTGAGAGACCAACATAGATGGATAGATGGCAAACTTTCGCGATTATAATATTAGTAGGATAAGAAGTCCATAAGTGCCAAATAACAATCACTTGGGTGTTGTTGTGTTCCTGCGTGTGAGTAAGGTTTCCAGAGCTCCTGGGGGTGCTGCATTAGTAGCAGGGGGGCAAGGGGGGCAAGCCTTCAAGTACTTTATTGCTTACCATCTTATGTATTACTGTATGTACATGTATGCAAATAAATAAATAAAGGGCGACAAGTCCAGCAAGCCGAAAATGCGGAGGTGAGCGAAAACCATTTACTATGAGCTCGCATAGGACCGCTGGAGTCCCGCAGCGCCGGAGCCATTACAGAAGCCATGCCTGCTTGCATGCTTGCATGCTGCATCATGCTTTATTATGCTGTACTTTTCGACCTAATTCCACCTAATTCTAGGACCTTATTACCACTTATCATCAGGACGGTGGGATGAGGTCAATCTTGAATTTCAATATAAAAAAAAGTACAAATGAGGACAATATTTGACTGAGGACCTGACTGTAAGTTCGTGTCTAGTCGAGTTAGCAAGTTTTTATCTAAGTTCCGAGAAGGAGGGTTCCTTCTCGGACACACGGGTGTGTGCGTTGACCCCTGCGTCGCGTAAAAAGATATCGTCCCGTCATAAACATTCGACGTTGTAAATATCGGATTTATACGATGCACTTGTGCTCCCAGTTTATTGATAGTGCGCTACAGCGAACTCCACTTAGATACCAACATTTTACTGAGTCGAATGGCGTCCTGCAAGTTTGCATCCGTAAATAAGAGGTTCGTTGAGTCGTCCAATACTAGTTACTTAGTTTGGGCACCCTTCCAGTCCCCGTCCGTGTTGGGTGCAAGTACAATAAAAAGCATGTCATACTATACTTTGGGCTTTGCATCGTCTTTATGTCGTTGGAATACGAACTAATATCGAACTGCACGTGTTTACTTTCATGTGTCTTTGATCGTACCAAAGAAGGCAAAATGTATTTCTTTTGACAGTACGTTTAGCGATTAATCGACTCATGTCCTGTTCCAATATTTTACTAATCGTAATGTGTCAAAAATGATTATCTGTTTTTCTTCAACCGACTACGGGTCGTTAAATCGTACCGTTCATTGGAGCTGTCGTCAGTCGTGACGTCACGTCAAACTTATAACATCCCGTCGTTTTTACATCGGGGGTTAAAAATAACATAATATAATCAGTAGAAAATTAGTGTTGCCAGTAGGCTATTAAGAAAAAGTATAGAGCGGCATACAATTAGAGTTAATACAATTTTCTTTAACATTTGTATGTAATTGCAAAGTAAAGATCAGAATTTACTGTTTGGATACTCAAGGATGTTTAACCAAGTTGAGTACTTGAAATATATCTAGCAAGGTCAAGGTCGATATCAACGAGGCCAAACCTGGCAGCCACCAGATAGAGCTTCATTTGATTAATGCCACCATTATTGTCTCTTAATTGGAATCTCGCCTTTGTCTAGCCGATCCCGTGATTAATGGGCCCCTATGAATGTCAACTCATTGCCAATGGTATTACCCAACTATGGAACTTAAACAATAGGTGTGAAACGTTGCAGTTAAATTAATATTGGGATCTGGACCTTAATATTAGATGTTCGCAAACCACAGAATGGTCTCTGACCAGTTTTAACGGCTAACATCGGCTGTTTATCTCGATATCTTAGGACTGACAGCTTATCGTATCTTTAGAAGCACGAAGATGACCGTGATATATTAATAATATAACAATATTTTCCCAAACTGTTGGCGTTTTGAACAATTATTAAATTGGAGACTTAGAAGATGCCAAGGTATTTTCAATTCTGTGGTTTTCGAACATCTCTGCAACGAATGTACTACGGGTAAGTGTTTAGTTATAAACGTATCCGGCAGAGGGCACTTACTAGAGGCTAAGAGGTTTATACCACAGAAAAAATCATCGCTTACGAGAACTTTCGGTCAGTAGTAAAGATCTTGGGTTCAAGCCCCACATCGCAAGGAGAGGTGAATTTTTTCTGTTTTATTTAAAATAATTATTAGCTAATTATTTCCTTAAACTTTAACTGAAACTGAAAAAAAAATAATGACTGAAACCTTACGAATTGTATTTAACTTTAGGGTATTTCGTGTATTTATTTCAAAAGAAAAACATATCAGTTTTATGATGTTGATAAATCAATTCAAACATACCTGTTTTTAAATATGAAGATTTTAAAATACTATTAATATATCAACAGAAAAATGGGCATGGTCTTAATACTCTTTTGTGTTGTATTTTGGTATGTTTCGTTGTTATAGTGGCATTATATTATTTTTTATATTTCTTGAAACTTTCTAGAACAAGGGCCAAAGTAACAGTTGGTCTAAAAAGTTGCTAAAACATAACGTGATTTCACTAATGGACAGACTAACAGACATTATGCTTGTTTGTCTTTTGAATTGAATTGAATTTGAACTAAAAAATAATCACTTAAAAGTGACATAAAGTGACTGAACCAAGCATGTTACTCATCAGAGCACAGAACAACTTTATGAAGGCAGGTGAACCCCGCTGCGGCACCGCTAGCGGTCGCGGCGGAAATTGCGCTCCCGTCAAATGGCGCAAGTTCGGAGCGGCCAAGTTTTTGAACTACCCACCTTTTGAGCTTGCGGTCACGCACGCCTCTAGAGGTGAGACACGTGCCGGAATATGTTATCATAATGGTGATGAACATTTGTGTGTGCTTTAGGTTTTGGTGTTTCTAAATGTATTTTAGTGCATATGAAGTAATACTCAGAAAACGAAACACAATTGAAAATATAGGGCAGATGATTTAAGCTCTCTTTTTTTTCCATCAGTAAGATTTTCGTAAGTAAAAAAATTATAAATAATTATATTGCACAAAATACATACAGAAGGTAGACTTAACGCTAGGAGCATTCGACTCCAACTTTTGAGTCATGAAAAATTACAATTTAGAGTGCTTTTCACCACACTAGCGAACTTTAAATACTTTAAAGAAACAGAATAAACATATATTTCTTTTAATTATTAAAGCTTTATATAACTGTGTAACTAACATATTAAATAGGTAGTGATGCACTATAGCCTTCCAATTATCCAGTACATACTCGGTTCCACTATCAACGTAAAAAGACACTTGATACTCAAATAATTAAAAAAAACGGACGGGTTATTAGGAAATTTAATTAACTGCGAATATAGAGGGTAGCTCAGTAGTGTGAACCCAAATATCGTCGCTTTGTTATTGACGAAGTCATAGCGGATACTAATTAATGACTGCCTCGCTGCCTCATATCGCGTTACCAGCCCGTCACACGTCATATCGCCGTGACGGAGGCCATTACCACAATCTTAATACTACTACAGTCAGGAAGTCAAGTAGAAGCGACTGGAAATACACACAAAGAGCGTGTTACTCTACACATTATCTTATGGTAGTGGACTCTTGGTAGCTGGCTCCTTTCGCCTTTTTACTATTATGTACTTCATAGTAAAAACCAAGCGCTGCAATGATGCGCTTCCACGGATCGATCGCAGAGAAGACGCTACAAGCCCTGTAATTTTAAACCATTCGAAAACGCTCCTGAGATAGGTAATTTTCTGTATCTTATTGTTTTTTTTTTTTAATAAATGCTGCCTACATTTTACTTAACGAGTGTTGTAAAAGTCTTATGAAGAGATAGAATTTCTCTCTTATCTCTGTATTCGCTTGATACTTTTTAAATATTGACAACATCACATACCTACCTCTGATTCTGTGGTAAATAGAAATCACTAATGTTACAGATACTACGACGGTGCCACAACACCCAGGCCCGAGACCATGTTTACCGGTTACCAAATAATTTCTGAGTGCGTGTTTTCGTTTCATCCTGCGGATAGCTTTCTGACTGAATTTGACATAAGGATTGTGCCATTACGTGTTCCCAGCCTCTCCCGTTGTTAGGTACTTGGAGATTACGTGCTCTCGGAAGATTACCCTAATTATCCAGTTGTTTATGCTGATGACGGTCCCTAAGTCGAGTTACGCCTCCCACACACGAGAGGAACCAGGGGTATCGTAGAAGTGTATGATGGAGCTGGCGAAGAGTTACGGCACTTTTCATAAGCAAGAACTGTGTCGAATAGGGACGATGACTGGCTACAATCAAGGTTCTATTTAGTCCCTCATAGGACTCAAATTAGGGAGAGAAAAATATATTTAAGTAACGGTCGCCCGTGACGTCATAAGCGGGGTATTAGTTATAAGAACTAAAAATTATTTTGTTCGTTCATTCGTTCTGGAAGGAGAAACTGACTGACATATCAACGCACAGCCTAAAGGGCTAAACGTAGGCACTAAGAAAGGAATTCCCGAAATTACCACGGGAACGGGAATTAGCGGGAAAGTCATTTTGTACGAAAAATCTAAACCGTTTAAGTTAGACTCTTGAAATTTGGTACCTTAGTAAACTTAAAGCTTAGTTGCAGCAGGATATTGCAAAATTCTCAAGGGACGGGAGTTAGCGGGAAAAACTGCGAAAACCCTGTAGTCCACGCGAACGAAGTCGCGGGCACAGCTAGTATAAGATTTGCAACGTAAGACTTAAATTTTAATTAGAAAACGTTTGCACTGGAAAAAGGAAAGGGCTCTCTTTGGAGTTTTCCCGGCAATTATTCGAATATGTCTCGTCCACCACCATCCTTGGACTTCAATGAACATTAAAAAAAAATTGTCAAAATTGGTCTAAGCGTTGTCGAGTTATGCGCTTACCAACACATATTGCGATTCATTATAGTTTTGCCTTATAGTTTTGCCATGTCTGTCTGTCTGTCCGTCCGAGGATAATCTCAGAAACCGTTTGCATTAGAAACCTGAAATTTGGTACAAATATGTATATTAATCACGTCAACAAAGTGCAAAAATAAAAATAAATATTTTTTTTTTAATTTCAATCCCAACATGTGATATATCGTTGGATAGGTATTTAAAAATGAACAGGGGTTTACAAAGATCATTTTTTTAATAATTATAATATTTTAGGAAATAATCGCTCCAAAAGAAAATAAAGTTGTGCCCCCCCCCCCCCTCTAACTTTTGAAACATAAGTTAAAAAAGTATGAAAAAAATCTAGAATAAAGGCTTAAACGCATAAAGGCTTTCAAATTATTTTAAACCTGATAGGTTTAATAGTTTTTTAAATTTTTGAAAAATATTTTTTTAACTAAAGTTGTAATTTAAGGATACTTAAGTATTGTAATGCACTGAAAACTACGGAACCCAACACTGAGCGTGGCCCGACACGCTTTTGGCCGGTTTTTATATAATAGATTAAATTGGCAAAATTCACATGACCTAACTGAATCTAACCTGTTAACCTACTTAGTAGACAAGATGGTCTTTACAAAAGTAACTCGTAACTCAACTCGTAAATCCAACTAAGTTTTCCCAAACAATGATTCACAACACCGAACAGTTGTGAAACAATGAGCCGAAAGTTACTCCGATCCGACCTTTTTGTCCGGACGTCGAGTAAGACAAGTTTGGCCCGGTTCGGGACAATTTGGGACAATCGGGTACAACTGAGACTGAGCGAGTCGAACGATGTGTGTCAACTGAGCCCCTGCATTAATAGACGATTAGTTAGCTATTGTTTAAGTGGTAAACTTTCAGAGTAAAAACTTGCCAAGTTGACATGTAACGGCTTTGGGGACCTCAATGGACACAAAAGTAATGTTAACAGTACCTACAATTGTTATATCTAAACACTTAGATAGTTTATCTTAGTTATGACTAAACAGGAGACTAGTACTTTTAGAAACTAACTGATTTTTTAAATATCGATTAAGTGGGATAATTATTTATTTTTTTTATTTTTATTTCTTAAGTACACATGACAAATTACAATCAACAAAGAAATAACGTATCAAAGTATACAGTTTCAAGCCAGACTGCAATTCACAAATATGTGCACACATGAAAGTGTAGTGTCTTAGCAGCAAATTATAACAACCTTAGCTTTACATTAAAGCGCGAGAAACAAAAAAAGAAAAATTATATAAAAGTTATTCACATCGTTGAGCAGATGTGGAAAACAGTGAGAGTATTCCACTCAACACAACGTCGTGTTAATGTTTTTTTTAATTCGGTGATTTTTAGTATCTGGTTCACAGATCCAAACATGTAAAAATCACGTTGTTTACAAAGCACGTTTTCATTCTATCTTCGAGATGATTTAGCATATGACAGCATGTAAATTAATTAAAATTGATATTTTACCAATCAAAACAATTTAAAGGGTAAATAAGAGTAGAACAATTATTTACGCACATAAAACACGTGTTATTAAATAAAAGTATTTTTTTTATTGTACTCCGTGTTAGGTATTTGTTATTATTACAGCTACGAAATACATCTTCTGCGAAAATGTCAACTGTTTAACTATCACGGCTGATGAGATACAGTCTTGTGACAGAGAGATAGTGCAGTCTTCCCGTTTCACCCTTTGAGTAAGTACCTTGAAAAATAAATGTTGCTCAAAGTAATCCCCGCTGCCTCTTTAGGCATATCCCTATACCTTTGTATCGGGAAATAAAAAACCAAAGAGTACTATGGCTCCAATTTTATTTGAATACTTTCGATCGGATGTTCTTCCAAGGAGTGCGTGCTCTCCGGAAGTGACGTAACCGATTCATTGTCCCACTTCGTCCCCCTATTCGATTCTCCTGTCTGCCTTTCCCTCTGAGCTTTCTTCCCTTTGCTCCCTCTCGGCCTCAGGTCGTCAAAGTGCCCCATCTCAGCTTTGTACAAAATATTGTTTATGTGGTACTGAGCTGTGTTCCTCGCTTGCAAGCTCGGGATATTCCTCAACTTATTCCCCACATATTCTCCATACACGACAAACTCGTCTCTCGAGTTCTTCTCGTAGCACAGCATCTTGACTATGGTATCTGTGGTGGACAGTGTGGAGATGTCCTGTGGCCTTTTGGTGTTCAGCTTCGGCCTCTTCAAGGACGGTTCCGGCGGTATGAAGCTCTTCTGGCAGGACATGCTGTCTTCTGAGTAGTCTTCTTCGTCGTACTGGATGGATGATCTTTCTTCTGTCATGTCATTGTGGTTCTGTAACGATTGGTTCCTAATTATTAAGGGTCAATTAACATGTAACCACGAATCAAACGGATTTAATGTTAATGAAACCTAATATGGGTTCCATACACTCTGTAGCTAAATTAGGAAAATACCTTTTTTCTGTGACATTTAAGAAACAGCACTGTAAGAAATGGTCGGATAAGAAAATATTTTGGAAACTTTATTAATTTACTAGACCCAAATATTAGTATAAATAACGTAAAGCCACTATTCACTTTAGTGTGTTTGATAAAACGGTGTTTGTAATTAAATTACAAAACATTGGATGAAACAATCCATCTTTTACTATGGATAAACTGTCTATATTCTTAAAGTTTTCAAAAGTGTTAAGTTCTGTACACAAAATGAAAGAATCAGTGGAAATGACATGATTAACTATTTACAACAGCTACGATAATAATGACTGCTTTATGAACTAAAATATCAAAATCTATAAAAAAGCAATCTAAATCTACTGTACTGGATGAAAAAAGCGTTGTACAGACCTACACACATTTTGGACTTTGCACCAATCTTATGTCGTACGTACAAGAACTAATATCGAACTGCAAGTGTATACCTCGACCATATATGAATGCCCTTCAATATATGAATACCCTTTTAAAGACAATTATTTTGTTAATGCGCATACATAGAATCCACATATTTTTTTGCATACTACGATAGGTCAGAATGCTCAAATTATAATGCTATCTAATATTTATTTATATTTGTTATCTGAAAGACGTATGAGACGATTCTTCAAGATAATAATTCTCTATATTTGTCGCGAACTAACAATTTTTTTTCCGCGGTGCGAGCACTTATATTTTTATATAGATTTCACTTATTTTTTACAAGCTTTTATTTAGTTTCACCTGTCCCGATGTTTGTCTGTAATGAAATCTTGCGAACTAAATTTACTGAAAGTCGAAAAGCTTGTCGCGAGATATAAGTACTCGTATTTACTTTCTTACTTTTCAAATTTTAAAAGATAGCAAGTGATTGCGAGTAAATTAAATCTCGCGACAAGCTTTTATATCATATAAATTGTGTCAAATGTGTTAAATTTGAAATAACACTATAAGTTAACGGTAAAAGTTTTATTGTTAAAGTTTTTTTAAAGCATTTGAATAAAAGCTTGTTTTTAAAAAGGATTTTTGACCTTATTTTTTTTACGTAACTTTTAAGATTATTTACTATGGTTTTCGTTGATAATATGAATGTGGCGCTCACCGATTTTTGTAGAGCATCTGAACCATCAATGTTTTGCATAACATTTAACAGAAATTTCAGCGGTTCATAAAATTTCCACTTAGCATGTTCGCTGTCAGCAGCCACAAGCCTCTTCCTCTCCCTCGCAAACTGCGACCGCAGTATGTGCATTTTGGTTTCAACATCTCTCTGGGGCACTCCTAATGATTTCGCAATATCTTTCCAGTTGTCATTTTTTTTTATTCTATTCTTAAAATATTTACTCGACGGATCCCATAGCGCTCGTTTCGTTTCGAATAGTTCTATTAGCTCAAAAACCAAGTCGTCCCTCCATACAACCGACATGGTCTGTTTACAAAATTACAACAAACACGAGTGCTCTCGTCTGCATCTGCGACTGAACTGAATGTCGCTTCCCCGCCCCCCTCCCACGAAGAGCAGCGAAACACGTCACGAAACATAGTTGTTTAACACAACAGTTTTTGATATTCCCGTAAACCATCTTTAAAAACAGAACATGACAAGTGATACGTACACGGCTATAAAGGACGTTGCAATTTATTTTATACCTTAAATGATCTACACTGACATGGTGACTACAGATTACGACGTTGGCATCGCCCTGATACTGTGCGCGTAAGAACTAATATAAGTTTACCTTGTGTTTACCGTGCTGTCAAACTTAACATTACATAGGCTTCGTGTTCTTACGAATTACATTCATAATTTTAATATCGACTTACTTACTTCATTTATAGCTGTATTCACTTACAATATTAGAATTAGTTGGCAGCTGTTAGCCAATATTGAAACTGATTTGAAATATATATAAAGATATGATATAAGTGTGAGATGATACTACTGGCAACTAAGTATTTTCAAATATCGGTATGGGAGTACCAAATTCTGTCAGATGCTCACCTGCATACTGTTGGAGCTATTGGAGTTCACATGCACCGTGTTTACGTGGGGAAAGGACCCCCCATTGGGGTCGTGCACCCCGCTGAGGAAGGAGAGCTTCTGGAAGGCGAACCACTTGCTGGTGTCGCCGCCAGCGATGCGCGTTAGCTCGCGCCGGTACTGCCCGATCATCATCCGCATCTTCTTTTCCACAACCAGCTTATCCAGACCGAAGTGCACAGCGATCTCGTGCCAGGCGGCGTGCTTTTTCACTCTGTCCTGGAAGAGAAGCAGAGGTAGCGAAGTTATGGATGTGATAACGAAATTCTTGGAACTTTGTTCACTCCAGTGCAAGTGGCTCTAGTACAAGGACAACTGGATTGCTATACCAATATAGCATTTCTGCCAGTATGTTAGAGTGCTATATTCTAAAACCAGAGGTCGTAGTTAGATTCCCGCTCAGTATTAAATAAAAGAAGATCAACAAAAAACGATAGCTATGTGAATTTCTCTTTTTTGATGTTCTTAATTTTCCGAACAAGGTTTAACAAATATTAGGGAACTAGCTTTTGCCCGCGACTTCGTTCGCGTGGACTTCAGGTTCGTCCCGTCTAGTCTAGTAATAAGTAAGAAATACGTTAACTAAGCACTGCAGAGCCCTAATCATAGGTCTATAGGTAGCTACTGCAGTATGCTCCTATAAGTTTACATTTAACGATGAATGTAGTTACATTTAACGATCGTTTTCCTTCAGCATAAACATGCAGATTCTTCGCTTTCGAAACACGTGAGCAAGCCACATAGAGCTGACCGTGAGAAAAACATGGCGTGCCCAAATGTAGGCCTGCTACCTTCAAGGTTTGACCCTGCGATTTGTTGATCAGGCCTATATTACTTAAAGTAGGCGACCATACGTTTTTATCAAATTCGCCCTCAAGCGTCTGCCCGCGTTCGGGTCGCGCACTCAGCGATGAGCCACTTCTTCCCCACCGCACCTACCCCGCTCCCCCCACGCCCCGTTCGCCTGGCACCGCTGCCGGTATTTATCACCGAAACGGTATTTATCGCCGAAATTGCTATGACTCTGCATTTTAAATCTGTGATATCTTCGAAAATATTTATTTAATTTACATGCTGTCAAAAAGCCATATTGATCTTTATTAAATGCACAATGTATTTAAGATACTTAATTGGATAAGGATTAATACTGTATTGCTTAAAATCGCTTCGTAAATAAGCCATTATTTCTCGTACAAAGTAAAGGATAAAAAATGGTTATTGTGGGTTATTCCTAAGAGATAAACATATACCATCACGGACTTTTTTGTAGACCTTTTTAAGTTGTACAATACTGTAGTACATTGTTTTGATCTATCTTGTAGGATTCAGTCAGCGTTTGCAATGGAAGCGCAAAAAATGTGTTTTTTTACGACCTCACATTAGAAACCTCAAAAATTGTAGCCTATGTGTTATTCTGATGTATAAGCTATATTGTGGTAAAGTTTCATTCAAATCCATTCAGTAGTTTTTACGTGAAAGAGTAACAAACATCCATACATCCATACTTACAAACTTTCGCCTTTATAATAGTAGTAGGATTTTTACGACCTCACATTAGAAACCTCAAAAATTGTAGCCTATGTGTTATTCTGATGTATAAGCTATATTGTGGTAAAGTTTCATTCAAATCCATTCAGTAGTTTTTACGTGAAAGAGTAACAAACATCCATACATCCATACTTACAAACTTTCGCCTTTATAATAGTAGTAGGATAAATCTCCACATGACAAATGTAAGTTTTCTGACGACCTATGCTGCATCTAATTCTGGGCAGTCCCTTATTATCGTCTAGCAGATAAGCATGGCCTTGGCTCACTGCACCGAGTCAGACTGTGTCCGCGGTTGAAAAGCCTGACTGTAAACACGCGGTGCGCAACTTTGTATCCACTGCCGTATTCACTGGTTTGTTTCTGATACATGTGTTTCAGAATTCCTTGTATTTCCCAAGACAATGTTTCAAAGTGCGTACATAGTATAAAAAGTCTGCTACTTTCAAGCTGTGCCGAAAACTACGTCTCATTACCGTTACAGTTTTTAATTTTTCAGAACTATTCAATTTGGTTTGAAACCGCATTGTTTGAGTACATATTCAAGTTCATTGTACTTATAAGATAACGTGATAAACAATCAAGCTATTGATGTAACTGAGATGCCTGTTGGAAATAAAAACGCTAACAGTCGTATTCATAGTTGATCTATCTCTCCATCTAGCGATAAGACGTGGAAGATGGTAAGAGGGAGGTAAGTGGGAAGTGTTTCCGCTCCTTTCAAAGCGGAGTAGGTCCACATAACCGGAGACAGCAATTTTGACCCATGAGATAAAATGTTAAAACCCGATAACATTGTAGTGCTTAATTCGAAATTACTGACCGATTTGGTTGGGTCTAACTCGACTGGTCTGTCTCGTCTTTGTCTCCTCAGGGGAGCTTGCAAGTCTTCATTCACATTCTCACCTAGCCAAATTTAATTGACGTCACTTCGACACACTACAACACACTAAAAATGTTATCGCGTCATGTCCTGTTGCTTTATTTTAAAAGTATGTACTTTAAGTACGTAAGTTCCCTTATTAAGGGTATAATTTTCCTTACCCTGTGCTCCTCCAGGGTGTTGTCCCACAGCACGGGCCGCTCGCGCACCATCTCGATCAGCTCGAAGACCGAGTCGTTGCTCCAGGTGTACTGCGTCAGCGGCATGATACCAGCCATCATCACCTGGTACGGTACCAGGTACCTGTGGTACCAGCTCGAACAAATCTTGACGCTCGATACTGCTACCCTTGCTTCTTGGCGCAAGTTTGCGTTGTTACATCCAGTTCTTGGGTCTTGAAGTTCGGGCGTCTAGGTATATTGTTGACAGGCATTGACATATCATCAGGTACTAGGCTCCTGCTACAGTGTTAACTCAATTTACCATTCCAAACGATTCTTCTTATCCGAGAAAGGTTTTTCACCCTGTCTTTTGGTTTCAAAACAATGGTTCTTCATAAACACTTGTGTGATTTGTTTCTATTTTTATAAAGTTTTAATTGGTGCTCGATGCGTTACTTGGTGCCGGACGCCGAAGTTGTTCCTGAAAGAATAAGCTGTTTTTAATTACGTTACATCGTTAATATACGGTCATCGGCACGTCCAGGAAAACACTTGAAATTCGATATTAGTTCTTATGCTCGGTGATGATAAAAAGGTCATCTGAGGCCATTATCATAATTAAAATAATAAATAAATAAATGCGGCAGATAATCACACCAATCTTCTGGTCACGAAACTAAGGTTTTCCCTTGTAATATGAGTACCAGACGACGGATATTAACTGGGGGCGTCATCCCAGCACACCCAGACTCAAGTCAATTTAGAAAAGTTCGTTTTCCAAATTGACCCTGACCGGGAATCGAACCGGGACCTTTTGCGCTTTGGCCGCCTACCTTAGCCAGTGTGCCACCGAGATCGTCAATATAACAGTTAGGAGGACTGCGCCTCTTGTACTTTTTAATACGTGCAATCGGTGCAATAAAGTTGAAATAAATAATTTATTATGTTTAATGTTTGTGTGTACAGTCAAATCACGTCACACTTTCTATCGCCCTTAGGTATTTCGTTGGCACAAACCTAATATCGAACTGCTGTTTAATGTCTGGTATGAAGTAAGTAGAGTCTCATGACGCTGTGAGCGGGTCGATAGTCAACAGTTCCGAACAGTTGCCAACAGTTCACAGCCCCAACAGTTCTGCACACATCTGTTAGAGAGTTCAGAAACAAACGAGCAACCTAAGGCTGGGACGCACTGGGCGTGCCACGTTCTATCAAATCAAACTGATTAGTTTATTGCTTTCATGTCTATATATAATATAACTCAAAGGTGACTGGCAGTGATCACAGCCTAAACCACAGGACAGATCGGGCTAAAATTTGGCATGCAGGTAGATATTATGACGTAGGCAGTAGCATAAGAAAGGATTTTGATCAATTCGGGTAGGATTGATCAAAATCAAGGGGATAAAATAGGGGATGAAAGTTTGTATAAAACTTTATCAATTTTAAACCGATCGGGCAGAGACTTTGCATACATAAAGCTACTATGACGTAGGCATCCCCTAATAAAGGATTTTAATAAACTCCTCCCCGAATGGGATAAAATAGGCTATGAAAGTTTGTATAGATTGATCTTCATTTTCGACTGATTGAACTGAAAATTAAGATAGGAGCTACTATGATAAAGACGTTCGCTTAAATAGGATTTAAATAAATGTTGAATTTACCCTTGGGAATAAAATAAGGGATTTTAACATCTTTCTTTCCTTTTGGACACGAAGGCGTAGCGTAACAGTGAGCACCGAACTACATTTTTACTTCAAAACGTGATCAGCAAAGTGAAAGTAGGAAGCTGACGCGCAGCGCGCGCCGGTGTACCCCAAGACTAACTCATACCTTTTAATTGCCGTAATTCTTATAAGTTACGACTGTAAAAAAGAGTTTTTAAGTAAATATAGTATAGTTACCTCAGTTCAGAAGACCATTTAAGGTCTTCTTCTTGAAATGTTGCAGATTTATGTGTTTGTCTCAGTTGTGTGGGCGTGCACCGAGCGCGCGGCCGCAGCGCGACTGTTCGCGGCGTGTTTGCCTGTGTGCGCCAACACAGTGCCACATTGTTCGCCAACACGCTTCAACGCGGCGGCCATCTTGCGAGACGTCACACCCACTGTTGATAGCTCGCGCGAGCCTGTTGTTAACTTGGGCCGTGTGATGCTTTGTTGAGAGTTGTGGATGGGTTGTGATTCGAGTTTTCAAATCTTCTTTTGAGCTAAGGGAATGTTTTGTAAATGTTATGCCGGTTTCGGATACGCATATTTGTTGATCGATATTAAATTGATTAATTATTCAGATAGATTTTTATTTCATAGGTTTTGTACTGAATTAAAAAGATCGCCACGACTTTTAAAATAAATCTGAAGCTTTCTAAATCTTCCAAATCCTATTAGAAATGAACATTCAATTTAAATAGTTACATAATATAATTGGTTATTAATTAATTAATTAGTTACATTATTTTGTTGCGTCCTATTTTAATAATTTGGTTGTTAGCCAGCACATTAACGACCGAACAGTGGCTTTGGTAGGTACTTGTACTTAATTAAACAGATCGCCACGACTTTACAAATAGGTAAGTAGGTATATCCGATGCTTTCTAAACCTTCCAAATCCTATTACAAATAAAAATGTCCCAGTTATGTGTATCATTTCATTACCCTTAAACGACTAAATGCAAGGAGTTTTCAATTTAGTTCATTGAGGTTAAACACTCGTTAAACATTTTATCAAATTGGTGCAACAATAGCTAGCAGGTATGTAGCTACTTACTTTGAAATTTAATTGAAAACATCTTGAGTAGATAAATGAAAGTAACCATCAATTCATTTAAAAATTAATCTGTTTTTAGTAGGTAATTCTTATCTCACATTCGGAATTGTGAATCTGTAGTCTTATTGTGAAGCCCAAGAGTTTGTATGTTTGAACGCGCTCATCTCAGAAAATACTGGTTCGAATTTACAAAATATTTTTGTCTTGAATAGGCCACTTATCGAGAAAGGCTTTAAGCTATATAACATCAAACCGCAACCAAAAAAAGAAAAAAATGTGGAAAAAACGGGGACAGTATGCAGTTTTACTGCGACGGGCCACTAGAACTTAGATACTCTTCATTTGAAGCATGCTAATTAACAATCACTAACTGCCACGACAGATTCGAACAACAATTAGAGTAATCTACGTCTTAAGAGACGATTGTATTCGCAATGTCTCCTAAGCCTCTGTTTGCTGACAATCGAATCAGCGCGAGTAACGAAGATGGATGGGTGCTCGCCGCTGGAGCCGGCAAATTGTTAATATTGAGTTACTTCCCGCAAGAGGTATGTAGATGCGAGCCAAGCCGGCGGCGCGCACTAACTAGCTGCGCCGACCTAGGGCTGCACACAAATGTTAAATTTGAAGTTACTATAAAGTCAACCAACATACATTTGTGATTATGGTTTTCAACTCAATGTATGATAAACCTAAAAGCAAAGTCCACGTGAGTGTCCCAATCATTCGTTTATTGAAGTTCTGTTGAAGTAAGTAGCAACTATGTCGACATTTAAAATGAAAAAGTAATTTAATATCAAAACAAGTTGACAAGTTTTGCTGATCCTTGTAATATGCGGATCCTAAGCCGTGGGGAGCACGATGAAATATTAAATGTTGTGAGGGACCTCCTCGAGGGTTCGATCCCCCGTCGGATCAATATGGGAAACGAACTTTTCTATATTACCTCGGGAAAGGGTGTTGTGGTTACCTTGAACCTCTTCAACTACGTAGAGACATTGGTTCATTAAGCGTCTTTTATCGGCTTTATCATGGAGAGTGTTCCGGAGAACTGTTTTCCCTTATCCCACTCTCTCTTTTCCTTCACAGAACCACAAGAGCCGGCCAACGATGTCATCGCTTCACCGTGGAAAATATTCCATGACGAACAAAAACATTTGGTAACTCCTATCTTCTACTCCTACCATAAAGAAGTGGAACTCGTTGCCGGCTCATGTTTTCCTTCCTTTTACATGGATTCCTTTAAATGGAGCGTGAAGAAACATCTTGCGGGTCAGTATGGCGATGCTAACGGACAGGATATTTCGATATCAAATCCGTTGTGATCGCGATGTTAGTTCATCTCTTGCTTACCATCAGGTTGGGAGGAGCCACTAATAAAAAAATATGCAATCTATGCGATGTCCAATATTTAATTTATTGTGCCGACCTACGACGTTACCTACCTACAAGTTGACACAAATACAGCGTCAGCAGAATTGGCATAGTAAACAATGCTCCATCCATACGTAATGCTCGCTTACCCAATCAATATATCGATCCTACATCGCAATGTCAGAGCTATCGTCGCCACTAACATATTTATAACAAACCAAGATTGGTAGTTGGTCCTTGGTCCTCGAGGAGATAACATGTAGCTCGAAGGAGGTACTTCCATTTTTAGTTAACAACATACCTTCCTTATATTATGTATTTTTTATTTATTTGCAAATTGAAGCGCAACCCTACCACCGGCTCCGATCGTCGCGTACGATAAAGCGATTAGTTAGATCGCGCGCGATTGAATGTCACTCGCGAGTCGTGCTCCCCTCGAGAGCATCACTGGCAATCAGTTAGGTATCGAATAATAAATAATATCAATTTTATATTATATCACGTCACGCGTGAAATTTAATTTATATTTACGTCTTCGTAATGGAAAAATATGAAAACGAGTTTCATGCGAAATTGATTGTGGTGCAGATTACAGATACCCACTTATTTTATATCGAAAAGGAATTGAGTTACTAACTGAAAACGTAGATATAATTATGTCGAACATGATGAAACGGAATTTTCCAAATAGCTCCTAGAATTGCTTTGCGACCTTTAACTATGAAAGACTACCTACGCTAAATACGCAAGCCCGTTATGACTTATTTTCTTTGTGAGTTTCTATAAAACACTTGTTGTGATTCCAATTTCATTACGTTAAATAAAATACTTAAATTATTTTTATCAACTAAACACGTCATACGTAAAATATTTGGTTTATATTTCTCATATAAGTGAATTTGGATTATTTTTGTCGAATAAATATCTTAAACTAATCTAAGAAAACGAGACCAGCGTCTTTAACTACCTCAAAGTACGGAATCGTTACTCTTACCGAACAGTCGGGTGATCCAAACCTTCTACAAGCTGAAAAACTAATATAGTAAAAGTGTTTTGCACGGGAGTGAACCCACGACCTCCGGTGCTTGAAGCCCAACTGGACTTGTCACCATTACCTTGGAGGCTTGTCCCCTGATACTAATGTAGCACCCCCCAGGAGCTCTGGAAATCTTACACGCAGGAACACAACAACACAGAAGTGATTGTTATTTAGCTGCGGTCTTCCGTAAGGTGGAGGTATTTCAACAGTCGGGCTGCTCCAGTTCGAGGGATAAATCGCTATGCCCTACCTCTCTTACATTCATGAAAACCCATTACCCACTCATAGAGAGCGTAAATAAAACCTCATCATACATTTCTATTTCAAAATTGGACAATAGCGGTCGCTCAGCCGCAAGCACCCGGGCTGGCGGAAAACTGCATTGGTGCACTAAAAACTTCTAGCACTATATTCATAACGTTGAAATTCCCTTGGCACTTCGTAACCTTTCGCAATGCTTGAAAATGCTACTTTACTTACAAGGGAGCAAGAATGAAATTAGCCTGTCTTGCATTAGCTCTGAATGGTAAGTGTAATAAGGAACGTAATGTAAAAGGTACAAGGGTGTTATTTGCTTGAGGCGCTTGTCGCCCGAGGGCGATGCACCGCGTGAGGTCGCGGGTTCGTAGTTGATAAGGTTGCCATTTTGCTAATGTTAACATTGTTATGTCTACCGATTAACTTTTATGGTTTCGCTTTGATATTCAAAAGCAAAAACGGATTCCTTATGCGCTTAGATCCTGTATGAATAAGGAAATGAAATAATATAATCTACTTGCAGAAATTAAGCTTTTCATTTCTTATTCATATGCTCAAAGTGATTCAGTTATCCGTCTCTTCGTGACGAAAGGAGAAAGAACAAAATGAATCTTAACCAACAATCGCTGTAATTTATAGCAACTAGTCGGAATGATTTTTATATCCTAAGTTTATAACATAATTACTAACATTAATATCATTAAAGGGATATTTAAAAATGGTTTCATAATATACATATATACTGCAGATTACAGATTATTTGGCAATTCAAGACATATTCCACAATATTTGACATTCAAAGTCTGCATTCAAGAAGGAAGAAGGGCGTCTGGCATTTAGACTTTTAACATAACAAATATTAGTTTAACTCTCATAATTGGAAGCTGTTTAATGTAGGTACTGATTCGTAGGTTCGAACTCAGTCTGTTCATTATTTTTATTAATCTCAATTCTCTACAGTTTCATTGTTCAGTAAGTAAGTAGACAGATTATTCACAAACATAAGATAAAGAATACTTTTTATCCCAGAAGTATCGGCACGCAGCTGCTTCGAACGCTTGTTATCTCCGTTTATTTAACATTTTCCACTGAATCTTCATTCCTATTGTTTGTAGCGTGATGTTTTATAGCCTAAAGCCTTCCTTAATAAATGTACTATCAAGCACACACATATTTTTTCAATTCGGACCAGTAGCTCCTGTGATTAGCGCATTCAAACAAACACTCCTCAGCTTAATAATATTAGTATAGATGACTTAAATAAAGTCGCGGGGTACAGCTATTAACCCATATTCTACAACGAATTGTTACCTCCAATCGGCACTTTAGCCCTGCACATGCAAAACTTTTAAGTGAAGTGCATTCAGGTTCACTCGCTAATAATGTGCAGTGTTTGTTGACGTCACAACTTTGCATTTACATCGCTCGTCGCGAGCGGCGGCCGAACCGGCCATGCACCAGATTATACCATCACACTAAACAGCACTGCATTTGCACCTCGTTCTTTTTGCATTCATGAGCTTCTATATATACAAATCAATTAAAACATTATTTGAATAGTATAAGTTTAGTTTTAGTTAGTATTTAGGATTTTCTTTTTCATTTACTTTCCGATGGAACCATTATTGGCGCTCCTAGTTGTTGAACAAAGAGTTGTGGGTTTCCTGCGCAGAATTCTGCATCTTTTCAGGTGCATTGTGCTTTGGACACCACACAGGGTTTAGCGAAGACGGATTCCGAGCTGGGCCGCGGAGAGCAGGTAGCTCTCTGCGGCAAGCCCGCAAGGGTAGAGATGGATCGCGAAGGAAAAGGTATATTTTAGTGTGTCGTTGCTGGCCTACCTATCCTCCACGGCCGGTGGATCCTAGGACTTCATCCAATGAGGGAGAGCTGGAGTGAGTCTCGGGTGTCCACAGTGACGATAGGCAGCGGAGCCGCACAGCAAAGCTGTTGCTGTAGCCCAGACCGTGTGGGGTAAACTACATCGACCCTGAGAGGATTGGGCGTGTCAGGTGGCCTGGCACTATCTAGCCGCGTTTGTGGAGGGATGTATCCCTGTGTTGGATAAAACCATAAATATGATCTATAGTCGCATTGATCGCAGCCATCTGTGGACGAGTATATCCTGATGATATTCGTAACCGAAAAATGTTAATATTTCTCGAACAGCCGATGATAGCAGGCGAGATCAACGGTAGACGGCCAAGAGTTCGTGTTCCTACTAGATACATAGCTCTAATCAACGCTCAGCACCTAGCTGCTATAAATCCATCAGGTATTGCATTACACGCAATGATTGCAGCGACGCGCCTTTGACGTCAGAATACGCGAAATATTAATCACGCGGATTTAATAACGCTCCCGCTGACAAATGTACCGCGGAATACGGGAGCGTGCCGCGTCTGCGCTGCTTGCACTGGCAGGCGAGTGGACTCGCTTCCCCACTGGACAGAGCCGCATACATTATTGTCCAAGTAGGTATATTTAATAATTACTGGCAGAGTAAAAATATCTTAGATAGTAATATAAATATTGTACAACATGACATACATCGCTCTGATTATGTGCTAAATAGCTAATAAAGCATTCGTATTTTAGAAATTAGAAAGACGGAAAGGCACAAAATTTGAGTCATAAGAGAGAATAATAATTTATCATATTGACCAGACCGGAAATCGGGCATCAGACATTAGAATACTAACAACATTCGGCCTGCTTGCCTCTCAACGTCCAGTATTATTATCAGTTTAGTGACTGGATTTTAAGTCAGGATACTCACTGTTACGTGATCAGTTCACGGACTTTTTTTCGAGGGAAATGCCTGCCGCACCGTCACTCTCTGTGGGGAACAGAAATTGGTGTGTCGGGTACGCACAGACTAAAATCCCCCTGGTGCCAAAGAAATATTAAAAAAAATGCGACCTACTTGTTTTATATGCCAGTATAACTAGGCATGTAAACGGGGCACGAGCTCCAAAAGAAAAAACAAAACACGCTGCTGCCTGAAAATGAAAATGAAACAACGTCATAAATAACGTCCCCCCCCCCCCCCAAGCTTCCGCCAAGTCTCAGCATCTCATTACTCGGAGGCTCCGACTGCTCGAGACAACTTCGACGCTTCCGTAGTTGCGAAGTTGCGAACTTTGAGTTTGGGACCGTGATGAATGGACGAAGCCTTGGGAAAGTGACACTGCGAACCGTTCGTCAACTGTCTGAGAGCAGAAGTCAGTCCTCTTGTTTCTGTAATTCTTTTAAGTGTAATTCAAAAGTTTCTTAATATATCAATATATATCTGTTCGCCTTAAAAAGGTTTCTTTCTGGTGATCTACACGTTGGCAATTTCCTCGCTTTGAATAGCTAACGTTGCTCATAATCTGGGCATCCTAAATGCTAGAACTTTTGTAAATACCTATTCTCAACATACTTTCTTTATCTTTTTATCACTTAGAAGTGTCTTCTTTATTTAGAAAGTTCAATAAATATTGGTACATCTTCAGAGGCCCTATGTTAAAATTTTTGATATTATGAAATGGCTGCTAACATATTCCACATTTTTTATTGAAAGTGCAAAGAAATACATAAGAGGCTGTCTGTTAACGTTTTAAAGGTGCTATTTAGACTTCCTCTTCTCTGCCATTTTGGTCTGCCTTGATTAATTGACACACCTAAGGCAGCCGACTAATGTACATACGAATAACTTGGCCAACTACAAACCGAACGGCTAAGGTGACTTTCCGCCGCAATAAGTTACACATCGTGGGGATTACTTCAAATCTGCCCGCAGCCGATTGGTCGTGATGAAGATCCGGAGTCGGCCGGAGTAAGGATTAACTTGTACTGATTGTCGACTGAACTGTTCGTTCCGTGAGTTGCAGGCTTTTTTGCTGTTTATAGCATGATAGTCATGATAAAAATAAAATTGTGTTGTAAATGTCTCTACAAGATTTGCAAGCGGGTCCTACTATACAACGTAGGTGACTAGGTATACGATGGTAGTATGACCTCAAACCTTGACCAGGAGGAGGGAGAGAATAAATATTTGAAATTTGCGCTCTCTTTCGCCAGTTAGTTCACTCTTTTGGTAGACTCAGTGGCTCTCCTAGTGAACGGCGTCTAATCCGACCGTTTGACGATATGTACATTGGAATAAATTCGAAGTCGTCAGGGAGTTATTTGCCCCAGGCGGCAAAACCCCTATAAGATAGATCAAAGTAGTCTACTATAGTATATTACACCTTAGAGTGTAGGCCAAAAAGTCTGCGAGGTATGTCTTGCCTATCTCTTACGGATACCCCACAATTACTGCCTGCGTCTCTAGCTCGTCATTGCTCAGCTCCGGCCATTCTGTGACCACACGACTGAATTGCGAGAACACACTGTAGGTAATTTAACAGTGGATCCAGTCAGTGACACGTGGTCACGCCCTTTGATAACCTTTCCTTTATTCTGCCCTTATTGTTGCTAGTTGTGTAATAAGACGTGGTAACAGCAAACAATATCAGATAACTACTGCGTTTCTTCCTTTGTAGAGTTAGGACCAAAACGGTGGTAGCTTTAATTTTAACGGTGCATTTGCTGCTTCAATTACGATTATGAAAAGTAATGAGGAAATAAAAGTGCTGGAAATTAATTGAAAAATACATATTTATTTGTAAACAATGTCTCATTTTATAACACTCAAGTTATTTACATGTCCAAAAAGGAAACAAAACACTTACCTTGGACAATCAGAAAATATTATTGAACACTTTGAATTACAAAATAGATCACTAGAATTCCAGTTTCAATGGAGGCTTAAAGAGGATCACCGCTTCCAGAGGGCTCCGAGACAGTTTCAGAGATAAAGGGCACGGCTTCCGAGCTGGTCCCGGCCGCTGACGGCCCGTCGGCGGCGCCCGAGGTCCGCGGGGTTGGCTGCGTGATACACAGCAACTCATACTTGTGGGCGGCTGCGAAAATCTCCGCCTACCAACAAATTTGAACCTTTTACAAATAAAAAAACCCTGGTGTTTAGTGACTGCATGAGGGTTCATGTGGATGTGTATGTAAGCAGTTCTTTGTACGCTTTTTGGCTACATTTATTTATTAAATAGCAACTAGACTCTTTAAGTGCTGTTTAAATCTGGCAAAATCGAGTACCAAAGAGTAGTTGTGTAATACTCGTGTTTTCTCAAAACTTTTTAAGAAACATTTGAACTTTCCGAGAAATCGTGGAGGCCAATATCTAGTTTAAGCTCGTTTAAAAGCACAATCCTAAGTCTAAAGTAATTTGTCCACAAGTGTAAGTCGCTTGAGACTCGATGCGTGTTTGACATTCATAGATGGTCCATATAGTATTTAATTAATAAGTTCATAGGTACTTTTGAAATGCTAAAACTGATATCGTCTCAATCAAGCTTTTTCTCCCTCCACACTCTATCATTTTAGGCGAATACGACTACGTTTCAGGCGTGACTTTGAATGTACTTTAATTTTGCATAATAGAGACCTCCTTTTTCAATCAAATTTTATATAGATCCAGTCAAATTACTTTCAGACGAGCATTTAAAAACTACAAACCTTAGCCATCGCCTGGTAGTAGGGCGACAGAGCCTTCACCATCGCGCCAATGCAGCCTAAGAACGCGTCGACCGGGTGCTCCGCCTTCTGCAGGTGCACCGGCCTTGGCTGGGCATCCATCGTCTGCTCCAGATCCTCGGAGAAGTAGTCCACAAACTCCGACTCCTGCGGCACTCCTGCCAGGTCCCCTTGCGACCCGCTGCAGCTAACAGTTTCCATCTCGTCTCCGTCGTCGACCTCTCGCTTGAGCTCGACCACGGGGTCGTCCTCGTCGATGTCTCCGGTGGCCCGGAGGAACTTCCTCACGAACTGGAGGCGCTTGGCGTGCTTGTAGTGCGTGGGCGCCTCCCCGTTCTGGCCGCGCATCTTGTTCCGCCTCAGCGCCTTCCTGTAGTTGTCTCTCATGCTGCTCCACCTTGATTTGCATTTGTTCACTGGAAAACAATTGTTCTTTTTAACGGTTCTTTAGTTAGTACATACATCAATATGTAAACAGGCAATCAATATTGGTGCATAGCTAGTAGCTACATGTGAAGGTTTAACCATTAGCTTATAAAACTTTAGCTACCCCCGTTTGATACTTCTAGTCTCGCAAGCATTTGCACGACGAGGCGTTCTTCAGTCCTGTTCCCGACCATGAAGTATCAGCCTATTGTCCCATTGCCAAGCTAAGGCTTCCGTCATTAAAATCAAGTCATAGCTACAACAAAGTATGATTTTTTTTTAGGAGAAATGGTTTGATGTACTTCTGTATTGCTGCTTGGGTAGTACAGCAGCCTATGTGCTACTCTACCACTCTAAAAAGAGCGGACACTATCAACTATAACTCCCCTACATTACGAATCGCCTAAATGGTGGGTCAATGGGAATAAAGATAAACAAAGAAGGCCACGATCCCCATCAAAAGGCTAACTGGCTAAATCACCACGCCTGCCGACAACAGATTGGTAATCACAAACCTGACCTTTGTTTGACAAATCCGAAACATACTTTGTTCAACCTAGGAACGGATCTTAGCACCCTGAGATCCTAATTTATTACTTACTACCGGTCCCGGCGAACTTCGTTTCGCCTTAGAGGATTTTCCCGCGCAATTTTACCAAGGATCCCTAATTTTGTAGCCTATGTCAAATTGGAAGAATGTAACATTCTATTGGTGAAATATTTTTTTAAATCGGCCCAGTACTTTTTGAGCCTATTCATTACAAACATACAAAAATAGGTACAAATCTTTCCTCTTTATAATATTAGTATGATTAGCATCGTGGCGTGTGCCATGTGTGTGTATCGGTAACAAAAATGTATGTATTACCACTAAAGCCTAGCGTGTCTGCGATCTTGGTCCAGACCTCTGTCTTGCGCTCGAAGTCGAGGTAGTCCGGGTGGCGCGGGTTGTACAGCAGCGGGTACCGCTCCACGCACGCGATCAGCCGCTGCTCGTTTATCGTCACCGACATCTCTCCGAACGGCGAATATCGGCCGCTGGTGATAGAAACAATTGCAACTTACTAGTTTACATAAAGAGATGAATAGTAGTACATGTAAGTATAATATAAGACTAGCCGTGCCCGCGACTTCGTTCGCGTGGACTATATTTGTGCCAACTTTCATATCTCTAACTTAAAAAATAAACATTTTCCCATATAAACTTTCAAAGGTGGCATTCCCGCCAACCCCCCCCCCCCCCCCTCCCTTACTTTCTAACAAAAAGTAGCCTATGTCCGTTCTTGAGGTTTAACGTATACCTATGCCAAATTTCATCAAAATCGGTTGAGAGGTTTAAGCGGGAAAGCGTAACAGACAGACAGACAGACAGAGTTACTTTCGCATTTATAATATTAGTAGGGATTAGTAGGGAAGTAGGGATAAGGGAAAACCTGCGTTTGAAACCAGTTGATTTGTGTCATGTCTAACGCTGTTATTATTTATCCGTTAAAGAACTCAATTAACAGAATTAAATTGATATATTCTAATAAACCTTTTTTAATTGTTTTCTTCACTTTTGTAAGAAATAGAAAACGAAATAGGGCAGAAACATAGTGTGGAAAATTTGAACAAAACATTGTCGAATGCTGAACAACGACCGAACTTTGGCCCTAGTCTCGCTCTTATGTCGTCGGTATAAAATTTATTATCGAACTGCAAATGTCCACCGTAATGAGCTATGCACCGCACTTTGTTACAATTAATTTATTCATGTTATCCTCTATTGTTAAACCATTAATTAAATTAAATTTCGTTAACTTGTTTTGTTGTTAATGCAGTTTTGTTTGGAATTTACTTTTTGCTTGATATTTACTGGATTATAAATTTAATAATGATGTAATATGAAACTGTAATATTGGATTACATCACATACCTACATTGCTCTTATTAACTAGCTAAATCACTTATGTTACAGGCATCATGTTTTGAAATACGTATGGTTCCTAAGTAGAATCACTTTGCATTGTATTCAATGACGATTCAAAAGTGTTACATGTAACCTACTTGAATAAAGAAATATTTGAGTTTGAGTTTGAGTAAGACTATATTTTATTCATAAGTGTATGTAATTTAAATAAATCAATATCAGAAGATATCACATGCATTAATGTAACTATGACGTGGAAGTTGAAAACCAAGTAGAACCAACCCTAATAGGGGGGCGGTTGGGTCAAAATACCACATTTTTAATACTTAAAAATAACATGAGACACATATTTTTCCATTGTTTCAAATTAGTAAAAAAGTACTCGGATAAAACGATGCCAAATTGTAAAGTCATTACTGGTGAATAAAAAATGTACCCAATAATGACGTCACGCGAGAATTCTATTCATGGCGCTATTTTTTGATTATGTGGAAAATGCAAAAATACGTCTCCCAAATTTTTGAATGATTAGGTAAACAGATGGACCAAAAACCAGTTTTCAGTCCACTCTCTTATTATACAATTACACTTAAATACATTAATAAACACCCAGACATGGAACAAACACAAATAATTACCCGACGAAGCCACCGTATCAATCGCGTTAATGTCAATTTACATTAAAAAGTAAACACAGTTATTTACAAACAATTGACTAAGCGGAACATATTAATATTCCAACATGAGTAGTCACTGTGTCACGTGGTACTTACCTCGTGTCGTGCGCGCGTGCACGTGACGGGGGCGGGGCGGGGCCGGGACGACTGGAGCGTGGCGAGCGACGCGGCGACGCGACGGGCTTCCGCGCGGCGACTGGCGGCGGCGGCGTGACGGCCCCTGACTACGGGCGTTCACATCGATATGTTACGGGGATGTCAATAACTCGCAACACTATTAATAATGGCTGTAGTCCTAATTAGCTACTTGACAGTTCTTGAAAAAGTATTGTAAAATGTACGCCGGTTCATTTTATATACGAAGCAATTTATCTCGAAAAATGTAAATTAACAGATAAAAATAATACTTTGTTTGACACATTTAAAAAGGGCGCGAAAATGCCAAGTCTTCTGACTGTTAAAGTTTGTGACGTCACCGCTCAATACACCAAACCAAAAGATATGGGTCAGAATGATTTCCTAGCTTAGGATACAATTAATTTTGTGAAAATATTGATTTTTAAATAAATCCTTAATATGGTTAGTGACACAATAATTCAATTAAATCAGCAGAATCATCATCTTATATCCACATTTTAAAAAAATTCGCAGCTGTCATTTGCATATTGCAGTGCTAAGTGACGTCACACAAATGGTGGTTGCCGATTCGGTTCTTTTTTTCCACAGATAAAAAAGTGAAATTGATTTTGCTAGTATAAACTATGATTTTAATTAAAAAATAAATATGTCAAATTATTATAAAACAACACATTTCATATTTTATTGTTATAGCTACTGACAGTGATACGAATGTATTAGCTCGATTTTCATCTGGTATCCTTACTCGAACGTTTTGGCCTATTTCTGCGATAAGAAATTTCGCATTTGAATGAGTCTACATATTCTCTGCTTGCTTATTCAGTGATACTTTAGCTCCTATAAAAGTCAGCCGAATATTGTTTGATTTTGCTTTGACTAAAGATGCAGTTTTTTTCAATATTAGAATCGTTATCGGCTGGTCGCGGGTTTTAATTTATTATGTCCACACTCACAGCGGGTAGCTGATTTCCTGGAAGACTATCGACAGAATGATGTTCCGATTCAGAAGAAGATGTTTGATCGTCTGTTCGAGGGTTTTCATTTCGTATGTCCACAGTAAGTTGCTGATCTTCTAGTTGAATATCGGCAGATTGTTGTTCCAGTTTGGAATGGGGTTCAGGTTTAATCGTAACAGTAATAGAACCAGTAGCTGCGGGTGAGCATTCATCTATGTTATCGCGGTCTTCATTCACGGCATCAACACCATCTTTTAACGTTGTCTCAAGGCCATCTTCACGTACTATCTCCGTTAACCCGTCAAATGATGGTAAGACCAATTTCAAACCTACTTTGGGTTCGCAGTCAAACATAGCTTCGTAAGGACTGCGATCGATCTCGGAGTGGTAAGCTCTATTTCTCATGAACTGAACGAATCGTAAACCTTCCGACCATTTTGTAGTTTTATTTGTCTCCAACCATGTCAATACCATCTTTTCTATATCCTGATTTGCTCTTTCTACTGAACTTTGAGATTGGCTATGACGGGGTTTGCCATACACAATTTCGACTTCTTCCCACATTTGGCATAATTTGACAATAGCTTTATTTTCGAATTCCCTGCCATTATCACTGTGCAAAAAGCATGGAGCACCAAATATTGTGAATATATCCAGCAAATGGTGTGCGATCTCTTCGGCTCGTTTTGTTTTCAATGGTTTAAGAATCACAAACTTGGTGAGGTGGTCTTGATACACCATGATGAACTTAAAATCATTGTCTGCTTGTGTTTGCATGTCGATTAAGTTGACTTGGCATCGTGATTTAAGTTCACTACTTTTTATAGGCTTAACTAATAACTCTTTTTTTGGAACACTTTGTTTTTTTTGACATGGTTCACACAAAGACAAATACAACGCCACAAACTCTTTAGTAATATTCTTGTACTTCAGTTTGAGCTCTTTCATCATTTTATCTCTACCTCCATGTCCGATAGAAATGTGAGTTTCGTGAATAATATCAAATGTTTCCTCCAAATAACAGTAATATTGAATCGATTCTCTGTCTTTTTTTACTGGTACGATTAATTTTTGAACCGTTCCGATCGTCACTATGTCGTACCTCGACAATCGCTGATATTCCTGCGGAGTTTTACCTGCGATTTTGTCTTTTGCCACTTGCACTTTAGTTATAAATGAATAATACTCATCGCGAGAAAATAACTGAGTGTTTTTTCCCTTCGTTAATTTTAATTTATGGACTTCCTCGTTAAAACGTGTTTTCATATCCATTATATCCATGGATGCCGATAGAGATAAATAAATGAGAGATAAATGTACTCAATGCACTCACGTGTTCTCGTTTCAAAGTATTACTGTGAACTAACGCGTCGCTGCGCGCGCCACGCTCCAGTTTATTACATTGCCCGGCTGGCTACAAGTAGGTTATTATTCATACAGTGATAAATTCAAGCTATCCGAAACACTGACTTATTACACGGACCACGGGCCGTCGCGGCCATTATTAATAATGGTCGATCAAAGTGATACATGAATCCACTTGCCCGTCACCTTTTAGGCATTATTAACAAGGACCGGCCAGTTAATAACGTTGCGCGTATCGATTCTACTCTATGTTTTTTAAGCGATGTTAGGTTGCTGATAGCCGGTCGCAAAATGGCGCGGTGTTCGATTCTCTGCCAGGTTAATTAAGGAAATGATTTTTTTATTCTTGGATCTTCGTGAAAACGGTCCCAGTTAGTATTCGTCGTCTGGTTATCATAGTAGGTACAATTGAAAACCATAGTTTGAGACCAGTTGATTGGTTAATAGCAATCACTAATTGTCTGATTTATTTAATTATTTATGCGGTAAATTTGTTTTTATAATGATAATGTAACCATTCATTTATTATTTTTCTAATACTAGCTGTGCCTGAGACTTTATTTGCGTGAACTACATGATTTTGATTTTTTTTCCTAAAATAAAAGTAGCCTAGGTTTTTCCTTTTTACATCAGCTACAGCCAATGAAAGTCCCGTCAAAATGGTCCAGCTATTTTAGAAAGCTGGAGCAAATAGACAGACATAAAAATAAAAAAATCATTATTTGGTGTATAGTATGTAACGGTAAGATTGTAAAAATCGTTAGATTACAATCTATCTCGTGAGATTGTGAACCGTTACTTAGGATTGCAATTTAACGCATTATTTTTCGCTTAATTGTAATCTATCGAAGTGAAACCGTTAAATTACAATCTGTCCCGCGTCAAACTGTCAACTGTCGGAAAGCTCTTCCTGATTGGTCGGTTTATTGTATGAGCGACCAATCACGACCAGCCTTTCTATGTACTTACCCGTAAAGTTAGGAATGAAATTCAATTCAAATAATTGCTTTTATTTAATGAAATAGAGATGTCGTTTAAATAAAATAAATGCACTTCCAAAAATCTTCAAGTATTTATTTACTATTAAGTAGTTAATCAATAATCCTGACATAAGTTGAGAAATAATTGTACCAAAATATTTATTCTTTTGCCTTTTACTGATCTGCTCCTATTGATCGTAGCATGTTGAAAAGTGTATTATGACCTGCCTAAAAGAATGAAAATAATTATACCAAGTCTTGTTTCTATAACGAACATACAGACAAGACAGGCAGACAAAAATTTTACTTACTACATTTTTAGTATCAGTATCAATCACTCCCTGATAGTTATTGGAAACATATTTCGTGTACAGAATGGACCTCTCTGCAGATTTATTATAAGTATAGATAGAAGATTAAATAAATTCTCCGACTTGATTTTTTCTAAAATATTATTGGCATCTGCACGATTTTTCATTATGTACTCGATTACGGATGCTAAGTCTTCTTCGCCATCTTTCTTCAACTTACTTATTGTCGCGTAAGCCAATTCACTGCTGTTTCCTTGCTTTTCAAGTTCGGAGACCCTTCGTTTTCTTTGCTTCATACCCAAGTCATCAAAAGGTTTACGTGGACATAATGTTGCAGTTGATGTTGAAACGGATACTGAACTTGTTGAGGGTTGTGGATCACTTAAACTTTCACTTGTTGTTCTTCCCAATGTATTGAAAGTATTGGTAACGCATGTCGGCCAATCAACATGAAGTGCCAACCATTCCTCGTATAGCCTTTTGAAGGTTTCCGTGTTTGATTTGGCTTGCTTCCATCTTTTTGTCACAGCTTGGCTAAATCGTCGACATAATTCCTTTAAAATGTCCAAGTCTTCATTGGAAAGACTTAAACGTTACTGAGACACAACTTTATCTAGCAAAACACTGTAGTTACTTAACTTGCCAGATTGTTTTAAAATCACGTACAGATCTAGATTGGTAATTAAACTGGATTGCTCCATTTTGTAAAGAAAGATCGTTACTCTTCGGAAAATCAATGTCAATTGTAAGAACTCAATAAATTCAGTCAATTTAGAAAACCACGTTAAAATTACCCCCATCAAATAATTAACTAATTATCTAACTACCCGCTAAGTCTCAAGATAATTTCTAATGGAACAGATTTTACTCTTTCATTGAAAATATAATCATCATTTCTAATGAGGTAGTTAGCTAATTACCCCAAAAAATTGGCCAAAACTAATGATTACTGGTGATATAATCGTGTCATTAGTAATTTTCAAGACAATTTGCATTATATTAATATTTTTAATCCCCACTGTGTACTAATGTGTTAGGAGGAATAGCTCACAGGCAGAAAATAAATGATGTAAATAGTGTTAATTGCACACACAAAAAAAAGAGTGTTGTCGTTTACTTCATTAGCTGTACACTTTTGATAAAAGTTCGTATATTTTTTGTCAAACAGACCATAATAATTGTAGTTTTTGAATTTACATTAATTTTATCATTGTGAATTTTTGTCTCGCGTAATTTTATATTATTATGTTATTCACTAATATGTACATAAATAAAATAAGTTTTATTTTTTTTCGCCTGAAATCTAGCGAGTGCGCCCACTGTGCAATATGTCAAAAATTGATGTCAAAAATATGATGAATAATCATGCCAGAGGATATTAGGGGCAGTCGCACGAAAGCCGAGATAAAAATGTTTAAAGGTATATTTCCATACAAATTTTACAAACAAATGAAAAAAAATGCACGTAAACATAAACACTCACATTATTAAGCCATAATATTACTACAACTATGTATCTAGAAGCGATTCCAGGCAAAAAAAGTTAAGATTCCCAAAAGTGATCCCTAAGTCTATGAAACTCGAAAATCAGCCCGCGTCTCTGTCGCGCCCCGCTCCACACGCTACGAAGGATCCGAACGCTTATCTCAACACTAATCAGCCCGCGTCTCTGTCGCGCCCCGCTCCACACGCTACGAAGGATCCGAACGCTTATCTCAACACTAATCAGCCCGCGTCTCTGTCGCGCCCCACTCCACACGCTACGAAGGATCCGAACGCTTATCTCAACACTAATCAGCCCGCGTCTCTGTCGCGCCCCACTCCACACGCTACGAAGGATCCGAACGCTTATCTCAACACTAATCAGCCCGCGTCTCTGTCGCGCCCCGCTCCACACGCTACGAAGGATCCGAACGCTTATCTCAACACTAATCAGCCCGCGTCTCTGTCGCGCCCCACTCCACACGCTACGAAGGATCCGAACGCTTATCTCAACACTAATCAGCCCGCGTCTCTGTCGCGCCCCGCTCCACACGCTACGAAGGATCCGAACGCTTATCTCAACACTAATCAGCCCGCGTCTCTGTCGCGCCCCGCTCCACACGCTACGAAGGATCCGAACGCTTATCTCAACACTAATCAGCCCGCGTCTCTGTCGCGCCCCGCTCCACACGCTACGAAGGATCCGAACGCTTATCTCAACACTAATCAGCCCGCGTCTCTGTCGCGCCCCGCTCCACACGCTACGAAGGATCCGAACGCTTATCTCAACACTAATCAGCCCGCGTCTCTGTCGCGCCCCGCTCCACACGCTACGAAGGATCCGAACGCTTATCTCAACACTAATCAGCCCGCGTCTCTGTCGCGCCCCACTCCACACGCTACGAAGGATCCGAACGCTTATCTCAACACTAATCAGCCCGCGTCTCTGTCGCGCCCCGCTCCACACGCTATGAAGGATCCGAACGCTTATCTCAACACTAATCAGCCCGCGTCTCTGTCGCGCCCCGCTCCACACGCTACGAAGGATCCGAACGCTTATCTCAACACTAATCAGCCCGCGTCTCTGTCGCGCCCCGCTCCACACGCTACGAAGGATCCGAACGCTTATCTCAACACTAATCAGCCCGCGTCTCTGTCGCGCCCCGCTCCACACGCTACGAAGGATCCGAACGCTTATCTCAACACTAATCAGCCCGCGTCTCTGTCGCGCCCCGCTCCACACGCTACGAAGGATCCGAACGCTTATCTCAACACTAATCAGCCCGCGTCTCTGTCGCGCCCCACTCCACACGCTACGAAGGATCCGAACGCTTATCTCAACACTAATCAGCCCGCGTCTCTGTCGCGCCCCGCTCCACACGCTATGAAGGATCCGAACGCTTATCTCAACACTAATCAGCCCGCGTCTCTGTCGCGCCCCACTCCACACGCTACGAAGGATCCGAACGCTTATCTCAACACTAATCAGCCCGCGTCTCTGTCGCGCCCCGCTCCACACGCTACGAAGGATCCGAACGCTTATCTCAACACTAATCAGCCCGCGTCTCTGTCGCGCCCCGCTCCACACGCTACGAAGGATCCGAACGCTTATCTCAACACTAATCAGCCCGCGTCTCTGTCGCGCCCCGCTCCACACGCTACGAAGGATCCGAACGCTTATCTCAACACTAATCAGCCCGCGTCTCTGTCGCGCCCCGCTCCACACGCTACGAAGGATCCGAACGCTTATCTCAACACTAATCAGCCCGCGTCTCTGTCGCGCCCCGCTCCACACGCTACGAAGGATCCGAACGCTTATCTCAACACTAATCAGCCCGCGTCTCTGTCGCGCCCCGCTCCACACGCTACGAAGGATCCGAACGCTTATCTCAACACTAATCAGCCCGCGTCTCTGTCGCGCCCCGCTCCACACGCTACGAAGGATCCGAACGCTTATCTCAACACTAATCAGCCCGCGTCTCTGTCGCGCCCCGCTCCACACGCTACGAAGGATCCGAACGCTTATCTCAACACTAATCGTCAAAGGTACATAATTAAAGTAGCTGTTGCCCGCATCTTTGTTCGCGTTATTTAAGAAAATAAATGTTATTCCAGTATCTAACCTGTGTTGCTACCAAATTTCATTAACATCTTTATTGTAAACTAGTTGTGTCCGCGACTACGTTCGCGTGGACTACATGCTTTCATGGTCGGTTTTACCCCTTTCTCCCCTAATATTCGAAACAAAAAGTAGTCTATATTTTAATCCAAGTTTTGAGCTATATTTGTGCCAAATTTCATATCTCTAACTTCAAAAATAAACATTTTTTCCATATAAACTTTCAAAGGTGGTATTACCCCCATCCCCCCCTTATTTTTTAATAAAAAGTAGCCTATGTCCGTTCTTGAGATTCAACGTATACCTATACCAAATTTCATCAAAATCAGTTGAGAGGTTTAAGCAGGAAAGCGTAAAAGACAGACAGACAGACAGACAGACAGAGTTACTTTCGCATTTATAATATTAGTAGGGATTTAGTAAATTTGCACATTTGTACAAAGCTGCTGAACAAATCATTATAAATATTAAAGTGCTTTGGGCTGTACAGTTCTAGTGAACTGTGGTCACTGCGACCTATAGGACCTATTGTGACACACCCCCCATTTAAAGTAACACCTTTAGCCGAGTCGAGTCTAGAAAGTCTAGTAGAAAATTTTAAAGCCAGAAAGATTTTAAGATTTATATATGTTAATTTTTAAATAGGACTCCGAACTGACTTCCCGCTTGTAGTAACTTTGTTTATAATTAGGGGATGATTCAACATGTTTCAATATAACTTCTTCAACCCATTAAATAAAATCACTTTAACAAGCTGTTAACTGTAACCAATCACTTAACAGTGCCTTCGTAAAAGAGGAGCATGTCTGTGCCTCACGTGGCCAACTTCCTGCAGCGTCAGCTGGAGCCGTTGTGAAAGCAATCGCGCGAAGGTCACACGACGCGTGTATCCTATGTGCACCCAGAGAGATCACGGAGCTCTGAACATAGTTTTACTTTCCATACCAGCTGTCATCAGTTGTCGGTCGTTTTTAGCTTACGCCACGTACAATTTATTACTATCCGCAACTAGAACGAATCGTTTTACAAATATTGGAACCGGGCATGAACCAACGACCGTAAGGGTCGGTTATAATCGGCCCAATGGGCCCGTCCGCAGAGACTGACATCATATTATGAACATGATCAGACATCCTTAGGAAGTCCAACGAGTCTGTTGCTAAGCTAGTGAACTACTATTACTGTATTTATAACACACCAGTTTAAGCCAGCCCTGCAGAGATGCGCCGGCAGACACGCCGCCGCCGCGGCGGCGCGAGGTCGCGCGCACTTCGCTATCTTACAGACGTGCCACATAATACTTATTTTTATTTCATTTATGTGCTTCTTCTTAGTCATGCACTCTGCACAGAGTCATGACCACGACCATGATGCATCGCCTTTTAATGTAGCTTTTGCCAGTTGCCTACATCTACTCATATTTTTCGCACTCAATCAAAATTTATTCATGTGCTTAGTTCCATATTTTATAGACTGCGATTTGATATGTTCATTTATTGCTAATTTTATAATGATTTTAGACATTATTGGTTGGAATCTTTACGCATCAAAACATTTTGTAGTTTCCGCTGTTTATTTCGTTAGATCTATTAAACTACTCAACAAATTTTCATTCATTGGATAGAGTGATTCAAAACTAACAACAGATTATAGTACAGATATGTTGAGTAGTTCAGAAATTGTAAAGTTATAACGTAAGTAACATAATTTTGTAGGCTTACAAATGCTGGCTAAAACTGTTTACCCCATATTGTTTATCCACATGCGAAGGATCCGGGGAGTGTCGCTACTTATATGCAGGTAAAGCCGAACTGATTAGGTAATCAATATAGGTCAATAATATGTAAAGGATATCTACAAATACAAAACGTTTTAGAGTGATTATATACGTGTCATTCGAACTATGCAAAATATAAGGGTTAAACGTCAGACAGGATCAGGCCATTCTTCAAGGATGACTTGATTATAACCCTTATCATTCTCTGTCTAAAGCATAAGTTAGTGACCCAACTAAAAACCTAACTGATCTTGATAAACAATTATTTTCAACATGGCAAATCAATATATACCACGCGCTTATGGTACAAGGGGTAAGTAAAATATCATTTCTCGATGAACGATGGAAGTTATGTCAAAAAGTCCACGGCTTGTTTAATTGCTCCATGTTTCAAGCTGATTGGCGGGCGCCGGCGGCGTCCCCCGCATCCGCCGGACACCACCAGGTGGCGTCGGTGCAGTAAATTAATAAAAAACGCTTCTGCAGCGTCCGCCCGCATGCGCTCCAAGATATTGATCCAATAATGGCAATCATTAACACAATTGTTCGATAGAGGCTTGCAATGTGCCGGGTCTTCGACATAAGGAAACATAAACATCAGTTAATTGACATTGGTAGCAGTGACTATTGTTTTTAAAATAATATTTTGAAATTGATTTGGCTCTGGGTGTGCTGGATCGATGCCCCCACTTAGTATTTGACGTCTGGTACTCACAAAACAAAGGAAATCCTCAATTTGATATCAGTTTATTCGTTTGATTGTCATCAGTTCATTGGCATTTATTAATTTTTTTTTTACAAGTACACAGCTCGACTTCAATTGTGATTCAAACGTTGAAGAAGAAATGAAAAATGAAAATGAAAAATTGTTTATTCAGTAACAGACAGATATTTTGTGATGAAGTGATGGCTGGTGTGTCCTTTTAAGTTTACAGAAGTCTGTGTCATGAGGCACCGCTCTTTTGTTACATTTCCTTACATGTTTATAATTGTTACAAAGTAATAATCGTTAATAAATAATTTATTATTGTTTACAAAATTAACTATCCACTAATTAGGAATCTCGGTCTTTAGATCAAGCTTCTAGTGAAATATGCGCGGAAATTCTTATACTAACTATTTTGTGATGAATTTGTTCGGACAGTTTGACAGAATCTAGGGAAGCGAGCTGTCTAAAGCCCTTGCTAAACCAGCGTGCTACTACTTACTTCGAGCTTTCGGGGGAATAGAATACTCTCACCGTTAACCTGGCGAAATGCACTCGCAAGGAAATCTGACAACACACTTTTAACGACATCCGTAACCGAGAGGCGAGCAGGCAGGACTTTGGCGTCGCGCCATTTGAGGTCCCGGGTTCGATTCCCGGTCAATATGGGAAACGAATTTTTCTGTCGTCTCTTGAAATATTGTCTCGGATCTGAGTGTTGTGTTATCGTCGTTGCTTCTAATTTCTATAACACAAGTGCTTTAGCTACTTACCATAGGATCAGAGCAATTTAGGTATGTGATGTTGTGGTCATAATAATGAATAATGATCGTTTGTACTTTGCACCGCTCGCATAATGTGGGCATAAGAATTAATATCGATCCGCCAGTATTTACCATGGTGTGCTGTTGACCTTCCTAAGCTAACTGATTGATTGAATTATTATTCTATTAGTGTCCTTCGGCCAGACTGCATGGCGCGTCTACATGTTGGTAGGTCTGCGGTCGCGCTTCGCCGGCCGGTGTCACCTTGCGCGGTCGCTCCCCCCCTCACCCTCACCCACTTTCAGCACAGCTCCCCACTCGCGGTTGTCAGGTGCACACACATGTGCAACTGAAACGATACATACAAGAAAATGAATACAGTGAACCGCAACAGATACATAATGCCGCATTTTGATCAAAACAGTAATGATAGTAGGATAAACTGCCTAGGAGAACTAAATAGATTTTGATATTCGTTCGAGAATCGAACTCCCTACCCTAATGTTATTTTTCCCTCGCCCTAAACATGTAAGGCTACAGCAGACATGCTACTTCAAAGATCGGCAAGATAAAAGGATATGGGGTCCTAAGTTAGGCTATGCTTTTAGTCCCGAACAGAATAAGTGATACGTTTCTTTTAAATCTTTCGTGGCTAATTAAAGATTTAGTCAATTAATTTTCTGAGCTCCATTTTAAAACACCTAATTACATTGAATAGCTATTTACGTACTTTTATGTTTTATATTAATTTAAACAGCAGCTTGAAAACTCATTTCTTGACAAGTTCTTCCAAAAATCGGACCTCTATCGACTTGAATTATTAAAAAAAGTAAAGTCAATTATGGATTGACTTAGCATCAAATGTTAAATGATCACCTGCCCCAAGTGTGATAGTTGTAACAAGCTACAAAATATGACTCACTGTTTTCCATTTTACTGCATCTCGGTTGTCAAGTGCACACAAGTAACGAGGTATCACCTGACCAAAATAGTTTGACACCCGTTTGTACCCCGCCTCGTACCCTCCAGAGCTCCATTAACCTTGGTCAATAGTTCCAAAATACCTAGATCCCGGACTGCGGCAAGCATCGTGGTCACGAGAGGTCTACATACGCTGGACAAGGGCTGCTCAGCTGACGGGGATGCGTCTGTTTTGTTGAACGCTCGCTGCGGTCGCGAGAGTGTGTGTCGGTTTCTACATCGAGTTACAGCCTCATACCTACTTTGTTGCATTTATTTACCTACCTACAATAACCCGCAACAAATTAATCAAACGAACGGAAACGACAGTGTAAATGTACCTTTGCGTTTGCTGTGAAGTTTTACAATCTGTTATTTATGACTATCGATCCAACTTGTATCTGTTTATTCAAGTAATATTATTTAACACATGAAATATAACGTACAGTCAGCGTCTTTAGTTTGTATACAACTCAGTAGGTACCGTGTCACATTAATCTAACTGTCTGTTTAACTTACTCAGTCGCATGGACGTTTAGTGTGACAAGGTACTGAGGTGTATACCTACAAACTAATGATGCTGACTGTACATGGGGCGGTTAGATGGGATTCAGTATTAAAGATAGAATACGTTATTTTCCTGTTTAACTGCTCAATCCCAAACGAAAACCACAACATCAAATTAATGTAGTTTACATTTATAGTTGATAAAACTAAATATTTATAAAAATTTAAACTACCGCAGGTTCGAAACTTAATCCTGCCAAAAATTATGGACGCCAAACGAGCTGCAGCGCCAAAATCCCTCCCCCGGGCAGTAACAAGAGTGTCGTCTGCATAGCAGAAGACGTTCATGCCCGAGAGAAGGGCGCCGCGCAAAAGTCAGTCGCATCCGATGTTCCACAGGAGGGGCCCCAAAACAGACCCCTGTGGAACACCGGATCGAGCGCTGAAACGACGCAGGACACCGTGTGCACCGGTACAAACAATTTCCCTGTTGACGAAATAATGCCCAATCAGGGCCATCAAATAGGAGGGCACTCCGTGATAGCGGAGTGCCTCCAAAATTGTAGAGTGGGGGAGGGTATTAAAAACATTAGCTATGTCAAAAGAAACAGCCAACACACCCTCCCCCCTCTGCCTACATTCCAACACGATTCGATTTTTTATTTTTATAGTACCTACTATACGCCGTACCACAGAGTACTATATACGAGTACTAGCCGTACTAACGAACTTTAAGTATGTAGTTCTAAACATATTTGGCAGAGGGCACTTACCGGAGGCTAATGGTTGATACAGCAGAAAAAAATTCATCGCCTACGGTAACTTGCATCAGCTCAGTTGGAAGAGCAGCACGCGCGATACGTGAAGGTCGTGGGTTCGATTCCCGCACCGCAAGGGGTGATAACATTTTTTCTGTTTCTAATATCACATACATTGCTTTGATTCTGTGGTAAGTAGCTAAAGCACCTGTGTTACGGAAATCAGAAACAACGACGGTACCACAACACCTAACTCGAGACAATGTTGAAAAGTTCGTTTCCCATATTGACCCGACCCGGGACCTCAGAGATGGCACGGCTATGGAGTTCGTCTAGTACGGTCTATGTGTTTTCAGGGCAGGCAGTCAGCCAGTCGCCGCCACCTCCTTTTGGTGTCGGTTAGGTGCGTCACGGCATTTTTCGTCGTCTAAAAAAGAATGCTGAAGGCACGGATTCCTAAAAATACAGCATCTACGGGTCAGAGATAAGCGGTGCACGAGACGTGAGGTGCGCACGCGCAGTGGTCACGCGCGCGGCGCCGGCGCATGACCGACGCGCGATACGTTCCGATACACTGACACTGACGTCGTTCCTGCAACAGGTAATCACAACGAGACCTGTCAGTCTTTCATTTTGCAACCGTAATTTGAACCATATTGACTTCAGGATCTAAAACTATTCAAATGCTGATCAGTTATGGATCTGTAGGCGTAACATGCGCAATATTCAACGTAATCATTAACTCCGATAAGATTTAATTACTGTTGATTTGCTGATCACACACTATGCTGGTATTTTCAGCCAATCTGCATTTGGATAAACTGAAATATATTATAATAATTTAAAAAGAGCTCATAAAATCGATTGGTTGTGATGAGGCCTTCTGTATCAGCTCCCTTCATCGACATATTTGTCATACGAATAAATCAGTTCCATCACTATCAAACCTGGAAGTAAACATTATTAATTAATATAAATAAGTGATTCTATGTAGGTACCAAAATCTAACAAAAGACTAAATGCATCTGAAAAATTCACGGCCTAATAGTGATATTATTACGTTTGGATCATTATAATGTTTAATTATCCAATCAGTGAGAGGCGTGGTGGTCTCACTAATTTTCACACAGCCTATTTTAAATAAATGTGAATGTAATGTTAGTTAGAATTATTGCGCATGTTACTGGACTCGTAGTCAAGTAGTAGTTATATGCTTTGATAGCGAACGTTCGCAGTTCACAGCACAATTTGGTAGCGGAACAAAGGCCCAGCCGGAGCTCAACTGAATTAACTAAATACGAATTGGCAGCAGGCCGGCTGCGGCCGCTGGCGAGGGCTGAAGTGCCTCCGGAAAATTAGATGCGCCTAAGAGATACACTCGTACCTACTGGCTCACTGCGATACGTAAACGGCCGCTCCGGTCGGCGTTTAAAGTACTTACGAGTATTACATAGTTACTAGTTAGGAGTAAGAAGGTAAATAATGACTTCGTGGAAATGGTGGAAGATTATCCAGTCCAGTCATTTGAAGTAAAACTACCACCAAATTATTTTGTGTATTGTAGCTAATTTCAAATGAATGTTTGAAAAAGGCTCTTCTTGAATAATGGGTTTCGCCTTACGCCATCATCTTACAACACTCTACGATCCCTCGCATAACAGTACTCCTTCATACCCGAGCTATGATAAGCGTTACAAGCGTCAATGGCAGCCATTACTGAATCACGAACTCAGTTAGGTAAGCGATTGTCATCTACTGTCGAATACTGTCGAGTATCGCCGTCCGCGCGTCACGGAGCCGCCTCGTACTCAGAGATACTGCGGTCCCTTCAAACTTGCCGACGAGATGCGTATCTCCTTATTGGCCAACGGAAATGGAACCGAGGTTTTCGTAAACGACTGTGCGTTTGTCCTCAATTTCACCTGAAGTTCAAAGCGATATATGTGCCTGATATCTTTTATGTTTGACGTTGCAGACATTCAGTTTAGTTTAATCTACACTAGCTAGTATTATAAAGCTGAAGAGTGTTTGTTTAAACGCGCTCATATTGCAAATGACTGGTTTGAATTTAAAACTATAATTTTACTGGTAATAGTCCATTTATCGAGGAAGGCTTTTTATAAGAGCGAAGAGAAGAGAAGAATCAGTGGAAAAAGTGTAAAAACGAGGATAGTACGCCTGCGAAGCCGCCGCGGGAAGCTAGAATTACATATGACAACAGATATGGTAAATCACAAATAGTATAGTTTCCTTAGCTTATTTGCCTTCATAAACGAAGAAGCTGAAATCGAATTTACACGCGGAGACCATTCAGACATATTTAGGTAGGGCAAAGCGATTTATCGCTCGAACTGGAACAGCCTGTCTGGTGAAATAACTCCACCTTATAGAAGACCACAGCCAAATAACAATCACTTCGGTGTTGTTGTAAAATGTTCAGAGCTCCTTGGGGATGCTACATATGAAGCCTTCGAGGTAAGTGCGACAAGTCCACTAACAGCTTTATTGTGCTATACTAGTCGCCCTCAAGCTAGGACCTCATTACCACTTAACATCAGGTGGGATGAGGTCAATCAGGAGTGCCTCATAAAAACAATTAAAAATTTAGCTAAGTTGGGCTGGGTGTTTATAATAAACGTTTAAAGTTGGTTTCCAGGACCATAGCTTGAGAATAAATACAGAAGGTGTATTGTGAGCATGTTGGTAAATGTAATTTGTTTCATCCGTCGCGGTTGTTCGCTACATCTCATTATACACTTTGTTTTCGTTGCGTTGGGAAACAAAGTGCCTAACAAAGCGAAAACAAGGAAAGCCTCGCGATATTGGCTGTAAATCAATACGACGCGTTGTGCGCCTCTGAACACCCCCTCCCCCCCCCCCCCCCCCCCGAGTTACTTTGTTTATTTATATCGTGTTGTAGTATCATGACTATACTTTTAACACTCCTAGTGTCCAACTGACTTCACTCCATTAAAAGGATAGAACCTACTACATTCACTACTGTTTTTTTACCATTACAAGATCAACCAACTTAATCTCTCCCTTATTTGCATACAAATGATACGACAACCAACTCCATGAAAACCTTATTTCTTTGTTTTTGGTTCTAGATCCGATTACGGTGTATGAAATAATGAGAAAGCCGTTGCTAGATATAATTACCTGCGGGTCTCATCTCATTTGGACACAAGAAAGGAGTGTTCTTGATTTATAAGCCCACACTTCTCATCTCCATAATTATAGTTTGACATATTACTCAGAAGTCATTCTCAAAAAACGACCGTTTGGCAAAACCTACAACTCCAAGTCACTCTGAAGGTTGTTACCCAATTTTGGTATAGGGTTGTAAGCGATCGTTCACTTAATATTTCACTTTCTGCAAACGGGAAGCTTCGAATAAACATAATCCCTCCATTTTATTCCTCGTATCTTCGGGACCATTACATATAATCTCGATACTCACTTCCTATTCACATCTTGCAAATGCCTCACAACGATAAACTACGATCATAACACTCTTTTTAGCCCTCGCAAAGAACAGAGTCTCAAGACCGTTCTGATGACGACAAACGGGAATCTTCTGATCACTTATAAAGGTTTAGGGCTTCAAATATGCCCTTTGGATTTCGCTAACAAATGTGTCGTTTCCCGGCAGGCACCCCTGCCCGGGCACGGTGAGCGAGTAGGCATTCGCCGGAATAAGTGAGTTTCCTCATCCCTCGGGACAAAAAGGTTCGCGGACAATAGATTCTTTAAACAGCGAGTGACGTCACGTTTCAATTTATCCCGGCCTAGGAGAAGGGCTGTGCGTGCTCGGCCAGCCGACCGCTCCGTACTAGTACAGTTCAATTGGGAACAATGGGAAATTGGGATCTGTAAGACAGTCTAGTTCTTTTTTAGCTTACACCGTATGTTCATCTTAATTGTAAAGATGTTATGTTATGTTATATCCATCGTTAACTTTAAATGGCTCCATTTTATTCCGCATTTGGTATTTTACTGACTCAGGAAATAGTTAATCTACTTTATAGGGCAAACCTTTTCTTACAAAATCCAATTACACTATGGTTGCAATAATTTTAGGGCGTGTTATAAATCACTGTCGACACAACCACGACACGACACAAATAAATTGATTCTCAACCTTTGCTCCTCTTCTTTGAATTAAATATAACAAGTGCCAGTATCAGCTAGATCAGGAAAAAAGCTACTATAATTTACAACAGTTCACGAACGTTCACCGTTCCTGGTCAAAGGAACTGCCCTAGAGGGCGGGTCGCGGTCTTCATTCAGAGCGCATTCGGGTGTCTTGTCCGATCCCGCCTAAGCTGCTTAGCTCACGGGCTCCTTTATGAAGTCTCCGACCCGCGCGGCCACGTGACCGTTATTGAGGGCCGTTCGGACTCGCACAGAGACATGCCTCCTAAATTATTCTCCAGAACGAATAGTCTGAGGCTCAGTCCGTAATACACTGTTCAGTCGAACAGTAAGATATTTTTATTAACCAACTTAAAGTTTTAAATACAATAAAATAAAACAGATTTATTTCGGAATAAATTCCATATCTTGTTAGTAGCAATAACCTTAAAACTTGGATGCAAAGCTTTGTCCCAAGGTATAATATTTTGAGGCCAAAGTTACAGGTACAAACTTCATATACTATCCATTTGTCTGTGTGTACCATGGCCTTATAATTTAAAAATCAATCCCTTCAACATCAATCAAATAATCACTAAAAACGAACCGGTCGAAACTTTTCATAATCTTATACACACAATTATTCGGAAACTTAAATCTATTAATAAAACATAAGACTATCTCAGTAAGCACCTCAATAGATCTCTGTATCCATTAGCAGAGATCTCCTTATGGGAGATAAGAATAATTCAACTAGGATATAATCACAAATTCTAATAAATAAACTAAATACTTTCTGTAATGAGTCCAAAAACCTTAAAAAAAATATATATATAAATGGTGTGTACTACCTTTTCACGACTATTAAAAAGTAAATTGTCAATGTATATTGACAATATGTTTGTTCTCCCGATTAGGTCGCACCTTAAGAAGGGAATATTATGTTTTAAACATCGGAAATAAATGCGCATTTGATATGCAGCTAAGCACAATAGGATTGAGAAATATGTATTAAAATTTCACGATAATCAAAAAATGTGGTCTATAATAAGTTATCGCTTGTTTCTCAATAAGAAACATTCCAAGGTGTGATAGTAGAGAAGGTAAACTATGACAATTAAAGGATGCTTTATTTAGCTCTATTACTCAGTTTGAAAAATCCCCGCTGATAAGGGACGCTTGCATTTGACATTTATTTAGTCGTCGTGTCCGGAATTCCGACATGTCTTTACCTTCCATTCAAGCCAGGTGGTCTAGGTACACTTCAATCAAACTAACACGATATTTCTGACGTCACCACTTAAACATTTTAAAGCACTATGAAGCATTTTTTTCGTTTGCTGAGTTCCAAAATTGTATGTGTAGATAGATGAATAAATTCCGTTGAGAAAATCCAGCTTATTATCAGCTTGTCAGATTACTAATTCCAATGAGGAAATTGTAGCTAATTTATCTCAAGTATTATTCATGTACTATATTTTCTTTTTTCTTTTTATTTTTTGTTACTCTTGTTTTTCATGAAAATCGAACATAGTATTGTTGTTCCTTAACGTAAATTTAATTATTAATTACTCGTCGATTTCGTGGGTGGGACCTGGAGTCCTGAAATACAGGGTTGCCCTACATTAGGCTCGAGTCACACGTCACTATGTACCTAGAGATAACTCACTAGTGTAATTTAATTTAAGTGTGAGAATATTTTTTTTTATTTTATTTATAATTATTTATGTGTACGTATGTTCACAATCACATAAAGAGTGTTATCCTTAAAATCCTGTCGATATGACAGTTTTGTAAACTATCCTTCAAGATATATAAGCTAGCAAAGGTGTTACCAAAAAGATGTTTCAATGGATATTAGCAATGTGTCGGATTGTTAGGCTTCATTTTTGTACTGCGTCCGCTCTCGTCTAATAGGTAGTGCCTATCGTAGAACGAAGCTTTACTCAATATGTAGTAATTCCAAGGAATGACAACGTTATTACTTTAGACAAGACAAGGTGTTACATAATTTTCATTTCAATCACAATTTTCGGAGGTTAACCCTCTGTTCTGAGAAGAATTATATATTTCAAATCCTCACTTTCATTATTGGAAGTAAAGTAGAAGCCGAGAGGGCGAGATAAATTATAATTACAGGTACCTCTCAAGTAAGCCGGAGCAATTACGAAAGTACTCGTAAATCAACGCTTTGTGAGGAGAGAGAGGGGTTCCCGAAATAGCTGGACGTTTTGGACCTATTTTTACTGTTCATTTATATTTCAATAAGCAACTTACCGCAGTGGTTACACGGTGTCGTCATTCCGAGGACTTGGTAACGAAATACGCCTGACGAAATTGCTCGACACAAATCTAATTTAAGCTCAAATGACATGGAGAAACGCTTTATAAGGGAGTTACATGTTTCGTTATTAATTTGTGACATAATGATTTCTTTTCCATTATCTAGCAATTTTAAAATAGTTATTTCTGTTAACAATTTCGAATAACGATTTGACCCAGGGCGTGTTGATACGAAAGCAGAAAAAAATTGGATGTTTTAGACGTATGTTTACCAGTGCAATGACATGTATTACGACACTTACGGTTTAATTATATAATATGCATGTTAAATATATTTTTTATTATAAAATACATTGAAATATGCCTAAAAGTAAAAACAAAACTTAGAAAGAAAAAAAAAGAAGTTTATTTATCATCAGTATGGCGTTGGAGTATTTACTCATGCATTTTTGAAAGGGAGCGCAGGGCTCAGGCGATCCGCGGTAATATGTATATTTCCCGTTGTTCAGACCAAGTGAAAATTAGGCCCTTTAAAGCTTTCTGTCAGAGCTTCTACACGGGAAACCTATGGGCCTCGTAAGCCAAAAGGTCGCTGGACGTGCTGCGCGTCCAATACAATAACATCTTCAGAATGTTGTTGGGATTGCGACGTTATTGCAGTGCATCGGCGATGTTTGCTGTGCGCCATACTGATGGTTACCATGCAGTGGTGCGCAATAAAACGGTATCTCTGATTGGAAGGGTGCGTGGCAGTCAGAACAGCCTTCTGAAGGACGGTGGCTGACAGATACACATCACCTATCTGGCGGTGTTTGGTAGAGAAAGTGATCAAATAAATTTAGTTTACTCTCATATTGTGTCCACTCTCAACTTTATTTTATACTAACATAGCATTTAAGATTTTTGTAATACGAACCCCTTTATATGAGCCACTCGCTGCTCGAAATAAATAATTTTTATTTTATTTTATTTATTTTTTATTGCATTTGTTTAGTTAATACAAATGTACAATGAACTAAACAAAATCATTTTACGTTTATTGCTTTCATTAATATAGTTACATTATATAATATACCAATTTTAAGCAATAAAGTGTATTTATAGTATCTGTATAATATCCTCGTATTCTGTAGCATCTGGTTAACGTGATACACAGTGATGAAGTAATCATTACTTATTTCGACATTTTGTATAGGAGACGCTCTATTTTGATTAAAATTTGTGAAGATTTCAATGGAATCAAATTATTCAAGCATCATAAAGATAGTTGCGGTTTAAAAGCTTGTACATTTTTACCGTGGAACCAGAAACACTTATCTAATAGTAAAATTGAGTGGCTGCAACGGAGCTCACATAATTAAATCCGCTGCATCACTACAAAGTGTCATGTCCACACAAGTACCGCGCATCCACTACACAAGTAGATAGTATGTACCCACACACTCGAGTAAATTGGATATTGACAGGCCAAACCTTTAGAGGTGCTTGAAAAATATCCGTTCATTGGTGGCGGAGCCTTGAGGAGGGATATCCATTAATCGATTCCCGAAATCAAACATGTCCCGGTACGAGTGGCGACACGGTCCCGGGGGCTGCTCCCGACATGTTTGCGGGCTCTCACGACCCTCCTCCGGGAGCGGCGAGCAGCCGGAGGGCGACCTGCGGCTGCTCCAGAGCTGGAAGGTTCTCGATTCGCGGAAGCGTGCGATGTTACATTATATAATTTTTATCAGCTCGAAATAACGCCACACGGTGTGATACCTACTTGGAATTATGGAAATTATGAATATTTTAGTGTATCCTGCTCATATGGTTAGTATGAACGTTTGGATGAAAGAACGAGTAAATGTTTGTTAATCTATCTCGCCCTTTTTATTACAAAACGTTTCTTTTAAAAACTTGAAAACAAATTTAAAAGTAGGTAAGTATTATCCAAAACTTAGTTAGGTATGTACAAAAAGGATGTATCAACACAGCAATGTTCCACAGCAGGGCTAAGGGTTCTTCATTTGGTGACAATACCTTTTAGGTGGGTATTAGCTTCATCAACACTTGAGTTGTGTTTGAAACATCCATCACATGCTTTGATGGGCTGGGAAATCTAGGAACCTAAGATCACCAGCACATAATCCATTACTGTAATCTTCTAGAATAACAAGGCATTATCCCTACTAATATTATAAATGCGAAAGTAACTCTGTCTGTCTGTCTGTCTGTCTGTCTGTGTGCCTGTTACGCTTTCCCGCTTAAACCTCTCAACCGATTTTGATGAAATTTGGTATAGGTATACGTTGAATCTCAAGAACGGACATAGGCTACTTTTTATTAGAAAATAAGGGGGGGAGGGGGGTAATACCACCTTTGGAAGTTAGAGATATGAAATTTGGCACAAAAATAGCTCGAAACTTAGATTAAAATATAGACTACTTTTTGTTTCGAATATTAGGGGAGAAAGGGGTAAAACCGACCATAAAAGGATGTAGTCCACGCGTAACATCAGAACGACAGCACCGAGTAGATTGTTTTCTTGTTATGGTCGTAATTTTCAGAGGGAGGATTGTGAGAAAAACAAGTCTTTGGAGATTCACCGGGATTGTACGCGCCATAGCAGACGCTTACACATACACATACCCACGATTAAAATATTGTGGATTAAACTACCTTCTTCGCAATCCGGGTTTAGATAGGAACGACACATCGGGTCAGGTTAGGAATAGGGTTACATTCGGCATAAATATTAATTAATTTTTCAAATTCCTAACCTAACTCTAGGAATTTGATAAAATAATTAACATTTAATCGGGTCAGGTTCAGCATAAACGCATCGGTTGGGTTAGTAGTCGATTGGCACGAAATAAATTCGCTCGATCTTGCGAATCGTCTCCTTTCAATAAAAATATTTTTTGGTAGGCGTTTCACACGAATGTATTTTAATTTTTATTGAAAGGGCACGCTCGTTCGGTCGAATTAATTTCGTGCCAATCGACTACTAACCCCGTCGATTGAGTTGTGTGTGAAAGTATATGGAAAAAAAGTGTATGGAAAAAACCTGTAATTCACGCGGACAAAGTCGCGGGCAAAGCTAGTGAAAATATATTTTTCTTAAAAGATAGAAGATGCAGTCAAAGTAAGATGAGTGGTTACTTACCCATTATATCAGTAATTTACTGTGGTTAATTGTCATAGAGACATATTTATTCATTAAGTACCTACCTATTCTAGTTTTATGACGACGACTCGTAAATATGACTAATGCTTTTCATATAAACAAAGAGATTTCTCATTCTATTATTTAAGAAAAAAACTGTTGGTCCTTCTCTCTCCTAGCACATATTTCAGTTGTGCATCCTTAACCGAGCCCGGGAGTCATGACATGACCCATGACCATGCACTCAGAAGTATAAAGAAGTTATCATTTCCTTAATAATTGGGTACTATAATACAAAAAATATCTTCGTCAAAAGTTTTACTCAAACACACGAAAACTTCACCAATTTTCGTCACACTATTGGGATTTATAACCACCACCTTTGAATAAAAATCAATCCAGCTTAATTTTTTTTCAGGATAAAAGGTTTACCAACCGTTATTGTTGTGCAGTTCCTAGATTTGGAAAAAAAAATGTTTAATTCGACAAAATTTTCAAAATTACATAAGAATAAATTCATTTTCTTTTAAATGAACAAATCGACTTTTACATTAGCATAATAGTGAGTACAATAGTGTCAGCCGATACTGGCGGTGGTGACGTACCGGCGCGACCAGCTGACAGCGGCGGCCTTGCGCCTGCGCAGTGTCAGGGTCGCGGCCCGCTTCATGCCACACTGAACAACCGCACTATATGTTCTTGTCTCATATTTATATCAGATATTATACTGGCCCGGTCCAACAATGGTCAGCGCTCCTGACTATTGCACTAATGGTCGTGGGTTCGATTTCCACCCAGGACAAGCATAGGTGTCAGGAACATTTGAGGTTTTTTTTTGTCTGGCGTTCATGAATGTGTTTGAGTATGTATTATACCATCGCTCGTTTCCATAAGACAATTCCTTATACCATTGACTTTGATAAAATGAATTTATGTGATGTTGTCTGATGTTTATTTATTTTTATAGCTCAAATTTTGAATACACACTACTCCACGCGCAGTTATTTCAGTTTGTTTCTAATCCTTTCTATTAAAAATTTCCCAAACATCTAATTTCACGTTCATTTCGAGGTCGGCGCGTCACAGTCAGCGCGGGCGTGCGCGTGCGCAGCAGCCGCGTTGCCATGGCGACGCGCACGACGCATGCAGCACGCCTTCGGGGCATGAGGCAACAGGCGCCAGCGGAGGGTAGCAGGGGTAATACATTATTCCGCAAAGGGTGATGCAATTGTTTTTTTTTTTTAAATAATACCAATTAATTGCATCTTTGGTTAGAGCGTAAAGATCAAAATTGTGGGGGTCGTAACTTCAAATCTCACTTTTTTTTTAGATTTGATTAGACCATTAAATAAATAAATAAATAAATAAATATTGGACAACATCACATACATTGCTCTGATTCTGTGGTAAGTAGATTAAGCACTTGTGTTACAGAAATCAGAAACAACGACGGTACCACAACACCCAGACCCGAGAAAATATGGAAAAGTTCGCTTCCCATATTGACCCGACCGGGGATCGAACCCGAAACCTCAGAGATGGCGCTCGCTAAAGTCAGGCCCGCTCGCCTCTCGGCTACGGAGGTCGTCGTACCATTCGTACCAATTGCAGGCTCGAATCACCTGATCATCCAATACGAATGTTGATTACGTTATTTCGGAATTAAATATATTCTAAATGTTAATCTAGTCTCACATCTACCACTCTTACCAAATTTAATTCAAAACCATTGCTTATTTCGTGAAAGGGTAAATATACATCTATCCATTATTACGTACTTTTTCATTTGGAATGTTAGTACAAAGTATAATGTTAGCTCTCACAATCACAATCTGACATGTTTGTATGTTTTACAAAATCAGTTTTAGAGTTTAAATGAACAAGGGATATGACTGAATGCGCTTCTGTTGTGAGTTCGAAGAATATTGGGGGTCAAATTAGCGTGAGGACTTAGTGAGCATACGTTTACCTATTTAGCTCAGCTTGTATCGTTTCTTAAATTCTGATACTGGTTTTACAAATTGTTTTTGACCTTTTACTAAATGATAGGCATATCATTCTTTTTTTCTAGAGTGCTCACTCAATCCACACGCACGTTACTTAGTGCGAGTCACACGAACTCAATTTTAGCTGACGATTTGGTATTCATCAGTTTTCCAAATATGGTGGTGATAAATAGGTATATTATTGACACACATTAGTGATACCTACTTGGTATGTTTTGTAACTATTATGATATTGATTGTTTCAACATAATGTTTACAAGTAATTCTTAGGTTTCAACGCCTAAAAGCCATATTGTTTTTATGCCAAAATACCTATGTTTAAAATGTGATTTAAAAATTCTCCGCCCGCGCATTATAGATAGCTATCTTCATAAAAATCATTGACAGGTATTGAAAAATATCTTGACTAGTCAGTCAAGATTCTCCCATAAGTTATTTAGAAAAAACGGCTCTTATTTGAAACATTGGGGACGGGGATTACTTAGTGAGGAACAGCCGTATGTTCTAACGCTCTAATGGCTGCTTGCTCAAAATGATGACTTCAGCGACGTCATAACTTAGCTAGGAAGCTGCAGGGAGCCGCGGGGGAGCCGCCGGGAGCCGCATGTCGCTCACTCCGGCTTCCCTCTGAATACAAACGAGACAACTTTTGCATTCGCCGGGAATTTTCAATTACGCCTGCACTTCGTTGTGTCGTTAAAAGAAAAACTTTGCGGGCGACGCCAGATATTATCAGGGCGCCATGTTTTATTAAAATTTGTATTCACGTTACACGCTCAGTTTACATGCTTTTGTGGAGGCGCACGGTGTCTAAATAGGAAGTTTTTATTTACAACTTTCGTAGAACATTTTGTAAATGGACGCTGTATTTTCTTCACATAATAATGGCAAAATGTTTGGTTTTTTTTTCTAGACACACGCAGCGTGGTTCCGTTGTGTGTGGCTTTTTTATTATATTTGATTGCATTGTGATCGAGCGTTAAGATGTATTTTATATTGAGATTAAGAATAAAGTGCAGGAAACAAGCAAAGTCATAAAATGAAATAAAATTACTTTGCACTTTAAAATACATCCTGCTCTTTATCTTTAGGGATGTGCCGGAGATATCCACGTTATGTGTTAAAAGTTGTATACAATTAAATATTGTAGTTTTCATATTTAATATCGATGCAGGGTTAAAATACTAGAGTTCATTTTATATTTAGCATCGTCAACGCACAAGAATGTATATTATATGTGACATTTCTTATTTCATTTGTGTTCTTCTTTACAATCGTAACATTCGTTGGTATTTAAATAAATTTAAACTTTTAGACACCCTGCGCCTTGAACATGGCTGTATAAAATTAATTACTTAATATTTTCACAAAATGATTCTACCAATATTATTTTCCATTTTATGGTTACATTTCGACTTCTTTTTATTATGATACAAGTTGTAAGTAAGTAGACACGAAAATGTTTTGTTACTAGCTACTTTTCGGTAACTTAAATAACTACTAAGTATTGTCACAGTGACATTTATTATCTAAAAAGGAACAAACATAAAATGTAATTACAATTGAGCTTAAAAATCACAAGGTTTCTAAAACTAGGGCTCACAAATTTTTCAACAATACCATTCTTTCATACAACGTTACTCATCGATAAACTTAAAGACAAAATTTATAATTAAACTATCACCGATGGTATTAAGAAAGATCTTTTTAATTTGTCAAGAAAATTTGGGAGCCTCTACATCAATAAAATCTTGTCAGACGACGAAGGTTCATAAGACTGATTTGCTGATGGGTGTTGCATAATAGGAGGTCAAGTTCTAACCAATTTAAGATTCGCGATTGTATGAAAAGGTAAATTGAGAATGTGTTTCAGGCCGTCTAGCCTAATCGTCACGTAGAATTTGGTTTCCTTTACTACCACAATCGCTTTTTGCGGGTCGAAACTTTTCTGTTGTTAAAGAATAGCATTCTTCAATTTTATCAAAGGAGAATCTATCGTAAAATGTATATATCTTTTAAAGAGCGATTAAAAAATGTCATATTCAGGTCAAGGCCAAGTAGTTATACAAATAGAGGATATGGAAGCATCAGATTGTTTTCAATGTGAGGCATCTGCCTATATGAGAAACGAAGAAAATACATTTGCCGCAGTTAGCCGAAGACGATTTGTGTGATTTCGTTATTTAGTTAGTAAATAAATAAATCTGTTAAATGGCTCCACCCAACCCGCTTCACAAATGATACTGAAAGAGATGAGACGATCAGCAAAGCAGTCCCATGGAGGTATATGTGAGTGGCGTGGTACAAGTCAGTGGTCGGCGTAGGAGGTGACCTTCTCTAGCACGCAGACCTTCTGGTCGCGCTCGTCGTCGCTGGCGTGCGCGCTGAGGTTCATGGCGCCGCTCTGGTACTGCTGCGCGCGTTCGCTCTCCTCCTCGTCCAGCAGATCGTGCAGGAAGTTCAGGCAGCGCCGCTTGAAGTACCGCTGCTTCTTAGCAGACAACTCTTGGTAGTCCACGTGGATACCTGAAGGATATTGGGATATGATACAACATGCTCATAGGAACTGTGTTTATTTAGATAGATTACTTTCTTTTTTTTATATTGCATTTCAAGATTGACCTTATCCCACCTGGTGTTAAGTGGTAATGAGGTCCTAGTTTAAGGGTGACAAATACAGCATAATAAATCTGTTACTGGACTTGTCGCCCTTATCTTGAAGGCTTGACCCCTCCTATTAATGTAGCACCCCCAGGAGCTCTGGAAACCTTACTCACACGCAGGAACATAACAACTTAATTTCTATAATAAAATAGACACAACATATTATTAAAATGGATACGTTCATGTGATTACAGCAAACTGTTTTTAACCTCCTGCTAATATTGTACGTAAAAGATTGGATGTATCAAAATTTGGTATCTACACAGATTAGATACCAGAATAATATACGATACTTTCTATTCTATAATAAACAGAAATAAAACGCAAACAATAGCTAATAAGAAGTGTCCATATTACAACAAAACGGAAGGGTATAATGAGAAAAGAAAATTCAAAAAATTAAGGGAAATAACAAAAAGATTTCAAAGTTGAAATAAACCTTACTTTTACAAAACGACCTCCGGTTAATTAAACACAAACGAAGAAGACATTTTGGATGTCGCATTTAAATAAGGTCGATTCGCGTAAGCGTAAAATCATCCATCTTTAAATATAATATAATTCACTATTATAAAATACGTGTGTAATAAACGTACATTTGTGTAATCTACCCGAATCGTATACTAATGTAAAGAGATCCATTTGACAAGGGTTTGGTATGCAAACCGCAAACACCGTAAGTTAATTATCTCTGCGTAGATTGGGACACTTTATAGTTTGAATTTGCATTAATATTCGAGCTGTGTGTAAGTATGTCTAATAACTAATCACAAATGTGATATCACATAAGTAGTCCTTTGATTACGGACAGTGTCAGAAGGTACTAGTTCTGCTGAAAAGAAGCAATCGTTTAAAACTCATTACGATCTAAATAACCAGTCAGGTGCGAATCAGACTGTCGCACGAAATACCATTAACTTGGTTAAAAAGTGTAATGCTGCTATTTATCAATATAATCGGCAAAAAATATTTATATTAGAAACAGAAAAAAATTATCTCCCCTTGCGGTGCGGGAATTGAACCCACGACCTTCACGTATCGCGCGTGCTGCTCTTCTGTTTCTAATATTTAAAGTTCGCTAGTACGGCGTATAGTACTATAAAAATAATAAAATCGAAAAAATATTTATGTTTGTTGCAGGAGAGCCCCTGTAAATATGACAAAGGCAATTTGGCCGCCTTTAACTATGTGAATTCATAAGGTTCTCAAACATAGGTGTCCTATTAATACCCGCAATACGTCTACATGATCCAGTCCGCTTTCCTACTGTATCGGTTTTGACATTTGTTAAGAGCGCGATAAAATGTATTCGCAAGACGCATCCTAACGCCCAGTTCCAATATTTGATAAACGGTCCGTTCTAGATACGGATAGTTATAAATTACACGAAGCGTAAGCTAAAAACGACCGAGAGACGATTAATGACAGCTGATATGGAAAGTAAATTAAAATTAACGTCTCGTAAAAAAACGGATACTCATTTTGGACACTTTTCGAATCGTAAAATATTGGCAACGGGCTTAAGCGGATTTGACGCTTCGGATAGCGTTACTAACCTCTAAAAATCTGGAACTAGGTAGAGATCCCGGTAGGTTTCAAGATGGAACTACAATTATCACGCCTGCGGTCGCTCCAGCTTGAGCTTCGGAGGTAGCGGTATATGCATTTTGTTTAAAATAGCCTTACTAACCTCTGAAGAACTGGAAGTAGGAGGAATTCTCGTCAGGCTCAAAGGCGGAGCTGCAGCTGTCGTCGTTGGACTGCTGGTTGGATAGCTCCGTCTTGGGCTCGAACGAAGCAGAGGGGAGGGAGAACCAGGGGTTAGCTATGAAGGGCTTGATGTCCACCGGCTCGGGCTTGGTGCCATCCGTCAGGTCCATATCGAGGAGTGAGGGCGCGTACGTTGAGAAGTGGGACGGACGCCTGCGAGTAAAATAGGGTATTACACATCTACAAGTGCTTCAAAATACAGGATGGTATATGAATGGTATGTCTGACCGGCTGTAACTTCAATTTGGTTTTATATTCATTTTGACGTTTATTAAGTGTTACTTTCTTATATTTTTTACATAATTTCCTTTATAATGACGTAAATTTGATTATAAAGCGATTAAGAAAGAGCTATTTATGATTAAAAATACAAATTTATTTTGCAGTAAATAACAGTAGACAACCTATCGCTAATCCTGTATGACACGTGGTATAAAAAAACTATCATGTCATGCCACTTTCCCATAGTGCATGCTACCTTCGCCATGTCATACTTTAATATAGAGAAATACCATTAAATACAGAATACTGCCTGCACAGAAGTAACAGCCAGGAGGCTCTCGAACCAATTGCCGTAGGTTCGATCTCAGACCCACCAGTTATTTTTGTGGGGTGTCTGGTTGTTTATAAATGTATTTACGAATATAGAGGCACCAGCATTGCTTCTACAAACTTACACAAGTGCTTAAACTAGTTTAGGGTCAGAGCAATACTTGCTGTGTAGTAGAGTTTACCACAGCACTATTACTAAAGGCGATGAGGTCCATCCGGGGTGGTTAAGTGGGTAGTCTCTGCCCTCTTTGGGGCAGAGGAGTCCCACACACGCCATCAACTACCCTCAGGTGTCGATACAGTTCGTCAAAGAATTTTCTCCTAACAAAAAAAAAGAAAGGTGAAATCCGTTGTCATGAGTAGCTTGCTCTAGCCTGCACGGCTATGGGAACGCGGCTTTATATAGATGTAAACAAGCGGCTCACATATCCGTGGCCATATGCTCCCGGAGGAACTCCAGCTCGTCGGCGAGGTACCAGCGGGAGACCATGCGGCCCTTGCCGGTGCGCGCGCCGTGCATCTCGTTGCGCAGGTGCCGCGAGTACGAGTTGCGGATGTGGGACCACTTGCGCCGGACGTCCGCAACTGCAACCAACAACTACGTGAGACCAACAACAGGACTCCTTTCCTCACAACCGCTCAGGGTTCGCATTTACGCATCCTGTCCGTTGCGTGATTAGGTGACGTGATTGAAGAAGAGTCCCGAGCAAAATGGATTATTATAAGGAGATTACATAAATAAAAAAAATACCATTAAAATACAAAGCGTTTTGTGTGTTTTGACTTTGACTCAATTAATCATAATAACCATTTGTATTCACCATTATTTAGATTAAAGATTTACATTTTTATTCAGGTGTGCCAAGATATAAACTTAAAATGCGTCTCATATATTCGGAAGGCCGCGTCGTAGACCGCTAGCGCTGTTCATATTTTAGTCTTAAAGGTGTCACTCCAAGAGTGCGACTCTACGTTAAAGTTACTGATGATAACCGGATGAATTTCGACGTTTGATTAGAATCACTGGCTTTCTCTGAACGCTTTCTAACGAAAATATACTCAAAAGTATATTGAATGTAAAAAGTATATCTTGTCTATGCCTATCCCTATTTTTGCTTTAATAGTTATGTATTTTTCAAAATCCTTGATGACATAATTTACCTACCTCGAGACACTTAGCATTAGCAATAATCTTATCTAAAGGTACGCGTGTTATCGCCCGGCGAGATAATGTAATGAACATAATATTTACTATAGATACCACAGGAAAGCAAAGGACCACTGAGTTTGACGGTTTTATGTTGTACAGTTTTTGGAGGTAAACTCGTGTTTTTTATTTATTTATTTATAAGCATACAAACATAATCTTTACAGGCTTACCCTAATACAATTATGTCGTTTTTGATGCTATATTAATAGCCAATCTTAAGACCTCGTTTGGCCTACTGTAAAATAAATCACATTGCTCTGATATGGCATTCAGTAATCGAAGCGCTCGCACGAGCGGCGCCCGCTGCAGCAGCGCGGTGCGCGCGCGCGGCACTTGCAGCAGCGGGGGCCGCCGCCGGCGCATAGTGTACTGGTCCGGCACACACACACTCATGCACTCTAACAACCGAGGGTGGTGTATAATACCTCTCAACACTTTCACTAAGTAGACAGCTAGAGCGACCTCTCTTCTAACTTCTAACTTGTAGTATCCCACCATGCCCAGCAAGAACAAAGTGGGATACAACAAGGGATAACCTGGGTATACTCCGAATTGTTTTAAATATATGTATCTTACAAATTTATTTTGTATGCGTTCTAACATAAATTTATATTTGACCTCGTAAGGAGACCAAATTACGGCGTTACATTCCAAATGACTCCTAACCAGCGCATCATAAAGAGCTCTTAGAGCCCCGATATTCGTGAAGTTCTTTCCAATTCTCAATATTAGTCCGAGATTACGAAATGCTTTCTTACAAACGTTAATGATATGACCTCTGAAGTCTATTATTATCTATCAGAACTTTTTTAAAAAAAGCTAAGCTGTCAACTAAATGAAAACACAAGAATTTTTTTGTAACCTAAATGTATAAAGCAAATAAACTTTGTAAATGTTGAAATAACTATTTTATTTCTCAATCAAATTAAAATGGAAGCTGGTAAAATTACAACAGCCGAATGTAAAAAGTAAACTCGAGTTATAATTAGTCCAAGATCAAACACTTCGAGCAAAGATTGCTAAGGTCATAAGGCCATAATAAGACTTCTTGCACTCTCATCCGTCTCTATTTATTTCCATACTTATCTCAGTTCTATACCTAAGGTTTAAGGTTTAAATTAGAATAACTTTTAGGACACTTTAGAACTTTGTACAATGCTTGTGTTGATTCAGACACCTATGTACAGTCGACAGCACGCCACGGTGCACTGGCAGTTCGATATTAATTCTTATGCACTGGACATAAGAGCGGTGTGTGTAGTCTAATGTGCTTGATCGTGTCTTGACGCGGGGGGGCGGGGCGGGGGGGGGGGGGGGGGGGGGACAGTCAAATAACTTGTTAGTGTTTGCTCTGGATCTGCAAAAAAATATCAATCATCGTCTCGCTTTAAATCCGAACTTGTATCCTTTATCAAAGTATTTAAATAATGCTAAGCTTTGTTGGTAATTAATTTAATTTCATATATTTAATTAATTACCAACAATTTATATATTTAATTATGGAAATTTATATATTTATTTATTATATAGATATTTATTTGTTTATTATAGTTTTATTTATCTTTACGTATTTTTTTTTATATTTTTATCTTGTTATGGTATTTATATTGATATTTTCTGTTAGTATTTTTCTCAAGCATTTTGCACGGCTGTACCCGTTTCTCGATGTCTACTATTTCCTCTACCTAAAGGTTGTCTGGAAGAGATTGCTCTCTAGCAATAAGACCGCCTATATTGTACTTAAATATGTCTGTAAAACCAATTTCTGTAAATTTTCTGTGCAATAAAGTGTATCTACTACTACTACTACTACTTTCTTAGAATATAAATCACGATTAAACAACTCGATTAAACTACCACGTGCAGAATAATCAGATTTACCGTTAAAACAATGCTTTTTGTCAATGATTTTCACAGTTAAATTTTCTAATGTGAGCTAATTTAAAAATCTAATAACCGCCTAAATTGTACCGCGTACAGACCATCGCGGTTCACCCTTGCAACATGATATTACCTTGAGTCTGTAACACTAATTTAAGCAGGTATGCAAATGGTTTGGGCAAAAATAGTAATTGAAAAAATATTGTACCCGACCGTTTTAAAACATCCATTTCCTTTCTCATCGCACGTGGATGAGTGCACAACTCCCTTCAACTTTGATTATGTTAATTATAAAACTATTTTGAAAGCTTTTAAGGAGCTTAATATGAAAAAAACTGAGGATTTGTGGGGTATTTCAGTAGAAGTGTTAAAAAATATCATACATGCTGTTGCTCCTCAACTGGCTTTTATATTTAATAAATGTATCGATGATGGTCAGTTTCCAAATTTAATGAAAGTTAGTAAAATAATACCTTTATTTAAAAGCGGCGATAAAAGTGACCCATCGAATTTTAGACCCATATCAATTTTACCCGCATTTAGTAAAATTTTTGAAAAAATTATATTTAATCAGATGCTTTGTCATTTCTCAGTTAACAGGTTATTTCATGATAATCAATATGGATTTACTAAGGGAAAATCTACAACTGATGCGGGAGTGGCTCTCATCAAGCATGTGTTTGATACATGGGATAAAAAGCAGGATGTCGTAGGTGTATTTTGTGATTTATCAAAAGCGTTTGATTGTGTAGATCATCAAACATTGAAATTGAAGCTGTGCGGCATTATGGTGTTTTGAACAAATCACTTAGTCTTATTCAATCCTATCTGTCTGACCGTACTCAAAAAGTTAGCGTAAATGGATCAAACTCTTCTGGCGCTCCTCTGTTCATGGGAGTGCCCCAGGGCTCGATATTGGGACCATTACTATTTTTAATTTATATCAATGACCTGCCCTTTTATACAAAATACTTATGTGAGATAGTATTATTTGCTGATGATACATCTCTTATTTTTAAAACTAATAGACAGAGTGACAATGCTGATAAGATTAATGATGCCCTGAATCAAATACTTAATTGGTTTACATCCAATAATCTTTTACTAAATGCCAAGAAAACAAAATGTGTTAAGTTTTCAATGCCTAACGTAAAGCAGGTCAATACTATAATAAAAATGAATGATGAACATATCGAAGTTATTAACTCGACAGTATTTCTTGGCATAACTTTAGACTCAAAATTACAGTGGTCTCCCCACATATCTAACCTGGCTGGAAGACTGAGTTCGGCTGCTTATGCGGTCAGAAAGATAAGGTACCTAACAGATATGGAAACAGCAAGATTGGTTTATTTTAGCTATTTTCACAGCGTCATGTCTTACGGTCTGCTATTATGGGGATCTGCGGCCGATATTCAAACTATATTTGTTTTACAAAAGAGGGCCATCCGAGCCATGTACAAGCTAGGACCACGTGACTCGCTGAGAGAATTGTTTAAGGAAATTAACATCTTAACAGTCGCATCTCAATACATTCTCGACTGTTTAATGCATGTATACAAAAACTTGCATACATTTCCTAAAAAATCAGACAATCATAGCATTAACACCAGAAATAAAAATAAGCTTGCTGTTCCTAAGCGTAGACTACATAAAATAGGTAATTCATTTGTTGCTTTAAGCATAAAAATGTTTAATAAACTCCCTCAAGTTATTGTTGAGTTACCTTTGTACAAATTTAAGACATTTGTCAAACGTTGTCTTTTGAAAAAAGGCTACTACAAAGTGGAAGAGTATTTGAATGACAGGAACGTGTGGATCAGTGACTAGTGTGCTCGCCTGTACCTACGTGTTTTATATTATTTTACAAATATATATGTAACGCATTTTCTCAATCAATGTCAGAATTGGGCCTCGATGACGCATGTGAGTCATACAGTTAATTTAATTTACAAATACCTTTGCTTTATTATTATTTTATTGTGTATTTTATTTTTCTCTCATTTCTGAGGATTACTCATGTGCACGCGGGTTGTAACCAAGCGTGCAATGATTTTGTGCTGTGGCCTAACTTTGGGTCTAAACTGCTGTAATACGTGATGAGGATAAAAATTTTCGGGTGGTACGGCACGTGTTTAAAATTATAGCTTTTTGAATTAAATTTAAAGTGTTTTGGTGTAGTTTCAGTGTATCTAAGCTTTTTTTAAGTGTTTTGGGTACAACTCCAGTTGCTGATAAAACTATGGGTACTATATGTACGGTTTGCACTTTCCATTGTATTTTAATTTGAATGGCTAAGTCAGTGTATTTACTGAGTTTATCGTTAATAGTGCTCTGGATGTTATGAGTGTTTGGGACTGCTATATCAATAAGGTAGACTGTGTTTTCCTGTTTATTATGAAGTGTTATATCAGGCCTGTTAAAATGGGTGGTTCGATCTGTTAGGATAGTGCGGTCCCAATATATTTTATGTTGGGCATTTTCAAGGACGGAGCTAGGTTTGTATTTATAATATGGCGTTTTCTCTTGAGTAAATTTATATTGTTGAGCTAAGCGTTGATGAATGACTGACGCGACCTGGTCATGTCGGTGCTTGTAGTCCGTATTCGCCAACATTCTACATGCGCTGGTGATGTGCTGTATGGTCTCGCTGGCACTGTTACATTGACGACAAAGGTCGGTAGTAAGGTTTGGTTCTCTAGTGATGTGCTTTCTGTAGTTACGGGTGGCAATGACTTCATTATTATTATTATTTTAATAATTGATTTAAAAATTTTATTTTACAATTGACAAACTAACTGTGTGTCTTAGTGCAAAATTAGTAATAAGTGTAGCTTTCATTTGTAAAAAAAACTACTAAGTTTCTTGCCGGTATCTTCTCTTTAGTTATAGGTTCCGAACCGGAGGTAGCTTCATTTGCTTTATATAGAGACTATTCATAAGTATTACTAATGTAATCTATGTGAATAAAAAAATATTGACTTTGACTTTGACTTTGACTTTCTGACCATTTGGTGTTTTAGAAAAAATGGAGGATTACGACTGCAATAATCGTAGAACGTGATTTGTTTAAACTTAAACTTGAATGCCATATGTTTAAAGCTTGATACGGCACGCGACTTGGCTTCGCGAACAGTTGTTTGTTTGGAAGGTGGTACGTATTTACTCAGTAATAATTCATAGTTGGTAACGGCAACCACACGTTTTAATTTAGACTTGTATTTTTACCCGACTATGGCGAAGCGAAAGGGAGGGTTATGATTTTGACCAGTATGTATGTATGTATGTTCAGATGATCTATCGTAGCTTCAAAACCACTCGACAGAAATTGACAAATGAGGTATCATTAGAAGCGTCTCAACCATCCGCTGGTTATAGGATATGTGATGTCACGATAAACTGAATGTGGCGCCCTCTAGAGGACTACTCATGACGTCAAAAATAAAAAATGTTTAATGATATCGTGTTTGGTATCAAATGAAAGGGCTTGATTAGCTGGTTTCAAAAATATATATAACTTTAGCTTTTGCCACCTACTACTTACGACCACGGCTTTCCTGAGAATTCTGGATGTATCAAACATACCTACCAAAAATCTACGTGCAAAATTAGTTTTAATTAACGAAAGGTAAAGTAAAGTTTGTAAGTAAGTAGGTACCCACATAACCATTTTTGACCAGAATATTTTCTTGTTTCATACTTTTTAGATCGCGGTGTTTTAGTAGTCGGGTTTTAGTTTTTAAACTTATGATCTTTATTATTTTAATACAGAAGTACTAAGACAATTAGCACATGCAATTAGTTTAATACCATTCTAAACCAATCAGTTACGTAGAAACGCGATAGGCACTTGTTGTTATTGTTATACAATACTAGCTAGTAGGTTTATTGAATTGTTTACTAAATATAAAACACACTGTTTATCAACCAAATCAATCATCGACAGTTGTCAATATAGGAATCTAAAATATGATTGCATACGAAAGTGAGTCTTATGATAGCGCAATAAGATCGGAGCCAATTTACGATAAGGTTTTTACGTCCAAGTGCTATCAATAATTTAGTTGCCATTTGGGATGAAGGATGTTATACATATAGGTAATTGGAGTAGGTACCTGTCTCTTAAATCAGCTAAAAGGGTTCAGGTGTTGTATTATTGGACGCAGGTAAAGTCCCGAAAGGTTATAAAAAATCCTGAGTTTAAAGTCAAGCGAGACCAAATTGCTCTGACAACGTAGCATTTTTGATTCCCGATACGCCGGACGATCGATTGGTGAAAGAAAACCTACTACGCTAAGATTAAATACCTTTAAGAATACAAGTTCAAATCTGTAGGGGCAACGAATTTAATCGTTTTATATACACATGCAGATCGATATCAGTTTTGACCACGGTTTAACAAGGGCAAAGTCCGAAGTATGTGATCTGACATGACTTTGACTGTCAATAAGAATACGGCCTATGTACAAAGTCATATAGAAATCGTACATTTGTTGTTTACTTATTTGCTGAAATAATTCGATTAACTATGTGATGTTCTTAATATCAGTAGGTATAGAGTCAAATCGCGAATCTAAATATTTTGCATCAAGCTATGCAAATATTCAAACGATAAAATAAACATAATATTTATATACAACTATTTGTAACAGTCATTTATTTTAAAACATGAAGTGTAAAAAAGCATAATCAGTAAGTGGTGATACCTATCTGTTAATCAATTCCCGCGCGTGACCGACGTTTACCTACTTAGCTTGTACTAATTAAGTATCTCTACTAATCCCTACTAATATTATAAATGCGAAAGTAACTCTGTCTGTCTGTCTGTTACGCTTTCCCGCTTAAACCTCTCAACCGATTTTGATGAAATTTGGCATAGGTATACGTTGAACCTCAAGAACGGACATAGGCTACTTTTAGTTAATAAGTAAGGGGGGGGGGGGGGGGTAATGCCACCTCTGAAAATTTATATGGGAAAATGTTAATTTTTTTAGTTAGAGATATGAAAGTTGGCAAAATATAAACTACTTTTTGTTTCGAATATTAGGGGAGATAGGGGTAAAACCGACCATGAAAGGATGTAGTCCACGCGAACGAAGTCGCGGGCACAGCTAGTGTTTAAATAAATCTTTAAGTTCAAAAACCAGTTGGTACGAAGAGCCTAAAATTAATAAAAAGGATTAAAATTTTAAGTTTGCGAGTGGTTTAATTTACATGATGTTTGTTTCGAAAATATTAACACGATAAGGGGGGGTATCTATTTGGTTAATAATTTGGGACCCCTCCTCCTTCGGGTCTCACGTGATTAATGGACGACCCCTCATACGCGCCAAGGACAAATACCAACATTCCTGCATATGAACCCTTCATTCAATCGTCGAACCGCGAAAGTTTGTCCAAACGTATGGATGGATGTATTTGTCTTTTTAAAGGATTTTGATGAAGTTTGGTAGAAATATAGATGACATAATATATTAACATAAAGGGTACTTGTTATCTGTTAATAACGCAAACGAAGTCTGGGCCAATAGCTTATTAATAAATTTAGATGTGAATCTATTCTCAAACAATTTTTAAGAATAGATTGTAATTTAAATAATAAAAAAGTAGCCGCAAAAAATGTAGCATGTGCCTCACCACTCCACCCCATCTCCTGGGCCACCTCGCGCCACAGCCCCTTCACCCTAGTATAGTAGCTGGCGACCGGCATGTTGTTCCTCGCGTACAGCAGCCGGCGCTCCTTCACCAGCCTGATCATCTTGCGGTCATCAGCCTGGCTCGAGTCCACCATCCGCCCCACCTCCCGCGACCCGCTCTCCGCCCCCGCCTCCGCTTCCATGCTGTGATACAACCCGAAACTAATTAACGACTCTCGCGACGCAACAATACGGCGCAATTCACCTCGCGCCCGCGTCCAAAACCAAACGCGGCACTGTCTATGCGCGAGAATTGCCTTAAAATCTATCAGAATCCGACCCACGCCGTAGTAAGGTACGTTTTAGATCGCGTGAATCCCCTCAAGGGTTTTACAAATGAAAATCGATCGGTATCAAGCGAAAAAGTGTCCGCGGAACGGGTACGTCAGCGCGCGGCGAGACCGCGGAGCAGACACGAGGACGCGCATGGCGGCAGACAGACACGCGCAGCGGGAAGCAAGCGCGCAAACGCCGTCTCGCTCGCGCCCACCGCCGCGGCGAGCGTGCGAGCGGAACGGCGCGCTTGACACGGAGACACGTGTACAAGCAAGGGCGCAGACGCTCGGACAGTCCGAGCTACTTTTATAAATTCCATCGGCTATCGATTCGGCGAGCCGGGTTTCGCCGCGTTATTTTCGACTCATAACGGACGACGGACATTGTTTGTTACGTCACGCGGCGATAACGTGAAACTGATGTTTGGTAGATTATTTTCTTTTCTTGTTTACCTTCTAGCGCAATATATTCGAATGGTTTACCTAAAAATAACACTTTTCAAATATCCCTACTTACTATTTTAAAACGTTAACATTCTGAATGAACCAAGACTTTTTTTTAATTATTTTTTTTATTTTTAGGCACTTTTGGGGATTGTATTAGTCACTAATTATTTATTAATCTGTTCCTTATTGTTTTTATATCCTGCAAATGGATACAGGAAGATATATACTTAAATATAAGATATCTAAATACGTGAATTATATTCTTTAGTTTGGACATTATAAGAATTGCCATTTTAACAAATGCTTCAATGGCCTCTTCGCTGTTTATCATTTCCATTATATGGTTCTATTTTCTTACGATCACAGGTCATCATGAGATGTGTTTACCTGAGTTACCGCGGGATTCACGTTTACGTATGTAGCTGAGTAGTTTAGAACGACGATTGGGGGTCACGGGTTTGATGCCTGCACGACACCAAAAAATCCAGTTATGCCATTTCAGGCTGCTTTTTAAAGTCATCGATTTCTGTTTTTATTTTAATTACTTAAATATTTGACGTTCTGCTTGCAGTAGGCATATCATGTTTATCCAGAGATTTTACTGCTCAATGGGAAAGTATAAACAAAAGATCGACTGAACGGATTGGTATCCAATTCAACACATTTGTACAATGGACTATTTTTAACTATTATTCATTTTAATCAGATCATTGAATTAATGAAGCCAGTGCTAGCAAAGTGAGTTGCTAAAATATTTTTGCCAACTCTGTAGGCACTACACATCAAAATATCAAAGCAATTCAGTAGGTAATAAAAGAAAGCTCAAACAAAAGCTCTTACTTTTACGCTCAAAACAAACCCAGCACTAACCTGAATTATAATTTTCGTTCGGAAGGAATAGGTCTATTTAGTTCGCGTTTGTTATTCGACATTTATTACTGATGACGTCACTTTACTGCCTAATATTTAACTGTCTGTGATAACACGCAGAGTGAGCACGCACAGACGTACGTATCGCTTCGGCGTTCCATACATAGATGAGTTTGTTGTTCCAAGCTCGGATGTCGTGTGTTCGGAATGAGTAATGTAAGCCGTTTAACAGCAAGAGACGCGGAGAGAGTTCGCCGGGTTCATCGCGTGATAGCAAACAAACGGTAAAGCCTAGGATTTGAGTGCAATTCTTTTTTACTGCTCGGAGTGAACGGTCGGCGTTATGAAGCAGTAAAACTGTAGTTAACCCTCCGCCCTGCGCCCTCCCCAGCGAGATCTGTGACGTAGGCCGCGGAGTGGAAGTGCCTTTGTTCGGGACCGCTAATAAAAAATTCTGGCCCCTGAACTATGAGCGATGCCATAAACTTGAACTGCACGCTCGCAAAGCGTGCATATTGTATCCTCCGCTTGTTTATCGCGTTTCCATATTTTATGGGAGAGCTGTTCAAATCGTGAGCCCAAACCTAAGGGGATTTTGTCAGGAATTCGAAGGGTCCCGAAAAATGTAGCGCAACAATACGACTGTAATTGCACTTAACGATATGACGCCGCAAGCTCGATATAAATGTTTCAGTATGTGTACTTGTCACTCACCTTAACAACTGAACCGATTTGAGTATGTGTGGGGTCCCTAGATGGTTTTAAAATAGAATCCGGTAGGCAAAGTTGTGATTGTCTTTACGTTAGCCCAGTAGGTCTGTTGGGGTAGTTAGATTTGCAAGTTGTTTGGCCGAATGCATCTTTAAAGCGCGCGGTTGTTGGTCGATGCAAGTAAGGTTTCGTGGCAAACAATGAAAAGCCAAGTTGTTTGCGTTCATTACAAGTATCATGTTGTGCTGGTGCAGCAAATCCAATGCACTTCTTCATAAGATCCTGGGTTATTTGGTGTAATTGGTAATTTTTCTAGAATTTGGAAGCTTAAAATGCACCTGTTATGGACAAATATAATGCTCTGAAAAACTTGACTCTGTATCAGTATTGTGTTTAAAGGTCAGGTCGGGTTTATTTAGGTCTAAATAACGATGTATTGTTTTATTATTGAGAGTTGAACCTTTTAAAGAGAGAGTTTCAAGGCAAGAGTAACAATGTAAACTTAAAAAAACCTTAGTGCTTTTAAAGTTTTAAGGGTTTTCGCTTTACTTACGTACGGTATTAGAAATTGTATTCACGTCTAGGCAGAGTGAGTCGTTCCTAAAAAGAGCATCGGTAGTAATAAAAACAAATATCTCCTCGGATGTACATAGGTACATATTTATTTTATTTATTTATTTATTTATTAGGTACACCAACGATTGTTACAATATAAAATATATACCTAAATCTAGCTTAATAATAACGCGGAATAATTGCACAATCACTTATAGGCGTACACTGCATGCTAAATTGTATCTGGACAAATTGTTGTTTAACAAATAAAACTTAAACTAAAACTAAATTTAAATAGTAATAAAACAAAGAAAACTTACAATCTACTCTCTTATAATTTACTGATTTCCCTTTGAAGTATGTAACGATACTTGCCAAGCGACATGGAATGAACATTCACATCAACTGATACATTGCACTTGTTGAACAGTCTACTTAATCGTGTTATGGGCGAGTTTGCTCCCAAGGTTGTTCTTCTGAGTGGCGGTGACAGGAGTTGGACAGGGTTGCGAGGCAGACGTGAGGGCACACGAAAAGAAAAGCTTTGCAATAGTCTAGAGCAACGGATATGGTTATTGAAGACTTTATATAAAAAGATCAGATCTATTAGGTTACGCCGTTTCTCCAAACTTACCATCCCAAATTAGGACAGTCTATCTTCATACAAAAAAGATCGTCTCGCCCTACCAATGCTGTACGCCAAATGACGCGTAAATTTTTTTTGGACTCTCTCAATTCTCAGGGAATGAGTTGCATAATGAGGGCGCCACACGGTGCTTGCGTATTCCAAATGTGACCGAACAAGGGAATTGTAGAGAAGAACCTTAGTTGAGATTTTCCCAAAGTGTTTTGCATTTCTTATTACAAAACCCAACATTTTGGAAGCCTTCTTTACAATGTGGTCGATGTGGATATACATAATGTATTCGTATTATGTGTACTAAGATCATCATCATCGGGTCCTATCGTAACTTTGGGAGAGACTCGTGGCTGACGTAGGCTGAAAACCCCTTTTTTTTCTGACGAGGGGAAATGCTTTGACGCACCGTACCGTCACCTGAGGTCGGTGACGGCGTGTGTGGGACTCCCTGCCCTTACAACGGCAGGACTACCCACTAAAACCCCCCGGTTGGACCTCATCGCCTAAATGGTGGTGCTGTGGGAAATCGGATCAACCTAACCAACCACAACACCACCGGCTAGGCTGAATAGCCTGTGTTACAGGATAGGGGACTTCGTTATCGAACTGAAGTCATTTCCCGATGACGAGACAGAGTTATTCCAGAGCGTACGCCATGGTTGCGTTGGTCATTATCGCCTCGCGGTGGGTTCCTTAATCACTCGCTTGCATGCTCGCAAACACGCGCCCACTGATTACCGAGTTGGACATGACTCGATACCAGCCGTGGTGTTGCTTGTACGAGTTCGCGCTTAATTCAATATTCCACGCCCATCGTAATCAACAAGTTACAGTTATAATTAGATATTGTTTTTATGATCCTACCTACTCGCGCTAATGAGACCGTGCGAAAAATTACATGTTGGACTGTTTATTACGTCATAATAAGTTATGAGTACTGTACATACTTGAATTCGGTAAGTTATCATGGAAAAAACAAGTAAGAAAAACGTAGGTATATCTACGATTAGCGACATAATGAAAATGAAGAATGTTTTTATTCAATAAACAGGTAGAGTAATACGACTTAAAGATTGGCTTCAACTGCTAAAACTATAAGCAATTACGGGTTTTTATATATCAATGGCAACTACAGTTTATACCTGCGTTACCGTTTCTAGAAAAAAGGGTCTGGATAGACGGGTAGGTTGACAGATGGACAGCGATGCTTAGTGATTCTTTATGGATATTTTTTTCTTAATAATGGAAAAAGTCACAAAAAACAGGAATTTATCTAAAGTACTAATCATAGAATCACTGATACAAAAATGTTCTGTAAAGTCAAATGATGAACCTTCACAGTTTGCTTATCAAATCGTAACGAAATAAAAATAGCTCCGACGAATCGCGATGAACAGTCGAAATGCAATGTGACGATCAATCTGAAAATTATGCTAATTAGAATGACGGCACAGTCACCGTTTCATACAATCATGAACGGATAAGAGCAAAGCTTGAAGCGAGGCGCGGGCGCAGGTGCCGTGCGCGACTTCGGGAAGCTTTTATCTCCACACCAATTCAGAAGTTGCGCTATAAATTCTCACTTTCATAAAGCGAGGTGGTCTAAATAAGGCAGGGCTGGGGGCGGGGGCGGGCGGCAGTAAACTGACATGACGCGATCGCAGATTCCCCGGGAATGCAGGGAATCAAGTTTTTATCGTAAATTGGCATCATTTTTACGAGCGGCGTTCATCCCGGATTGGCAGCTCCGAGTTCGGGCCGGGACCGGCTGATTGAATACAAATGGGCTTTTTAATTGCCCTCCTCTGGCGCGGAGGGCGACGCTGGACGGCCGCGACCAACGAACGGACTGCTCTTATTACAGACTGGCTATAGTGTGCTTCATTTTGTAATTATCTCGTGTTTCACTTCCGGTCTCACTTTGCGCAAAACAGCCTGTGTAATAGATATCAAAACTTTAGTAAGCACTTAAAGAATATAATATTGGCAAACGCATCTTAATTCCGAAAAACAACATTTTCTAAGTATGCGAACACGAAAAAATGGAGTTTAAATAGTTCGCTATCCTGACCTTATGAATCGTCTAATCAGTTTGATGAAACCAAATTGAGATAACTATTTAGTGTCAAATTGTATCAAGCCGTTTAATAAGTAAATACAAAAGAAATAAATACATCTTATACCTACTCACAATACTACTTCTTAATCAAATAGTTTGAGTATCCTATACACACCAAACATACAAACGCAAAACATGTGCATTATTTTCGGACAACAATGTTTAAATATGTAAAATACGTCAACTTTTTATAATTCACATAAAATTCTTGCACTCAAATAAATAAGTGACTGTATTTATTTCAGCATTTTAATGGGCGGTATCACGCGTCCTTTAACGACATAACTTTATGGATGACGTTGGTATGAGCAGCGATGGAACTGATAGTAACAAGCGTGTGAGGCGGCTAATCAGCGGCGGAGAGTTCATCACGGCGGTAGTTGTGACGAGCCCTCGCTCCTCGCCCGTGGACCGTTCGTTAGCGGAGCGCCCGGAGACCACAGCGCACGCGACGCCAGCACCACGCGTCTGTCTAACATCACCAACTCAAAGTCAAACACTTCTTTATTCAAGTTACATATAACACTTTTGAATCGTCAATACAATGCAAAGTGATTCTACTGCCTGTTCGGATATATCTACTGAGGAGACACTCAGTAAATTAGTTACAGTAGCAGTATCTAACTTATTGCACTCACACTTTAGACCAAGTCATTTAGTTTTGTTTTGATGAGTGTTGAAATAATTAAGTACTCAAGTAAGTATATTCGAGAGGTAAGCTGGAGTAGACCAGTCCCCAAAGGTAGCACTCATTCACAAGCATGAAGTATGTGCCAGCCATCGCTTCACTCAACCATATTAAAGGGATTGTAACGACCTGCCATTTTATTGGTAATGACGAATTAATAAATTAAAAGTTACGAAGACTATTTCTTATTTATAAGGACCTACCTCATATACCTAGGTGAAATTGACCCGAAAAATTAAAAAAAACAACTAATTATTTTTAATCTTGCTGAAATTTTATTCTTCTATTCTGGTAAAAGATATCCTGTTCCTAAGAGCATAAAACCTGGCTACGTAAAAAGATTAAGCATTGTAACTACGCCGCTAAAAACGATTTGTATATATCTATCTTCACTGTGAGCCCCCGTACACTGTGCTTGATCTCTAGCTGGCGCTTCATTTGCATTAATCACTGGAGGGAGAACCCCCCCCCTTCCTCCCCAAATGAAACACTAACTCGACAAGTTATCCAATCGATAGTGGCCAGCCGGTCACCTCTACCGGCTTCAAATATCCTTCGAGGAAAGGCTAACAATTTTTAAACTATACGATAACAATTTTCAGAAAATGGTACTACTTAGACACGAAATACTTAGTACAATTTCACTTCCTGCTGCTTTTTCCAAGATCGGGTGGAGTCATTACAAAATACTGGTAAGGCATCAAATAACAATACATTTCTGCTGACTGTGGGGTTTAGCGTTGATTGCTCCAAGCAGGGATCACTGGAAATAATCTTCCAAATCAAATCAAACCTCAAAAGGAAACTACCATCTTGTTTCATTTCACGGTGGTAATTTATTCGTAAACAACAATCATCTTCCTGACAGTCTGCCGCAAACTATTTGCCTCAAGGGTCCCTGATGATCAAAGTCCTCTTCAAAACGTTTTGCTTATATTCTTAGAAAGCATCCATTATTCGGCTTACCAAAATGTGCAAGTAACAAAGTCGGTTAGTACTAAACTAAATTCCAGTATTGTGCGATCGGTTGGCGGAAGCGGCGGCCCGCATCCGGCGGCGCGGACGCAGCTCGACCGCCATTTTGCAACAATCGCCGCAGCTGCTTCCTCGCCACTGGCCCAGCAACAAACTGTTACTTATAACAGTACAAAGAACTACATTGGAACGTGCCGGAGAAAGGGTTGTTACTGCGGCACACGATGGGACACCTGCCGAAATAAAAATTCTAGCCAACAATACATTCGCAACAACAAAACATTTTTGGAACTGTAGATAGTCATCAACATTATAACGTTTCTGGAAGCATTATCATGGCCTTCCATCGTTAGGATGGTTCGAGGTTATTCTGAATCTAAAGCAAGTAATTTAATGCTCAAGGGTCTAGAATGCAATTGTGAAGTGTATATTTGGAATGATTGTACCCGTCATACCTACTTCACTCCTAGACAGGAATATTTTTGTTACAACACTAAGCATTCGGTTAACTTCTGTAACTAAGTATTAAAAAATATATTTGATAGGTATCTATGTAGATCACGAGATTTTCAGTTTAATACTCCAAATGGAATTTATTCACAAAACCCATGAATTTGCTCTTGTATACATTTTGAAGCCTGTATGTAGGTATATTAAGTTTACATAAAATTTCTCCTAAAAATCTGATCGTCTATGAAATAAAGTAATGGAGAGAACTTGCACAATTATAGATTATTTTATTACTGTTGAGTTTTAACTATTTCAAGGCTATGTTTATGCAAGTGCATATTGATAAAAACTAGAGTCAACAATTTTGAATGTTTCTAGTTCTTTATTTTTATTTGAGTTTAACTAACCTTTAATCCATCCCAAACTGTTGAGTCCTTTGCTCAGCAGGACGTCGGCATATGACCGAATTTGTGAAATTGTATTCAAAACATTTGTCATGGGCTACAAAACCATTATATGAATCAATGATGTCATTCCAGCTGTTTCTAATTTCAAGAGGCTGCCTCCTGAATGATGATCTCCTTACAATCTGTAAAACTCAGGATGCAGCTGATTCTGTTGCATATTGTACGGCAAAAGGTTCGTTGCACAACAAGTAAGATTTCATTTAGCACGCGACCACCGGGCACCTGATGAAACCGTACGTTTATCTCAGCCGTCCAGCCGAACGTAAGCAATGTGTACGAGCATTATATTCATAACACGAGAGCACGTAACGTATACATCTGGCGGTATTCCCCGCAACAGTACAATAGCCGCGGAGAAAGGGTTGCTGTGACCTTTACCACACCTGCCTGCACCATTGTCATTGACGCTAGAGAGCCATTAGTTGGGGTGAAATGTGACGCAGCTCACGGCACGCGGCGCCTGATGCATCTGATAGGGTTCGTTGCAGTTCTCGGTACAGAGCGCCCAGACAAGGGGTTCTTAAACGAACGTTTCTTTAGGGTGGTGTGCAAAATACAATACGTTTTAATGAGACCCTGTTTATGACGTAAATGTTACCTACTTCACTCACCAAATGCATAACAGAATAATATGAATGATTTTTCATGTGCGTTTTATATCAATAGTATACATATATCTACACAGCCATTTAAAGAGGAAATAGGTTTATTTGTTATACATATTAATAAACTCAAAAAAAAAATATTATACTGACTTTATTTACCATTAGGCTGCTATATTATTCCATGGTGACGACCTACCTACTCTATATTTAATAACATCAAAGAGGTCGAGGTCGCTAGTAAAAATTTATTTTTTCATTACAATATAAAAAAATATTTAGTATTAAAAAAAGGGTCGATAGTTTAAACTTAGCATGATGGAGTAATTAATCGTCGTTTTGCTTATTTTAGTTTCGTGAATGCATTTGTTTCGTTAAATCATTCACGTAATGTATTTTTATGAGTTGAATGTCACGAAGCGTCGCAGCGTGGTGCTCGCGTGATAAATGTTGGATGGGTGGCAGTATCGCAGTGATGGGGCCCAGCTGGTGTGCGGTGATGCAGCGGTGACCGGCCGCGGACTCGCGACACACTCATTTGTCAGATTTGCCTTAGCGTCAGCGGCTGACAAACTGTCTCGGTGGTAAACCCCTTGACAGCATTGTCAAGGGGTTTACCACCGAGACATGCTCCAGTACCACCAATAAATATTATCATCATAAACAAAAATTTCACGTTAGTTTTTCTTCTGTCTGTTTAAATATTCCCGTGGATTAAAAATACGTACTAAACGTTTAGTAATGATTAATTATTTCATTGACACTAAAATAAAAACGTCTTGTATTATGTAAACGTATAATCTATCTCTTTACAACTTTTTATTGATTATCATTACTTATTGTAAGCGTGACAAGAGTCAGTAAATTATCTTCGTAATGTCTACTTTGGTCTACTGGATACTTTGGTCAGAATTGGGTTAGACAGAGGGATTTGATCCGACATGTACGGTCAACCGCAAGTAAATGAAAACTTGCAGCTCGATATTAGATCTTATTTGCATGACATAAGAGCCGACCAAAGTCCAAAGTGTGTAGTTTAACATGTATCTGTCTGTACGTACTATGACGTCCAATGGCATGAGCGAAAGGTATACCACTTATAAACTTAAAAATAGTTTCTCATTAATACGCTTGCTTATAACAATGGATCGTTGTTCGTTTGTCTTGTTGAATCTCGAAAACGGCTGAAATTGGCAATGTAGTGTCGGTAAAATAATTGTGAAGGACCAGGGAAGGTTCGCCAGGACAACTATGTATGTAGTACTAAGTTACAATGAGCATATTCTGATTCTGTTTCTACCAGCGGTTATTTATTTCATATTTTTTCTTAATAACAACAGACTAAAAAGTAACATGAGCATTCGATATTTGAGACAACGACTAGTATATTCAAATAAAAATAGTTAAGCTGGTATCCAACTTTGAAAAGAAAGATTAGACTTAGGTACAGGTCAGATTGATCCACGTGATTCTGCACTTGGTTCCCTCAAGTTTGAGTAGCACTGGCCAGCGGCTCACATCGTTAATTGTAACCGGAGACCCTCGACATGTATTTATTTACACCGGCTCTGGACTGTCGCCTCAATTACGGCGTGAAAAATAGTCGTCAGCTCCGTTCGACAATAACTCAGTGCAAAAAGCGAAAAATGTCCCAACAAAGAGCCTGTCAGGTGACAAACGACCAGCCCGCGCTGGACTTGAACTCACTTCTCTTAAATGTCCCAACAAAGAGCCTGTCAGGTGACAAACGACCAGCCCGCGCTGGACTTGAACTCGCTTCTCTTAAATGTCCCAACAAAGAGCCTGTCAGGTGACAAACGACCTGCCCGCGCTGGACTTGAACTCACATCTCTTAAATGTCCCAACAAAGAGCCTGTCAGGTGACAAACGACCAGCCCGCGCTGGACTTGAACTCGCTTCTCTTAAATGTCCCAACAAAGAGCCTGTCAGGTGACAAACGACCAGCCCGCGCTGGACTTGAACTCGCTTCTCTTAAATGTCCCAACAAAGAGCCTGTCAGGTGACAAATGACCTGCCCGCGCTGGACTTGAACTCACATCTCTTAAATGTCCCAACAAAGAGCCTGTCAGGTGACAAACGACCAGCCCGCGCTGGACTTGAACTCGCTTCTCTTAAATGTCCCAACAAAGAGCCTGTCAGGTGACAAACGACCTGCCCGCGCTGGACTTGAACTCACATCTCTTAAATGTCCCAACAAAGAGCCTGTCAGGTGACAAACGACCTGCCCGCGCTGGACTTGAACTCACATCTCTTAAATGTCCCAACAAAGAGCCTGTCAGGTGACAAACGACCTGCCCGCGCTGGACTTGAACTCACATCTCTTAAATGTCCCAACAAAGAGCCTGTCAGGTGACAAACGACCAGCCCGCGCTGGACTTGAACTCACTTCTCTTAAATGACATCACCTTTGCATCCATTGTTTTTGAGCTTTACCATCAAGATGATCATCATCTATGTATATAATATAAATGTATCATATCTAATTTAAATAGTAAATAAATAAATAATAAATAAATAAATATTGGACAACATCACATACATTGCTCTGATTCTGTGGTAAGTAGCTTAAGCACTTGTGTTACAGAAATCAGAAACAACGACGGTACCACAACACCCAGACCCGAGAAAATATGGAAAAGTTCGTTTCCCATATTGACCCGACCGGGGATCGAACCCGGAACCTCAGAGATGGCGCTCGCCAAAGTCAGGCCCGCTCGCCTCTCGGCTACGGAGGTCGTCAATAATAATAGTATGTGTATGCATCATTGTATATATTAAAAAAATACCGTAATGTTATTTTTAATGCTTAATTTATTGTTGTTTATTATGATCTTTTATTATCAGAGTACTAGTAGTACTAGTTATATTTGCACTTTCTCCACTATTACCGCACCCATATACAAACTATCTGCATGACCCAAGGGTTGACTGGTAGAGAATGCCCCTAGCATTATTTGTGAAATAAAGTTTTTAATGAAATAACTCATCAGTGATTTCTTACTTCTAGCTGCTGCAGCAGGAGCCTTCTCATTAGATCATTTCGCCTGATATTTTATTGAATACCTATATTAAGAGATAAAGGAACCCACCTATATTTTACCAACTTTTGACGTGTGAATCGCGAATGAAAGCATCATAATCATTTAAACATAACTATTCTACTTTTATTATAAATCACAACAATCTTACTAATTTTATAAATGAGAGTTTGTACGAATGTCTTTATGTCTGTTACTCTTTCACGTAAAAAATATTAAAGGAATGTGGATCAAATTTGATAAGAAGAGAGATCACAGACTAGATTATTAATAAGTGGGAAACCACTACTAATAAATATTTAACCATCATAAAATGCACCACTAAAGAGAAAACGATTCATTATTAAATGTTCTTTACAAACATTTACTGGTTTTATCACGACGCTAGTCGAATGTGGTTTAGTGATTCCAGACTCGAGATTTGTTCAAAAATACAAAATATACTTTTCTCAATCCGAAGACCCGAGATTACAACCTGGTAATAAACTTCTAGATCATCGAGCAGGTACGTCGTTGAGTATGTATGTATGGCCTTAAATCATAAGATAAGTGAACGAGTGAAAAGGTAAGTATTAAATTACCATAAATGTACAAATTCAAATTCAAAATTCTTTTATTCATGTAAATTACACCAGTAATATTTATGAAACGTCTATATAATGCAAATGACGCTACCTCCGGTTCGGAACATATAACTTACAGAGAAGATCCCGGCAAGAAACTCTGTCGTTCATATTACAAATATAGCTGAACTTATAACTAGTTTTGCACTAAGACATACAGTGTAGTAATTAGATAAAATAATGTAGCAAATTATATAAAATAATTAATTGATTCAAAATAATAAGAACATTTTTAAAATATATATATTTATATTAAACAAACTGTAGGTCCTAATGCACATAAGAACCTTGTACCTACATGTACCTATCTAAGTGTTATGAAAAATGTAATATACGAGCTTGCGACCTACCAGCGACATCCAATATCGCGTCGTTAAACAATTTGCGCGACACGCATCAGCATAATGTGGAGGTGAGTGGGTTTCGTTCCCGAGCAACGAACGAACGTGTTAGCATATGTAATGGAACGTCCAAAATATTCTGAATATTTGAATTTACAGGCTAAAGCTTAAGCTGATATAGCTAAAATAATAAGCAAATAACTGGATGACGTATTATTCTTTGCAATCTGAACTTTATTATGCCTCAAGGATATTTTATCTAACTCTAGATATACTTACATAGGTACCTACTCATTATGATTTTTTTATTCATTCACGTAAATAAAATGTTCTAATTACTGTCTAGAACAGTAAATACTACGCTATCTAGAACTATTACAACCATATTGCAAATATTCCATTGGTGTTTTTTTTTCATTGTTAACTTATATTAAGGTAATTACGTTTACATAATAGTCACCATGAGCATTCATAATACAGACCTATAGTTTATCAAGTTAGGTATTGGCGAATTCGTGAATTCTTTTATCAACGTTAATGAAACATTTCGGATTAGCGACGCAAAAATAGAACGCAGAGGGACGTAGCGCTATGGCCTAATGACGGCGCCATATGCGGCCGAGGCATGAGGCTCGTCCTGCGCTCATATCCCGCGCTATATTTACTGAACGAAAAATGCCGACTCCCTAATTGCTCCCTAAATCAAGATACTGTTACACCCCCAGCCCGGCTCCGCTGCTCCAGCGACGAGAGAGAAATGGATTAAACATTTCGTAAGCGAAGGTGCCTATAATTCATTGAACTAAGCCGGCGAAGCAGCTTTTAAAACTATTTATGTGACTCTTTGATATTTTTAAGTAATGGCCGACTTATTTCGGAGAGCCATTCTAAATTACGATTCATATCTCGAATGTAATGGAAATAGATTGGAGAGTCGAGATAAAATATTCAATTTGTTTATTATACATTTATCTTATATATAATATCAGGCCTGAAACAGAATGTGAATATGTACTAAGTCGAATGGAGGTTGGTGAAAATGTTGTATGAAATAATATTCTAAAGATTGTTAACATTGTAAATATTTATTAAAAGCTCGGATTTCTTATTATCAACTACCTATCTGACATCGCTATAAGCATATTCATTTTATTTGGTTGACATGATTTGTTTGTCGTGATATTAAAAGTTTATTAAGTCTGATAAAAATCATTACATTGAAGTCGATCGTAATTGAATGATTTCCAAAATTTTGGCACTTGTAATGCAATTTCAATCGCTAGTTAATCTATGACACATACTTAATCAGAGTGTCAATTCATATACGATAAAAATGTATGGTAGGTATGTGGGTAAAAACATTATACGTGGGAAATAAATATAAGCAATTCTGCAATATTCAATATCTCTCGGCGCGTTTCAATTGAACGCACAATAGTTTGAACACAAAGTATCGGCATACAATAACCAGTGGCCATCGGAGCAGAAGCCCTCTCTCGGCGCGAGCCTGCCCGTGTCACCGGCTGTCTGTCCTTTTGTCACGTCACGCGGCGCCGGCGGCCTGCGACCTGCGGCCACCCATCAATATTGTGCGCTATTACGCTAATACTGTTCCCTAACAACATTATATTTACGCTGCACGACCGTCTGTGTTGGGAGAGCCACGCGTTTTTTTCCATATCGAAGATAAATAACACAATGGACAATGTTTTTATTGGAGGAACAGTCAGGAACAATCTTTATTTTTCAAAGTAGATGAGTAATTAACAACGAGTAACGAGTTAGCAAGTCTATGCTTGACAGTTATGGAAGTACAATCGGTAGATTATATGTATATTGTGTGGATGCAAATATAATTAAGTAAATTTGAAGCAAACAATTGTAGGGCCAGTTTATATATCGGGTTTCTGATCACTAATCCACACTTACCAAATGTGTAGTGATTAAGTCAGTATCCATTAGTGTACGTTGACTTGAAATTATGTCGGGGTTTTTCTTTGCCCTGCAGTAAAACGTTTTATTTAATTTTTTTACTTTCAAAAATATCCTTAAGCTATTTAGAATGATGTATTTAGTTAACGATCGGGGCGGTTGCTTAGTAGTAAGTTTTTGTTATTTGTCTGTCAAATCCTTTAAAGTAGGTACTACCTGCACTGTACAAAATAATACATCGGTACTTTTGTTGGGCATCACTAAACTTTTGTATTAGCATAAGAACAACACTTATTACATGTAGGAAAGCCTGTTGTTGACCATCTATTTAGTAATTTGCTTACTGTAATGTAGATTTAATACCTATAACGCTGTCGATTTTCTATGCAAACTCAGTTTCGGCTTGTATATTCAATTGTTGTCGTTATTTCGCTAGTAAGTAACTGTTTTTTAAATTAAGATTAGATTTATATTCTATAAAAACAAGTTAATTATAAAATAAATATTAAATAAATATTGGACAACATCACATACATTGCTCTGATTCTGTGGTAAGTAGCTTAAGCACTTGTGTTACAGAAATCAGAAACAACGACTGTACCCAGACCCGAGACAATACAGAAAAGTTAGTTTCCCATATTGATCCGACTGGAAATCGAACCCGGAACCTCAGAGATGGCGCGAAGCCTAAGTCTGGCCCGCTTGCCTCTCGGCCACGGAGGTCCTCTCATAACGCAGAGAGTGACAGTGCGGTGGGCAATGGGCATGTCCCTCTCGATAAATAACATTTAAAAAACGTATCCGTAAAGTAGTACCTTAATAAGCTACTAAACTTCATCTAAATCTACTGAGTACTTTAAGCATAAAACGATAATTAACACCCATTCATACATCCTCAAAAACTTTCACGTTGATACTAATAGCAGGATCATTCAAATCAGCGAATGTCATAGTTAACTCAACGCGATCTCAACTGCTGCACGGACTGCGCTCGCCGCGCTCGGCCTCTCATGAACTGACCTAATTCATAGAGATGATTGCAAAAGACCGGTAACTAAGAGAACGAGGTCGATACAAAGTTGTTTGGAAAAGCTACATTACGTCTATCAATCACTCTACGAAAAAAACGATGAGCATTCAAAGGTCTGGTAAACATTAAAATTTTATATTTGAACATGCATTGCAAGAATAAACATTAAAAGCAAGTTTATCTTAGTTCCAATCGATTCCTAGAACATATGGTACTCGCCAAATTCGCGAGGCGGCGAGTGGCAGCAGACGCCGTTTTTTCGGCAAATCTCTAAAACCCTCGGATACGGACGCAATTTACTCGCAACGTTCCCATGAATTCTTTTTACTATAAATAGAGCCCAAGACGGTGCTTATCTCGGCTTCTGCGAATCCCCCGACGTCGTCGAAGGCGCACGCACACACGGGGACGAAACATATGTTTCCTTTGACAGAAAACAGCTGTTGCTCGTTCCGGGAACCTCTAACGGTGGCATTCCTAGAGGCGCCGGCGCAGCTCGGGTGTGTTGTCACAGAGGTGATATTGGCGCGGCAAGGCTCGACCAGCGCGGCCCTTCGGGGACGGCGGGCGATCAGCTGATCGTCATAGCTCACCGGTGTTTACGGGCGCGTAAACAGGATGCGCGCGCGCACCGAGCCTGCCGCTCAGCTGACGCCGCGGGGCCCCGCCCTGAACTTGAACCGAACGGTAATTATAGAAGCTTTGTAGCTTCCAAGAGGATGTTTACTTACAGGTTATCGGAGCACTTAGACGTTGCTCTGCAGATGTTTCAGTTGAAATTCATTTCAAATACACAACACGAGGGTGCCCCTCAATTTTTTAAGATTCATCATCAGATCCCGACTTGGTGCCAATAGCACCAACCTGGGTAAACTTCCCACAAAAAAAAAGATGCGCAACGATATTATAATTACATAATTGAAAGACTTAACGAACATGCGCATGTACCTAATAACTTTGTTAAAATAATTTTAACTTATTAGAATAAATTCTGCAGTTAACATTTTATTTAATAAGGGTCTGATTTCTTTAATACATATATGCTCAGTTTGTTATTTCGAACGTAACAAAATAAAGACCCTGCTCAAAATTAAACGGTAAATTTTTTATTTTATGTTTCTACATATAGAAATCTAATCGTTTCCATTGAATAAACGAGTACCACATGGGTTAGTTAATAAAAGGCGATAATAAAATGTAAGTATTTATTTATGTTAAAGAGATCGTTTTTTTCATCATAATTGTTTTCACACACAATGTTGTTTGAAACTAAAGTATAGATATTATTAAAGTGTCACTTTCATTATAGGCAAGTTATTTAGGGTGTAATGGTAAGGTTTGAAATAATCACATACATCTGAACACAAATATGGATAAAAAATATATCCAGAACCTACAATGAGACTCCTGAATGAGGAGGATTGCATGTTGACATATAAAACCAATAAAATTAAGAAATAAACGACAATAAAGTTTGTCTCCAAAATAATATTTGTGTCAAATATTATTTTATTATGTACTTTAATGCTTAATGGTAAAACAATTCATCTTAAACCTAGAGGCGGAGTGTTTCTGTACGAACGTCCGAACTCGATCCTTCCTAATTATTGTTTTAGCAACATTACTTGTTTGACACCTCAGTACCATCACACATTTAACCTGCATTACTAAGTGGGATTTAATTTTGACTGTTACTGACAGATCTGTTGACAAATCACATTTATTAAAAAAATACAAATGTCCACCCGTCAGTAACAGTTCAAAATGAAGAGCAACTACCACAGGCTAAGTTATAGTAAGGCAGTAAAACATGACATTATATTCAGGGGAGAAACGAGTGAAACAGCTGACGTTGTCAGAAGCTCATCACTTCACACTTTAAGACTTCGTACCGGTCTTATGTCTTCAGCATAAGAACTAATATCGCGCTATAAGTGTTCACCGTGACGCGCTGGTGACCGCACAATATCTTATTCTACTTAAATTAATATACGATGACTACAAAACTACTGGTACATACACCATTTTTAATCACTATCTTTTCTTTTGACTTTAATTATGCAAGTATTACTTATTCAGTAAGACCCACCGTACAATTGAAAACACAATGGTTTAACTTCTCTGTGATGTTTCTAGTGCAAGCACTCTATTTTAAATTAGATTTATAAAAGGTTTCAGTCTTGACTACAAAAAACCCAAATGTCGATTCTTCCAAAACCAAAGAAACTAAAAAAGCTTTCGTAAAATTGTATACACGAAATGTTACACACCAGAAAATAAGTTCAACAAACAAACTTTACAAAACGCGTTCTTACAATTCAGGTTTCACAAATGTAGAGTCGCACTGATTATACGATACAAACGAACTCCTATTGTAGAGTCTAGTACTTGTGCATTATGTTTGTACGAGGGACCGTAACACTAGCGCCCATGTCCACTTGATTGACCAGATAGGTACAAAACATCCTACAACCTACTTACAATAAATGCTGACAAATGTCAACTGGTTCCGACCACGGCCTCTTCGACGAAATACTGATTTAAAGACATCGATATGTACATCACACAGATTACGTACAATGTTTAACCCTACAACAACTACGATCTTTGCCTGGCCTTTGCAAAGATGTATCTGAAGACAAAGTTACAAAAATGAAATCACACCTACTTAGGACTAATTGTTTTGTTTAAATCCAAAACCATCAAATATCCAAGTTTGATATTTCGTCATCATAAATTTATGTTTACATGGGAGAGCAACATTTAGACCATAAAACAAGTGAAGTCTTTTTTTGTACTTGTGCGTATGTAGATGGACACACCATGATAATCTTTCTCGTCACGGTTCCAAACGCACGTAAGAGTTTCATATTAGCAGGTTTTGGCCGTGCTTGCATTACATACCTCTATGTACGGCTATTGTACAAAAATACAACCATGTTTCCACTTACACTCATTCACAGCACTTATCTACACCCATATCCCGAATATTATTATATAAAAACCTACACCTACCAAAGTAAGCTGCAACAGTGTACCTACGTTTCATCGTATCCCAAAATAGGACCATAACTTGTTGTTTATTTTGTGCCCAGAGCCGCTCCAGGCGAAGTTTGACAGGATTTCCGTCAACGAACTTCTGTAGAGACTTAAACGAAACCAAAAAGTTGCGAGATACTTCCGCGGCTTACATCCCGTGACCGCGAGAAGCAATCTAAAAGTCGCAGTCGACTTCAAATTAAATTAAGTACGAAGTACTCCCAAAGTCTTGTTTAAATACGTGTTCGCATAAACTTGGGACATCAACGTTTTAAGAGTTTTACCGTCTTAGCGGCGGACAACTCATTTAACGACCGCAGTGTCTTCATTAAAGAACTTCCGACATTAATTTTGTAAATAGCAAAGATAATGGAAAACAAAAAATGTTGAAAGGCTGAATGACCAAGTTTTACCTTCCTAATTTAATAACCTACTGCTACAAACATTAATTCAATTAACACACAATTAAAGTCGTTTGAAAAGTCACATTGATATTTCACAAAAAATATCAGACACATTTTAACCACAGTTAACCTACGACAAAACATCAATTATATCAATTATTGTCTGAAAAAGTCCCGAAATTTAAAGTAAATTATGTCGTCACTTCCTCTTTTAAAACTGATAATGAAGGTTGCCGGTTACGTATGAAGTCCAGCCGCTTCCGCGCCGCCGCCGCCTCGCTGTCCGCTGAATACGAGGCTGAGGCCTCATGGTCTTCCTTAGGGTAAGTATCGTCGTGGTAACACAGTCCAGTGTTATGGGTATGTGTGCACCAAGTTATGCATTATCGTGTTCCTGGAGGGGGGGCGCGGTGGCGGCGGCGTAGGTCTCGTAGTCCGCGTACAGGTGCCGCAGCCACGGGTACAGCAGGGCTGCGCGAGTGCGCGCGGCACCGCCTCAGGAGGGCTTGGCCTCCTCCTCCTCCGCCTCCTCGCTGCTCGACGATGACCTAACACAAATAACATAGAAATAACGTAAAATCGCCTAATGATTCAATTGTAAATCTTCGCAAATTCGTTGCGCTGGCTAGCAAATAAAGGCATTTCTCTGCTATATTATTTCACCAAATATTTCACCCGAAAGATTTTATGTTGAATATTGAATATTCTGTTCCCCAAAAGTAGAATGGATTCGGGATTAAAACCTAATATTATGCAAAACGTGTGTGGTAACGTGCAAAATATTTTTTGTAAATCCACTTGCAGAATTATATCCTTTCAGTTTTGCGAACGATATCTGCCGAGGTTATTTTTGCAACTGTGGAGGGTTCAAAGGATTTGCCGGCATCCGTTAGTCATGATATTATCTTCTTAGTTAAGTTAGATGTAAATATAATATAAGTACAGTACTGACCCCGCTTCCTGCGCCCACAGGCTGGCATAGCTCTGCTGCTCGGCAACGAGCGCCTCCTCCGCCTCGATGACGGCGTTGAACAAGATCTTCTTGATCTTGATCTGCGTGGGGAAGGGGAAGCGCTTGGTGGACTGGCACATGCTGTTGAAGAAGATGTCGAGCGTGTCGGGCGCGGGGGGCGCCTCCCGCCGCCGCGCCTCCAGCGACGCTTCCGTCGTCTGCCGCTTCGTCTGTGTCTGCCAACATCATGGTCATATCAAGGAACTGCATCAGGTAATCTAATATTGGGGTCTGCTGAATTTACTACTGCTGAAATTGATTCAATGATTTTAGAGAGGTAGGGCATAGCTATATAACGCTTGAACTGGAGGAGCCCGACTGGCGAAATAACCTAATAGAAGACCGTAGCCAAAAAAAATACATATATAAATAGCAATCATTAGATGAGAAACCATTTGGTAGCTTTTTACTAGAGTTTATGAACAAAAACAGAAACTAAACGAGTCCCATGTTTCTTAACACTCCCTGCACTTGCATACCTGGACTTCACCCTTCCCAAAAGTGCACCTTTGCTGCGTCATTGAACTCTTACCTTGCACAAATAATCAAGCTTGCGATCGATAAGAGCCAGCTGGTCGCAGTTCTTCCTCTTCGGCGAGGAGTCCGGCTCAGAGTCAGAGTCGTCGGAGGAGTTGCCATCATGCCCATTAGAAGCGTTCCCGTTAGAGGCGTGTCCGTTGGATGCGTGCCCGTTGGCGGGGGGAGGCGCGAAGGCCTCGGGCGCCTTCTTGCGGTTGCTCATGTAGGGCTGCAGGAACTGCATGTGCCCCATGTACTTCCAGGGGCAGTTCTTCTTGGCCTGGCCGGGGTCACGCGCCAGCATGTCCGTCTGCCTCTTCAGCGCGTCGCGGTAGCTGTCGCGGAGCTTCTTCCATTTTAATTTTACTTCTTTCACTGCAACAACGGATTTTGTTATGTACTGCAACTTTAAGCAGGAGACAGAGCTTAAACTCTCTCAGGGTATGGATTCATTGCGAGTTTGATGCAACGAGGTACGCAGACTACAGTTTTCGTGTTATTGTATAATGTGTCTAATACTTCAATAAGTTCTATGTTTTATGCACAGGTAAGGCTACGCATGTACGAGTATATATTGTGTTTCCCACCATCGCCCTACGGAATAGTGGGTTGGTCTAAAACTTTGAATAAGGCAGACGCACCCCTTGGTCAAGGGTGGCTGCACTTGTTGTAAGTACGAATTAGATTAAAAAAAATATCTTAAAATACACATTTAGATATATGCTCTTAAACTAATGACTTGTAATTACGGTAAAACAAAATGGTTTTTATTATTTTTTTGTTTAAACACGTATAGTACCAATCTAACCGCAGCCCCACCAAAAGTCGTATCTGAACAGCTGCAGGGACTTCCTCGTAAATATTCATTGAATCCTGTTATAAAAGATCAACAAACGAAATTCAAGTTTTAAATTGTTGTTATCGAGTCCTCGGAGGGGAAATTAAACAGGCTATTATCAGGTATGGCGAGGCTCCTGAACACTTGCATCAAATTCAATGGACACGTTGTATGTACTTATAAACTAAATGGCTTTTTTTAGTTCTTGATGTAATTTATATTTTTATGAATTAAATGTTTCCATAAAATGAAAAACAAGGGTATGATTGTAAAAGCAGGCTGGACCACAAAGATTTTTTTTTTAAATTGCACTTCAAGTTTGAAGTCATGCCACCTGATGTTAAGTGGTAATGAGGTCCTAGCTTACAGCATAATAAATCTGTGACTGGACTTGTCGCCCTTGAAAGATGCATACAAGCAATGAAATTATAGGATTTTGAATTTCAAAAGTAATTGTTTTAAACCTCACTCAGTGGGCGTAGCAAAGGGTTGTCCGGGGAGCCGGAGGCCCCATGGCCCTGACCGGCACATGCAAGGGGACGGTTCCAAACCTTGACCAGGTGGGGAGAGTAACATTTTGGCGCTCCTAGTGACCAGCGGCCTAAGGCAACGACTGCTTTACCCCAGAGAGTAGGTACATGAGTACATTAAAAACAATTAAAAAAAATGTTTGAGTTTCCCTGGCCCCAAGCTGCGAAACCTTACGCTGTACCACTGCCCCCTGCCTTACTTGACCAAAAAAGGCGAGGAAAAACATACAATTTAACAACAAAAGTAGGTAAGTAGGACGGTAACAAGCCTTTTATTTGGTACGTTTAAACAGTTCAAACAAAACATTAATTCAGTGCGACATCAATACTGTTAAAAGAATAGGGTGACGCGCGGACATCATTAAATAATCGAGCGCATTCGCCCCGTGCCTGCTTATACCTATTTCACAAGCGGTGTAGCCGTGTTTGTGAATAACAATGCACGCCGGCGATGGCGGCGCGCGCACTGCGCACTGCGGCCAATGTAAATATCGGCGCAGTCTGCAGCTTGGGATAAACGCCCGGAACTACGCATTTAGGTAGCCTTGTTGCGATACTTACTGCTCTACGGTACCTTATGGATACTACTAAGTATTCGTGAGCCGTTTGTAGAACTACGCGCTGCGGAGGGCGAAATCGTTTCCCTTCTTCCTAGCTAGCGGACTGTAGCGATGTGTTTTTACATTGCGATGACGAGGACGCACGCCGGCCGGCGGGGCAGAGCGGCGCGGCGCGGCGCGGGGCGGGGCGGGGCGCGGCGGGGGTGCGGGGCGGTGCGGGGGTACGGGTGCTGGGCATGCTCACCTGAGGAGAGATCGGACTCCTTCATGACCTCGGCCCAGGCGGCGTCCTTGAGCTCCTGGTCGCGGTACTCGATGGCGGTGGTGTTCCAGAGGCAGGGGTACTGGCGCACCGCCTCGATGAGCCGCTCCATGGCGCGGCGGCGGCGGGCTCGCGACTGAGCGGCGCCGAGCGGCCGCCGCTCGCCGGGCCCCGCGACCCCGCGCCGCGCGCCCACCAGCGCGCGATACGTTTTATTTCCGACAGACTTTTTAATAAGGTTTCGAGAGGCGAATTGAGATAAATACGACGCCTACGGAAAAGGACGAAATATGCCAATTACGACGTTATTGAGAGTTAATTAAATTCTAATAATAATTATCAATCCTATAATTTCTTGTAGAAAGTAGAATTTTGCTACTTTAATTTAACTAAATATGGTCACATGAAATTCTCAATACTAGCTGTGATCTCTCCCAAACAACCAATAAGAGGCTATTAAGCATGAGATTTCAAAAATACTTCTTGAAATACAGTTTATTAAAATTACCACGAGTACATTAACCGTGATGTATCTATTTTGACGCCTGCTACCTGCTCTACATCTAGGTATAACGCTAATTTTGGATTTAATTAAACTTGTGAATTCGTTTTTATTCATACGCACCCTAAATAACTCTAGACAACACTCTAAGAGACTATAATAATAAATTCCTAAACAGAACTTCTAGTCACATAACTCATATTTTATAATCTTGCTTTAAATAACATAAATCAAGTAGATAAAGACGGGCAAGTATATTGAAAATAAATGTTTCTCACATTCAGCAGGGATTGGAGTTCATATTTTGTTGGGTGATAAAAAGTTGTGAGCAAAATTTTATGTGAAAAGTATTTTTATGGAGAAACTTAAATGTTTGTGTTTTTTTTTAAATACGTGGCTTAGGTCCTGTGCTCACGTCATGACACGTCGTAATAATGACCTTAAATGTAGTCCAAGGGAACGACGTGAACGGGTTAAAGACCGGCGCTGGCTTTACGTAAACACAAATCATCGCGCCTAATAAACTATGAGCCGCTAATTTATGACCACACCAGCTTAGCGACGAATTTACGAGCAGAGTACGAACTCTACTTACTACTGGGGTAACTACTAGCCGTACGATTAAAAGAAAATGTAGATGATATTTTGCATTCATTGATTCAGATTTTAATTCCTTAGACAGACAGCATCTATTCGACCTAGAGATAAAAATAAGCATTTTTCAATTGACAGATAGAGATAGAATAAACGACAAAATAAGTGACGACGAATAAGTTTAGATTTTTCAATTTGTCAGATAGAAATAACGATTCAAATAAAGTAAAATTCGACTTATTTTAAATGTAATCATAATATTCCGTAACGAAACTACTTAATGACGTCCTTAAATCAAACGGCGAATATTTTACCGGCTTGATAATTATAATTATGATTGCCAAATCAACCCTTTGTGTTTCTTGTTGCAATCATCGTTTTACGATAAGAGCGTTTCGAACCTTTGTGGTATTTATTATAAATATAATTTGAAAGCATCAGACAGTCGCGAAACGAACATGTTAATGACGATATTTTAAGTACAAGTGTATGTGTTTAAATGTAGTTGATAGACTTTCGCCTCCTCTAGGAACTCATGTCTAAGTAGGCATTTATTTGGAAGAAGGGAAGCAAACATCTACAGAACATAGACAACAATTAGTTTATCGTAAAAACTTCGTAGGTAACTAACCTGGTTGTGTTGGGGAGACACATTGATTTGGTGTGTTTTCGCTATTGATATTTTTTTTTCAGAGCTTCTTTGGATTGCAACGATCGGAAATAAAAACCAGAAATTAATTATATTTCTTCTTAGTTATCTTTTTTTATTGTAGTAATAGCGGTCCTTAGATCGATTCACACATTGGAGGTTTAATTTCAGTAGCGTCTGTAGGCACTTTTATCCCACAGGCGCTCTTATTATAAACTTGGGAACTTAAACAAGGCTGTCGTTATTTTACTACAATGCTAATTTAAGACCTCCTGAAGGTGGGTGTAGCGTTCCCCTCTAGTCGCGTCTAATGCCTGACACGTGCCTTGTTTGCCTCAATAGGTATTTAATCCACTTTGGAATTCACGAAAACAGTAATAATAAACTACCTTAATATTAAATTTCTCAGGTGAGTCAGAAATAGTTCACCTAGTTTCGCCAAAGTTTTAGTTCAAAAACAAAGTAAATCTTAACTGACGCCCGTGTAATTACCCCACTAACTCTCAGAATCGTATCAAAACACTCATCGACTAGCAAATAGTAGTACCTATTGCTTTTTTATTGCAATTGGAATCGATAGAGAATACTACCCCATTAATGGCTTCCCCGTCCACATTTTATTAGTGTTCACATAAATAGACGGATTGTAGGCGAGTCGAGTCGGCTCCTCGGTGCCCGCGTGGTGCCGCGTGCCGAAAACACCCAAATAAAGGAGATTCACAGCTCTTCCTGAGGAAGTTTCATTTCCGACGCCGGGACCTTTTTGCGTCCCCGGCGACATAAAAACGTTTGCGGTGTCGTGCCGCGCCCGCCTGCGTCAGACATCATACTTGCCGAATTTATGACTCATGAACTTTGTGCATCCGTCGAGATATTTCATTTTTACAAGCCCAGCTTTAGAAAAGCGGTTTCGGATTGCGTGCCCTTGTCGGTGAAAGGATGCGCCGAGCCGTGTATCCTTCGAGGGACAGACTAGTTGACTTTTTAGAACTGGCTTTTATGAAGATAGGGCAAATCAGCAGACGGTCTACAGAATGAAAATCAGATTTCGAAGTCTTTTAGTTTTATCTCTTTCATAACTAAACTATGTTTTACAAAAACCACCCTTCGATACGACTTAGGCAGCCGGTTGCCTTAATCGTACCACCTAAGGCCTAAGTTGTGCTAAGGGCTATCATATCTTGTTTTCAAGTAAAGACATTTGATAGTTTATTGAAAACCTTATCTGGTAATTCGAAACAACAAAGTCAGTTAACAAACACAACAGTTCAGATCACAAATCTCGAATGTTTGTTTTGTGTAGGGATCGAACCTCGAATAATTTACTTACGTCATTGTCACAACGGAATGCTTATATAATTCGCACATAACACCATATGTGTAAACTAATGTAAGGATACCTAACTCGTAAACCAAAAGACCCTTAGCAAACAGCAGCAGATGAACATCTACATTCACGCGCTCCTCAAACACGCATAAACCGCTTTCCTGCTATAAATAGTTCCTCAAAATACCTAATCACAGTTAAGAGTTTGCTTAGGACGCGGCAGCAGTACATACCGGAGCATTCAACACTTTCAAGTTCTCAAGGGCGTTGGGTATATTCTACTAGTGTATAATACACATCACATGTTTCCTAACATGCGGGTAAATATCTTATTTCATTTAGAGATGAAAATACGTTGCATTCTCCTCCTCTCCTCTTTAAATACTCAGAGTAAACGTCGCAATTTTAAAATTCAGGTAATATATTAGTTAAGTCCAGATAAATACATAGTTAAGTAGTAATAGGTTCCGAACCGGAGGTAGGTTCATTTGCTTTATATAGAGACGATTCATAAGTATTACTCATGTAATCAATATGAATAAAAAGATTTGATTGATTGATTGATAACTAACCTATTGATTGACTAAATAATAATTCCTACAAAACTTTGCTGACAATGAAAAGCTCTTTATATTAATATTGGTTAAAAGATAAAGAATTTCCTTCTTTTATTTCTGCTCAAACTTGTTACAGAGTACGAAACTTGTTCTAAATAAAAACGAATACAATAGAAACGTATCTCTTTAAAGTTATTTTATATTGAAGAAACAACTTTTAAGCTAAATTAGATGGGTAACTTTGGTACCTTCGTTGACTTTCGCTTCCATAGTACTTACTTTACATTTATCGGAGACCAAATAGATTTGCTTCCAAACTTTAATTATGTTATTATTGGTTAAACAAGGCCTTCAGAATATGAGTTTGTGTGCACTAGCTGTATGTAGGTGTGCAGTGTTAGTTCGGTTAATATTTGCAATGTGTACTTTCTAACCGCTCACATCATCCTCGTGTGATGTTAGGGCGCGTAGGGCGGAGAGGCTCCGCAAACATGCGGAGCTGACTGCGCCGCGCACCCCTCCGCGCTGACGTCAGCGGCTACCTGCCGAGAGGACAGGACCTGTGCCACGTAGGCACACTGCAAATAGTGGAGGTCGAACAGAGGGTTTCAGACTATTTTATCAAATATGTATATTCAGATTTGACTAAACCATCGATAGGTATAAAGGCATGTCATTCTTTAAAACAAATTTATTTGCAAAACTATACCGTACTATAATAACTACATATAATGGTATGTTAGGTGTGTAAAGTTTAGTATATTCGAAATCTAAATCAATATAGGCCAACGCTGACTGATATATCAACGCCGGGTCTTAACTATTATGTTACATATCTCTATAATTTTGCGCAGGGCTTCCTTTTATAGCGTTTCGTCTAGATGTTGATTATTTTTATCTTTTGTTATTTGTTTGAATAACTAACTCCACGCGTACCGAGTCACGAGCGGCAGCTAGTCGAGTCATATAACACAAACAGAACAATAAAATGTTGGGTAAGCTGGTAATTTACTTATTAAATACTAGCGACCCGCCCCGGCTTCGCACGGATGTAATGTAAATAATAAGAAATATTGGCTTATCTATTATTTATTGCAAACAAAAACTTTCCTCTTGAATCACACTATCAATTAAAAAAAACCGCATCAAAATTTTAAGCGTACAAAGGGATATAGGGACAGAAAAAGCGACTTTGTTTTATACTATGTAGTGACAATGTTACGGTCTGTGTGTACGATTGAAGACGCTATTCAAGCGAACTGAAAATTTAATAGAATTTCCACGTAATTGGTTAAAAAATAAATCACTTAACTTGAAATTCTTTCTTTTTCGATAAAAAATCAATTTGTCATAATTTTCGCAACTATATATTCTCCACCTGTTCGCTGGCAGTACCTACATACATTAATATTACTCTCGGGAGGGGAGAGGAGTGCGCGCGGCACCTCGCGCGCTGCAGAGGGCGATGCGTCTACGTTCGGTTACAACAATCTGACAAGATGATTTGATAGATAGAACATTAGAAAGATGGTCAAGCCGAGTACAACAGCTGGGACTATGCCTTCTGAAACTGCACTTTTGTAAGTTAACCCAGATTTCACTACCCTACTCATGAATGTAAAAGTTTAATACTTTTTTACTTTTGAGGACTGAGTGGATTTTTACGAATGATACCTAGGCAGGTAGGATAATAAAATAAAATTTAAGATATAAATTTTAAGACCTTCACGTTCCATTTTAAACATTTAAAATAATTTAACGGGTTAAAACGCAACACCATTTTTATTTACTGGAGTACTGCAGCCGATAATTGGACACACACCGTCTTTTGTAAAAGATTCTTACCACTTCAGGGACATCATAAGGAGTATTAGGTTGGTGAGTTTCGACGTTGAGTCACTTTTACGAATGTCCCTCATATGAAGTGCCTCGAAATAATCAAGAGTAAACTTTGAGATAATGAGTTGCCTAAAGAATATATAGATCTGATAGAAAATTGTTTAGACGGAAATTACCTTTTATTCAGAAACCAGTACTACCTTCAGATTGATGGGGTTGTCATGGGTAGTCCCTTAGCCCCGGTGATAGCTAACATCTGGATGGAACATTTTGAAGAAACAGCCCTCGCCACAGGACCGTGTACTGTGAAACTCTGGAAGAGGTACGTTGATGATATTTTTTGTATAATCAACGGTGGTCAACAGGAAGTAGATCTATATCTAAATCATCTAAATTCTATCCATGCGAAAGTAAAGTTTACCTATTAAAGAACATATCACGCCGGTCAAAAATCGTCAGACTAATAAATCCGCGGTAGCAGAACATCTGTTAGAAATGGGAGTTAATCATTGGATGGAGTTGCACGACCCTAAAATCCTATCGACCGATCGCCACTACCATACTAGGATAGTACGTGAAGCTATTGAAATCAAAAAGTACAAAAATTTCAATAGAGTAGTAATAGTTACGTAGAGGTAGTTAGTTGAAATTTTCACAGTATTTATTTTGCTTGCAATATCAGCAAATACTGAAAAATAGAACATACCAAACATTTACTGGGTGCTCTTATAAAGTAGACGTATTTTTGCCGTTTATCATAATAATAAATCATACAGCACTTCGTGCGCACGATACGTAAGTACTTGTTGATCGTTATGTCATATGTCATTATTGTACAATTTTGTATAGAGTAGGATAGTTCTATAGCTTCAAAGATATATATGTACGCTAATGAAGATAATTTTAAGTCTTAGCCAACATATCGTTCGTGTAACTAGATTTAAATTTGTCAAGTGCCTGTTAAAGTTTCAATTACCAGATCACAAGTCTAATCCACTTCCTGCGAATTTGCGAAAACTTGTGAATGCGACACCCGCCACCCAGATTGGGCGCGACACGTTTTGAGTGTTTTTGCGCGCAAGTAGTGGCGACCGTTTCACGACGGGCGCGCAAAAACCGCTTCCTGCCGAACTCATGGGAGCCGGGCGCTCCTCACCTGCGCGGGCGCATGTACTCACTCGCTCTTGCATGTTCCGCCTAAATAAAACACTAATTACACGATGTTAGCACTAAATTTGAAAATCAAAATCTCCTCCTTTTTAGTGTTCCGTAGCTAAATTGCGAAAAACGGAACCCTTATGGATTCGTCATATCTGTCTGTCTGTCCGTATGACACAGCCACTTTTTTATTTTTCATACCCAAACGTGTGGGGTATTTCCATTGATACCCCTATTAAAGACCTATCCATATAGGTAGGTCTTTAAAAATGATATTGAGGTTTTTAATATCAGTTTCCGCGCGAGACGCTTTCAAAGTAGTAAAATGTATTTACCCCTTGTAACTTTTAAGATAAAAGAATAATAAAATAAATAAATAATATCATGTATATTATCAAGCAAACTTCCACCGAAAATTGGTTTGAACGAGATCTAGTAAGTAGTTTTTAATACGTCAAATCTTTTATTTTATGAAGCTGCTACGGAACCCTTCATGGGCGAGTCCGACTCGCACTCGGCCGGTTTTTTAAAGCACCAAGGAAAATAATTTCCGATATACCTCCGGTGTCCCCACAATTTCCGTAGCGACGATCATCAAAGATATCAGCCGCGGGCGCAGGCGGCGGCACCCTTTGCTCTAATTAGAGCGTCAAGTAAAGGGGTTTCTTTGTTCCGCCTCGCGCTGACACCCGGTGACGAGCCAGTTCGCGGTGCGGACTTCACCCACAAAAGAACAATACCCACCTCGAAACCTGCATTTGAAGCTTTGAGCCCCGACCAAATGATATAAGACCAAATAATGACAGACAGTATCGGGCAGTAACTGGCCCCAGTTCAAGGAGATATGGAAAACGTTCGCATATTTTATTAATTAATGCTACAGAATATTGACAGCTTTGGTTAAATAGGTATTTAGTTTACAAGCTTTATCTAAGCAGCAGTTAGATTATTTATATTAAACAACTTACAAATACCTACCTGATACCAAGGGCGGATCCAGCTTTGGCGCCAGGATGGGGTCACATAGTCGTGGTCAAGTCAAGAACTTATAATTTAACTAGCTGTGCCCGTGACTTCGTTTGCGTGGACTACATCCTTTCATGGTCGGTTTTACCCCTATCTCCTCTAATATTCGAATAGCCTATGTCGGTTCTTGAGGTACAATGTATACCTATACCAAATTTCATCAAAATCGGTTCAGAGGTTTAAGCGGGAAAGCGTAACAGACAGACTGAGTTACTTTCGCATTTACTGGCAAATGCCACAACTTTCCTCATTGTGCCAGATATATTGCGACGGGAAACTATTTTAGATGATCTTATTTAGGTAATCTTAGTTATTGAGCACATGGTTTTTGCAAGGGCATCATTTAGCATGAATGGCTATTTTCATCAATTCTTGCACTGCACCTCTCAAGGGGGGGGGGGGGGGCATGAACCCCATGACCCTCCCCCTGGAGCCGCCGTTGCCTGATACCTTCTTGGTGAACTTGCTAAAAGAATTGGTGAGTGTTTAAGGTTCTCGAAACATTAATACCTATTTATAAACCTCCACCACCATCACCAAGTCGTCTGTTTAAAGAACAGATGGTGATTGTATTATTATATTCGTGCTTAAGTGTGACAACGGTTTGATTGTTTTTAATTAGTTCCTTATAATAGTCTCGATTGCAATACCAAAAAGTTGACATATTCAAAATGTTACTAGGTATTATAAATATATTCAATTAGAAGTCTACAAATCGATGTAGGATCAACAGCAGGTCAGACTACACTCCTTGGTCTTTGTACCGCTCTTAAACAAACATATACAAACTATCTGCATGACCCAAGGGTTGACTGGTAGAGAATGCCCCTAGCATTAAGTCCACCTGTTGTACCTATTTGTGCAATAAAGTTTTTAAATAAAATAAATAAATAAACCGTCCGTATAAGAACTAATTTCGAACGTCAATTGTTTACGTTGTCCGTATCTCTGAGGACGAGGTTGTTGCAGGCTTCGAAGGCACCAGGGGGGGAGGTGATACCCCTACCTGGCGCGTCCCCCGGTGGCGGATAGGGGAAGCCGTCGGCTGCCGCCCGGAGGGTACTCCCGCTTACAGGGATGCCCTGCGGACGGCAGTCGGCGGTCGGAGATTAGCTCCCGCGGACCAAACGCATTGGGGGGGTTGGGGTAGGTGGGTTGGGGAATGGGGAATGGGGGGGTGGGGAATACCGTCTTCTGCTGCCCTTCTCGGTTTTTGAGAAGGGCAGTGGAGGGCGAGGCGAGTGGGCGTGGGTCGGTGGGTCGAACTGGCCAAAGTGGCTGGGGAGACGCGGTCCTTCTCAGGACCACCACCGGCAAACCTGTTTCTCCCCCCTGTAGCCCAGGTAGGCCTGGGGAGGGGGGAGGGGTAGGGGGCTTGCCTTAATTGGCCGGCCCAAGAGGAAGGACACCTCCCTAAAAAACCCCCTAAGCCCGACGTTGGGCGAGGCTCGAGACGTCGGGGCCATCTCTCCCTCGGAGGGATGGTGAGGAGCTGGGATAAAGCTCCTCTGATCGACCCCACCGCCCGGCACCGGCCGACCCCGGGCGAGTAATAGGCTTCCCCGTGCAACTGGCTCTGCACGGGGTGACCGATTGTTCCAGTAGGTTTCGTGGGAACAAAAATGGAAACTTCTAAAATAAACAAGGGGAAAACAGTAGTTGGGGGGGAAAGTGAGATCGATTCAGACGATGTCTCGAATATCTCGGGGATGAGTGTGTCAGAGGAAGATGAGGTCCGGCCAACTCGGCGCTCTCTGCGCATCAGTGACCGGAGCCGTAGTGGGAGTAGTTGTTCGTCAGTCTCTGACGAAGGGGGGAACACTGCGGGGCGAAAACGGCCCAACGTAGAGCCAACGGGGGACGTCACCCTCCGGAAGGCAAACTCCGCCAAGAGAGGGCGCGGCCGGCCGCCAACAACCGGCGAATATGTTGGAGTGGCGGCGGCAAAGGCGATGATGCGGCGCGAGCTGTTGGAGTCAGAGAAGAGGGAGCAAAAGAAGGCGTCGGAAGAGAGATGGGAGAAGGTCATCTCTGAGGGCGTACAAGGTGTCCAACACACGGCGAGTGAGATCGAATATGTCGATCGATCTCTCTCGCCCAAAACCTATGCTCGAGAAGAGGCGTCGCCGAAGCTGGAGGACAGGCCATCGTTCCTCCTTGCCGCCCAGGCGATGTCTACGGCGGACTTGGTGCGGAATGTGGCGAGGGGGTCAGGGCATCTGAAAGGGACCCATATGAAGGCCCTAATCATGGCAGCCAACGAGTGGGATCGTGTGGCTGCCATGATGTATAAAAGGACATCCACGGAGGAAAACAAAATCCTGGAAGAGGCGGTCAAGCGGGCCAAGACAGAGAACGCCGCTGAGAACAATAAAATAAAGCAGGAGAATGAGCGACTCCAAAAAGAGGTGGAGCGGCAGGCCACAGAGCTGGCCGAAGTCCGCAGGGAAGTCGCTCTTCTCCAGGCTAGGGTAGAGAGACAAACATCTCCCCCAGCCGGTAGCAGTAGGGAGGGTGATGGGAGGCTGCTCTCGTATTTGGACACACGATTCCAGGAGTTCGAGAGGCGCCTAGAGTTGATCGCCAAGGCGCAGTCCGGAAGTCCGGCGCAGGGGTCGGAGAAGAGTGCAGGGACAAAAACACGGGCAACGGGGAGTAGCATTCCAGCTACAACACCGAGGCCCGCTGCCCCAGCGCCCACCTCCAAAAAGAGTAGCAGACGGGGAAAACCTGCGGTCCAACCAACGGCGCAACCCAGCAAGGAGACTCGGCCCGTACCACCTCCATCCGTGCCAAGGGAGGGTAATACATGGGCCACAGTGGTGCGCAAAGGGAAGGGGAAGAGGAGTGCGCAAGCTCCTGCACCCCCTGCGCCCCAACCCACACCAGCTAAGGCACAGCAGCGGCGACCTAGAGTGCCAGGCCTACGCCCCGCTCAGACGGCAGCAGTTGTTCTAACACTGCTGCCAGAGGCTACGGAGCGGGGGATGACACTGAAGACGGCAGTCCTCAAGGCCAAGTCTCAAATTTCCTTAGGGGCCTTGGGGATAACGGGTCTCCAATGCCGCCGGGCCCTTACCGGCGGCCTTGTCTTGGAGATCCAAGGAGGCACGGAACCGGAGAACCGGAATAAAGCAGAGGCCTTTGCGGCCAGAATGAAAGAGGTACTGGAGGCGGACGGAGTCCTGGTTTCCAGCCCGGAAAAGCGCGTGGAGCTGCGCATAACCGGGCTGGACGACTCTGTGACCGCCTCGGAAGTGGTCGCCGCAATAGCAGAGGCGGGAGAGTGTCCAGCGGAATCTGTAAAAACAGGGGAGATCCGCCGAGTCGGGAGAGGTTTAGGGTCTTGTTGGGTGAGATGCCCCACCTCGGTGGCGAAGAAGATTGTCGACGGCCGAAGATTGTTGGTAGGTTGGTCCTCTGCGCAAATTGAGGTCTTGGAGACCAGAGACCTGCGCTGTTTCCGGTGCCTCGAGAAGGGGCACGTTCGGATTCAGTGCAGGTCGGAGATCGACAGGAGTGCCACCTGTTATCGTTGTGGTGCTCCTGGCCACATTGCCCGCGCATGCACAGCTGAGCCACATTGTGCGATCTGCGCCGCGGCGGGCAAAAAGGCCAACCATATTGGTGGGGGAAGGGCCTGTAAGGCCCCAAAGAAGAGCCGGAGGCCGGCAGTAAATGCGGCCACGCCGCAGTCACAAAATGTGACCTGTCCCGCCCCCGAAATCATGACCGGGGATTAACGCCAATAATTGGCTGTGAATACCGAAGGCGCCAGAAACGGGGAAGTTCTGGCGCCGATCGAGGAGTCCGGGGCATGCTGGGTGGTCCGGCATGCCCTGTGGTGCGGCACCACCAACCGCCGCACCGAGACGAGCAGCGCTCGCTTGCGCTGCAATTGCGTTTAGGGGGGGGATTGTGTAGCATCGCTTAGCGCATCCCGGCCCCCCCCGCCATTGCGCAGAGTAGGACCACCCGGGTGGTTTTAGTCGGTGCAAGTCCGACACACCACCCTCTGCCTCCCCGTGGCAGAGGGTGACGGTGCGAAGGCATTTCCACCCGGTAACAAAAAAAAAAAAAAAAAAAAAAAAAAAAAAGGCTTCGAAGGCAGGCCGCGGCGCCGCGACGTCGCGACGTCGTCGCCAGGTGACAATATTATCTCCAACTTTTGCCTTTTCTGCGCGACATGTTGCAGAGCCATTGTGCCAAATTACCTACCTACAGGACTGGTGATATCTGATATCACATGACATGAATAGCACCCACCCACACCACCTATTAATTCACTCACAATACAGTAGATAAATTAATCTCAAAGCCATTATTTTGTGTAATACAATCTTCCTATCGAGAACCTTTACCTCACAGGGTCTGCCAAACAATATACTGTTGATTTTATAATAATAATAATAATAAACTGTTGATTTTAATAGTTTCTAAATACCTACTAGAAAGAATATTATGCCAGAAACTGTACTTGTTCTATGTAAAAGTTGGTCTGTCAAATCTTACTCATTCTACTACCAACCAAGTATCTATATACTTATACCACAAATGCGTATGGACGCCTGGATGTATGTTTGTTACTCTTTCACACAAAGACTTTTGAAAGGATTTTATATTTGGTACCTAGTAAGATATCTAGAGAAGCGAATACTGACCAACATGATGCTAAGTTTATAAAATGATAGGTATACAAAAATTTGGGTAGTGACAAGGATTGAAAAATTTAACGATGCAACTCAATGTCCATAAAACAACCAGGAGCAAACAAACACCTCTTGTCAACCATTATTTACATTGATGTCAATATGACTCTCACGTTCTACCTAGTGTAAGCGAGAGTCACTGTTTCATTGTAGGTACATATTTGTAAAGCATAAGTTTTTACCAAATAAACACATCATTATTAATTACTTATGTCGGTTGATAACAGCCATTTCAAAATTTGTGAAAATTGGGTCCCTTTTATAGACGTGACAGCTTAGAATAAGGAAAGAAACAGCACTAGCGTATGTTACAGAGCCGAGAGGTGCCTCTCTGCTGTCGTCTACGTCTTTTGTTCTCCTATTTGTAGGTAACTAGACAGAAAGAAGAAAGAATGAAAGAAAGAAACATTTACTACCTAAAAACTAATCATTTAATCAGGCTTGTCTTATATTTGTGACTAAAATGTGACTTAAAAGTTTATTAAAGAGGTACATTTCTAAAAGCACAATTTAATTGATTATAAAAATTAATGCTGGACAAAAAACGTGCTAAAAGACCGTGGAATAAAGTTGATAAAAATCTTGTCAGTTTGTGTCATCATTTATGATAAAGTTGTCCGCGGCACGAAATTCGGAGGGTGTTTAATAATAACAGGGCGCACTATTGAGGCCCGGGGGAGGGCCGCCCTCGCTCAGGTGAAACAACTCGGCCGGCTCCGGCTCCATTCACGGGCCCGCTCAACAAAGTGAAATGTACCGTTATGCTCACTAGAAAACTATTCAGATGAATAATGGTTTAAGTTAATTGTAAACGAAATGTTTACAAAAAGATTAATATAATGGTCGCATTTGTTTATACTCGTAAGTACTGTACTTTGGACACCTCTTATACTACTTACTCGTAGAGCAAGACATCAAATAAAACCAAATCAAAGAGAGTTCCGTGTTAATTTTATATCTCGTTAGTTTAGAGAGCCTTCCGCTCCCCCGCAAGATCGGTGAAGACATGTGAAGATGAAAAGGCCATCTGAGGTCATCATATTATGTCCTTTAGAAAAAATAATGTTAAGATACCTAGGTTTTATTAGGAAATTATTAGTAGCGCAGGCAAATGTACCGGTAGATTGTTCTAAAAAGGCACACATCAAAGGTTTGTGTGGCCGAAAAATGGAGCTCTTGCGATGAAAACAATGGACTCGTGCAATGGTCCCTCTGATGAGTACCCCGGCTCGGGAGCGGCGTGTAGAGCAGTGCAGAGAGACAGGTTCTTACCGAGTTTCGGCGAGCGGACAAATTGGTCGGTGTTACACGGGACACGACGACATGCGACCAATTAAACGGATCGCGACGACTCTACTGGCTACCAACTCTATCTAGAGGCAGATAAATTTTGTACGACTGACAGTTTTAATGTCTGCCTAAGCTACTCAGCATTTCAATATTCAACTCCTAAAACAATACTTGTTGGCTTGGACTATCATGAAATGTATGAAAACTCGAAAAATACTTTCCGTTTCGCTCTTTGTCCTTTAAACTGATGTGATTCAATGTAGTATTCGGCCCAGATAACAATAACATATAACACAATTTTATAGGACACAGGTAACTAAAAAGTGTGTGTTATTGTTGGACTATTATCTGAACTTACATAAGTATTGTCCATTCCCTTTGTAGGTCAATCGTGACATAGGTACCTACAAGTTGCCAATAGCGTAGGTACTATCCAAATCTCGAAAAACAAAAGTTATATACATATCTTAACAGAGTAATTTTAATATCGATCTTCTTGAGCTCGAAAACAATTTAACAGATACATAGTGCCTAGTAGCCTAACTTTTGGGATCGGTATCGTGTGGTCGCACAAGTTGCGACGCCGGACACATCATCCTAAAATGTTGGTAGAGTTTGCCTGAATACGTTAATAACGTACCTAACTACTTAGTCGAAATTATGTAAATTTACTCATATTAATATGTAGAGCCGCTGCAATATGTGGCACGCTCGCTCAAGGTGCCCTGCGATGTGTGCGCCTCGTAATATCGCCCCTATGCATATTCATGAGGGATGCAACTTTCGGTCGCCCTACACAAGCCCTTGCCGCGCCCTCCGCCCCTCCGCTCCGCACCGCTTGGCAACAGTCAAAATCAGCTGGCAACAACGCGCAACCCCGCAACCCTCACAGGCCGGTCTCGCCTCTCTCTCGCACGCGTGCACACACCGCACTCCGACCCTTTCTACCGACCGGCTTAGGATTCGCCCCCTCCCTGTCTTTGTGTTATTATTTCCCTCGATACACTAAAACTGCCACTAAAATCCACTTAAATCCCTGAAGAGTATCATAATATGTGAATCTGTTCACATGTTTTTGTACGGAACGTTGTATTTAAAGAGATATTAGCGTTTACCGGTGTCTGTTTCGCCCAGCGCACAGCTGTTGTGGATCGATGCGTGCGGCCTTGCCCCCCCCCCCCTTCCCCTCCACCGCCGCTGGTGCCCCCCCCCCCATGCGCCGGTGCAAGGCGCTGCTAATTCATGGAGCCCCAATAAACAAAATGTAGCGCTACTTCTTTCTTTGTTCGGCGAAACTCCTCAGATGTGCAATCATAATGTTACGGTTCACAATCTGTCGACAGTTTACAATCTCGCGAGATAGATTGTAATCTAACGATTTTTACAATCTTACGGTGACATATCTAAGTTTATTTTAATCAGCTCAACGAATGGAATCTGACAGCTCACTCTATTTTTCGACGTCAACTAATAAAGCAGAGGACTTTAAGCTTTCACAAAATAAACACCATTCTGAGAATTATTCAGCCGTCACTCGCAGTATTCAGTAAACCAGCAAATAAGTAATTTAACAGCTTATAAGCAATTTCGTCTGAAGTGAAACAGACTTGACTCGGCCTATGTAAGTGTCGTCAGTTAAGTATACTTGTATATAGGTACGTTATACCATGTAGGCATCACTGTTTACTCATATAAACTGTATACTATGTCATTTAAACGAATAATTTTGTTAAATGAACAAGAGTTAACCTAAACTTGTGAATTGTAAAAAATCGTCTGAACTGTAAAATAAAGAATAGGTCGTAAGTAACAAAGCACAGCTAGGCATGTAAAACATCAGATAAGTAATCTGACGTAATTTTATACGAGTTCTGCTTTCTTTTACATAGGTACTCATATCGATGCTAGGCACAGATTCGCTGAGACTGGGTATGACACAGGCATTCTCTACCTTTTAGCGGTGAAATTCTTGTTACAGAAAATGCTAGTTTTGGTTGAATTTTTGGCTTCGAACTATTGATATTATAATGTTTCGAACTTTGTACATATGTACGTTTAAAACACTCTTTTCGAATGATACACCCTGAAGAAAGTTTTTATTTAAAATTGTTTTATGCTTTATCTTAGGTACATTCCGTACATTACTTACATAACGTCCACTTTCTTCCGCTTTCCACGACTTAACACTATTGTTACTAAATATTCCGTCTGGTAAGGAGTTAGGCATTGTATTTTGTAATGAGTTTTCATTAAATATACTAAGACCAAGTACCTACAGTGTCTATGCTGATCGATAAGTAATCCGATAGGTGCTTCTCACTAATCAATGATTACGCGTGTGCTTTGTGCAACGCACCGTAAGCGCATCGCGTCGGTGTCATGTGACGGGCGTGAAACCAGATCAACAAGCAATATCTCGGGCCGCCCTCCGTCCGCCCCGCCCGCGCGCCCCGCCCGCGCGCCCCGGTGGGCCCCGCTCCTCACATTTGCATGCGCCCCTGCCTCAATTAACTTTAATCTCGGAGACAACTGCTGATAAGTGCGTAAGTTTTGCTGAGCTAGTCGTAAAACAGAGTGACAACCCTCAACCAGCAGGCGGAGGACATCAAAACTGATCAGTTAATTATTTAAAACACGGTTTGAGTAAGCGCCACTGTTGGTTTGAGCGAGCATTGTCGTTTTTATACAGTTAAATGCCTCTTTTTTGTTGTTATTAATAACGTTTGAACTAATTTGTTTTTCAAATGTATCACATTGAATTTTTTAACACTTTTGACTACTGGAGCCCAGCGGCTCCTCCTGGTATATACTTGCTGTTGAACATTACGTCTTATGCCACTAACCTAAACCCATTGTAATATCTAAAGTACCTATGATGTCACGTACTTTTTACTGCACAAATATCATAAATAAATATACTTATTTTAATTGATCACATATAAACCCTTCACTTTCAAAAGTGAAGTCTAAATGGACGATTGGGAAACTGGCCAGGAGAAAGAAATAACATTTAACGATCATAGGTACCTTACGTAACAAAATTTTTATGTGTAGGTACGAACACTGGATCTATCGTACCTACAGATTATCTAGCTTTTGTGAGGTCGATAGCAGCTCTAATCTAAGAAGTTCATTACATCAAATTATTTCAAAATCTTCATTCCATGAGCCCACAGTCATGAATGAACTATGTTTTAGTGAGTGAGCTTTAAACTTTTCGTCGTTGTGTATTCGTTAGTGGGAAAAGCGCCATCTATGTTAATTTTGATGAATCTTCTTGTTTGGTTCTTTATAGTTGCCATGCAAATTTCTTTTTAATTACATTTTCAAACAGTCTTTCTTCATCAACTTTTTTCTAATTAATTATTTTAGTTCCTAAATATTTTTCTAGTGTAGGTTTTAGTTTATAATAATAATAATAAGAGCAGTCTGAAATAATGATTGACAATTTCTTTGCTTGCTTTTTTCCCGACGTAAATTAAAAGTTTAATCATACCAAAAATATGACAGCTATGACAGTTTGTTTTGGTTTCGTTTTACTGTCAATGCGATAAATTGGAATTAAATTTTGTGATGCCCTTTGATTCTATTTACAGAGATAGTTACTACAAACGAGTCGCTAATGTTGTGGATAATGATAATGTGTCACTGAGTGCCGTCAGTATTGTACTTTATGAATAACTTGTGAGAAAGTTTGTGTATTGGCGTTGTAAATGGTAATTTTTTAGTGTAAATCGAAGAGGAACCGTAGTTGGTGATCTCCAGTGCCAGGAGCTCATTTTCTCCTCGAGATGGAAGGCAGCAATGACCCTGACAGAGACCGCGCGTAAGTTTTTGTTATTCTTAAATTGTCGTCGCCTCAGGAGGCCAACAGATGACCATGAAACAAACGCACTTCTTCACATGTTAACAATTTACCAAACTATTAAGGTGCCTTGGAACTAGTTGACCTTTTTCTACTTATTTATGCGTTAATTTCACGTAAAATCATTCCATAACTTGTTAGTGTAAGCGACTCTGTGTTGGATTCTTATTTGAATTCATACTTACAAAAACATAGGATCAGCAAAATAAAATTGTTTGCTTACAAATGTAAGTTTAGCTGAAATAATTTATTGTTACAAATTGTATCATCAGTTTCTAGAAATGTATTTGTGATGTTTTTAATTTTTTATAATGTTTATTTTTATACAATTTATTCTACTGTGTTGTCACAGGTTGGGTGTAGACTACAGTGCCGCTGAAGGGGATGGTGATCGTGGAAGGTACGTACATGTACTGTACTAAAACATTAGCGGGATGGATGTGGTTATTTATTTAACATTAATTTTAAATTATCATGGTTTTAATCGGACTATGGAAACAACTGACAATTACTAGCTTATTATAGTGTTTTTCACAGAAGATACCTGTGATACGTCATATATTTTAAAGAAACAGTAAAATTTAATCTCCCCTTGCGGGGTGAGGCAAATTAAATTTTAAACTGCTTACTGCCCAACGTTTTGGTTAGGTTGCACCAACTGGTGTCACAAGCTGAGAAAAGTCTATATAAGATGTAATTGACCTGTAGCCTCCTGGTGCGTTGTGCGTCGCAGTCGTCCCTGGACGAGTCGTCGCAGCGGCCAGCCGGGGACGCGGGCGGCGACGTGGCGGCGCCTGCGCACGCCGGAAAGCTACTCGACGCGCTTTCTCGCCTACGCCACCTGGCCACCCTCTGCGATATACAGCTGCAGGTAAACATAATGTGCTATCTGCCAAGCTAGGCCGGAAAGGCAAAGCTCTTGTAAGTACGATGTTAAGGCAGTCACCATTTTTAATTTATCTTTAATAGAATTGACTACTTCAGGAGCAATTAAGTGCCTATGGTATATAGAAATGGTAGCATCACAATACATACTTAAATCCCTACTAATATTATAAATGTCTGTCTGTCTGTTACGCTTTCCCGCTTAAACCTCTCAACCGATTTTGATGAAATTCGGCATAGGTATACGTTGAACCTCAAGATTGGACATAGGCTACTTTTTGTTAGAAAGTAAGGGGGGGGGGGGGTAATGCCACCTTTGAAAGTTTATATGGGAAAATGTTTATTTTTTAATTCAGAGATATGAAAGTTGGCACAAATATAGGTCTATTAAAATATGACTACTTTTTGTTTCGAATATTAGGGGAGATAGGGGTAAAACCAACCATGAAAGGATGTAGTCCACGCGAACGAAGTCGCGGGCGCAGCTAGTATACACCGTTATTTTTTATTTACCATAAAAAATTTAATCACGTATGTAGACAAAGGTCTTAATTGTAAAAGTGCAAACCGATTTTTTTTTCGATTAAAATTGACTGAGTTATTACGCTTTGTTTTTTACTGAAATTGACAAAAAATGTGTGGACATCGGTCTTTTTACTCAATGAAACTATTGGCACGCAACTAACCTATTAATGAAATACGCACGACATCTTGTCTCACTATCGCAGGTTACTTCCCTTTCTCAAAGAAAAACAAGTTCTCATGGCATCGGCATAAGGTTGAAAGTGCACTGACAAAGCCCACTCAGCTGAGTTCCCCAAAAGGGCGCTTCCGCGCGTAAGCGTAATAATAATCAAATTAGTCAAAACACTTTCATTTTGTAATCTAACTCTCCCTTAATACTTTTTCTTGCTTAGGAAAGACACGTTACGTTTTGCAACACGTTACGTTACGTTTTAGTTATTAGGTATCTACTTATTTGTCGAAAATATCACGTTTTCATAACTAGGTAGCTACTAACCTACAATTGAAACGAATTTTGTATTGTTAAAATCTACACAACATCTACCTACATGGATTTTAATAATTGTTAAAAATGTTTACCTTCATTATCAATGCACAGGCGCGCCCTTTTATGTCAGTTTCCTTTTACAGAAATAAGGACATTTTGTTGTTGTCGCACTTGGTTAAAAGCGTCTAAAATTCACTGCTTTAACACTTCAACTGTGTTTGGTTCACTAACATAAACACTTCACTTAATCTCAATAAAAAATTGACTCCAATCCGCGTAAACAGGCATTCATTCGAAAACGATACATTGGCGTTAGGATTGTTTAACAATCAATTACACAAAGCAATCCTTGGCGCTCGGTCCACGGACGTCAGCTGTTGTAATTTTTGGTAATAGTATGGATGCAAGCCGTCCGAATGAATTATTTTCCAGGCGGAGTAATGAGCATATTCCAAACTGACGAGCGGCATCATTAGTGCTTCCTCGCGGGTCTTCTTCGAAGTACGCAACCACGTCGTCGTACAAGTGTTGTGAGAGCGCCGGTCTTCCTCGTCCTTGAGCATGTCTACTCACGTAAAACGAACCGTGTGGCCTGGTCCACAAGAAATAATTCTCAGTCCAGTGATTAATTTCGCGCGCGCGTGTCATGTGACGTTAAGTAGGTCACGGTCAACGGTCAAGACGAAACTAGTAGGTTGCGCGGGCGCGGGGTTGAGGGGTTGCGCCCGAGCCGTGCCTCGCCGCCCCCGCTGCGTCTCTCCCGCCAAACACCCGCGTTATGAGTGTGTGTGCGTAAACAGGGAAACGATGCGATTATTCAATGAAAACGTAGTATTGATGCGCGCTAGTCGTAGTAAAATGATAGATTGCCTGCTATTTACTTCTTTTAAAGAGATAAATTACTTAGTCCGTTTTTTTATTTATAAATACATAAATGTAATAAGTAACTGATACTGATACTGTGGTTAAAATTTTTCTGGTAATTAAAAAATATTCCTGTATTTATAAAGACCCAGCCACAGCACACACACAAATAGAAATTATTGTTCTGAGTGGATATCAGCCTGTTAATGTGCCACTGGATAACAAAGGCCCCCACCACCAATATTGAGTTATCATTTCAAAAATGACTTCATCGGATTTTGCGCATTATGCCTTTAATGGTTTTTCATTCCTACGTCATTGTTGACTACAACTTTTAGGCGCCAATTTTGCGTAAGGTAAATTTATTGGTATATATATATGTACTATCCTAGTTCAGTAAAGAAATCAAGCAGGTTAAGGCAAAAAATATAGTCTGGGGTACCCTCATCTAGACCGCATTCACACAACAAGCTGTCCTTCACCTTGATTTTTTTTTAAATACTGGAGTGCATGCGTGACGTAGTCAAAATCGCTTCTGAATGCCTCCTCCACACTACTCGCGAACTTCCTTGACGAAGTTCCTCGGCAAACTCCGGCGAAATCCGAAGTGTGATTCTACACACTCGTTCTACTCCACGACAACAACCTCGTGCCCTTTGACACGGCCGCAAAAACCGACAACAAATGGAAGTCGCCCAAGGCGAGGCGAAGTTTGACGAGGCAAGCCGAAGTGCCTCTCTACATTATTGTATTCGTCTAACTTCGTTTATTTTCGCGAATAGTGTGGAGGAGGCATAACGGTCTGAGAGTAGCAGCGCCTTGTGGGGGTGATGATCAAGTACAATCTCAGTGTACACTGTCGTGTGCAGGCGCAGGCGGAGGGGAGCGAAGAGCCGTCGGAGGGCGTGTGGGCGCACCGCGCCGTGCTCGCCGCCGCCTCGCCGTACTTCCTCGCCATGTTCACGCAGTTCGACGAGCGGACGCAGTCCTGTGTCACCATACAGGTAACACTCCAACAAGACGGTGCCAACTAAATAAATAAATACTGGACAACAGCACATACATTGCTTTGATTCTGTGGTAAGTAGCTTAAGCACATGTGTTACAGAAATATAACAACGACGGTACCACAACACCCAGACCAGACACAATATAGAAAAGTTAATTTCGAGATTAAGATCAAACTCAAACTCAAATATTTCTTTATTCAAGTAGGTTACATATAACACTTTTGAATCGTCATTGAATACAATGCAAAGTGATTCTGCTTCCGGTTCGGAACCTATATCTACCGAGAAGATACCGGTAAGAAACTCAGCAGATCATTTACAGTATCAGTATCTAACTTATGGCTATGTGTAGCTCACTTTGGACCAAGTCATATAGTTTTGGTTTTGATGAGTGATGAAGATGGTTAGGGGATCGAACCCGGGGCGTCAGGGATGGCGCGACGCCAAAGTCCGCTCGTTTCTCAGCTTCGGAGGTAGTCACCCAATGATAAGTAAGGTCAGCATATTAGATCAGGAGTCTGGTTTTTTTGTGTCAGAAAAACAGGAAGTTTAATAAAAAAGATTTCATATAGAGTGTATGTGGTGTGTGGATGATAATTGGAAGTTTCGTTTTTTTCAGAATATAGAGCCGCACGCTCTAGAGGCCATCATCGAATACATTTACAATCCGGAATCGCTTGTGATCACCGAAGACAATGTTCAGGTATGGAAAAATGTGTTTTGTTTTTTCTATACCGTAAGCGTATGAAGGCATACATCATAATATTCTGAATTACTACCGATAATGAGGAAGAGTGGTCAGGAATTAGTTACCAAAACTATAGTACATACGTACTATAGCCAAATATTAAACATCTACCGGAATAATTGGCACAAGCAGTAAGTAATCAAATTTTTTTGTAGCAGGGCAGAAGAATATTTAAAATATACAATAATAGGTCATAATTAGAATGTCATAAACGTGTAATTTGAATGTTTCAATGTAACGATAGACGCGTGTCTCTATTGAACGTGAACACGAGTGAAGGTATGCCACCGTGTATGATCGCGGCAGGCGCTGCTGTCGGGCGCGTCGCTGGTGCAGGCGTGCGGCGTGCGCGCGGCCTGCGGGGCCTTCCTGGCGGCGGCCCTGGCGCCCGACAACGCGCTCGGCATCCGCGCCTTCGCCGAGCTGCACGCCTGCGCCGACCTCGCGCGCCACGCCAGCCGCTACATCGACGCGCACTTCGCGCAGGTACGTGACACCTGGGTGGGCTGCTTGTTGATCACAATGACCGTGGAAGACTCGGCTCACCCAGAACCACCATTAAGACACCACTGGCTAAATACCCGCAATTAAAACTCGTTCTTATGTCTTCTCCAGGTTTTGGAGTCGGAAGAGTTCATAACGCTGGCGCCGGACGTGCTCTGCCAGCTGTTGGACAGCGACCGCATCACGGTGAGTAGCTCTGTGCTGCGATACGACTACAGCTAGTTATGATACCAGTGTCATTAACTACAGCCCTCAATATTTGCAGGTGCCTAATGAGGAGATCATATTGGACGCTGTGATTCGTTGGATGCAACACGACCCAGAGGTATGTACCTCGGGATTCGATAATTGTCTGTTTCTTGTTCTGGCATTAAGACACGATAACCGTAAAAATATTTATTGCGTTCTGTTAAATTTTTTTGCTAACCATCAGCGATTAACCGCACGCACTCGCCGTGTGGTCGATAGTCCGGTGAGGTGACCTGCGGGGCGGCGCCGCACCGCGTCGTGTGCCATGGCTCTTACTGTTGGTGATTGCGTCGAAATTACACAACGTTGGCAAAAAACTTTTCTTTACTACAGTGAAAATGACAAAGATAATTTACAACACGAAGGGTAATAATGCCGCGAATGCGTACGGAGTCCCGCTTACGTGTTGTGTTTGTTGTGTCGCGTGCGGGGTCGGGTCAGTAACGCGTGTGTTGTGCGCAGCGGCGTCAGCAGCAGCTGGGCTGCGTGCTGGAGCACGTGCGGCTGCCGCTGCTGCCGCAGGACGTGCTGGTGGCCCGCGCCGCTGCCGAGCCGCTGCTCAGCGCCGGGATCAAGGTCAAGGTCAGTGCGACGGCGACCGCCCTCCGCCACACCGTCCCGTCAGACTAATGGAGCCGCAGAGGCATCGGCACCAGGCGGAAAGTCTGTTCTTTTATTCGTCACACTACTAGACAAAAGGTTTCTCCTATATTTCTCTTACCTTAGGCCCAGAAGTAGTTTTAAAAAAAGTTTTCCATTTATTCATTTTATTAAAATATTTGTAAACTAGTTTTTAATTGACTAGACGTGTTATAACATCACAGATCACAGATATTGCGAGTTTTAGTAAGTTATTTTAAACATGTCTGCTATGCTAATAATAATCGCTTTCCGCTATTAAATGTTATCTTGCGTGTCCGTGCGTCGACGAGCAAGTACGGGCGCGCCCACGTATAGACCGCGCCGGGTGCGTACATAATTGTGTGTAGCATGTGGTCGGTGCGTCGCGCAGGACCTGGTGATCGAGGCGCTGTCGTTCCACCTGCTGCGGCCCGAGCGGCGTGCGGCGGCCGCGGCCGGCTGCGTGAGGGCGAGGGCGAGGGCCGGCGCCAGGGCCGGCGGCGCCACGGCGCTGCTCGTCGTCGGCGGGCAGGCGCCTAAGGTCGGTCCCTTCAGTGATGTCTTCGAATCTTCTGCTTATAATAAATCGTGTGCAATATGAGGCTGTACGTGTGTGTTGTGTGGCGTGCGCAGGCGATCCGCGACGTGGAGGCGTACCACGTGGGCTGCGGCCGCTGGCGGGCGGCGGCGTGCCTGCCGGGGCGTCGCTGCCGCGCAGGGCTGGCGCGCGTGGGGTCGCTCGTGTTCGCGGTGGGCGGCTTCAACGGGACGCTGCGCGTGCGGTCCGTGGACGTGTACGACGCCGCCGCCGACGCCTGGCGGCCGGGCCCGCCGCTGGCCGCGCGACGCTCCACGCTCGGCGTCGCCGTCATCGGCACCGTCATATACGCCGTCGGCGGGTCAGTACATGCCTACTTATTACACTATAGTAGCTTAAATATATCCATATGCTTTGAAGCACGTTACGAATGCGCTGAAACGAAAAATTATCTATTAGTACTTACTATTTATACTTAAAGCAATTTACATAGAAATAGTGCATAACATATCATAAATTCACAAGACTTAAATTTAATAATTAATAGTTTGATGTAATTATGTCACTGTGCAACATCGCCGGCGTCTGTGGTGTATCACTCGACAAGGTCCACTGTGCTCCAGCGTCATGGCCTGCGACGTGGGCCATGACTTATACTGAGTGAGGCCTTTTTATTGTAGACATCACGACTTGCCACATCGCCTGGTTGACGAGGAGAACGCTCATTTTTTATTTTCCTTGTAATGTTTATTGTTATTTTCTTTTTTTTTTGTATCCATTCCTTTATTGTTATTGTTATGTTTACTCATATGGCTGTGTTGTGATGTCTTCAAGTAATAAATGTCTTCTTCTTTTTTTCTTCTTTCATATTTTTGCGTAACGATATTGAGGACAAGATGGCTGTTAAGACAATGATAAAAATATACGATATTACTTACTTCATTGCCACCATTGTTTCTGGGTACTAAACTTATACGACCAAGTGACACATTTTCAACGGCATAGATTCGTAAACTGTAGTCGCGAAATGAGATTATGGTTTGCATGCTTCATCCAAATTATGTTATGGTGTGTTTGTATGTGTATCAGGTTCGACGGCGTGACAGGGCTGAGCTCGGCAGAGGCGCTGGACACGAGCACGCTGGACGCGGCGGGTGGTGCGGGGGGTGCGGGGGGGGCGGAGGCGGGCGAGGCGGAGGGCGCGTGGCGGCCGGTCGCGGCCATGTCCACGCGCCGCTCCTCCGTCGGCGTGTGCGTGCTGGACGGGCTGCTGTACGCCGTCGGCGGCTACGACGGCGCCTCGCGCCAGTGCCTGCACACCGTCGAGCGGTGAGCCTCCGCACAGCCACCACCACGAGACTCGAATCTAACTCGACTAAGTGCAACGCTGGGCGATGTGTGTCGGTGTGGGCGCTCGCCCTCCACTTTACCTATGTTGCGCGTCTGCATCCAGCTGTGCCCTCGCCCACAGGGCGCTTAGATTCAGTCGCGAAACTATCGTGCTTCTGTCACATACAAGCACGATTCAGAGACAGCACAAATATACCTGCGATCGCTACAGTGACAAAATGGACTCCGTTGAAGCAACATTAGTAACGTTACCATTGGTGCTGCTTTTACGTGAGCAGATGAAGCGTGGGTAACGCTAGCAGCGTCGCTACTGTAGCGTTGCAAATGTGAGTAACACGCGTTGGTAGTGATGTTTCGCAAACGTGCGACAACATCGCTACAAAAAGTCATCGCCCTTTAAGCTCTTTAAGTATATAATGGTAATGCATAATGTGCATTATCTCAGTACAGTGGTGTTGATGTCCAGGTACGACCCGGCGCGCGACGCGTGGGAGCCGTGTCCGGAGATGTCCGCGCGTCGGTCCGGCGCCGGCGTCGGCGCGGTCGGCGGCGCACTGTACGCCGTCGGCGGACACGACGGGCCGCAAGGTGAGGCCAGACACGCAGCACTGGGAGCAGACGCCGCGCGTAGAAAGGCACGCTCTTACAAAATTAGTCTTAAGATTAAACCTCAACTGCTTATGACGAGACCTGGGCTTCGAAACAAAGTGATGTTACACGCGCTATTTGTGTGTTGCTGACGTCGGCGAACGTCATGCCACGGATCGCTATAATGTGGTTGGCGATTTTAGGGTTACGTACCCAAAGGGAAAAAATGGGATTTCATTAGTAAGAGTTTGCTGTCTGTCTGTCCGTCCATCCGTCTGTCTGTCTGCGTCACCAAGCTGTATCTCAAGAATCGTGATGAAAATTAAATAAAATAAGTATTTATACAACAAATGTGATATTTGTGTTGTTAGACGCTTGAAGTATTCATAGTATATTCAGTTATAGATTCACTTGTCCGGTGTTGAGTGTGTATATTTGTTGCAGTGCGTCGGTCGGTGGAGCGCTACCGGCCGGGGGCGGGGCCGGGGGCGGGGGCGGGGCCGGGGGCGGGCTGGGCGCCGGCGCCGCCCATGCACACGGCGCGCCGCAACGCCGCCGTGGTCGCGCACAAGGGCAAGCTCTACGTCGTGGGCGGCGACGACGGCGCCGCCAACCTCGACACCGTCGAGGTCCGTCCTGATGCCACACAACACAACACAGCTGCAGTTTGCGATTACAGTACAACTCGTACCTCTGTAAATGTTCGAGCAATCGTGCCTTAACTACAAATGGAAATAAAGACTGACTAGTCATTTGGAATACATTTCAATACTATTGTCTAAAATGTTTTCTTCATATATTTGTAAATCAATATAAAAATCATAATCGTGCATTGTATCTGTCAACACAACGTCCATTCATTAATTTTGATAGATTAACAACTTGGTAGTCTTCTTATAGGTGTAAGGAACGTATGTTCTTTACTAATAATGGAAGTACCTCCGACGAGCTAGGTGTTATCTGCTCGAGGACCAAGGTCCAACTATCAATCTTGGTTCGCTGTATATAAAGTAAGTGGCGACGATAACTGTGACATCGCGATGTAGGCTCGATGTATTGGTTGGCTAGTCCTGCATTACATATGGAGCGTTGTTTACTATGCCAATTCTGCTGACGCTGTATTTGTGTCGACTTGTAGGTAATGTAGTAAGTCGGCACATTGGGAATAAATAGGCCAATGTTTGTTTTCCAGGTGTTCGACCCGGCCACGGAGACGTGGAGCATACTTGGCGAGCGCATGTCTGTGGGGCGGTCGTACGCGGGCGTGTGCGTGGTGGAGTGGGCCGCCTGATGCCGCGCCCGCCCGCGGCCTGCCGCGGCCCCCGCCCCCGCCCCCGCCCCCGCGCTGCTGCGGCTGCCACTCGCGCACCGCGTGCACGTGCACCTGCACGACCCGGCGCAGCAGGGGTGAGTGCTTCCAAATAAACACTCTTTTACTCAAGTTAGGTATGGCTTAAATTGAAAAAAAAAACAAAACCTAGTTTGATATTATTGCATTGGCTCAATACGTAAAATGAAAACAACGTTATAAAAAAATATAGATCCTTGTTAACGACTGAGTTGCACTGCCAGTGCGCTAACACGAAGAATAACTCATTGACGCAGTGAATTGACCTATTTCTATACTGTCAACGCTTAGTGAGATCTGTAAAAAATTATATTAGATCAATTAATAACTCATTTTCATGAAAACGGTTTGCTACATCAGAAACAATTTGGCTTCACCAAAGGTAGATCAACCACTAATGCCGGTGTGGCACTTATCAAATATATGTGTGGGAGGGAAAGCAAGATGCCATTGGTATTTTTAGTGTTTTGACAAAGGCGTTTGATTGCGTCAATCATGAACTTTTGCTTTTAAAATTGCAACGCTGTGGTATCTCAAGCCCTGCAATGTCTTTATTGCAAACAAACTTAACTGGTAGAATACAAAAAGTGAATATTAACGGAGCCAATTCTTCCGGCGCACGACTAGTTATGGGCGTGCCCCAGGGCTCCCCATTAGGACCTCTTCTCTTCTTAATTTATATAAATGATTTTCCTCACTTTACCGAAAGTCTATATGAGATGGTATTGTTTGATTTATTATCTTTGACGTTTAAAGTTGATAGGCAATAGCAGTCATATGACGCTATAAACAATACTCTCTCACAAAATTTGCTTAGGTTTTCTACTAATAACCTAGTACTCAACAATTATGAATAGTGAACATATTCTACTCGTTAATTCAACAACTTTTTTAGGAATCACTGTAGCTTTTAAATTACAATGAGGTCCCCATATAAGTGCTCTGGCAGAAAGGCTTAGTTCGACTGCATATTCAGTCAGATAAATTAGGCATCTTACTGATGTTGAAACGCCGAGACTAGTTTATTTCAGCTATTTTCATAGTTTAATGTCATACGGTCTACTGCTGTGGGGCTCTGTTTCTGACATACAAACTGTTTTTGTATTGCAGAAGAGAGCTATCGATCTATATACGGCCTTAGATCGCGTGATTCACTAAAATAATGATTTAAAGAAATTGATATTTTCACTATAGCGTCATAATTCATATTTGACTGCATTATGTATATTCGTAAAAATCGTTTATTCTATAAGAAATCTGATATACATAGTAAACATAAGCTCGCTATTGATTATGATACCCCCATTGCGTAAGGCAACGTAAACATATGCAGAGATTTCTGTTTTTACAAAACAATTGCATGTTAACAGAGCCTTTAACTGTTCATAAACCAGACACAACAGAAGAACTATTTGTTTCTTGTTGTAGATACTGTTGTATCATCGGGGCATTAGATTTTATGAGCATGAAGTATAAATTAGTTGTGGTCGTTTTCGTGGCAGATACAACGTGGGCATCTACGGCGTGGGCGTGGGCGTGGGCGTGGGTATGGGCGTGGGCATGGGCGTGGGCGTGGGAGGAGCGGGCGCGGGGGTGCAGCCGCCGGCGGCGCGCTGGCGGGCGCTGTACGCGCGGCGGCCGCTGGCGCAGGCGCAGGAGAGCGTGTACGAGAGCGTGGGCGGCGCGGGGGCGGGGGCGGGGGCGGGCGCGGGGGCGGGCGCGGGGGCGGGCGCGCACTGGTGGTGGCGCGGCTGCCGGCACGCGCGCGCCTCGCAGACGCTCGAGTTCAACGAGCGTGCGCCGCCGCCCGCCGCCAGCGACGCCTACCAGGGTGAGACACACACGCCTTACCACACCCCTCACACATCACGTCACTCTGCTATTCAATTTGTGGTGTGCAATACGTACTCTGTTAGTACACACATGTAACATGGCAGGATTGTACAGAGAATACGATGCAGTAGTGCAGGTTCAATATAATTTTTTCCGTATTTCAAAATAACTTGAAAAAATTTTAAAAATAATAAACTAAGCTGGTCTAACCAGAGAAAGTTGGTTATGATAATTCTACATCAAATTATATGGTAAATAACAGATATAGGTACACGAATAAAATAAAGTCAGGAAATATACGACGACTTCAATTGATGGACTTTATATGTTGGGCGACGCAGGCACGATGCCTCGCGCCAACCGCGGCCGACTGGGCGCGTCCCCCGAGGCGGAGGCGGAGGGCGCGGTGTACAGCGCGGGCTTCGGGCGCGGGTACGCGGGGGCGGGGGCGGGGGCGGGGGCGGGGGCCGTGGGGGGCGCGGGGCCCGGGGCGGCGCCGCGGCTGTCGGCCTCGTGCGGCACCATCCACGTGGAGCTGCCGCCGTGCCTGCTGCTGGTGCCGCGGTGCCGCGCCCCCCCCGCGCCGCCCCCGCCCGCGCCCCACCCGCGCCCCTCCTGCTCCTACCACCTGCTGCCCGAGAGCCACCGCGTGCTGCCCTTCGTCTGCCACCAGGTACCTACTACCACAACTCTCATTATTCCTAAATCAATGATATGTCCGCCACTATCAGCTCAGAACTCAGTAACTGTCAAAATTCTAAAGTATTTGTAAAAACTTTATTTCATAATTAATCCTTTTAAAATAAAAAATAATTAATTACCGTTCAATGCGTGTTAACCTATCTCCTCCGGAACAGACAATAAATCCCTTACCCGGGCAAGGAATATTCTTTTAAGTGTAATAAACTAATATTCAAACGTGTACCCACGACTGCTTAAAAATGCATGACCTAAGAACTTAAACAAGATAACAACAAAATCAACCGAATACCCTTCAGAGCACATCACGCGAGTGCTGCTCCGACTCCGAGTCGGAGATGCGCGATTCGGAGGAGGGCGTGCCGTCCGACGACGAGTCGGACTTCGCGTCCGCGCCTCCCTCCCGCCCCGCCTCCCCGCCCGCGCCGCCTCCGCCCTCCGGCGCCGACCAGCCGCCGCCCGGGGACGACTGAGGGGTCCACGGACCTCGCCACCTGCTGCCTCAAGTGTTTAATGTAGTGTTCGGCGCCGACCTAGCAAACTGAACACGCGATCATCGCTACCACCGTGCTCGCGAGTGAAACACGCCGCGTCACGATCCTCAACATTCTACTCTTTCTTCTCAACGTACTTTTCTCGTATATACTTCTTGCACTTTCTTACGCTGCTTTCCGTTTGCCACGTCACTCATCTGGCTCGGCCTTTATCCTTGTATTGTCAGACTAACATTAGTCGCGGATGATTTTAAACCAGTCGCAAGCACTTATCGTTGCATATGTAAAACTGAAAATATTATTTGTTGGGATCACTCCGCAAATACAGTGTTTGGACTTTCGCCCAGATCCGTGACTAAATATTAAAGACTAAACATAAATATAATTTTAACTAAAACTTGCAAGTCGACGCGTACATAATCGATTTAAAATTATTATCGCGCAATGTAAAGCTGTAGTGTTTGATCATACGATCTCACCTAGCTAGGAGAGCGCCGAGTGCTATCTTGACAAGCGAGTGATTGACCCAATCTGTATCATGATGACGATGGTGCAGTTTATCTAATATATGTTAAAGATGGACGCACATACAGCCAGCACCTTTGACTCGCCGTATATTAACTAAGCTATACCTACACCTTACTCAGGTGCTTAGCTATACGCCCACCAGAGCGTGCGCTGCTGTGTTGTGTAGCTTGTGCGTTTCTGTCATTTATTTATAAAACATTCGTTAAAATATTTGTTACTTTCCAATTGTTTTTGTTTAAAGTCAACATTCCCATAAACGCCTAAATCATCAGAGTAGACAGATTCTGTAAAATAGCGCCATTTGTACTTTATTAAACTGTTATATTTATAAATGTTACTACGAAATCAACCATTTTAGCGTAGTTAAGCGTAAGTAATCCATGGCACCCAACCTTTTTTTTGGGCATATGAATAATAAAAACTGAAATTGTTGAGAGATAGCAAATGTGTAAAAATAACTTCTTAGAGTTCCTTGTGATTGTCATAAGTTTCTATCGTATTATACGCGCTGCTGAAAATGCTAGTGTGTACAGGGCCGTATTGTAATTACTGTTAGCACCGGTTTAATGACAACGCTCTTTATCTGCACCTGCACTCGCACAGAACAGCATCGAGCAATGACTTACTGATACGGCTTATCACACTTTCCTCCCTTGTACGGGATCCACTTATCAGCCGACCTCAACCGTGGACACGAATCGGAATAGAAAACACTGCACTAATTGATCTGAACGTTAATTTACCATTTATTCATGAAGGATACATAGACGAAGATACATGATATTATTGGTTTACTCGTATTAGCTTTCTATGTAAACGTATTATTTGGTATCATTCGCCGATTTCGTGCGAACATTAATCGAAATGCGTTGACAAGGACGCCCTATTAGTCGCCCCTTTACGTAACTATGTACCCATAAATTCGTGGCCCAAGCTGGTAGTCGGCCCATTAAAAATCGCTTCCTTGTGTGCGTATTATTTACAATTTACATTCCTATAACGCATTTAACCTTTCTCCCTCCGAAGAGCACACAATATGAATCTCAGACCCGAAACCATTTCCGTTTAGGTATCAATTTAGTTTAAAGACTTTGTGGAAACTAGGCATTTATAATTATTCGACGAATATACTTTAACTTTGTACGTAAATAGAGATTATATCAAATTATTAACATGTGAATAACACCTACACAAGTGATAACTTCCAGTTAAGTTTATCTTGGGAACAAAAATCTAATTTAGTTGAAGCGTGCGTCTCAATCTTTTTTTATAACCGCTAATAATAAACTTTGGATTTTGTCCACCTCAGAATCAGTCATATCTCACGAGAAAAAAGGAGTGATTGCTTCCACCACAGGTTAAGAAGCACTACTTTAGGAGAACAGATTCACCCGTATCTTGCTTAAAAAGTTTCAATGTGTAGGTGTTAATCATGTGTGTTGAGTGTTAATAGTTAGAATTTTTAAATATAAAAGTCATGTAAAAGTCATGCGTAGCTATGGTCCTATTTCATCTGGAAAGCCATTAAGTACACACATTAAAAATTATGGATATTTCACTCGGTTCGTTGAAAAGTGAAAAAAAAAATAATTTGTCAAAAGGAATCATTGGGATCATGGGCCACGCATGATGAAATTGTGCTGCATCTTTTTGGTCGTACATAGTCGTATCGAGCTGTGATACATGGAGCTGAGCGTGCGACCATGTACGTCTGCAAGTTTAGACATCGTGGACGCAGCGAGGTCTTCTTGATACAAGAAAAGCACTAAAATTTAAAACTTTAAATTTTTCATAAACATTTTGGAGCAATAATGTTGTCGGAGACACCTTGTGTTTCTGAATAAACACAGCGTCACACAAACTCATTCGTGATTTCGTACTAAGGGGACCTCCGGCGCTGCCCTGCAATGCAACACTTTGTGTAACGTGCACAGTTTCTGATGAACGTTGAGTCGTGGTCTCTACGACGGGCAGCGTCTTAGCCGGCGGCGCCGTCGCCCTGTGATAGCTAACGTTAGCATACATTCCTCTCTCTGTCGTGTACGTAGCTAGGACTTTCGTGGGCATGGGACGAGTGGGACAAGCTGTTGTGATAACACAGCGTATAGTTCTATAGTTTATTATTATCACGATTGTTTTGAAGACGAACAACTGCAACTGAATCTACGTATCGAGTATTCTCCTCTGTGAGGGAACCATAGAAATTGGGGAGCAATCTTTGGCACGCGCCGCTGAGTGCTTTCAAGCTGTACGTACATATATTTAAAGTAGGCTATCATGCAGTTAGATACGTATTATTCATCAAGACGTGCTATGAACATGTCCCGCGAACCAAACAACATACAAATTTAAAGATTTAAAAAAATGACACAATTTAAATAAAGGGTAGAGAGCACTCACCGAAGGCTTAGAGTTATTATAACAGAAATGTTCGTCGCCTACAATAATTTGCGTATAGTTCAGTTGGAACTAGGAAGAGCATCGCGCGCGATACCTGCAGGTCACGGATTCGAATCCCGCACTGAAAGGAAACATGAAATATTTCTATTTTTCTTTAAAAATATCGAAACTGATGTTATGTTGACATTTTGAGGCGTCGTTCAATTTCCGCGTGAATTGTTTCATAGATTTGATTTCATGTATAATGAGATTATCAACACTCGTCCCGTTCCCGTTAAATATTTTTCCCTAGTTAGTAGTACAGAGGCAGACTATAGGCCAGCCAGGGATTGGCCTAAATATATTCGAGTTTAAAGGTGGCTAACAATAAATGTAGGAAAATGTGCACATGATCCTTAGCTACGCCTATAACTCTTGTCATTACAAATTGTAAAATATAATTGTTGATGTGACTAGTAATAATCACAGAAGCATGTTTAGTAAAAATGGCATTTAAATGTCTCCTTCTCTGCTGAATTCGCGCGAGCGCCGCCACTGCCGACATAAGTTTGTTCAAATGTTCAGTGACTGTTCAACCACAGCTCCGTTCAAAGTGTCGCCTGAGTATCACCATTACAGTTGTCAAATCATACTTACACATTTTTAAATAATAATATATCAGACCAATAGTAACAGTTAAAATTGGGTTTATGCAACCGTCATTTGGAGTTCAATTAATACTTACGTACTTACACGGTATACAGAGATGGACCAACTGAGCCACGTAAAGTGATAAAAACATTTATGGAAAGAGCCTTTACGAACATCCATTTTAACGGGGAGTCCCCGCTCAGCTTGCACGCAACACGAATGCTCAAGTACGACAAAAAGCAAGACAAGACACAAAACCACTTATGGACATGAGGGACCGGGCCAGCGCTCGCGCGATGTCAGATAAATCTATTTTTACATTATAATAAATATTGTGATTAATATAGTACCTATTCTCTGTATAATATTTTTCTATTGTTAACTCTTAAGTAGTCTAGAATGTTAGAACAATAATTCTCTTGGAGCTAGCATTACGAGTCAATGTAGCCAAATGAATAAAGTTATGAGAATACTTCCTAAGGCATTGTTTCATTCGCGAGAGCCGCAGACGCGCTGCGTGCCGAATCCGTGAGAAAGTCGCGCGACACTCGCGGAACACACAGGTTTACAACGCTCCACAATTGTCTTAAGAAATTAGCATGAAAAACAAGAATACTTCGTGCATCTATTAAATATTTAAGAGGATTTCATTTTAGAACTGATATTGCCAAATATATGTATTTTAATTGAGGTGTCCTCCCAAAAGGTGAAGAGCTACCAATACTTGGAGCATGAGGATCGCATGCTGGTCACATTTACTAAAGACTGATCTAAATGCTGCGGTACATTACAAAAGACACGGCGAGACACGGCACGATGGCTGACAGGTGAGTCATATTGAAATGAACCATCTACGATTACCTATAGTGATTTTTACCGACGGAAATGTGCATTCTGTCTTCTTACGATCATTTCGACCCTTAAGAATGTGTTTAACACAGAACCCACTTTAAGCAAGCTAACAACTGATAGTAGTGAATCAATGATAGAAGTAATACCTATTACGTGTAGTAGGTAATGTTTACCATCTACTGCTTTCACACGTTTATCATGAAATCAAACATCTTATTATATCCACAAGAGTTATCTTTAAATATAATAATACACGAATGTGAGATAACGTTCAGTATTTATTGACGTTTTATTTCGCACGTTAATCTCTGCAAGCCGTTCTGCACCGTTGGTCGGTGGACGCGCATAGGTAGTAGGTACTCTTGCACAATGGTGCAGTTATCTGTGGATCTCAAGAGTAAGACAGATGTTATCTGCGGCAGAATCTTTGATACGCCGCCGGTTCACGTGGGTACTGCATTGTGTGTGTACCGAATTATGAATGTGCCCACTTTTACTCTTCATTACTTTTCCCCCTGAAGCGGAATTGTTACCTACATCTTACTTTCTAACTCCAAATTATGTATATTCAAGCTTAAATAAGTGATTTAAAAAGTTTTAGAGATTTTAGTTTTAGAACACTGATAACAGGTACCTAATTGTAAAACCCCAATACATTTCTAATTGCTAAAAATAATATTGGTGAATTAAGAATACCGTAAATACTTACTAAGGTGATGTTACTTCGCCAATATTAACACTCTACATACATTTATAGTAATAGGTATATAAATATGTGCCTCTAGCTGTTTCATAGTAAGAGGTAACAAACATCACTTTTCGATGACATTTAAATACCTATGAACGTTCTAATTCGGTTTTATTTTGAATTTAACTTCGAGACTATATGACAAATATCTCTCCATCCATTACTTGAACCTTCACCATAAAAAGATGCAATCGGCAAGAGCTCAAACGGGAACTTGAAAAATATGGATTATTAAGTGTCACGGTGCATTATTTCATAGCATTGATTAGGGTGCATTCATGACAGTGTCTAATTATGGTGAATACAAATGAGCTAATCAGTATGTATGTGTGTACGAGAGTGGCGCGTAGCGGCGTCGGGGCGGGCGGCAGTCGGTCGCGCGCGTCGCCGTCAGTCGGTGCGCGACAGCCGCGGGAGCGCCACGCCGCGCAGTGCCTCGCCAGCGACGCGCGCGCCATTAGTTGCGCGACTGTGTGACGATTCGGTTGCGATTGCCCTGACGTGCCACTCACTCTATGAGGATTGAGGATTGCTTCTGCCGCCAAATCACTACAATTGTTAGTATTGTTTATACCTAATTTTAATTTTCTTCGACTATCAAATTTATTGTTTGCCTACCATCATAATATTACTTAGTCTTTAAAAACTTGAAACATCACGAGATAGAAACATATAAAAGTAAACTTTCAATTAGAAGTTTACTTTTACATGTAAAATTTTGGTAAAAGTTTAAATTGGGCGTATACCTAGTACCTGAATCAAAACTTCTCTCTTTTAGAAGTTTGCAAAACAAACCTTTCAGAAGTTTTATATAATTTTATATATACCTATAAAACTACGGTGCAAATGACACCAACCACACAATCACACACCTACGTGACACTAGTGCAAAGTGTGTGAGCCAAAAATGGTCGCAAAAAACGCAACTGACTGAAAGGATCCTCGTCACGCCGTGCGGGCGAGGAAGCCGTCCCAGGGCTTATGACGTCACCGAACAAATACTGCTAGGTACATAGGTTGTAGGTATTGCGAATAGCTGAACACCGGCGAGAACGGCCGTCCGCGCGGCGTCGCCAAGGCCTCACTCGGCAGATAACACGGTAATTGCTTTTGTAGACCACAAGAGCAAGTTATTAAAATAGTATTTTTCACTCGTAATAACTGTAGTTAAGTTACGTACTAGACTCCGTGATGTTATCATTAGAAAGATAGACACGTCTTAATACCTATCAGCGACGTAATTTCTAAGGGCCTGGGAGCATATATTGTCTAGAAATACCGCGAATATTTCCCAAAGCCAAGAAATTTCAGAAAATCAAGAACATGTAAGTTATGAAAAGACCAAACAGTTTTCAGCCTAGCAAAAATTATCGCATACTCTGTTCCACCCGACATGGGCGCGTACGAGGCCACCGAAGTAAATACAAACGGTTGTGGAGTGTTCAGGAGAGTAGGTAGGTACAGTGTCAATCAAGATAGTTCCCTCTTGCCCTTGTACTGTCGCGGACTCGCGGTGTAACATTACCTATTACGGGGAAGGCTAAGACGCCGCTTGATGTTCAGATAAGATACACTCTTGGATGTTTTTCCTTATGCAGACAATTTTGAAGAACAAGAAATAAAAATTAGCAGTATGTTTGCTGCTAGTACACAACGTATATCTGATTTGACATAAAACCTTACTTTAATCCTTATTTTTCTATAGATAGTCTTCCTTAGGACACTACGAAGAGCAAGTACAAAAATTCTTTTTTTTCCCAATTCTGGTAGGTTCAACTGATGTAGGTACATGAGTATTGATGTACCAAAACTAACTCACGACTTACATTCAGCCATGATGGTATTTTAATCACTCGTCCATCGTATCCTCAAGTCACTAACTAATAATGTAGAGTAGGACTTCTCACCTTTTTTTTGCAACGGCCCATTCTGCGAATAAGTTTACCTAGGAACCTAGTAGGTAACAAATTTGCAATAAACTTAAACCAATTGGCATGAACAGAAAGCTAGTCCATATCAATCGCTTCCCTGCACCCCCGGGACGGTGTGCGACGCCCAGTTCGGGAACGCTGGTGGACAGTAATAACGTAGAGCATGATCACCAGGTGGCGGACAGGTCCCGTGCCGCGATGGTGAGCGCGGGGGCTCGCAGCGCGCGCGCACGATGAGGAAGTTCATGCGCACGCGCGCGCCCGACCCCGCCGAGCCGCCCCCGCCCCCGCCCCCGCCCGCGCCCCGCCTCAACGGCCACGCCAACACCAATGGACACGCCAGTGAGTTCATATTCACCATCACACAATGCTCCTTTTACAGTACATGTTTTATTCCTTACGTTAAGTTATGAGTATCATGATACCATATTCAGGCGCGTGGATCGTGAGCAGAGAACGCCCACGGTAACGCGACTGTTCCGTTGTATTCCGTTCCACCTGCACTCCGATAGCGTAAACAGTGGCTGCCGATAGCGGACTGCCGAAAGTTATCATGTAACTATTTAGTGTAAACATCATTATTAGATTATTCGGTAATCGATTTGATAACAGTAAATTAATCCATACTAATATTATAAACGTGAAAGTAACTCTGTCTGTTTGCCTGTCCGGCATTCGCGCCTAAACCACTGCACCGCCTAATTTTAATGAATTTTGGTATAGTAGGTGTTTGTTGAACCTCTAGAACGGACATAGGACTTTTTTTTTAATTTAAGGGGAAGGGATAATACAGCCCTTGAAAGTTTATATGGGAAAAAGTATTTTTTTTTTAATTAGAGATATTAAATTTGGCACGAACATAGCTTGAAACTTGTATTAAAATAAGGACTAAAATTGAACATGAAAGTAGGTAGGTAGGTTTGTAGTCCACACGAACGAAGTCGCGGCCCCAGCTAGTTGGATTATGAAAGTCAAATAAGAAATCAAAACAATTTGCTAATCGACGTAACTTGATAAAAAAAACAATTTAATATTTGACAATCGAAATAATACGATGATGTTTAATTTAATAAGTTATAAATGTTTTTGATTTGCTTATATTGTTTACCTTAACCTTAAAGCATTGATGTTGCTGTAGGTAAGGCGTAACTATCATCACCTATGTGTTGCCGACTGCATAAAATAATGAATTGCAGGACACATATTAATACGAGAAACCATCAATTTATTGTAACCAAAACATGTAACTGATGAGTTTATTCGAGAGGAGCCGATTGAATGGGCGCCTATCCTACAACTTCATTAACTCGTTGTCGGTCTCATTAAGGGCCGCGCGCCCGCCGGTGGTCCGCGGCTCCTTCACACGTCGCTAGGCGGCCGCGCCATCTTTAGCGCCCGCACGCTAAACGTCCTCATCCACTAGTATCTACTCATTTTATCACCTAAACTTGCCATTATTATCTGCGTGCTAGAAACTTATTTTAGAAAATCAGCGCTCGTCAAAATTCCGCGGCACATTTTCAGTTTCATTCGTGTTTTGACATCGGTCGTCCACCTCAGTGTCTCGTGTCGCCACTTTCCAATTTTTCTTTGTACTAATCTGAATATTTAAACCCGACCAAGTGTGAGTTGTAACCACGCCAATAGAGTTCTGCCTGTACTGAGGCTTACAATGAGGTGCAATCCTCATAATGCTGAACCAAAAATAAATTATTCGGATTTTAAAATCGATTTCATTAGATATTTTAAGTTAGTGCGGCGTAAAACATTATATGGAGAATTGCTTCCCTCCACTCTTTTGTTTTGCTTTAACTATGTATATTTTATTAGACACGTGACCCATTTTTTTTAATTTTTGCAAGCTTTTGGTAAAAGTTTTTAAAAACTGCCTATGGCAAAAAAATATCATCGAGTATAAGGTCCACGCTTGTTATAATACCGAACTCTAAAAATGTGTATCGGTGTCGGAGGCTAAAATTCGTCTCGGGTCGCTGAGTCGCAATAAGTAAACGAAACATTACCTACTTTATCTTGATTGCAGTGCAAACATTTATTATATTTGCATCTGCAAGCCTGTCAACCGGCAGGTGGCCGGCCTGTTATGTACGAGCCAGGCGGTTGGTGTGTTATATCTTTGTAGACGCTGTGACACACGCTTAGATTCGAGCACAAATAATACAAACTTCGACTACATGTTTACACAATGTTTAGTGTCTTCGTATTTCAATACGTATTTTTTGTCTTACTCAGATTAAGGAACTCACGTTATGTGGACTAAGTATATTATGCCAGCACCTAACTCAATCCTTTTTTTGCGCGACCATCTTAGGTATTGTAAAACTTGGCCTATATTTATTACAAGCTGATTTAAACTGACACTAGTTTATCTTTTGTTGCTATTTAATATGCAAGCGTGTATCTACAATCCTAAGAATCCCAGGTGATAATAATTATTTATCTGACTTTATTATGGCCGAGAAATAAATTGTTAAAACAAAATAGTGTAGTAAGAAAAGTATTTGCTAGTTTAAACTTAAGAATCAACATCCCTACTAATCCCTACTACCCTACTATAATATTATAAATGCGAAAGTAACTCTGTCTATCTGTTACGCTTTCCTGCTTAAACCTCTTAACCGATTTTGATGAAATTTGGTATGGGTATACGTTGAATCTCAAGAACGGACATACAACCTTTGAAAGTTTATATGGAAAAATGTTTATTTTTGAAGTTATAAAAAATAAAATAAAAAAGCCTTTATTTGACCAAGCTAAATCTACATTTTTTCTATTTAGACTTATTTTTTCTTTGTTTACTTACTATTTGCTAGGTATTTTTATACTTAAATTTATTTTTATTTTAATCCTAAATTACACTTTTTCTAGTTATAAGGTCCCCAGTTGGGTAAAGGCCTCCTCCAAAGACGCCCACTTCTCTCTATCCTGCGCTAATTGCCACCAGTTCGAGCCTGCAACTTTTTTAATTTCGTCGTCCCATCGAGAATAAGGTCTTCCTCTCCTTCTTTTACGTTGAGGCCCTGTCCATATGGTGGTTTTTAAGGTCCATCTGTTGTCTTTATACCTCGCTATGTGACCGGCCCACCTCCATTTTAGCTTATGTGCATAGCTCAGAGCGTCAATAACTTTTGTTTTTGCTCTTATTTCTGTGTGACGGATCTTATCCAGTTTTCTTACCTTGAGCATGCTTCTCTCCATGGCTCGCTGGCAGGTCGTAATTTTTTGCATGGCTTTAGACGTGAATTTCTAAGTCTGGCACCATATGTCAAACATGGTAGGATGCTAGAGTTCATTGTCCGTGTTTTCAGGTTTATGGGCATGTCACTTTTGAAAACTTCCTTCATACTCCAGTATTTGTTCCATGAACGCTGTATTCTTCTTTCTATCTCTAGTTCATTGTTTTTTTTCTTTAAAGCTTATTGTTTTTCCTAAATTTTTGAAGTTAGAGATATGAAATTTGGCACAAATATAGCTCGAAACTTGGATTAAAATATAGACTACTTTTTGTTTCGAATATTAGGGGAGAAAGGGGTAAAACCGACCATGAAAGGATGTAGTCCACGCGAACGAAGTCGCGGGCACAGCAATCAACATTGCTAATAGCACGTTGATTTTTTGTTGCGAATCTATATGCCAAAAATAAAGTGCTTAAAACAGCTCATATCTATCAAAATATTATAAGTAAACTAGGTATGAATCGTCTTATACAATGGCAGGCACTTATGGCTATGAATAACATTCAGCTCAGGTAATTTAATCTCGGCTCTGTTTCCACAAATTGCAGGCGGCAACAGTTTTTGTTGTTCATAAATATTACGGTACAGTAATCGTCTCGTCGGGTAACGCTACTCCGCCGAAACTGTTCCACTCGCTAGTGTTGTTCACCGCGAGACACTTTATATACCTAATTCTCCGTAGTAACGCCAGGTCTATAGTCTAGTTCCTTTTATTGCAGCGAGTATCCTGGTTGTGCATACATCAAGGAGCCTCGACTATGATTTTTTGAGCTGACCTTGGAGTAATTAGTTGATTTATTTTGATCATAATCGGAACCAACTACTTTCGAAGCCAAATGACACCATCTTAGATTTCATGTTCTGTGCAACTTACTTGTAGATATATTAGCAGTACAATTGCCAATTTAAAGTCATTCTCGTCTGAGGGCAATGCACTTGTTTACTCAAACTTGTTCATATTAAAATACCGAGTCATTCAATTAACGATTTAAACTGTTAACCAAATAAAATAATCGTTATCTTGACTTTCTTTTACTCGCGTAGCGGTATGCAGCTTATAACTGTTTAACCGAGGCTTAAATCGTCTTAATTATGTGTTAAAGCATTCCATAAAGTAAGAATGCACTTACCTTCAATTGCCTTGAACTTAACACGTAGTACTTAACAAATATATGCAGGGAATATTTCTCGAATACCTTGTGTTAAATAAGGTTTTCAGCATGTTCCTGTGCGTCGATCGGTTCTGTTCCGGCGTGATTCGCGCGGCTCAAGCTCAAAAGCGTATTAGCACACATTACGGCGGGCTGGTGTAATGGCGGCGGCTCCTCGGTTCCCACGCGCGCGATATGGAGCACGGCCAGTGAAAGTGCCGCAACGTGCACGCACTGCCTCGCGAGCCGCGCCGGAGCTGACAGGACAAGGCGCTGATTGACTTATTCCACTCTCGTTGACATCTAACGTTTCCTAAGGAATTCACAAGAAAGAGGGATAACAAGTTCAGATTAAATATTTTGAACTACTTATTTATGTATCATGAAGTATGTAAGCTATAAGAATCACCCGACAGTTTGATACCCTTTATATTTACGATAAAAGAGTGGCCAAAGGCCAAACTGTTACGTTGACTGAACCTTTTATAGAATTTCGCCATTTTGTGTTGGCGGCCACCATCTTGGACTGATTTTCATCAACCATAGCTAAAACCACTACTTTTTAACAATTTTTGTGTCTGTCTCCTTGTTTCGTCCGGCTAATCTCTGAAATGGCTGGGCCGATTTGGCAAGACTTTTATTCTTAGCTAATAAAAAGTAACTTAAGGTAATTTTTATATTAAATGAAAATATAATCTAGTCGCGAGGACAGGTAGTGCCTACTAAATATATTAATTATTCGGAATAATCGATTAAACGTCTGAATAAGGCACTGACCATTGCTATTATGATAATGACTTTGTGCACAAAGCAAAAAATATACTGCAGTAAATAATGACCGATTCGATATAAATAAAAACAAATCTTTGGCCCCAAAATGTAAAGTTACGATCCTAAGCGAAAAATGGGCGCCTACTTACTGGGAACACCGTACGTAGTAACAGGAACCATACATATTTTCCAACTTTGGTGCATTTTATTCAGTGACCAAGTTATTAGTTGTAAAGCAATAAGCTGAAGAGGCCTGCTCGCCTATTGTCATAGTTTCAACCTTACATATTTTGAAATAATATCAGTGCGTTATAAATTAATATCAGTGCAGCTAAATCTAAAAACGGCATTGTTTAAATTATCAAGGTTTAAAAATAAATTTAGATTCTGATATGTCGTCCATTAACTTTTCTTTACCTAGATTATATAAGCCGCTGACGTCGTGTCGTGACGCTTCAACTCGCAAGTACTGTTTTGTGGAGGTATCTGGGATTTAGAGATTACAATGTGGCTAAGTTATTTGTATTATATTAGCAATCTTTTGACACTTCCTTCGATCTTTGAAACTTCCTTGTTCGGATTCTGTCGATAGCAAACGCAGCAGCGTTTGCTATACTTACGTATAAAGAAGTATGAGTGATGTGGCATTGAACCAAATTTAGAGTTAAAAAGTTAAACAAATCATCAACTCAAAACTAAATTTAATACAAAATTAATAACTATGAATGAACCGTCGTCCGTTTTTTGTTCTGAAACTTCTATCTCAATCAGGTATCAAAGTGGGCATCGAGGTGTTATTACTGATATTTGGTCAGGAAATATAATTTTCTGCATCATCCATGAGAACCAATACTGATAAGATTATCTTGAGCGTTCCAAGTTCCTCTGCCGTAATACAGTACGTGTGCTTTCAAAGCAATCTGTGCGTATTACTCTAATTGAGTCGGCCCTTTTTTTCCTGGCGCGGCGCGCGTCGCTCACGGCGGTGAGTCACGACCTCGTGCTCCTAATGTTCCTCCGCTCACAGCGCTCTGTGCCCGCGCCCGCGCCGCTCCACGCGAAAACTGAAAGTTGATCAATATGGCCATTCGCACAACTGCTACACAACTCCATTCATCAAACCGAATCGATCTCCTTGCCTGATCATTACCTCTAGATGATTCCGTAATCATTACTCAAAGTTCCGACCTGTTTGTAAACATTAACTTCGCTGCTCCAGTGGCATCCATATAAGATAGTGTTGTTATAACGAAACGTTGTCCAATTATTGTCAATAAATCTGCGAGGAGCACCGGCGCGTGCGCCGCTATCTAGCACGGCTCGTTAGTGCTGAAAATCATTCTTCATAACGTATGACCAAAGCACTTCTAATTGGCGATTTTATCAGTCCAAGTTTATTTTACAATGTAATTGAATTTTGTGCAAGCAAGTAAACATATGCATTCCAGCACGGGCAAAAGTCATGACCTGCGTCGTATGTGTCTGTATGTTTTAATCGTGCGTGTGTCCTAGCAAATTAATTATCTAGATTTATATCATTTTCATCAGTTAATTAACTCATAGGCCCCGGGCCGAGCCGGCAGCCGTGTTTCGCGCCGCGATGGAGACGTCGCTTCCTACACAACATGTCATATTTCCGGCCCCTCACGTGTGGGAAAGCAGCTCTCGTGTAATTGTAGTTTAATTAAGTGCCCTCGATTCGCCTCAGAAGCCGCTGTGCCGAGGACTTGCGTCTAATGGAGCGGATAAATGTATGTCTTGTTAATGTGTTCTAATCTACCAAGAATTATCAGAATACAATCTGCTCGTACTCCATGCTTTTACTTAAGTATTTGTCACAAACACGAACCGCCCTGGTGCAATGTAGACATGAACGAATTTTTAAGCTTTTCTTTACCATATTGTACAATAAACCTTTTCTTTTGATTTCCTCTATCAATGTAATAAACCTGATCTCAATCCGTTGCGTAGTTTTATAAAAATCTAAGTAGGTATACGAGGACAGACAAGGGAAAGCGACTTTTTATATTGTAGTGATATTGTACAAGTTTATTATGTAAACTAAAATAATTTGAAAAGCCTGCCAAGTTTTGCATTCCATTGATGACTCGTCTCAATCAAGAGACACATGTTTTAGTTTCACAGATAGCGCGTCACCGTGTTGACAGTCGAAGACTTAAACAATTAGTTCGTCCCCAAAACATCGCCGTGTCGGACCGTGCATCTCCTTCAGTAACAATGAATGGTTCTAGGTAGTAGCATACGAGCCGTAGCATCAACTAGTGGATCACGTTCTGTGAGTACGTTATGCGTGTGCGCATTCCGGCGCGTCGCGCGTCCCGTTGCGCCTGAGAATGACAGAGAATTAATTAATCACTGTGAGCTTCTTAAACCCAAAACCTTATTATATTCCACTTATATAATATGTATATGACTACTATTTATATGCATCTCTTTTTGATAACCTTACATTTTGACTACTTACTAAATATATTAAATTCTTGATTTTTTTTATTGAGAAAACACGGCATTTGTTATGAAATATTTCTCTCCTTCAATACTCATATTGCGAGTTAGCTGATTTACCCAATAGTGGATTATTAATGAAATACCGGGTTTTTATTCGTGCAGTCTTTATAAAGTTCCACATTAAACATCATTACCTTAACGTCGAAATAACTTTTCATACTTAGTAATACCTAGTATTCATAAATCGACCCGGCGTTTGTTGATGTGTAAATAAATATTGGGCAATAACACTTATTGATTGATGTCAATGTTTAACTAAAATGTTGCGATTATTGTGTACGCTTCCAAACTACTGTTATGCTCTTTATCCGACGCGCCTCGAGCGGCCTGCGCCGGCGCACGCCGCTGACGCGCCCTTTCCCACGATAATTACCGCTCAACCCGCTGACAGACTACGAGAATGATTCATTCTCAAAGTAAGTAGGTACACTACTGAGCTATTAAAATTAACTGTTGCTATTCATTATTTAATTATTTTTTGCAAGTATAGCATTTAACTTTATCTAGTTAGTTATGTAACTTGACTCTCAACTTAAGCATACTTACTCTCAATCACATATAATAATATGCAATATTATGCATGGTTAAAAATACAATATACTTCACTAAAATATGACCGATTCTTAATAGGACAAGTAGATGCAATTTAAAAATTATCAGTTATCTACCTTGCTGCTCCTTTATTTTTTTTTAACGCCATGCATTACACCCATATATTTTCTGTCTTTTGTCTAATGATAGCTAATTTATATGTGTAGACCAAACCATAACGCTCGTTTAGATTTTTAAAAGTACCTAATTACTTTCCTTACAGCATTGTGTGTGGAATGTAGGCGTCTGACTTTGAGTAGATCTGTTCTGGCTCGCTTCCAGGCTGTGATGATATTCAGATTGTGCTGGTAGTACAGTAAGCGCGTTGGTGCGCGGGCGCAGTTACCGTGCGACCGTACGCGCGCACGAGATGCGCACTGCGCAGGCGCGGCTAATTAGCGAGCGGAGCGCGGCGTGATGTCACATGACGCGCGCAGGCCTCGCGGCGTTTATTAACACGCGACACCACAGCTACCAACACACCCTGCTTGATCGACTCACTGGAAGGGACACTTTGTAAATTTATAAATTAGTCAAATTGAAATGTCTTCAGTTCATTAACATATTTGTTGCCCAGTCACGCTTACGGTTGTCGCAGCTCAAACGCATACAAATTAAAGCCCGAAACGTGTCACTGTTAACTAGGATGATATTCAAATAGCTTATCCTTTATTTACGTTAAAATTTTCATTATAACTTTGGAATAATTAATAATAGTCTTATGATTATCAAACTACTCTGTATCTGTTGGTGCAAATAAAGTTATAAGTTCAGCCTTTTTAGTTGTAAACAAAACTACAGGCTTCTCTGTATTTATAGGTCCAAAATAGCTTTACATTAATAAAAATTATTCTCATTCTCGTTTATGAACTATTGAAGCGAAGTTCAGCAGGAAAACAATGTATTATTATTTGAAATGCTTTATCTATTTCTTATCTTGCAGCCAAAGGATTTCAAGTTTAAGAATGACGCGAAAAGGTAAAATAAATAACCTGAAAAAATTATGTTCACCGCGTCCGATCACACAACTAATTGCACAAATCTTATTATATTCCGGTGCATTGCGCCTGCGCCGGCGGCGGGTCGCGGAAGCAGCTCGCAATCTGTTCGGGCAGCGCGCGCACGCTCCGCTGCGTGCGGCCGCTGCACGCGCGCGGAGTGAGCCTTCATAGGAACCAGCTCGTCCCTGCATTGCATATGCTGATGTAATTGGGACTCTACCAATCAGACTTTATTCACAAAACGTTGGAGTTGGATTGGAATTCGGAAACTATGTTTTATCTCTTCTTAATATACACGATTGGGTATAGACTGAATATTAACTTTCCGAGCCGGAATCGTTTCTGATGTTAATAACCAGCCTCTCTGAACTGATTGTACAATACGTGCGCAATAACACGGTGCGAGTGAGGTGGGCTTGACGGTTGGAGCGTAAGTAGATGATGTTCTGTATTTACAGCCGGTACTTTGTCTTTACCATGTGGGTCTTACGAGAGATCCATAGCTAATAAGATGTCAGAAGAAATTGAAGATTCTTATCTACTCTTACTTATGCCTTCTGCCGGTGTGGGTACCTACTACGGACCCCGAGAAGTGTGTCCAGGCTGTACATAAACTCGGCATTGCATCTTAATCGTTTCAATCACTATCTCGTGACTGGCCGAACTCGTATGTCATTCAGTTTCTGATGAAGTCTAGATCCCGAGCCAGTGCTCGGTCAAAACACAAGAGTAATGAGCGCAGCCGACGCCGCGCGGTGTCATTAGTTCACGTCTGGGACGTTGCGTAATCGATGTCCTGCGCCGCGCTCACTCATTAAAAAGACAAATGGATCTGCACACGCATTCACTGATGACGTTTCATTTGCGTTTTATGTTTACCCACACAAATATTTGAATTTGTACGTTTCGACAGATTAGATACCACGATTAGGTACGAGGTATCTACTTGGCTAATTGACATTTATAAGTCTTCTTAGTAGGTTAAAGATAGTTAGTTGTGTTTCAAGTTAATTGGCAGATATCGATTTGTATTGTGTAACCAGTATGTAAGACGGAACTATTTACTCTTGCTATTTGGGGATAACTGTCGTCAACTCGGCACAGCAGATTGTGAATGTCCTCCAGTATAAAGTAACTCCTTTACCCCGGTGGCCTCCAGAAAGATGAGTATTTTTCTTTTTTATTTGGAGCTTTTTTCATCCTATGTCGACGCTCCACTTCTGGATCCTACCTACAATCATAGAAGTTGTATGGTTGTTTCCTTTTCCTGTTCGCTGTATCATCAAATAACGCTGTTCAGTCATCTGTAAATCATGCAAAAGAAGACTTATTTTTAACGAATGTTCAAGTATAATTACTTTTTTCTACGTTTTCCTTAACGCTACTCTTTACCATCATATACCTCAGTTCAGGACTACGCATACACCTGCTCCACGCTACACCACTAAGCTCGACCATCTTGCGTTAACACTTGTTCTTGAGCATAATTCAAATGAAACAGTAAAAACAGTAGTCTCGTCGCCAGCGAACGATGTCAAGTACGCGCGGGTCACGGCTGCGCGCCGCACCGCATTGTTCTAGACGCAGCCGTCGCGACGCACCAGAGGGACACCAGACACACCACGCTGACGTGGCCAGATCAGACATTCTCTCTTACTATTGAAATACTTAAATACCGCCTACTTGGGAATTCACTCACGTCATTGTCTAAATGGTGGGAAGCGGATTCTTTAACAAATTAGTTATATGTAGGTAGTTGTGCTCTAAAAGGAAAGAATCGAACTTCTAATGTAAACTTATAATGATACCTTTGACCTTTTTCATGATTTCTTCTTGTTTAAACACTCTTTCCTCTTTTTTCCGTATTTTAGTTTCTAATTTAATCGTCTATATCTAAATTTTGTAATGTTCTTTGAAACGAGTAGTATATGCCGTAGGCTCCCTCGGCGGCAGGCCCGCGGCCGCGCGCCGCGTGGGCACAGATGAGCAAACACTAGCCGCGACCTTGTTTCACACCACACAATACGTAAATACGCACTCAATACAAACGTTGGGAAATTACGACCTCGGTACACATTCCGCCATTATTTGCTCTTTCAAATGTGTTCTCAATGTCTTCTGTCGTACCCACCGTATGTACCTACATAATCTACTTATTATCGTTAGCATTGTTAAGTTCGTAATTATTGATTAAAATTTGGCGTATATTAATTACTGACTGGTAAGTAATAATAAAACAATGGGTCATTCATCACTCATTAGATACACCTCATCTTGCGTGCGCCACGAAACCATTGACGAAGCATTGAACCGTTACTAATGCTCACGAGAAAATCCGAATTACAAGTATAACTTAAATTAAAAGCATTAAGCTGATGTAATGTTACCAATTATTATTTTGTGATATTCACAACATTTCTTTCAAAACATTATATTAGAATTAATGTACGCGTACTCAAGCGTGCAGGACGAGGTACTCGAAGATAGAGCTTCTGTTTGCCCGCACTGCTCTCTTGGGCAAATATTAATTTACTGAATAAAAATAACATTTAAAATTCCCACGCGTAACATGACAGTTTTAAAATGTAAATTTAACTGGAGTAAGCCAGGGTCCTACCATGGGATTATTGAAATATTGTGTAGTTTAAATTATTAATAAGTGTAAATTAAATTATGTTTAATCTTCATATTCTTACAAAATTGATTACACCTCATACTACTCGACATCAGTTGCCAAATGAGGATTGATTCGTTAGAAGTTTTTTTTATCTTATGACTTTTTAATATTATCTGTACGATTAGCCGTAGCCAGGACGTCGGCTGGTTGGCCGACGTCCCGGCTGCGCGCGCGCCGCTGCCGCCGGCTGACTCACTATTTGCACTGCCGTCACGGTCCACTTCACAACTGCTTCGGCTAGTGCTTACTCCTATTACGACGATCCAAATAAATGACCAGACCATACAGTTAAATAACTGTTGCAATAATTGACGTGAACACTAAGACGGCAGTGCGTTCGCGCAACATTGTCTAATATGTGCGTATAACATCCAATAAAGAGGCTGAATACTTCGAATGAGACGGACCGGAGACGGCGGAGCTCTACTCTAATCTTAACATTGAAATTTCAATAAGTTTTCGATAAATCCGATAAGGAATATAGAAAATAACCTTGAGACAGTTTTGGGATAAATACTTTTTGTGTCAATCTGAATCTTATCTATTTAGATGCTATCGTTATATTGTATTCTGTTGAATGTTTTGACAATAAATACTAGCATAAACTATAAAATTGTGTGTTTGTCCACAGATGGCGTTAACGGAGGTGCACGCCGCGATGACCACCACTCCACACTCTCCAGGTATTTTGACCAATCAGTGTAATAGCTTCAAAATGAAAAGGAACCTAAAAGGCTTACTCATCGGCCACCACAAGTCAGGGCTCGTCAAGGAGATGGCCGTGAGAGCCCGCGGCGCGGTGGCGAGGGTGTTCCGCCGAGTCACTCCCGATAAGAGGCGCGGGGTCAACGGTACGGGCGCGGCGTCACGCTAGATCAATCACTCGTCTAATTAGCGACCGATGCAGCCGCGCCCGCGCCGCTGCTGCGACAGGACACAGACACAGGGTCCCGGTGCTCCAGGGCCTTTATGACATACTTGTCACTCATATTCATCAAGACATTAGCTTACAAAAGAAATGCCTAATTAGGTACTTGGTTTCGAACGAATTTTGTTAATTCTTTATCTGGTCTGGTCCTTCTACCCCAACTGTTCAGTTAAGTATTGACGTTATTCTTTTCGGTATGAACATAGTCGATGCATTTGATAAAGCCTGGAAACTTTTATTTTAGTTTACTCAGTGACACAAAGATCTGTGAAGTCCCAGGTAGGGGTACTCACATTTTTGGGAATATTCATTTCTATTAGGTAATCGTATAGTGGTTTGTCGTGTCTAATGGTAGTATTGGTCGTAGACGGCCAGCGCGCGGGTGATCGCCGCTCGTTTTTGCGGCGGCGCAGTTATTAATACATACCGGTGTAATGGACGCGCGGCTCGTTGACCCGCCGCCTGCGCCCGCGCACGCTCGCCGGCACCACCGGCGGGATGCTGCACGGCGCTGCCGGCTGACGTGCCACACTGAGCTATATGAGATGATTGGGTTAATTGGAACAGTAATGTTTATTAGGTCGTTTTTCGTTCGTCAGAGAACCTTAGGTAACTTATTTAATTGGTGATTAGTTTAGACATGGCAAAGTATAGAGCATATCAAATAGAACTAGGAAACGAATTACTTACTTGCTAAATAACAAAGTGGAACAGGCAACGAGAATGGGTATAAACTGAGAGTGATGTGCAACTCTCCAAGTATGTTACACTATGCTGCCAATACTAATCTACGATGCATCTGGTTACCGTGACGTAAGGGCGTCCCGCTCGAACACCACTGGCATACATATGCGTTGTCGAGCCTTTGAAATCATTGTAACTCTTCTTGAAGAAGTTGACTAGGTAGATAGTAACGCGCGTGGTGTGCCGCAGGTACTGGAGCGGGTCGGAGGGGTCCCGCGGCGCGCTGTTCGAGGACGGCGAGTTCCCCGCGACGTGGCGCAGCATCGGCGACAAGCGGCGCGCCGCCGCCCTGCAGTGGATGCGCCCTCACGTACGTACACCGCCTCCCGCCTCCCGCCCCGCAGCCCTCGCAGCCCTCCTACTACAGGACCACCGCCTTAACACCGGCTTCGAGTTTTATGCCGCTTACTCCCGCAGAAATATTTGAAACTGCCCATTATCATTTTTCGATGACACAGCTCCGGTTACAACAAAACTCAACCTTTGCTTCTTCTAGTAGGTACAGCGATAAATTGAACAAAATGAAATAAAATAGACAATAATCCAGCTAAATCTACTTGTAGCTGTGGTCTAGTCACTTGATTGGTAAATATTCTAGCGATACTGACCCGTGTGCGCGGTGGATATCTAGAATCACACAATGTAAACTAGGCTGAAACAAATATGACTTTCAGACACAAAACACCAGTTGTAGTGATCTAGTTAGCAAAACTATTTCTTAGAACCGTTCCCCAGCAAACTGTTCGAGGAAAAGTTTGAATCCACTTTTACCATTGATACTTAGATTAAAACAGGCGAACTGTCGGCGGTTCACACGGCTAATTTGGCGCGGGGCCGACGCGCGGAGAAAGTGCTATCATTGTTCCGAATTTATTGCATTTTCTATTAACACGAAGTGTCTCAAGAGACGTGGGGAGCGGGCCCGACTGGCACTGTGCGGCTTGCTAACGTTGACAGACCACAATTGACTTCAACTAATTAATATATTAGCCCAATAATACAATTACAAGTTTGATTGTGCACTCCCAATTAATCGCTAAACTGCATTATCCTGTTATAATTTTAAAACTCAACTACCTACTCGTAGCTGTACTCAGTTTGGTTGTCGTAATAATAATGTCTGATAAGTAGGGTTTACTACTAAATAATCGTAATTACGATTTCGTATTCAATATAATGATTGCGAGGAAATCTCTTCGCTTTTAGTAGGGTTGTGATTATGCATCTTGGACATATAATTGTTAGAACCAGTACGTTTGCAGCACCGAGTGATGAGCGGTTACGTAACCGTGAGGCGCGACAGTGGCTCCCCCGCCTGCGCACGCGGCTGCCTCTGCTCTCTGTTAGCACTCTGCTAATTAACCTTAACATATTTATATCAATAAAGACAGCTCCACCTAAAAAGTTGCATTACCAGTTTTTGAAACTATCTGAAATGTTATTTTATAGGCGATATAGATGCTCATGAAGTAAACGCAATCACGAAGCTTGTATGGATCCTGTAATGAACATACGTGAAGTACTTATGACGGCGATGGATATGCAGATGGATTAGCATGACCCAAAGGTTGACTGGTAGAGAATGCCCATAGCATTAAGTCCACCTGTTGTACTTTTTTTTTGTGCAATAAAGTTTTTAAATAAATAAATAAATAAATTAGCTTCAATCGGCTCTCGACGACTACGGTTATATCCGATGAAGGATGAAGCGGCCGGTTATTTGCAGACGGCCGATGAGTGCGAGGCATGGTGTATGTGTGAAGATACCGCTTCACGTTTTTGTGCGCAGGCGCTAATGAGTGACTCGCGACTAGATATACATATAAGAGAGTATTTTGAAATTGCAAGATACTAGCGGTTTCGCCCGGGTTTAAAGGTATTAATTTTTTTTTTCGTACAAATCTCTCACCCCGTCCAATGTGGCGCCCACGTCGCATAGGTGCTGCCTGGCTGGCCCGGCGGGGCGAGTGGCAACCGCGTAACTTTCTTCTGATACATAGGCTCTTACATTTTTAATACGTGAAATTAATATAAATTCAAAAATAATATAAAAATAAATAAAGTTACATAATTTTATTTGATTACCTTTTCGAGTAGGTAGATGTCTTGAATATAAAGTTTATTCAGTATATCGCTCAGGGTTAATACAATAAAGAGGCTTTTTGGCGGCGGTAGATATTTCAATTATTTTTTAAAAGAATAGAATACTTATTATTATATGACTATAATATTCAGTTTGACATAGGTATAAGTAATGATGTGTTCTACAAAGTCATTTTGGTCGGTCAACAGGACGTGAGGTAAACGCTTGAAGTTCAATATTACATCTTATGTGCACGACATAAGGTTACTAGGTACTTCTAAATATTTATTTATTGACATATTTTAACCCCTCATCCGGTGAATTAGATTTTTTATTCATTTACACGCGGTACACAAGACAAAATACCAAAAGCGAAAATTGTGTTACTCCAAAATGTAATGTTTTGCGATGGCTGGTTCTAAAGATAGTGTCCCGGCTAACGACGCATCGAGCAGCCGTAGCCCAGAGCGCGAGGTAATCAGGATCAGTCACGAACCTCCGCACACATTTAACTTATACTTTTCATTTTAGTTTGACTATTTTAGTATAATATTTCATGATAGTTTCCAAATAAATGTTGATACGAGTACCTTAAAACTATTTGTGAGTGGTATCAACGTCCCAGTTCTTACTCAACCTCAAAACCATTTTAACGCAGCGGTCAAGAGTTTTTGACAAGGGGCTTTTTTGTTCATAAATTTGATGCTATTTTAACAGACTTGAGTTTATTAGAGATAATAGTTATATTTCAACAAAAACATTATGGCATCTCAAATAATTACATCAGCAATGCGTGCACATTTTAATGAATATAACTGTAATAACGTTGAATACGTGCGGAACACGCACACATGTGCTGACTCATGTGTGCACACGTCTTACACGAATATACCGATGACCATTAGCGGCGGGCTAATGATAGCGCGATCATCTCTCTCTATCAGTGTTAAGAGACAGTACATATTATATCCTTATATGCTAGACCCTTTTAAGCGCAATAACATTTTGCAAAGTCCTTAAATAGTAGCCATCACTAGGCCACCATAGGTATAATGTTAAGGTCTAGCGAAGCAAAAAATGTATGTTCTGATCCCGTTTATCATATTATTATAGTAAAATCAAAAACCGTCCACGACATGTTTCATTTGGTTCAGGCTATAGTTGCATTATTGCCGCTCTGCCCCAGTACGACAAGATTAGCGAGAAACTAATGAGCTGTTGAGCATAGTGCAATGAGCGAGCAGCTCAGCATTCGTCATCGATTGTGAAGCGATTGAATGCATTGTTTGAGCTCGCCCCCACGACGCGGCGATTACTGAACGGTGTCAACGCAGTCGAGGCGGCCTAACACACAACATGGATTAGTTATTGTGGTCGATATACACTTTTCTGTGTGCAATACTCGTTTGATATACCAAAATAACATTAAACAGGATTAACATTGCCACTCTGAACAAAATCTACGATGTACTACATAGTATGTAGGCGCTTGTTGCCAATATAACTAACATAATGAAATTACTAAAACGCAGTTACTATTCAAACAAGCATTCAAGTTTAAGTTCTAAAGCCCGACTATGTTTGAATTTATATAAATGATGTTTGCCCTCGATCAGAAGCACGCAAGCAAATCAGTGAGCCAATATTGACAACGTATATGATATAAAGGCGAATAAAGTTTAACTGTATAGCAGAGAAGCTTTTGACTGGTGCGTACTGTACAAAATCCTTACCCTCTTTATTTTGCAACATTGTGTTCGGGTAACTAGTAACAGGAAGCCTACTCCCAAAAATGAAATATGATGGATCCGAAGACGATAGATGTTTAATTATCATAATCGTACCCAATTCACTTCGAATGCGAGTAAGCGGCATTAAAAAAACAAAATATTATTTATGAAAATCAAGAACTACGTTTTGATTCCCAAACTTTTTATAATCTTCTAAACCGAAACCTTCCGTTTGATCGTTACGTTTTTGGAAGTAGACCCCCTGGTTCCAATTACGTAAATTTATTTACATGATCGCTTAAAATTCCGAAATAGCTAAGTTAGCACCCGCTCCTGCAACCATATTTTTATGTTGTGTTTGGCACGTCGTCTGTTTGCCAATCAATCGTCGCAAGCGCAGGCGCCGCGCGCGCAACGGGACCGTCTTCCTCCTCCTCTCCCCCCCCCCCTGCGGTTACCGCGCTGGTAACCACCGACTATGAAGCCGGTGACATTGTTTGTGCACCGCATAAATTATACTTCATCATCTTCGCCCCGTAATTGTGCGACGTAAACACTACATTTATTTATTGAATCAAAAAACAGATCGTTTGAGCGGCCGCGAGCGGGACCATTGCTGTTGTATCAACACATGTATAACTATCAGTTGCCCGTGACGTTATTTCGAGATATAAGATATCTTATATGCTGTTTTAATACTCTAATCAAGCTAACAGTACGCATCCAAATCCGATCAATAGTATATAGTTATTGCGTGAATGAGTAACAAACATCTATACATCCGAACTGTCATGTTTATAATATTTACTTTTTTTATATATTACACTTCAAGATTGACCTAATCCCACCTGATATTAAGTGGTTATGAGGTTCTAGCTTAAGGGCGATAAGTACAGCATAATAAATCTGTAACTGGACTTGTCGCCCTAACCTTGAAGGCTTGACCCTACTACCAATGTAGCACCCCCCAGGAAACCTTACTCGCACGATTTACTCCTTCTTTAGAATACAAATGTAAAACTCTCTTCTAATAAAAAGGCTGCAATGGATTGCAAATTTTAACATTTTCCGAGTTTCTAAAATTAATCTTCAAAATTTTGGTCCTGCAACAACTAAGTAACGACTACCTTATAACTAAATCTACTACTAAGATAATGTGAGCTCGTGTAACGGTAAACTACAAAAAGAAGTGATTTCCAATCGATATAATTAAACAGTGGTACATTATCTGAATGTCAATGGGGCCGCAGACCTACTTCCTGGGCGGCTCCGCGGCGTCTTCCGCCATTGTGCTCCAACCTACATCTATAACCGATACCGTATCTCTATTGTTTTCTTCCCCGTACTCCGTAATCCGCGATGCGAGCAATCACAGTAATGGAGCTGAACTTGAAGCCGCCGCTGCCGAATGTTTGGGAGTGGTTATGTTGCCGTGTTTATGGTCACTTAAATGAATCCGCGACCCGCTAAACAAACACTTGAAGTTTGATATAAAATGTTACGTGCGTGACACAAGAGCGGTGCCAAGTCAAAACTGTAGTCTGACGTCATTTTGTGCCGTACCAAATACACGTGACTGCGTCATCACATATTTAGTTCAAGTCCACTCCAAAGGTTTAATATAAAGTTCGGTGTGACTGTTACTTGTTTTAGTAACGCTGTTGACTATGTTATTTAAAAAACATGTCATACGTTTACATCTTAATGTGCAAATTGATTTTTACTAATTACCGCGGAAATTTTCTATACTTTATTCGTGTTCGTAATCGTGACCGAAACCGGTATAAGATTTGATTGCAAGTGCAATGAGCAACTCGTTTATGAGGTCGAATCCCGAACCAGTAAGAGACGTTATTGGTCTTTAAGCATTTTAGAATTCGTTTCTGTTTGCATATTCATATACATATACAAACTCAAAATTACAAATCAATTACATTCCTGGCACTTATATATAACGTAATGTATTCATTTAAAAACTACGTATGTAATGTAGGTAGGTAGAAGATAACACACCTTAGGAATCGTTACTTGCCGTAAGTTATATGTAATATAATCTCAAAGTGTAATCCAACAATTTAAACATGACCATATTCCGGAAGCAACATAATGCACGATAAATTAATACACTTTGTTACGCGTCACTCATGATACTTCTACTCTAGCTACGGTCTATCGTATCTATCCTGGCTGCTATCCTGGGTACCTGTGTAGATAGCATGGCTGGGTGTCGAGTGCGTCGACATGTCCTCGTGTTCGTCGCTTTCGAAGCAATATTAGATAGCGAGCGTCGCGTGTGACGGCGCGCGCGGGAGCGGCGCTGCGTGCGTGTCCCCGCTATATGTGTATATGCCGCCCTTGGCGCGAGTGGACATATTGTGTAGTGTGTAGGTACCGTACTTCCCATCTCGCCTTACAATTTCTTATACAAATTCAAAAACGTACATTTAAATGCTTTCTTAGCGCAGGTTGAGGTTATGAACAAACAAGGGAAGCCACCAAACATGTTTAATTCATTTGATATTTCTCTACCACATAAGTTGGGCTCTATCAAATGATTGAAGAGTGTATAAACATACATTTAATACAAGCTTGTTAGCCTGTAATAGTATGTCAGTCCTCAAACAAATCTATGATAATTTGTTTTGTACTACCTACATAAAAAAATTGGATCTCAATAATGCCCAGTAAACTGTAATAATATTATTTTATGCCGGTGATCTATTAAACTTATCTGGTCAGTTAAAACGGCTAGCCCAGCCTACCCACGATGTTTTGTAGGTAATTGCTATTAAGCAACGTGACTACGGTGAACTTTAGTTGATCGAACCTGCGGCAGGGCGTGACGCAAACGTAGCGGCAGGACTTTGTAACAGGTAATAGGTTAAGTGTCGCGGCAGCGACCGGCGCCTCTGACGGCGGCCGGCCAAGGGCGCGCCACTCCTGCGCAGTACACCCGCGCGCTGATCGGATGTAACGCGGAGTGATTGATAACTGGGAATGGGGAATCCGACATTATGTAGCTAACTAACTATCGGATGCTGCTGTTCACCGTAAATGTACGTATAGAGCTCGCATTTATGATTCAAGATAATACGCTTTGCGAACACAACGAATAATTTACTTATATGTGTCCGAAAAAATTCTAGCTATACCAATTCCTATACTTTGAGTGTTGTTAACCGCTTGAACAACTCAGGGTCCAATTTTTAAGAACAGCTTATAGTTAATACTGAACATAGGAATAAGAAAATCGCAATGACTTTCGGCAAATAGTACATTTATAGAAATCTAGAGCAAACCGTTGCTCCAATCTTCCAAATATAACATACTCGTAGTAGAGAATTTTCAGGAAAACTAGACTAACCACATGCCTTCACGGTACATGTCACAGACTGATTTATTTGAACTGAATACGACGCATATTCCTTGTCACAGTACTTAAACTAAAATAAAGTCAAAGTCAAAGTCAATTTTTTTTTTATTCACATAGATTACATTAGTAATACTTATGAATAGTCTATATAAAGCAAATGAAGCTACCTCCGGTTCGGAACCTATAACTAAAGAGAAGATACCGGCAAGAAACTCAGTAGTTTTTTTACAAATGAAAGCTACACTTATTACTAATTTTGCACTAAGACACACAGTTAGTTTGTCAATTGTAAAATAAAAATTTTAAACCAATTATTAAAAAATAATAATAATAATAATAAAGCAAAGGTATTTGTAAATTAAATTAACTGTATGACTCACATGCGTCATCGAGGCCCAATTCTGACATTGAATGAGAAAATGCGTTACATATATATTTGTAAAATAATATAAAACACGTAGTTACAGGCGAGCACACTAGTCACTGATCCACACGTTCCTATCATTCAAATACTCTTCTACTTTGTAGTAGCCTTTTTTCAAAAGACAACGTTTGACAAATGTCTTAAATTTGTACAAAGGTAACTCAACAATAACTTGAGGGAGTTTATTAAACATTTTTATGCTTAAAGCAACAAATGAATTACCTATTTTATGTAGTCTACGCTTAGGAACAGCAAGCTTATTTTTATTTCTGGTGTTAATGCTATGATTATCTGATTTTTTAGGAAATGTATGCAAGTTTTTGTATACATGCATTAAACAGTCGAGAATGTATTGAGATGCGACTGTTAAGATGTTAATTTCCTTAAACAATTCTCTCAGCGAGTCACGTGGTCCTAGCTTGTACATGGCTCGGATGGCCCTCTTTTGTAAAACAAATATAGTTTGAATATCGGCCGCAGATCCCCATAATAGCAGACCGTAAGACATGACGCTGTGAAAATAGCTAAAATAAACCAATCTTGCTGTTTCCATATCTGTTAGGTACCTTATCTTTCTGACCGCATAAGCAGCCGAACTCAGTCTTCCAGCCAGGTTAGATATGTGGGGAGACCACTGTAATTTTGAGTCTAAAGTTATGCCAAGAAATACTGTCGAGTTAATAACTTCGATATGTTCATCATTCATTTTTATTATAGTATTGACCTGCTTTACGTTAGGCATTGAAAACTTAACACATTTTGTTTTCTTGGCATTTAGTAAAAGATTATTGGATGTAAACCAATGAAGTATTTGATTCAGGGCATCATTAATCTTATCAACATTGTCACTCTGTCTATTAGTTTTAAAAATAAGAGATGTATCATCAGCAAATAATACTATCTCACATAAGTCTTTTGTATAAAAGGCCAGGTCATTAATATAAATTAAAAATAGTAATGGTCCCAATATCGAGCCCTAGGGCACTCCCATGAACAGAGGAGCGCCAGAAGAGTTTGATCCATTTACGCTAACTTTTTGAGTACGGTCAGACAGATAGGATTGAATAAGACTAAGTGATTTGTTCAAAACACCATAATGCCGCAGCTTCAATTTCAATGTTTGATGATCTACACAATCAAACGCTTTTGATAAATCACAAAATACACCTACGACATCCTGCTTTTTATCCCATGCATCAAACACATGCTTGATGAGAGCCACTCCCGCATCAGTTGTAGATTTTCCCTTAGTAAATCCATATTGATAATCATGAAATAACCTGTTAACTGAGAAATGACAAAGCATCTGATTAAATATAATTTTTTCAAAAATTTTACTAAATGCGGGTAAAAATAGTACAATAGTAATTTAATCATCAGATAGTGGTTGATTGTTCCATTAAGTTGCGAGCGCTTGGTCCGCGTGATCGTCTCACGAGGCCCGCGTTAGGCTCACGCTAATCGACGTAAAAACTGCGTTTGTTGCCCACTTAGCCTCCTCCGTAATTGCCGCGAACGCGAGCGAGTCGCCGACTTCAAACGATACCAATGGTAATGCTTCTCAGTCCATTTCTTGTACTCCGAATCAGCTCGGTGCCGCGCGTGAGGCCTTCCGCTCCAGTTGCGCGCGCGCACCATCGAAAGTTTGCCCACAATACAAATGGCACTGCAGTGTGGAAGGTGGAATAACTATCGAAGAGACGCTACCAGATAACCTCGTGCAGCTGATGTTACTTCACAATAAACGTCTCATTATGTATTATAGAATGTGTAGTTGAGTATGATAAACTAAATGCGTCATTTTGGACGTTCCTTTTTTTTATATTGACTTCATCTCACCTGATGTGGAGTGTACAAGTACAGCATAATAATAACTTTTACTGGACTTGTCGCACTTACCTCGTGGGCTTGACCCCTGCTACTAATGTAGCTCTGGAAACCTTACTTACGCTTACCTTACCTACACACGCAGGAACACAACAACATCGAAGTGATTGCTATTTGGCTGAGGTCTTCTGTAATGTGGAGGTGTTTCACCAGTCGGGCTGCTCCAGTTCGCGCGAGTGATAAATCGCTATGCCCTACCTCTCTTTAAGACATTTTATTTATTATCAGTATTCCTTGTGCGCTTCTTGGCTGCAGTGATATCAATATTGTGGCCGTGTGTCCACAGACGGGGCCGGCGCGCGCGAGCTTTTTGTGCAACTCGTATATGTTGCTTCCGCCTGAGCTTTCGCCTGCGACTGCGACTAATTATTTTCTCCGGTCCATAGTAATAAATAAACCGTACGTTTACAAGCGGATTCGATAGAATAAATGTTTGTATGATTATTTAGTGCTTTAACTTATATGTAATTAATAAAAGCGGACTTATAAATTGCAATCTCTGATCATCATCATTACAATTCAGAGGCTAAAATATCAAAAAGAAACACAAATAGGGTAGTTTTAGTAACATAAGTCTTTGTACAAACAAAATCTCCAACAATGTCTTGTTATTACCCTATAATTTGGCATCGACTCAACCAGTCATTCTTCACTAGAATACTCAGTGTATACTCGAGCACACATAACATTTTTGTACCTTTTCGAAACAAACATTAACGTTACAAATAGTGCTTACGATAGTATCTAAAGTGCGTAATAGAAGTAATGTAATAGGTTGAATTGTAGTATAGAAAAAGGACGAGATTTTTATACCTACAATACAGATACAAAGCTTCTCCTTCAAAGTGTTATAGCTTAGAACGAATCTTGCGATTATGAAATCAGTATAATACACTTTCGCAACGGTGATTGTTCAAGTTAAATCTTTTACAATCTTCACTAACATTGGATTTTCAAACAAACTTTGAAACCCCGGTGTAAAACCTAGCTGCTGAATGTTGAGTTTAAGGTGTTAAAGATTCTAATATTTCGCGTCGCGATTAATCAGCCAGTCAGTGAGTGGTATTTCACATTAATAGATACAGATTAATAACAAATACTATGACTATTCTATTTTACCACCCTTTCGTTACAATTGTACACGTTAAAAGCTTTCTCGTAGTTAGAACGAAAAGCCCTAGTCACCTGGTCACCAAATCTAAGCCCTAGTCGATGACTACGACGATCGTAGTCAGTTAAGATGCGCGGAGGCGACAGCGCGGGCGCAGCGCCTGAGAAAGACTTCAACGCGTGCGCGTGCGCAGCCTCGACAGCGGTGTACGCGGACCCGCGACATATTTTGACACCAATCATTCTGTGTTTGAAACTCATTGGGACAGTAGTTTTTAGTACTTTCTAATGCAAAACACATTGTGTACTAAATATTTATCTGTCTGTTCGTTTAATCATGCTTCTATTAATAAATATTTGAGTCTATTATGACTGTTCTGTTACAGTTTACCAATATCCTGTTCTAGGATTAATTATTGTTTTGACTTCACCCACTTATCAATAATTAAGTACAATAAAAGATCGGTCGGTCGGATTGGATTTTACGTAAATAAAGGGCAACCAAGTTGACTTTTAGATGACATTAAATCATCTGAGTCGTTTTAACATTATAGAAATTGTTTCAAAAACAAATGTATCGGCTCCCATTATTCTAACGATCACCTTCAAAACAAAACCTCCTGCTGCGTTTATTAACGTGCCCAGTGGCCGGTATTGATCGGTTTTATAATTCACAGCCAGAAATCTATGATTAGCCTACCTACCGCACCCTCGATTTATGTAAAGATGCTAATTGTCATAAATCTTAATCGACAGCGCCGCCACGGGCGGGCGGGGCAGAGTCGGGTTATCTATGTGCGTCTCCGGTGCATACGCCTGCGCAGGCGCAGACGCGCGAGTCCCTCATGATGCACGAGCTGCGCGGGTCACGGCTGCTGCGCGACGGCGCTTGACTCACCGCGCGCTACTTGTTACTTGACACTTGAAGTGTGCTCACAACACTGACTATAAGTACTTCTTAATGCTAAGAATACTTCCGGTACATACGCTCTTACAACTGCGTGTAGTTACCATACATTACTCATCTCACATCCGACATATTCCCAGCATGCGCTAAACGTCAAATTTCTCGCATGAAATGACATAAGTTTTTTTTATACTGTTGGTTGGCTAATAAAACACTGCACTCGTATGATTTTCAGCCAATCAGTAATTGAACATTTGGATATAAGAATTAGTGGACATAATACAAATGTAACGACAATTTTAATAAAGGTAAAAATGCGCGGTAAAATTATCAGCTTACTGAACGTTAAACAGTGACGAACTGAAATTCGAATATTTTAGTAAATTAATTTAAATAGTTATAAATGTTAAAAGACAAGTCTATATTTATTGTTTCCTGGACGAGTAATAATGAATGTTATTTTGTGCATCCGTATATTTACGCAATTTATAGGTTCCACTTGAACTGATATTCACTATTCGATCTTTTTATTGGTCATAATTTTACAACCGTGTACTCACATATTAGGCACTATAATTTACAAGTGGGCAATAAAATTAGATTCAAATTCGTTAGATTCAGAGAAGGGGGGGGGGGGGGCACATCAGGCAAGTTGCGTCACCCGCATTACCGATGCGCACGCGCACGGCACTCGCTGCTTGCGTGTCCGTGCCTTATTTGACTGATTATTCCAACCATTTTTTATTTCTACGGTCACACGTTGGGCTCTCTTTGGTAAAACCCCTAGTAAAACTCTCTTAGGAAGTATTCCCGGGTATCTTTGGTTTTGAGCGAATTTCAAATCTACGTACTCACTATCTATCAGCCCGTTGCGGCTTCGCATGAGTATTATCTCCGTCTTTTTCACATTTTCCAGTGGTTCTGTCTTCCTTTTAGTCACAGCATGGTTTTATATAGCCTAAAGCCTTCCTCGATAAATGGAATAGAATATAATAAATTGAAAAATATTTATTCTGTGTAAGCATAAAATCAGCAACATGAGAAAACAAAAAAAAACAATAGGTACAAAACACTGTAAAGGAATATGCTCAGCATGTGTCGGGGGCCGAGGACTCCCCGACGCTGGTCTTCCGTATGTGCCCAGAGAGTCTAGGCAAATGGACTATCCAACACAAAAAAAAACATTTCGAACCAGTAGTTCCTGAGATCAGCGCGTACAAACAAACTTAACTATAATATTAGTATAGGTAGATCAAAAAAATGTAGGTATACAAACGCATAATTTCTATAATACTTCACCCAATGGGATAATTCTTTGTTTGTCACTCGTATGTTCGTAATTGTCAGGACGCAGGTTTGTAAAAATATTAGAAAATTTGACTGGGGCCGTACGCATGTGGACGGTACATACGTACATACGTACGGATGTAATATAAAACCTAAATTAGGTTTAGATTAATTGTAATATTTTAGCTAAATATTACAATTAAAAGTTATACAATAGCACTATCAGAGGAGCGGGACTCGCCGGCCGGGAGCAGGTGCGGGCGCGCGGGCAGGTGCGCTGGCCCGAGATGGTATCGCGCGCTAATCGGTCGCGCGCACGACACGCCAGCGCGCGCATTGTCATCACAGTGCACAATCGCTATCGTTCGCGACTTAACATTTGTATTTTACATGACATTTTAGCCAATTAAAAAAGTTAAAGTACAACGAAAAGATTGGTGAAACGTTAGTAGCGTTTGAAATTTTGAATTAGGACAATCAATGTAACTCAATAAAGAAATTGGAATGTATCTGTACTCAAATATTAATCTAATTTAATGAACGTAATCAATTTGAACCTTTCCTTTCTTACCGACAGTGTGGTTGTAGTATCTAAACCCTACTGTCTACGTAAATATTTGCTAAATAAACCGGTTACAATTCACTTCAATCTCCCGCGCGTCAAAAGATTAAAAGGCTTTTGTCTGATTCTACTGGTCCGGTGGAACAATGATTCACCCTCCTGGCTGTTGAACCGAGGGTAGTGAGTTCGATGCGGACCCAGGACAAACATTAATGTCATGAACACTTGTGTTTGTTCTGTGTCTTGGTGCTATAAATGTATTAAGGATGTATTGTGGTAACATCATTGGTTCTGGTTTCATTTTATTTGTTTAAAATGCGAATGGGGTTGTCATTTCACCTAACAAATTAATTAAGCGTTATGTGAGCAGTGTTTGCCTGCAATAACAATGTGTCTGAAAGCTAGCGCGGGCGCGTCGAGCACGTGCGCCGGGCGGTGCGCGCGCGTCGCGAGAATGCTAATCGCGGAACAATTCGCAGAAGGCGGCCGCCGCTGCGACGACGCTTCGCATTCAACGCGGACGCCGCGCCGTCCTGATCACAGACCGTTCGCTAAGTGCGCCTCGTTTATTTATATCACTACGTTCAATTGACGAGCTTTTAACCAGCGTCCGGTTTTCTCGACACTTCACCCGTTTACTCGCCATGATACTTAAATTGAACGCCTGAATTTACTTTCTCTGCGGCTTAGTACGATGCCTTAAGGCGTGTTAATATCTGATAATACCGCATTTGCATGTGATGTCGACTCGTAAGTGCTCACATCGGAGAAACTTAGCGCACGTTGGAAAGCGCGCAAATCGCAAAAGCGGAGCGCGGCAGTGTCGCGCACTCGGCGACACACGCCACGCGACAAAAACAGTAACGTCACCGCTTAATGAACTTCTGGTGAGTGATGTTTGCGTTCATGCGATAAGTAATCGGTCACGAAGGTCTTAAATATTGTCGCGGCTTTCTATTTGCGCATGCAAACGTCCGCAGAGTCCTAATGGGTGCGAGTTCGTGCGGTCAGGCCGTATGCACTTTCTGCACAAATTTTGCTCGACGGAGGAGAGTACATCCTGGTGAGCGGACCCACCGACCTTTGGACTACCATTTGAATATACGATCTCGGACTTGAAATACAATCACAAATGTATTTAATTTGTTAAAACTCCCATGAATAATACTGTTCGGATAACAAACAGTAATGTGCTTATAATTAACAACGATTAGTCAAAGGAGGATTTAAATACATGTATTAATATAATTTCTTCAATTAGAAATACATAAACATATTAGTGTAAATATGAAGCTGATTAATATTTTATAAAATGTTTAAATATCATTGTAGAGGGTAAGCATTGTTACGTCAGCCGGGTGCGCAGGTGGCTCTCCTGGCGAGTCACGGGCGCGCGGCTACTGCTCTCACGGCGACCAAAGCAACTGCGGCCTACCTTATTTTAATATGCGCCATAGTATCCGTGCGCATTGAAATATTATTCATATTTTACTTCGGATCGGAATGCGCTTTATCAGTTCATTTCTAAATGTGGAAAGTAGAAAGTACAATATCTATGTTTAATGCATCTTATTCCTAATTCAGATATTCTACCCGTTCAATATTATAAATGGTGGTAATCAACATACGTATGTGTTCCTCTAGAATTCCACAACTGCTAAGCTGCGTTTTCCGGGGCTACGAGTTATATGTTTCAATACCGATTTAAATTTGCAATTCTTCGTGCTACGAGTTACTGGCGGGCGGTAGCTTCAGTTTTGGTTTCTAACACAGTAAAAGAGAGAGCAGCAGACTGAGAAAGGAGGATGAATGTAAAGAGACCGGAAATACATTGATGTACCGTACCGTCACCCGAGGGGAGTGACGGTGTGTGTGGGACTCCCCGCCCTGAGAAGGGCAGGACTACCCACTAAAACCCCACGATTGGACCTTATCGCCGTTAATGGTGATCCTATGGGCAACTTAGCTCAGTCATACCTACCACAGCACAAGTAAAGAAACCCCTAGCGTAACACTTTTCGCTACTCGCCTATGTCTATTAAATGACTTATTCTAATAAGGCCCATATAAAGCATTATATTTACCTTGCTTAGTAACAGACTTTTAAATATTTTTGATGCAGGAATTATGCCCGCGACCATCATTCCTCAACGAGGCGGCGGTCAGCAGCGACAGCGGGGCGGGCGCGGGCGCGGGGAGCGGGGCGGGGAGCGGAGCGGGCAGCGGGGCGGGCGGCGGCGCGGACGGCTCCGACGAGCCCGCCGACGAGCTCGCCGACCTGCCCTACGACACCGATGAGGAACTCGCTGTCAGGTGACAACGAATGTTCTTAACGCCTTGCCTAAAGCTGCAAAATGGTCTAACGAGATGTGCAAGCAATTATTTTAAACATGCAAAATTCTGTATCAACCGCTACAGTTAGTTTGTGATCACCCACACAACTCCGGGCTTGGCAGTGAATGAAAAAACATGGAAGAATTCTCGTCATAGTAACTTCATTCGAATATCGGCACCAAAACACACAAATGTGTCTACTATCAAAAGATAGGGTTCCTTAGTTACGTCGTTTCTCCGCGCCTCTGACTCTCTGCACCCTTGAAAATGGTATGTTGTGTACCGCTGATAGCTCACTTTTTGAAGCCACGCCCACCGTGTCTGACTTTTTATGGTGTCATTTTGAAGCGTTAGAAATACTTGTTTTTTTTCGTTCACTGGGTCTTAATGTACAAAACCTTGGTTAGATTTTCTTCAATGTGTTCATTGTGTAAGTCGTTTCAATCAATACGGTCAATGGCACGTCATTGTAAACACTTGTAGTTGGATATTGACTGTTATACGCATGACATAAGGTCAAAGTCCCCAGTTAGTCTGACGTGCTTTTGATTGTACAATTAGTATAAATATTTTTATATTTTACTATTAGACTATTTCCACCCTTTTGGCGGGCAGGATGTACGGGTTACCGCACGATAGGTATAGTGGCAATGACGTGTAAATTTAGGGCACTTAGAAACAATAACAAACACACACATGATTGTAAACGTATGTACGTTCTTATGTGTATATATTTGTAATTTCTTATGAAATAAATTAGTGTTAGATCAACTTCTTTGGGCTCGTACATTTCCCATCCTAGTCATCGCATTCGTCTCATAACTGTAAGCACCTTACACCGAGTATTTAAGGAAATGTATTAAAATACTATTTTTTCCTAAGTGGATATATATATAGTCCGATTTCGCCCTTTATAGACTCAAGAGTATTTTTAAGCCTTTTTTAGGCCTTTTTAGCTTCATCAAGTGGCCCTGTTACCAACACTAAGGTGGCAACACTGCCCGCAGATGGAACGTGTGCGTGGGCGAGGCGGGCGACGTGCACGTGTGCCGCGCGGCGGCGGCGCTGGCCCTGACGCCGCGGCTGCTCGCGCGTGTCGCGCCGCCGCACTCCTTCCGCGCGCGCTACACCGGCGCCTTCAGGTACTGCGCACCCTCTTAGACGACCTTTCATGACTCGCAACTATCATCAGAGTGTGCGTGGGCGAGGCGGGCGACGTGCACGTGTGCCGCGCGGCGGCGGCGCTGGCCCTGACGCCGCGGCTGCTCGCGCGTGTCGCGCCGCCGCACTCCTTCCGCGCGCGCTACACCGGCGCCTTCAGGTACTGCGCACCCTCTTAGACGACCTTTCATGACTCGCAACTATCATCAGAGTGTGCGTGGGCGAGGCGGGCGACGTGCACGTGTGCCGCGCGGCGGCGGCGCTGGCCCTGACGCCGCGGCTGCTCGCGCGTGTCGCGCCGCCGCACTCCTTCCGCGCGCGCTACACCGGCGCCTTCAGGTACTGCGCACCCTCTTAGACGACCTTTCATGACTCGCAACTATCATCAGAGTGTGCGTGGGCGAGGCGGGCGACGTGCACGTGTGCCGCGCGGCGGCGGCGCTGGCCCTGACGCCGCGGCTGCTCGCGCGTGTCGCGCCGCCGCACTCCTTCCGCGCGCGCTACACCGGCGCCTTCAGGTACTGCGCACCCTCTTAGACGACCTTTCACGACTCGCAACTATCATCAGAGGGCTGCGTATTAGTGTTGTTCACAGGGCCTCATTCTATCGGCCACTCGATATGTTTCACTTGCACACATCCTAGATCCAAATGAGTGTGTTATATGACATGATTTGAATTTTTACCCCATCACTTAGTTACTCAACATTGAATGAATCCTATTACTGAACATCATCAGGTAGGTGGAACATCAGTGCAGTGCAATAACAACAGAGAGGTACAGCGCCGGGATGAGCTTATGCAACGCGTGTAGGAGCGAGCACTCGCCGCGCCAACGCCTCCCATGTCACATTTACATACTTACATTACGTGCGCCGTGTCATCCTGATTAATTCGTTGGATGTATTTACCAATGCAGGTGTCTCTCAAATAGGATATAGGTACTATGCCTTTCGCAAGGTACGGTAGTATAACTATTTATTTATGTCTCGTTAATTAACCATTCGTTATTAGCAATTTCGTCTATCCTTTGAGGTCGTGATAATGATGAATACAGTGTGTTTGACTTGAGTATGTCGCCGGTGAAATTGGATACAAAGCTAACTCTCGATAAAAACTCGTAGTTACAAAGCAAAAATATTTAGTTACAACAAAGGTAGGTACTAGTTGGAGCTTATACTCTCACAGGTACGTATTAATATTTAATTTCAACCTCGAATATAAATGTCGTCACCCACTTTTAAAAATGCAACGTATTAGCATAAAATGATAGGTACTGTTTAGTGCGGTGCGGGCACATTTCCCGCAACGGGCGGCGGAGCGTGGCCGGCATACGGCTCGCGAGTAATTTCATTTCGTCAGAACAATGGGAAAATTAGGGTCAGCGCCGGCGGCTCCTCGCGCGCCGCCGCGAGCTGCCCGCGCTCCGACACACCTGGGGGTCTGCTCACAAATACGAAACAAACTAACGAATGGTTTCGTTTTTGATTTGAAAGAAAGAAAGAAGAAAGAAAATAAATTTATTGACATCACAAAATATAAATACAAACACAACACAAGACAATTCAACAGATAAATATCATTATAAAATATCTTGTGAGGCCAATTTGGGTTCCACCTCAGCAAATGCCGCTACGACATTTTAACGCCGCAGCAGCGCTGGTATTCTGGTGGAACCCCTTGCTTGGGAAATAAGCAAATGCCCCGGCACTTGCTAGTTCCCCACGCAATCGAGTGGCGCTATAAAATATATAAATGACATTATAAACTACAAACACATACACTGGTAAAAACATGATTTATCAAAACTTTGCGAACTAAAACGTGGTTTTTGATTCGTATTAATAATATTTTGTTTTTTGATAACGCTTTATTCGAAGTCAGTTCGTTGCGATTTTGAGAATTGAAAATCGCTATCCTTCGTCGGATCCGACATATTTCGTTCTTGGGTGTAGACCTACTGCGCTTACTCTGCAATAGTTCTATGTCGCTATTGCCGTTACGGATTTCGTACGTCGCGATGTGAGCCGTATGAATACTGAAGTGGGAACAAAGACTTTATGTGGGAATGAAACGAAGACAAAGACCTGGCAATCACTGCTTTTAAAAGTGTACTCAGTCATTTTGACAGAAATGCCTATAACACCAAGTTTGCTTTTTACGATACTTAAACTTGTAATTAGTATCACGCTTATACCTATCCTAACGATACAGCTCTGACAGTAAGATCTCACTTGTAATACTCGTTTTTTCGCGACGTCGATATTTGCATGTGACTGATTTAAAAAGAAAATGCAGCCTATGTTGGTCCAAGTACCACTTAAGGTATTTTTTCTCCAATCAATTCTGGTTGCAGATCGAGTTCCATTTATAAACCGGACGTTAAACATCCGTTATGGATGTAAACAGCTGACGAATATGACCACGAGCATAAAAAAATGTGGCGACTGTCCGCTCAGTCCTCCGCACCCAGAGCGCATGTCGCCGCGAGTTAGCGCAACACGAGTGCGCACGCGCAGCGTCCCGCGGCGATGGCCCGTGACGCGCGGCCTTCGGTTATTATGTCGCCGGGCTCCGGAGACACGCCTTGGTCTTTTTTATTTATTTATTTCAATAGTACACACTACGTACTCAATACTCAATATACTCAACATTTTTATTGCATCTTTAGTGTTTAAAATATGGTAACTTAAAATTAGATCACTAAATACCCTGTAAGGGCACTGCAGTTAGAGAGAGGACGCTCACTTTTTAATAAAGTTAACACGATCTTTGATATAAATATACATATAATATGTACTTTTTCTGATAGTGACACAGTCAAATTAAACAAAACCGAGTTTCTCTGAAATCAAAGATATATTTTCGTTATTTTACAAATTAGCCTTTAAGTATATACAATAAAAGGTAGGTGTGAACAAAACAAACTTTACCTGAAATCAAAGAAACGACATTTAATGTTATTACTAACAATGTCGTCTCTCAAATCACTTTTTAATATAAACATAAATAAATTAAGCAACAAATAAAATTATTAAATTATCATTACGTTCATTTGACGTTTCATTTTCTATCTCTAATTTTACCAGTGACAGTAGAACGAATCCGCTAAGGTTTATTGCGACGAGACGTGGGCAATAAATTGAATGAAAATCATATTTTCATTACAAATATAATAAACAGAAAGAAAACGAAAAGAACATATACATTGGAATTGAAGTTGTTATAGCTTAAATTATTACATTATTAATTATATTTATGTGTTAATGCTACTCTAGTTTAAATAATATCTGATAGGTATTGGCTTATGGTATAGTACGATTTTTAATTAGGAATACTACTACAATATAAATTATATTTACATAATACATGGTAGGTAATATATAAAGTATATACTGGATTTAAATATTTGAACGTAAACGATAATCTTGATATTAAGTAAATTAATAAAATAGCTCTTAGAGACAGTTTACGTTTAGCTACTTAACATGATGTCAATTAGATAACCATCGCAAAACACATTATATATTTCAAATGAATGTTGGTTGGATTGTAAAATGAAAAAAAGAAAATGCCAGCCGAAAGAAATTCAAACGATTTCGTTTAATCACGTTCCATTTATATTTGTCTGCCGTATCTTTATTTCGTTAATATCTTAAATAAATGTTGAGTAAAGTGAATCAGCGTGAGCGTGTAGTCACAGATCTATTGTAACTATGTAATATATTGTGTGTGTGTATATCAGGTTTAAATTCTGGGTGTTCGGTTCGTGGCGCGAGGTGGTGGTGGACGACCGGCTGCCGACGCGCGCCGGCCGGCCGCTCTACAGCCGCGGCGGCCTGCGCGGCGACTTCACGCTGCCGCTGCTCGAGAAGGCCTACGCCAAGTACGCACACACCTGCCTCCACACCTACAACAGACGTATACTCCACCACGCCTTTTTCTATATATATCGCCACTTTGCTTATGTATCGATCCGATGCACATTGTTATAAAACTTCTCCTTACTTTTCCTACTCATTCTTCTGAATTCTATTCCCAATCCTTCACTGTCCAATCTATACGCTTATGGAATTCTTTACCTTTATCTATCAGATTATCTGAGACTCTTCCTATTTTCAAAGCCAGGGTTAAATCGTACTTCCTCTCACTTGCTTAATGTTAATTTATGTCTTTTATCTATAATTTTAGCTGGGCATGTTGGTTGTTAGTAAGTTTCATGCACTTATCCATATTAACTTATTATTATTATTTTTTTTTTTTTTGAGTCAAAATACTTTACTTAATTTTATATTTGATAAGCATGTTTATTTGTATATATATATATATATATATACATATATATATAAATATATATTATGTTATATATCTATGAGTTTATGTATGTTTATAATGCTATACTATGAATATAATTCAAGAAATAAAACTTTATTAATGTTGCACGGCCGTACCCATTTCTTGCCATCTACTATTTCCTCTACCTTAAGGTTGTCTGGAAGAGATCGCTTTCTAGCGATAAGACCGCCTAAATTGTACTATAATCAATCTGTAAAACCTATTTCTGTAAAGTTTTTGTGCAATAAAGTATATCTATCTATCTATAAAAATTCTTAAAGTATGTAAACACGTAAAATTTAATACCCCGAACTATTTTTTACGTGTTTTTTTTTTATTACAGAATACAAATAACTAAAATTCGCACCCATATATAAACTATCTGCATGGCCCAAGGGTTGACTGGTAGAGAATGCCCCTAGCTTTAAGTTCACCTGTTGTACTTCTTTGCCAGTGCAGAAAAAATATTGATTAAGTGAAGGGTCACGGTTAAAAGGGTTATAAGTAGAAGCACCTACGTGTACGTGTGTGCGTGCGTGTGTGCAGGTTGTACGGGTCGTACGCGGCGCTGCGCACGGGCAGCTCGTCGCGCGCGCTGCAGGACCTGTCGGGCGGCATCGTGCAGAGCTTCAGCCTGCGACAGCCGCGCGCGCTCACCTTCCGCGTGCTCAACTCCGCCGTGCCGCGCTCCACGCTGCTGCTGGCCACGCCCGCCACGCCGCCGCGCAAAGGTACCTCCCCCCACCTCCCCGACGATGCTCCGCCTGAGAGTTAGTCCCTCTTGCGGAGCACAGCCTTCATCCCATAGCCGAGTGTGAACTAAGACGAGTGATCGACTTTGGTGCTAGATGTTTTGGAGACGCCGAATAGATAGATTATTTATTTTGGTAATAAGTCACTAAGCCGATGCAGCGAGTATAGGTCAGTCCGTGTGTGGTGCGCAGGGCTGGCGGCGGGGCAGGCGTACTGCGTGACGGGGCTGGCGCGCGTGCGCGAGGCGGAGGGCGAGGCGGGCGGCCTGGTGCGCGTGCGCACGGTGTCGGCGCAGGGCGCGTGGGGGGGCGCGTGGGCGGCCGGCAGTGCCGAGTGGCGCGCGCTGCCCGACCACGACCAGCGGCTGCTGCGGGACCGCGCCTCCGCGCCCGGCGACTTCTGGTGCGTACCTCCCCTACCGACACACACACACACTGTACACTATACACACCATCCTATTGTACCCGTAAAACACTTACACTTTGGTGTTTTTACGATAGAGTAAGAAGTTTATCGCTTGAACTGGTGCAGCCCGACTGGAGAAATAACTCCACCTTACAGAAGACCACAGCCAAATAACAATTACTTTAGTGTTGTTGTGTTCTTACGTGTGAATAAAGTTCTGGAGCTCCTGGAGGATGTACCTTGAAGGTTTTACCCCTGCTATTAATGCAGGGGTAAAACCTTCAAGGTGAGGGCGACAAGTCCAGTAACAGATTTATTATGCTGAACTTGTCGCCCTTAAGCTAGGAACTCATTACCACTTAACATCACGTGGGCTGAGGTCAATCTTGACGTGCAATACATAACAAAATCTACCTTTATTAGGAAAAGATATTCATCGGAACCTTCTTAGTAATTATAGTTTGAAATGGTGATAGAGTTACTTATTAATTTGTGTAGACAATCCATAGCTATAACCGATGTTATCTAAATAAATGTAACATATTTCAATTGGAGGAAAAAGAAAAGAGAAATAATGTTGCAGATTACGATGCTAAGACTCCTTAACTGCCATTAGTTCAGCGTGTTCAGCTCGGACAAACTCAGACTTGGATACACCTTTAAAGTAAAAGTTTAAACTTGTAAAAACGAAAACAGTTGTAAATACATAATTTAAAAAGCCTAACCGAAAGGGAAATGAGAGGGCCGGAAAGTAAATCAACATCCGTCGCTATTCAAAACAAACGACACTTAATAGCGAGCAGAGTGATCGAATTTCATTCGCAACCGCTGAGCACTTCCGCGCCACACGGCGGCGCACGCGCAGGATGCGTTGCGCAAGGCGGCTCCCACGGCCCGCGCGCACTTCATTGAGCGACTCGCTCATTCATGAGTACTATGCTAATGGAAGCGTAATACTGAACTCGTTTATATGGTAAACAAGTTTTTTTACTTTCATTGCCATTAAGAAAAAAATAGTTCAATACCCTACTGTCAACTTGGTTATTACATTAAAACTTGTTATCGTATATGTATGCTATTAAAATTCATGACATTTCTCAATTGTCCAAATCAACTAAATTTTTGGGAACATTGACTGGGAATTATGTGTTAATAAACTGTTTTGATAATAAAACTTACGGACCTGCTTATTAAAAAGGATGATTGCGCCTTAACAATAAAAGATAAATTAAACAACATTTAGCAATACAGGAATTGGCCTGACGCACTATACATTTTATAATGAAATATTAATCAGTGAAATATCTCAGTACCGTGGCCAGTAATACTTTAACCGCAGCTTCTTACCAATTGGTCGTAATCGTTACAGGATGTCGTTCGCGGACTTCGCGTCGTCGTTCGCGCAGCTGGAGCTGGTGCACGTTGGGCCCGACGACTGGATGCGCGAGCGTGCGCTGCACGGCAAGCGGCCCTGGCGCGCCGTCCTCGCACGCCGCCGCTGGCGCACCGGCTACAACGCCGGGGGGCCGCCCTCCTGCGCCGGTGAGCCCCTCTAGCGTCATGTAGCGCCGCCCGGAGAGCGGCCCTAGCGCGCCCCTGATACTAACTTTTGGCAAAAATATTCTTTAAGACGCCATTAATTAAAATACCTCAATTTTAGATGAATATCCATTCCAAGAGTTTTGCTGAGTTAATAGAATTAACGTTTGTCCTAATATGATACGTTTATGTACAGAGACGACGGGCACGAACCCGCAGTTCCACGTGGTGGTGGGGCGCGGCCAGGCGACCGGCACGGGCGGAAAGGTACGAATGCATTCTAAATCAGTTGTTTATTATATATAACTAGCGGTCCCGGCGAACTTCGTTTCGCCTTAGAGGATTTTCCTGCTTTTCTGTTGAAATGTTTCCTGAATTTTCTTTGCTATAAACCTCCGATACCTTTCCAACGAATGCAAAACCGTGGAAATCGGTTCGTGCGTTCTGGAGTTATAGCATCAGGGAGGAAAACCCGACTTATTTTTATATAGTAGATTTGGTAGAGTTCCCTGCGCGACGATGCGCAAGCATTACTTAGCGCCTTTAGTGAATGTATCGATCGTGTTGTGCAGTGCCACGTGGTGGTGTCGGTGACGCAGCAGTACGCGCCGGGGTCGCGCGCGCGGCCGCACGCCATCGGCTTCGCGGTGTACGAGCTGCCTGCGCACGCGCACCCGAGACACTTCCACGCCAACCCCACCGCGCTGGTACGAGCCGCCCTTGCACGCCTTCATACTCACCATCACAGATATTCATATAACACCAATACTTCACCTATTTGATCACACTTTGTTTAAATAGATAAGAGCGATGAATGCTTCGTGGTGTGCGCTTAGAGGAATACTCTTCTCGCTCAGTAAAAGTATCGGCCTTTTGCTAACCCATTTTATACTTAATCAAAGAAACGGATTATTATTTAGTACATTAAATTGAATCACAGGTTGATACTTCGCAACAGAAATTAAATAAAAAATAATGGAATTGTACGATTCAGAATAAAAGCACAAACACACACACACACACTATTACAAGTTAGGTTGTATGTCCTTCTGGCGAGCCGAGGCGTCATGTAGTGACCTGTGTGCCGGCAGCGCGCGCTGGACGTGACGCACGAGTGCCGCGCGCGCGAGGTGGTGACGTTCTTCACGCTGCCGGGCGGCCAGTACCTGGTCGTGCCGCACACGCGTCGTCCCCACACCGACGCCGCCTTCCTGCTGCGCATCCTCACCGACGACCACACAGACGTCTGGTAAACACATACCGTCCACTGGGATACATCGGGAGGCAGCTAGGCGAGTTCACCAAATAATGTACATCGTTTTTATCGGCAGGGAAGTCAACGAAGACAACGTGATCGTTCGGGACATTTCGGCCGAGTTTCACGACGACGGACAACTGATCCCGGTACAAAGGAGACCTCTTATTAAATCATCTCTCCCTGTGCCTCACCATTTCTAAACTTGTTCTATTCTGCAGGCCGAGGTGCGGGCTTCCGTGGTCAAGATGTTAGGAAAACGCGAGATCGACGAAGTGAGTACCGCGACAGAGAGTAATGTCAGTTGGGCGTGTGTGCGTGCGTGAGCGAGCAGGAGTGAGCGAGCAGGAGTGAGCGAGCAGGTGTGAGCGAGCAGGTGTAAGCGATGCGTGTGCGCAGGTGGACGCGGCAGGGCTGCGGGCGTGTCTGCGGCGCGTGTGGCGCTGGTGCCTGTGCGCGCGGCCGTCGCTGGAGCTGTGTCGCGCGCTAGTGGCGCTGCACGACGCGCGCATGTCGGGCCGCGTGCGCGCGCGCGACCTGCCGGCGCTGCTGGCGCTGCTGGCCTACTGGAAGCACGCCTTCCTGGCCGCGGGCCGCACCCGCTGCGGCCGCGCCGCCTGCTCCGCCTACTGCCTGCGCGCACTGCTGTGGGCGGCCGGCGTCACGGCCTCCAACAAGGTGCTCGAGTGCCTCGTGCTGCGCTTCGCCCGCGGCGCCACGCTCAGCGCCGAGGCCTACTTCGTCGCTCTCGCGAGGCTGCATCTCGCGCACGGTCGGTCCTAGCGAATCTCATAAACCTATTGTCGATGTTTCGGTAGCGACGAGCGTCGGACGTAACCGTTCAAAATCATCAATTCAAAAAATAATAATATATTGCAAAATACTGGTTTGAATCTGCTTTACCTAGTATTATAGTACTTTCTTAGAGAGTAAAACCTGATAATATATTAGTGCCGAAATCTATCCTTTTACAAAGTACCCCCTAAAACTGCCGCACACCTGTCATAGCCTAAATGGTGGCGCCATATAATATGAATAAACCTTTAAAGCACCGGTGCCTGCGGCTGCAATCTGAACTCCGCGCCCCCTACAAGGGACGCAATACTTATTTGGATTATAGTCGAAACTAATGCTTTGCATAACCGTGAAACAATGAATGTTGTCGGACAATCTGGCGATTCAAGTCTGCGACATCTAAACCAAACTAAACCAACCTCGTACAGTGTGTCCCGTGGGGTTCAAACTCACGACCTGTTAGATTAGTACTACTCCACAGAAGCAGTCAATTTAGGAGTACGTTTTCCACATTACTCTCATTAAATTGTATTTTCTTTGCAGAACGATATCGTGCGCTAGATACAAAGATGAAGTCTAATCCTCTCTCCTTAGAAGAGGTGGGTAAAACATTTTCCTAAACTCGTGTACCAACATCAATTAACACCGTAAGAGAACCTTAATTGCGGTTTATCATATTCGTGGATCTAGTCGGTTTTCAAAGAGTATATTGTATTAATCTTATAATTCTTCTATCAAATAACTTTTCAACTTATAAAACTTGAGTGAAGGTTATTTCTTTCTCTCTTTCCCGGGCGTTGATGCGCCTTACGGAGCCCGGGGCGCGCTGCATTTATTGTTTTGATTTGATGACCCTGGCTTTTACTTTTGAGTGATCGCTAGGGCACCTCCACCCTGCCTTGCAAGGGTCACTGAACTGGTTTTGATCCGAACCTGAATGCAGAGCTGTGCAACGGCAAAATGATTAAATGTCTTTTCCACTGCCGAATGGCAATCAGTATTCAAATGACTTACTTGCAGGAGTACTGAATTCTTCAAACCCTTGCCTAAACCCTGAAAACGTGTCGAGCAATTGGCTACTTGACAGTGTTAACAATAAAATATGAAAAGTGTTAGATATGTTAGCTTATTAGTAAAGTAATCATTTTACATTTTTATTTTATAATTAAAAGCATAGGTAGTATTTTAATATTGCAAAATAAATTTTACTTTTTTTATCTGTGGAACAAAAGAACCGAAACGGAAACCACCATTGCAATTCGGAAATGACAGCTGTCGGCGAAAATAATTTATTTTAATGTGGCGAAACAATGATTATTTTACCGATTAAATCGAATTATTGTGTCTTTAATCGTATTAAGAATTTATTGAAACATTTTCCGTTTATCTAAATGAAGTCGTTCCTATGCGTATCGGTTCGTTGTCTACAACGTTGACGTCATAATTTCAACAGTGACATGACTTGGCGTTTTTGCGCGCTTTTTAAATGTGTTACACAAAATATTATTTTTCTCTGGTTAGTTACATTTTTTCCAGATAAATCGAATTCCTTGGGATATAAAATGAACGGGCGCACATTTTGCAATACTTTTTCAAAAACTGTCAAGTAGCCAATTGAGCTCTTAATTGACTCTATACAATTTCTGGAAGCAACGTATGGCACCTTATGTGTATGAATAGAACGCAAAACCCGCGAATAAGTAACTTTCACTTTAAGTAACAAATGACCTAATTATAGTATATCTAACTGTGCCCGCGACTTCGTTCGCGTGGACTACAGGTTTTGTCCATATACCTACAAACACTTTCATGGTCGGTTTTACAGCTTTCTCGCCTAATATTCAAATAGAAAAGTAGTCCATATTTTAATCCAAGTTATGAGCTACATTTGTACCAAATTTCGTATATCCAACTTAAAAAATAAACTTTTAAGGGCGATATTACCTCCATTACCCTTATTTTCAAAACAAAAAGTAGTTTATGTCCGTTCTAGAGGTTCAACTACCTAATACGTCTATCAAATTTCATTAAAATCGTTTCATTGCCTTAGGCGTGAAAGCCGAACAGACGGACAGATTTACTTATATTGTACAACGCGTTCAAAGTCAGTTATAAACTGATGATATTGTGATGGCTGATGATCCAAAACTACAAATTATAAAAACAAAAGCCAACCATTTAGTTCGTTTATTTTAAAAACAAAAGATATCGGACTATGAAGGTGTAATATATTACCACATATTTGTTGCAGATGATCCTGATGACGATCTACTCGTGACGGCGGACGTCACTGAGTTGTTATGTTGTTATGGCGGCGGCGACGCGTCCCGCTCACTATTTATTGTCGTTGTAATAGTTGTAATGTTTACATGCAGTGACCAAAGATTCTCTTCGTTCCAAAACACCTGGAGTTCGCAGTACAAAACCTTATTTATTGGAAATTAAAGAGTTCTTTCCCTATTTACATTATTTATTTAAGTAAATATTGCAATGTGATATAATTTTACGAAGTACTTAGTTATTTACTTACATATATAATTATGTTTGTCGAAATCGACTTGTCATTATCATTCCATTTAATGTAATTTACTACGTGTCTACAGCTAAGAAATTTTACTTTTAAAATTTAACTTAATTTGTATAAAGTTTGGTGCCTAAGTATGTATCTAATAATTAATTTGGTGCTAATAAAATGTTGAATGAAATAAATGATTTTTCAAGTAAACTGTATTATTTGTACCTGATATGAATTTATTTCTAAAACTATCTTAATAATATTAAAAAATCTTGGTTCTTGGGTTCGAATCCCAGCCTTGCATTTGAATTAAAAATGTAAATAACATTCGTAGAATTCGTAACCTCTACATAAGACACCTATAAAAGTTTTTAAATTTCCCGCCTTTGCCGAAACTGCACTCCCATAGACCAGGTAGTAACGCAACGAAACGCAGCAGCTGTCAAAAGTTTGTTGGCGGAGTCGGCGGAGTGAACTTCGCGCAATGTGAACGGAAAGTTTGTGTCAAAATGACAGTGTAACTTTTGTTAAAGTTTCGGAAGTACGTGTTTCTAATATTCTGCAATGAAAATTTTATTTTGTAAATTTAACAGTTAGTGTAATAATGAAGTCAATACTAGGTGTGTGTGTGTTGTGGCAATGTGTAGTGGTCGCGGTATGCGGGTCGGTGCCACGCGAACACAGCGAGGTGCTGGTGTTCGGCGCGCCGGCCGCCTACTCCGTGGAGACCAGCCTCGCGCTCAACGATGTCGCCAAGAAGGACAAGGAGGTCGGCTACAAGATCAAGGGCTCCCTGCACGTCACGCCACTCTGGGCCGCCTCCAGCGATGAGTACTTGCTCAAATTCAACGTAAGTTCCACAATGGGTGAGCCGGGGGATTTAAGATCAAGTTTTTCTTTTTTAGTTTACTTGACCACTCAAATTAAAGCGCTGCCTCGTTTGTGCAATCATTATATAATTGAGGTGTAATTTAGTACTTTTTTTTATAGTGCAATAGGGAAAAAAAAATTTGTAATTAAAAAAAGCTCCCTTAACTAATGGTCTTATGACTGAAACAATTCATTCACTTTCAGATATACAAACACTAAGTTCTTTGTTGCCCTAAGATAGACAGGTGGTTGAGGTGGTCTTAAAGAACATGAAATATTTATTAGATACTTTTTTTATTGCTTCTATTTCATTCCATGTTGTAGTTGATAAATCCAAAACTGCATCTTCGTGGGAAACACATAAATGCTGACTTCCGTCCATTTGACTCGTTATGGGACTCGTACAGGGATACAGAGTTTTATGTGCACTGGAAAAGCGGCACAATACTGACATCTTACCTGGACACCAGCGAGCCAGTGGACATCACTAACTACAAAAAATCTTTAATAAGTTTATTTCAGGTAAATTATCTACTTTTCAATTCTCAAGTCTTAAAAGAGCATTAGCATTTACTAAAGTGGTTATACATAATCTCTGTTTGTAAAAGAATAATCATTATTATCAGAATACTTAACTAATGAGTCAGTTCATTGTTGTACTTTGTTTGTTAAACATTAATAAGAGAAATTTCATATTTTAGGAGGAATGTTTATGTGGCAATTACTGCCTGTGAAACAATATCATTAAAGGTAATCTAATTAGGTAGCTTGTACCATTAAGTACAACTGTAGTGGCTTCATTTGTAGCGTTCCAAATTTTGTAGTCTAAGAAGTAATTCAAAATAATGTGTGGAGTTTGATGTTTAGACCCAGTAGTGTTATTTTATACACCATTTGTTGTATACTTGTGTGTGTATCTGCATGAGTTCGAGAATGAGGTGTGCAAAGATTAATGCATTATCCTGATTGTAACCAGGGACATTGTACAGTTCCAGATAATTGATGGTGAATACAATGAGACTGATATCTCAGGAACCTGTGATGTGTTATATGATTCTATTTCTTCAGACGTATTTAGAAAAATCAAGGTATGTTAATTTCAAGTTTTCATAATCATCCTCATATCATTACTGAAATGTTATCTTAATGTATTTAACAATTTTTTACATAATGAAGGCATACTCTAAACATTTTCCTCAGCCTTCGATAAAATCAATATAGCAGAATGTGCGTAGTCGTTCAGTATAGTTGTGGTTTATTGTGCAGAGAGAATGCACAATCCCCGGCACGGAGACGGCGGAGTCGTCGGTGGTGTCGGCGCGGCGCGTGACGCGGTACTCGCTGGGCGCGGGCGGGCGCGCGCTGCAGGCCGTGTACGCGGACGAGCTGCTGCAGCTGGGCGACGCCGCGCTGGGCGTGAAGGCGCGCTCGTGGCACCGCCTGGAGCTGCAGCCGGCCGCGCCGCCCGCCGCGCCGCCCGCCGCGCCGCCCCTCGCCGACCTCGCCGCCGCCATGCAGGCCGTGCCGCCGCACCTCGCGCGCGCCACGCTCGCGCTGGTCGGAGACGACCCGGACGATGACAACACCGTTAGTATATTTTTTAATTAATGAGGCTGTTCCCAGACCCAAAACCATAGAGGCGCGCGTGTGGCCTCAAATTTTGGGTTTCCAAGCAGCATTAAGGAAACGAAAAATCGCTTTTTAACGGATAAAGACAATTTATAACTGTGCCTGTTAAAACTTTTTGAATGCACAGCCATGTATGTGTGCTGACCTACGGCCAATTCTGTGACGCTGTATTTGGGTCGACTTGTAGGTAATGTCGTATGTCGGCACATATGTATATTTCTGATAAGAATTACTTATTTAGGGCTATAGTATAATTATCGTCTCTATAGCAGCCATAGCTAATGTAGTGTAAAACCACGTAACCAGTGATGATTAAAGTTAAACAATGGTTAAAAATTATTATTTTTACTCTCCATATATGAAACTTGTATAATTGAGCGGCGATATATTGCTTTATTAGATATAGTATATTCATAAAACAGTATTAGTAATGAGTCAGAAATTCACTTCAATGTTATTGTTGAAAGTGTAGTCGTGTCCAAATGTGGTCGGTCGCGCGCTATCAGTCGGCGATAAATGCGACCCTTGACCTTAAAATACGCGTTCAATTCATCGTTTGACTCTGGACCTGTTTCAGAGGATTTAATAATAGTTGCTACCCTGTTTTTAAATAATTGAACTTTATCACTGTATCATAATAATGATTACCTACTGACAATTGCCATGCACTTTTTAACCAACTCTAACAAGTCGATCAAATAGATATCATAATGTCATGTATTTTTTTGTTGCGTGACTACAACATCCTGTGTATCTGACTCGTGGAATAGTTAGAGGAAAGTCGACATTATGGACGCGAAGACGAGCGCAGTGATTCGGGAGCGCGTAATGAGATTAACACAGACGTTGAAGCAATAAAGATCAAAATAGCCTCGCATCGGCCGCGCGCACGAGCCCGCCCGCATCCGCGCTTAAATACTATACCTCTCGTAATGCTGCAGGATCACAACAAAAGTAACTCTAGATATGATGTGTTTATTTTAGACTTAACAATCAACATGTAAATAAGTAATTACAAATCAAGCGGTTCGGGGTGAGCTGAACAAGAATGATTGCTGAATGATGACTTATCACAGGATGTAGATACGTTTGTCTGGAAAGACAAAAAAAAACTTATGTTAGAATGAGCGAGTAAGCGCGCCGCTCTCGATGATTTAAGTCCCATTTCTTGACATCATCATTCCGAACATGGTGGTGGAATACTTTTTCTTATTTAATATTTATTCAGTACAAATATTTATACATTCGTTTTAGTGCTTTTGTACAGTTTGCATGAATAAAGATATTTTCTATTCTTGTTGGGACCTGGGAGTGATTGAAAGACGTGTTGTAAACTCAATTATAGTTTAATATCTCTCTAATTACTTAGGGCTAATACTTATATACTAGATTAATACATGTGTGAAGAGGTGAGTCACACACTACACCTCCCCTATTATTGGAAAATAAAAACAAGTACTTTACTATTTTTTTTGAACAAAATACATCCCGATAAAATACAAAAAGTTACCAATAAAGGTAAGCAATATAAAATCAGATTAGATAGATACTCTCACTAACCAAACATTTTTCTACATTATTGTTAATACATAAAAATAGTGAACATTTTTGCTTAAAGAAAATTATCGATTAAATATTATAGAACACATGGTAAAGTTTAAAAAAAACCTGAATTTTTTCAGAGTAGGAATACCTTTCCTTTCTATTTCATTCATAATTATATACTAGTCATTTCATATCTTCTGGGGTTCTTATCATAATTTGTACGGACCTTTCCCCAACCCTTTTTCCTTATTTACATCATCATATTCCTACGGTACAGACAATTATTTATTCAACTTTTCATTTAACATATTTCATAATACCTCTTAGGGTCAACAAGTATAAGATTAACTGATTTCCAACTATTTTCAAGGAGCGAAACTCGTCGATACCAATGATCAAAAGAAGGATCATGTACCTTTTTACTTATTTAATATTATTCTTCATGTTCATTATGGCATCAACTCATTCAAGAAGACGTAATCGTTCAATATTCGTATAAAATACATACTTTGTTTGCTTTTGGGTGATCAATCCACTTGTAAGACAAAATATTTCAAACACATAATTAGATAGTCCGGTTTCACTGTTTATAACTTTTAACATTTAATTAGTTAAAAAATAATAATGCGCAGCATTGCCCTAAGGCAGCACTTGCAGGGTCGCCATGTAATGTTGGGACCTGGGAGTGATTGAAAGACGTGTTGTCAACTCGATTGTAGTTTAATATGTCTCTCTAATTACTTAGGGCTAATACTTATATACTAGTACTAGATTAAACACGTGTGGAGAGGTGAGTCACACACTACACTATTATATTCTAATGTGGTAGACAATTCTGAACTATCAGGGTTCATTCCACGCGTATAGGTACTGTTTGTTGTGTCTTTGGCGCTAAGAGGGAATGTGTTGATCGTTAGTTGATCTCGTTATGTTACGATGTGTTATGTGCATCGTCCGCAGACGCTGTCGGAGGCGGTGCAGGAGAGCAGCGGCGCGCTGCAGACGGAGGCGCCGGGCGCGGGCGGGGCGGCGCAGGAGGCGCGGGCGCTGCTGCGGCTGCTGCCAGCCCTGCGCGCCGCCGACGCGCCCGCCCTCGCGCGCCTGCTCGAGGACGACCACGCCTTCCCGATGCTGTCAGTCTACCCCAACTTAATACAAATGTTTTGTCGAACAATACAGTAATAAAATATATATATTAACCATTTACTTGACGACCTCCGTAGCCGAGAGGCGAGCGGGCCGGACTTTGTCGTCGCGTCATCTCTGAAATTCCGGGTTCGATCCCCGGTCGGGTCAATATGGGAAACGAACTTTTTTGTATTGTTTCGGGTCTGGGTGTTGTGGTACCGTCGTTGTTTTTTGATTTCTGTAACACAAGTGCTTTAGCTACTTACCACAGAATCAGAGCAATGTATGTGATGTTGTCCAATGTTATCCAATATCTTCGTGATTCACTCTTAGCCGATTTGTAGTCTGTCTTAAAATGTTAAGATGGCCACCGTGCCAAAATCGTTTCGAGAGATACGATTCGCCGCTTCCGGGCGACTCAGAGCACGCTTGACTGTCGCGCAGGACGGGCCTGTGCCGCATGCTGGGTCTGGCGGGCACGCTGGCGGCGCACGCGGCGGCGGACTCGTTCCTGCACCTGGGTGCGCGCGACCCGCTCGTGCCGCTCGCGCTCGCGTACCTCGGCGGGCTCTCCCTGAGCGAGGCGCCCGCGGCGGCGGCCGTGGCGGAGGTGGCGCGGCTCGCCGACGAGGCCAAGGCGCCCTCCGTGGCCGCCGCCGCGCTGCTGGCCGCCTCCGCCGCCGCGCCTCGCCTCGCCTCCGACGAGCTCGCGCACTCGCTGCGGGACGACGTCGCGCGCTCGCTCACGCGCTGCAAGGTGACCGTTTGATGCTCCGTATTATTATCTATCTCATTTTGTTACATCTGATCTCAATATTATCTAAACATATAAATCGTTGCTTACTTACAGAAACCAAAATCTATTTAATTCGTTTATAACAATATTCACTGTTCATTATGTAACATGAACTTAAGTTATTTTCTAAGCGCGTACCTAAATACTTCGAAGTCATTCGTTACTTAGTTATTTAACAAAACACAACAATATACCCCAGGATGGGATAACATCTCTCAATTTTGAAATTTGCTATTGATGACGTTGCTCCTATTATTGCTCATCTGGCTAATTTATGTTTCGAAAAAGGAGTGTTCCCTGCACTTCTTAAACAATCAATTATTACACCTGTGTATAAGAGTGGGGATGTTAACGACATCAGTAACTATAGGCCGATATCTGTTCTTCCCGCCATATCAAAAGTTCTAGAAAAGCTGCTTAACATAAGATTGACTAATTATTTAAACACATTTGACGTACTATCGCCTACACAATTTGGTTTTAGACAGGGAAAATCTACAGAGGATGCCATTATTTTATTTTTATATATATTTATTTATTTATTTATTCAGACAACTTAGGTCTATTTGGGTTAGTAACAATGGCTTATCCTATGTTAATAATTTATGACTATTTGCGAAGAACACGATTTGCACATGTGCCACATAATGGGGCAGACATGCTGTCTACTTGCAATGACTTTCAGGATGGTGTTGGTTAAGTTGAGTTAAGTTAATTATTGAGTTAAGTTCTTTTGTAAGGGAGCAGCTTGACAGTGGCCAAAAATGCTTGTCGGTATTTTTAGACTTAAAAAAAGCTTTCGATACCGTCTCCATTCCCATCCTTATAAACAAGTTGGAACGTATCGGAATAAGAGGGACGCAGCTTGCTCTGTTTGAAAGCTACCTAACTGGAAGAAAACAAAGAGTAAAACTTCCAGGATACATAAGTGAGGATGCGGATGTGACATGTGGCGTACCACAAGGTAGCGTCTTGGGACCTACGTTATTCCTCGTTCACATCAACGACCTGTGTGGTATGAATATTCCTAATGCCAAAATGCTTTCTTATGCCGATGATACAGCAGTGTTGATCGCTGGTGAAACCTGGGAAGAAGTTGGAACTAATGCAGAAATTACACTGGCTCGAGTTGCTCTCTGGCTGCGACATAATCTCCTTACTCTGAATGCCTCAAAAACAAATTATATTTGCTTCAGTATAAATAATAATACGCAGCCGCGGAACGATTTTCGCTTAAAAATACATTTATGTGCTGAAGATGTCAGTAGGAACACTTGCAACTGTCCAACTATAGTATAAAAGTACTATAAAAGTCCCACAAACGAGGTATCTTGGTGTTATTGTGGACCAAAGGTTATCGTGGTACGTTCACATAGATCATGTTATAAGTAGGACAAGGAAACTTACCTGGATATTTAAAACCCTTAGATATGTAATACCATAGAGTTTTGAGAAGAAAGACTCTCCAAAACACCTTCTCAACCAAATATACATCTCTCTTGCGCAAACAGTCATTACTTACTGCGTTTCAGTTTGGGGAGGTGCTGCTAAATTACACTTCATAAATCTAGAAAGAGCACAACGATCACTAATAAAAGTCATGTATTAAAAAAAAAGACGTTTTCCTACAGACAGCTTGTATTGCATCAGTGGCTTGCTTTCAGTTA